>OW386168.1:57303700-58560770 GCA_936431705.1 Cheilosia pagana | reverse complement strand
TTACAAACCAAACCAAAAACCTACCTATTCATCCTATATACCTAGCCAATAACCTGACTGTTCAACCTCTATAATCCTACAAACATTACCAATAACCTGACTGTTCAACCTTTATAATCCTACAAACCTTACCAATAACCTATGTACTTGCTCATCCAATGTCATTCCAACAAACTTAACATGTATACTACAAACCAACGAACCTACCTGTCCATTTTTATCAACCTACAAACCTGCCTGTCCATTGAAATTATATAAACCTACCTGTATGTCCATCATTTTACACCCATCTCATCCATTGACTAACCTTGCGTCGACTTAAAATTATCTGAAATATAACAAAAACCCTATAAAATAATCGACAATAATTTTCTTTTATTAAATATGATTCTTTATTTATAGTAATTAACTACATATTAACATAATACCTATCATAATCTTATAAATAATATTATACTTCATTGTCATAATCAGCTTTTATCACCTGCAATACAAATAAAAATAGTAAATTAAAATATACACATCAGGAACTTCAATTCACATACCTAATGTCATGTAACCCTTGTTGTACCATTATGTCCATGAGAAGTAACAAAATCATCTGCAGTCTAAAACAAAAAATTATATTAATAATAAAAGCAAAAGACATTGTCGTAATCAATCTTATAGTAAGTTCAAGGCAATTCTTTAAAAATATTCCGGACACTTGTTTGCCGACAATACTCCAGCCCCATATTCGTTGTTTAAGATGCTTAGTTACCTAAAAGAAACAATACCCAATTAAATTATTAAAAATCCTCGACTTATACTTATCTGGTATTCGATTGGGATTCTGCTCTGATTTCAAAATTTATGTTAATCGAAATTGAAAACGTCGCTTGCTCTTCTCTTTGTTGATATCCGTGTGATTGGAATGTGTACCCTTCGGCCCAGGTTGATTTCTTAACATTAGTAAACAAAGATTCACCCGATGCTCGTCCGCCTTTTTCCGTACTGTACAACCCAAGTGAAGTTCGTTATGTTTGGATTAAAGACACACGGCATGTTAAATACGTAATGTAAATGGAAAATTAAAAACGCTTATATTTTACTTTCACTTTCCTACAAATCAAACACGAAAAAACACGTCCATTCGGAAAACCACCATTGCCTCAAAATGTCAGTTTCTGACAGTGATAGTCATATGGATGCATTCAGCCATTTTAACCGTATACCTTGTTTACATCTCGAGTAGTAAATATTGTAACTGAATTTTATTTTTTCATTATATAATTATTCATTTAATATAACTCACATCAACTATCTAAACCTTCGATGCCATTCTTTTCCCCATTCGCGATGACAGTTATTTCAGTATGATCCATAATACCTTTTACTAACCTTCCTTTATTTCTTTCCTTTTAAACTGCATAATAAATCTACCTACAAGTCTATCCATAAAAAACACCCAATTATGAATTTGTCTTTATGTTTATTTGCCTTGTAGTACAATTAACTGCCTCTGCCTCTGCGTTCTGTCCATCCACTTGAGAATGCTCATTTACTTCGTTCGTTGTGTTATGTTACGTTGAATAGCTTAGTATTTTTTTTTTATAGAATTGGGGAAGATCCACTCACTCACTTAACTGTACTGTGTTTCAATTTACTCAAACTGAATGAAAAATATTTGTAAAATCCCAGGCACCCAGAAAAAGTAGCAGGTACTAACAGAAACTCGACCCAACAAAAAAGTATGTTCACTCCTATTCATTGCAGCCTTTTAGGAGTGATGTTCGAATAGGAAACACTTTTACCCTGCAGCTGCAGTTGACATTTGATCTGACAGTGCAGTCCAATGAGCTATAATCCGATTCCCTTTTGTGCAGATCTTCGTGTGTAATCCACACTCCTATATTGAATCTAAAGCTACGTTCAGATTTATCCACTATATTATCATCCTTTGAAAAGCATCCATTGTCATCCTAAAAGTCATACTTAGAACCTACCTATCCATCCATTTTCATATTTGAAACGTAACCTACAACCTACCAATCCATCGATTATCATCCTTGAAACGTAAAGTACTATCTACCCATACATCCATTGTCATCCTAAAAACCTAAAAAGTAAACTGCTTGTACATCTTCTATAACAGCACAACCCCTACCAACAACCTGCCTGTCCATCCATTATAACCCACCAAACCTAAGCAACAACCTGCCTGTAAATCCATTACAACCCCCAAACCTAACCATCAACCTACCTGTCCAACCCCTCGATCCTCCAAACCTAACCAACATCCTAGCTATTCATCCATTGTCGTCCTAGAAACCTAACCAACAATCTGCCTGACCATCTACTATAGCGTTTCAAACCTAACCATCAACCTACCTGTCCAACCCCTACAATCCTCCAAACCTAACCTATTCATCCATTGTCGTCCTAGAAACCTAACCAACAATCTGCCTGACCATCTACTATAGCGTTTCAAACCTAACCATCAACCTACCTGTCCAACCCCTACAATCCTCCAAAGCTAACCAACATCCTAGCTATTCACCCATTGTCGTCCTAGAAACCTAACCAACAATCTGCCTGACCATCTACTATAGCGTTTCGAACCTAACCATCAACTTACCTGTCCAACCCCTACAATCCTCCAAACCTAACCAACATCCTAGCTATTCATCCATTGTCATCCTAGAAACCTAACCAACAATCTGCCTGACCATCTACTATAGCGTTTCAAACCTAACCAACTACCTGCCTGCCCAGTCCCTACAATCATCCAAACCTTACCAACAACCTACCTATCAATCCATTGTCATCCTAGAAACCTTACCAACAACCTGCCTGTCCAACCCCTACAATCCCCCATACCTAAACAGCAACCTGCCTGTCCAAACCCTACAATTCATAAACCTAATCAACAACCTGTCTGTACAACCCCTACAATCCTCCAAACCTAACCAACTACCTACCTATTCATCCATTGTCATCCTAGAAACATTAACAACAACCTGCCTGTCCTTTTGCTATAACCCCCCAAACCTAACTAACAACCTACAACTGTTCATCCATTGTGACCCTACAAAACCTACAAACAAGCCTTCTACTCATCCATTATCATTCATGAAATGTAATCTACAACGTACCTATTCATTCACTATTATCGCTGAAACGCAACGCACAACCGACCCACACATCCGCTGTCATCCTAAAAACCTTACCAACAACCTTTCTGTCCACCCAATATGACCCCAAAAACCTAACCAAAAACCTACCTGTTCATCCATTATGACCCCACAAAACTAACCAACAAGCCGTCTACTCATCCATTATCATCCATGAAATGTAACCTTCAACGTACCAATTCATCCACTATCATCCTTGAAACGCAACGCACAACTTACATACATATCCACAGTCATCCTGAAAACCTATCCAACAACGTAACTGTCCACCCAATATGAAAACGAAAACCTAACCAAAAACCTACCTGTTCATCCATTATGACCCCACAAAACTAACCAACAAGCCGTCTACTCATGCATTATCATCCATGAAATGTAACCTTCAACGTACCAATTCATCCATTATCATACTTGAAACGCAACGCACAACTTACATACATATCCACTGTCATCCTGAAAACCTATCCAACAACCTAACTGTCCATCCAATATGACCCCGCCAACCCAATCAACAACCTACCTGTCCATCCATTATGACCCCACAAAACTAACCAACAAGCCTTCTGCTCATCAATTATCATCCATGAAATGTAACCTTCAACGTATCAATTCATCCACTATCATCCTTGAAACGCAACGCATACCCTACCTATACATCCACTTTCATCCTCAAAACCTATCCAACAACATGTCTATACAACTATTATAATCCTACAACCCTAACCAATAACCTGCTGTTCATCCAATATCATTCCAACACACCTATTCATCCACTATCATCCTTGAAACACAACGCATAACCTACCTATACATTCACTTTCATCCTCAAAACCTAGCCAGCAACCTGTCTGTCCAACTATTATAATCCTACAACCCTAACCAATAACCTGCCTGTTCATCCAATATCGTTCCTACAAATCTAACATACGTTTACGAGTCCATTTATTGTAATCATACAAACGACCTAACTATTTATCCATTGTCGTCCTAGAAACCCTACCTATCTATATATCCATTATCATTACAAACCAAACCAAAAACCTACCTATTCATCCTATATACCTAGCCAATAACCTGACTGTTCAACCTCTATAATCCTACAAACATTACCAATAACCTGACTGTTCAACCTTTATAATCCTACAAACCTTACCAATAACCTATGTACTTGCTCATCCAATGTCATTCCAACAAACTTAACATGTATACTACAAACCAACGAACCTACCTGTCCATTTTTATCAACCTACAAACCTGCCTGTCCATTGAAATTATATAAACCTACCTGTATGTCCATCATTTTACACCCATCTCATCCATTGACTAACCTTGCGTCGACTTAAAATTATCTGAAATATAACAAAAACCCTATAAAATAATCGACAATAATTTTCTTTTATTAAATATGATTCTTTATTTATAGTAATTAACTACATATTAACATAATACCTATCATAATCTTATAAATAATATTATACTTCATTGTCATAATCAGCTTTTATCACCTGCAATACAAATAAAAATAGTAAATTAAAATATACACATCAGGAACTTCAATTCACATACCTAATGTCATGTAACCCTTGTTGTACCATTATGTCCATGAGAAGTAACAAAATCATCTGCAGTCTAAAACAAAAAATTATATTAATAATAAAAGCAAAAGACATTGTCGTAATCAATCTTATAGTAAGTTCAAGGCAATTCTTTAAAAATATTCCGGACACTTGTTTGCCGACAATACTCCAGCCCCATATTCGTTGTTTAAGATGCTTAGTTACCTAAAAGAAACAATACCCAATTAAATTATTAAAAATCCTCGACTTATACTTATCTGGTATTCGATTGGGATTCTGCTCTGATTTCAAAATTTATGTAAATCGAAAATGAAAACGTCGCTTGCTCTTCTCTTTGTTGATATCCGTGAGGCCCTTAACATTAGTAAACAAAGATTCACCCGATGCTCGTCCGCCTTTTTCCGTACTGTACAACCCAAGTGAAGTTCGTTATGTTTGGATTAAAGACACACGGCATGTTAAATACGTAATGTAAATGGAAAATTAAAAACGCTTATATTTTACTTTCACTTTCCTACAAATCAAACACGAAAAAACACGTCCATTCGGAAAACCACCATTGCCTCAAAATGTCAGTTTCTGACAGTGATAGTCATATGGATGCATTCAGCCATTTTAACCGTATACCTTGTTTACATCTCGAGTAGTAAATATTGTAACTGAATTTTATTTTTTCATTATATAATTATTCATTTAATATAACTCACATCAACTATCTAAACCTTCGATGCCATTCTTTTCCCCATTCGCGATGACAGTTATTTCAGTATGATCCATAATACCTTTTACTAACCTTCCTTTATTTCTTTCCTTTTAAACTGCATAATAAATCTACCTACAAGTCTATCCATAAAAAACACCCAATTATGAATTTGTCTTTATGTTTATTTGCCTTGTAGTACAATTAACTGCCTCTGCCTCTGCGTTCTGTCCATCCACTTGAGAATGCTCATTTACTTCGTTCGTTGTGTTATGTTACGTTGAATAGCTTAGTATTTTTTTTTTATAGAATTGGGGAAGATCCACTCACTCACTTAACTGTACTGTGTTTCAATTTACTCAAACTGAATGAAAAATATTTGTAAAATCCCAGGCACCCAGAAAAAGTAGCAGGTACTAACAGAAACTCGACCCAACAAAAAAGTATGTTCACTCCTATTCATTGCAGCCTTTTAGGAGTGATGTTCGAATAGGAAACACTTTTACCCTGCAGCTGCAGTTGACATTTGATCTGACAGTGCAGTCCAATGAGCTATAATCCGATTCCCTTTTGTGCAGATCTTCGTGTGTAATCCACACTCCTATATTGAATCTAAAGCTACGTTCAGATTTATCCACTATATTATCATCCTTTGAAAAGCATCCATTGTCATCCTAAAAGTCATACTTAGAACCTACCTATCCATCCATTTTCATATTTGAAACGTAACCTACAACCTACCAATCCATCGATTATCATCCTTGAAACGTAAAGTACTATCTACCCATACATCCATTGTCATCCTAAAAACCTAAAAAGTAAACTGCTTGTACATCTTCTATAACAGCACAACCCCTACCAACAACCTGCCTGTCCATCCATTATAACCCACCAAACCTAAGCAACAACCTGCCTGTAAATCCATTACAACCCCCAAACCTAACCATCAACCTACCTGTCCAACCCCTCGATCCTCCAAACCTAACCAACATCCTAGCTATTCATCCATTGTCGTCCTAGAAACCTAACCAACAATCTGCCTGACCATCTACTATAGCGTTTCAAACCTAACCATCAACCTACCTGTCCAACCCCTACAATCCTCCAAACCTAACCTATTCATCCATTGTCGTCCTAGAAACCTAACCAACAATCTGCCTGACCATCTACTATAGCGTTTCAAACCTAACCATCAACCTACCTGTCCAACCCCTACAATCCTCCAAAGCTAACCAACATCCTAGCTATTCACCCATTGTCGTCCTAGAAACCTAACCAACAATCTGCCTGACCATCTACTATAGCGTTTCGAACCTAACCATCAACTTACCTGTCCAACCCCTACAATCCTCCAAACCTAACCAACATCCTAGCTATTCATCCATTGTCATCCTAGAAACCTAACCAACAATCTGCCTGACCATCTACTATAGCGTTTCAAACCTAACCAACTACCTGCCTGCCCAGTCCCTACAATCATCCAAACCTTACCAACAACCTACCTATCAATCCATTGTCATCCTAGAAACCTTACCAACAACCTGCCTGTCCAACCCCTACAATCCCCCATACCTAAACAGCAACCTGCCTGTCCAAACCCTACAATTCATAAACCTAATCAACAACCTGTCTGTACAACCCCTACAATCCTCCAAACCTAACCAACTACCTACCTATTCATCCATTGTCATCCTAGAAACATTAACAACAACCTGCCTGTCCTTTTGCTATAACCCCCCAAACCTAACTAACAACCTACAACTGTTCATCCATTGTGACCCTACAAAACCTACAAACAAGCCTTCTACTCATCCATTATCATTCATGAAATGTAATCTACAACGTACCTATTCATTCACTATTATCGCTGAAACGCAACGCACAACCGACCCACACATCCGCTGTCATCCTAAAAACCTTACCAACAACCTTTCTGTCCACCCAATATGACCCCAAAAACCTAACCAAAAACCTACCTGTTCATCCATTATGACCCCACAAAACTAACCAACAAGCCGTCTACTCATCCATTATCATCCATGAAATGTAACCTTCAACGTACCAATTCATCCACTATCATCCTTGAAACGCAACGCACAACTTACATACATATCCACAGTCATCCTGAAAACCTATCCAACAACGTAACTGTCCACCCAATATGAAAACGAAAACCTAACCAAAAACCTACCTGTTCATCCATTATGACCCCACAAAACTAACCAACAAGCCGTCTACTCATGCATTATCATCCATGAAATGTAACCTTCAACGTACCAATTCATCCATTATCATACTTGAAACGCAACGCACAACTTACATACATATCCACTGTCATCCTGAAAACCTATCCAACAACCTAACTGTCCATCCAATATGACCCCGCCAACCCAATCAACAACCTACCTGTCCATCCATTATGACCCCACAAAACTAACCAACAAGCCTTCTGCTCATCAATTATCATCCATGAAATGTAACCTTCAACGTATCAATTCATCCACTATCATCCTTGAAACGCAACGCATACCCTACCTATACATCCACTTTCATCCTCAAAACCTATCCAACAACATGTCTATACAACTATTATAATCCTACAACCCTAACCAATAACCTGCTGTTCATCCAATATCATTCCAACACACCTATTCATCCACTATCATCCTTGAAACACAACGCATAACCTACCTATACATTCACTTTCATCCTCAAAACCTAGCCAGCAACCTGTCTGTCCAACTATTATAATCCTACAACCCTAACCAATAACCTGCCTGTTCAACAACCTACCTGTCCATCCATTATGACCCTACAAAACTAACCAACAAGCCTTCTGCTCATCCATTATCATCAATGAAATGTAACCTACAACACACCTATTTATCCGCTATCATCCTTGAAACCCAACGCATAGCCTACCTATACATTCACTTTCATCCTCAAAACCTAGCCAACAACCTGTCTGTCCAACTATTATAATCCTACAACCCTTACCAATAACCTGCCTGTTCATCCAATATCGTTCCTACAAATCTAACATACGTTTACGAGTCCATTTATTGTAATCATACAAACGACCTAACTATTTATCCATTGTCGTCCTAGAAACCCTACCTATCTATATATCCATTATCATTACAAACCAAACCAAAAACCTACCTATTCATCCTATATACCTAGCCAATAACCTGACTGTTCAACCTCTATAATCCTACAAACATTACCAATAACCTGACTGTTCAACCTTTATAATCCTACAAACCTTACCAATAACCTATGTACTTGCTCATCCAATGTCATTCCAACAAACTTAACATGTATACTACAAACCAACGAACCTACCTGTCCATTTTTATCAACCTACAAACCTGCCTGTCCATTGAAATTATATAAACCTACCTGTATGTCCATCATTTTACACCCATCTCATCCATTGACTAACCTTGCGTCGACTTAAAATTATCTGAAATATAACAAAAACCCTATAAAATAATCGACAATAATTTTCTTTTATTAAATATGATTCTTTATTTATAGTAATTAACTACATATTAACATAATACCTATCATAATCTTATAAATAATATTATACTTCATTGTCATAATCAGCTTTTATCACCTGCAATACAAATAAAAATAGTAAATTAAAATATACACATCAGGAACTTCAATTCACATACCTAATGTCATGTAACCCTTGTTGTACCATTATGTCCATGAGAAGTAACAAAATCATCTGCAGTCTAAAACAAAAAATTATATTAATAATAAAAGCAAAAGACATTGTCGTAATCAATCTTATAGTAAGTTCAAGGCAATTCTTTAAAAATATTCCGGACACTTGTTTGCCGACAATACTCCAGCCCCATATTCGTTGTTTAAGATGCTTAGTTACCTAAAAGAAACAATACCCAATTAAATTATTAAAAATCCTCGACTTATACTTATCTGGTATTCGATTGGGATTCTGCTCTGATTTCAAAATTTATGTTAATCGAAATTGAAAACGTCGCTTGCTCTTCTCTTTGTTGATATCCGTGTGATTGGAATGTGTACCCTTCGGCCCAGGTTGATTTCTTAACATTTGTAAACAAAGATTCACCCGATGCTCGCCCGCCTTTTTCCGTACCGTACAACCCAAGTGAAGTGCGTTATGTTTGTAGTACAATTAACTGCCTCTGCGTTCTGTCCATCTACTTGAGAATGCTCATTTACTTACGTAATAGCTTAGTATTTTTTTTTTCATAGAATTGAGGAAGCCCCACTCATAACCCATCTTTACTTATCTTTCATAACTCGAAAATCAATATGAAATGCACAAAATATTTATTTAATCAGCAAATATACCCAGATGTGGTATATGATTTAAAACGCAAATCAAAAAGTCCTCAACAATACATTTTTTTTTATTGATTGGAACTACATAATATTCCTACGATGTACTATTTTACATTACACCTAATAGGTGAAGATGAACTTGAATTAGCAAGCATCATTGTTTTGTGGATCTAAATCTTGTAAATTAAACAAGCTGCCACGCACCCTCCACTTCCTAAATAACATGCCTAAGTATGCCTTTCGAAGTAATTGATCGGTATTAATATCATATTCATATGTATATCAATTCAAATTGTAGCAGGTTCAACGTTTAATATAAAACACACACAAGTTCACAAGTTAAGCACATGAACCAATTTTTATAACTTCGGGATCATTTCAGGAGTTGCAAATTAGATAACTAACTTTCGAACTTTTTTTAGCATTTGATGCAGTATTATTTCAAACAGACTTTAATAAAACTAGTTAATGTATGTATATTAGATATTCGATTTATTACTCTTGATTCAATATTATATATAATACATTTTATACAATTAAAATAAATTACGTTTAGGATGACTGTATTTTGATAATTAAATTACACTGGTTAATTGATTAAACTACATTGGTTACTGTTAACAATTTATACCAAAGGGCTTCTAATATGGTAACGGTTAGGTACTTATTTTAATACAATAGATTATGTATAGGGGAACCAAAATTATATACGGGAACATTTCTTAAAAGATCTAGAAATCTTGCAGATTTTCTCAAAAATGCATAATGTATATATTGAGTGAGTTTATGATGCTTTGAACGGCGAGCTGGAGGCTTCAATTTAAAATCACAGGTGTTCATCTTGGAAAAAAAAGGGGTAAAGCGGATTTTGTTTATCAAGTTTTATTTCTGTCAATTTCAATATCAAAATTGGAATAAATGTAGTTTTTTGGTAGCACTAATTTTTTCCAGAATGCAATCATTGATAAACTTTTGTGATTTAAAAAAATAAATAATTTAATCACCATAAATACAATCGTTGTGGATGAAGTCTTTAGCATATTTGCATTCTATGTTTTTATTATATATTATTTTTGTAATGTTAACATTTGATTGTAGTATTATTTACAAATGAATGTAATCATTTCAACGATGTCATTCATTTGTTTAAAATCCTCAAAATAAAGTCAATAAATGCGATTAACCATGATTAAACAATTGTTTTGAAATATCATCAAAAAATGTCTGTTCCGATGTAAAGACAATTAGATGTTTTGCTTTTTTTGTTATCCTTTTTCTTATGTTTTACAAGGAATCTAAAATTTATGAGACATGTTTAAGGGGTAGCTACAAACAAACAACTGGCATTGTATTCGACTGTATGAGAGATGTGGTTATTTGTTTTTATTTATTTACCTATAATAATTGAGTTTCGTGAGTCTGTGGTTATTTTTATATGAATATTAATAAACATTAAGTTATTTACTATGTTTGTATAACATAAAACATATGTGTGTTCAAAAGAAAATGGTTTTATTCAAAGAATTTGTTTTTGCTCTATATTATTTTTTTTAAAAAGAGAAGCGATATCCCTATTAATGGGAATAAATTGTGCATGTAGTTGTCACAAACAAAAAAAAATGTAAGTTTCTATGAAGTTCCCGAAAAATAATAAAAAAAACAAATCAAACTAAATTGATAGATTTACCGAAAGGCAATAGTTTAAGAATAATGTTAAGATCAAAGCGGTCGCTGAGAGCCAGTAAGCTAGAATTGAGATCAATGTTAGTTTTAAATTAGATGTAATCGTTTTTGTCTAGTTTTAAGTTTAATGAATAATACTATCTGATAAAACTGAATTGAAAAGTAAAATATATAATATATTATTCATTATCTTATGATCACCATTATTATGTGTGTACACTTTAAATAACAGTGTATAGATCATAAAACTCAATTTGAAATACAATAAAATTATGCAAACGAAATATATACTGAAACACAACCATTTCAAGCTTTTGCATCTTGGGTTCATTAGGTACATTTACAAATTACACAGTTGTTGTCACAAAAAAAGACATTACATTAACAAAATTTGGTAGTAAGTTTTTGTGGTGGGTTCGATTTATTAAATTGTTAACAAATTGCACGCGTATAATTTTTCCGGTGGGTGGTTGCAATATAAATTACTAAATATGCATGCAGTATTTAAAAATCAATTGATAATAAAATGATTTTAGTTTTTTGAGAAGGTAGATATTAGGAAAAAAGGTTGGTATAATATGATTTCTTATGCGAAATAAATAATTTATTATTATAATTTATTCTAATTATCTTAAAAAAATTACAGCAATAACTAAAGAGTATTATGTTCTTATTTTCCTATTTCTAATTTGCGTTCTATATTGAAAGCTCAGACTTTGCAGTTAGTATGAAGTTAAAAATACTGGATTACCGTTTGAAGTTAATAAAACATATGTATATATATGGCGGCTTTGTCTCCTTAAGTTTTCATAATACTAAGTCTTATAAGAAACAATAAACTAAATGTTTGTTTTTCTTAATAAATTATTTTTTGTTATTAATAAAATGTCATTATCTTTCTTTGCCATTTGCGTATCTATGTTACGTTTTCAAGTTATTAAAAAAAATAGGTAGCCAAATACATATTAATTTGAATAAATATTTTATCACAGATGAATTGCCAATTTATTTTAATTTCTCACAAACAAATTTAATTAAATTGCCTTTTAGGAACATAATATTTTTTTTGGAAACAGTTCTCAAAATGAAATCAGTCTAAACAAAATTAAATTAACATTTCTTGTTAAAAATGGCACGTTTTTTATAATTTAGAATAAATTAGTTCATCATTTTTGCAAGTTGACGCTCGGCGAACATTCACAGCGTTTTTTTTATATTGCACTCTGGATTTTATCCAAACGCTTAGTAAACAAAATCTTATTAAATCATTTAAAAAAATCACTGCACATAGTATTCATAAGATTCATCAATAAATTGCACTTAAAACGAAATAGCTTTAATTAAGTAATTAAAATTAAACGAGATTTTTAATTGCTTTCAACTCTTATTGCTTCAGGATCCTTGCGATGTCGATCTTCACTTTTCCATGAACTGACTGGTATATGCGGAGCTGGCAGACAGTTCCGTAAGGATTGAACCAGTTGAATAGTGTCCAAAAGAGCTGTTGGTTATTTTTAAAATTAAATTATAAACTGATTGCTCACGACGTTTGAAAATAATAAATGTATAATCAGTGCGATGGTTTTCATTCATATGTACGAAATTAAACTGTGAAATTCAAAATAAACGTAATGACTTTCAAAGGGCGTCCTACTCACTTTTTTGCAAGTTTTCACTTTGCTTGCCATATGGTTTGCACATAGAAGGACGAATATACGTCTTCATACGAGACATGTTTTTCATCAAGTCTGCAAATGCCCGCACAATTTTGTCCTGTCCTACCATTTGCCCCTCTCGGTGGTCTTGTCCTCCCCATGCCCCATTATGCAGTGCAAGCAAGTCTTTGTTCGACTCCAAGGACTCAAGATTCGAGCTTATATAAAAAAGAAAAAAACATTATGCAAACAACGCTATACTAAAGATAATTTATTCACCGTAATACATCGATATTTTTTTGGTTCTGCTCAGCCAGAGATGAAACTGCTGGTAAAGGTGGTGGTAGATGCGGAGATGGATTTTGCAGTTGTTGTAAATTATTACCTGTATAAATTTAATGAAATAAACTTAATACCCACAAACAAATATGTGTTTGCAGCTAGCTTTGCAGCACTGTTATCAATATATATGTTTACAAGCCCATCACAAAAAAGTCGCATTCGTTTTATTTAATCCCTTAAAAGAAATTTCCAAACTTTAAAAATCCATTCATAAATACAATAATCAGTCGTTTAAGGAGGTAAGGAAATATTTTTGCAGCACATCACATTTCACACCGGTTATCTTAATTCAGGCGTATGTATTCGGCAAAACAATTACCCACCGTCCACATTTCATTCATTCATTTTTTGGAACAAAATATGCTGTACTCGTTACAAGATTATTATGCAGTCCGAATAACTTGATGTACAGGACAATTTTATTTATAAGGCGATGAGGACATTGTCTAATCGCGTTCGAGATACAAAATAACACAAATGTACGAGATCGGTTTGCACAAATTTGCAAAACGTTGTTTATGATATTTGACAACCTGTTAGTTAGTTACTACAAAAGTATTTTTTTTAAATCATGTGAAATGTTTTACTGTTATATTGTTTTTTTCTGTTTTGCAATCCTTTGCGTACGAAAAAAGAGTTGCAATAAGTTTAGATAATATATTTAAATGCATAACAGGCATATTATATTCACTATTAAATTATTGTTAAATTTTAGAGCTTTAAATTAAAAAAAAAAAAGTGCTTACTTACCTGGTGCTGGTATAGTCACACCGCTAGTAACTATTGGAATATTTTGTTCATAATGTTTTTTATCTAATTGTTGTATAACACGCTGTTTTTCAATTGTTGTAAGATTATTGAATTTATCGAGGCTTTGATGAGCCATTGCTCGATTTTGTTGTTGCATAATAGCAGCGGTTATTTGATGTTGTTGTTGTTGTTGTTGCAACTGTTGTTGATGATGATGATGACTAGTTGCTTGCGTTTGAGGATTTTGTTTTGATATATGCGTAATTGACTGAGGAGCTTTTTGATTAGTATGACTCTTGCTTAAGTCAACTTCTCCCCCAGCCGAATGTGGAGTTGTTATATTGTGTTGCAAAAACTCTGGCGAAACGCTTGCATAGGGTTGTTCCATAAATGTGATAGGTGGCATTGGTAAATGATTTTTATAGTACCGACAAGCTGGACTTGGGCATGACTGTACCACCTCAACGATGAACTCTTTTTCCATTCCAAAGTTATCCCTGCCGATTGTGTACGATTCAACTACTGCCCGCACTGTTGCCTCAACACTTAAATGCAATCCATGGGGACCAGACATATGCTTAAGCATAACAGCATTTGCAAAGTGTTCGAATGGAAGCACAATTTTGCCGTTTTCTCGCAAAATTAATCGTCCTTGACCATCAAGAGTGAGACGGTTTGCTAAAATTCTATCAAAAAAATATGATTAAAAATTATCTTACTATCTACCACTATTTCACTTACTGTAAATAGGCAGCACTTGGAAGCATTGCACTATCCTTTAGCTCAGAAAAACATTGAAGTAATTCAACACTTGGATTCCATCCTTTGTTTTGCAAATAAAGTTGTAGAAGCATATATAACTTTTCAGTAACATATCCAACTCCTTGCAAATTGTTATGCTGAGGCTCAGATGAGAGTTGACCATGAGTTATTCCTACTGAGTTGCCCGAAGAGCTACTCCCTCCAGAATTTCCAATTATTGGGGCGGGAGCTTTAGAAAGAGCAGCTTTCATTGTTTCTGATAGGTCCATCTTGTAATTTTCAGGAAAATAATTTTTTACATGATCCTTAATATTTTAAAAGAGTTCAGATGTATATACTTGGAAAATAAGCTGCATTGAATTACCTTACCAAATTGTTCATACTGTCTGTAGGATTTTATACGATTAAATTTCCTGAATCCTACTGGCAGCTCCCTTTAATTCATGCGTTGAACAACTATAAATTTTAGAAGAATTATGTATGTCAGTTTTAAAACTAGCATACAGAATCAGAAAGCAGTCTCCGAAAATCAAATAGACTGATTTATCATAAACAATTCACAAGCAGATATTTCGAAACTCACGTTAACTGTACGATAGTGCATAACTATAAAATAATAAAACAAAGGTAGATAAAAACTGCAGGATTTGCATTTTATTATTTTCGGGATTAAGAGATATCAAATCAACAAAAGTAGGTATAAAACAATTTAAAACTGTAATACAAAAGTTGAAAATAAATTGGCAGCACTTAGCTAGTTTTGAAGTATGTAGAGGTAATATT
This sequence comes from Cheilosia pagana, assembly GCA_936431705.1. NCBI lineage: Eukaryota > Metazoa > Arthropoda > Insecta > Diptera > Syrphidae > Cheilosia > Cheilosia pagana. The sequence goes on along the minus strand of OW386168.1, from coordinate 58,545,004 downwards.
CAGTTGGAACATTTTTGGGTAGTCGAACATAATTAGCATTTTAGCAAGATTAGTTGAAATCCGATTTTTCAAATAGGTACCTAGGTAATGCTAATATAGACTTGGCTCACAATTTTTCATAAAGCTTTCCTTATAAATTCACTATTTTTAGCACATAATTTTTTATTAGTTTTTTGGATTAAAATACAGAGCTGAGTTAACTTAAATTGTATTTCGGTTGACCATTTTTAATAATATTTGCACATGATTTATGGTGGTACAATTGTGACCAGGCCCACATTGTGTGACATTGTCCACAAATAAGATTTTTTTTCGTGCAGAGAACTGAACAGCGTGTGTTATTTATTTATAAAACAAATTTGAGCACTATTGTCTTTATTCAAAATTATAGTTATTATAATTTGACTAGATTGGTATGATTAGATGTACATAAACTGAATGCATAAACTAGATTGGTCGGTAACGTGACTTTTCCCACGTCGGTTGCATACGCAAACTGTCAACTTGGTAATTAGTCACGAATTTATTGAATAGATTTGTCAGCTACCCCTCCATAAACGTCAACTGGAAAAAAACTGTTCATGTAAAAAATCTGAGCTAGATTTTTTAATATACCCCCCAAGTTAGTAAACTATCAGACTTACTAAACTAGATTCTTGAACGTCCCCATTGAAACAGTCGCCACTGCTGAATGCAGCCACTGCGATACAAGGAAAAAACCATCAACCTACAGCACAAGATTTTTTTAATTAGCAAAACAAACGTCAAAACAACGCAACGTGCGACGGTGGCAGTGTATTGCAAGGACTTTTTGTTATTCTATTTGTTAATTACAACGAATTAAACTCCGTTGATCATGAAAGTTAAAGTAATTAGCCGAAATCCTGATGATTATCTAAGGGAAACAAAATCCAACTTACACAAAGGTAACGACTGCAATTAAATAAGTATAACATTTTGTATACCTATTGTTTTGTCAAAATTTAGTTCAACGAAATTATGATCCAGCACTACACCCTCTTGAATCAGTTAGAGAATATGTGCGTGCACTCAATGCTACCAAGCTGGATAGAGTATTTGCCAAACCCTTTGTGGGTAATCTTAGTGGGCATCGTGACGGAGTTTCATGTTTCGGAAAACACCCAACGCAACTTTCTACACTAGTAAGCGGTGCTTATGACGGAGAAATACGTGTTTGGGACTTGGCCAACAGAAATTGTTCAAGGAGTTTTGTTGCGCACAATGGATTTGTCAGAGGAATTGTGTTTTCCATCGACGGGACTAGTTTCTTTACAGCAGGGGACGATAAAACTATTAAAATATGGAAGTCAACAAATCCAGATATTGGAGAAAATGAAGAACCTTCCAACACATTTTTCTCACGGACAGTTATAACTGGTATTTCGCATAATATCAAAGAAAACTTGTTTGCGACTTGCGGTGAAGTTTGTACAATATGGGATGTTAGCAGAAATGATCCACTTAAAATTCTTAATTGGGGGATGGATACACTACATTCGATTGCTTTCAATCCCGTTGAGTCGTCTTTGCTTTCAGCGTGTGCCAGCGATCGAAGTATAATTTTATATGACAAGCGTGAGGGTCACGCCATGCGGAAAGTCGTTCTTACAATGAAAAGTAACAAACTCTCGTGGAACCCTATGCAAGCATTTAATTTCACAGTTGCTAACGAAGATTGCAAGTAGGTATATTTTTTGTATTTTATAAAAAAAAAAAAACAATGCTTTATTTTGTTTTCAGCTTGTATACATTTGACACTCGACGATTAAGCAATCCCATTAAAATTCATTACGACCATGTTTCAGCAGTTACAGATGTGGACTACTCGCCGACGGGTAAAGAATTTGTAACTGGAAGTTACGACAAGACTGTTCGTATTTACGATGTTCATAAAAGCCACTCTAGGGAAATCTATCACACAAAACGAATGCAACGCATTGCCTGCATTGGGTGGAGCATGGATAATAAATACGTATTTTCCGGTTCGGATGAAATGAATATTCGAATGTGGAAGGCAAAGGCATCTGAGAAGTTGGGCGTTGTGAGGCCTCGCGAAAGATCAAATTTCTATTATCAAGACGCCTTGAAGGAGAAGTATGCAGCGCATCCGCAAGTAAAGCGTATAGCTCGCCATAGGCACGTACCTCGTCATGTTCTTAATGCCCAAAAAAAGATGCAAGCTATTAAGAAAAATGAAAAACAAAAAGAAGCAAATATTCGTATGCATTCGAAACCGCATACAATGCCATTCCTTGGTGAGAAAAGGAAGTCGGTTATTCGTGAGGAAGTTTGATTTGCAGTCTAATTTTAAAGGGTCTTCGTTTGTTTTGTTCCCAAAAAATACCTAGTAAAATAAACAAAATGAAAATACAGGTTTCGCATTTTTTTATACCCATAGGCACTTTTTCTTCCATATTATGTATTTACAAATAGCACGGTAGGAAGCAGGTTTTCAACCTTATTTGTTTAAATTAACTAGAGTAATGGCGAGACGTCTTATCAGATCGTGTTGGTACAGTTGTATATATATATTATATAAATACATACAAACTTAGTTTTTTGAACTAAATTGATTGATCTTGTTTTAAATGAAAAACAAAAAAATTTGACAATAAATATCTCAGAGAATTAGAGTCCAAGCTCAGAACCAACCAATGCATATGCTTTTGTAGCATTATAAAGAAGTTGATACGAAATATTTATGATTTCATTACATAATAGGAATACATACTTATGTCATACGTTTATTTAGAGAAAATACCTTTTACAACAAATAATTCAATAAAGTTTATACCAAGGAATGGAGAAACGCGTTCTTAACTGAGCTTTTAGTCCAAGTGTTTAAGAATCTGATTTTACTTCCGCTGTTTTATTTTCTGAATCCGAGTTATTGTCATTATGTTCGAGGTTTTGCTCGATTTCTTTTTCTGCTTCATTTTCGTTAAGCATTTCAGTTAGTACTTCGACTAGATTCTTAGTTTCCTCAAGCATTTGACGTGATGTGTTTAGTTCACTTTCAAGTCCTTCAATGCGCTCATGCAAATGTTGGTTTTCCACTAAAGTGGCTTCAAGAGCTTCTCGCCTTTTTTCTGCCAATAGTTCCCAATAAGTTCCTCCCGGTACCCCCGAATCAGTTAAGTCTTCAGCTGTGACACTTTTCTCGTTCGTCGACGTTTGGGTCGATCGAGTGTCGATTTTTTTTCGTTTCGCATTATCCGTCACTGAAGTTGTTAATTCAGTAACTCTAAAATAAGAGAAAAGAACTTAATTGTTAAACACAATTTATTTAATGCAGCACATCAAAGTGTTATGATTTCTTTTTTTTTTTCGAAAACCTATTCTTCTCTATTTTTCATACTCTTAGCAAACCCACTCATGGCTTTTTTCCTTGAATATTTTGAAAATTGGCTTTTTAGCTCAGAACTGCTAAATTCAATAAAGTTCATTGGATTATTTTAGTGAATACTGCCATGTTGCATGTACCTATACTTTCAATTCAAAATTCTTTAGAACATTACTCACGCTTTTAGTCGGCTAATTTTGTCAACAAGAGGTCGTCCAGCCAGATTTTCCTTATCAGTTGCCCCGCTTTGTAAAATTTTTAATGTTTTCCTTGTATTCTTAAGATTTTCCTACGAAATAAGAAAAAACATTAGAAATTGTACTAAATAGAAACAAGATATCTGAAGAAATCTTCCACAAACCAAAATAAGACCATAATAAAGACTTACCTGCTGTTCTGAAGCGGATTCAATTTTTATAAAAACTTTTTTTGTTGAAACATTAGACATCTTACAATAATCTTAAATTGTTGATGAGTAGTATAGATATCTTCTGAAACAATCTTATTTAATTTCTTTGGATGATAAGTTTATAGTGTAAATTAAACCAGACACAAATTATTAAGACGCCGATATTAGTTGATAAGCGCCAAAAAAAATAATGTTGCACGATGAAGTTGGCTGCAGTTCAAATTATTTCTGCATTCAACGCGAATAGACTACCAGGAGCAGGACACACCCAGCCCCGAAAAAGACTATTATCGAATTTGTGGACTGGGCGATTTAAGAACTTAAGCCTACTACGCTGTTCGAGTGAAATCCAATTTTTCATACAAATTTTTTCACTGCGAAATGGCAAAATAAACTTATCACATGAAAATTTCACCAGGCAGTACGCTGTTGAAGTGAAAAATAATTGTTCAAAAAAAAGTACAGCGTACCTTAAAGGCTGGTACGCTGTTCAAGTGAAGTGAAATTTTCACTCCCCTCCAAAAAGTGCTGTGAAATTGAAAGTGAAATTTTCACTTCGAAATGTCAAAAATTTAATGCGACGGACAATAAAAGCCAAGGGAAATAGCAAGTAACGCCCCCTAAAAATCACTTTTTGAACAATTATTTTTCACTTCAACAGCGTACTGCCTGGTGAAATTTTCATGTGAAAAGTTTATTTTGACATTTCGCAGTGAAAAATTTGTATGAAAAATTGGATTTCACTCGAACAGCGTACCAGGCTTTAATTGGTTGATACAAATGGTTACCTACATAAACATCATTTTTGACACTTTTCGTTGTAAGAATATGATCATGCAATGTAATGGCCATAGCATTAAATTCGCTAATCACAATTATGCGTACTCATATCCAATGAATGTGAATATTTACACAATAGGTTCAGAAATGTGCAAAAATATGTAACAGCGTAGAAAAGGCAAATCATTTCGCAATATTTGGATTGTTTTTGACAATTTTTTTAAAACATTTTTGGTGAAAAAATCAATCAAAAATCGAATCTACTAAACAGCGCAAACACTCTTGGCGGTGCAATAGGAATAAGACCAATCAAATTCCATAAAAGAAAAATTAAATTTCTCTTGAGGATCACGTTGAATACGTCCGTAAAAGCTAACAAATCTACTTACGAATGTAATTAATGATCTGAACGTATCCGACAGTTCTGTCACATATCTGCCAGAAACGACATCTCATTTTCAAACGAAAACGATTTTTTTCCGTCAATTACAAGCAGGTGCTTGGTTCATTTAATTAAAAATTACTGGTTTAAAATTATATTATATGCATATTTAAGTTGTTTTACTATTATTAAATGTTAAATGGCCACAAATCGCGAGACTAATGGTTTTCGTGATGTAGGTACAACTGAAAGTGATGCAACGCATTTTCGTTTGCGGAACGACCGTCACTCAAGGGAAGAAATTACTTGTTTGACTTGTGGAATCTTATTTTTTGCTACGTCTAATATAGATATTTTTGAACATTTTGGTGAAAATATACATACTCATTACTTTGCAGACTGTTTGTACTGTGGTGGTAAAGTACATAAGTACAAAAAACAAGAACAGATTTTGTTTTTTCACAATTGTTTAAATTAGAAGTGTTGTCAAAAAGTGATCCTTTTCTTACTTCTTTCTGCAAAATAAAACAATATTAAAGATGCAGGAAAGTGACTCAAATGCCGAGTGCGACTACTCAGACTATTCTGGCGGTGGTGGAGATGATGATAGTAGCATCAGTTCAAAGACTACTGGTACAGGTAAACGTTGGTCGAGATCCGAAGATGCTACACTTAAAAAGCTTGTATCACAATATGGAGAAAAATGGGATATTATAGCACCAATGTTCAAAGATCGCTCTGATACTCAAATTCAGCAAAGGTGGGCAAAGGTCCTAAACCCTGACTTAATAAAGGGTCCGTGGACAAGAGAAGAGGATGATAAAGTTATAGAATTGGTACGGCGGTATGGACCAAAGAAATGGACTCTCATCGCCCGCTATTTGAATGGTCGAATTGGTAAACAATGTCGCGAAAGATGGCATAATCATCTAAATCCAAACATTAAAAAAACAGCTTGGACAGAGGAAGAAGATAAAATTATATATCAAGCACATATCCAATATGGAAATCAATGGGCTAAAATAGCAAAGCTTTTAGCTGGTAGAACGGATAATGCAATAAAAAATCATTGGAACTCTACAATGCGAAGAAAGTATGAGTATAGCGAAACCGGTAGGCAAAAGCAGCACCAAAGTCGAATAATATCGGACCTGAAAAATTCCCGTTCTAATTTAAAAACGCTTATTAAGAATGGGTGTGTTTCATCAAATCTAAAATGCTCTACGAGCAATTCTCATCAGGAGAAGTCGCTTCAATCTTCACTTATTGATCGGATTCACAGCAACGCAAAAACAAAGGTTGGGCAAAAGCCTTTGCCAAGTAGACCACCAAATATTTTAAAAAAATCTCGTCAGTTGCATAATATTCAAGTTGCAACGCAATCGGTACCTTATCCAATAAAATTACCTGACTCTCCAGTGATAACTCCAATAAAACCTCTACCCTTTTCACCCAGCCAATTCCTTAACTCTCCTTGTCTGACAACATTTGATGATATGAATCTTAGAGCCAGCACACCAGTTCGAAAAACATTCAACAGAGTTGGCATGGAAATTAAAAAGGAACACGAGAACTCGTCAATCGAAACACCACATAAAAGTATACAAACACACTTAACCCCCTTATCTTATTATAAACTTCCTTATTTTCCCAGGTTTACTCGGGCCGAGGACACCAACTCCTTTTAAAGATGCTCTAGCAGCGTTAGGAAAGAAGCGCAAAGGCGACAGGTATATACCACCGAGTCCATCAAGCCTTGTAGAAGATCTTGCAGAAATAATATATGATGAGCAGCTAAATGACACTCAAAGCTCGCAGAATGCTTACAAAATTCAATCAAAAAATTGTTCAGAAAAATGCATTCAACCAACAAAAAAAGCACGAAAATCACTTAGTGCAAGTTGGGAAAATGATTTAAAAGTCGAAAAGAACCTGCCATATGAAACAGAAACACCAAGCAAATTTCTTACATCAACAAATTCTATTGTATTTTCTCCACCAAGCATACTTAAAGATACACTTGGTGATTCTGAACTTCTTATGGATACTTCTGAAGCCAAAAAAGAAAACAAAAGCCCGAAGCATGTTGTTCAAAAGTACCTCGATCCGAAGTGGGAAAAACTGGCTTGTGGACAAACAAAAGATCAACAATTCATGGTTCAGCAAGCACATATGTGCCTCAAAAACCTTTCCCTCATGCCAAGATCGCTTAACTTTGAAAAACAGAAATGAGATAAGATAATTAATTGTCTGTTTCCATAGTGTCGCTGGATACATTTTTCTACTAGATTGGCGTTTCATGTTTTGTATAGGAAAGGAAATAAAAAACCTTGATAGCGAGCATGCGTGCAACAGGCCATTACATTTTGACGAGAGCCAATACACAAATATAATTTTATGATTTGCTGATATACAGACTAGTTGGTAATTGATTGTCATTTTCTAAAGGGTACCAACATTATGATATAATGTGTACTAACTTCTTATTTAACAAAGTTAATTTATAATTAAGTAAATATGAGTCTATTGAATAGTTTTTTTTTAATCTTATACAACCAATTAATTAAATACCTTAATTCTGCATAAATTGTATTATTTGTACTGCTAATAAATATTTCATTCAAACATTCACTTTTCGTGATCAGCTGCTTCAATAATAGACAATAATAGTTACATGTCTTTTGCTATTATTTATTTAGCATACTTAAAGTATTAAGCTGTTATTATAAAACATATTTACAAAAATCGTTTAAGAAATGCAAGGACTTTGAATCACTTATTTTACACTGGCGTTTATAAAGAAGACTAGACTAGACTAGCGTACAATCATTGACAAGCTTTGCTGTCTCATCGCATTTTTGTATAAAGAACATATTGTCTTATAGTTCGTTCATCGTGATAGGAACACTACTGACATTTTTCTTCATCGGTTCCAATTATGCTTTCAAATTAAGTACCTTTGTTGGTGGCAATTGCGTTGAAAGTATAGGCATCAAATGGAGGCACCCACAGAACTCAACCCGCCAGTTATATACTCCTGTGGATAAATGAACTTTAGAATTGGATATGGTAAGTGGGACTTATTTTTTTTAGAACCGCCAGAATAAGAGTGTATCAAAATGTTACCTGGCAGTGCCGTCACTTAAGGAGAGGGACATGTGCGACGGAGATAGCCAGCTGAATGCTGTTATATAGGAGGCATAATGTGATGCGTGATGGCATTAAGGATGACTACTGGTTGGATCGTACTATACTATACTATAATATTCAAAGTGGAATAACATCTTTTATTTGTCTAAAGGTTTAAATTCGTTAAAGAAGACTTCAAATCCGAACATGCCAATATCGTTGGAGAAAACCTACGAGAAGAACAAAAACTGTGTTACTAAACAGTAAAATCATCGAAAATTATGGACTCAGCAGTCACTAACATTTAGCGCAAATCTTGGAGCGGTCTTATGATGGCTAGATTTTTGAATATGCCCAATGGCAAATCCTGCAAAATAAATGTACCTATGTGCGTGCGGTGCAAGTTTGTTCACCTCCGCATAAGGTAAGAATTTACAAGCAAGGGTAGACCAAATTTAGAAATTGAAGAAGAAAGAAATGAAATGAAATCAAAACAAAACAATTTCAGAATTTTCTTGATTTCTCCATAGTCTTAACCAAGCTAGGTAGGTACCAACCTACCATAATTTTTGTGTTCGTCTTTTGACACTTTTATTTCTGACATCTACAAAAATAGGCGGCTATACCGAACAGACTCGATTGTGATTGTACTAGTGCTGCAAAGCTTTAAGGCTGGTAGGCTGTTCAACTGAAGTGAAATTTTCACTCCTCTCTCCAAAAAGTGCTCTGAAATTGAAAGTGAAATTTTCACGCCGAAATGTCAAATTTAATGCGACGGACAATAAAAACCAAGTGAAATAGCAAGTAACGCCCTCTACATATCACTTTTTGAATAATTATTTTTCACTTGAACAGCGTACTACCTGGTGAAATTTTCATGTAAAAAGTTCATTTTGACATTTCGCAGTGAAAAATTTGTATGAAAAATTGGATTTCACTCGAACAGCGTACCAGGCTTTAGGTTTCATTTCAATTTTAAAACCGCATTTTTCATCCCTGGGCGGCTGGGTTGCAACTGAAAATTGAGGAACAAAGAAGTACGTATGCGGTTAGCGGTCAGTATGGTGTCTCTTTCCACCTTACTTCTTAAGTTAGGTTAGTTATCCCACTCACCCGACGCTGACACACGTCAAAAGAAAAAATGGCTCCCCAAAGCAAGAGCCTTCTTTCTCAAAAAAAAAATACGACCTACTCATTCACTCCACAAAATAGAAATTGCTAAGTAGCAAATCGCAAATGTCACTTTAGAAAGAGAGATGACAGGTCAATGGTAGTATTGTGCCTAAATGCATTTATTTGTGAACTCTGCGTTTTTAAACCTTTAAAATTGCGACAATCTATTTTTTTATTGTAAATTTAATTATTAGAGTTTTGTTCGCATAAGCAATAATTATGACCACGCCACCGAAATTCGTAGGAACTGGCTTGGAAGAAGTTAATATTCCTGGTCAAGCATTTTTAAGAGAAGCCCTGACATCTTGCACAGACCCATTAAAAGCAATAGAGAGTTTTCAGGTAAGGAATAATATTTTCTTTTATGTTTGCATATCTTACTTAATTTCTTAGCTAGAAAATGGTGTGCTATTGCCCTCGCTTCGACCAATGCTTCCACTTTTGGACTTACATGGAGTCCGTCGCCTTGATTTTCATACTTCTCTTATGGAGGTAGGTTTTTTGGCTTTATCATTATTTTTTGTAAACATTAATTTATAATGTTTTAGGAATTACGCGACAAATTAATAGGTAGAATTAATGAATTAGGCCAAAAAGATGCACGTGAAAGGGATAAAAAACTGAAGGAGTTGCTTGTAAAAAGTTTTCCAGTGGTACGCGTAAAAGCACTTCGCCCTGTGGTTATGTCAATACTCCGAAACACAACGCATATTGATGACAAATATTTAAGAATTTTAGTTCGGGATCGAGAATTATATTCAGATACTGACACGGAAGTTAAACGTCAAATTTGGAGAGATAATCAGTCGTTGTTTGGTGACGAGGTTTCTCCATTACTCTCACAATACATTCGTGAAAAAGAGCACGTCCTTTTTGATCACACAAACCTCAATAATCTGTTTTTCCACCCATCGCCAAAGCTAAGGCGTCAAGGTGAAGTTGTCCAGAAACTAGCTAATATGATAGGCACTAGCGTTAAACTTTACGATATGGTGCTACAATTTCTTCGAACGCTCTTCTTGCGGACCCGCAACGTTCATTATTGTACACTACGTGCTGAGTTACTCATGGCATTGCATGACTTGGAGGTTCAAGACATCATATCCGTCGATCCGTGCCACAAATTTACATGGTGTTTGGATGCATGTATTCGTGAAAAAAATGTAGACATTAAACGATCTCGTGAACTTCAAGGTTTTCTTGATAATATAAAACGTGGTCAGGAACAAGTACTAGGTGATCTATCGATGACACTTTGCGACCCATATGCAATCAATTTTTTAGCAACTTCGGCTATAAAAATCTTACAGCACCTTATTAATAACGATGGCCTTCCACGTGACAATACCATACTAATATTATTGCTGCGAATGTTAGCTCTCGGGTTAAGCGCATGGGTTATGATTGACTCGCAAGATTTTAAGGAACCGAAACTTGATAGCCAGGTGGTGACCAAGTTTTTGCCCGCATTAATGTCATTAATTGTTGATGACCAGTGTCGAAGCCTTCACTTAAAGCTGCCACCAGATGAAAGGGAGAGTGCGCTTACTACTATAGAACATTCAGGTCCTGCCCCTGATGCCGTTGAAGCTTATATACAGGAGAGCTCAGTTGCCGCCATTTTAGCTATGTATTATACGCTACATACAGCAAGACAAAAGGATCGTGTAGGAGTATTACGAGTACTAGCTATCTTATCTGCATGTAAAGATGATAGAGCCTATGAGGATCCATTTTTGCACTCATTGGTAAGAAATTAGACACAATATAGAGATCTAGAACGGAAATGTGTAAAATTAACTTAAACTATTTTTTGAAGATAGCTCTACTCATACCCATGTCAGAAGAGTTTACTACCGAGGATTTCTGTACCACTCTTTTTGATGAATTTCTTTTTGCTGGCTTAACAAGGGATAATGTGACACGACATATGCTAAAATTGCTCTGGTACTCAAAATAGTAGACTTACATTCATATAGGGAAACTTTTTTACTTTAATATTTTTTAACAGGTACGTGCACAGCAAATTACCTTCCGGTCGACTTGCAACGCTAATAAAGTCTATGCAACCAACAGCAGCTCACAATGAGAATGTGCATAAATTGTACGAATCATTGCAAGAACGAATTGGAACTTCTATGTTAGAAACGCCGGTAGCTGAACCCCCGGAAGTTGATTTCGATTCTCCTTTGAAAAGTGTTCCCACACCTGGACCGCATTATATGCAATAAATATTTCAAGAGCTTTAGTTTAAAATTTTTTTATTGGAATTTATTATCACAATAAGCAACATTTTTTTTATTATAGTTCTATGCTGTTCGTATATGCATAAAAATTAATTCCAAATTGTAGGTCTGACGTGGTTTCTAGCATCGACTAACTCACGGTATTCCATATAAAGACGCTGCCATTTTGGGTGTAATTTTAAAACATTTAATACAGTATTCAAAAGGAAATGTTTAGGTATTCCCTGAAAATATTAAATAAACATGCAGACATTAATTAAATATGTAGATATAATTGGTTGACAAATTTAAAAAAATTACCAAAATCTGAAAACTTTCATCACTTGAATGTAAACACTGCTGTCCCAATAAATCGTCCAAAAGTATTCGTATACGTTTTTCGACTCCGTTTGTGGCCAGATGGTAAGCTAACATTGAATACCAGTGTTTGATTTCTTTTGGAGATTTAATAACTTCGCAAAGTTTGATCTGGTTCTCAATGAAGAGAAGCTTGGCAGTAGACTGCCAATCATGTTTATTCCTACAGAAGGGACTTGTTATACTTTTAAAGCATAGTCAGAAGACGATTTAAAACTTACATTTCAACCGAGTTCGGTGCGAAATTGTTTGATGATGATTGTATCGTTGTTAAAGGATAAGAACGGAAATTCTTTTGAAAGTCCTTTGGTATTGCTGTCCTCATTCCAAAGCGAAGTGCTGGGTCTTTAGAATTAAGTACCATCCAGCACTGCATGTTGGACGAGTAGGTGTAAGAATTACCATTGGAAAAGAGTACAAATGGAACTCCCCCATCAGTGATACTAAATTGAATAACTTGACCATGTTTTCCAAATATTTCCGAACATGTTGTTGAAACTACGATTTTCTTAACCATTATATCCCAGATCCGGAGTATACCACATTCTGTAACAACGCCCACCAGGTTTCCAAGAGGACACTAGTAAAGAAACAAAAATTTAAAAATTTAATATTTAATTTTTAAATTAGCTGTGATTAATAGCATATCAAAACTTCTTTTGTTTTGTGGAATCAGCGTTTGTAATAAGACAAAGAGAGCGATATCTCCAAAAATACTGTCGTGAGGCAAGAGATACAAACATTTTACAATTCGTACTTACAAAAGAACACTGAATTGCTGCCGCCGATAAGTTCATTATTGGAAATATCGCATTTCCTGTACTTAGAGAGAGAATTCGCAGAGTTCCATCTAAACTACATAAAATTGTATGTTTTGTGGACAAACTGGAAGAAGCCACAGGGGAGCCTGAAAAAGTAAAAATGATTATGATTAAAAAAATGATACAATATTGTTATATATATTTAATTTTGACCACATAATTACCAATGTAGATCTCCCAAAGTTTTTCATTGGTATTCATGGCCCAACATATAACTTTTGTAAGAGGCCCCAATGTTGTTGTCAAGCTACTGTTTTGTACATGAATTCTGTAATCGTGTGCAGACTTATTCATTTCGTCCCTAGGTGAATAGGATGTGGTTCCATTGCATGCATTATTTTTTACATTCGATTTAGAGGGAGTTGAAACCGTTGGGAACGATTTAAGCATATTTTGGGTGACATATGAAGGTGTTACGACCAACGCAGTTTTTGTTAAACGATTATCCAAACGACTAGAATAAAAATAAATCGAATGTTATATATTCAATAAGGAAGTGTGGCACCGGAAAGTTACGTTTGCTCTGCTTCCGTAATAATTGGTTTCATGGCAGAGTCATCTGAACAGCTAACAAATTTTTTGTCAGCAATGGAAACTGTTTCACTTTTTGGTCGCGAACTGCTGTTTATATGTATACTAGGTATTTCACTAAACAATAAATAAAACTTATGGTTAGTTGTATGTGCATATGCTAAGGTATCTTACCCTGACTCTTGGTTAAGCGGTATAAAAACTGGTGTTATTCTTCGTTTTCCGTCAGCTGTTCGTGTTTCCGTTTGTTTACTGATGGCTTTCGCTTGGCTGGATTTTTCCACAGAATCAGTAGTAAAAGTCTGAACTAATGCGTTATGATCAGTATTTGCAGTCAACGCAGATGACAAAATTGGAGGATGTACTTTTTCAGGGACTGCATTTAACAACTCGGCATTTTCAATAAGAGTATCTCTGGCAGATGTGTTGGTCTCGAATGAAGAACCTTTTCCGTATATTCTCTGATATAGTGAATTCTAAATAGGGGCTTGAGTTGCGCATATAATTTAAATTATTTTCTAAACATGAACTTACTTTATCCTCTTCTGAAAGTGGTGTTCCAAGTTCCTTTTCCGAAAATTGCAGGCATGCAACAGTGCCATCCCCACTACATGCAAGTAAAATACATTTTTCTGCACCCCATGACAAATCTAGAACACTGTCTTGGAAGAGGTCATGAATAACCACTAGTGGTCGCTGCAATGCGGTCATCCAAACGGATAATGATCGGTCTCTTGAGCCAACCGCAAGACAACAATATTGCTGAGGTTTATTTGTTTTCGCTGCTTGACGCTTAAGTATAGAACTGTGAAATCGTACACAAGTGACAGCTTTTCGGTGACCCACAAAGTCTTTGTCACATTTCCAACCTTCTCTTTCTATTATCTGTGCTGTTGGACCTCCACCATTCATGGCATGAGCTGATACTAGGTATTGGCCGTCCGGTGACCAAGATAAACGAAGTATATGCGTTGTTCCACCACATTCTTCAAAAGGTTCAGTTATTGTGTTACTACAATTCCAGTCACTTGTTTTCCAAATTTTCACACTACGATCATCACTTTGAGAAGCCAAAAATTTACCAACTGGATCCCATGTTACTCCCTTTACAAGGCCTGTATGACCTTTGAGCATTGCCACCATTGTGGGTAGTGCTTGTACATCCCAAATAATAATTGAATTGTCTACACTACAACTAGCAAGCCATCTGTCATGAGGAGACCAAGCCAGATCCAAGACATCGCCAGAATGTCCTCGTAACGTTGCAATACACTTCCAACTCTCAGGGTTTTTTGTCATGCCGCCTGTTCCGAATACCCCACTGGAACCCTAATTGCAAACAAACTTAGCTATTGATTATTTCTATACAAAGCTATGTAAATATAAGTAAACTTGAGATGTTATATAGAATTCAACGGAAATATAAATTCATGTTACCTTTGTTTTTTTCCAGAGCATAACAAGTTTATCGTCAGAACCCGAGGCTAGCAATTGACCATTTTTGGACCATCTAACGCAATTAACACAAGACAAATGACTATCCATTTGGCAAAGAATTTTTGGGACAGAATTGTCCATTTCAGCTTTTTCTGATAAAATAGGGAGAAGATTCCAAATCACCACTCTGCCAGAATCATTGCCTTGTCCTCCTGTGGCAAATTTAAGGCACTCCTGGTGAATATCCACCGAAAATATTGGTTTATCTTTAAAATATATATATATATAAATTGAACAATCATTAGAACAACCCCGACAGTTTCCTGATTAAGGAACTTACCGTCATGATGGACCCAAGTAGGCTTCACGAGTCGCATTGAAAATAAATATGGCTCCAATACAATTTGTAATAGGAATTATTTTATCTGTAACTTAACAAACTAAAGCACAACTGAAAATGCTCAACAGAGACAATCTTGATGTTTTGTCTATGATGCTAAAAACCAAAATAATCCAAGTTTTCGGAGCCGGTTGATAATGATATATATCAAAGAATTGGTAAGTGACAACTGACACATACATTTTGACAGTCTTTCGTTCAAGCAGTTGTTGCATCGTTCAGCGAGATTTAAATTTTCTAATTCTGTAGAGGACCACACAACCTTAGATATCTGGGCGCGGCGAGTTTTAACTTGTGTAGATAGGCCTGTTTTTTGTTCAAAAATGTTGGTCTCATTTTTGTGTTGTAGTTGCTGCTGCTGTGAAAAGATAGCTAATACCATGTTCCAACCAACGTGATTCTAAATCATCTCAT
Organism: Cheilosia pagana; assembly: GCA_936431705.1. NCBI lineage: Eukaryota > Metazoa > Arthropoda > Insecta > Diptera > Syrphidae > Cheilosia > Cheilosia pagana. The sequence continues at coordinate 58,529,561 of OW386168.1, read as the reverse complement.
TAATGATGTGATTTATCATACATTTTTATGATTACTAATTACGTGATTTATACGTGTTTTATTTTTACGTATCTGTCATCGCAAATCCACACAAAATAACCAAAATAAAATCGAACATACACAAAATAGAATAGAATCGAAGAGACACAAATAAAATCAAACAGACCTCTCATCAACTTACACTTTTTGCACTCTCATATGTACGATATTAAAAATTTGCCGACTAATTTCAAATGTCACACTAAAACACATAAAAGTTCGATGGGAACGCCTATCGTGATTTATAAATTACTTCAGCTAAGTCACGTTGGTGGGAACATGGTATTAAAGTAAACGGTTGTAGTAGATTGCTTGGTACAATTCTCCACTCTCTTTTCGCACACATCTATCGTCCGGAAAATTAATTGCTTGCGAAATTTGTTTTCCTTTCTTTTGTAAAAATGGAATCTTACAAAGTGGACAATATTAATTTTAGTATTCCGAAGAATTAAAACAGGAAGCAGGAACACTAGGAAGGTGGCCCACCAACATTAACACCTAAATAATTTTAATTGTAATTTCTAGCAATTATAAAAACAAATTCACAAGAAAATTAAAGCTTTTTTGTTCTCTGTAATCCAATACACTAACAGAGGATTTATTTCACACTTTTTCGTATATAAGCCTGGTACGCTGTTCGAGTGAAATCCAAATTTTCATACAAATTTTTCACTGCGAAATGTCAAAATGAACTTTTCGAGTGAAAATTTCACCAGGCAGTACGCTGTTGAGTGGAAAAATAATTGTTTAAAAAGTGATTTTAGGGGGCCTTACTTGCTATTTCACTTGGTGTTTATTGTCCGTCGCATTAAATTTTTGACATTTCGGCGTGAAAATTTCACTTTCAATTTTACAGCAATTTGTTGGAGAGGAGTGAAAATTTCACTTCACTTGAACAGCGTACCAGCCTATACTTGTGATTGAAGTCGATAGCGTCTGTTTGATGAACTTCCAACAAATTCATCGTGATCATTTGAACGTAATCATAATTAAACTTTAACTTTAAAAATAAACTCTCCATAAATTATTTACCGCTGCCTTTTTCCCCTTTTTCTTAGTGCTTTCTTGTTTAGGTCATCTACAATCAAATGGACAATAAACAAAGTGCGTCCTTTCATTTCAGCAGTTTTTAAAACATAAAAAATTTAATAAATTATTGTAGGTAACTGCTATTGGGTAAATAACTTAATGCAACTACACTAGTTCTAAAATCAATCAATCTATCAATCGATATTCGCAAATATACAAACATAAAAAGTTTTCTTTTCTGTCCAATCGAAATAGTCTACCAAGAGTATGCCCTTAGTTCTGTTTATTTTTCTGAAGCAATGAGGACTGCTCTTAATACTGAAGTACTAAAAAATCCTCAATCACATATCTGTCTGTTAAAAGTAATGACATTCCTTGAACGCGTCGTGTTGTTTTATGGTCTAAACGCTTTTTTTCAAAATTTGTTTGCGTTTGTATCAGCTTTATTTAAAAATTGAAATAGAAATATAGTCTAATACAATGCCGAGAAAAGCAACTGCAAAGCCCAAGCCTAAATCCAAGCAAAATAAATCTACACCAGGAACTTTAGAAAATCTCAGATCCTTTCTAGGCGATGGGTCGGCAGTAGAAGAATCGCCTTCTGAAACGGAATCGTTTCGATCCGCAGATTTAGACGGACAAACCGATTATGATCTCGATTTTACTTCCAGCCATATCCAAAATCGTCATCTTAGCAAACAATCGTCTAAGCAAGTGCAGGACACGATGCCTTCCTCTTCTGCTTTTAGAAAAAAAAGTGCGGCTAATCTCCACGATGAAGAACCAACAGTATCTTCCGTCAGCCGAAAAAAAGGTGCAACAACAGCCCAGCCCTTGAACACAAGACGTAGGAAGCAACAAAATCCAGCGCGATTGGAGAAAAAATTTTGGGGGGAAGTTAGAAAATTGCAAAACAGAACAGGTAACATTACGAGCAAGCAAATTCAGTTGCCATCTATCTTACCCATCTTATTTTTGCCTTAGATAATCTCGTACCAAGAGCGCCTTTCTCTAGGCTAATACGTGAAATATTGCATCAAGAGTCTACATCTGCCGATCGACTGACTTACACCGCCTTAGTGGCACTTCAGGAAGCAGCTGAGATGTACTTGACTAGTTTGTTTCAAGATTCATATTGTTGCACCTTGCATCGTGGAAGAGTCACGCTCAATGTAAAAGATATGGAATTAGTTCGGTTTTTAAGAGGTCGCTCTGACCTTGGGAGTCGATAGTTTTAGATTTTGTAGTTTGCTTATTAATCCAGTTCCAAAAATTTGTTTTGTTTTACTAGTTCATAAATAGGTGTAAAGTCGAGTGATGTATATGTATTACCAAGTTATAAAATAACTTTATTTTCTTTTTGAACTTTTTACCTAACTTCGTCGCTTCCAATTTGTTGATTAAATCTGTCAAATATTTTTTTTAGTAGCAGTGACAGGCTTGTCAAAATATCAAGTCTAATGAATACCTGAGTGGACTGGCTCCATTGAAAAGTATTTTAGTTCTAATTACTGACTCTAAGAGCGCGGAGTTAAAGTATAATAACAAGTTAGTCATGTTAAATGCACTAGGAGATATACTCAATCCATATAGTGAAGCAATTGCTGCTTTTGCTGGCACTGTAACCTGTCTTCAATTCCTCTCAGGAATTTTTTTCCTGAATGACATTCGAAATAAAGGCTCTGCTGATAACTTCTCAATAGTACCATTTCTTGGAGGTATAGTACTGTAAGTATGTACATAATACAAATCTCGTTTCACGATAATAATTTCATAACATTAAGCGTCATTTCTATCGAAACTATTTAATCAGTGTTGATACACTAAATAACACAATCTTTAATTAAAAATGGTTGCTGATAAAAGCATTGAAATTTGCTTCATATTCCAAATTAGATGCAATAATTATTGTAAACCATTTGACCATGTCTATTTTATACAAAAATCGAATATTATATGTGTTGCTTGTTCCCAGCATTGGTTTTGCGAAGCTGATGACATTTAAAAATTCCTTCACGGAATTTTCTTTTTCATCGGTCAAGATCCAGTACGATTGAATTCAGGTATGGACGCATTTGTTTCTATTAGAATTTATTCCGATTTTAATTTAAATCTTAAAAGCCAACCCATGTACAATAGGTAGGTATACATAATGTTAAATGATATCTTATGTGATGCAATTTAAAATTATTTTAGGGGACACTGTACAGAGCCAAGGATTTTAGGAAGCATAAGAATACATCATCATTATAGAGAGTAGTGACTGAGATCAGGGGTATTGCTCGCTTACGGGTGCGGTAATGTGACCCCAGATTCTTTAACTTAACACTTCTTTTCTTATTTTACTTAAGTAAGAGCAAAAAACAGAAGCAGGCAGCCGATTGAGTATGTTTAATAACTCCTTAACTCGATCTTTTGCCACTTACTCTTATTTATTAAGAGCCTTTGCTATACACGTTGAGAAGAGATTACAAGCTGTTTGGCCTCTTGTATTCTATTCGAAAAAGGACAATCGAGTTGCTTTTAATGGATGAACAACTGGCCCTGGCGTAGATCCTTGCCTGAAAAACACATTTTGACAGAGTTCATGCATAGCTCTAATATATGTCATGCAGCTCCGGTTGAGCCCACTTAGAGTTCATTTGGGATTTAAACAATTTCTCCAATCGAACAACGACAACTCCTTGATCGTTTCTCGTTTGTGTTTTGTTAATTTATCATTTGTAACAGAATTTCATCTCTGCGAAACTTCACCTAACATGTATCCATATTTTTCAAACTACGATTTTGATAAAACGCCGTAATTGGACAAACAAATTTTAGCATACCTATTGATGTTATGATAAAAATATTAGAAGTTTTTATACAAAAAATATGAATAATAAAACTATTTAACATAATATCTTTCTGCAGTTCAGTGCTCAGCCTCAAATATGGCAGCCTTGTTAAAGATAACACAATGATTAATGTCAATTTCATTGGATTTGTCATCAATGTTCTCTTCATGATGGTCTTTTATGCATACTCTTCACCTGCTAAACGACCAAAGATTTGGGGCAAAATTGTAGTGGCTAGTCTTTTTATGAGCTCATGCTTCACTTACGCAAAGTGGGAGGATTCGGAATTGATTGAATTTCGATTTGGAATGCTAATAACAACAATTTTGGTGCTGTTAGTTGGATCGCCGTTTTTACAGATCGGGGAAATTGTCAGAAAAAAAAGCACAGAAAGTCTGCCGTTTCCAATGATAGCAGCTGGAACAATCGTAACGTCATCATGGATGCTTTATGGAATTTCAATAAAAAACTCTATGTTAACGGTAAGTCTAAGATTTAAAGTTATCATGTTAATTATTAAATTATAATCTTTTAGTATCAAAACGGATTTTTGCTGCTTTTAAGTTCAATTCAACTATCACTTTTTGCTATCTATCCACGTAACGGATCGAAGGTTCCTAGTAAGAAGCAGATTCCTAGTCCATTGAAACAAAATGCTAAGTTTACAAAAGCAGATTAAATGAAATAGCTAAAAACAGTTTTTGTATAATTTTATAAACCAACACCATATTATGAAAAAATAACTGACCTTGTCATCAAGGGATATATGCTAAATTTCGACAATATTATATGAAGGTGTACAAATATCTTCTATGTGATTAAAACGTAACATTTCTTAAAATTACCATTGTTGACTATTGTTAGGATCTTACAAAAATAAATCGTTTTATATATTCTGTTTGATTGAGAAATAATAAATAAATAAATGATTAGGTACAAATGCATACCAATAACTTTATTGCTTGGTATTTCCACTGGGACAGCGCACGTTTAAGTAGATTTAGCTGTTCAGTCCAAGAGAGATAACCTGCTGAAGACAAGAACTGAAATCCGAGTTGGGGATATACGTTTAACGTGACGAAATCAGGGGGCAACTATGTAATTCGATTCTACTTTCAAAGAGAACTGGTTCTATTTAAAAGTAGAATTGAAACAACTTTCGAATAGAATCAAATTATATAGTTGGCCCCCAGCGAAGGATTAAGCCCTTAGTTCTCAGTCTTCTAATAACAGAATGGGCCAGCTGTTTAAAATAAATCAGTTTTGACCAAAGTCTGCGAGGAATGGAACAGTCTAACCATTGAATAACTACAAATAGAATCGGCATCGACGACGACGTCCGCTACGCGGTCCATACGTCGCTGCGATCCCTTGTGCGGGTTTGTGAAATGGATCCGGGCATAAAAACGAAAACACGAATATGTATAATATCCCAAAAAATATCCCTCTGAGGAATGCTGCATGGGTAATTTTTTGTTGTAAACCAGTTTGAAGCAGGTATAGTCCGTCCCAAAAAAGAAGAAAGATCCCAACATGCGCAGTAGCAATTTATTTAAGGGAAATTTTCTCTTTTAAGGTATTTTTGATCGCATGAAATTGTTAATGCTTTTCTCTACTTTATCTTTTTTGCAGCGATATTGGGAAACGTAATTGTGCGTGCCCATGCACAAAGTACAACGGAAATTCCATTTCAACCCTTTTTAATAGTTTCTCAAAACTCTGGCTTTCATTACTAAACACATATTTAAGAAGTGCAACACCCAGCAAATTTCCCTTTTCTTTGGGGTCTGTAAATGTGTATCTATTGCATGCGCCGACGACGGTTCTGTGTGGACAATCAGTCATGCCTCGATCGTCGATCGAGAGAGATGTTTTCGCAAGCAGGGGTATGCTTGTTGTATGAAATGCGCACACATTTTTTTTAGCTGTAGTTTTTGTTGGAAAAGTACTTTTGCTTTCTCTAAGAGAATAAAATCCCTGATGTGAAGAGACCTGCGCAAGATATTTTCAGGTACTTTGGGACGGGCTATACGATATTTCATGCTTATCTTTCTGTCGATACGCTTCGATTGACTTCTTTCCTTGTTACTTTTGGAATTTTTGATAGAGGTGTTTTTTTTTATTTGCTACTGGCCTGGTATATGATTGCAGATTTGAATAATTATAGCTAGATATGATTTTGTTTTTCGAAGTGTGTAATGTTGGTGCATAGGTAGGGTAGATATGTATGTGTGTAATGTACATGGGCATACCTATATAGGTGTATGCATCATTTTGCGACTTCTTTTTGCTCTGCCGTTAATTATCACGCAAGATCATGTAAAATAAAAATATATATTAATATAATATAAATGTGGTGCATACCTGATTTCAAATTCTTATTTTGAAGTTAAACATGGCCAAATAAATACAAATTGAGCTGTTCCATTTCTTTCTTTTCGTGTATTTTGCCTTTAAGTTACTTACTTACTTAAGGTGGCGCTACAGTCCGGGGTGGACCTGGGCCTGAGTTGAGCCTTGGAGTTAATTATTTTTATTTTCTCACGTAAAAGAACCTGCTGTTCAAAGGACCATGGAAGCTCAAATTGGTTCCTATTCATATAGGTACACAAATTTAAAAGAATATTAAGTACATTTTGTTCAAATCATTGCGTTTTAAAATGTTCCTCAAAACACTTGATTATTTTTTTCAATAACTCTACAAAATGTGTAGTAGAAATGACTAAACCACCATTAATTGTATCCTCATACTGACGAGCTTCATAAAGACCCTTGATCCTCATTTTGATCAGGTGCAGAAAACTTTAATATAATAATATCCCGAAAAATAATGTGTAGCCATGTCTTGCATAATTAGAACTGTCTCTGATTCTGATAAATCCTCCACATCAAAATCATCAAACTCGAAAGCATTGGAATCTTCATTGAATTCGGTTTCGCCATGACAGACAATATATATTAGGTACGTAATCAAAGGTAGGAAATATTTTTGATGGATACAGAAACTAAGACAAAAACTATGAAACAAACATTTTTACTTTGCAATACCGGAACTATCTTCGATGCTAGTTCTTCATCTTGATATTACTACATCTGTGAACATATAACTACCATCCGGATCCAAGAACTCTATAATTATATTCAATTTGTAAGTTATACAAATAATGTCTCAGTGAACGTACTTTCAACATCCGCCATATTGAAAAGAACTGATGAATCTGATGTTTCATATAAAGTTGTAGGTATGAGGTAAAGAGCAATCATATTATAAAAACTCATCTGTTTTAAATTTTTGTGTAGGCGAAATGCAGAAGGATTTCTTTCATATGAACCTGTGTTATTTCTAACGACTGATATACCTAGTATTCTCCAGACAATCAGTAATTAAGTGGGATGTTATTAGGTACTCCTGTTGTTCCCCTTTTATATAGTCCCACAATTGCAGTGTTCCATTTATTGTTTGGCAAGACCGTTAAAACAATACACCGGACTTTTTCTGTCCCTCTTTTATGACGATATCCATCTAACGAAATCCTGTAAGTTTGATATAATGCCCATTTGGTTTCTTGATATATATATACTATTCATGTTCCTGTAGATAATGTAAATCAGTGATCTATATGGAGCATTGGCGTAAAATAAAAAACTCCTACCTACTATATGCGAAAAGTATCTATCCGATCTTCATTTCTTATTCGATATCCATATTGTTATCCTCATAAAAAAACCCTATCAGTTTTGTTATGCCCACTTGCTATATGCGAAAAGTACCCGATTTAGTTTTCCTTTGCATAACTTCCACTCCACAGCCACAATCATGAGTATGCAATCAGTTGAGAATAAAGATAACAAAAATAATTGTTCTTTCTCTTTCATTTGCATGTTGTCAATGAGAGGAATAAGAAAAAAACAAATAAGCATGGGAATATTTTCGGAAATTAATTTTCCTTATTGCACGAACCTAGAAATAATGGTAAATGCACACACTAACTAAGTACAAATTTTCGCCGCATTGAAGGTCCGTATGTCGCTTCAAAATGAGCGGGGTCCACTTCTATTTGTAGTTATTCAATGGTCTAACTGGTTCGTTATCCCTTGGTGTTCGGTATTGGGCAGCACATAAATTTAGAAGAACTTTGACGGCTAATCTTTAATCATATTTAAAATATTAAGAATATCATTCTTTTCATAAGCTTATCTGAATAGAAAACTGTTATGTTTAAAGTTCGTGTCCATAACATCAAAGGTATGTGGAATCAGTAAATGAAATTATTTGTGACTTGATAAAGGCTAAAATGTGTGGCTTATTTGGTTGTACATGTTACTTTGTAGTCCCAAAATATAACACAAATCTGTTTTTCATTTGTTATTTGACATACATTGGCGGCTATTTGGGAGTAGGAAAATACGAGATCCGATCGGGAGATAGTTGGCTTAGTTGGATTTTCTTAGTTGCAATAGGTTTACCACCCACCCACCGCTATGGCATCCGCTCATTTGCTAATCAGTTAAGTATCCGAATAAACTGTACATCGATATCCATTACAAGCAGCTTTAGGTACCTTAACAAAATAATTGGAAAACGATTTACCGAGTACGGGAAACAATATACACATTCTTAATAAATTCGAATTGTGTCTTTATTTATTAAAGTCAACTCAATCAAACATATTGAATTTAAATTAGAGTAACAAAACAGAAGTATTTAAAGAAAATTTTAATCGTGTGGACACATTATTAATGGTGAAGTTTACAAGTTGGTATTAAAGATTACTCGGGGGTTAAAAGTTCTTTATCTGCGTTGTCTTCACAAAGATCATAATCTTCTAAAGGTCTAGTTGCATTATAGTGTTCACCTAAACTATACATAAGGCGGTGGTATGTGACTACTAAATTGGGGGAATCGTATTCGGCACCTTGAATAGTTGGGGGTCCACTTGCTTGAAGAACTTCGATTGGTACACGAAGTGTACTAGATAAAGCTTTTATTTCCACTTGTCCTCCCCAAGCGGGAGTGTTTCGTATGCTGTCGCAGTATTTTATAAAGTCATCGTCGCTTAGTTTGTCTCCGGTTTTTAAACTGGTCATATAGTAAATCAAGTTTTGTTTATTTTCGAGAATATAATTGGCAGTTTTTTCGCGTAGCTGAGCTACAGTGAGGAATCCTCGTCCAGTTAACTTAAGCTGGTGTTGAATTGCATTGTATAAGCAATTTCCATCGGATTGGATTGGGTAAAGGCAAAGGTTTCGTTTTCTCAATATGTCTTCGACGGCGCGGTTTTCAACCATACGCGGGCCATTTTTATTTTCTTCTTCATGTGCTAAGATATCTGCTTCTCGCTGTTTTTCTTCATTTGCCTTCTTATTTCTCCTTTTCTGAGCTTTGGATAGACGAGGCTGATTTTGTAAATAGTTAACCATCAGGGTGTCAGCTTCATCATCAACCGCTTGTACTTTAGCCTGATGTTGTTCCTTGTTTTTCTTATTTTGCAACTCATTTAGTTGATCTGTTTGCCTTTTTTCCAACGTTGTTTCTAAGCGAGCTATCTCTTCTAAAATTTCCTTACGTTTTTTTTTGTCACCTTTCGATGCACTTTTTTTGAGAGATTGGATTGTAGACTGAAGTTCCTTTCGCTCATTGCGATGTTTGCTGTTTAATTCTTCGAAAATCTTTTCATCCGATTCGTTACATTCCATTTCTACACTGCTTAACAAGAGATTTCCAAAAATAGTCTTTCGTTGGTTAATTTAAAGTATAATTATTCCAAATGAAAAAAGCCGCTGAATGAATCAGATATGGATACCCAGGAAAAGTAATTCATATTCGATATTAATTTGACATTTATTCCTGCCTGCACGCTGCACATACTTGCGTGCTACGTTATGTTTGGCAGCTGTCGTAATTTTTCTATATTGGTACTGTTCGATTTTATATTAAAGAATGGAACTATAGCACACCAAGGTATTCCGTTGTAGATGTTGTTGAAGTAAAGGCTGGTACCTACCTACGCTGTTCAAGTGAAGTGAAATTTCCACTCCTCTCCAAAAAATTGCTGTGGAATTGAAAGTGAAATTTTCACGCCGAAATGTCAAAAAATCAATGCGACGGACAATAAAAGCCAAATGAAATAGCAAGTAACGCCCCCCTACAAATCACTTTTTGAACAATTATTTTTCACTTCAACAGCGTGCTGCCCGATGAAATTTTCATGTGAAAAGTTCATTTTGACATTTCGCAGTGAAAAATTTGTATGAAAAATTGGATTTCACTCGAACAGCGTACCAGCCTTTAGCAGAAATTTTTAATTCTTCGCTTTTGTAAAATTTTGGATTTCTTCGGCAATAAAAAAAAAGTTTGTTTATTAAGAAAAGTGTAACAGAATACTTCAGTTACTATAGTCATTTATCTGAACACCTATAAGCGGTGTGAGGGACTAATACCGTGTTCCCACCAACGTGATTTAGCTGAAGTAATTTACAAATCACGATAGGCGTTCCCACCGAACTTTTAAGTGTTTAAGTGTGACATTTGAAATTAGTTGCAGACTTTCAATGTCGTACATATAAAAGTACAAGAGAAAAATTACCCGCAACAATTTAAAATGAGTTCAAATGCTTTGGATATAATTTATATCTACCAGAATAAATCCAAAAATGATGTAAACAATCACTATCTGCATTTTTATTTTTTATTTTTTGACTGTTTGTTTTTGTGTAAACAGCTGAAGTCGATAATAGGCATGTTTGATTTTATTTGTGTCTGTTCGATTCTATCAAGTGGATTTAGCTAAATCATCTCATTAATGATGTGATTTACCATACATTTTCGTGATCACTAATTACGTGATTTATACCTGTTTAATATTTAGTTACGTGCAAATCCGCACAAAATAAAACCGAACATACACAAAATAGAATCGAACAGACACAAATAAAATCAAACAGGCCTATTATCGACTTCAGCTGTTTACACAAAAAGAAACTGTCAAAAAATAAAAAATAAAAATGCAGAAGGTAGGTAGTGATTGTTTACATATTACATCATTTTTGGATTTATTCTGGTTATTAAATTATATCCAAAGCATTTGAACTCATTTTAAATTGTTGCGGGTTATTTTTCTTTTGTACTTTTATATGTACAACATTGAAAGTTTGCCAACTAATTTCAAATGTCACACTTAAACACTTAAAAGTTCGGTGGGAACGCCTATCGTGATTTGTAAATTACTTCAGCTAAATCACATTATATGTACCTATTTAATAGTTTTAAAACAAAGAATATAATAAGCTTTTACTTTTTAATTTGTTTTAGTCGTTTATAATATGTAGGTATTAAATAGTTTTATAACAAAGAATATGATTTAATAAAGAATAATTGCTATTTATCTTGAACATCTTCAAAATGCATTACGTTTAGACTTTAGACAAACATATTTTTAATCGAACTTCACCGTTTGAATTTGAAAAAATTGTATAGGAGCCTACCTAAATAATTTAAATTTTTGCGGGACAAATATGTAGGTAAAGGCTTCGTAACAGAACGCGTTTTTAACGCCGCGGTGAGATTAATTTACGCGGCGGTAAGATTATTTTGACGCTACGTTCTATGCGCCGCGTTTAAGGACGTCAGACAGGAAGTTATAATTAATTTTGGTTTTAATTTTCTAAAAAAATGTCAAGCTCTGAGGAAGAATAATTATTACTTTTATTTGCCTTGATATGTGATTCCCGCAAAAAAAGAGGATTTGGGTGCACGATATTAACAAAAAGAGAAAAGAGGTTGGAGAATACCACCGGTTGTGTCGAGAGCTTGAATCAGACAAAGAACGCTTTTTTTCATATTTCTGCATGTCTCAAAATTGTTTTGAAGATCTTCATGAACTGCTTCGCCTTAAATTGAGAAAAAAAATAACAAACTGGCGGAAACCCATTCCAACAAGAGAAAGGCTTGCGATTTGTTTAAGGTAAAGAATATATTATTACTTTCATCATTGCATGTATCTAACGTGTTACAGTAGTTATTGACTTTCCTGCAATGGATCAGGATCATCCATATAAATCTCTAGTGCCTGGTAGAAAGGGGTTAAGTCAGAAATAGTAGTTTTCCGCAAAATGAGATTGAAGATTGAACATTTTTTTTTATATCCAGATATTCTTTTTGCAAAAAATGAATGATGCTAAACAATCATCAAAACACACGTATGTTATAAGATTATAATATGCTGTTGACCAACAAATAAGCGCTTACCAGATTTTCTGATGACTTATCTCTTTAGAGCCAATTGTCTCTTTGTTACCTATTAAAATTGAGTTTTTTCTAAGGACTTAAGTCGAGAAAACTAATCTTTGCTTACATTAATAGTTCAGTTTAATGCATTAAGAAAATTTTAAAACATAAAATTAATTCAAATAAATAATAAAGTAAAGTATTAGGTATTTTATTCAATTTTTATATGTGGACATAAGATGACTTTTTGTTCAACAAATATCCAAAAACGGGATTTTTTGACTTAACCAGAGTTAAGGATTCATCTGAAAATGTCGGAGATATGTCGTACCTAACTTCTACAAAACTAACTCACGTTGTTAGGTGTGTTAGCGATTTGTTAGCCTTGCAAAACATGGTTCCTGCGCAAAATGTCAAATGGTGAAAAATAATTTTGAATACATTTTCAAAATTGTGGAGCAAAATGGCCCACCGTTTTTCTGTATTTTTTATAATTTAAATATGCTAGATGATTCGGTTATCATCAGTGCACCATCACGAAAAAAAAGTGTAAAAAAAAAAAAAAAATATCCTATTAGAATACTAGATACAAAAAAAAATTTTATAATAAATATGGATTTTCAAAACAAAATATGAAAAAAATTAATTTCATTAGTAAGAGAAGGATGGCAGCAGAAAAGGAGACGCTTCTCGTCGATTTGCAGGCGACTTGGGGAAGTGCTGCCAACGCGAACATACGCTGATAGGAAACACGTCAATTAGTAAATACATGGGTTATATTTCTTTATTAATAAGAAAATTTAGCTAATGAGTTAAATTCTTAACTACCAGATACGTAACAGATGAGTTAGAGAATGGTTTGAGTTCTATTATTAATACGGCTGTGTGAATGTTTCAGCGTGGGTTTGGAAAAGATTATCGACGGCATCAAATTTTGGCTTTTTTTTGGTTTTCTATTTGGAAAATCTATTATTTTCTCAATTCCATCCGGGCCGTCGTTTCTTTTTTTTCGTTTAACAACTGTTGGCGTGCGCGCTGGTGGTGTGAACAATGTTGATGTAAAAGCTATTGGCTGCGTTGAAATTGGGGAAGACTCTGGTGATAATTGCGAAACTTCTTCTTGTGCAGGTGTTGTGCTTAATGTGTTTGTAGATGCCTGCAATACATTTGAAGATGTTACACGTGAATTAAAAAAATGTCTAAGAACTGCAGAACTGCAGTTGATTTTATTTTGTGTGGATTTGCACGTAGGTAATTAATCTATTCAAATTCCTCTTTGTGGAATTTTTGTTTTGAGGAAAACAAAAGCAAAAAAGCATCCTCTTGTAATGTTGCCGTGTTTCTATAACTAACAACAACAGCAACAAAGAAAAGAAACGTGTTAATGCATGTACAACTGGGGTCGAATTACCGCATCCGTGAGCGAGCAATACGTCACTGAATTTTGTAGATTTTACATGCAAAACAATAACAAATTCAGTCACGTATTACTCGATCACGGATGCGGTAATTCGACCCCAGGGGTCGATTTGATGATTTGAGCTTAGAGCATGGCCACACATGCCTTTCATAAAAGTCGTGTCCAGCGAAACAGGTAGACTTTGAACGAGTAGAAATAAGAAGAAGTGTAGAATGCACAGAGTGTTTGAGATCTATTCGTTGGCAGAATGGTCACCCTGTTGTCCCCTGCTCGCTACCGGTGACATCTACAGTTTGGCAAACACACCGCCTTCCTTACTTGAACTGTCATTGCCTCTTCTGTCATCTTTTATTCTCTTGACTTCTTCTTGTAATTTTGGTTTTTGAAGAACGTGGTTGGAGCTGAAGAGGTTATCTCCTTTTTTAATAAAGACAACTAATTTTAAATTGTTCTTTTTTATTTTCTACTCTTCAACATTTTTGGTGCCTCCTGTCAGGAATTGATATTTTATTGGAGTCAGAGCGCTTGCGTATCAAGCAATTGGACAGATTATCATTGAACTGCGCTTGGCATACAAGTAACGATTTCATTGGCATATTGGTGAGGAAAAATCATTGGATCTTCGTTTTACCGCGCCTTTGCATTCAATTGGTTTTCTCCTCCATTTTACCGCGCATTTGCGTACTTTTGGACAACTGAGATATTGTCTTTCAGCCGCACTCCTTTGGACACACGTGATTTGCACTTTACACCTGTGACTTTGCGTGACCTTCACGGCTTGCACTATGGCGGATCTCAACTTGCGTATGGCTGCACAAAATTCTATTAAACGTATTCACGATCGCATACTTGGAGCTAACTACGACGCATGTGACAGTTCCCAGTTGAACCAGGAGCTTAAAGCCGTCACAGAGCATTACGACCGTTTTGTGAATAGCCATCAGCGATTGGTCGGCAGTGCCAAACCAGATGAGTTCACAGTACACGAGATTTTATGGGAACAGGTGGAGGCGTTGTACAACGAGACGTGCGTTAAACTCAACCGTGAACATTTGAGCATTAAACCTGACTCGGCGAAGCCAAAGGCGTTTGATGATAGATTTGATGTCAAATTGGATCCGGTGGTGATTCCTACATTTGATGGATCACTGCATAATTGGTTAGCCTTCAAAGACACATTTCAATCTCTAGTTCACGAAACAGATTACCCAGAGGCAAATAAACTCGGCAAGCTCCGACAGGCAGTCAATGTTAGCAAGGTTCCATTAATTGGAGCTATGTATTCGGGTGGTTATGAGGAAGTGTGGAAAGCGTTGAAGGAGCGGTACGACAATCCCAAACTTTTAGCCGAAATTCACGTTTCCCGCTTTCTCAACATCAAGCCGGCAACGGAGGAGACTGCTAAGACGTTGCTGATGATTGTTGATACGGTTCAAGAGTCCTTGCGTGCCTTACGTGTCATGAACCTTCCTGTTGACAAGTGGGACGCCCTGGCAGTACCTATAGTGGTGTCCAAGCTTCCAACCACAACGCAGCGTGAGTGGAACTTGAGCTGTGCTTCCAATGAGATCCCGAGTTTGGCGTCTTTACTCAAATTTTTGGAGAAGCGATCACACAGTCTGACTACGGAGTTAATTAGGCCACCAACTCGATCGGAACCTTCAACATCACGACAACACCATCGTAATCCTATTGCCGTGAAGGCGTATGTTGCTACAAACGATGAAGGAAAATGTCCGCATTGCCAAGGTCCTCATCGGGTTGGCCGCTGTCAATCATTGTTGGCTATGAGACCAGAACAGCGTTTTGAGGCTCTCAAGACATCCAACTTATGTTTCAATTGCCTCAAACAGGGACATTCTTCGAGGCAGTGCTCGTCAGGTGGATGTAGGCAGTGCGGTCGCAAGCACCATACGATCTTCTGTCGTGAACCCAGGATGTCAACACCAGCTGTACAAACAACAGAGGTAACAGTCCAGAACTCCCAACCAGCAGCTACTTTACTTGTGGACACAACCAGTTCCTGACTAACCGATGCTGTCAGTAGCTGCATCGTCCAAAGCAACCGTACTATATTGCTGGCTACTGCGCGCGCATATGTATATGGACAGTCAACAGATCAGCAGCGCTTGGCTCGTATACTCTGCGATCCCGGATCGCAGGTAAGTTTTATCTCAGACCGTTTTGCTAACCATTTACATCTTCGCAGACGCAAACATGATGTAACAGTGGAGGGAATTGGGGCTTTGCCCATACCAGAACGAAAGGCAGCGCTACGCTCACAATCTGTTCTATACATTCAAACTTTACCGTGACGATCGATGCCTTAGTAATACCGTCAATCACTTCGATCACACCCTCTATGCCGATCGACATAAATCAGTGGAAGCACTTAGCTGGTCTCAAACTTGCCGACGCCCACTTTGGTACTCCGGGCGCCATTGATGCCCTCATTGGAGCAGATGTGTGGGGTCTTATCGTACAGAGCGACGTCATCAGTGGGCAGCCGGATGAGCCGCACGCGCAGCGAACCCATTTAGGCTGGGTTGTATTTGGCCCTGCCTCGCCGGACCCATCATCATCGTGAATCCTGCGCTCTTTTCACGCCCAGGTATCGGAAGATGATACAACTCTAGATAAGCTCATTCAAAACTTCTGGAGGTTGGAAGAAGTGCCCGAGACTGAGGTTGGAGACGACGAGTGTGGTCGCATATTTTCAGCGACACACTCTAGGACGAATGATGGACGATATATGGTGCATATACCATTTCGTCGTGATGCTTCGGTTCTAGGCGAATCATATACGCAAGCATTGCGACAATTTCATTGCCTGGAACGGCGATTGGCTGGCGACAACGAGCTACGAGAAAGGTATGTGGCTTTCATGCGTGAATATGCCGCCCTTGGCCATATGGAACGTGTGGATCAACCTGGCGATCACACAAACTGCTTTTACATCCCACATCACGCAGTAACGACCAAGTTCCGGATTGTTTTTAATGCTTCCGCCCGAACTAGTGTTGGTGTCTCACTCAATGACATCCAGTTAGTTGGCCCAACGATTCAGGAGTCGCTTATTAATATTATCTATCGTTTTCGACGTTTTCGAGTGGCACTTACTGCCGATATTGAGAAGATGTTCCGGCAGATACTGATCACTCCGGAACACAGGAACTTCCAGCGCATTCTCTGGCGAGAATCACCGACAGAAGACATTGGCATTTATCGTCTGACAACTGTCACTTATGGCATGGCTTGCAGTCCTTACAACGCAGTGCGTGCGCTTCACCAATGTGCGTCCGACAACTTTCGTAGAGTGGCAGACCAGACTCAAGCAATAGCTGCGCGGGATACAATCCTGACGTCATTTTATGTCGATGACTTTTTGGTTAGCTGCAGTGATGTCAAGGAAGCTATTATGTTAGCTGCCAATGTCGACACCATCCTTTCGGCGGGACATTTTAAGTTACGGAAGTGGAACTCCAACAGCCCTCAGGTAATTTCTTCTTTAACTGGCGGAAATTCTTCTACTGCAGATCTCCTTGTTGATTCTCCGACTGCTACTGTGCTGGGGTTACGGTGGGATCCAGTAACGGATGAGTTACTATTTAGCGTGAACCTCAAATCACACGATGATTGTTTAACGAAGCGGCGTGTATTGAGTGAAGTATCGCAGCTCTTTGACCCCACCGGACTTGTGGCACCGATTGTTATCATTGGGAAGATGTTTATCCAGACGCTTTGGAGCGCGGGCATCACTTGGGATGCCCCATTGCCAGCCAAATTGCGCGAAACCTGGCTCCAATTTCGCAATGGCCTCTGCGCAATCAACCGCGTTCGGGTGCCCCGATGGCTGGGAATGGTAAATGGAGAAATAACAGCGCTCCACGGCTTTTGTGATGCTAGCTCTATACGAAGACAACCGACTTCAGGAAGAATACACGTATCTCTCTGCTGACAGCTCGCACAAAGGTGGCACCAGTCAAGGGTGCTACTATCCCTCGCTTAGAGCTCTGCGCCGCTCACTTGTTGGCAGTAACCCTGGAAAACGTTCGTGTGGCCTTAGGACTTTTGAATACCCCTTGTTACTTGTGGTCAGACTCTCGAATCGTGCTCTGTTGGTTACGGAAGCAACCAACCACACTGAAGCCATATGTCTCTAACCGAGTACGTCAAATCCAAGAACTGACTTCGCCCGAGTGTTGGAATCATGCTCGTTCTGCTCAAAATCCAGCGGATTGTGCTAGTCGTGGCATGGAAGCAGCTGACCTGTTGCAACATAGTTTGTGGTGGCATGGTCCGGACTGGTTGATCGAAGACTCGATACCTACATATTCAGAGCAGGATAAGCAGCTTCATCAGGACGAGTTGGGTGCTGTACAAGAGGAGGAGAAATTATCTCTATTGACGATGGTAGCTACAGTTGGGCTTCAGCTGACAACGCGACGACGGGACGGCCAGGTAATTCCCCTTACGGAACGCTTCAGTTCCCTTTATCGTTTATTGCATACAGTGGTACGAATGTTACGTTGGACTCCGAAACGACGTCACCTGTTAAAGGCAGTTGTCAGCGCTGACGAATTAGACCAGGCGCTGGATAGACTGATTCACCTCGAGCAGGGCAGCGCTTTTCCGACCGAAGTCCATCAGATCCGGAGAGGTTATAGGCTTGCCAGTTCCAGTCGACTGCTTCCACTAAACCCTTTCATGGACGACGGCGGTATGCTACGCGTTGGTGGACGGCTGGGCAAGGCTACAATACCCCACGACCATCGCTTTCCAATCATACTGCCCCGGACCGGAGCACTGGCTTGGTTGCTCATTCAGCAAGCCCATCAAAGGACACTTCATGGCGGTACGCAGTTGATGCTTCACAACCTTCGCAGCCGATACTGGATTTTAAATGCGAGGCAAGCGGTACGGAGTTTTATACACAATTGTGTCACTTGTCGACGTCATCGCGGTGCTACCCTCTCGCAGCAAATGTCTTCGCTACCCAAGCCTAGGGTCAATGCGGCTCGACCATTTCTGTCAACTGGCGTGGATTATTGTGGCCCCTTTCTACTGCGCATAGGAGCAAAGCGGTCACGCACTCCAGTATAAAACTCCAGCTGACTTCCTCATCGGAGCCCCACTTCTCGCCGTACCTGTGCCAAGTGTTAACGAGATCCCAACTAACCGCATCAAACATTGGCAATGGTTGCGACAAGTCCACCAGCGATTTTGGCAAAGATGGAGTGAGGAATATTTGGTCACGCTTCAAACCAGGAGTAAGTGGCAGAGGCGTATGGACAACATCCGAGTTGGGGATATCGTCATCATTCGCCAGGAGAACTTACCACCGACTTATTGGCGATTGGGTCGAGTAATTGAAGTTCATCCAGGCAGCGATGGACTGGCACGGAACGCCACAATTAAGACGACCGCAGGTATATACACCCGGGCAGTACAAAAACTGTGCAGGCTTCTGGAGTCAACGGGTCTCGAGCCAGGTGGCTCGACCGGGCAGGATGTTTGAGATCTATTCGTTGGCAGAATGGTCACCCTGTTGTCCCCTGCTCGCTACCGGTGACATCTACAGTTTGGCAAACACACCGCCTTCCTTACTTGAACTGTCATTGCCTCTTCTGTCATCTTTTATTCTCTTGACTTCTTCTTGTAATTTTGGTTTTTGAAGAACGTGGTTGGAGCTGAAGAGGTTATCTCCTTTTTTAATAAAGACAACTAATTTTAAATTGTTCTTTTTTATTTTCTACTCTTCAACACAGAGAATAAACACAGAAAGGTACATTAAAGAAAGTAATACCTACTTATAATAATAGTAATCCATCCATCGATTTTTTTTCCAAAAATACCTCTAACTCGAACTAATTTTGATTTTCCGTCAAAAAAAGAACCATGTATTATCAACTATTTATAAACTTTTTTCTTTTAATTTTTCGAAAACCTAATAATGAAAGGCACAGCCTATGTCTGAGATTACGAGCTAAGTCAAACGTTATTTGCTTAAAAAAAATAATCAACAGTAGGTATATACCTAATGTTCAAAACTATAAAATCATTGGAAAGGGGACAAAATCTTATCTTTAATATTGAACAATATCAGATATTTGCACTGGTCTTTTGTGCTACTACCCGACAATCATTGTGACAAGCTCTGGTAGGTAGGTATACGAAATTAAATAGAGAGAAATAACCAGCAAAAGAGCAATCATTGTGTATTTGTTGTTTGATACCTGGATAGCACGTGTGAAACTGTGAATTGTTCCGGAATAAAAAAAAAACTATCTTGAAATCTGCAATAAAGAAAAGCTATACTTATACTTTCCTTTTGCACTTTCACTTCATAAAACATCTACTGCTAAAATCTTTGTACACCGATTCACCTAGGGTTACAAAATGCGCAATACTGAAACTAAAGATACCTACACCCTACAGGAATCAGTTTGGTATGTTGATATTTGCAGTAGGTACGTATTTATTGAAGAGTCCCTCGTAATTTAATAATACCTATATTACAGATTAATATATTGTATTGTAACTTTAAAATTCATTAGCAACATTTTAAGACCAAGATTTAGTTTAACAATTAGGTTTAAGTGGTTTAAAAAAGCAAACGAAATTTTCTTCGGTTGCATTTTTCGTGTCGCTATAACTGGCCCCTTAGATAAAAGATAAGTAGGTACCTAAACTATAACAGCCGTATTAATAATAGAACTCAAACCATTCTCTAACTCATCTGTTACGTATCTAATAGTCAAGAAATTAACTCATTAGTTAAATTTTCTTATTAATAAAGAAATATAACCCATGTATTTACTAATTGACGTGTTTCTTATCATCGTATGTTCGCGTTGGCAGCACTTCCCCAAATCGCTTGCAAATCGACGGGAATGCGTCTCCTTTTCTGCTGCCATCCTTTTCTTCCTAATAAAATTATTTTTTTTCATATTTTGTTTTGAAAATCTATATTATTTTTGAATGTTTTTTTTTATATCTAGTTTTTTTTTCAAGATATTTTCAGGTACTTTGGGACGGGCTAGTCCGTCCCAAAAAAGAAGAAAGATCCCAACATGCGCAGTAACAATTTATTTAAGGGAAATTTTCTCTTTTAAGGTATTTTTGATCGCATGAAATTGTTAATGCTTTTCTCTACTTTATCTTTTTTGCAGCGATATTGGAAAACGTAATTGTGCGTGCCCATGCACAAAGTACAACGGAAATTAGATTTCAACCCTTTTTAATAGTTTCTCAAAACTCTGCCTTTCATTACTAAACACATATTTAAGAAGTGCAACACCCAGCAAATTTCCCTTTTCTTTGGGGTGGGTAAATGTGTATCTATTGCATGCTGAGGGGAGGGAACGCTGGCTCCAACGACGGTTCTGTGTAGACAATCAGTCATGCCTCGATCGTCGATCGAGAGAGATGTTTTAGCAAGCAGGGGTATGCTTGTTGTATGAAATGCGCACACATTTTTTTTAGCTGTAGTTTTTGTTGGAAAAGTAGTTTTGCTTTCTCTAACAGCCGTATTAATAATAAAACTCAAACCATTCTCTAACTCATCTGTTACGTATCTGGTAGTTAAGAATTTAACTCATTAGTTAAATTTTCTTATTAATAAAGAAATATAACCCATGTATTTACTAATTGACGTTTTTCCTATCATCGTATGTTCGCGTTGGCAGCACTTCCCCAAATCGCTTGCAAATCGACGGGAATGCGTCTCCTTTTCTGCTGCCATCCTTTTCTTCCTAATAAAATTATTTTTTTTCATATTTTGTTTTGAAAATCTATATTATTTTTGAATGTTTTTTTTTATATCTAGTTTTTTTTTCAAGATATTTTCAGGTACTTTGGGACGGGCTAGTCCGTCCCAAAAAAGAAGAAAGATCCCAACATGCGCAGTAACAATTTATTTAAGGGAAATTTTCTCTTTTAAGGTATTTTTGATCGCATGAAATTGTTAATGCTTTTCTCTACTTTATCTTTTTTGCAGCGATATTGGAAAACGTAATTGTGCGTGCCCATGCACAAAGTACAACGGAAATTAGATTTCAACCCTTTTTAATAGTTTCTCAAAACTCTGCCTTTCATTACTAAACACATATTTAAGAAGTGCAACACCCAGCAAATTTCCCTTTTCTTTGGGGTGGGTAAATGTGTATCTATTGCATGCTGAGGGGAGGGAACGCTGGCTCCAACGACGGTTCTGTGTAGACAATCAGTCATGCCTCGATCGTCGATCGAGAGAGATGTTTTAGCAAGCAGGGGTATGCTTGTTGTATGAAATGCGCACACATTTTTTTTAGCTGTAGTTTTTGTTGGAAAAGTAGTTTTGCTTTCTCTAACAGCCGTATTAATAATAAAACTCAAACCATTCTCTAACTCATCTGTTACGTATCTGGTAGTTAAGAATTTAACTCATTAGTTAAATTTTCTTATTAATAAAGAAATATAACCCATGTATTTACTAATTGACGTTTTTCCTATCATCGTATGTTCGCGTTGGCAGCACTTCCCCAAATCGCTTGCAAATCGACGGGAATGCGTCTCCTTTTCTGCTGCCATCCTTTTCTTCCTAATAAAATTATTTTTTTTCATATTTTGTTTTGAAAATCTATATTATTTTTGAATGTTTTTTTTTATATCTAGTTTTTTTTTCAAGATATTTTCAGGTACTTTGGGACGGGCTAGTCCGTCCCAAAAAAGAAGAAAGATCCCAACATGCGCAGTAACAATTTATTTAAGGGAAATTTTCTCTTTTAAGGTATTTTTGATCGCATGAAATTGTTAATGCTTTTCTCTACTTTATCTTTTTTGCAGCGATATTGGAAAACGTAATTGTGCGTGCCCATGCACAAAGTACAACGGAAATTAGATTTCAACCCTTTTTAATAGTTTCTCAAAACTCTGCCTTTCATTACTAAACACATATTTAAGAAGTGCAACACCCAGCAAATTTCCCTTTTCTTTGGGGTGGGTAAATGTGTATCTATTGCATGCTGAGGGGAGGGAACGCTGGCTCCAACGACGGTTCTGTGTAGACAATCAGTCATGCCTCGATCGTCGATCGAGAGAGATGTTTTAGCAAGCAGGGGTATGCTTGTTGTATGAAATGCGCACACATTTTTTTTAGCTGTAGTTTTTGTTGGAAAAGTAGTTTTGCTTTCTCTAACAGCCGTATTAATAATAAAACTCAAACCATTCTCTAACTCATCTGTTACGTATCTGGTAGTTAAGAATTTAACTCATTAGTTAAATTTTCTTATTAATAAAGAAATATAACCCATGTATTTACTAATTGACGTTTTTCCTATCATCGTATGTTCGCGTTGGCAGCACTTCCCCAAATCGCTTGCAAATCGACGGGAATGCGTCTCCTTTTCTGCTGCCATCCTTCTCTTCCTAATGAAATTAATTTTTTTCATATTTTGTTTTGAAAATCCATATTTATTTTTGAATGTTTTTTTTGTATCTAGTATTCTCATAGGATTTTTTTTGTTTTCTTTTACGCTTTTTTTTCGTGATGGTGCAGTGATAATACCCGAATCATCTAGCATTTTTAAATTATAAAACATATAGAAAAACGGTGGGCCATTTTGCTCCACAATTTTGATAATGTATTCAAAATTATTTATCACCATTTGACATTTTGCGCAGGAACCATGTTTTGCAAGGCAAACAAATCGCTAACACACCTACCAACGTGAGTTAGTTTTGTAGAAGTTAACAAAGCTTAGTTATCTTCTAAAAATGTTTATTAATAGGAATTTGAGTTTAACCAATGTGTTAGGCATTAGTTAAGGATAACACGAAGTTCCGCAGCTATTATTAATACGGCTGTAAGAGAATAAAATCCCTGATGTGAAGAGACCTGCGCAAGATATTTTCAGGTACTTTGGGACGGGCTATATATGAGTGGAAGAGGTATGGAGCGCTATGAACCTTGACGGAATGTGAAAATTACAACACACCAAATATTATATTTTTTTTAATTTATTGTAACTTTTTTTAAACTATATATACAACGAATTCTGAAAATATTTGTCAACAATATTAATCTCTTAGTGCAATGGAGTTTACAATATTTTTTGTCATTCCATCTTCAGCTAACACAAACAAAGTGGATGGTTTGCCCACTCCAGAGCATGCTAAAAAAAATCGTCTTTCTTTTTATTACCGTTATGTTAACAGGCATTCGTTTAAAATGTCAAATCACTCTCGCTCTCTCAATCCCGTATACAGCGTGACCGTTGTGACACTAAAGTTGCAATTTGGCACTTTTTTAACACCTTGGCACAATGAGACTCCTTTTTCAAAATTTAACGATTTTGGCCCTTTTTCACAATTTGGAACAATAAACGCTCAAAACTTTCAAACTTTGAAGATGAACTAATTACTTTTACATAAATTAATTACGCTGAAGTGGCTCATTGATACACATTGATTGGTTTGTCACTGAGCGGATTTGGAACAGTTTTGGTACAGAGTCGGGCAAATAAAAAATTGAATTGATGAATTTTTGTGCCAAAACTTGTATAGTTATGTTGTTCAAATACTGACATTGCCACACAGCAGTGCCTGTGCTGAACGCGTGTTTTCAAAATTAGCGCTAATGAAAAAAAAAACAAACCAACAGGTTTCTGCTGAATCAATGCTTTCTGCCTGCATAAAATTTGATAACACGTACAGATTTGGAAGATTTGGAGCCAAGTTCTGATCTTGTCAATAAGTACAGAAGCACAGTAATAAAAAAGTAATAAAAACCTACTTTATGTATGTATGGTATGTTTTAACGACTGAATTGTTAAAACTTTAAAAAAAAAATTACCAATACAATGACTTGTTTTTTTTTTGTGTTTACTTTTGATTTGAAGTTAAATGGCCCTTTTTTTTCTCCATGGCCCTTTTTCTTGCTACTTTTCAAAATTCTTCAACGGTAACGCTGCCCGTATACATTTCACACCGCTCAATCTCTCAATCCCACGCCCCATACGGCACACTCCATCGAAATTAAAAATGCAATTTATGAATGATTAAAATGAAATGAAATAGAAATTTGGCAAGAAAGCAGGACAAAGGGTTGAAAGGAATATTTCACAAAATGTGCTAGATGTGGAACGCGGCCAATGACTATGATGGATGAAAATGTTAGCTAGTCCCTGGTTCGATTCCCGAAAGAACACAAATTTCAGCTTAAGGTTTTTTTGACTGCGTTACCTCTCGCGAACGTCTGATAAACATCGGAGAGTATAACTGTCATGAAAGTCTCAATTTACCGTTTGGACTCGGCATAAAATTTTAGATCACAAAAATAGAAATAAATATTGCAATGTTTTCTTCAAAAACTCCTCTTGCTCAAGTATTTAGCTGAAAACTGAGTATAATGATGATACAAGCTTCAAGGTTTACTAAAAGATAAAGAGAATGTTCCAAAGCAACAATCCCATACATAAATCTGACAGAACGATGTAAGCCTTTTAGTAGGATTTCTATTGATAACGTTATGCAACACATTTGGGCCAAAAGTGAGTTATTCGAAATTAATGGGAATTACCCACCTTATCTTATCATAAAGCTTCAATACCCACGTAAGTTTGGAGATGGTAGATGCTACACGTTAAAAATTTATAAATCAATCAATTTAATTAATAACCCAAATTGCTGTTTATTAAATTCAACATATGCACGGATATCATTACCTGTCTAAAGAAGTTGTTGTACGAGTCAAAACATAGTAGTATTTAAAATTATATTTTCAGTCCTCGAGGCAAAGAAGAACGACAACTAAACTACTAATTAAAATAATAATTTCATAGTAATTAATCATGACAATACTGTGTTTCAATTGGTTTGAAACAATATCTATGTTTATATATCGTTAGGACATACGCGATACGCCCGTAGCATATATCATGCGTTTCATTTCTACATATCAACCTAACACATTGATTTTCATACGCTACAAGCGTTTATGTTCACATATCATATCAATGTTGACTATGGTAACTTTGGATATAACTAATGGCATGCATTGCATACCGACAACGGGATGTATGCCTAATTTTAATAATTCTGAGGCGAGGGTTACGCTACGATCTCAATCGCATTTGCATAAATTTAAGTGTATGATTTGTGCGGACTTCAAAGGATTATTCTTTTTTTTTAAGATAACAAATTGTAGAGACATTAATTAAAACATTGTTGCATAATTTGCGTCGAAATTGACTTAAAGGAATAGGTTTAATTTGTTAGTTTTAACATGTTTAGTAGTATAAGTATATATTTGTTTATTGTATCTACTGGTGATGTGCACTTACACCAAAATTAGTCTTTTGTGTTTCTACTTTGTCCGTAAGGCATTCTTTGTTTTAATATACATATATGTATGTGTTTAAATTCTAACCATCATCATCATCAGGTCTCAATTTCTTTAACATTTTTTTTATTGTAATATGTAATAACAAATTATCTGGTTTCAGACAACAGACAGATATGTGCTTTATATTGGTCTAAAAGCGCATTTATCCAATGAAATCAGTAAGTTTTAACGAAATCGTAGTTATATTTTAAAAGTTATCCATTTATACAACAATATCTGCGATGAATTCCAAAAAGGCTGTCATCCTTCTCACGTTAGCCAGAGTCCTGTACTTTGGACAACAAATTCTTATTTTTGAGGCGAGATCAGCAAATGACATCTTGGATAGATTCATTGCTTCATTAAGGAATTCACCGAAAATACATTTTCAAAGCGATTTGCTTCAACAAAATGTTTGGGCGCATATTTTGTTTAAGGTTTATTTTCTGACCGACTCACCAGCCCCAAAACAAGTTCAACGTGATGTTCGTTTCACTTGATTTGGGAGTGGAAAATAAGCTTATTTATCCCTGATGGAACGAAGTACCTCATCCGGATATGTAGAAGCAGCAACTCCACTTAAAATCCTTTTTCCCTTTAGTCTCTATATACAATGCTATAAGATTTTGATGTAAAAATACATGTTCTTCATTTCCAAAAAAAAATTGTTTTTGAATAGTCAAAATTTCATTTAAATATAATATCGTTAACATTGCAACGCTTAGAAAATAAGTTTCGGGATATCTTCGCATTTTACTCCAAAAGCAAAGATAGGAGGACAAAAAGCCGAAACCCGCTCTGATTTACCAATAATGTATTGGTATTTTGGCCACTGGAAGAATGTCCATTAGTGGGGTTAACTATAATATCACCTGATTCCATTTCGACAGCTTCACCCAATTCCGCGAACCGGTTCTTGTTGTTGGTATGTTCATTGCGTCCTCTGGCCCATCTGCTGCCAGAAGGGCAGTCAGTCTACCTCGGACTATCTGCCATTTAACCTCCGAAGCGTCAGCAATCTGCTGAGGCTGAGCAATAGATGTCCCATTACCGACAATACCTGCGAAATCGCATTTGTTCACGCACTTTCATGTTTGCTTAAGGCTTGTAGCTTGGAACTGTTTGCAGAGGGCAAATTAGAAAAGTTATCGAATAAACCATTATCCATTAACGGATCGTCAGCGTCAGCTTAACTCTCCCTAGTCCTGTTAATACGGTTCAATTCTTCCATAATGGACGCTCTCTGATAAATCAATATAATAATAATGCACTTCTAACACTTTTTGTTCATTAATCATTACCATCCATTATGGTAGTTTTAAACAAAGCTAAATTTTTGCTATCAAAGTTATTAGCAATTTTTTCATTTTAATTTGTTTATGTATTTTCATTTAGCTCGCTAAACACACGTCTGTACATTACGGTAGACCAATCGCCACCGTTTAAATTCTAACGCATAATTAACATTAAAAACAAAATAAAAATGTTCTTCCTTTGCTCATTATGAAAGCCAACCTGAAGTTTTCGATTGAAGAAAAAAAATTGCCCTTTCTATCAACAGAAGTGTCTGGGATATCTTTAAAGAATTGCTCTGAACTCACTAAATACAAAATGTCAGATTGATATGAAATTATGCACGCAAATGTAAATTAACCTATTAAAACATTCATATTATTTATTGCAAAAGAAGTGGCAATAGAAAACCAAATCTTACTGTAATGTGCATATGGTGTCTAAAGTATCTAATTGAACGAATTTCATTGAGAAATTCTGAATTTCGGGGCAAATCTGTGGGATCTCCAATGAACAGTATAAAAGGGAACTGACAGAAATGTATACCAAATAGTGTTCAAAAATGTATGGAAAAACGCTTACCTTTGACGAAATTTACGATCAATATACAGAAATAAATGAGAGAAGGGTAATCCTTATTGTAATCCTTAACAATTTTACTGCAACCAGGTCTTTAAGCATTCCAGTAGCCCAGTTTCAACATTTCTTTATTTTTATAAATAATCGTCTCACAAATAAAGTAAAAAAAATGACAAAAAATACGTAGTAACCAATTTAAATATCGAACTCAGTTTCTTCCTTTTTCTTTTTTTGAAGGAATTGAAATAATGAACATCTCTAATTTGTTTATTTATTTTAAGTAAAGAATGTAATAATTTTTTTTAATGTAAGTTTTTAAATAAATAGTGTAAGGACACGATTTCAAATCCTGGGGTCGAATCGCGTCTTCCGTGAACGAGCTTTATGTGACGGAATCAACTTAATTCCGTGAACGTAATGCTCGATCACGGACGACGCGATTCGACCCCTGGTGTGTATGAATGAAACATTTTCGAAAGCACGCAAATGCACAATACTATTACTTATTCAAATTTACGCTAATATCACATATGCATAGAGACATAACATGCCAGCTACGTAACCGTATTTACAGCATAATGCACATAATCCCTATAACCATGACCATTAAGCTCCTAACCACCAACAGCTGAACTGACCAACGAACTAACCAACCAGCCAACGTACCAAAAGAGGCCATCCTAAATCATTGCGGACGTTCTCTTTGCCATTTGCAAATGGAATCTACGTTAGGAGAGCTATTTAATTAAGAAGATTGCCATTCATTTAATTTTGTCGTCATCCTAGTCGACATCGTCGCGTCATCGTCTTGCAAATAGCTTAACATAGCTTTTAGATGAAGAATTTTTGATGCAAATTGTTCCTCCCGGAGTCTGCACTCGGTGACCGTATGAAATGCAGCAGTTAAAAAGCAAGGGCTTTCGTTATTTGAGAAGCGAAGTTGCCGTTTTTCATTTAACAGAAGTATGCTTCGAATTCATTAAATGGCTTTGTCTATAGTGTGCGGGTATTGTAAGCGTTATTTTGTTTACCTGTAAACGCTTTATCCAGCCACCGATATTCCTGCATGTATTTGGCGCTAGTTTTCTTCAGTCGCTGGCAGTTGTCCATTAAATAAAGAATTTGCAATTTTGTTGGGTATGTTTAGTTTACCCATGTCGATTTCTTCAGCAATGACCTGATGCTAAAAAAAACGATAAAAACATTTTAAATGAAAAATCCAATCTAAAATAAACAACAATACACAAGTACACACATAAAGTGGATTATTTGTGTGTATCTGTCCTTTGGGAGGGCGGTCGTTTTCTTTTCATTTTTTCAACTTTTGTTACTTCTGTTTTGGTCTGGTTGGTCATTTGTTTTGCAGAGTGTTTTGTCACATTTTTTTGTTCTCTGCCGCTCAACATTCATTTATGCAAATAAAGACTTCTGGGAATCCCAGTGTCAGGATATGTTTGGAATAAGAACGCTGTTTTAATTTGGCAGCAAAATGGTTTTGCGAATTCATACGGAAGTACGAGTTATGCAATGTATAGGCCTGCAGCTTGTAACTACTTTTTTTTACATTCAATGTCCCTATAAGATCAACGTTGAATTTATATTTCTATTTATTTTGTTTATTTCACATACCACTGCACTTACAACATTACGCACGCGCATTTTTTCACAAGATGGGCCAGTGAGATCGGTTTGTCCGCAGTCATTGCTAATAAAGGCGTAAGAATGAGATCACAAATCAAACGCGTAAAGTGTCATAATTAAAAATAGGTACCTATTTAAAATGGAAATTATCCGGTGACCAGTATTTCTGCAATCACTTAAAAATGGTTTCAATAATGATGAAAATGGTCTATCTCTCCCGTTTAGGCGGGTGGGGTAAATTTCAAAAAAATGCAACGGTACAACTTCCAAAAAAGTACTACGTACCTATATCAGCTAGAAATCTCTTTTTTTAAATTATTCTTGAATCAAGTTAATTCTTTTAATAGTTTTTGAAACACCTAGTTGCTTTCAAAGTCAAATGTTGGAAAGAAAATTAAAAAAAAAATCTGTTATCCATTTTGTTCAAAATTCTGAAGTAATCTTATATGTAAATAGGTAAATGCAAATAGTTAAGAACCACTTTCATCGCATTTTTGTTGGAAAGCCTGTCCAAAGATGCATTGCTGTGTGTAATTTGTTTTCCAATATGTTGTGTATAACCCAGGTCAATATAATGATAGAATTTCTACCACTGGGCGAACTGTATAGTGACAATAATTAAACTCTTACTCGAACTCTAAAAGTAATATAGCAGTTTTTTTTTTAATTTCAAGTATTTCTTCTTAATGACCCCTAATGCCTTATCGGATGGAGATAGACCCCCTTCCCACAGTAAAAAATGCTTTTTACTTTCTTCTCAATAATAATATGTTATTAACTTTCGCCGCCTAAGTTATTGCGCTCTCCCTATCTCCGGTGCTATTAAAACATTACATGAGTTAAAAAAAATTCCAAAACAAATTATGTGGGTACTACAAGATTTAGATCGTAAAAACATATGTATTAACTGTGATAATTTTTCGAATGTCAATTAATCAACAGACCAAAGATAGCATATACATAACATAAAAATGCATTTTCGATTTATGCTCAAAGCCCAATGCTTTAATTTTGAAAGGCTCTGTGAGACAATGCCAGAAAAAAATACATAATTTCTGCAGTAAAATATTGCCACTTCAACATATTTAAACAACAGGCTATCCCCATTCATTCTTTAGCTTCGCAAATATTACCCGGTTGTCCATCGCAATAAACAATGTGTTTGTTATATGAACAAACAAGAAATAAAGCTAAGAACCCAGAACCCACTGTTGTAGGGAGAGCATGTGTTTAAGTGCTTCATTCTCGGAATAATGCATTAGTTGTACATAAAAAATAATATAATGAAAACGTTGGGCAAGTGGCATCTGCAACTTTCACCCAAGAAAGTACAATAAAAATAATGAAGCTGAAGCACGAAAGAAGGCCAACACGTATGTATGTGTATACCAAAGGCCTGAAGGATTAATGCGGGCATTGAACAATATTCTACTGTACGGTTTTTGCTTTAGTTAATCGAGCCAAAATTCAATTTTTATTCGTTCAAAAGCGGGCGAGCATAATTGCAGAGGACGCATTTGATTTGAGTGTGTTTAGTAAATAGGTATACAACTGAAAAGCTACTGCTGTTAAATTTTTCCTAGAGATTATACACAATACCTCTGCAAAAAGAAAGAAATAATATGATAGTCCCCCTCTTATAATTTAGTTATAAGGAAGGACCTAAATCAATTAATTTCTTGAAGTCTTTTTAAAGGAACTGGAAAATCAAATTCCATTTTGCACCACTATAAAAAAAACTTCCAGTCTTACGTCCGTCTCAAATCAAAAAAAAACCTCAGCGATTTGTACATGGAAAGTGTGGAAATTTGTTTGCTATTGTTGAAGCGTGCCAATAAATAAAGGAAAATCAGCTCTTAACATCCGGAAACAGAAATTCGGATATAGGCTGTCAATTTTCTTCAAATACAACTCTAATTGACATATGAAACTGATGAGGAGGTGACAGTTCCGTATTTACGGACATTGTTCATATTATCTTGAAACGCCCAGTAAACTGTGTGGCTTGTACAAGTAAATTGCATGGTTGGTTGTGTATGAATTCACATTGGCTTTGAATAATAAGTGACATGCAGTTTTTCGGTGTACAATTGTTCAATGTTTATTACTTAATATTTAGCACAAGGGCTTAGCATGCGATTTATGCTAGAGTGGACAAACAACTGACACGAAAATATTCTGATATGATATAGGAACTGCTTATCTAAAAGTTTTTTAGCCACATCTCACAAGTTATTAAATTGTTTCTTTAAAAAAATTGTTCAACTGTGAGTATGGAAAACAAATGAATGCTCATTTTGGTTAAAATCAAAGAAATAATATTAAAAAAATGGTTCGTATAACTTGATCATTTATTTGGGGTATGACATCGCATACAAGATCATTTTTGAGAGCATTTGCCAACGAACTCCTAGTCAGAACGCGTGCAGATGTCACTAGATAAACCCCAATTAGTACGGGCCACTGGCATTTTGGAACTCACGTAGCAAAGCTTCGCATCCCTCATTACACCCACTGTCTAAGCTGTGCTTACACAAATAGGACGGGCCACTGGCATCTAGGAAATCAGGCAAACAAACTTCGCATCCCCCATAACACCCACTGTCTTAGCTGTGCTAACACAAATGCGAATGAAAAGTGTTCTGTACACGTACATAGTAAAAGAAAGATTTTGTATTCGTACAAAATTTCGAACTCGAGATTTTAATCAAACTGACAACGCGATGACAAAGGAAATAAAAAAATAGAATAACGGTAGGTACTTTTGAACATTGTACTTATCTCAAAAGTGGTCCATACGATTTTAACAAAAATTCATGGCAAAATGTTGGTTTACTTGAGCTTGAGGTTGAAATGGCTGCATACCCAGAATAACGGTACTTTTCAAAATTGGACATATCTATCTCGAAAATACGATTGTACCTAACAAAAATTCATTTCTACGGTATAATATTAACATTTCGAACTTCAGAATTTGGTTTTCTATAATTTCAATTCCGTACATATTTTTTTAAATGCAAATAAAGTCATGTTATAAACAAATTCTAAAAAATTACTACGCAAATCCTAACATATCTTTACACGGTATATTTTTGTTAAACTCTATACCACACTGCCAATAAAAATGAAATTACAACCATATTAAACATGGACCTTAAAATAATTGCAACCTCTTGGAGCTTACATAACAAGAAACTGCCACTTCATTTGCGCCCCACACAGGTCCATCGGCATTTTATACAATTTGTGGCCCCAAAACGTCGATCAAGCGCTATTGTGTTTTCTCCTAGCAGGAAACTGTGAAAATTCCACATAAATAAACATTTTTTTTTTAAGTGAAAGTTTTCGTATGCGAAGGGTTCTTTTTGTTATAATGTGTTATCAATAATATCATTTCCATTCAAAAATATCAATAAATAATTATCGTCGTAGTTTTTTGTGGAACAATTTCGTTTATGAAAACTTGGAAGAAGCAATGCATTTAACTAAAGTCGAAGTAAATTGACACATTAATTAAAAATGCGATTATTAGATACATTTACATATAAAAAAAAGATATATTTAATGCTCTTTTAAAATGTGTACTATAGAATAAAAAAGAAAGCCTTCTAATGTAGGTGGGAAACATGTAATAATACAAAAACGTATTAACAAACTACCCAAATATGATTGCAAAAATAAGAAGGAAATTGAACATTTGTTATAAATCTTCCCACACAAACATTTTATCATTTCGCCGAAAAGCACAATCTGTGCAGGAAAGATGTAATGAACTAGAGAAAAATTAATGTTCAAAATACCAAAGTCCGGTTGCGCAATACGTTATCATACAGAATACAGGACAGGAAAAATGATGAAACTAAAAAAATGTTATATCAAAAAACATAATAACAAAGACGTACAAAAAGTGTAATGCTTGCCTCAAAAGGATTGCACTTGATGTTGAAATCCCCAGGACAGGAAATTTCCTCGTGATTTTTAAAGTCATACTACTATCCCATTTGAAAAGAGATTGTGATGATGTTGATAAAGAAACAGCTAGAAATACATCGAATGATATCCATGAAATGAAGATGAAGCATAAAATAGAAATGGAATATTTGATAGGAAAGCAGACACACGAAAATATACATACTGAATTTTGCATTTCAATTCGCATCCAATGGTAGGAGGAAATACGGAAGAAAATGGGATGGAAAATTAAGGATCAATATGCGAAAAAGGGGAGAACATATTCTATATTCATTTGCTGTGCAACACATATTCTAGAATCTAGAGGGCGACTAAGCGTTAGCCTAACTTTTTGCTATTGGCATGTTTATTTTCAAATATTTTAGGTACTTAGACGTAAGCCCATAAACATCTTGCAAACAATAAGGTAATCCATATAACAACATAATATTAAGTTTAATAAATTGTTGCAGTGTTTTCTTGGGTAAAACTCCACCCGATGGTTGTAAAAAAATTAAAAAAAAAAGTTGGCGCAACAGTTCTGTGGGGCCCTAGGCCTAGATTCCCACAACCATTCGTTTCGTCCTAGTTTAGTATATATGTAGTAGTTAGCAACCCGAAGAGACAACCAATCTTTAATTTAGGTATTTCTAACACCCAACTTTCTAACAGCCTACATTTGTGATAACAAGTTATTCTTCTGCAATTTAATCACCTTTTAACTTTCTAGAGCTGCAATATGAAAAGTTGTTAGAGATTGATTTCATTTAGATACATGAGTGCTAACGTTCCTAACCCTAGAAACAGATATCACGTTGTTCATAAGCTTCTTCTTGTTATGCCGTTTTTTACCTGAAGTACGATTGGGAAGACGGAAGGAGAAACTGAAATCCTGCCTGTGAAGACACCTACACCTGATGTCAATAGTTTTTGATACATCTGCGCAAAAGCAGACCGATTACACTTAGGTATTACGTAGTGTGTAGTTTAAGATGCGGCGTCAAGCACCAAATTCGGAGCTGATCACATTTTGTTGCTGTTCTATCGTTCACTCACGTGCCGATAAGTGCAGACTGTTTGCCTAAGTTTTCCGCGTGTAATAAATACACAGGGAACAAAGCTGCACGTATTCTGTTCAGTGTATGAATACGAAGGCTCCATGTGCAAATTTGAAGATTATTGCGCTTATCTTAATTGTAGGGTGGTCAGTAGATGTACAAGGCTTGTAGTTCTTTTACAACTTATTGTTTTTTTGCAGATCTTAAGGATGAGGGCCAGTAAATATGTCCGCTGCCTTCGGCCGATTACGGGTTTATTCGCACAGCCCTGCAATATTAATGGAGATTCCTTTAAACCTACGATCCAAATTAAAGCGGCATGCAGAAAAATATAATTCTTTGTCATTTCAGCTAAGAATTTCGTTCGGAGGTAGAAGAACCCTCATGACCTCATTTCAATCTCAATGAAAATTACTTTTAATGTTTACTTAGAACTATAAACAAACGATTTTAATTTGTTTTGTAGTTGAGCATGACCCCAAAACAGTGTATTTAGCAACTAGAAAAGACCGGCATACATATATGCAACTCCTAATTTAAGCCTGGATATCTTAAAAGTAAGTATTCTTATCTTGGCATCAAGCTGTAAGCAGTATTATCTTATAGCTCTTGGGATTAAATATAAAAACTTGAGTTGCTTCCGTAGGTATTCTACGTGCCTATACTTCTAAACCTATGTGTAAATTTGCACGTACACGTATGGATGTAGCCTCATATAGCTATATGCGTAAATTAATATGTACCTGTATAAAGGCATATCCCCATTTTCCGTGCCACTTGCAGGGCTTTTTTTTATTCGCGGAAACACATTTTTATTGTAGCCATGAGTGATTGTTTGTTACCCCCAACACTTCACAACTGCGATGTAAGGCAGAAAAACTCCGTGAACTTTTTGGAATAAAGGACTAGTATAGTATTTACATTCCATATACTGGTACACAAGGTATTTCTACTAATTATTATAAACGGATCAACGCCAAAAGGATTGTTTAAGTGTCGTTGCCATAAAAGTGTGATGAATATGCATTGCAGGTCTACCCCTCGTTTCGCTCAGTGCAATGCAACCGCAAATGATGCCGATCTGGTAACACTCATCTAACCACTACCCCCTACATCGTTCATGACAGCATGGCCTCGGTGCATTCGCAAAGTGCGATGTACTCGAGTAAAGTACTTAAGACAGTTCTCGAAAGGTACTAGACTAAATTTTCCTTTGCGTTCACAAATTGTATTCCTCGAGGACTTTTAAAAGGAGAGAATGAAATTCAGGTATAAGAACACTGCAAGTGCAGGAGCATATATAAAATTAAATAAAGGAGACTCTAAAATTCTTAACTTTGTTTTGTAGTACGTATTCGTTACAAGATATTGGTGCCTTGTAAGCCCTAGTCATTTCTTGAATTTCTTCTAACAACGATATGAAGGAATTTTAATTAGAAAAATGTCCTATATTAAGTTGTGATTAGGTTTTTTAATCTCTGTATGTATGTATTTCATCCGACGCGATTTAAGTAAGCAGAAAAATTATTTGCCAAGCAAATACTTAGCATTTATTTTATTAGACGGATAAAACAACGTTTGTTCAACTGAAGTATAAACACTGAAGAAGGTACACCCACATTTTATACTTCCTTATAGCCCTTCCATAGGCTCGTATGTACTCGTATAAAAGTAATTTTTTATCCTTTACCATCACAGTATTCGATTAAATTGCCAACGATTAAATTCTAAAATCAACCTATTTAGTACAAACCATACCACTTGAATGGTTTGCTTTATGCCACACGCTTACATTCACTTCAAAATGAAATGGTGAAACGCTTACCAAAACACCTCCTGAAATTATTCCACACCCACCGCACCAATATAAACGTATACAATATATATTTTCGGCGTTGTGTATACGTATTCTTTTGTATAGGGATACTGTGAGTAACTGGTGAAATGAGGTGGGAAGTTCTTATTGTAGCACAACTTAAATGTGTTTCCTCGCCAAATTGATTCCTTGTACATTAAAGACGACAGATACATAAGTAATCAATCTCAGTTGTAAATTTAAAAAGCACCTTAACCGATTTCAAGCAATCATTAAAAGTTTTCTAGAATTTATTAGAAAATTAAATTGTTTTTTTTTTTTTGAAAAACAAAACAAATAATTTTTATTCCTTGAGATTACTTTTCCAAGAATTTGTACACAAATTACTAAGAGTTTTTTTATAGGGTGAGTATAGGTACGATTATGCGTATTCCTTAAGAATATATTGCTGCGAATGATATGTCCTGTTTGTTTGCTTGAGGCATCACTTTATTTCCAGGTTAAATCACTGATGCCTCACAATTTTTGTTTGAAGAGTTTACTCATTCATCATATGCCTGCTATAATAATAGTACCTACCTACATAACTTAATTCCCGGCATAACTATTTGTTTTTTAAATTCAGTTATTAAAGATTCAAAATAATATATGTAACTTTGAAATCTTTGTGATATTTGCTTTTTAGATGCCCACAGCCAGTTTGTACACTTTTAACAAAAATAAGTTGATGCAGCATAGAGAATTACATGATGTGAAATAATTTCAGGTATAATAAGCTAGGAGAGGGGTCTCGGGTCTCACGATTGTTCTATGTAAAAAAAACAAATTACATATTAAGTTTTTTTATTTACTGCGCCACTGTCTGACAAACATCGGAGAGTATTACTGTCAGGAAAGAGTTTCTGGGCCATTACAATCGGCGCAGTGGCTTAGTGTCGCCTGTCGGGGCAGTGGCTTAGTGGTAGTGTGTTGGGCTACTAAGCGAGGGGTCCCAGGTTCGAATCCCGAAAGGGCCAAATTACATCTTAAGGTTTCGTCCACTGCGCCACCTCTCGCGGACGTCTGACAAACATCCGAGAGTAAAACTGTCATGAATGAGCTTCTCAATTAGCCGTTTGGACTCGGCGTAAAATTGTAGATCCCTTCCATTCGTTCCAAAAATTGAAAACCCACACAAAACGAATGGTTGTGAGAAGCTAGGCCTTGGGTCCCATAGACCTGTCGCGCCAAAATATTTATTTATTTTTTTTTATCGTCCTTACAACCTGCCTTCACCTTAATAATTGTATGAGGTCTTGTTGGGATATTATTTTATGTACTCAGACCTAGGAGTTCTAAACATCCGAATAGACAAGTCCTGGTCCACTGCCTCTCAAACAGCCGAATCTTGTCTATAAAGTAAGAAACCACATTGGACAGCCATAATTGATTATTAGCCTTATAAGGGCCACGTATTAAACGACCTTCACCCTTGAATCAAGTTGACTGCTGCCCAACAGCAAGACAAGCATCTATATGTTTGTCAAAATACAGATACTGCCCAAACCAGATTCAAAGATACCGAACCACGTTTTGCACGGCTAACGGTCGCCCATTCTGTCCAAAAAATGGCAAATTTTCTCCAATTTTCTCTGGTATCCCTATATTCCTTGTGTAAATATTAAACAGGATCGAAGAATTTACCGCTCCCTGTTATAAGCCGTTTTTAATTTCAAAGACCCTACTTGAAGCCACGTTGCGAGCTTTGAAAACGAACTACTTTCCCAAAATCGTGTCAGAAATCATGTACAGCGATTTTAATACCAAATCTAGTCAGCTAATAGAAGAGCCACTTAAACCATACGGTACGAATTTCCTTCTCAAAGTTAATCAAGCAGGCACCCGTGCATTGTGTCTTGCTTTTATTCCACTATTTGTCCCATCTTAAAAGAGCTCTATTTACAACTTTATCGAATACCTTGCTAACATTCCTGAGCAAACTTATTGACTAAAGATTACCAGGGTTTGTTCTATCTTTATGCTTCTTCGGGATAGGGTTTACCACCGCTGTCTTTCAGTGTGCCGGATATAAAGCATTATTCAGCCCATTGTTAAAGTGCGTGGTGAAGATATTAATCGCTTCTAGAGGATGGGGTCGTTTGGGAGTTGGGACACCTTCAACTCCAACCGGCTTTTTCTTTTTCAGTGACTCAAAAAACTGGCATGTTTTCTCTCACCTAATTTGCAAAGTAGTTACAAAATCTTACAAAAAAGTCAAAAATAGAGGACTCAATTCTCTCAGTACTGAGCATGTCGATACCCATGATCTATGAAATTAGCAATATCTTCTTTCTCCCCATTTTTGCAGAAATATGTAGACAAGAGGTTGTTGCGGAAAGGCATTAAATACGTTTTAAAAAGTTCGTTTCTCATTCGAAACAATTCTATTATATTTGCTAACATGAACTTAATATAAAAATTACTTCCCTTAAGTAAATTAAAAGTATCGCATTCAGCTTGCACTCGCTCTTCAGGCTGTAGGTACAATTTAAAAGCAATTGTTTACATTGCCAAAAGTAGACACCAATGTTACTAAGATATGTATAGATACCAAAATCAATAGAGCAACCATTAAGTCTCCTAAAACTTAAATTTCATTACATTGATAATCCAAGTACTAGAATGCGGTCCTGTAAAGTCTATTATTACTCTGAAAGCACTTTACTTTATCAATTTCTTATTGCCGTAATAAAGTTATCTTCACATAAACGTAGACCTTTAAATTCACTTTTTTTAGCGGCGAATATCTTTCGAGCTGATGACCCTTGAAAGGGCCATTAAATGCATAGCGGATTTCCTAAGAACCTCTTCAAAATTGCTGATGTGTTTCCCAAATACCATTGAATTTGTATAAGATACAATATCTGAATAGCATTTCCCATGAGTTGCTTTAGCTTTTGTCTTAGTCCTTTTTCGCATTACTTGGAATGTAAGGATGGTTCGCAAAATCGCAACCCCTATTGGGCCACAGCATTTAAGAAACACTTTGAGAATCGTATGTACGTATATATTTTTGTATATATACTTTGGAAAATAATTTTATCCTCTTGAAATTTATTATAATCGATTTACATATGCAAATGTCGCAGATTTTTCATCTAAATGTCGGACTTGGCGCAGAATCGCGTATTCAAATCGAAATTATTCAATGAGAGTGAAACGCGTCTTCCAGCCAAGGAAATAGATTTAATTTTTTTGTTTTGCTTCTTCTTTTTCTTATGAATTTTGCAAATAAATGTTCCCCTTAGTTTGGTGGCAATTTTTCAATAAAAAGATGTAAGTATAAAACTATGAAGAGGAATTCGATTATCTAGCTGGGTCCCTTGGAATTTATGGATGCTTGAATGCCTAGGTCCTTCATGAGTTCAGTATTTCACAGGACTTTTAACAATTGTTGACAGTAAGATATTATTTCACTTAACACAAAATTCGAAGGGCGCTTCGGAATTTGGGAAGAAATTTATGTATCATTCTTCTTAACAAATACCCCTAGGAATATATCCAAATCGTCAGTATTTAAGAACCAAGTAACTATAACTAATTACAATTAATTATATTTTAGGTAAGTGCTCGGAAAAAGTTATTTTGAAAGTGAGACAATTTTTACTTACTAAAACGAGGAGAATAAATTGTTGAATTTGGAATGTGCAAGTATAATATACATATATGTTGAATTTGAAATACATGTGCAGTAAAGTATACATATTTGAAATACGTGCAAATATTTGGAACATTTTGTGTTTCTAGCGTATCGATTCTCTAGTTAAACGAAACTGATCCGTGAGTTCTTACGAAACAGGTTGCGATAATTGGAACTACGAGAAAGAAAAGTTTAAATAACATCTAAAACAACATACTACCTATAATGTGCAATTTATTATAAAAATAAAAAGTATTTCATTACAAAATTATATTTATTTTTTACTTAACAGATTTAGCTGAGTGTGGATAAAGAAAATATTATGAAGAGTTTGTAAATCACGGTCTAGCACTTGTACAACTCTAAGCAAAATTTGCATTATATGTAAATATTATACAAGGAGCTGAAGCATTCATTCACATTTTGACATAGAGTATTTCCGCATAAATTTGAACACATTGTTGGCTGCTATATATGCGAACATGCACTGGAATGAAAATGCCTTTAGTGTTGGCTCGTGTCTTAGAAGAAATGCAAAGAATACATGCAAAAATAAAATTAATGTCATGATTTGTTTTGTTATTCTCTTTTTCACAAATGGAAGAAAGGATAAAAAGAAGACAATCATTATATTATGAAATTTCAACGACATCAATATCAAAAATTAGCAAAACACAACGCAGTATAACCGACGTATGAAAATCGATCCTTTTAGTCAAAAGCTACTTCAGCCAAAGGGAAATATTATATCTTCCATATATATAACTATAATAGATACACCATATATAACTCAGGGTGGAGCAATTTTGATGATCTCTGATTTGTTGGACTCGTCTCCGACCTGAATTGTAGAATAACTATTAAAATACCGAATCGAAATCAAAATCAAAGATCAATTTCAATCAACACAAAATATATATTCAAAATTCTTGGAACATTCCGTTGCAGCTTCCTGTCAGTGTATAGGTAAGCTATAAAACGCGAAAGCCAGTTTAGTGGTAGTGATGCGATTACATGAGAACACAAGCGTTCTCACTCTAGCCTCTCAATCAACTCCTACTCTCACCTCCACGTTGGTGACTGGTGGGTGCCTAGTATCTCGACTGGAGGTGGGGTAACCAACCCCTGTGGAAGGTCGTTGGTGGCAGCGAACGAGAGAGGGGGGAGAAGTGTCCTCTCAAAGGTGGCGCCTACATCTCCAGTTAGGTCAACTGGTAGGTGCAATCCCTATATGAGCTGTTTCGACATATTTGGACTCCAGGTCTATAGGGACTTCCAATACTGAGTCAGGGTGTTGGAAAAGAATTGGTGGCGGATGAACCCTTAATGGGTCAACGGCAGCGCTCAAATCCCAAAATGGGTTACTGACATCGGATTTTCCGGCCCGCTGTCCTAAGGTCAAGGGCCTGGTCCTCCAGGTTGGGGGTTGTGCTTAGGACAAAAGTCACTGACTTCAAGCCGATAAGTGATCGCCTTTCTGTGATCCGCATCAAAGCTA
The DNA here is from genome assembly GCA_936431705.1 of Cheilosia pagana. NCBI lineage: Eukaryota > Metazoa > Arthropoda > Insecta > Diptera > Syrphidae > Cheilosia > Cheilosia pagana. The sequence continues at coordinate 58,488,130 of OW386168.1, read as the reverse complement.
CTTTCCAAAACATAAGCCTACTATGTACACACGCCCCTACCGGAGAGGCTGAAGACCCCTAGCCTACGGAGCCTACGGAGCCTGTTCGGAGTATGATGTAAAAGTTGTACTCGGGGACTTCAATGCTAAAATCGGAAAGGAGAACATATTTGGCGGGTTAGTTGGTAAGCACATCCACGAAACGACAACAGACAACGGCTACCGACTAATCGATTTTGCAGCAGCTCGTAATACGGTGATAAGTAGCACTCGGTTTCCAAGGCTAAGGATCCACAACCAACTGGCTGCTGGTTACAAAACCAGAACGCAGGCTCTTCCAGACAGCGAAGGAAACGTAGTCACCGAAGCACAGGGAATAGTGGATGTGTTTAAGCAGAACACAGCGAGCTGTCACTGGCGCGTTTGCAAGTATTAGTACGGAAGCGGCAAGAATGGGTTTAGTGGTGAATGAGGGCAAGACAAAATATATGCTGTCAACAAGAAGGGACGCACAACAACGACGAATCGGACAGAACGTCACGATAGACAGCTATAATTTTGAGGTAGTTAGGGACTTTGTCTACCTCGGCTCCGCTATAAACTCTGATAATGACACCACAGCAGAAATCAAACGAAGAATTACACTTGCAAATCGCTGTTTCTTTGGTCTAAGACGGCAATTGACTAGTAAGGCCTTGTCAAGAAACACTAAGTCGATTCTATATAAGACCCTCATCATCCCAGTCCTGCTCTATGGCGCAGAAGAATGGACCCTAACAAAGGCGGATGAAGATCTTCTTGGCCGTTTCGAACGCAAGATTCTTCGAGTGATTTTTGGTCCCGTTTGCGTTGACGGGCTTTGGAGGAGAAGATTTAACAGCGAACTCTACGAGCTGTACAACGACACTGACCTGGTCAGAAAAATACGCATCTGTCGTCTAAGATGGCTAGGACATGTAGAGCGAATGGACACCAACGCTCCGGCCCGAAAAGTCTTCGATTCCAACCCGGAGGGACAACGCAGTAGAGGAAGACCTCGCCTTAGGTGGCGCGCACAAGTGGAAGGGGACCTCAACCAACTTGGAGTGCGCAACTGGAGGCAGTTAGCAAAAGATCGCGCTAACTGGAGAGGCGTATTGGTTGAGGCCCAGGTCCACCCCGGACTGTAGCGCCACCTTATGTAAGTAAGTATGCACTGAATCATCAACCAAGTATGGGTGGAAGAAAACATGCCCGATGACTGGACTACCAGCTCTATATCTATATCCCATACAAAATATCCCATCTACAAAAAAGGCGATCCTATGGCTTGCAAGAACTATCGAGGCATATCCCTGCTTAATGTCGCTTACAAGATCCTATCCAACGTACTGTGTGAACGTCTAAAACCGTTCTGCAACACACTAATCGGCACGTACCAGTGTGGCTTCCGGCCCGGCAGATCGACTATAGACCAAATCTTCACACTGAGCAAATCCTGGAAAAGACCTACGAATGTCAAGTCGAAACTCACCACCTATTCATCGACTTTAAAGCTGCGTATGATAGCATACATCGTCAGGAGCTCTACATGGCGATGGCCGAATTCGGAATCCCGGAAAAACTGATTCAGCTGTGTCGCGTAACGCTGGAAAACACGCGCTGTAGCGTGCAGTTTGGAAGTAGCTGATCCGAACTATTTCAAACATGCACCGAATTTCGGCAAGGAGATGCGCTGTCATGCGCCATGCAGCTGTCAACACGGAAGGCAATATCTTCAACAGGTCCGTCCAGCTGCTGGGATATGCGGACGATATTGATATCATCGGTCGCTCCCAGCGTGCCGTGATAGAAGCGTTCACGGCGATTGAAGAACAGGCGAAATCCGTTGGCCTTGAAGTAAATGAGGGCAGCACCAAGTATACATGCGCTATCAACAAACAAACAAGCAACTGTCCACCGCCTAGGACAAAACGTCACTGTTGATAGCAAAAATTTCGAGGTAGTTAGGTAGTTTACCTACCTCTACAAGACCCTTATCTTGCCAATTCTGCTTTATGGCGCCGAGTGCTGGACCATAGGCAAGAAGGAAGAGCTGATACTGGGCACCTTCGAAAGAAAAATTCTTCGGGGGATTTTTGGTCCTGTGTGCGCGGAGGGCGAATGGAGGAGAAGATACAACCGCGAACTCTATGAGCTGTACCAAGATGTGGACGTAGTCCAAAAAGCCAAAATACGTCGACTACATTGGCTCGGCCACATCGAGCGAATGAACAATAATGCTCCGGCTAAGAGGATCTTCGTCTTCGAATCCCAGCCCTCAGGTTCGAGAAGACAAGGAAGACCGAAACTCTGTTTCAAAGTCCAAGCCATCGCGGATGCCAGAGCGCTTGTTCTTGACAACTGGAAGCAACGTGCCCGGGATCGTAGAGGATGGAAGGCTGCAGTGTCTCAGGCAGAGACTCTTCATGGGTCGGGAGCCCGATAAATATAAAATATATATGTATAATATAAAACGCGAAAGAGTGTCCGTGATTTGTTTCAAAAAAAGCATATAAAGGTTACCGATCTATTTGTTTGTTTTGTACGAGGGTTATGAATAAATCTTATTGTGCGAGTATTATCTATTCTAAAGTATGGCTGAGTTAGTATGGCCCGCCTAACAGTCAACGAATCAATCCCCCAAAGATGGGCGGGGTGGATCTAGAAATATCGAAGACAGCGAGATATCTGCATAATCCTAGATTCCAAAATTAGCTGGAAGGACATTATAGCCTGCAGAAGAGCATTCGGCAATACATGGGGATTCAGGCCATATGTGGTACACTCGTTGTATATATACAGCGTTAGTGAGACCCAAACTAATATAGTGTACAGTTGTGTGCCCTCTAACCGACGGTTCTAAGATGGATATCGGTACAGGTGCGGGCATCTTCAGCGAAACATTGGATCTGCGGGAATTATTCCGTATTAGTGATGATTGCTAGAGGGAGGCCAAAACTACATGCATCGTTGGCCTTTAAATCAGTAAGAACCCCTCTAAGTACGCTTGTAAGGAAGGTTGACATTGAGTCTTGGAGTAAAACAAGTTTCGATGGACCAATATCAGTACCTACAGGCATACAATAGAACTATGGCCAGAGGTGAGCAAAAAGAGATCTAAATATATGATCGGACTGAGTCGCAAAAATATTCGCATACTCACGGGGGTCATTACTGGACACTGTGTGATAGGCGTATACACACGGAGCGACTGGGCATACTGCATAAAGATTTTTGCAGAAGCTGCAGGGACGTTGAAGAAATAGAATCTGTCCATCAACTGCTGTGCGAATGCCCAGCCCTTAAAAACAACAGAAAAATTATTCTTTAGCTACTTCTTTGATGAACTAGAGGATTAGACAATGTGAATCTTAAAGTATACTACTGAGATTCAAACTCATATCTGGGTGGTTTGGTTCTTGTAGATAAACAGATTCTATATCATCAGCTACTCTCAAGACGAACTAAAGGACCTAAACTCAATAGAGCTTAAAGACTCCACAAAATTCTTACTAAATCTATGTATGAAGGCTCTAATAATAAATAGTTGACGCAACAGGTCCGTGCGACCCTAACCCTAGCTGCTCACAACTATTCGTTAGTTTAAGTTTTTCATTTTTTGGACGAATGGAAGGGATCTAAAAAATTAAACCATAGTATGAAAAATTAGATTACTAGTAATAGGTATGTTAATTACAACTCAAAAGCATGTCTTTGATGAAGGATGCCAATATATTTGAAATATGCGCGATTGTAAACAAAAACATATTACGATATTTAAGACGGCTGCATATTCCTTTTCAGCGTCAAAAGGGTATTGAAATTACCGTAAGGACCATGATAGATGGCACATAACTGTATCATGAAAAAGCTTATCAATGTGCTTATGACAAATAAGCTTATATTACATTACATTCGATTTAATTGAAATTTTATATATTTTTTGACTTGAACCTAGATAACATTTGGTGATGAATAAAGGAAAATAGAGATTGAGTATATAGCCCCTGTAAGATTCGAGAATTTGAGAAAGGAACCTTATAAAATTCTAGTTTTTATTTCATGTTCCGCATAAGCGATGGGAGATTATTATTATAATAAGTAAGTACCTATAAATATAAATTCCGATGCCTAAAGGACATCAAAATTATTGTCTTTTTTTTAAATATAGTCTTTCCGAAAACTCGGAACTTATGTCCAAACTTATACAAAAAAACTTTAGACTTATGCCCAAATGGGGTGGACTTATGTCCCACTTAACTGGGACAACTTTTTTCTTTAGGGTATTATTATCTGGGAACCCTGCGCCTTGAAAAATTGGGTGCCGTATATATTAAGTATTTTGATTTCAATTGTCCCCGGGTTTCCATTCTCATAAATTACAGATTTTACGTTTACACTACACATAGTAACGTTTTATCAAAATATGTACCTATCTTATATAGTTAAACTCAATATTTAATTATTAAATGCTGCCACTAGTTTATTTATACGTTTTATATATCTCTTAATCCCAATGCAGTGATCTTTCATTATGGTACTTATACGCTTTCATTTGGGTAGATTGGACTTGCCAACTTTTTCAGAAACCAAAAATGAATTTGCATACTTGCATACATAATTAAACAAGTCGGTCGACACTTGCCAAGACTATACATGTAGAGATTAACCATATAAAAATTTCCATATTCGTTTCAAATGTGAAATCCTCGACATCTGTATACAAACGCAACGGCAACAAGAAAATTGCATCCAATAATAAAGTTTTAAAAGCATAGGTATCTTTAAAAAGCTAAATTGGTTTTTAACGTTGGTGATGGCTAGACATTGTTAGTCTTTGAAACTGTTTGTGTTATAAGCTATTACAGAACAATGATTTCAATACTTTTAATAGTTTAATAACACTTTTTAAAAACTTCAATTTCATTTTAAAATTTGTTAATACATAATTCAAAGTAATTTAATTACATAATCATGGGCCCTAAAATTATATAAAAAGCCAGTTAGTATTCAATTGTAAATCCCTTCCAACAAGTAAACTACTTAGAAAATAAAAAAATAAGAACATTTTTCGAAAGTTCTAGTTAAAATGTTTTAAGCGCCAAATGCAGTGTTTTTGGCCTCTTGCACCTTATAAAATGTTTGAGTACAAAGGCAAACGTTAGAAGGAGTTTTCAATCTGTTATTGACCATGATAAATAAATGATTATGATGCTGGTTTAATGTGATTTTGATTGGAAGTAGGGTTTGTCAAGTACCGATATATTTAAATAGAACTTTGCAGTTTTCAACTGTATATGCCGATGGACATTTGAGGGGGTGCGAATAAAGTGGGAGTTTCTAATTGAAGGAAAAGCTCCAAGTCGTTGCATTATTATTTTAAGGTGAATATTTTATATGATTGAAAAATAAGTTTATAATGAATTCTTATAGAGAAATACCTTAGAATAACTTTGTTATGGTAAATATGTATTTTGGTCAAAGTTTTTTTTTTGGAAAATGATTCCTACGAAATAGTAACACATATTGCAATGTTTTGTTCGAAAAATACTCTTGCTCAACTTTTTAGCTAAAAGCTGAGAAATTGTATTGTTCAGGATGTAAGCATTAGGTATGTACTTAGTTTTTAAAGTTTTTATTCAAATCGAAAGTGGCTTTTTCGAGATATAAACACTTTTTAAAAGTACCTACCTTGTGTTTTTAGTGATTGGCATACAACATCAAGCGCACAATAACTTTGAAAATATCAATTTAGTATAAGTACTAAGCATTTTGATCTAAATTGTTTTTGCCATTTTCATGTAGGTAAACTACAGAATGCCAAATTCCGAAAATATGGATTTTTTTAAATCTGCATTCTGCAATAATTTAGAGAAAAACTGGGTTTGCGTTTAAGTTAGAAATGATCAAATTACCTCAGGATTGAATTTTTGTTAGAATCGTATTGAACGTTTTCAAGATAAGTCTAATTTGCCATAGTACCGTCATGTGACTTTTTAGCTGGGTGTGAGTATGCATCCATGTAAGCCCAACGTACTTTAAGTCAAGTGCCAATTTTTATTTAAATCGTAATAGCCGTTTTCATGTTAGTAAACTATAGGAAACCAAATTAAAAAAAAACCGTTTTGTGATAATTTAGAGAAAAACTTAATTTTTGTTAAAATCATATAGACCGTTTTTGAAATAAGTCCAATTTTCGAAAGTGTCTACCGTTATTCGAACTTTAAGCGAAAAACTGGGTTTGCAGGAACGTTATACCCGTCTGCTTCAAACCATATTGAAATTTTTGTTTATAAAGAGGCAAACGTGACCCGTGGCCCGAACCCAAAAACTCCATTTTTAGTCGTCTCTAATGAAATCAATTGTTTGTGCGGCAATTCAATTAACTATTTTCCGAGTTTAATGCCTGAAAATGAAGAAAATTGTGCTGAAGATAGTAGCGCCTATGCATGCATGTTAAAAAAAAGAATCTAGAAGAAATAAATACGTCAATAAAACTACCCGTGGAATTCCCGTCACCTCGCGAGTTCATATTTGGGTAGCCGTCCTTGTCATTGGCAAATAAGCTCTCTGACAAAACTGTGTACACTTTTAAAAAACGCAAGCCTGGGTGTGGCTGCTGGGTATAATTTGGTAAACCTACTTACTTATAAACCTTAATTCGGCAATCCGGCACTGCGTCAATTTCATAGACGCATTTCGTCCTTTTGATTGTGTAACTGCGGCATAATTCGTTGATTAGATATTCTTTAGTTCCAAGAAGAAAAAAGTTACCTATGTAGGTAACTCTAACTATGCTAATGTTATTACGCTTTAAAGAGAAGAGATTTACATTTTAATATTAATGCAAGAATGCTACAGGAAGTTAATTAAACTAAAGTAAAACTTTTTTGTGAACGCAAGAGTTTTTAGAATATATCTAATTATTATAATATTCACCGTTTATAGAACACATTTAAGGTCAAAAGTAAAACGGAGACCGAAATTTATGCTTAAAATCTAGATTATGTCGAGATACTTTCGGTAATACCAGACCAGAATAGAGATGATGAGCTTTATTCGCTTTTGAAACATTTAAATTAGGTAATATATAAAGCAGTCATACTTAACTACATCAGTTTCTTTTTCGCTTTTAAAAGCGGGAGAGGAATCGGGTAGCCTACGATTAGTTCTGGTCCCATCTTAAAATAGACTTTAACAATTTCTGAGTTTAAAAATCTACAATTTTATATTTTAAGCTAAAATGCAAACAAGGTTTAAAATATAGCTAGTCCTCACGTGATAAAGAAGGTAAGTAAAGAGGATTTTTTTACAGTCAGTCGGGTCTTTTGGTTTTTTGTTAAATTAACATTCAAACAAGAGTAATTTATTTTATCGTTTCGTATCGCTTTTTATCTTGCAACGCTTTGCGTTCCAAAATACTGGGAATATTTAATATAGGTAGTGAATACTAGCTTAAAGAGAACATCTGCAGGTACAACATAGAATATCCATTAACTCGATAACTACAAATATTTTTTTAATAAATAGGCAAAATTTGAAACATTTTTACGATTTTCACTTTGGTGAGTTGATATGCAATTCATTCTCAAATCAAGCATACTAACCGCACAATATATTAACACCTTTTATAACCTTATTTTACTACTGTGGCAGAAAGAGGCGCTGGCTGTTTGGTTTGCCAAGAAAAAAAGGAAACCTTTAAAATAAAATACGAAGGTGTGTCTGTTCTCTTGCTCAGTTCCTATTTCATTCATGCATTCATAAATCCTGTATACCTGGCAGTGGCGTGGTATCCATATAGCCCGATTCCTACCGACTATCCTTTTTAAATTTGCAGTAGTCAACACTATCTACCAAAAACCAAATGTACATGAAAGCCTATCTACCAAATTAATCAATTTAATATTCAGAAAATAGTTCACACTTGTAAGCCATTAACTAAATATTGTATGTGTATCCATTTTCATCCATCATTGTCATCGTCACGACAAAGCGAAAGTAACCCCAAATGTCGGGTTATTAAAGCTCTTACTGTCACTGGATAGTTGATTTTGAAAGAACATATATTTGTATCTCTTTTTTTTCTTCCCTGAGTAGAGAAGAGTTTATCTACTGTGTTTGACACCTCTTTGTTCAACCCTCTTGGTCATGCGCAATCACACACAGTATAGCCCGTCCTAACTTAAGTGAAAATTTCTTGCGCGGAAAGTGACCCATTGGCACCGCACGTGCCGGATGCGACGTATAAAGTTGGTTTACTTTCTACTTTTCTGTGTGCGGCATGCGTTGACAGTTGCCACAGCGGGAGAGGAAGCTCTTTTATTAAGAGTGAGAGAAACTGTCATGGTCGTTTGGAAAAATTCAAAATAAAAATATTTTGTGGCGGGCAAACAACTATTTTAAAGAACTCATGTGAGTATATTTTGTTTTCAATCCAATTCGTACCCAAATTTCTTCGAGAAACATGTTTGGGGAGCATCTCATTGAGACTATGTATGTATGTGAAGTCATCGGTAGTTAACATGTGCGACGGATTCTATGGGACTGCTCGTTCCGTCGAAAACGTCAATATTGCCGGATCCGTCGCCGCAACGGACGCGACGGATTCTATGGGTTGGGCCCTTTACACCGTCTTTGTTCTGACCTCTTGCCAAGTTTGTATTTCATTTCATTTTATTCCGCATTTAGTTTAAGTTAAGTTAAGTTTAAGTATAAAATGGGTATAAGTAAGAGTGCTCATATAATGTAGGTGTTATAAGAAAAATAAAGTGCACGGCTGTGTCGCACGAAGCTTTTTCGTTCATTGCTATTGGTTGCAATTATTTTAAGGCTCATGTTTAATATGGTTAAACACAGAAGAAGTGGGTATTATTTGCTAAAAAGGAGTTTTTCGTATTTGTAATTGAATTTTTACTGGCAAAGGCAGTGCGTTAATTCTTGCAAACAAGTATGCCAATGTTTACATTGTAAAATACTATTGCTCAACTATTTAGGAAAGTATAAGATGTTGTTTAGGATCGAAATCAATGTTTTTTAGATATGAACAGGTTTCAAAAACAACCTTTTCGATGCTTCCAATGTAAAATATAGAACGCAACTATTCTGAAAACATAAATTTTATTTTAAGAATGAATTTTGGTAAAAATCGTTTTATGCGTTTTCATGTAGGTAAGCTATAGAATTTTCAAGATATGCTTTTTTCAAAAACTCATTATGGGCAACTTAGAGAAGAACTGAGTTTGCTTTCAAATTAGGAATATTATCTTGAAAATTTATTTTTTATTATAAGTCCAACTTTCAAAAGCACCTTTATTAGAGTTTCTAGCAAAAAAATGGTTGTGCAGCAACGTTAACCACCTACCTAAGCTTAAATATGAATTTTAGTTAAAACTGTTAGCCCAGAAAGTTCAAACCCAAAGTTTGAAATCTCAGGAGAGAACGGACTGAATTGCGAGACCCACTTTTACGAGTTCCTCTATTATCGTACTGTCAGAATCGATTAAAATCTCGAACTCGAAATTGTGTACGAATACAATATCTTTCTCTTACTACGTATATCTACGTTAAAAATGTATTTCAATAAAATAAAAGCACGAAATCGAAATTTAAAGAAAATCTGAAAAAATGCCAAGGGTGTTGAAATTTGTTTCAATCAACGTCTACGGGTTAGTCTATGATATTACGGAGTACCATCTTACTCTTATTTCAAGTGTCGGGCATTTGTATAGACAGATGAAGGAGAGAAGCATCACTGGGTTTTGTCGAGGATATCTCTGAATGACTTACCCCCTACTTCTACTTTACCAGCAAATTCCAATCGAGTAATCTTTATCATTATTTGCGTAAGATGTTCAAAGAAAACCTTTAAGGGCATTCTGTACTTGAGTGTCGTACTTGGATACCAGCGCAGGTGTGATAGACATATATCCTTCTATCAAACCGTTCTTCTTTATGGGGCACGTATTTTGTGCGACCACATCCGTATTTTCTTTTTACTTATTTCGTTTTCTCAGTTTCTAATTTAACTTTTATTTACATACTGCTTATTCAATTTTGCCATGAAAACCTTTATATGGGATGTGCACGTCTTATCGTGCAGCTTTATTGCTTATGTCTCACCATGGGCTTCCTTTTGAATGTAAAATCACTTGAAGAAGGTTAAGCAAACTAATTTCTAGTAATTGAAATGAATGTGTTTGAAAATAATTCGAATTCGAATCAGTAATTTCATGTAGTATAGGTACCACTGACCTCAGATATCATACTTGGTTTAGCAATTGAATTCAATTTTAAATCGGCAAGAAATGGAATTTTAAACATTTATAATAAAAATAAATGAATTTATTGTTGGTGTATTGGAATACCGAGCGAGTGGTCTTAGGGATACGATTTAAAAAAAAAATTGATCTTATTTCGAAAATGGTCAATATGGATGTAACAAAAATTCATTACTAAGGTAAAATGGTTATTTCTTACATTATAGCAAACTCAATTTTAGTCTTAATTCTTTATACTGGATTTTTAAAAAAGGCATATTTTTAGAATTAGGGTTTCTTTGATTTACCTATGTACATGAAAACGGCTGTAATGATTTTGACCAAAATGAATATTTGAAGTAAAATTAACGTTTTCAACAGTATTGCGTCTTTAATTTTCAATTCGAATCATCGCAAAAGCTGCTTTAAAAAACAGTTCGTATCTCGAAAACGCCATTTTCGATTTGGATAAAACTTTAGAACCCCCAGCTAAATAGTTGAGCAAAAGAATTTTTTGAATTGAACATTGCAATATTTGTTACTTTTTTCTAAGCATTATTTTCCAAAAGTATAGGTAGTTCTTAAGATTTTGACCAAAGTGCTTATTTGGGATACCTAACATAAGTATTTTTAATAAGACCCCATACTTAGTTTTTGTAAGAGAAATGCAAGTAAAGCCTAAAAACTCCTTTTTAGCACCTATTACCCACTTCTTCTTTTTTTCAACCATGAACCTTAAAATAATTGCAACCAATTGGAGTTTACATTATCTGAAACCCCTACTTCATTTGCAACCCTCAAACACGTCCATCGGCACATAACTGCAAGTACAACTTCAAAAATAAATCTCTGAATTCTTACGTAATAAATTTACATAATGTCAAGATATCAGTATATCACAATCTTTACTTCGAGTCAAAGCCACTTGCCAGCATCAGCAATCTATCCCAATCAAAATAAAGAACATGCCCTAACATATCAGAAACTCCTTTTGGCGCTTAAAACATTTTAACTGAATTTTTGACAAAGATTTTTACTACGAGCTTAAGCCTCACTTTATTTTTCGATATATAGGTACTGTCATCTGAATTGAATATCTTTAAACCACAAGTACAATTTATTTAAGTATATTCTTATGTTTTCTGTACGGTTAAATTAGCTTAGGTTTTTAACCTAATCAAATAATAAAGTAAAAATAAGCCAACCTAACTGATGATATGAACGAAAAAGTTTTGTGCGACCCAGTCGTACACTTTATTTTGCGTTTTAATGTGTATTTTTAAAGCGCAAAATATTGTGCTCAAAATACTCGGGAAGCATTGCTTAAAAACAACCCCACAACCATCCAGAGTAAAATTATTGGCGACAGATGCAAAATTTCAACCACGAGCATTTCAAGGCAACGTCTGTCCCCAAGATTGAGTTAACTATTGAGTTAGGTATAGCAAAGAGTTGGTTGGTTGCTCGGTTAAGATTAGACCTCGATGAGGTTCAACGAATATCATCAACAGCAAGAACAATCAAAAATCAATCGGTAAAGGGACCACTTAGCTCAAATAAAATTAGATCCGATCAGGAATAAAATCGAGTTCGGGAAAAGATAGATATTGTTGTTGAGTTATCTACGTGCACTGTTTTTTGTTTGCACGAACGTTTTCCATAAATCATTTCAAGTGTGCGCCTTTGGGGGAGTTTCCTTCATTTACAATGAAAAAATTTCATTGTCAATCAACATTAAATCAGTTTCACATGACCATGCTAATCACTGAAGTATTCGAAAATGAATAAAAGGAATTTATTTTTATTTTTTTGTATCCAGAGATTAAGAAAGAAAATTCATAGCTGTGTTGGAGATTTTAACTAAATATAGTAGGTAGGTACTTATTACGATGGCATAATAAACTAGAAAAAGTGAAAGCAGAATTAATACGTTCCCTCAAAGAAACACAAAGCTAAAAACAATGTTGGTGTACAATGTATGTACATCTTCTAAAACATCTGAAATGAACAAAAAAAAATATATATATTCATGAAAAATACCATTCGCCTTGTTTAGAAATTATTGTAAATAGGATAAACAATCAAATCAAATTGTGTTTGTGAGAATGTCCACAACCGGCGCCGATTATTTCCCATAAACAAAACAGAAGACAACCAGAGACAAATTAAAGAAGTCAACCAAAATAAAACATACGCCTACCATGGTGTGCATTTCTAACGATGCCAAGTACTGCACATTTTCATATAATATGTTTACAAATGTACAGTGTACGTTCAAAGAGGATATATATAGCAAGAGAAATATAGGGTCTACTAGTAGAAGTGAATTGGAAAAATATCTGCGACTGTGAAACCATTGTGCTGCCAAAACACCACGGAAACACCCACTGCGCGAGGATTCTACATAATGTCATCGAGTACTTGAATTCGCGCCGCAGAGCAGGCATACGAATCCTTCATGCAGTGTGTCCTAGATTTTTTGGCTCCATATAAAAGATGAAAATATGCATTTTCCAAAACGCAAACTACATATCACATAGCTATTTTACAGACAATAAACAACGCAGATTAAAGAATTTTTCTTTACTTCATCACTTCTTATAAAATCGCTGGAAGGTGAGCTATAGGAAGGTATACCTACCACAAGAACCTCGTCCTATATAAATGTAATTGGCCAATTTGACTTATCATATAGACGGGACGGTAATAACTTATGATGATCTTTTAAACTATATATCATTTTTGTAACAACAAGCGTTTTGAAGTTAACAAAAATGCTTTTATCAAGTAAAAAAAATATTTATGTCCTTAAAACATTTGAGCTTCATGAGCTCTTCCTCTGTTACATTTTTCTTTGTAGACCACATTGATCCGTCCAGACTGCAGACATAAGGCATCACAGAAGACAGCGATGAAAATATTTTGCGATTTATAAACTTCAAACATTCCTTCTTGTCTATTTTTCGATTAGTAACAAAAGCCGCCATTATTGATTGCCTGGCAGTAAACAATTGAAAGATGTCGGTGAAATGATCTGGTTTTTGGTTTTTTCGTGGAATTAACTGAGATGTTGATCACAAAAACTTTTTTGCCCGGACAAATTAGTTAATTCTTTTTCTAGAAAATTTAAACATAATCCACTAATTTTTTTTGATAAACTTACTTTATCATTCATAAACAACATTTTAAGACCAAGGATGAGTTCAAGCATAATCTTTTTTTCGGTTGCATCCCCTAGATGTTTATAGGATTTTCCTATAACGGTTTTAAGCATGTTTGCTTTTTTAACTTTCTCGTATACGTAGTAAGAGAAAGGTATTGTAATCGTACAAAAAATCGAACTCGAGATTTTAATCAAATCTAACATTACGATGATAGAGGAACTCGAAAAAGTGGGTCTCGCAATTCTGTCCGTCTGTCCGTCTGTCCGTCTGTCCGTCTGTCCGTCCTTCCTGAGCTCCACAGCGCAAACGGCTGGACGGATTTCAACCAAACTTCGGATTTGGAGTTGGTGGGTTCACAGTTCGGGGCCACTTTTTTTTTTTGCACGTTAAGAGTTGCCGTTGTAACGGTATTCAGCAATTTTGAGTTTCTCGAAAACGGCTCTAACGATTTCAACCAAAATTTATATTTGGGCTTAAGTAGGTGTAACTAAGATGGCTGCATACTCAGTTTTTCGCAGAAAAATCGAATAACGGTAATTTTGAAAATTGGTCATATCTCGAAAATGGTCAAAACAATTTCGACAAAAATTCATATTTAAGGTAATACGGTCATTCCCAAAGTGATGGCAAACTCAGTTTTTCCCTATATTATCGTTCAACGGACTATTTTGGAAAAATTCTGTTTTTTTAGACTTTATTTAAATATGGTTTGCTTGAAAACGGCTTTAACGATTTTAGCCAAAATGTATACCTGCACTACCGTGTATGGGGTTAACATGGCTGCATATCCAGTTTTTGGATATAAAGTCGAATAACGGTACTTTTGAAAAGTGGCCTTATCTCAAAAACGGTCAATACGATTGCAACAAAAATTAATTTTGTATGTAATATAGTCATTCCTAACATGATAGCAAACTCAGTTTTTCTCTTAACTGTCTATAATGGATTTTTGAAAAAAAGGCATATTTTGAGAATATGATTTTCTTTTTTTTACCTACATGAAAACGGCTAAAGCGATTTTGACCAAAATGCATACTTGGAGTAAAATTGACGTTTTCAACATTATTGCGTCCTTCATTTTCGATTCTAACCACCGGAAACGCTGATTTTGAAAACTGCTGAAATCTCGAAAACGCGATTTTCGATTGGGATAAAACTGTAAAAACCAAGTAATACTAACATCCTGAACAATACCCTGTACTCAGTTTTTAGCTAAATAGTTAAGCAAGATTATATTTCTAACTCAAAATTTCCATATTTGTTACTATTTTGTACGCATTATTTTCCAAAATCAGCTTTAAAGATTTTGACTAAAATGCTTATTAACGATAACATAAGTATTGTTAATAAAACCCCGTACTTAGTTTTTCTTAGAAAAATGCAAATAATGCCGTTTTTTAAACATTACCGCACTACCAGTTAAAATGTAATCACAACTACTAGAAATTCATATTTAGCAAATATTTCCCACTTCTTCTTTTTTCAACCATATTAGTCATGAACCTGAAAATAATTCTAACCAATTGGAATCTACACTATCAGAAACCCGCACTTTCATTTTGAATTCAAAAACAAATCTCTGAATTCTTACATCACAAACCCTGCTTCGAGTCATGGCCACCTACCAGCATCACCAATTTGAAAAATCTTGTTTTATTGCCTATAAAGAATAATAAAAGAAAATAAACCAACCAAACTGATGATATGAACGAGAAAGTTTCGTGCGATCCAGTCGTGCACTTTATTTTAACTGCTCTACCGATTTGTAGGTGGTGTTAACGTCACTACATATAAGTATGCTAACAAATAGAGTTTTGAAAATTATGCTTATCTCAAAAACGGTCAATATGATTGTAGCAAAAATTTATTACTAACGGAATATCGTCAGGTCATTTCTAACTTGATAGCAAACTCAGTTTTTCTATAAACTATCGAACAATTAATTTTTTGAAAAAAACATGTTTTAACAATTTGGTTTTCAGTTTACCTGCTTGAAAATGGGGACACAGATTTTGATTAAAATGCGAAATTGATGTTTCAAAATTATGGCGTCCTCCTGTAAGCTGCTCTTATCTCGAAAACCCCACTTTAGGTTTACATTAAACTTTAAAACCAAGTAATGCTTACATTCTAAGATACCTTTTTATCAGTCATTTTTTTGGCTAATAGTTGCGCAATAATATTTTTTAAACAAAACATTGGAATATTTGTTACTTTTTTCTCTGCATAAATTTCCAAAAACGGTATTATAAGATTTAAAAAAAAAGACAACCCAAACCCCAACATACAGACGGACAAAATTGCGCGACCCACTTTTTTAAGTTCCTCTATCATCGCACTGTCAGAATTGATTAAAATCTCGAGTTCGAAGTTTTGTACGAATACAATCTTTCTCTTACTACTTACCTATACGAGAAAATTAAAAAAAGGTGCAGATAAACTACACCCTTTATGTATAATTAAAAACGGAAGCCCAGTTTCCAGTTTAAGTACTAGGTTAAGTTCAGGCAAATAAATACAGTATCTCTCCTTAAACATCAAATTTACTTCAATGTTTCCTAAAGCAAACAAGAAAATATTACAACAGCGGTATGCAGTGAATTCGAGCATTTCTTATTCTAGATGCCTTAATTTAATAACCTCAATAATATTATTTTTACGTCATTCTTGAGCGGATATTGTTCACGAGTTAATCAGAAAGGAAATGAATATATGATGGCCCGGCGAATAAAAAGCGTGATAGATCAAAACAAGTAAACGAATTGAGTCAGAATATTAATAAAACCAATGTTCACACAATTGAGTTTCGGGAATCCCGTCTACACAATCTATTGAATAAATCAATAAGACACACTAATCGAGTTTTCAAATTTGTTCCTTTTTTAACTTTCTCGCATTACGTAGTAAGAGAAAGGTATTGTATTCGTACAAAAAATCGAACTCGAGATTTTAATCAAATCTGACATTACGATGATAGAGGAACTCGAAAAAGTGGGTCTCGCAATTCTGTCCGTCTCTCCGTCTGTCCGTCTTTCCTGAGCTCTACAGCGCAAAAGGCTGGACGGATTTCTTTCAAAATTCGGATTTGGAGTTTTTGGGAGTTCGGGGCCATTTTAAACTTTCTCGTATACGTAGTAAGAGAAAGGTATTGTAGTCGTACAAAAAATCGAACTCGAGATTTTAATCAAATCTGACATACCCATGATAGAGGAACTCAAAAAAGTGGGTCTCGCAATTCTGTCCGTCTGTCCGTCTGTCCATCTGTCCATCCTTTCCTGAACTCCACAGCACAAACGGCTGGACGGATTTCTTTTAAACTTTGGATTTGGAGTTTGTGGGCTTACAGTTCAGGGCCACTTTTTTTATGCACGTTAACCCTATTATTAACGGAACTTCTCATTTATAATGGTTTTAAACAAGTTTGAGTTTTTCGAAAACGGCTCTAAAGATTTCAACCAAAATTGATATTTGGTCTAAAGTAGTTGAGGTTAACATGGCTGCATAAATGCAGTTTTTCGCAAAAAATCTAATAACGGTAATTTTGAAAATTGGTCATATCTCAAAAAAGGTCAAAACTTTTTCTACAAAAATTCATATTTAAGGTAATACGGTCATTTCCAACACGATGACAGACTCACTTTTTCCCTAAACTATCGTTCGGGTTTAACGATTTTAACCAAAATTTATACTTGCGCTACGCTATATAGGGTTAACATGTCTGCATACCCAGTAACAGTACTTTTGAAAAGTGGCCTTATCTCGAAAACGGTCAACACGATTGCAACAAAAATTAATTTTGATGGTAATATGGTCATTCCTAACATGATAGCATACTCAGTTCTTCTCTAAATTGTCTATAATAGATTTTTGAAAAAATGCATATTTTGAGAATTTGATTTTCTTTGGTTTACCTACATGAAAACGGCTAAAGCGATTTTGACCAAAATGCATACTTGAAGTAAAATTGACGTTTTCAACATTATTGCGTCCCTTATTTTCAATTCTTACCACCGGAAACGCTGATTTTGAAAACTGCTCAAATCTCGAAAACGCCATTTTCGATTTGGATAAAACTTTAAAAACCAAGTAATACTAACATCTCGAACAATACCCTATACTCAGATTTTAGCTAAATAGTTGAGCCAAATTAATTTTTGAACTAAACATTGCAATATTTGTTACTATTTTGTACGCATTATTTTCCAAAATCAGCTTTAAGCTTTGACTAAAATGCTTATTTACGATAACATAAGTATTGTTAATAAAACCCTGTACCTAGTTTTTTCTAGAGAAACTCAAATATTTCCGTCTTATAAACATTACCGCACTACCAGTTAAAATGTAATCACAACTACTAGAAACTCCTTTTTAGCATATATTTTCCACTTCTTTTTTTTCAACCATATTAATCATGAACCTTAAAATAATACCAACCAATTGGAGTTTACACTATCAGAAACCCTCACTTCATTTCCCCCAAACACGTGCAAATTCAAAAACAAATCTCTGAATTCTTACATTACAAACCCTTCTTCGAGTCATAATCATAACTCATAAGTCATAACCATCACCTGCATCACCAATCTCAAAAATCTTGGTTTATAGCCTATAAACAATTACAAAATAAAATAAACCAACCAAACTGACGATATAAACGAGAAAGTTTCGTGCGATTCAGTCGTGCACTTTATTTCAAGTGTGTATTATTCCGCCTTATGTTTATTTACACTGCAATTTTTTGCATAAAATGTTTATTAACTTGTTATTGACAAATTTTTGTTTTGACAGTGATTAAGAAGAGTAACAAATAAATGGCATTTGGATAGGAAATGAATAGTACTTCAATTTACTAATTAAATATTTTTAGTTTAAACTATTTACCTTCAGGAGATAAGTTTTAAGTATTTTGAACAAGTGAGTTCACGTACCTACTGTTTCTTGAGTAATTATGGGTTAGATATCGTTTTGAAGCGTTTTGGTAGGATGTTAGCACATACAAATTCTTCGGATCCTTAAAGCTGTATGAATTTTTGACTTTATATACGTACCTACTTAGGAAAAGAATTTGATAAAAAGTTTTCGGTGAATATACTTGCATAAATAACTTCGGCATCGATATTATTACATGTACAGTTGCATAAAGTTTGACCATTTGGAATAAGTTGTAAACACTTAAACATCAAGAAATGCCCCAAAGTTAAATCGTTAAAGCGAAAAAGGTTTCACTTGTTCACTGGCCATTTATTTAAAAACAATATTTATACTATCTGATACGCAGAACATCTACAGTGCTCTGACTGCAATTCAATTATCGTTTAATATATGCGTCTTATGCGTGTACGAACGAAATATGAAAACATAGTTATTACCTCATGAGTCTTTAATATACATAAATCTTAATTAAACCAATTTTACACTAATTCCAAAAACCAATTTTTATCATGGGTAAAGAAGAATATTTAAACGGTCGAAGTCAATGTACACCACAAAAAAACACATATCACACATGGGAACGCCATACTCGTACCGTTGAAGCATATTTGTACAAATATTGTTTGCCAAAACAAATTGAATCTCCCTCAATAAGACACTATTTCAACACTTTCGACACGTTTTACTCGCAAATAATGTGGATGGAACGTGAAGTTTTGAATTTTTTTGGATCCACCCATAAAAAGCTTGCTATGAATTTATAAAATATCTACCTACCGTTTCACTATACTTTATTATTTGGAATGTCGGCGTTGCTCTTTTTCGCTGAAAATAAAAGTTTTGGATCGAAGCTGCACCTATCCCGTACCTACGTAGTAAATCTTATTTAAAGTGGTTTTCTTTCAATAAATTTCGGGATCTTACCTACTAGTGAAAATGATGTAGCCTAATTGATGTTTTCCGCAATATAAAATTGCAGAATACAATTTGATTGTGGAAGCGCTAGTTATACATATACATATAAGTAACTTTTTTTTTATTTGATTTACAAATAAAAACTTATAAACCTATTATGTTCTTATGATATAACCAGGCTACTTTTCTTTTAGAATGCAGAGGATGTTTTTCGTTTTTGTATTAAGTGCAAATAAGTGAGAATATTTATTGGTAAATACGTAAGTTGGATGCCTGCCAAAAAAGAGTATGCTTAAAAGGATTTTGTAAATATTGCTTTTAGATTTGTTTTGGAAAATGTGTATTGAACACCTTTTTAAGGTAAGTAGAAAACTGCTCTTTATTTAATTTTTGTTCATATAAACTAAGCACTTATTATACTACACTAGGACTTAGTTAATGAATTTAGTTACTTAAATATGTTCTTGTTTAATTATCATCTAACAAATAAAATAACTTACCTTTCGTATAACTTTGCGATTTTTGTAGTAGCTCTCTTGTACCTGTACAGCTTTTTTGTGTATGGGAGGTGCCACCTTTGTCCCATTTTGACCAAACTTCATAGGAACTGAAGCAAATACCGGAGAATGCCTGTAAGTTTGAGCTCATTTATTTGTTAAAAACTTCGGATTTTAAGGTTTTGGGCTTACAGTTCGGATTCAGTTTTTTTGCAGGTTAGCCCAGGTGTTAACTCATATGTGCTTCTCATATAGCGATTTTAAACAATCAACCCTATTTTTCGCTAAAAATTGTATTATCTCACGTCTCACATTTGACCCAACTTGATATTTACGCTTAGAAACTTAAGCTTTTCGCTCAAATATCGAATAATGGTACTTTTGAAAATTGGACTTATTCCAAAAATGGTCAATACGATTGTTCAATATGATTATTCATTCCTAAGGTAATATGGTCATTTCTAACTTGTTACCAAACTTAGTTTTCACAAAATTATCGTATAATGGATTATTGAAAAAAGTCATATTTTGAGAATTTGGTTTATAGTTCACCTACATGAAAACGGCTACACCGATTTCGACCATACGCTCACTTCGATGTTTTCAAAATGATTGCGTCCTTCATTTTCCATTCGAATTATCGGAAAAGCTTCTTTTAAAAACTGCTAATATCCGGAAAACCACATTTTTTGATACGGATGCAATTTTAAAAACCAAGTAATGCTTTGTGGTTAGTGTGTTGGACTACTAAGCGCGGGGTCCCAGGTTCGATCCCCGAAAAACCCGAATTCCATCTTAAGGTTTTTTTCCGCTGCACCACCTCTTGCGAACGCCTGACAAACATCTGAGAGTAAAACTGTCATAAAAGGGCTTATCAATTTTAGTCTATAACTGAGAATTTAAAATTCTAAAAACAACCGGCCTTACTAACAACCAAGTTTAGACTCGACTTAAGGGCAATAGTCGAAATTAAAATAAATTGTGTACCAATAATAAAGTTATCTTTGACTTTACGATAATTGAGACTGTAATTTTTGATCGGAAGAAAGTCGAGTGTAACCCATTATTTAAGTTTAGTTATTGGGGCAATATCTTAGCGGACTATACCTATATATTATAAATCGAGCAGTGTCTTTGGTAAATCTGTTAAAGAAGATTGAGTAGAATCAAAATACCATGGTTTTATTATTGCCAATGAACAAAATACTAAACCAGTAGTGCCTAGTCATATTTTTCAAACGGGCCTATTTTTCTTTTACACACTTTTCTTTTTTGAGACGCAGCCACGTTAACTTATATGAATATCACCAAATATATCCTCATCGCTGCTCAACATTATTGAAAAAGTAAATACTTAAAATACAGGTAGTCAAAATACAAGCAACTTTCAATTTCAGCAATTTAAATCTCAGAAAAAAAATTATAACGAATTTGAGTTATACTGTAATAATTTTGCGATAAAGTCAGATGTAGTTAAAGTTTCCATTAATTTGATTGTTGGTACCCACAAATTACAAGTCGAAACTATAGTTAGTTTCGAAATTAGTTAAACTCGAGTTGACTGTTCGGTTGTTGGTAAGGCCAATATCGATATATCTCGAACCCTACTTCCAAATTCATAAAATAAGAAAACAACATGCATTCCTGAACATTACGGTTACTTACTGCGTGCACATGATGTTATACTCACACAGAACGAAATACTATAAAAATTTGCTTATTTGGACATATACAATCAGTTTCAGTTCCGTTTTTTTATTTTGTTACATTTAAAATTACTAAATGAAATCGGTTCTTCTTTTTTAGTGAATTAAGTAGGTTAGACGTTGTTTAACTTTTTTAAGAGTTTAAAATAGTTTCTACTCGCCTTATTTAACTAATTAAATTCTAAAATACTTATGTTTTACAAAACTTATTAAAAAAAATATTACTTAAATATGTAAAGTAATTTTAAATTGGTCAGCAAAAAGATTGAAAGTATCTAGGTATATATATGTGGTGCGTTGCCTATAATACGTTATAATAGTTATAATAGTTTTATTCAAGAAATACTATGAACAGTAATGTTAAAAAATTTAATTATATTTCAATGGCACGATACGCGCCAGGCGATGTGAAGGCTGCCGGTTGAAGACTGGTTGACGTTGACGATGAACTCTCAGTGACAGTTTTGTTTTTTGCGTGTGTGTTCACCACATATACCTACCTGGTACACTTGATCGCCAATTTTTTTTTTGCAAGTCGCAATTCTACACTGAGAAAACTGAAGTCAAAAGTATGGATACCAAACTTCACACATAACTTAGCAAACTTACCCATATCTTGGATGTCATATTGTCATCCCCTAATCGAGGCTATTGTAGGCAATAGAGAGTTACCATAGCTCTGTAAGACGCGGTTGTTAGCGAACTAAATTTGTGTCAGGTATGAACACCGTTCATCAATGTGCAGATAGCCGCTAAGCCAGCTACGCATTTTTATAACAACCCTTTATCAGCTACGCCACCTAGTCGTTACGGTGCAACAACTGCCATACAGCTATGATAGCTTTTACTTGTATTGCTTAGGGTGTCGTTTCTATAAGCTAGGCATATTTTTGTAAATCTGTGTAGGTAGCCTCAGATTGTCAATTTAGTTATGCATATCCATATCTACATGAATGTGTCTTGTTTACATCATTTTTTTTTTTTTTAAATAAGTCGGGTTTTCAAAAAATTTAATGTCTTTCTTATCTTTAAAGCTATTTTTATTAGTTGCAAACTATTAAAACGAAACTTGGCAATAACATATCTAAGCTGCTACTAACTTTGTTTGTGTGTACGTATATTTGTATATATGTGTTTATAAATTATGTGTATTGTATATATGTCTATAAAGATAATAGCATTGATTGGGAAAAAGTGTTTACATAGCACAAATAATATAAGAAATATATAACATTATATTGTTGCCACGTTCGAATGATGAAAAATCAAAGTCGAAATTCCCATTTCAACTTTATAAGAAGAATCAAGAAAACGTTAAAAAAACGAACAATATAGAAAAGTGCAAAGAATAGAAAAATTTACTCTTGCATATGAAATGATGTTTCCTTTTTATATTTCTTTTCCAATCACGTCCTGTTTACCCATGTAGAAATTTATTTGACGTCAAGTACGCTTTATTCATTGCTACCCGCAATTTGATGATGTGAATATTTTCTCTGAAACTTCTGATTTTTGCTGGAATTCTCCCTTATATACTTGTTTACTGTAATGCGCATTTAAAATAAACAATTTCCCAACGGTTTGAAGTGTGTCTGCCGATTTTACATAGCTATTCATATAATATCCACAAGATAGGAATTATAAAATATTATGTAGTATATTCGGGTAGGTAACCAGTATTCATTTTTTTTTAGAGATTGCTATCAGTGCAGAATGATTTTTCAGAGATTAACAGTTAAGTAAGTTATAACTTGGGTATTTTTAAATTTGTCACTCCACGAGTGTACTCAATTGTTACACTTGAAGGCTCACTATAGTAATACGTAATGAGTTTGCAATATAATTGCAAAGAAAATTTTAACTTCCTTGGATCTTGTTCTCTAGAAAATTAAAAGGAAAAAAAAATATAATTTTTTGAGCAAAAAAAAAGAAGAATATCAAACAATCTGATTGACTAATTGAAAATGGTTCTTGTGGAAAAGGAGAATCGCGTAGCAGGGGGCATCGAACAACCGCTGTGAAAAGTTCCTTCTATCTAGTCATTAATTGGAGTTAATAACATTTTCCTGAAAATTGTTATGCTTTGAATATGCAATAACTGTCCTAATTCGCTAGGGAAGGAAAAATTGTTGGGCTCGCTTGAGGTGCTGAAAATATAATGATTATAAGGCAAGCTTACGTAAACAACCCACTTAAAATAAATTATTATTTCTTAATTTCCCCATAAAATTTTTAATTTATCGCGCATACGCAAGAAAAAGATTTATATGTAGGTATTCATAACAAGATTGATCAATTGCATTAAGTTTATTTTACAATTACCTACATATTTTATTTATTTATATGTATTTATATGCAGTGGTTAGTCTGTTGGGCTACATAACCTACTTGCGGAAATGGCTATCGAAAACTTTTAATTTGGAATCTGTAGATACTAATCGCTGATTTGAAGTCTAAAAATAAAAAGTAAACATAAATTTATGTTTTAAATATTTTTAAAGCTGTTTGTTTTGATTTTTAAGTTCAGTATTTAGGAAAGAATATGTTAAAGGGCTAAAATTATTGTGGAATGTGGAGCCGTCCATGGTGATACAGAATCAAGGCGATTTGCCGGCTATGCTTTTGGTTAATCCGATGTGGATAATTTATTCTTTATTGATGTCTTACCTAAACTGTCGGTAAACTCATCCTGAGGAAGAAACAATTAGTTTACTTCTCTGATTAGTTCGTTTGTCGAAACTTCGATACTTCTAATACTTATGCCTCATTATGCAATCTGCCATGATCACAAAAATCGTAAATGCATTCTTTACGTTTGGTTTTCTTTGATATAACAATAGTCATAAAATTCCCAACTCAATGACGTCATTAACTGGTAATAAATCTCTTCAACACGATGGGAATCATTTTGTTACACTATACGGAAGCTGGATGACGCTGAGCAGAGAAAGGGCGTGAAAATATTCTTAGGAGAATCTCATCAAAAATTTATGATCGATTTTTGAATTTTCTTTGTAGCTTCACATTACTCACTTATGGCGTTTCTTCCTTTAAGAGCTGTAAAACATTTATGATTATTTTATTATTTTTTATTATTTTTTTCATGTGCATTGCAGTTAAATTACTTTGCTTTAAATCCTTAAAAAAAAGGAAAAATATATGATGTGTGCGTGTACGCATACTACATATTACATATATACCTACTTCTCGTAATTACTTTTTATGTAAGTAAATGCAAATAATAATATAGATACGTGTATACCATTGCCTTATTTTAATCAGATAATAAATATATTCAATCGCACCATCGTTAAAGGCTGCATTAACAACAGATTTTGACATCCAAAATACAAAATATTTTGTCAGCAAGACGTAAGGTAGTACTATGTACTAAAGTCGGATCCTACATAAGATAGTAACAAGTAAAAGTACTCGTTTTTTTACCCGACTGGACATAGGATAATGTTTTTTGCACGTATATATATATGTATATGTTTCAACGTGACCTCGCTCCTGTAGCCTAAACGGCTTCAGCGATATTGAAGAGTGAGGTGTCATTAGATTAGTAGATATTCTTCCCCGGAGTGTCATAGGCTAAAAAACTAAAAATTTAAAATGTAATTTTACAAAAAAAAAAAAACAATTAAAAGATGTTAATAAAACACCTTCAAATATAACTAATTGGCAGTTGTAGGATACTCAATATTTCTGTTAGTCGGGTACAGCTGGTCTTCTATAAAAATTGACTTTGCAAATTCCAGCCTCTCTTCCCCAACTCACAGTACACATTGCGTTTGCTGAATTTGAAGTTTGAAATTATCTAAGTACTCTATCTTCTTCTTCTTCTAATATATAAAAATATCGTGTCACAGTTTTAGTGTTTAAACTCCTCTGAAACGACCGATTTTGATGAAATTTTATATATATATTCATAGGGTATGAGAATCGGTTTAAAACTAATTTTTTTACCCCTAAGTGTTAAGGGTGGCTCACCCCAAAAGACATTTTTCATTGTTTCGACAAATTTTTTTTGATAATTTTTTTATGGTGTGGCATTAAAATATACATCAGTCCCTAATTTTAACCCCTACTTTTTAATAGCATTTTACATTTTTTATTTCTACTGTATTATTCTAAAGGAAAAATAATAAATGAATCTACAGGTCTGTCATTATTCATTACTATTTTATAAATAGACTAGCTGTACCCTTTGCTTATTCGTAACAATGTGCTGAGTATTTTTTTTATAAATAAGTGTAGGTACATGTGCTTTAAAATGTTTATGAAAAATAATATCGTAACACATCTCCTGTAGATAGCTTTATTAATCAAACAAATCAAATTAAGCGCCTTTTAAAAATATATTCGGGCCTAGCGAGGTATCCGTCGGAACGGAAAATTCTCCGCAACGCATACTCTGTCGGAGGCTCCAATCCAAATCGTAAACAAATTCCGCAACCAATTTCTGTCGGAGGATATCGAAACCTAGCTGTCAAAAATTGAAGAAAAAAATGCACTTCATCGCACTTCAACGTAATTCGCCGATATGCGTTTCAAACTGTGTCGGAGAAATATTCCGAATCGATGTTCCGAAGAATACCTCGAACCAAAAATCCTCCGAATCGTATAAAATCGGAGAATTTTCCGTTCCGACGGATACCTCGCTAGGGCCGATTATAAATACAACCAATAGCATTCATTTTTGTTAAAAGGTAGTATTCCCGAACTCTATCACATCCTCATTTCTCATTACGCTTAAATTGGCGAATAAATTATATTTCTTACCACTGTATAAAATAATTTGTCTTCCTTCAGAGAGCAGGACAAAGACGGTCGGTGTCTGAAGGGTCCACTCACATACGAAAAACCTCACATTTCATACCTGCACTGCATTCGCTGTTTTTTTTTTTTGGGGTATGCACGATTCGCGGGATATGTTTCTCCAGTGCTTTGCGCCTTACGTACTAAACCACACCCATTTACACTTCTACCACTCTCCCCGCGGGACTGCCGTTAGGTATTACTTCGCGGGGCTGGTTAGCATTCAAGCTAATCGTGTTGTGTCACCTGCTGCCGAAGCTTCTTCTGCCTTTGCTGCTTTCCTTAGCTTATCTATTCTCCGCAGCTGATTTTGTAGAGCTAATATATATTCGCTTATTGCCGTCCAATTCACTTCCGACTGCAGCATGTGGTTGATGACTAGCGATGGACTGGGCAGAGTGATTCTCCATGCCGTGAAGCGTGTGCAATAAAACACTGCATGCTCCGTATCTTCATCTTCATTTGGGCATTCGGGGCAAGATGGGGAGCGGTCATGTCCAAAACGGTGGAGATATTTGCGGTAGCCACCGTGACCAGACAGGAACTGCGTAAGATTGTAGTTGCAGTCTCCATGCTTACGACTTATCCAGTTTTGAATTGTCGGTATTGGCTTGTATGTCCATCTGCCTTTTGTTGTATTGTCCCAACGAGTTTGCCACATAGCTGCTGACGCTGTCTTTTCCTCAGTTTTGATCATCTTTATACCATTGGCGTCGGTTTGGTTTAAGGATCTTCTATTGTACACTCTCAACATCTCATCTGCAAGGATGTCGAAGGGGACCATTCCAGCTATAACAAAGGCAGCCTCGTCTGAGATGGTTCGAAAGCCGCTGATTGTTCGTAGCGCGCAGATTCTGTATGTTGATGATAG
Source organism: Cheilosia pagana (assembly GCA_936431705.1). Lineage (NCBI taxonomy): Eukaryota > Metazoa > Arthropoda > Insecta > Diptera > Syrphidae > Cheilosia > Cheilosia pagana. The sequence goes on along the minus strand of OW386168.1, from coordinate 58,460,965 downwards.
CCTTCTTTTTGTTTCCTTGGTCCTTAATGCTTGCGCCCAGACTGGAGCCGCATATAACAGAACTGACGTGATAACTCTGGAGATTAGTAACCTTTTAGCATATCCAGGTCCACCGATATTAGGCAGTATGAGCGAAAGGGCTCCCTGCATTTGCGATGCTTTCCTGGTTAAGTAGTCTACGTGTGTTTTGAACTGGAGTTTGTTGTCTAGCATAACTCCAAGGTATTTAACCGCTGCTTTAGACCTGATTGTTTGATTACCAACCTGAAAGTTGGCAAACTCTACAGTTTTTAGGCTGGTTATGAGGATCGCTTCTGTTTTATGATCGGCTAGTTCCAGTCCGGCGACTGCTAGCCAATCTTTTATTCGTACAATTGCTTCATTTGTAGCTGATTCAACTGCACGAATCTGCTTAGCAACTGTCACGACGGCAATGTCAACGGCTAATTCAATTACCGTTACCCCCCCCAGGCAACGCTAATCGTAGGACTCCATCGTTTTTTATTAAAACATCTATTTTTACAAATGAAAAGTAATAATAATAAAAAATAAATGTAGAATAAATTATTGAAGACGTGCGGAATTCTAGTTTAGTACGTCAAGCTGATTGACTTGATGTGTTTAAATTTGTACTTGCCCATATTGGTCACATGATTAGTTCTTGCAGTTGACGTTTATCGAGAGTAGCCGATAAATTTAGTTAACAAAATCCTGATTCTATACTCAGTTGACATTTTGAAGTGTCAAAATTAAAAAATAAACCCAAATTTTACAACAACAACCCAACTTAATTAGTTAACGCGTTCGTATACCTGGCCCAGACAAATCTAGTTGACGTTTTACACAAGGTAGATATCCAAACGTCCCCAATAAAATTAAAAAATCGACATAAATGATGACTAGCGGCATGTCAAACTTTATAAAAGAAAAATTAACATTTCACCATAGGCGCTAGACATCTAGCAATTTTTGTGAAATATCCCTTTCAGCGTTCCTTTATCTGGGATATTTTGTGCTAGACCTCTTGCAGGCAGAGGAACGCGGCCATTGTCAAGGCAGAGCAAAGGTAACCCCAAATATGTCGGGTTATTAAAGCTCTCACTGTCGCTTGATAGTTGATTTTGAGATAACTTTGTTTGTATCTTTTTTTTCTTTCCTGAATTAGTACTGCGTTTGACACCTCTTTGTTTAACCCGCTTGGGCATGCTCAATCACATCAATATGAGGTGTGTGGGCCTTTTCATACACTTTTACAACGCTCTGTCCTGCTCTTTTGCCAAATTTGTATTTTATTTCATTTTATTCACCCATAATCGCATTTTAAATTTCAGTGGTGTGTTGGTAGGGCCTTGGGGGCGTTAGAATGAGAGAGATAGGGTATGAAATTGAAATGTATACGGGACTGAGAGAGAGATAGATAGATATTGATTTAACATATGAAACGAATACCTGTTAACATAACGGTAATAAAAAGGAAGACGAATTATTTCATACAGTGGGAGAGTGATTTAACATTTGAAACAAATACCTGTTGGTAACATAACGGTAATGTGGTAAGAAATATCTCTTATTCGACAACTGAAGCGTTAAGGGAAATGTGGATGTGAGTGAGTTCGGGAATACTACCTTTTAACAACAATAAATGCTATTGGTTGGTATTTATATATATATTTAAAAGGCGCTTAATTTGATTTGTTTGATTAATTAAACTATTTACAGGAGATATTTTACAAATTTGAAGCATATTAGGTCAAACATGGTTACTTATTTACCACTTTTCGATATCATTAACATCGACTGCTCTAGAAATAATTCAAATGACAAAACAACGTTTGCCGGGTCAGCTAGTTACAATATATTAATTTCGCAAAATGATAAAAACCAACATTATGCGAGGCAGCATTCCATGCAAAAGGGTATTTTATGTCAAATAACCACACGCCAATGCTAATAAGCGTATCATTAAAATACTTATAAGAAGTCAAATGCTATGCTAATATATTTGACTTTAACTTCTGTTTGTAGATAGCATGTATTTTGTGAATCTGCAAATGATTCTTTTTACTTTAAATTCGTATACATCTCCATATTTCACAGAGATAAAAAAGAATCGATGAAAATAACTCTTTTCTCCTCAGGCCTATTTGCAACTATGTCGTCAATTGTAGTCTAAAAACAACATAAATACAGGTCCTGTAATACGTACCTATGGGTTGTGTATGTGTATATAATATCAACATAAATATACAAATGCGGGCATAGAAAACTCGCATACTTTCTCATCGGTTTTTAGTTTTCGCCAATTCCTCTCGTAGTGGTAATTTTGCAGAGACACTCCATAAATTTATGAACCTTATCAGCTATAAAATTACTACAAGCGAACATGTAGGTAACATGTTAGATGTTATATCCAATATTGCGGCAGCCGGAGTGAAATTTGAAAACAAATATTTTCATGGAGTTCTACTTTTTACATAGCTTATTATTTTAGGCGATATGCGACATGCGATATTTACAGTACATTTAGGCTGTAATGGTTTTACACAGATTTACGCATTGGTTTTTTGCCTAGCTGTTGAAGGACTCAAATTTTCACTTTGCATGAGTATAATAATTTATGTTATCTATGAGTTATCAGTTATCACCCTCAAATCAGGGTGAAGGATCAGTCATAAATTAGGTTAAGGATCTACTATAAATATCCATATTTGAAAAAAGGAAGTGCATTGCGAATTGTTTGTTATTGTAATTTATTGTATACGTAAAGTATGAAAAGAGATACATCAGATATGCTAAATGCTGTAGCCATCTTCACACATTAATAGTAATTTGAGTTTAACCAATGTGTTAGTCATTAATTACGGATAAAACGAAGTTCCGCAGCTATTATTAATACGGCTGTAAGTGTCATACTTGCACTACCCTATACGGGGCTAAAAAGTCGAATAACGGTACTTTTGAAAATTGGCCTTATCTCGAAAACGGTCAATGCGATTGCAACAAAAATTATTAACTTTCCCGTATACGTAGTAAGAGAAAGGTATTGTAATCGTACAGAAATTCGAACTCGAGATTTTAATCAAAGCTAACATTACGATGACAGAGGAACTCGAAAAGTGGGTCTCGCAATTCTGTCCGTCTGTACGTCTGTCCGTCCTTTCCTGAGCTCCACAGCGCAAACGGCTTTACGGATTTCTTTTTCAACTTCGGATTTTTAGTTTGTGGACTTACAGTTCGGGGCCATTTTTTTTTGCATACTAACCCTATTATTAACGGTACTTTCCATATAACGGTTTTAAACAAGTTTGATTTTTTCAAAAACGACTCTAACGATTTCAACCAAAATTGATATTTGGGCTTATGTAGGTTCGGTTAACATGGCGTCATACCCAGTTTTTGGATAAAAACTTTTGAAAATTGGTCTTATCTCCAAAACGGATAAAAAAAAAAAAAAAAAATAAATTTTTGAAGGTAATATGGTCATTCCTAACATGATAGCATACTCCGTTTTTCTCTAAATTGTCTATAATAGATTTTTGACAAAAGGCATATTTTGAGAATTTTGGTTTTCTTTGGTTTATCTACATGAAAACGGATAAAGCGATTTGGATCAAAATGCGATTTTCGATTTGGATAAAACTTTAAAAACCAAGTAATACTAACATTCTGAACAATACCCTATACTCAGCATCACCAATTTGAAAAATCTTGTTTTATAGCCTATAAACAATAATAAAATAAAAATAAACCAACTAAACTGATGATATAAACGAGAAAGTTTCGTGCGATCCAGTCGTGCACTTTATTTTTCAACCTCTTCACATACCTGCTGCAGGCAGGTAAAATTGGGTTCGAAATCTGGGGTCAAATTACCGCATCCGTGATCGAGCAATACGTGACTGAATTTGTTACTGTTTTGCATGTAAAATCAACAAAATTCAGCGACGTATCGCTCGCTCACGGGTGCGGTAATTCGACCCCTGATTTATTTTTTTCGCTCCAAAGTGGACACCGTCAGCTTAGACAATTGAAGAGAAATTGCATACAATCTGTTTTCATTGACACTATGTGGAAAAGTATGTGTGTCATGTTTAAGTAAATTGGACGCACTTATGCACTTGCATATAGTCAAATTGACAATTATATTCATTCTGTATTAAAACATTGAATATACAAATAATTAAAAAAAAGTCCGTTTGATGCTTTACACGTATTCACAGCTATGCAAATAAAGAGACAATTTTATTTTCAAACTTACTTTGAAGAATTACAGATTTGTCTGTACAAAGAGACGATCTCTAAAGTCATGTTTAGCTACGTGGACTCCTGCTGCTACATGGAGGAAATATTCTTGGATAACGCAACGTTTTATGTGAACTTCCTAAAAAAGCATTGCCCCTATAACACAGCTGAATAAAAGATAGTCATTGTAGGTATATCCAATAAAATGCAGATTTTTATATTTTTCAATATAATTTCTTTATTTACTATAAGTAACTTTTACAATACTTTTATTATGGAAATGGCATGCGACAAATTTATTTTTAATGTTTACGACTTTATTATACTTATTATTTGTGTTGCCTCTACTTAAATAATCACAACTAACAATCAATATTTGCACCTTTCTACTGTAAACATACGCAAATTAATTACACACATATTATCTTTAATTCTTGGTTTTTGGTTTATGGCATTTTTTTCTTAAGCTTTTTCAAAATGTTCTGTCTTCCAAAAGAAAAATTAAGTACACATACCTAAGCAATTCGCCTCAATCAATGAGCGCATACTTTCTTCAATTACGTTTGGCACAATCAAACGGAATTTTAAACAAATTTATTGTCTGGATAAAATATTTTCCAGTTGCTCTTAAATTCAATTTATATCATCCGATGTCATTATACTGTACATATGAAGTAAAACTTTTTTTGAAAATTTAAATAAGCTTACAATATTATGGGCAAATTTTGTATATAGGTGTTTGTGGTTAACATACGCTATAATCAATAATAGGCAAAGAAACTTAACTTTCACATCAAATTCAGGATCATAGTCTGATTACTATGTGTACATTGCTGATATTCTGTGTCTTATTATTAAGCAAACTAATTGAAAGTGGAATATACTTAGTTGTTTTTATGCATATTTTGTATCTTAATTATGATTAAGTTATTTGTGTTACCACCTTACTGGTACCTACCCAAATCACAGGTTACGTATCGAAATGATAATAAAAATGAGTTTGATATAATTAAACATAACAAATTAAGTATCGAACAATAAGTTAAAGTATATGTTTAGATAAGCACATTTTCAATTATTAGACAAAATCTGTTCAAAGCAAATATTTGAGAGATTTCAAAATAATTGCTATATTCAAACATCCCAGGGTATTGTTCCTACACACGAGCAATAGATATAAGTAATATGGAAACTTATCAAAATATACATAAGCGCAATACTAGATACTTTTGTTTACAAAAATGTTATCAATTAGATGCAACTTTTATATCAAACATGCCCTATAAGTTAAACTAGTTTTAACCTAATAACACAGTGCTGTTGCTAAATATAAATAAGTTAATGAAGACAAGTTTAGGTAGGTACGATAAATTTATTGTCAAATTTAAACATGAAAAACTGAAAAAGTAGTGCCTAACCACTTTACCCATTGCCGTTTATTTTTACTTTTTTTTTTTTGAAATAAATTGCTCTTAAGCATGTAAAAAAGGAAATTTTTTTGTGATCTTATTTTTTTTACTTACAGTACAGCGAATTAGACATTAAAATTTTACAATATTACCAACTTTCTCCAAAGCAACTTAATTTACGATACCTAAGTGCTTAATGCAGTTCTGTGTTGACCTGCTTTTTATCATTTTGATTTTAATATTAAATCTGAACATAAAAAAATATTTGTGTTTGTTTGAAACATATTTTTGTATATTTACTATAACTTAACTATGTACTATAGTTAAGTTATCTATCTATGTTATTATAGTTTTTTACGAATTTTCCTTAAAATAATACAAATTCTGTCACAGATAATAGGACGTGTTTCGCGAAATTATGTTCTGTGCGTAATTGAGCAGTTTGATGATTCCAAAACATATCACTACATACAAGTAAGAACAAAAACCACAGTTCTTACTTTGTGAGTTACCAGTAAATGCAGAGTTATCTGGGTCACCGTTTTGTTTTGTGCCTTCTAGACCCAGAAAACTTGGAGATTTTGTAGTATGGGACGCCATGCTAAGCAAAATTCGTTGTTGGACGTTCTTGTGAAATACATGTAGTATGGAGACTTCGCAGAGAAGTAGAATGCTGGTTTGATACTTGGGCACTGCTTGAAATAAGCCCTGTAGTATTTGACTATGTGGATAGATCTCGAGTGAAGAATAGGTTGCTGAACCATCGTAAGAGTCTTCGGTTATCCGCTGAAATGGTGTCTTATAAACCTATTAATAGAAAAATAAGAGAAATAAATTTTATTTTGAAATGAAACACACATTTAAATTGATTAATATGTATAGTATACATATTAAGGTAGGTATGCAAACTTAAATTATATAGTTCCATTGATGTGTAACCGTAACCTTATTTAGTGAATACCAAAACCCTTTTAATGAATTAGATTTTTTTAAATATATTATACATTATGCAAAATGTGGGCGGTACAGACAATAAGTTGCACTTCAGGAGTAGCATCAAGTCAAAAAAAGCTGATATCGTTTTTAAAATGTATATAAAGTAATAAGTAGAAATTCCTGCTGAACTAAATTATTCAAAAGCTATTTCGTTATTTTAAGATTAAGGGTCGGCTTAAGAGAAGTTTAAAGTTCCTGAAATGCAACAAAGTTTCAGAAAGTAGTGGCGGCAACAAATGCATACATTAGCTGGCATTCATCACATCCATCTGCCAGTTAAAAAACGTCCATGAAACCGATTGATTTGGGGCCTTTACCGGAGTTTTTTAAGACGATCCATTTACTTTAAAGTATCGAAAGTATATTGTTTATTCGAAATCAAAGACATCCTATAATCGAGCGCGCTATAGAATATCTAATTGCTATTCTTTTCACTTACCTTTCGTCCGTTGATATACCACGTTATATTTGCTGTAGGGTGTGACGGTCCAACAGTACATGTTGCCTTGAAATTTTCATTCGCGGTGATTATACTTTTGTCGATTTGCATAACAGGATCTACCGTTGGTAATTCAACTACGTGCATATTTGCTGATCGTATATCAGTATGGAAGAGGGGTGCATCTTCAGATACTTCGCACTGATACTGTCCAGACAGCTCACGTGTAACACTCTTCAATGTTACGGAAGCAGAGTCGGAGTTTGCCAGCTGCAATGACGAAGTCAGTAACAATAATAAAATATAGTAAGGTACATTTTTTTTTGTTTATTATTATGATATTTTTAGGAAGACAGATAAAAAACTAGTAGCTTAACACATGTAACTTGAACTACTCTAGAATTAGCTAAACATTATTTAAGTTATTGCTTCTCCTAATAACAATTCCCATGTCAGCAGGTATTTACATAGTGGATTCGGTCGGTTTAATAACCATATATTTTATAAATTTCAACAGCTTCAGAAATGACCGTTCCAGCAAAATAATTTTGCTATTACCTTTCATCGTAGTTTGTCACGATAGGTGACATAGTTTAGAGTCGATTTAAAACGGACCTACAGTTGTATGCGACGTAAAGTCTGGATTGAGAAACTTCTCCATGACATTTGTACCCTCGAATGTTATTCAAACTTTAAGATGTAATTTGCATTTTTCTGGAAATCAAACCTGACACCTTTTATGGAGCATTAGCGTATTTACTCGGCTTTAGACACATACTTCCGGCAGCAGCGCCAATATTATTGCAGCCAAAGACAGCTAACCTTAATAATTAGCTTGCGCATCCCTGTTCATTTTTAGAGTACACACTTTAGACAAGCAAGCAAGCTATTCAAAAAGAAAACAAAAGTTTCTCCTACCTGTATTTATATAAATCTTTATCACTAATCTCCTAAAAGATTTTTATACTAAACAAATAAATTTAAAGCTTAAAACGTCCTTTTCTCTAAAATATCAACTGTGTTTTTCGCAGTGAGAGAAATTAATAAATTTATAACGAAATACTTAAAGGTATTCTGAAATCAGTTATTTGAAAGCATTTACCAAAGGCACACAAAGGAAAACAAAAAATACCGGATTTGTGCTTAATTAAAATTTCTTCTAAGATTGATGGTATGTAATTACATTTCCTCGTAACTGAACAAAGGGGAAAAGCACCATAGTTATTTGATCATAAAATGTTTTTAGATTTCTTTCAAAAAAATGTTGAGTGGAACGTTTTAAGAATCCACCCCAGATATTTAATCATTACCTTTTTTGTTGCCCTTTTATTGTGTGCAAACAGTTAACTTGGCAACCTAAACTTTGAAATGGGTTATTATTTTAAAAATAACAATAAGGGCCGCTTTTTATTTAAATTAACAAACTTGGAATAAAAATGTACCTCGCGAATATAACAATTGATACCTACATATTAATTAGTAACAAGCATCACGAAAAAGAAATTGTTTATCTTTCTCATTTACGATGATATAGGTAGGTAGTAGGTATTAAAAACATTTTACGTGTACAACGAAGAACATGTGCTTTAATAGTTTATAAAGTGTAGAAATAAATAGATATGTACGTGTATATATTTATATAGGTAATAGGTATAGATCTGAACACGCTCCTAACTATCTACTATTATACATATAAAGCCAACTGAATACACACAATACTTCGTGTTAATCGAAACATACCAACCTAGATAATCCATTTATACACATTTCTTCATATAGTTATCTTCAATGGGAAGTTGTCAAACACACAAATACATAATCTAACTTGAATTTGCAGTGGTTGCCTGTACATAGGTATATATAAAAGGAAACGGATAGTTTTTAACAAAGTGTTACTGAAAAACTTTATAGATATTCCACATCATTCACATTCTAAGTGAATAGTGATGGTGAATTACACAGGAAATAAGAGTCAACATCCTGAGTTTATAAAACATGCAGAAATGTATGTGTTAGATGAGTAAATTATACCGTGCATTTGTGGTCACGTTACTCGAGAGTAATCCACAAGGACAAATATGCAGTTTACAGTAAACCCACTTTCTCGTTACCAGTTTTTGTCCAACACACTTAGTTTTATCCTCAAAAGCATTGTTTTGTCATTCCGGATCTTTGTAAGGACATAAATGCAAACATGCCACGAATTGAGTAAATGAGTGGTTTCCTGATATGTACAGCTTTACTTCTAGGAATAGAGTATATCAACTCTTGGTAATTATTCTGAAATATTCAAGGGCTTTTGGTTAATTCTGGCTGATGCCGTTATATGTAGGTATATGGTATACCGCCTAGAGGGTAAGCCGCAGCCCTATGTAGCACTGTACACCCCCCCACACATGCTTGCATTCCACATTTTATATATTAATGCAAGGCAAGTAATAACAACAAAAATTCTACACGGAACAACAGAATAAAGAGAAGATTTTTTATCATCATATCACTGAGATTGAGGGTGGGAATTGCATCCACTAACCGCACATGGAATGTGTTGTCCTTTTTATAGGTAGTGTTATAAAAAACAAACTGAAAGGGGAAGGTATGTCCCAACCAGATAATGTTTGTTGCATGTGCACAGCATTTTTGCTCGCTGTATACTATTTGTAATTAAAGTTATGGACTGAATACCGGATATACAGGCACCCAAATGTAATTCCCACTTTTGCTAAAAATTAAAATGAAAACCTTCTGAGCACAAACATTATATCTTCTCCGATGATATTCTAATAACGAAAGTGCAACTCGGATGTATAAACACCAAACTGTGTTCAAAATCTACCAACCTTACTTTCGGAAAAAGTTCATTGCAAAACTATGTGAGTTTCTACATAGGTACGACGCACGTCAGTTTCGACCCCTTTAAATAACGTCTCCTATCCTCGTTGTTTTTGATTTTTTGGTGTTATTATTACTACAATTTGCGACAAGACCTAAACCGAGGACAATCTTCTATCGTCCTTATTTCGTGATTTCAACGAACGATCAACCCATTTTGATGGATTATATACCTAAGTGAGCGTTCACTTTTCCTTTTGCCTCTTACATTTCCAAACTGCTGGGTTATAGAAGAACCGAAAAGGTTCATTGTTTACTATTTTTGTTTTGGTTTATTCTCGGTCTATATTTTATGTTAACTTAATTGTATCCCATGAAAACAGAAACAAAGGTTATACGCAGCACATACAAGTGCATAAAATACTAGCTATACGTCGTCACAGAGAAAATCTGAATACCTACCCCTCAGTGAAATTAAATTGGCAAAAATGGAATGTTTTCATTAAAATATTTTAATGCGGTGGCGGCTAAAGAATTTTTATGAAGCAAAGTGATTTCCAACTGTTTTTCGCTCGTCAAAATCCACAAAAATATTTTCGTTATAAAAAGTTATGCCATTACAGTGTTTTTAAATTGGTTTTATTTTTTGTGCTCTGAGTTTTGTTTTTATTTAACCCCAAATAAGTTTTAATTTGAAATCTCATTACCCACGTTTTATAACTTGGTTTGTATTTTTATCCAAAAACATGTGTATAATTTATTCTCTTCTTATTACTATACTCGTATTCGTAAACATTTTCAGACTCGATACTCTAAATGTATTCCAAATATATTTCAAGGATATTAACGGTTGGTAGAATTTGTTTCAAACTATTTTGTCCGTGTTGAACTGGCACACAGTTCAAGGCATGTTCGGTCCAATATTTACAGTACCTAAGTCCAATATACTGGTTTCAAAACAATTTCTTTATCAAAAAACACTTCAATGAATGAATCTTTATATATATAATTCTACTGTACGTGTGTATGTCACTGAACTCCTCCTAAACGGCAGGACCGATTTGAATAATTTTTTTTGTATGCGTTTGGATGGCGCCCTGGATGGTTTAGAATCCGATTGGTCAAAATTGGACAAAGGGAAGTGGTACCGCCCATACAAAAATTACATTCAAAATCTTATATCTCGAAAACCACCGAAACGATCGGGTTCAAATTTACACATAATCTTAGGTATTGGCCCAGGAGTATTCCAGTGAAGATTGGTCATTGGACAAATGGGAATGGCACCGCCCATACAAAAATTACATTCAAAATCTTATATGTATTTCGAAAGCAACCGAATCGTGACTGCGAGTTATTAAGTAAAATACAAAATTGATATATTTATTTGGAATATATAAGACAAAAAAAATTGTTACAATATCACACTCCACTGTTCATACGGAACATACAAACACAGTGCCCCAAAAATCTATGTATTATTAAAAAACAAAATTGTAAAAAAAACGCCTTTTTGTATGGAGCCTATTGATATTTCCGGTGTCGCATTTCAGTGAATATTAAGTGTATTATATTCACATATACATACAACAATGCCACGTCTTCGTGAACGAGGAGGAAATATTGGTCGACGTACTCCGAATTCACAATTAGTCCAGAACCGTCGATTAAATAGATCGGCAGAAGATCAATTGACGGACAATGAAAATTTAAGAAACCAGGCTGTAATCAAACGTGCAAATGAAAGTCAAGAGCAACGCAACGAACGCCTTCGAGCTAATGCATTAAGACAAAGACTGGCCCGTCAATGAGACACCGACACATTCAGAACACGTGAACAACAGCGTTTGCAAGTGTATCGCGCATTGACACGTGCATCACTTCTTCGCCTTGCGTTTGAATTTATAATTCGGACATCAACTATTCTTCACATTCACAAATTGTAATCGGTGCTATGAACAAAATTTCTCCAAATTTACTTTATGGGTGATGAGGAACAGCAAATAAACGCACGCTGCCAGTACAACCATATCGAGCAGATGGAGGAGCAATAAATTGTGGGTATTTTAGAACCGTTTGTACGGAGTCACAACCAGTTGGTCCAGTTGTTCAATACCGTTTCAAACAAACTTCAAAACGACAGCTATACGATCGTCATCAAAGCAGAGAAAGTACCATCTGGGCAGCATGTTTAACCTATTTAAAAAGCTCTAAAAAAATTAATTACAGGTATATTTGAAATAAAATGGCACAATAAGATAGTATAAATCTCTGTGTTTACAAAATTTAAATTTTTTAAAAATAATATACATCGGTATACATCTGCGATCATTACACGTATTTTCTTTCCTATATCACTTATTATAGTTTTTGGATATTTTATTATCAAAAGGAACAGTATTTCAACAGGAAGTTCAACAACTACAACTTGCTAATGAACATTTTCTTATTTGTATGTAGGTACTGATCTAAAACTTTGAACGCCCTTTGCGCCCTTTGGCATTGATCACATGCTTTTGGGTTTATTTTTATACCAATATTGAAGTGCGATATTTAAATCTCATGTAAATCGAAACGGAACATTTTTAAATTTAATAAAAATTAATTAATCCTAAGCTATGCATTCTTATAGATAAAAATGTACTGCGCAGGAGATGAGCCAATCATCTCGCCAGAGCTGCAACGGTTAGTGGAGCACTCCAACAGGCTCCGCATGCCACTGCTAATAGGATGTGATGCGAATGCTCATAATATCGTGTGGGGTAGCACCGATACCAATACCAGGGGTGAGTACTTATTAGAATTTATACCAAGTTCGTCCCTTGATATTTATAATGTAGGGAATACCCCCACGTTTGTAACTAGAGTTAGGCAAGAGGTACTCGATCTCTCGACGCGCCATAGTGGAGCAAAAATCTGTCAAAACTAAGATCCGAAACGCATAAGCTGTTCAACACTGCAAAGCGAAACGGAGATTGGCAGAGCTACCAAATGGCCCTAACAACCTATAATAAGGAAATAAGAAAAGCTAAAAGAAGCAGCTTCAGGAAATTACAAGTACCCCCACGGCGGCAAGACTGCATAAGGCCTTGGCAAAGACGGGGGGAATACCAACGTCATTAAAGAAGCAAGATGGTAGCTATACAGAAAATGAAGATCAGCGGGCTCTACTGCTTTTAGAAAGCAAGGCACTTGATGCCCATATCATCAAATCCAAGCTTGTACGGGAATGTCTGCGCAGGCTTAACGAATTGGGCAAGAAAAACAGAGTAGCTATCTGCTGGATCCTTCGCTAGTGACAGTCGCAACGATTCAACAAACCGTGCCGAAGGATGAAAGGTTGGGGGTCAAACCAACCGTGTATGAGCTCCCTCAGGGGCCCAGGCGAAGACCTGTTGGAATTACAATGCCTTACCCCGGTATGGCGGCGCTGCCGGGGGGGACCATACTTTCCGGCCCTACTCGTGGGAATCAAGATTGAGAAACCAGATTTAAAAATTAAGGATGAGAGAGGTGAGGGTACTATAAGTACTAAGAGTGAGACAGTGGCCGACACATTGCCTGTGGAGCCATATGACCTCACTAAAATACAAGAGGCTCTTGAGGCCGCTCTAGCAGACGAGGAGATCTCGATGGAGGAAGAAGAGAAGCTTCTGACAGAACCTCCAGGTGAGAAGACCGGAACGGACAAGGCGAGGAAGAAGAGGTTACCCCCAGGTCTGCTGAGGAAAAAGGAGTACCAAAAGGCCAAACATATATTTGGCATTCTCGTCACAAAAGACCAGGACTCCCTAACGGAGAAGGAGCAAGCTTCCTTGGAATGGGCCAAGGATACTATAGCGAGAGACGCTCTAACGAGGCCTGAGCCTAAAAGATCGTCAACCGCTATAGTTATGACAAACAGGTCAGGCTCTAGCAGCGCGGCACATGACGCTAAACGGCCGAGGGACGATGCCGCTAAGGCAGACCCCAAGGCTTACCATAGCCTCTCAAAGAAAAGGAAGCCAAAGACGGAACCAAGGGATGCTGACAATAAGCCGGGCCCAAGTGGACTCCAGAGGAAACCTATTACTGAGAGGCTTGGTAATAAAGAGCTAGCCTCGAAGAGGTTGAGGTCGCCTGAAGACGCCCCCAACATTCCGAAGAAGGCAAAGCGGGTCGAACAGAATGCGGAGAGTCCCAAAAGAACTTCCGTATTGGGATCTGGCCTAAGTGGGAGGTTCAGCGAGGTGACCAGGAACCCGTTGCAGCTAGCTGTGGTGGATTCCGGGAAACCAAGCGGACAGTACTCTGTGGAATGTGGCAGGATAATCGAGAAAACACTAGGAGTAGCGATTATCTCCCACATCCGGGCAAAGACTGGTGCTAGGGCCCCCGCCTACGGCAAAATGAGATGGTCCAAAGGCATCACCTGCATTGATTGCAAGGACCAGGCATCAAATGACTTTGCTAAGAACATTTTAAACGGCGCACAACTATGGGAGGGCGCAATATTGAAAGCGGTACCCATAGATGAGGTCCCAATAAGGGCAAAGGGCAGGATCTCCATCCCAAAGATAGGGGTAAAACGAGCGGAAATAATCAGCGTTTTACAGGCACAAAACCCCCAGATCTCGATGAGAGATTGGGAAATTGTGGCCGAGGAGGAGCCAAAGAACGGTGCGAAAGGGTATATAGTTGCCTTTGATGAGCCACTGGAGATTCTGAAGAAGGACATGCAGATGCCACTATCATTTGCAGCAAGTGAGGTAACTCTCAAGCTCTTGAAGCGGACCGCAGGAAGCACAAAGGCGACAACTGAGATGTTGGAGGAGGCGGCTACACCCAATGATGAGAGTAGTTCAAATCAACCTGAATCACAGTAAAGTCGCGCAACCTGAGGTTGCTTGTCGAGGAGGAGCAGCTGGTTCTGGCCCTAATCCAAGAACCATGGATTAATAAAAATCAGGTGATGGGTTGGGGTCGTCAAAACACGACATACTATACGTATGCAATAAAGGTAAGGTAAGATCGTGTATTGTGGCAAAAAAGGAACTTCACGCACTAATATTACTTCATTTCTGTACGGGTGATCTGACGGTGGTGGAGATAAGAGGTAAGGGCGAGAGCTGCAGAGTGGCGTCGGTATACATACCAGATGACGACGACACATCAGTCCCCCCCGGACGGGTAAAGGCGCTAGTTGCAGCGTCTGAACAAGGTAAGAAAAACTTAGTCATAGGCTGTGATGCTAACTCCCATCATACTATTTGGGGTAGCTCAAACATTAATGCTAGAGGTGAGGCTTTGTTTGATTATCTTCTTTGCTCCAATCTACTCATCTGTCATCGGGGAAATGATCCCACTTTCATTACGGCGAGTAGAAAGGAAGTTTTAGATGTAACCTTTGCATCCCAGAATAATTCGGTCCAAGTTACCAATTAGAGGGTATCCAGCAAAGCATCACTATCGGATCACTGCTGGATACTCTACGACCTGCAATTGGTTCCCCAGGATAGGAAATCTTTCAGAAATCCAAGAAGAAAAAACTGGGATAAATTAAGTGAGAAAGTTCATAGTTACAGGAATCTATGCCCGGCAAGTGATCTCACGTCTGTGGAAAAAGTCGACGATGCAGTCGAATCTTTGACAGAGGTACTCTCCAAATCATTTGAAAAATCCTGTCCGAAAAGTGGAACACATGGTAAGAAACAACCCCCCCCCCCTTGTGGAGTCCAAAGATCGCGAAACTCATACGAAGTTCAAGGTTCAATGGACAACCTATAGGGAAAGCGTAAAAACCTTGAAAAAAGAGATCAGATTCACAAAAAAGAATACATGGAGAAATTTCTGCAAATCAATTGAATCCACAACCGAAGCGTCTAGGCTAAGGAAAGTCCTTTCAAAAGCTCCGACACCGATATCTTCGCTAAGAAGGGGAGATGGTAGCTGGACAGAATCGCACAAAGAGACGTTGGAAATATTAACAGAAACTCACTTCCCAGGATCCACCGACGTGTCAGACGGATACGATGTAGTTTCATCAGGGATGAGGGAGGGAATGGAGACAGAGACAATCGCCGATATAATCGACGAGAAGAAAATAGTCTGGGCAATCAACACATTCGCTCCATTCAAAGCACCCGGAATAGATAATATTCGACCCATAATGATTCAAAAGTCAGAGGAAACTATCATTCCATGGCTAAGATGCATTTTTACGTGTTGTCTGAGGCTATGTTATGTTCCTAAAGCATGGCGAGCGGTAAGAGTGATATTCATCCCAAAGGCAGGGGAGGCCAGTCACACCACAGCCAAGGACTGCAGACCAATTAGTTTATCGTCCTTTATGCTGAAAACACTGGAACGATTGATCGATCTACATGTAAGGCAAACGATTGGCGATAACTATCTATCAAAATCACAACACGCGTACATGAAAAACAGATCTGTAGACACTGCAATACACAGGGTAGTATCTGTAATGGAAGAATCCTTACAGCATAAGGAATACACATTGAGTGAGTTTCTAGACATCGAGGGGCCTCATGCTAGGCACACGCCGGATCAAGTCACTTCTAGGGGACGTGACCATTGAACGGAAAGTCAGTAGGGGAACGCCACAAGGTGGAGTCCTCTCTCCGCTCATATGGCTGCATGAACCTTTCCGAGGTATAAGCAGGGGGCACAATAGACCACAAGGTCGCAGTGCACTAAACCCTCACCATAATAATAATAATAATATCAGATTTAAAACTAACAACATGTGTACCTAATAAGTAACACGAGTTGAAATATCTTTGGTGAAAAAATGCGTCTCTGTGCTCCTAATTAAGTTTTCCTCAGTGCGCAGCGATGAAATAACAAAATGCAAAACAACAGCACAAAAATTCAATTTCATGGTCCGTAAAAACGAATATTAGTAGGACTTCATTTCCAGATAAATTATATTTTGGGTACGGGCGTTCCCAACTAAAATGAACGACTGCCTACCTCTTCTGTCACGTTTGGTTATGGCACATTCATAACATATATATATAGTTACACAACTGAAGCGCTATAACAATTCCAAACTAACGTGGTCATACGAATGTATATACCTATATTTTTATGCTTCCTTATCCTTATTGTAGGGTGGAAACAATTTATTATACACATACAGAATTATACCCATGTATGTCTGAATGTTTTGTTAAAACAACAAACTAAAACTGATGCAAAGTTCATATATCAAGAGATTTATACTGCGGTAATTGGTTTCGTCGGAATAAAGGTTGTCATGTACAAAACTGAAATCGAACGCACAAATTTCATACACTCCAGGAAATATCCCTAAGCAATCGAGCCCAAACAAATTAGTGGCTTGATTGTTGATTAGAAATTGTTGTGATGATGATTTTGTTTTGTTAAATCACCAATAAATATAAATAACGACTTCATTTGTTTTCCATTTTCCCGACTTCTTAATTTAGCAGTTTCGAAGTAGCATGATATTGTAAGCCTCATACTTGTGACAAAAACTCAATAGAATAGTTAGTAAAACCTTGCCTAAGTATGAACTTGTAGTGCTTACTTTTTATCTATACGCTTTTAGCCCCATCGGCATGTAATCATGATCATGATAAACATACTCGCCAATGTCAACATAGGTACTGAATATATGTGATGGTAACTAGACCCATTATCACCTTCGCTTCGGTTATAAAGTGGCAAAGGCTTCCCAGAAATCTGTGAAAAAGCAAAGGAACCGAATAAACTACTTCAACTATATTCCAAGAAACTAATTCTAATTCGATTCAAAAATGTACCTACTAAAAGCTAAACTCTGCTTAAATTGATCCACATTCATGTTAAGGCTAGCAGTTACCCGCGACTTCGTCCGTGTGGCACCCTATTAAAATGTACTTTTTCAGAAAATTTGCTACTTAAATTGTTCCTTTTTATAGACAATATTTTTGTTTATTCATTGGGCCTGGGAGGCAGTAATATTACAACCCCGGGGAATATATTAGATTCAATCAAATTTGTATACAAAGCTTTGATTTGCAGTCTAGTGCCATTAGGCACATATAGTTATGGTGGTTTTAAGTTTTGAAGGAGCATTGCAGGTGTTCTCTTCCAAAGAGTTAGTCTATGGCATGGAATACCCAATGGTTTAAGGTAATTTAAAAACACTACCGGGTTGTGAACCGCTTCATCTTCATTGCAAACAGTATCTTTCGATTTGTAGACCACTTTCCCCGTCAAAGGACTCTCGTTTAAGTTAGAGTATAGAACCATTGTTAATTTTATAAGTAAGCAAATATTTAATATAAACAGGTACTTACATCAACGTTTATCCCCGAGACTGGAAATACTAAGGTGGGCGGAAGTTCTTTTGGTACATATCTATAAAATTCTTCGGTTTCAAAGTACCAACGCACTGAATATAAGGCTGCCTATAATAAATAACATGTAATAAAATATAAGTTAGTAAAAGAATGTTTTCACATTTTATTAATAAAATAAAATGTTTGAAAATGTGTTTTATTGTTATCGTAAGGTGCTTACCTGCTCTAAGTCATATTGGCATGACAAAGTTGCGGCGTTTCCCATAATAACAGCTTCCGGTACAAATATCTTCAAATCCTTCAAACAGAGAGCTAGGTAGGTTGAAACAAAAATATATTAATGTGTGACTTAGCTAAATAATATCGCCATAAGCCATTTTATTTGATTACATTTCTGTTTCCAAGCTTTATTAACATGAATAGGGACAAATAATAAGATGACTATGGACGAAAATATAAAACACAGTAGTTTGGTAAGATCTTCCCAAAAGTCAGTCGGCAACAGATTTACTGGTAAAAAGGTGCATGTCAATTTGAAAGCGTCTTTCAAATCCTAAAACATTTACAAATCTGGAAAATCTTCTATTTTTCCGATAAGTTTATATAATAACCTTACTGCATTATATTTGGTTCATAAAATTCATTTAATATTTTTAACATGAAAATTAATTAATGCGACAACGTAATCCCTTTAATTCTGATTCTACAGACTAACGCAGCGACTTTCCAATTGACAATCGAATTGAATTATTATATTGTGTAAAATTTAATTACAGCAAAAAATCGTAATTTATGACAGGCTGGGTTTTGTCTTTTGGTTGAATCAGCTGGGGGTTCCATCAAAAAAAGTTCAATGCGAAATGCAGACTGCATGTATAATGTTACTGTGCTATACCTACATATATATATACATAAGCTTTTATGTGGTACATACATTGGTTTCAATTTAAAATTGGAAATACCGAATAAAAAAGGTGCTGCTGTCGTTCTGTACCTGAACAAATTCGGTGAATCATTAATTAACTTACCATCACGCTTGCGATGAATGGCGAGTACATGCATGAATATGATATTATTATCCCACCAACAAAGCTTTTTTTACGTTCCTCTCCTTTAAATCGCAATTTTAACACAAATCCATATTACAAGTCACATTCAAAATCTCAATTAAGCTATAGTTTTAAATGTATGCAAGCGTTTGTGTGCAAATTACTTCTGTTATAGCAACGAATAAAGACAGGGACATTAAAATAAATTAATTTGTTTTCTCCATGGTGGTCAATAAGTATTGATTAAAATGTCGGGGGAGGGAGCTGGTGGAACAAAGGGAAGAGTCTTCTGAAGTAGTTGTGCAAATATTACTTCATTAAGACAAGTGGGTGCAGAGACCCCCTAGGCTATAATACTTGAAGTTCACCTATTTTTACATCAGATACTTAAAATGTATGTGTATACTAGTCTTTCATAGAATTTCGCAAATTCAACATTGACTGCAATATCTCTATTGTATTAAATACAATATGGAAATAATGTACCTGCTTACCTATAATTGACCTGTAGGCATTTATAATAAATAAATGTTGTAGTGTAATTGCATTTGCAACCCTATCGATGATCATGTAATTAAGACAAAAAATATCTGCTGTTAACAGAAAAGTCTGCAGTTACGGAACCGAGTGCTTCTTTATTCGAGGTAGAGCATCGTACATTTTAATATTTGTACTTGCCGGCTGTACTTAGTAAATTCTACTCCGCTTCGTATGAATACCAAGATTTTAGGAGACACCGAAAAAGATAATTTACTTTTTTTTGATAAACTAACTTTACAATTCCTAAGCAACAATTTAAGACCAAGATTGAGTTCAAAAATTAAGTTTAAGTGGTTAAAAAAAGCAAAAGAAATTTTTTTTCGTTTGCAAGTCGCGGAAGACATAAAACAGTTCTTTGATGGTTTATTTTGACAAAACTTACGGCATTATGGCAAATCTAGTTTCGACAACTAATGAATTCGAATTAAACTGTTTTCTGATGCAGGATATTTATTTTTTCACTACCCTTAGATATATGGGAGGTTTGCAATTATGCAATTTCAGTCTTCTCATTTTCTATAAAGTATTTAAAGCATTTTATTTTTATTTAAATAACTGTGAAATAAAACTACACTTGATTTTCTGCGAAGTCTTTTGGTTTATCTGCAGTATTTAAGGAGGCATTGAATTATACTTGAGTTCGTCCAGTGGTAGAATATCAACAATTAAAGAAACCCGTCTAATAGGTACAAAACATAACGAAAAACAAATTACTGACAAGGTTTTGGTCAAAACCGTTATGGAGGTTTTTGAAAAATAATGCGTACAAAATAGTAGCAAATATTGCAATATTTATTTCAGAAAATATGCTTGCTCAACTATTTAGCTAAAAACTGAGTACAGGGTATTATTTAAAATGTTATAGCATTACTTGGTTTTTAAAATTTTATCCAAATCGAAAATGGCGTTTTCGAGATATGAACAGTTTTCAAAATCAGCGTTTCCGATTACTCGAATCGAAAGTCAAAGACGCAATAATAATTTTTGTCAAAATCGCTTTAGCCGTTTTCATGTAGGTATCTAAACCAAAGAAAACCAAAATTCTCAAAATATGCATTTTTTCAAAACTTCATTAGAGACAAATTAGGGAAAAACTGAGTTTGCTATCATGTTGGGAATGACCATACTACCTTAAAAATGAGTTTTTCTTACAGTCGTATTGACCATTTTCGAGATAGGGCCAATTTTCGAAAGTACCGTTATTCGACTTTCTAGCGAAAAACTGGGTATGCAGCCTTGTTAACCCTATATACTTTAGCGAAAATCTACATTTTGGTTGAAATCGTTAGAGCCGTTTTCAAGTAGGTAAACTGTAACTAAATAAATTCTTAAAAAACGAAATTTTCCAAAAATAGTCCGTTTAAGGATAATTTAGGGAAAAACTGAGTTTGCTATCATTTTAGGAATGACCATATAATCTTAAAAATGATTTTTTGTTAAAATCGTATTGACCGTTTTTGAGATTTTTTGGTAAAAAAAACTGGGTATGCAACCATGTTAACCACGCCTATTTAAGCCCAAATATCAATTTTGGTTGAAATCGTTTGAGCCGTTTTCGAAAAACTCAAAATTGCTTAATACCGTTACAACGGCAACCCTTAACGTGCAAAAACAGTGGCCCCGAATTGTAAGCCCACAAACCCCAAATCCGAAGTTTGAAAGAAATCCGTCCAGCCGTTTGCGCTGTAGAGCTCAGGAAAGACGGACAGAATCATCGTAATGTCAGATTTGATTAAAACTTGAGTTCGATTTTTTGTACGAATACAATACTTTTCTCTTACTACGTAATGCGCGAAAGATAAAAAGCGAATATGTTGTGCTTAAGGCAGTGAAAATAATTCTTAACTATTTGCCTTAGCATATTTATATATCTACACTAGCTAACCCGGCAAACGTTGTTTTGCCATATGAAATATTTCTAGAGAATTCGATGTTAATGATATCGAAAAGTGGTAAAGAAGTAACCATGTTTGACATAATATGCTTCATATTTGTAAAACATCTCCTGTAGATAGTTTTATTGTTAAAACAAATCAAATTCAGCGCCTTTTAACAATATATAAATACTAACCAATAGCATTCATTGTTGTTCAAAGGTAGTATCCCCGAACTCTCTCACATTCACTTTTCCCATAACGCTTGAGTTGGCGAAAAAGAGATATTTCTTACCAATGTGTAAAATAATTCGTCTTCCTTTTTATTACCGTTATGTTAACAACAGGTATTTGTTTCAAATGTTATATCACTCTCTCTCTCTCTTAGTCCCGTAGCTATACATTTCACACCCTATCTCTCTCAATCCTACGCCTTAGACTCCATCGAAATTTAAACTGCAATTTATGGATGAATAAAATGAAATGAAATAGAAATTTGCAAGAGAGCAGAGCAAAGCGTTGTAAAAGTGTATGAAGCAGCCCACACACCTCTTACATATTATTACTTACCTGCGCCCGCTGTACTGTGATTGCGCATGACCAAGCGGGTTGAACAAAGAGGTGTCAAAAATAGTAGGTATACTCTACCCTACTTAGGAAAGAAAAAAAGAGATACAAATAAATGTTCTCTCAAAATCAACTATCCAGTGAAAGTAAATGCTTTAATAACCCGACATATTTTCCAATGGATTCCAGCCCATAAGGGCTTTGCTGGTAATGAAGAAGCTGACTCACTGGCTAAACTCGGCGCTACAATTCCGCTTATCGGACCTGAACCCTTCCTTGGAGTCAGCAAAAACCATTTAAGGGGATGCATCAAAAAGCTATCAAGTATTGAATCCAATGAAGTCTGGCTTAAAACTCCTGGGTAGAAGTGCACCAGACAATTTTTCCCCAAATATTCTCCCAGGAAAACCTACTTTCTGATCCACTTAGACAAAAATAACCTAAGAATACTAACAGGAATAATCAGTGGCCACGGCCTCATTAAAAAAACGCCTGTACCGCATTGGGGATTTAACATGTAGACTATGTCTTGAGAATTATGCATCCTCTCTTCAAATACTCATGGAATGTTCGGCTCTACTCAAACTTAGGAAATAGACATATTTGGGGTTACCTTTGCTTTGCCGTGACAATGGATGGATGAAAATTGATACACACACAATATTTAATTGAAGCCTTACGTGTGTGCACCAATTTGTGAATACTAAATTCAATTGGAAGGCTTTCATGCATGTTTGGTTTTTGGTAGATAGTGTTGACTGGTGGAAATTTAAAAAAACTAGTAGTCTGTAGGAATCTAGCTATTTAAAAATTATGAATGAATAATGACAGCTCCGCAGATTCTTTTATTATTTTTCCTTTAGAATAATACAGTAGAAATAAAAAATCTAAAATGCTATTAAAAAGTAGGGGTTAGGGGTAGAGGGGTGAAAATTAAGGACCGAATGTATATTTTAATGCCTCACCATGGCGTGTGGCACCCTTAACACTAAAGCTAGTATTAGAAGATATGTTTAATGAACATACGTATGCCGACAATCATATGCTAAAAATTCTCAGCAAACACGCATATGTTCGTCTGGCGTATGATACCCTATCACACGATATGTTGAATTTGTCCCAAAGTAGCAAATTGTTTGTTGACAGCATATGCTAACAAACAGTTTGCTATCACATTTTTTAGGACATATGAAGCCCTATTACACGATATGTTGAATTTGGTATGCTGAAAAATTTGAAGACCCGTATTATTATATCCTGAAAAATTTACAGATCGCGATTTTAGTATACGTGCGTATTTGTATTGTATTTATCGATTTTCTGCGATTCTGGGGAAATGTACACACATGGTATCGTATTAATGGGCATCGCAGACGCGGAGTAAAAATTGCTTTACGTCGACGTCGGTCGCAACGGACGATTTTCTGATGGTGGTGTCTTCAATCGCTGCAACTTTGCACAATCGATGGATACCAATCAGTTGGGCTTACCCAAGCCGCAGCACGGTCGAGAATTTCCCGTTCCGTACACTCTTGTTGCCGAGAGCTGCAAACTAAACAACTCAGTTATTTTGTTTTTAACAAGCAACCAGGACAACAAAATCACAAAAAAACACGTACAAAATTTATCGAAACTTCAAAAATATCAAAAGCCGTTTGCTGAAAAATGTGGCGTATGCTCATGAGCCTACTTTAGCTCGTCAGCATACATCATACGAGTCAGCATACGCCAAAAATTTGTTCGAATGTTAGCAAACGGTCCCAAAAGGGGTATTACACGATATGTTCAGGTCGCCAACATACATATGCTGACTAGACAAATTTGCCAACAAACAACTTTTAGCATACGTATGCTGGTTCAACATATCGTCTAATACTAGCTTTAGGGGTATACAAATTAGTTATAAACCGATTCTCATACCCAATGAATATACATATAAAATTTCATCAAAACTAAAAAAACTAAAACTGTGACACGAGATTTTTATATATATAGAGAAGAGGAGAAGAAGATAGTGATAAATGTATGTAGTAGTTGTAAATGTACATATACAGTTAGGCTAAACAATTTAATAATATTTAACGTACCATTTAAGCATATATCTGAAACAATTATCCATGTGAGGGCCAATAGATTAAACCACTCATAATAACATTTTCGCTTCCTTGCCATCGATGTCTTCACTCACTCTGTAATAACGAAAAAACAAAATAAATGCGTTATTCAAAACTTTTGAAGAATATTTATATTAAAAGTTTTTATTTTCCAAATTGAACGTCAATATCTACTTTTATTTGCATAAATCAATATTTAGGTTTAGGGTTCATCGTACAACGTCCCATCACGTCTGTCCTCATCGAGTTTTTTTTTATATTTGCCCACCGACTACGACATACACTTACAATAATTATATGTCAATCAAGACGTATGTATGTAATTTTTCGGCTTCTTTTTTAATTTTCTTGACAAATAAAAATTTATTTATACTGTTTTCATTTCTAACTTATTATTATTATATTATTAATACGTAATATTTTATTGCAATGCATTACCTATACAATTTTATGTATGCATTTGCAAATTTTGCTTAAGCCCCAATAAAGTCTAAGTTCAAAAACTGACATTATTTTATCGTACGCTTCAAATTACCGAATTAACATTTCTGAGTCTATTTCATTGCGCCTATGGCGCTGCTGCAGAATCATTGGAGAAACAAATGTTAGAATGTTTCTTATTTTCAAAAAGTACGTGTTTATGCTAAATGAATGTACTTACAAACAACCTTTACAAGAACGAAGAGAATAAGAGGAAACAAACCATCATATTATCGTTTTTGCGCTGTTCCTTTTAATTTAATTAAAGTCATATAATATAAAATATTGCTTTTTCGTGAAAACATTTCCCCCCCCCCCCCCCCATTTTCCGACATCCTTTAGCTTTGTGTATACTGCATACACATCAGGCACAAGCAAATAAAATTTAATTCCAAGAAGTCACATTACCCGTTAAGCAGATAAACCGAAATTTGTATCAGTCTCATTGTATTAAACTCTGTGCCAAGTTTGTATTAGCCTAATATAGCATGAATGTACTGCATAGTTTATTGTGCACAATGTTGCAATCACAGTAAATTGGGATACATAATAAGTTAAATTTGGTGGTGTCTTTTTCCAATTTTGTGAAATAGAAATAGACTAATTTCTTAAATTAAATTTGTGCTATTGATATTGGTTCATATTTTTTGATAGTTATACTACTAATTCATATTCGAACCTTGATTACGTTTATGATACAGACCTAAAAGAAATCATTTATGACAATATGACACCTAAGAGATTTGATACGGGAACGCCCTTTTTTAAGACTAGGACTAGACAAATTCTATCCCCGCGCTATTCTTGTTTTACGTCCGAACTTTTTATTAATGCCAATGAAGTAATATGTATCTAACTTTTTTTATTACTATTTTATATTTCTAGATCTAGGTGACTTTTATTGATACTCGAGGTTTTTCAATTGAATTGCATAGTTTAATTCATTGATTGCACTAAAACGCACGCCGAAAACCCCGTCGGCTATAGTAATTTAGAGTGCGATATATATACAGTAGGTATATATAGTATATCGTAATCATAAACTGATTTTGGCGATTGGTAAGTTCGTTGAATGTAAAGTCTCAAGCTATATGCTCGGGTTAATTATTAGTAAGTATGCAATTAGTATTTTCAATATTCCAAAACGTAAATGTTTTAAAAAAATAAACTAAAACATTCGAAGTAAAACGAAATTACTCTAGTCTTATATTAGAAAATTGCATTGACTTGATTTGTGAATGATAAATAGCAAAGATGATACGCGTATAAGACTCGTTCCAATTAACAATAAAATAGAAGTTTGTTCCGTGTTGTTTTCTCTAATCTAAAAAAATTGAGAGTTAAAAACAATAGTAAGGCAATTTATCTGAAAGAAACTCCATTCGAAATGAATATAGATATGTCTAGAACAATCTGAAGTCCCAAACAAAGAAGCAAAAAAAAAATCATCCAAAGCCATAAGAATTGTGTTATTCCCTTTCTGAAATGGAGTAGAGAAAATGTTAAACCTTAACCTTAGCCAACCCCTTAATCAACTTACACTCAAACTCACCCTACCAAACACATATAGCTTGTAAGGAACATAAAACATTTGGCGCCAGATTAAGATTTAGGATGTCCCTGATATTGCGGTTACACACAACGCAAAACGAATATACGTTTGTACTCTTATAAACCGTCCAGTTTTTTTTTATGGAATTACATTTCGATTTCATACGAGAAAGTGCTACTTACATATACGAGTAAATTAAACCGCTTGATACCACTGCGATTTTAAATTTTCGCTCTTTATCTACATAACGTAAATTCTTTTCAAATGAAATGAAACCTTGTGAGTATACATTCCCTCCGAACAAAGTAATTTGTTTTACTTTACTTCTTGTTCCCTATTCAAGAAGTTATTAAAGTATGTTAAAGAATTAACATAATGTAAATATAGTCCAAGAACCGTATTGTTTCATTCAAGCAAATAAGGTTAAAAATAGAAATATGTTAAACCAACACAATTTGGAATCCTAACAGACATATATATACGGAAAAACTGTACCTAGTATGAGAATATAATAGCTTATTATTTAAAATGTCTTAGGACCAAGCATATATTTTGCAACGAATAGCAACAAATCGATTTGTAGCAGCTTGTTATACCTGGACTAGCCTGCATATGCAATATGCATACATACCTACGTCTTACAAACATCTGAAAGTAGAACTTTCCTTAGAAAGCTTTTAAACTAAGCCGTTTGGTTGCAGCATAAAATTTTAAATCCTTTCCATTCTCCGCTAAGATAAAACAAATCCCACAAATGAATGGCTATAAGGAGAAGCTAGGCCTTGAGTGTCTATACGGACTTGTTGCGCAAGTTCCTATCAGGGACTACACCTCGCGGTGTTTTATCAGGTGAAGGTGGTGTGCATTGGATGTGTCCCTTAAATAAAATCATGCAGATCATTTACAGGAATATTAACAACACCAACAAAATGTTCGCTGAATGTTTTCCTCATAGGTCAAATACCTACGTATAGGCAATAAAATTCCTTTTTAAGTGGAGCTTGAAGCCTCTATCTAAAACATGCTGATAAAAAAATATAGACGAAATCATACCTATAAAATGTAGCAATCACAAGAAAACTCAAAACAATTTAGAATCCTTTGAATCATTACTTTTGCTTCCGGTATCTGTTCTGAGTCCCAAGTTATTCAAAAGTTTCGTTTGACAATACCAATCATTTTGCCAATTCAAAGCATCCCCTATTCGCCGTATAAATGAGAGGCACGAAGCCACTGGATATAACGATAACCACGTAGACTGCACATAATGGTTCCATTCAGATGATGGTGAGTTCCTTATTTTGTGCCCATCTTTGTGTTTTATATACAGGGTATTCTGTTCAAAAAGAATTATTTTTTTAAATAATATACTTCGCAGTTTTCTTAACTTATTTGTGGGAAATATCACTATGAAGTATATTTTAACCGAATTGTTGTAGTGTTTAGATTAGATTAATTTATTGTATTGTAAAGACTGGTACGCTGTTCGAGTGAAGTGAAATTTTCACTCCTGTCCAAAAAGTGCTGTGAAATTTAAAGTAAAATTTTCACGCAGAGATGTCAAAAATTTAATGCAACGGACAATAAAAGCCAAGTGAAATTGCTTAAGTAACGCCCCCTACAAATCACTTTTTGAACAACTATTTTTCACTTGAACAGCGTACTGCCTGGTAAAATTTTCATGTGCGAAGTTCATTTTGACATTTCGCAGTGAAAAAATTTGTATGAAAAATTGGATTTCACTCGAACAGCGTACCAGCCTTAACAATAGAAATTCGTATTGGCAAATGTCACGTAGCTTTAAAAATTCCAATGAACACACGCACTCACGCCTATAATCCTTGACATTTCACTAAGGGCAAAGTTAGTGGCAGCATTCATAGAATTTGATCCTTAGATTTTGTTATTATTATCGTTTTAAATACTGCCTAATTGAACCTTTAAATTTTCTTTATAAATAAACAATGCAGATATGTTGTAGGAAAATAAGACAATTTTGAGCAAAGTTTCACCAGTTCTTCAAAAAATATGCACATATAATCGCTGTTAAAGATATCGAAAAGTGGAAAATGCTAAAATCACGTTTGTCATAATATGTTTCAGATATGTTAAACGTCTCTATAGATAGTTTAGTTTAGTTAACAAATCCAATTAATCACCTAAAACCAATATAAAATATCATTCAGTAATGCTAAAATGTGGTACATGATATCCGAATTCTGTCACGAGCGTACCAGTGGCAAGAGGATTGGGTGTTAGGGGTCCCATTACCTATACCCTCGCTATCTGTAGCCGTAACCTGTATAGGTATACAAAATACATATTTTCAAATTTCTATAAAAATAGAATCACCCTATTAGATCTGAATGCTTCTGCTTTCTTTTTTATTTCAATTTTTATTGATTAGAGGAAAAATATAATTGAATCGCCTCAAGTGAGGCAAATCCATTTTGGATAACAATATAGCTACACAAATCGGGATTTGCGGACAATTATATTGGAAAGAATAAGTCTTACTTAAACTTTATATACATATACAGTGAAATGAAAACATTGTTTTTTTTTGGTAGGGTTACATAATTGCCATTTAAGATTTTATGACTAAAACTATAGGTACATACGCTACTCACAAAAAGTTTCAACTAAGAGGATAGTATAACAAGCTTATCCATGAAAAAGATGGCACTTTTACTGTGATTGGCCTATTGGTAAATTTCTCAGTAAAGAATAACGAGGTATAGCTACTATTTCAACAAAGTATACTAAAGTAAGAAACTGTGCATACTTATACGTTCCCTATAGACATTTCTGAACAGAAAATTTTATCGCTGAAATGTTGGCAGCCTGTACTATTTATTTGCTTCTTGACATCTTGTAGCATATTAGAGCCACATAGATTTTGTATGAATCTCAAGAGATCTTAAAGCTTTGTTGTATTCAGATCCTCTTTATAGTTCGTCCGAAGAGTAACTGATGATATAGAGTCTGTTTATCTACTAGAACCGCCCAGATTTGGGTATGAACCTCAGGAGTAATTTAAGATCCACATTCTCTAGATCCATTGATCTTAAGGGCTGGGCACTCAAATAGCTGGCGAATAGATTCTATTTGTTCAACGTCCCTACAGTTTCTGCAAAAATCATTATACAGTATACTCACCCTAGTAGTTCCGCGTGCTATGCTGGCATACACCGCAGTCAACCACAATTTTAAATAAATATATATTTTATTTAACATTGTATACTGTTCTATTCTTCTGTTATTTTTTATTTACGAAATAAATAGGTATGCACCACTGATGAGGATGTAACTATAATTACATATGTATGGATAATGTAATTTAAATCTTTTGTAATAAATTATTTCGCACAAGTTTGTATATAGTCAATTTGTAGCCAATTTTCAGTGACTTAAATTCCCGCCACCGTTATATTATGATTAGTTTGTTTTTTGTTATCCAAGCGGGCAGAATGCCAATAAGAAACCGAACCCACAGTGTAGTGCCAAAAATTCAGTATGCAGATAGCATAAAATCGAGTCATTAACGACAAGGATGCTTTGAGATCGCATAATTTTCAAAGAACACCGGAAAATGTTCTAAACTGTAAATGTGAAACATAAATTCAGTTCACTAAAATATTTTACTGAATTTCAATTTAAAGCAAGGCTGAAAAAAGATTAACCAATGAGCGAGTTAATAAATGCGTCGGTTTAACAAACTTTTGTATCTTCAATTTTCATTTCAGGGTTTAGGTAGCGTTATTTTTTTGGATTGATTATATTTATTTGAAAAGCAATTTATAGTAGGTACTCGTGCCAGTATAAAACTGAATTGTTGTGTAAAAGGAAACTTAACTTGTCACAGAACAAATGAACATTAGCTAGTTTTGTTGACTCAGTTGAGCAATTTTAAAATATTCGATTCTGGTAAAATGGCATAATCTATATTATACCAGCAACCAGATAATCTTCCTTTTTATAACACTTTTTAACTTTCTCGTATAAGTAGTAAGAGATAGGTATCTATTGTATTCTTACATAAAATCGAACTCGAGATTTAATCAAATCTGACATTACGATGATAGAGGAACGCAAAAAAGTCTCGCAATTCTGTTCATCTGTCCGTCTTTCCTGAGCTCTACAGCGCAAACGGCTGGATGGATTTCTTTCAACTTTGGATGTGGAGTTTGGGGCTTACAGTTTTTTTTGCACGTTAACAGTTACCGTTGTAACGGTAATAAACAAGCTTGATTTGTTCGAAAACGGCTCTAACGATTTCAACCAAAATTGATATTTGGGCTTAAGTAGGTGTGGTTAACATGGCTGCATTCAATACGACTGCAACAAAAACTTAAACTCAGTTTTTCGCTAAATTGTCTATAGGTAATGGATTTTTGAAAAAAATGCATATTTTGAGAATTTGGTTTTCTTTGGCTTACCTACATGAAAACTGCTGCAAGGATTTTGACCAAAATGCATACCTGGAGTAAAATTGACGTTTTCAACAATACTGCGTCCTTCATTTTCGATTCGAATCACCGGAAACGCTCATTTTTAAAACTTTTTAAACTTTTTTAAATTTTTCGATTTGGTAATACTAACATCGTGAACAATATCCTATAGGTACTCAGTTTTTAGCTAAAAAGTTGAGCAAGAGTATTCTTCGAACTAAACATTGCAATATTTGTTACTCTTTTTTCTGCACAATTTTCCAAAAACCGTTCTAACGGGTTTCACCAAAATGCTTATTTAGGATAACACAACTATTCTTAATAAGACCGTGTTGTAAACTTTACCGTACAACCAGTAAAAATGCAATTACAACTATTATGTACTCCTTATTAGCAAGTATTACCGACTTCTTCTTTTTTCCACCATAATTAATCATAAACCTTAAAATAATTGCAACCAATTGGGGTTTTTACTATCAGAAACCACCACTTCATTTGCAACCCCCATACACATCCATCGGCATATACAATTTGAACTGCGAGTACAAATTCAAAAACAAATCTCTGGATTCTTACATAATAAATCTATGTCAAGATATCGGTATATCACAAACCTTATGTATGTATGTTAAAGTGGCTCTCGGTGAGAGAAGCACTTAGGCCGTAAGTCGGCCCATTGTGCATACCACTGGTGTGGGGGGGTTCCTTAACCGGTTACTCATGTAAACCATTTGCTGCCCTTGATAAAGCTAAGAATATTAGCCGCGCTGATGGAGCTTAGATCACTTAGATCATTGAGGAAGTAGTTTCCTAAGTAAGCCCTCCTTAAACTGGATAGGGCGGGGCAGTTGCAGAGGAGGTGTGTGACAGACTCGTCTTCCTCCTCGTCCATGCAACTTCTGCAAAAGTCATTATATGGCAGTCCGAGTCTACACGCGTGTCTGCCCAGAATACAATGCCCGGTAATGACATTAGCGACTAGCGAGATACTAGATCTGTTGAGTCGCAGAAGCGCCTTGGTTCTGTTAATGTCCAGGGTTGGCCAAGTAAGCCTAGCAACATCGCAGTATCCTAGATGTTTCCATCTATGACTTGCTTTACCTGTTGCGTCCGCGTGAATGAGTTGTTTAGCGAAGGACAGCGGAGCATGCACGTTGTGCAGACTGATACTGTCAACGCCGATAGAGCCTTTTCTCGCCAGTTCGTCAGCTGCACAGTTCCCCGGGATGTCACTGTGTCCCGGAACCCAGCAAAGGGTGAGGTTGGTTTGTTTGGCATATCACAAACCTTACTCGAGTAATAGCCATCTACCAGCATCACAAATCTCAAAAATCTTGTTTAATTTGTAATAGCCTATAATATATAATAAAATAAAAATGATATGAACGAGAAAGTTTCGTGCGATCCAGTCGTGCACATTTTTAACTTTCTCGTATACGTAGTAATAGAAAGGTATTGTAATCATACAAAAAATCGAACTCGAGATTTTAATCAAACCTACCATAACGATGATTGATAAAAAGATAAAAGTGGGTCTCGCAATTCTGTCCGTCTGTCCGTCCTTTCCTGAGCTCCACAGCGCAAACGGCTTAACGTATTTCTTTCGAACTTCGGATTTTGAGTTTGTGGGCGTACAGCAAGGTTCTCTTTTTTTTGCACGTAAACCCTATTATAAACGGTACTTCCCATATAACGGTTTTAAACAAGTTAGATTTCGAGAACGGCTCTAACGATTTCAACCAAAATTGATATTTGGGCTTAAGAAGGTGAGGTTAACATGGCTGCATACCCAGTTTTTTGCTAAAAAATCGAATAAAAGTAATTTTGAAAATTTGACATATCTCAAAACGATAAAAATTCATATTTAAGGTAATATGGTCATTCCTAACATGATACCAAGTTCATTTTTAACTTTCTCGCATTACGTAGTAAGAGAAAGGTATTGTAATCGTACAAAAAATCGAACTCGAGATTTTAATCAAATCTGACATTACGATGATAGAGGAACTCGAAAAAGTGGGTCTCGCAATTCTGTCCGTCTGTCCGTCTGTCCGTCCTTCCCGAGCTCTACAGCGCAAACGGCTGGACGAATTTCTTTCAAACTTCGGATTTGGAGTTGGTGGGCCTACAGTTCGGGGCCACTTTTTTTTTTGCACGATAAGTGTTGCCGTTCTAACGGTATTCAGCAATTTTGAGTTTTTCGAAAACGGCTCTAACGATTTCAACCAAAATTGTAATTTAGGCTTAAGTGGGTGTAACTAAGATGGCTGCATACTCAGTTTTTCGCAGAAAAATCGAATAACGGTAATTTTGAAAATTGGTCATATCTCAAAAACGGTCAAAACTATTTCGACAAAAATTCATATTTAAGGTAATATGGTCATTCCCAACATGATGGCAAACTCAGTTTTTCCCTAAATTATCGTTCAACGGACTTTTTTGGAAAAATGTCGTTTTTTAAGACTTTATTTAATTATGGCTTACTTGAAAACGGCTTTAACGATTTTGACCAAAATGTATACCTGCGCTATGCTACATGGGGTTAACATGGCTGCATATCCAGTTTTTGGCTATAAAGTCGAATAACGGTACTTTTGAAAAGTGGCCTTATCTCAAAAACGATTAATACGATTGCAACAAAAATTAATTTTGTATGTAATATAGCCATTCCTAACATGATAGCAAACTCAGTTTTTCTCTTAACTGTCTATAATGGATTTTTGAAAAAAAGGCATATTTTGAGAATACGATTTTCTTTTTTTTACCTACATGAAAACGGCTAAAGCGATTTTGACCAAAATGCATACTTGGAGTAAAATTGACGTTTTCAACATTATTGCGTCCTTCATTTTCGATTATAACCACCGGAAACGCTGATTTTGAAAACTGCTGAAATCTCGAAAACACGATTTTCGATTGGGATAAAACTTTAAAAACCACGTAATACTAACATCCTTAACAATACCCTATACTCAGTTTTTAGTTAACTAGTTGAGCAAGATAATTTTTCGAACTCAACATTGAAAAATTTGTTACTATTTTGTACGCATTATTTTCCGAAATCAGCTTTAAAGATGTTGACTAAAATGCTTATTTACGATAACATAAGTATTCTTAATACAACCCCGTACCTAGATTTTCTTAGAGAAATTCAAATAACGCCGTCTTATAAACATTACCGCACTACCAGTTAACATGTAATCACAACTACTCAAAACTCCTTTTTAGCAAATATTTCCCAATTCTTCTTTTTTCAACCATATTAATCATGAACCTGAAAATAATTCTAACCAATTGGAGTCTACACTATCAGAAACCCGCACTTTCATTTCAAATTCAAGAACAAATCTCTGAATGCTTACATCACAAACCCTACTTCGAGTCATGGCCACCTACCAGCATCACCAATTTGAAAAATCTGGTTTTATAGCCTATAAACAATAATAAAAGAAAAATAAACCAACCAAACTGATGATATGAAAGAGAAAGTTTCGTGCGATCCAGTCGTGCACTTTATTTCCCTAAATTATCGTTCAACGGACTATTTTGGAAAAATGTCGTTTTTAAAGAATTAAGTTAATTATGATATACTTGCGCTACGCTACATGGGGTGAACATGGCTGCATACCCAGTTTTTGGCTAAAAAGTCGAATAACGGTACTTTTGAAAAGTGGCCTTATCTCGAAAACGGTCTATACGATTGCAACAAAAACAAATTTTTAAGGTAATAATATCATTCCTAACATGATAGCAAACTCAGTTTTTCTCTAAATTATCTATAATGGCTTTTTGAAAAAAGGGATATTTTGAGAATTTTTTTTTTTTTTTTTGGTTTACCTACATGAAAACGGCTAAAGCGATTTTGACCAAAATGCATATATGAATTAAAATTTACGTTTTCAACATTACTGCGCCCTTCATTTTCGATTCAAATCACCGGAAACGCTGATTTTGAAAAAAAAATTAATAACGCCATTTTCGATTTGGATAAAACTTTAAAAGCCAATCAATACTAACATCTTGAATAATATTTATACTCAGTTTTTGGCTAAATAGTTAAGCCAAGTTAATTTTCGAACTAAGCATTGCAATATTTGTTACTATTTTGTACGCATTATTTTTCATAATCAGCTCTAAAGATTTTGACTAAAATGCTTATTTACGATAACATAAGTATTCTTAATAAAACCCCGTACTTAGTTTTTCTTAGAGAAATGCAAATAATGCCGTCTTATAAACATTACCGCACTACCAGTTAAAATGTAATCACAACTACGAGGAACTTCTTTTTAGCAAATATTTCCCACTTCTTCTTTTTTTAACAATATTAATCACGAACCTTAAAATAATTCCAACCAATTGCAATTTACACTTTCAGAAATCCGCACTTCATTTTGCAACCCCCAAACACGTCCATCTATAAATTCAAAAACAAACCTCTGAATTCTTACATAATAAATCTGTGTAAAGATATCGGTCTATCACAAACCCAACATCGAGTCACCACCTACCAGCAATACCAATTTGAAAAATCTAGTTTTATAGCCTATAAACAACAATAAAATAAAAATAAACGTGCGATCCAGTCGTGCACTTTATTTTTATTGCTGTACCGTGGGGCTATCCATATATGAACCTTACAGTTCAACACTTCTTAACAAAATATTAAGTGTACGCTGAATTTGCCAATATAGTATAATGCTTTGACACTAAACTTATTTACTTACAAACCCCTGTACCTACAATTGTTTACACCTCAATCGCAAACTACAAAATTCCCCTGAAATTAAAGTTTTTTAACATACCAACCAGCATGTACAAATAGTTTCCACTCTAACATTATTTGTAGACTGTTCGATACAATAAAAATGTATAATGCTTTGACACTAAACTTATTTACTTACAAACCCCTGTACCTACAATTGTTTACACCTCAATCGCAAACTACAAAATTCCCCTGAAATTAAAGTTTTTTAACATACCAACCAGCATGTACAAATAGTTTCCACTCTAACATTATTTGTAGACTGTTCGATACAATAAAAATGTCAATCACTAGTAATTAATGAAACCCGATAAACACCTAAATTATGTAGTGTAGTACCAACCATATAAGAATAATTCAAGCAAACGCACGAATATGAACCCTTGGCGAATTTCATATTCTTCTTTCGTCGCCCTATGTGCTTAAGAATTTGAAACACGTCCCATTTTTATAGGAAATATAAAATCACATTTTTTGTACCTTAAAGAGTGATAAAAATGATAACAATGGTGATCAAAACGTCTCACCATTAAGCAATTTAACGACATTCCTTAGGATTTAACTTCAAAATCTCCTGAATTATACGCCTTTAAATCCCTGTGAGTGATACTTTCAAGGATATGTAATCAAAATTCATAAGCCCAGTGGAAAATTTAAAGAAAAACTTTTTTAATAGTGCTCCACTTTTCATAATGAATTATGACAGAAAGGAGCAAGTTAACAGGCAGAGAAATAAAGCTGCGGAAAGATGTACGTCCCCACAGCATTCGTAAAAGGAAATTTCTCTGCACAAACCAATTTTTTTCTCGCACCATTCTTATATTAATGTTAGATATAGTTTATACATTTTTTTTCCTAAATTCTAAAGAAATATTCGCAAAGTTTAAGCCAAAGAGGGAAAAAAACTATAAAGCTAAAAAAATGTAAAAGTTTCTTAAAAGTTAGGAACGGGGTTCCTTAAACTTTCCAAACGCCACTTTATCGTAGTCTTCCAAGTGTCTACAACGAATATGCATTCCCCTGTTTCTTGTTATTATTTTCTTAAATTTGCCATAAAATGTTGAGCCTGTGTATATCCTTGCTAAAGGATTTAGATTATTATTTTTCTTCTCAAGGAATCAGTACGTACTTATAACATTCAATTCTTAAGTGGTACTCGCTTATTTCGCCCCTGCTTTATTAAAGTTATATGAGATGTTTTTAAGATAGGGCACGAGAATATCTAGCATAGATTGCGCAACTTCGTTGGTATATAGGTGTGCGATATACAGCGTTGATAGGTGTGTTTCATTTTTTTCGCCACGTAAACAACACAATAAATTGTTAAATCAGATGACACTTATTCTCCACACGGAAATTGCGACGACTAAACTTGAAATTTTATTGGCCACCAAGTTCCGTTGGAAAAGTAACGCTTGTGCACAGTTTTGGCATCAACAACTACCCGGATGCATAAGTGTTATAAAGTATCCGTTATTGTTGGAAAAAATGTTTCATGCGTTGTACATGTACATACTTGTTGATAAAAAAAAATGTTTTACTCCCTATTGAGTTATGAAACATAATAATAATTTATTTGTGGTTTGACCGTTTCATTTATTCTGTATTAGTATTACACAAGGTACTTTAATACACTCCTTTTCACTTGAATAACACATTTCATATATTTGTTGTTATTCGCCTATCAATAAATATTCTTCTTCCTCATTGTTATTGTTTTTGTTTGTTTTGTCTTCATCTTCATTTCAACTTTTATAAAAAAAAATTTGGTGCACTGGAAATATACGGTTATATATTTTTTGTTTCACTTGAATAGCACACCGCGGTTGAAAGTTCATTTATTCAGTGCAAGTTTTCAATTTTTAATCAAAGCAAAATTTAATTATTATTTACATAACTTTGTGTTAATTTAAAATTATAATGGACCGCGGGAAAGCTTTAACGGGCGAGGAACAAGGCAAAATAAAAGCCTACCTATAGAGATTGTGGCCTTTCTGTGAATGATCGAAAAAAGTCGGAAGAAGCAGAAAATTAGTTTACAATTTTATTCAAAATGAACTAAAGTACGGAAAAAATATGAAAGGTCGTACTCAAAGTGTACTTTCTGCTGCAGATAAGCGTGCAATTCTGCGCAACGCATGAATTCACATGACTCCTTGGCAAAAATTAAGGAAAAATCAGGAGTCCAAGCAAGTGAAACAACTGTTTGGCGGGTCATTTCTTAGCCTGTGAGCTTTAAATATTAACAACAAACATGAACGCTAAACATACATAAATGTTCTAGAGAAGGCGTTTCCGTCATTGGGCGATCTCTTTGGGCCTCTGACGTGTGGTAAAATCGTGGATCGAGTTCAAAAATGTCACAGTTTTGAGCTGGCCGCCATACTCGCCGGACCTAAACATTATAGAAAATGTTTGGGGATGGCTGGTCCGGAAGGTGTATGAGTCGGGAATGCAGTTTTCAACAAAAACTGAGTTACTTTTTTCTATAAGACTAACTTTTATACTTGCAGCTAAAAATTAAAAACAAATCCTGGCTATATTATTAAAGATAATATAAAAAGAATAATGTTAGTTTGCATGGAGTGCTATTCAAGTGAAACCGAGTGTACGTAAAAGGACTTTCTGAGTTATGTTTCTTAAATGCAATAGCAATAATAGAATTGTAGGATGTTAGGTTAAAAAGGTGTGAACCACTTCGCTGTATTACACTATCACACATTACAAAATCACATGTGTTATTATCATAATAAGAATTGTAAAGGAAACTCTTTTTGCGATGTTAAATGTCAAATTTAAGAATGACAATGATTTCAACACTTATAGAAAAAACACAGTTTCCCATGCGTCCTCAACAGGGAAAAAGCAATATACAGCCACCACCCATAAAAGGCATTTCTGCATTATAGATTCTGGTACTATATAGACATTACGCGGTCCGATTCAGAACTGTACTTGATTATTTTATTTTAATTTTATGAAATACCATACTAAACCCCGCCTGCTTCACCAGACATTTTTTGCAAATGTCTTTGATATACCTACGTATTTTTAAATTAAAAAAAAAACTAAATTGGTTCAAAATTATGGGCTGTACAGAGTAACATCCGCATTTTGCGACTTAGTTTTTTATATATAAGATAAGCTTTAAACTAAAACCAATTAACAAAACAAATATATTTCTTCATATACCTACTATACATATATTTTCACAAATATAATACATAGCATAAAATGTCGAAAAATGCAGCTTAAATTGACGATAAAAATGCTAGTACATACTACATTTAAACCAGAAATTCTAAGCTTGTTACGGAGTGAATGCAATCAAACTTTTGAGTTTGTGTTCGTGGTAAAGCGTCGTCGCTTAATTTTCAGTTTTCTTTCCTGAAATACATTATTTGAAGTGACACAGAATTCTTAGGGTGGTGCTGTAAATTTTTACTGGAACATATACAACATACAGGCAACAGCTGGGGTGGGAACACAATATTTTTACATCTTATTTACATTTTCTCGTGCTAACGTTGGGAACATTCTGCTTTAGATTATTAAGCTATTAAGGAATACACTATAGGTATAACTGTTGTGCATTTCTGCGTCCCATGAAAACTCTTATATAATAGAAATTTTGTGTTTCGTTGTTAGAAGCATTTTGTAGTCTGAACATATTATGTAAGATATTTATTGAATTACAGAGTGTCTTATTTGATGCGCACCTACAGCGCTAAATCAACAAATCATCAGTTATTTCATGTTGTTTTCCCTTTTTACCTTCAAGTGGTCATATAATTTCAACTGTGACACAACTCTTGGTAGGTATTTTAAAGATTATTTTGTACAAAATATCAATCGTTCTTCTATTTTTCAAGAATAACCAAACAACTAAAGGAGGACGCCAAAGCGGAAGGCATTTCCAAAACGATATTCTTTATCTTACAGATGAAAGATATTATAAATTACTACAGTTTGTGATAATAAAAAATAGTAGGAAATGTTTCCAAAAAATAAAAAAATACATATACATATTCGCATTTGCCTATGAAATAATGAAAATGACTTTCGTTTATACATCCTTCAGGAACTTTATTTGTTAATAATCTTGTTTGCAGTTTTGCAGTTTCTTGCTCAGGGGAAAAGAATTATAAAAAGTGTTCATTACAAGACCCAAGCGAGTACAATCAGCTAGTCTAAAATGAAAGTGCCATTAATTTTATGTTCAAAATATCACCCAGACTTGACAATCGGACCATTGCAGTGTTTTAATTGCTATTTTAGTGTTTTTTTATCCGCGGTGGTTAGTTTATATAAATGTAGGTACTTACAGTTCTGTGGGATTTCGTTGTATATATTGTTTCCTACATGCCATTTATAGACATACCTATGTTAAAGTAACAGTTTTATCTCTTCATGATAACATTCAGGATTAGTCTTGCCATGTGTCGTACTAACACTAACAAGTATTTTTTTAATTCTTTGGATTCCATTTAATTTTATGTTCAAAATATCACCCAGACTTGACAATCGGACCATTGCAGTGTTTTAATTGCTATTTTAGTGTTTTTTTATCCGCGGTGGTTAGTTTATATAAATGTAGGTACTTACAGTTCTGTGGGATTTCGTTGTATATATTGTTTCCTACATGCCATTTATAGACATACCTATGTTAAAGTAACAGTTTTATCTCTTCATGATAACATTCAGGATTAGTCTTGCCATGTGTCGTACTAACACTAACAAGTATTTTTTTAATTCTTTGGATTCCAGGACCTGATTTGAAAATATATGCCAATAGATTTTTACTTTTTTCTTTGTAACATTCATGATTCAGTAACTACATTTATGTACGCCAAACGTTTTTAAGAAAATAATAATGTATGTTGCAAAATAGTTAATGCACTACAAATTGTTCACTTCAAAAGCATAGTAGAATAACAAAATAATCCGTCTTTACTATTTTTCAAACCTCAAAAAAATAAGCACAAGTGTATGTGAATAAGAAATTCCGGCATATGCTCTCTAAAAAGAAATAACATTGACCTCTACAAATCTGCAATCTTGCTTCTAAATTAACTACAATCAAAATTTTCA
The DNA here is from genome assembly GCA_936431705.1 of Cheilosia pagana. NCBI lineage: Eukaryota > Metazoa > Arthropoda > Insecta > Diptera > Syrphidae > Cheilosia > Cheilosia pagana. Next base: position 58,420,255 of record OW386168.1, on the reverse strand, counting down.
GACAAACACACTTGACCATTTATCTTGTAAAATGTGGTAAACAGTAAGAACCTCCCTATCTATGCTGAAATTGTGGGAAATATACTGAAATACTATAGACAACTTAGCACCACCCTAAGCCACCCTTATTATTTGCCAAATTGTTTTCAAAAGAGGGTTCCTTTGTGTGGATGTTATTGTGGTAGACAGAGATGCAAAAAAAGACATAAGATAATATAGTATTGGACTTGGTAGTTGCCGAAATGTAATGACCTAATAAAATAATGAAAATTGCAGACGGGGGCCTCTGGATAAAGTCTTTTGTTTGGTTTTTACTGACGCAGTAAAAGTTTCTCTTCATCGTTGTTCTATTGATGAAGTAAGTGATCCCTTTCACTGATTCAAAGGGTACGCACCGGCCTACCATGCTTGCTAATAATAATACCAAGCTGAGTACTTGGATGAGATACCGGACTGGTGACTAGATTACATACACGAATATACTTATGTATAAATTGTTGGCAAGCTAAGGATATGCTCTATATAAGGTGGTGTTCACTTGCTTTCCACCCGTCATTCCTTTTTGTAATTTATACATGCTGTTTGTGATAATTAGCTTACAGAAAATAATACGAAGTAATCTCTGTTGATTGTGTCAATACTATAAATTACGCGGTACCCGCAGGCCAATGGGCATGTCACCTTCCATACAACTTAAGTACTCAAAACGATTTAATGGTTAAATTAATAATTAAAAAACTTAATAATACATGCTGCTTCATTAGGTACACGCCTCAGTATATTTTTTAAGCCCGTATACTTACTGTCTGCAGGAATGCCCTTTTCAAGTCCAAGGTTCGACTGTGAAAGCAAATCTAACTCGGACTCGGCATCAAATTGTGGGTTGTTTCCATATATATATTACATGTATGTACCTACACTAAACCACTGTGTTTAAAACAATAATCCTTAAGCTTAATTGTACCTTAATTTATATACACTACTTAACTTATGCATCATAATCTTTCTTAAATAAAGATCTTTCTTAAATAAAATTCACATCAGTTTATAGCTATTATTGATTGCGTTTTTGAACTATACTGGAAGGCTTTTACATCGCACAAACTTGTTGCAAATCAGCAGTAAATTATTTCCGTAGATCGATGTCTGATAAGAGCATAAACAAATTATACCTATATTCTACCTCGCATTCAAACGCGACGCAAGTAAACATCATTTGTATCTGCTTCTGGTTTGATGTTATTTTTGTAGACAATCCTTTAGTTTACCCCATGTCATATTTATAAAGAAATATAAAAGCTTGTCCTAGAAGACTTATCCAGAATTCCTTTGTGCTTCCAAGAAAATATGTCTTGTCAACAGAAAATAAACGAGCGCAGCTATGAATAAAATATCCAAGGTGTTTCGCGTTTTTTGTTTAAGATGTTCCATTTTCACAATTTTGTTTATTTTTATGATATACTTTGATTTTTTCTGACCATGATGACTTGAAATATTTGCAGCACAAAGAGGATACTTTTGCAAGCGACATAGGCCCTTAAGCAGATTTATTTATGTTTAAAAAGAAATGAATTTAATTGCGTAGATATATAATAGTGTCCTGATATTGAAGTATACATTTAAACATTTTGTTGCCTGTCAATTAGAAGGCAAAAACTGTTTTCTTTACGAGGTAACTGTTAACATAAAAACCGTCAATTTCTGTAGCAGGCATTGTTTTCGCTTATAGAGATATAATGTATCTTAAACGCGAGTGAAAATATATATAGCCATTAAAAATTAGATCGACGTAACAAAATAAAGTGTCATGTATTCTAGGTTACGGGAGGTCTCAAGAAAAAGAACAAGAAGTAAAAAAAATTAAGTGCACGACTGGATCGAACGAAACTTTCTCGTTCATATCAACAGTTTGGTTGGTTGTCTTTTACTTTATTATTATAATGCATTTAGGTAAAAAACTCAGAACTGATACTATATACCTACAATTAACAGTACGTAAAACATACGATTAAGCTTAAACATTCATACTCATTAAGATGGCAGTACATATCAAATAACGATGTTAGGCTTAATAATTGTGAAAAGAACTGTGAGCTTTCAGTAAACAACTTTTTTCTAAAATCCTGCTTAAAACGTTCTAAGCGGCAAATGTACTATTTATAGGCTCGTACATTTCAACAGATTTTTCATTACACGGACAAGCGTAGCAGGAGTTTCTGATTTGTCGTGGCATGCTCTTGATTTTAAGGGGGATATATTGGTGATCCTGGTTTTAGGTGATGGTAATGTGAAAGTATGATACGCGATATTTCGCTATATTTACAGAGATATTATGTAAGAATTCATTTTTTGGAAAAGAATTGTGAGTTTCTGATTGTGTAAGCTCTGGGTGCATTTATTTTAAGGCTCATGTTTAATATAGGTACTTGGAAAAGAAGAAATAGTAGATATTTGCTAAAAGAAAGTTATTCGTAGTTGGTATTGTATTTTTACTAACAGTGCTGTATAGAGTTTTACAAAAATATACCGTGTGAACAAAGGCTAGGATTTGGGTAGTGATTTTTTAAGGACTTCATATAATACGGCTTTATTTGCATTTTCTTAAGAAAACCAAAGTACGGGAACTTATTTAGAATACTTACTTAGCAAAGAAATGAGTACATGAGGTATTGTGCAGAATGAAAGCATTAATTGCTTTTTTTTAAGTTTTAACCAAATCGAAAATAACGTTTCCGAGAAATACTGGGAGCAAAGAACTGAGTAGGTGCATATATAAGGTATTGTGCAGGATGAAAGCATTACTTGTTTTTCTAAGTATTAAGTATTTAAGTATTTTAGAAGTATCTTTAAAAACATCAATTTTATACTAAATATGCATTTTGGTCAAAATTGTTGTAACCATTCTCATGTAGATAAACTCTAGAAACCCAAATTCTTTAATTTTGTTTGAAAAAACTAGTGTACCTACGTAATTTAGAAAAAAAACTAAGTTTGCTATGAAGTTAGAAATTTTAATACTACCTTAGATTATGAATATTTCTTACAAACGTAGAGAGATTTTTCGAGATACTTACGTCAGATTTTCAGTACCGTTAATTTACTTTTAACGAAAAACTAGGTATACAGCCATTGTTGGCGTTATCGGATGTTTATCAGACGTTCGCAAAAGGTGGCGAAGTGGGAAAAACCTTAAGAAGAAATTTGTGTAAACTAACCACTAAGCCACTGCGCCAAGAACTATAAATTGAAAGCTAAAATTTTGCATTTCGTTAAAGACATGTTAATATGCACGCTTAATAAAATAGTATTATCTATATATTTATTTCTATACAAACAATAATTTAATTGGTGCTGAACGATTGTTACAAAAAATATACCTTGTGAATAAGAATCCAATTCTTTTTAAAGCTAAACCGACATCGCATTGATAATGTTTTTCTTTAAAATGCATAAAAGCAAAACCATACGCTTACGTCATGGCCATATAAGTAATTTATACGAATGCTAGGAGTGTGCATGACAGTTTTGCAAATTTCTGTCAGTTCAAGTAGGTAGCTTTCAACAGCAGCAAACATTTATAATATGTCTTGGATATTTATATGTACATACTTCATACGAAGAGTCATCACTTCACTTGAGATTCTTACCCATACACTGAATGTGTTCTTTTTGAAGCCCATTATGCTCGTACATAATTACATGCACGTTCAATTGTTCATACATGGACAAATGGACATAAAATCACAAACTACATAACCGATATAATTTCATAAATCATATGACGATATGAGAGCAGCAACACTCCTTCTACAAACCCTAAACTGACTTATTTTCCAGCACAGAAATTTACTTTTCTCCGTTTTCAAATTTCGGCTGATGCATTTTAGTATGGCAGGTTTAAGCTTATACTCTATGTGCCGACCACATTTGGTACAAGTGATCTGGAAACTTATGGTTAAGCCCACTCACTGCTGCACATCAACCACAAACTCGTTTTGTGTTATAATCGACATGAATATTGAAAACATCTGTGCTTGCAATTTTCACTTTATCTCATCAAAATGCTTTCATTAACTCTAATAGTACTTGAAGGAACTGGAAAGGCTGCCGAAGTAGCGCGGCGTATATAAACGAAACTTGATGGTAGGAGAAAATGAAAATAACCGCAAGGCTAATTGGACTTCTCATTTCACCTTATTCATTTTCCTACTTTATGGATGGTTCAAGTATACTTTTTAAGTATCTGGAACTCTTTAGTAAATTGTAAATACGCATATAGGTATGTACCACATATAGGCAGCAAGAATGGGAAGTATAAGGAGTTTCTATAACTCTATGAAAGCTTGATAATATAATGATCCTTATAGTTGTCATTCAATAGTAACTAATTTTTGAAATGTATAATGTATACCTATACGTACAACATCCATACATAAAATGAACATAAAACATGTCTAAGATATATGAGTGCAAAACATCCATGTAAGGAAAATAAACTTTATTTTATTTTATGCTGTATTGAAAAGCTTCATTATTTATACACACGAGTAATGTTAATCAGATGTTCTAGAAGAGTGGCAGATGGGCACTTGTTGGCAGTGGATACCTTAATTTGTGTTATATAGGTTTTTCCAGAGATTTAAACTACGTACGACCCCGCTTCAGTAGCCCAGCATAATAACCAATGAGTTTTTTTGGACCACCAGAGGAGCTCAAATGAATACAAAATCGAGGAGGCATTTGATGCTTTTACTTGCGAGTTCGCTAAGATTGTCGAAAAAGTGCTCTCCAAGATGTAATTAATAGAGGGCTGGGCACGTGCAAAGGAGGTGAAGGATAGACTCCTCCTCCTTCATACAGCTTTTTATGAAGAACTTTGTCTAGCGAGTTCGTCGGCCACGCTAAAAATCTTTATATCCCTACAGATATTAAACATTACACCGTTACCACGACAAGGCCTCCTTAATCGCCATGATTTCTGCCTGAAACACGCCACAAAGATTAGAAAGCCGGAATGCAATTTAAATCTTGAGAGAAAACATACGCACCTATTCCTATTTCGGTTTTGGACCAGACGTTTGTAAGCAGACAGATCTTCCACGATACACTGCATTACTCTCCTAGAATTGTGTGCAGTAAATGCCTAGCGGTAGCAAATGGAACAGTATGTCCATACCTGCCGTTGGAGTGATCCCAAGAGCTCCACTAGTAGAGAGCCATGGTAGCATTCTGGACTCTCTGCAGGATATTGGGTTTCCAGCTCAATTTGCTACCTAAAACATTTCTCTTAAGATAGCTCGGTAGTGATAGCGAAAATCTTTTTGAGCCTGGAAGCCTAAGAGGTCTCTTCTATCTTTGCACAGAAGAGTCTCCAAGAGTTCCGTTGGTTTTATAAGACTTGAAGGCCCCTTTGTATGAGATCCAGTCAGCGCTTCGCTACAAGCTTTAGTCGAAAATCCCGTTCTCGTAAGTCGAGCCGAGTCCAAACGGCTATTACAGAAGATCTTTCATGACAGTTATACTCTCGAATGTTTGTCAGACGTTCGCTAGAGGTGGCGCAGTAGAAAAAACCTTAATATGTAATTTTTGTTCTTTCGACACCTTGCTTAGTAGTCCAACACACTTACCACTAAGCGACTGCGCCTGCAGTTTTAAAATTTTTGAATTTTGTGATTGAATCAAAATTTATTTTCATTTCATAGTTAAGCAATCGTTTTTAAATACATGGGAGCGAGCGGGTCGTTATTTTTCTGGTGTACATAATTCAGTTTTTTTTTAAATGCAGATTTTTCAAAATTCTGTTAATTTTGTGAGGTGTTTTTTTTATTCGAACTGACTGAAAACTTTATTTGTCTATACATAAATTATCAAATCCAAAAATCCATTTAAAAGTTCTGATTTTTATTTCCTTTCGAGTTAACTTTGATTTGCCTATACATAGATTAAAATTGCTTATCATATTTTTAAATTAATCTATAGTATTTGAAAAGAAACGTCAACAAATTATCTTAAGGTAATTATAACCTTTTTAGCCAAATCCATATTTCCTGCTAATAAAGATTAATCGCCTTTGCTTTCTTATACCAGGTACCTAAGTTATTGTTACCTAAAAGTGTATAAAAAGGTAATTTATCATTTCGCTCTTACCCTCTTTCGCTTATTGACACTTTTGTTTTAGGTGTCGCTTAAAGTTTGTTGAGATAATGACATTTTTGAGGATAAACTTATTAATCAGCTAAATATGTACAATCAGAAAAAGAAATAGGTATATAACAAAAGTTAAATTTCGGTGGCAATTCATTTTGTGGAAAACAATACCTAAGTGTGCTTTTTTTACACGAATCATAAATAAATCAATTAAAAACAGCAATCGAAACACGAATAAATAAAGGCGTATACCTAATTCCAAAGAAATGCAATTATGCATCTATGTTATATTAAAATTTCACAGAATTCGTGAAAAATCGTAAGCTTATTTTTGCTAGATTGCCTTGGATCTTTACTGCGGTTTAAGCACCACTACTTATATACCTACCTGTATTTACACACATTTATAACATCACATTGAAAAATGCTTCTGCTTTCAATGACTATTCATTATGCATAATAACTGAAGGGAAATATAAAACACACTCATTTCATTAAAAGGGGAAATACTCGCCCTATGGAACTCATTAGGCCACAATGCGAAAAATACTGAGTCCTGCTGTGCGGCTTAGGATTGCATAGAGCACATCTAAGAACGAGTGCTCATATGCTTAGTATACGTATATATATTCTATAAAAAAAAATTGTTGGCTACAATTCAAATAAGATGAATTTCGCGACTCAGTTAACGAAGAACGCATTTAATGCAAAATAATTCTACAATTTATTCGCACTTAAAGAATTTTAACTGAATTCGAAAATATGTCATTTCATTTCAGGTATGATTTTTTTTTCAATAAAACTATTGATTGATTATAACAGACATCGCAAGCATAGTCGCAAATTTTCAATTAATTTTCTTAAACCTACATAGTATCTTATATTCGGCATTTCTAAATTTTTTAAGTTATCAAGCCTTTTGCAAGTTAAACCTGTAACATTTTTATACCTTCAATTATAAATAATAGGTAATTATGTTTGGAGATGATAGTTAAACAATTTTTTGGGATTGTTTTAGTAGATATCAGAGAAAATCTTGATATACATATCAGAGAAAATCTTGATATACAAAATATTATTTTGATATTTCTTCGAAAAATACATCCCTAATAATATAAAACAAAGTGATAATTTTTTGTGGGAAGCTACAGAACAAACGGGTGAACGGATTTTGACAATTTTTTTTTTATTTATTAGGTTTTTATGAGGAGCAAGTTCGTGCATTTAAAAATATTTGATTTTGATTGTGGAAGTCTAAGAAATTCAATAATTAGACTTTGAACACAAAAAAGTGAACTTCTCCTTCGTCTATTTGAATGAAATTAATTCCATTTTTTAGATACCTAAAACGCCCATCTTTTAAGTCCAAAACTAAGTTTCTATTTGTTATATCAGCTGAGCAATATTAACAAATCCTTTGCGAAATTCCGTTTTTTATCGATTTGTTAATTGACCAAGATTTTCAAATCGATCTCAGTGGTGGTTTCTTTTTTCGTTTTCTTTCAAGGTATATTCGTATTTTTTGAGAGAGCGGGAGGGTTTTTTTTTACTCAGAATACTCAGAGTCGGATATCGGAAATTCGGAATTCGGAACTGTAGTCGAATGGATTTGGTCTGCTCATGCTCAAGTTCTCAAGTGCTCAAGTGCTTTGCATCTGCTCAGCTCATGCGTTTAAGGTTGAGCTGAGTGAGTTCTTTTTTAGTTGGCTAGATATAGAGTATGTATATAAATTTGGCGAGTGTGCTGTCTGCTGTCCATTTGAGAGGGACGGAGGATGGTATCGAGAATCGAGATTGAGTGTGATAACAGATAAGATAATGTGACATTGTGAATTGTATGGGATTTCGAGCAACGTTGCCAGACTTTTAAAAATGAAAATGCTAAATCATATAAATAAAATTGATGTAATTCTGTTCAATTCGAAAATTGAATTTGACTGCACATCTTTAAATGCAAAAACCTTAGAAACTGCTGAATATATTTTGGTACATTTTTCACAGGCCTTTAGACTACAGAGGATACCTAGGCCTACAATCCCAACTTTATTTCAACTCCTTATCCTTAGAGTAATTGTTTTTTTCGCAATTACTGGTAGCATTAAAAAAGAGTAAATACCAGCTTACAGAGGAGATCTGCAGGTACCACTTAGGATAATTCGATATCTTTTAAGGTTTTTAAATAAATAGGCAAAATTTGAAACATTTCTACGATTTTCACCTGAATAAGTGGATACTGGATATGCTTTTCATTCTTAAATGAAACAAACCAACATCATCATCATGACATCCCTTTTAACCTTATTTTTCTCCTGTGAAATATGCTGTTTAGTTTGCTAAGAAAAATGGAAACTTATAAAACAAATGCCAAATTTGTAGGAAAGGTGTGGTGTATCTGCTCTCTTGCTCAACTTCTATTTCATTCAACCTGGAAGTGGCGTGGCGTCCATATAACCCTAACCCGATTCCTACCGACTTCTCTTTTTAAATTTTCACCAGTCAACACTATCTTCCAAAACCCAAAATGGTGCACATACGTAAGCGATGAACTAAATATTGTGTGTCTGTGTATCCATTTTGATCATTCATCGTCCATCGCAAAGCGAAGGTTGGGTATCGGGTTATTAAAGCTCTCGCTCTCACTGGATGGATAGTTGACTTAACATTACTTTTTATCCCGTTTTTTCTCTTTGTTAAAATGCGCTTAATTTGATTTGTCTGATTAATAAAACTGGCTACAAGAGAGGTTTAACAAATTCGAAGCATGGTTACTTATTTACCAATTTTCGATATCATTAACACCGATTGAATGTGTACATTTTTCCTAAATAACTGGAGAAAATTGGCTCAAAATGTTATTATTTTATTGTTTTAAACTGTTCTGAAACCACATTTTGCACGGGCAAAGCCGGGCGGGTACAGCTAGTTTAATATAAACTAAAAAAAAATGTGTTCATCCATGCCTACCCTCAATTGGAATTTTTTTTAATTTTCCTTGAATAATATAATAAATATAATAAAGATTACAGACCTACACCCATGGAAAAACTTGTAAAGTTGTTGAAATAAAAATGTATTAAGTAATTATACTTAATGACACTTAAATTAGCTATCAGTCATAATTAGTTATGTAGTGAAATTTAATTTAACACAATTTAACCCAAAAGTTTCAAAGTAATTGTAGTTAAAAATATTCAAATCTCAGGATTTACGCTAAAGCTAATGAAATTGTCTTTTGTTCAGCTATTATGATGCAATGTTATTTTATAAGGGATTAGTTGCTTCTGATAACAAACAATTTAACATTAATTTGTAAATGCCTATTCCTTTTAAATGTTACGCACATTCAAAACCGTACATTGTTTTTTGATAAACTCTTTAGATCATAAGTTATAAATCATGCCAGCTTTTGGCATTTGATATCGCAAATATGTAAAACCAACTTTAAGAAATTCTATTAGACTACTGAGGCTGGAAGATTTAGTTCTCGGAAAATTGTACAGGCATAAATAACCCTTATAATTCATATTGCACCATCTCTGCGTATAATTCCTAACAACGCTTCACGATTTACACGTTCGAATACAGCATACAATTGAAGATCAATTCCATCCAAGTATAAAATAATATCGTCAGTTGTCAGAAGCAGTGCGACCCGACTAATATTTGAGCTGTTTTTTTTTTTCTTGTTTATTAAATCTTCGGTTTTGTGAATTTATTGTAAATGATAGATAGGTAGCCATATCGTCACATTTTTCATGAAAATTCATGAAAATAGAAAACATTTGACTTGAATTCGAACACTGATATAGCCATTCACCAATAGGTGAATAGAAATGCTCTTCTTAACTTTTCTGTATTTCAACTTACGATCAAAATGTTTTTTGATCATAACGAAATTTTATAGGTTACAACAATTGGGTACACCTTCGAATACAGAATTGGGTAAACCTGTGTCTACATTATTTTTGATATTTTAACTTTTCTATATTTCAACTTACGATCAAAGTGTTTTTGGATCATAACGAAATTTTATAGGTTATAACAAGTATGTTTACCTACATTATTTTTGATATTTGAACTTTTTCTTAATTTTTTATGTTAAAATCCTTTAAACATACTCCAATGTGGGTATACATAAAAACTCTTTGTTATAGCATACTTGTTAATTGTTCGAAATCAGATTCTAGTTCCGAGTCACTTTTAATTCAAAGTCATTGACTTCCAACATTTGAAATCTAGCAAAATGACGTCCTGAGGGAGGAGTTTCAATGGCAGAAGTCAATTAAGCTTTATTTTCATTACCTTACGAAAAGCAAAATGACGAAAATGTTCTTTTATTAAGAGTTTTCAAATAATTAGATACCTACATATTATTATATCAAAGTTAAACAAATGAACAACAATTTGCACTCTATAAATAAAACGCCCCATGTGTATTTTATAGATAAAATATTGACTTCTTTAACAAAACAAAAAGAGCCTTATTAAAGGAATACCACGGAAATAATAAAACAAAAATCGAAGGTAACATATTACATATCGAAACACTGCTAAACTATTTTTTCGGTGCATTGCTTGGCATTTTATTCCGAGCGCGAATTATATTATGTAGAGTAAGCTTGTTTAATTTCAATATTTAATTATTTAAATTGTTTCTGTAAGATTTGTGCGCAATGATATCTCAGAAAAAGATCACATCATTTATTTTATCTGTTGCTTTGTTTCTTGGATATTTCACGTTTGCACTAAATTTTCTTTACATATTTTAATCATGCACACTAAAATGTTATAGGTACATATATGCTATTGTTTTCTACTATCCTACTTTTTTTTAACACAAATACGTATATAAACAGTTTGTCGTAGGATTAAAGCATTTAAATTAAGTAAGAACAGTCCATAAGGGTTTACACTTCTTCATCGAAAAATAAATACATATTTTTAATTTTTCATCTAACCTTTTCACAAGTTTTTATTTTTTGCGGATAAAATCAAAAATCGGCGCCACGATAAAAATGTATCGTTAGTCTTCTGAACTCGAAATCGGCACAGTATCAATTGAAAATTTAGGTTCACTTTCCAGTCCAAGGTAATTAATCAAAATTGTATTTACTTATTCCCGGGGATGCGCGTACTACCGAGCACTATATCATTGAGCAATCTTTTACGACTGAAAGAAATCTCTCCGTTTCAACTTTATTTCGAATGGGGCTGTCGCCTTACCAACACAGAAAAGATTTTTCGAAATTAAATAATACGTTTACGTTCTGCCTTCTGCGCAAGGATAACGAAAACGAAGTATCTGTGCAAAACGAAGGCAGTCAACCAAAACTTTTGAACTTTTTAAGCTTTAAAATGTATATCCTGTTTCTAAAAGCCCTAAGCAGTTGCTTTAATTACTTTCGTAAAAGGAAGAGAGTAAATAAATTGGACTAGAACGCTGTTGCCAGGGATGCTATGTTATTCGCATAAAAATAGTAGTATCTATTATTGAAATTTCGGTTTAAATTAATTTGAGTCAGCTTTCAATCTACGGGAGCTAAAGGGTATTTCATTTCTTTAAATTTAAATATGTAAAACAAAGTGTGTGTGAGATATCTTTTCCAGTATGTATGGAACATAACATCATAACAACATTCAAATGTCCGCCGCGGCTTCCCCGGGTGACGCGAATCCACAATGTCCAATTTTCCGTGAATCTGGCCATAAATTAGGCTGAATTAGACCTAGACCAATGGCTGTGGTTAGTGGCTTATTCGCATTGACCTGCGACTTCAGAAAACCCCACAGGAAAAATTCTAACGGGGTAAAATGGCACGATCTCGGTGGGCAACATCGTCTCCATGTGAGATGACCATGCCCTCGATTCGCTCGTGCAGAATTTCCGTGAGTGAGTTGTACGCACGTACCGCCAACCTGTTGAAACTATATGTCATTGGTGTCCATGTTATCTAATTCAGGCCAAAAGAAGTTGGTAATCATCGTCCTATAGACTATGATGGCCTGGCTAACCCAAATCCACAACAAATAGTTACTTTTCGGGACACATGGGATGCTCTTGGATCTCATCTGGATTGGTATCGTCCAAAATTCGAGTTTTGTTTCTTGACATACAAATTCATCCAGAAATGGGTCTCATCGCTGAAGATAATTTTTTGATGAAAATAAGGATCAGTTTCCATTTGCTTTTGATAAAACAATTTTAACAAAAATATATGTAGGTAATCAGAATCACATGAAATTTCCATTTTTAAGAGTTTTTTTTGTAATTGATACTAAACCTTCGGTCTTCTGTTAGCGCAATTTAACCTATTAGTAAGTTGTAATATATCATGACGTTCGATTAACCATTAACCTCTTATTCAAAACATTTATTATACAACAGCTATATTGTTATTCAGATTTCCATTTTAATAATATTTAAACTATTGCTAAAATTTACAAATATTAAACCCCGATTTATATCCTACATAATTCAAAAGTCTAGCTGCAAACTAACCTTATTTAAGACTAGCTGACCCGTGCTCGCCTTGCTTCACCCGCCGTTTTCTTATAAATATGTTCCCTCCCTTGGACCTTTCTAAAAGCAATTTAAAGCAAAAACAAAGACAATAAAAACATAATTTTAATTCCTACTAAAAAGTCTACACAAAAAATATTTACGCAAAGTTCTGTTATTTCCCTCTTACCCACCTCAAATATCGACGAAAAGGAAGCAATACAAATGAAACAACTTGACACACGAATCCCACCAGCCCATTTCTAAACTTTTCCCAATGAACAACACCCGAAAATGTGTTCAACTTGAATGTGTGTGCTGAAAAGAGACGACTGCTCATTGAAGTGCAAAACAAACACACACTACTGCAACGATACTCACTGCTGCATGACTACTGAGAGTGGTATCCACTGAAAGAAAATTGTGGGCGATGTTTTGAATAATTGTTTTAAACATTGCTCAGCTTCAGGACAACGCAGGGGGAATATCTGAAATGATTCGGGTGAAAATTTACTAAATTCACCTATTTTTTATTTTTCAATTCGATAAGCCATTATTGAGCTAGGTCTGTATAAACAGAATTTTCCTTACATATATTCGGTTTTTTTGACTATTTTGTAAAAACCAAGTTATATTCCGGGTTAAAAAGTATCCTAAAGCCCGACCCAGAACATACGCAATCACTATGCCAAGTTTCATCAAAATCCGTCCAGTAGTTTCTGCGTGATGCGCGGTCAGGCATTTTTCATTCTACAGTTTTATTATATGTACAGATTAGTTATAAAACTAACTTTTAGTGAATGAAATCATCAAATTTTAGGGCATCCTAATTACAGATAATGATAATAACTGTGAAACAAGACGTGTATTTTGGGAAATATTTAAAAAATATAAAAATAGTTCATGCTGTATAGCATCTTGTTAGTAAATCATGGGAGCAACTGTACTCTCAAATTTTATAATTCGCATTCATAATAAAGCACTGATACTGATACTTCTCTTCTTAAAACTGCTTAATTGAATTATTCTCTCTTTCTATGATTAACGTTTTACAAAGACAATTCCTTTTAATCTTTTTTTATTTCATGTTATATTTCATAATATTCAACCCTCTTCTAGAAGAAAAACAAAAACAATAACATAAAAAAATATTTGCCAAGTTTGCACCTACATTAAGAATTGTAGGTATAAGTATTTTTTAGCAAAAACAGAATTACTGGCCTTATATTCTTTCGCGCATCTAATTTGAAACACGTTGAAAATGTAAATCAGCTGTATACTGCTTTAATTTATTCATCAAACACTATACTCGTACAACGCAACACATCGTGTGGTCTTAAATTGTTGTTTAAAACAAGATACTGGAAATATCGGTTGTTTGAATTTTTGCATATGGTTAAATTAAATGCTCCTCGTGTAATGCCACAAACCGATAAAAGCAAGCTAAGTGGATCATATATGTATCAGTTTTATTCGGGTTTTGAAACGGAACGGATAAAGTAATTTCTTAACAAAATATAAATGGATAATAACTCAAAAACAACTCTTACCGCTTATTCTTAAATTGTTTTGACTGTGAAAAATAATAGGAAAAACATTTCTAACGTAATAATAATAATAGTTTTAAACAAGCAAAAACAAATAAAACGTTACCTTATGTGATAATGAACACAAGTGGTTTGAAGTACACAGATCTAGAAGAACTAAGAAACAAAACTTCCTCAGGATGGGAGCTACAACCTTCTAGATTAGCAAAAAATACTCACAACCGCATTCGGGATATAGTTGAGTCCCTAAAAATTACTCCAAACCCTGATAAACCTATGATTCCACTATCTATTGGTAAGTATTGCAATAGATACTGCATATGCAGTGTTGTAATTTATATTTATACAACAAGGAAATATAGAATATATTAGATTACAATATTTTATGTGAAGATATTGAGTTGGAGGGTTATTTTATAAGTTTCTAAATGAGTGTATACTTTTCCAACGGCTACTTGAAGATATGTGTGTGTTGATTTGCTGGGAGCTTGTCTTACATTTTTATCATTATACAATTTAGCTTTTTAAATATATTGGCTTTGGCAACAATCGAAATTGAAGTCATGCTGAAGGTTCCTAACCACATGCCAAATGAAGAAATACGTAAGCAGGTTTTAAGTCGGAGCTGCGAGCACTGCATGTTCATAATTACGAGTACCTATAGCACGTCAAAATACTATTAAGCCTTTTAAAAACAAGTTTATGTTCCGGCATTATTTTATGTATACACATCTCTCACAAGTCATAATGACTTAAGTTATTCGCACACGTGTGCCCATGTATCTACATATTTAAAAACACGAATAAATTATATTTATAGTTAATGTTTTTATACTAACCAAATATAAATTTAAAACCAATTCTAAGCTCAAATAAAAACATGTCCCCATCTTAGTTCTGAGTTTTCCTAACTAATCGCATATTCATCAATTTTTAAACAAAATTGGAAGTTGTTAAAAACCATGTGAAACATAGACCAAAAAAAAACAGCTAAAAACAATAATTTAAGCTAAAACTTATAGGAACCTACACGACGAAAAGTCAATCAAGTTTATATTAAGTTTGTACAGCGACCAGTAGAAGTATATTTACAATATAATGACGTTAATAGCAAAAGCAGTATCTATACTACAATAAATATTGATGATTGTATCATACCTCTTTGTGTTTTCATTCTAAAGAAAAACACTTTATTTCTAGCCGTAATTTTATTATAACCTAAAATGAAGTAGAAGTATAATAAAATATTAGCGTTTCGTTGCGTCCAGTTTAAATGCGTCTTAAATAAATAATAATATATAAAGCATTAGCTGCTAGCCGAGATCTGTTCCAAAGTGGCGTGTATCTTTTTGATAATCTTATAAAATATATTTTGTTCTGATTGGACAACAACGAGGGGTGTGTATAAATTCGCCTCAAGATGTGTTTGTGTTCAAATATGCATATGAGTCGATGTATTTTTTTTTTTTAATAATTATAGCTACAGATACTACGTTAATATACATTTTTTTCTGAATTCAACCAGTTCTAAAGATTTAAAAATATGCAAAATAATTCTGTTAAAAAAATTACGCTGAAAACCAGATTGGACAACGACCTGGGTATTGAGTAGGAGTAGGTAGGTATAATCTAGTCTAGTCAATTATGTGTATCAAGTTCAAGAATTCGTAAACATGTTTATGCGTAAGGTAAATAGAAAAGTTATCTACTTCATAGTTCATACTTACATTCTATGTGTCATCAAAATACCAATAAGTAGTAGACTTGACTTACTTT
The DNA here is from genome assembly GCA_936431705.1 of Cheilosia pagana. Taxonomy (NCBI): domain Eukaryota; kingdom Metazoa; phylum Arthropoda; class Insecta; order Diptera; family Syrphidae; genus Cheilosia; species Cheilosia pagana. The sequence goes on along the minus strand of OW386168.1, from coordinate 58,404,286 downwards.
TGCTGTACAAACCGGTTGATTTTAATTGGACACATCAGCGGCCAAAATCATAACTGTTCACTTTTTTAAAAAATACTGGATTGCTTAATGACATTTTTGTACTAAAAATATTTTGTATTCGGTTAGGTTAAAAAATTGTATTTATAAGATTAGTCAAGCTGTGAGCAAACCGGCTCTAAGCCTAGTTTATCACAATTTTAGTTTCGCGCGAGTTGCCGTAGTAAAAAAAAATTAAATTTATATTTGTTTTACAGCAGATCGAACCTAAAACCAATCGCTCGGTCGTTCGGCACACTGATTTTAGACCTTATGAACCCAGTCCCACCGACATATTATATAACAGTACCATACATATACTTAGCATATATTTATTATAAATCAACTTATCTGCTCATTCATTAATACGTAAATTAAACGGATTTAATTACAAACAGGTGACCCGACTATTTTTGGAAATCTAAGAGCTTCCGATGCAACTATTGAAGCCTTAAAAAGTTCTATTGAAAGCGGAAAATATAATGGGTATGCTCACACTGCAGGACATGAAGAAGCCCGAAAAGCCATCGCTAAATATGTGGCACATCAAGGACCAGTTTCTGCAAATGACATCATAATGTGTAGCGGATGCTCATCAGCACTTGAAATATGCATTTTAACATTAGCGGATAATGGCCAGAACATTCTTGTTCCAAGACCAGGATTTTGTTTGTACAACACTCTGTGCGAAGGACTTGGAATCGGAGTCCGATACTATAACCTACTACCTGAAAGGCAATGGGAGGCAGATTTAGCGCAAATGGAGACGTTGATAGATAAAAATACTTCCTGTATATTGATCAACAATCCCAGTAATCCATGTGGAAGCGTTTTTTCTAAAACACATCTCCAAAAAATAGTCAACTTGGCAGCGAAGTATTTCCTACCGATAATTGCAGATGAGGTAAGAGCATAATAAAAGACCTACTTTTCCGTTATTCTTTGTATTAGATACTTGTATTAACGCATTCAACCCTGTGATCAATTCCGATCGCGCGCATTAAAACTCGGTTAGAATTGATTACAGGGGTCATTATTATGAATTTCCTAAGTGGGTTTTTATTGTTCTCTAACATCTAACTATATACCAGGGCCAGTTTTGAGGAACCGATCAAAAATATTTCCACTGTCATTTTGACAGTCTTTCATTTTTACTACAAAAGTAAAGCAACAGACCTATGAGCAAAAAACTAGATAGGTCGGAAACGTCATTTTCCTGCATTAGCCACATATGCGAACTGTCAACTTAGTACTCAGTCACGAATTTCTGGACTAGATTCGTTAGCTACATCATGTCAGTCAGATGTCAGACTTACTACAATAAATACTTGAACGTCCCCAAAGCGAACGTGTATTCGAAAAATAAATTTATTTGTGTTACGTACGATTCAAACTATGTTGTATGGATTCATTCTTTGCAAATGTTTCACAATATGGTTGTCAAATTGTTTTGTTGGTTTTCGTGGAAAAGCTTTATAACTATCTGGGTAAATTGGTTTGAGACCATCCAAGTTGCAAGTTGCCCATCAACCAACCAACAATTTCAATTTAAGCATTTGGACTAGGTAGATTTTATGTACTTAATTATATTATACAGGTACCTTGCTGCTTTAACAAGTAATGATGGCTTTATATAAATCTCAGTATCTATAAGTAAGTCCTAAGTCGGCAAGGGTGCCACATTAGGTATATTATTTATTTTGTTCCTTGAGCTTCTAACTCAGGAAAGCACAGCAAAGTAGGGTTTTCAGCACGCAATTAGAACAACTACGTCCTTATTGACATATGACAAAAAAAAACTTACGGAAAAATTATATTTCCCTTTTTCTAGATATATGAACACTTCGTTTTCCCTGGTTCACATCACATTGCTGTAAGCGCTTTATCAAAGGATGTTCCAGTTTTATCATGCGGTGGACTAACGAAACGTTTTCTTGTTCCGGGATGGAGAACGGGGTGGATTGTGATCCATGATCGGCACAATCGTTTGGAGTATATTATTAGTGGTTTGAGAAATATGGCCGGTCGTATATTAGGATCCAATACGTTAGTGCAAGGTGCAGTTCCCGACATACTTGCAAAAACTCCGAAAAGCTATTTTAATGGTGTAATTGATATCTTATCGGTATGTTAATTAATACAATTAATACTATAATACCTATAAACATACCCATCTCATTTCAGGAAAACGCAAATATGGCATATGATATTCTCAAAAATGTACGTGGCTTAAAACCAGTACTACCCAAAGGTGCTATGTACATGATGATAGGAATTGATATTCCAAACTTTCCCGCATTTTCGACAGATTTGGAGTTTGTTCAAGATCTAGTCAACGAACAGAGTGTGTTCTGTTTACCGGGGAGCTGTTTTGAATACCCAAATTACATTCGCATTGTTCTAACAGTTCCCAGTGAAATGATTAAAGAGGCTTGCTCGAGAATATCTGATTTCTGTGAGAAGCATTTTAAAATTGATGATGCAATAATAGAAAATATTTTCTTGAAAGCTGTTAGTTTTTAGTTGAATATAGTTTTATTACTTCTGTACATATATATAACCAAATAAGCAAATAAAAGAAAATATATAATTGGAATGTAAGAATATTCATCCAAGAGTACCTATTGGTACACCGTAGGTATAAATATTTTAAGTTGAAGGTACCTACTTTTATATGCTGCCGCACAGTGGATACGAATTTCACTCGTACGGAAACTATTACGGCGTCGTACGAATTGAGTGCGCACATTGAATATGATTTTCTCCGTCAAATAGGCAGTAACTCAGTGTCCCAATTTTTCTACTTACATAAGCTTTGTTTCTTTCGTCCCTATCAGCGTCTCTATCAAGGATTGCCGAAAAAAACGAACATCGAAGAATAAAACCATGAGTTGGCAACGCATAAATCTGAAAGTCAAATTGACATTGACAGTAAAATTTTTATTTGAAAAATTTAATTTGATAAAATATTCTTAATGGAAAATTCTAACGAAGCAGAGGCACCAAAAAGTTTCTAATCAAATGAAAAATGAATCAAGTTAACATAATAACATATTGTGTATTGTTTCATATATTACATTTCTTTGTAATTTGCCTTTTTTCGTTGGCTTGCTAAGACATTTTTTTCAATTTCGATTTTTTTAATTTTAATTTTTGTCAGCATGTCAAATGTCATTTATGAAATGTCCATACAAGTTATCGATAACATACACAAATTTGTGTTGGCTATACTTTTCTCTATCGCCGCGAAGGTGTTAACCCCGATAATTATCCAGGTTAAGCATTTGTTGTATTTAACAAGGGATTTTTTCATTTTGCTTATCCTATAGCCGTGACGGGGACGAAAGAAACACAGCTATATTCAATATTTTAACGTACGAACATGAAAAAAATGCCAACACGCTCGGATTGTTTCCGGACGCCGGAACTACACGTACGTACACGTACCTACGACTAACTCGCATTAAGTGCGCGCGCTCCCATAGTAGATAGGTACTAAGAAGGTCGGTTTTGTTCGTGCGTGTTCATGGTTTGTACGAGTCAAATTCGTACGAAAACGTATCAAGTGTGCGGCCGTCCTTAGTTTTTATTGACCCAGATTGGTCACGTGATTAGTTTTTGCAGCTGACGTTTGTGGAGGGGTAGTCGACAAATCTAGTCAAGAAAATCCTGCTTGTATACATTTTCCATAAATTAGGTATCCGAACGTACCCATAGATAAGTGCGCAAAAAACAGTTCCAGTAAAATAGTCACATTTGTGCTTAAATGGTATAAACTGGTTTAAAATGTTGTCTTAAATGTATATTTTAAAACTTTTTCATATTCAAAAAAAGCCTTAGGACAAATAAAAAACAATTCAACAGCGCGATGCCCACAAAAGCAAGAGGAATGGTGGCCGGCCATGAGCAACATAGTTTTTTGTAGGTCACACGTATCCGTAGCCTGTAGGCCCGAAGGTATTTACAGAAAGGGATTGCAGTTACAAAACAGCAATATAAAAAAATGGTTATTTTTTGGGGAAATATACGTTATGAAAGATATCCATCTCTTTAAATTCATTCATCTCTGCACACATCCCTGAGTTTTCCAATGTCAGATTTCAACGTCACATTTGACTTTCCCACAACAAGCTGTCAAATAAGTGAAGTCTTAAAAAATTATAAGCTAGGCATGTTTTTGTTTACGTTTGTAGTAGACTTGGACTAAAAATTTCCATCAGATCCACACAAAACTAAATATGACTACATTGCATTGCGGTTGTTCATATTCTATCAGAAATCTAAATAGAATCGTTGCATACACCACTAATAGAAAATACAGTAACTCAAATAATATAACAAAAGATGTGCACAGACAAAACTACTGTTTAGATTTGGTAGAGTGAGTGATTTACAGAATATACATATCTATCAACATTATTATGTAAATATTTGGTTTTAGGAAAAATGATTATGAGAACTTTCTTTGCACCTTATTGCTAAATGGAGCAAAAAGGCGGCATGCATTTGCTATTAGGGCATTTAATATTGAAGTCGCTAAAATTGGATACACGGTAAAATTATTAAATTATCTTTATAAAGTCAGCTAATGTCCTCATTAAAATAATAATAAATAGGTGTCTGAAGAGCATATCGGTAAAATAAAACTGAAGTTCTGGTTTGATTCCATCGATAAATGTTTCGACAAAAAAAAATCGTATGTGTTGGACCACCCCGTCCTCTATGAACTAAAGCATGTAAGTATTCCCCCTACATATAAAAACAGTCTTAGCCTATATCACATTAAATATAACTCGATCTAATATAGAAGCACACATTTATATAAAATTAAAAAAGTTTCTAGGTTCAAAATGTCAATCTTTAAATCAAACCGACCTTGTGTTTTAATATTAATGTAGGTAGTTGCCCTACAATAAGTAGCTTTTATTTTTTTCTGGAAACCATCGCTTGTTATTTTAAAACACCACGGAAGGGTTTGCTATCTGTTCGCTTCTTTTTTAGTTTATACGAATGTTTTTTTTATTTACAGCTGAAATTGAATTAATACATTATTTCAGATGGCTGAAAATAATCAATTAACCAAAGCATATTTCAAGCGCTTAGTTACAGCGCGAGAAAGATCGCCAAACCAACAATTTATAACAGGCAAAGATATGGAAGACTATGCGGAGCAATCAGTCTCTTCTATCTATTATCTGCTGCTGGAAGTATGCGGTATCAAAAATATCAATGTGGATCATGCTGCATCTCATCTAGGAAAAGCCCAAGGAATTACAAATCTGCTAAGAGCAATACCATACAAACGAAGAACCGAGGCATTAAATATTCCGCAGGAAGTTTTAATAAAGTATGGAGTAAGTCAGGAGCGAGTCATGCGGGGTAAAACTGACGACAAAGGGGTAGAAGATTGCATTTTTGAAGTAGCAACGATGGCGCATCAACATTTGAAAAAGGTTTTAAATCAACTCATACCAATTTAACAGGTGCTAAAATTCCTATGTTTATTCAAGGCGCGAAACCTTTGTGACCATGTCCCAAGGCATATAAAGCCCCTATTTCTTCCAGCAATAACTGTAGAGCGATACTTGGAGAGGTTAAGACAAACGAATTTCAGGTATTACATACAGTAGATAACAGAAAAGAAATTCAAAAAATACCAATAATTTGTTTTATATCAGTTTTTTTTCTTGAGCTGTCACTTAGTTGTCAGTTTTCATTTTTCAGTAAGCCAAAATTCGGCGAGTAGAAAATTACGAAAAAATGAAAAGAGGGGAAATGGATATCTCTCTCTTTTTTTCAATTTTCTCAGTACGTGGTCGCATTTGCTTGCACTTTGCACAGTATCTTAGCAAATTTTTGATAATTTTACGTTTGCAAAAAAGTAGGTACCCGAACGAACTTAATATAAAAACAAATTTCCAAATATCAAGCCTATGAAATAAGAAAATAATTAAGTGTTGAATTTGAATCGTTGCAGTTCATCAGTTCTATTTCATATTCTTTAAGGCCCCTTCACATTTTGTGTTTACGAAGACATTTTTTTATTCGATTTATAACAGACAGAAGCAAACTTTTTTATAAACGTTTTTTTTCGATATATTTTTTGATTTGGGTGCTGGGAATTAAGTTTATTATATCCGATCTTTTCTTTTAATGTTTTTTTTATCCGTTTTAATTTACACGGAATAATATGGAAATAACACGGTGCATTTCGTTGTGTTACTTTAAGGAATTTTTTTTATAAATATGGGGTTTTCTTATATCCGTTAACTACTGTACATAGTTTTGTATCAATTTTATTTAATTCTTTTTTTAACTTGTAGATTAACTGACCAACGTGCTCTGCAACGCGATACAATGCTCCCAATTGCCCTTTATTGGAATAAATTTAGATCGAAGTACTAGCTAAATTATTGCGATGGCTTTAATAACTTGTAAATGTTTGTAAATAAGTGCAATGATAAGACCGTGTACAAATACAAGTAATCCTGAAAATATTCTTCTTTATATAAATTTCCTATTGAATAGCAAGATCTCGAGCGACGACGTGAGTAAGTACCTAATTGTTTTAGTTTGAAATTTTCAACCACTAACCACATCACCAGAAAGGGCACACCATAAGTTGCTACCTGCTGCTGTCAAGTCACTTCCATTTGAGATTGGGATATTGTATCTATATGATAATCGGAAATGTCAAGTAGGACGTAGTTGTTGTAATTGCGTGCTGAAAGTCCTATTTAACTTTGCTTTGTTGAGATAAGAGTTATATCCTATTTACACTGAGCCGAAAACTTAATCGAAAACAGAAGTTTTCATATTTGACATGGATTGGAGTTTTTGTACGTTTCTTTTTCTACGAAAACGACTTGCAATCGTACACCTTTTGCAATATTCAGCAGAAGAGTAGACCAACTATAAATCACAACTTAATATATTTGTTGTTTTAATACGGATCGTTGTTTGTGGTTTCCATGGGCTAATATTATTTTTAAATGCTCTGAAATTATTTTATGTGTTGATGAAATTGATCAAATTTTTAACCAACGTTTTTTACACAGAAGTGTCTAGTTGTAAAACACAGCCGATCTAAACGGCAGCCTAAACCCTCTATTACACAATTGCAACTGCAAGCAAGTTTTAATACGGATCGTTGTTTGTGGTTTCCATGGGCTAATATTATTTTTAAATGCTCTGAAATTATTTTATGTGTTGATTAAATTGATCAAATTTTTAACCAACGTTTTTTACACAGAAGTGTCTAGTTGTAAAACACAGCCGATCTAAACGGCAGCCTAAACCCTCTATTACACAATTGCAACTGCAAGCTTGACATAAGAAAAGGCACATCACTCCTAATCGCTAACGGCTAAGAAAACAAGGCAACAATAAACATTCGACTGTTGTCTCGCTCCTATTTGCTGCTTATGAGCAGTGTGACCATCAGCTTCTTTCAAAAATATTCCACTTGCTCTGAAAAGTGGAATATTTATATAAATTTATATTCCACTTCAGATTTTTTTTTTTGAAATACAAATTAAAAAAAAATAAGTAAAAACATGTTTTAAGCTAAAAATATAAAAAAATATAATTCAGTAGGTCCTATAGGTACCAGTCATTGCACCACTCCCCTCATCAATCTAGGGCAAATCTTAGGCTGTGTTAGTATATAACTTACTTTTTAATGAAGCGATCCATTCTTAATTCGTGCAATAAAATACAATAAAACGGAGAATATTTTGGTATCTAAAAATTCCTTTTGGAGAACAAAATATTCCACTTTTATATGCGAATATTTTTTGGAAAAAATATATTCTCTGCAGCTTAAAAATATTCCACAAGTGGAATATTATATTCCACTATGGTCACACTGCTTATGAGGAATCATCTGGGGAAAGTTTCTATTTTTCTCACTCTCCTCACTACACAAACGGTGACGATACGCGCGGGTGCAGTGAATTTCTGGTTGACGGATAGAACTGCTCGTTTTTTTTTTCCTTACAGAACTTATTGGTATTAATTTTACAAATTTCGGGAATTGTGCAGTGAATGTGATCCCCAAATAAAATTGCAAACATAAGTCATTAACTGTTAATTCGTGTTTATGTTAAGCAGTACTTCACATCCTAGTTGTTGAAAACACTTCCACATAAAGTTAAAAAAATTAAGGCGTTGTCCATCATTGGTTTTGTTGTTTTTTCGCTTTCGGGCATAGTGTATATGATTTATGTTATTTTAAAATCTGCGAATTAAAAAGGTATGTAACTTTTTTGTAGAATAGTTTCATGAAATTATAGATGTGAAGCTAATACAGAGAGCTATGTAGCGCTAGCAGCTTTTGAGAAACGTTCCTGGAGTTCGCGCAGTTGCAATTGGCAAATGTAAATCAACCTTTTATTTTATTAATAAGTTAAAGATTTTCATTCGCTATGGTAACGAGGCGATAAAATCTCCTAAAAAACATTGCTAGAGTTAAAGTTGGTAAACTCCCTTAAATTTACACACGCCTCCTATATAGTCAGCGCTTCATGACTCATAGATTGCATGTATTGTTGAAGAGTCTAGTCCGACAGTATGTGGAATCTTATTTTTGTCTGAGATCAGAGAGACTTTCCGTCAAATAACCATTCAGGTACCTAGTCCTAAAATCGTGATGGATAACTTCTGATGACTGAAAAAAAAAACTATAAATAATATTTTCTGGCTCTAGTCACATGCACACTTTATATTATTTTTGATTACATTTTGGACTTATCAGGATATTGAGTTTCACATCAAAACGGATCTGGCTAAAATAAAAAAATATTTCTGCTTTATCAGCAAGCTTTTTTATACCTAGCTTGTTTGTATTGCACCCATATTGCACCAGAATATAATAACGTCATAAAGAGCTCTTATAATAATAATAGCTAATCACAGTTATCACTCGGCACACATCATATGGCACACATTGCAATTGTTTTTTGTTGTTACGAGTGACTAATACAAGGGCACAGACTTTGTTTACCTGTTTAATAGGTAGAAAAAAGATCCACAATTTTATAAATGAGAATGCACATTAACTGAAGCTAAGGTAGTGTACCTGAATTCCAGGAAAGACAAATTACATCTTCGGGTTTTTTTTCGAACGTCTGAAAAACATCCTATACCTAGTACTTGAGAAAGCTCAATTCTATCGTTTGAACTCGGCATTTGGCACAGAAATAAACCTTGCATAAACAATTTTTTGTGAGAAACTACGCCTCATAGAGTCTTATAATGGTAGGTATGTTGCACCAACTGTTTATTCTTTTTATTTAATCAAGATAGATTCTATAACATAACACCTAGCATTTCAAAAAATACAATGGAAAACCGTGTCATTGGTACCTAGGTATATGTTTGAATGCATGATCTACTGTATACCTATGCACTTTTACCTTACATTATATATATTTACAAAGAATTTGGCCCTGATACCTAAGTATGCTCCAGCATGTTCATGGCTACCGAAAAAAAACTAAATTAGTAAATGTTAAGCGCAATGTCTATTGGGCAGAATAATACGTTTTCTTGATAAAATATTGCCGCATTTTATGTATAGTAACAGGCACTGTGCCTTGTCGTGCTCCATATGAGACAAATAGGAGATGTGAACCTACATTAACATCTTTCTTTTTGTTCTGTTAGTTGCAAAGATATGTGCCTTTTTTATGTCGAGCTCAATTATAAATGAAGGTTCTGGTATAGAATACCTATTAGAGTTTAATACGAGCAGTGCCCTGAAAAATGTCGTCACCCTTTTTGCATAGTTCCTGTCTTTGTTTCGCTTTTTTATTCACCGCTAAAGAAAAAGCTAAGAAATATGTCGAAAACAAAATAAGTAATAATTATTCTCAGCTACTAGATCACACGCTTAAGATTTTACCTTCTGTTGCAAAATAAAGTAGTGACTTACACATGCATAAAATTGTCGCTTGTTAAAAGTTTCTTTTTATTAGGTTGCGTTGTTTCTTTTATCTGTCACTGTGATATTTTTTTCTTAGTCAAATAAGAAAGTAGAACGGAAGAATTTTTTAATGATCTATTGTTGAGTTTTTTTCCCACGTATTTAATTCATTATGGCATGTTTTTCATCATATATAAATAGGTACATGGGCATTTAAATGAGTTCCCTAAAATGTTATTTTAAATTTACGTTACTGAATACTGATACAAGAATATGTACCTAGGAGTACATGTTTATACTTTCATTCTTAAGAAATAGTTGATTTTCTTTTTGTATGTGCGTGCGTGGATATAATGGAATAGTGCGTTGTAAGTTTAATTGTGAGATAAATATGTCTGTACAAACATGTGGATGTGATGTGAGAATATGAAGAGGTGTAACGATAAATCTTATCCACAAAGGATAATGCCTTTCTGTAGGTTCACAGTCTGGGCTTTTTCTACAACAACTTTACTCAACAAGGCTTTCTGTGATAATTTCCCTTTCTCACCGGCCAGCCTTCCTTCAGAAAACTAACAAACTAGAATTAAAATTAAAATATTATTTTTAAAACGTTTACAACCTAGGATTTTCTGATACACATAACTTATATCATAAGCATAGAAAAAGCAGTACATATAAGGTCTGTTCCCTTACAATAATGCATTCGAACACATAGCCAAATTCAGTCAAAGTTTGTTTCATTCTATACAAATTCTGAGTACGGGAACGAAGTTTGGCTAATTTGTTCGAATGCATTATTGTAAGGGAACATACCTATAATTTGGTCATACTCATCTACTACATGACGCAGTCTGATCTCTTGTTATTATAGAATGCACCTACATAATGTCTCTTGTACATATTTTTAATTGAATAAAAAAGGAAGGGATACATGTGAATTAATAAGATATATATATAATACAGAAAACAGGAAGAACACATGTGCGCAACGCATTTTTGTGCTTCTTGTGTTGTACCAAATGCAATAATCCTTATTTAACTTTTGCAAAATTGTTTTTTTTAGATAATTGACATTCGAAGGAAATCATAAATTATTAAGTGAAACTTACAAGATGAGTAAAAAACCGGCAACTGGCCCTGCCCTGCATAAGGTTATTATGGTAGGGAGCGGTGGCGTAGGTAAATCAGCCCTTACTCTGCAATTTATGTACGATGAGTTTGTGGAGGATTACGAGCCCACTAAAGCTGATAGTTATAGGAAAAAAGTAATAATATTCGAAGTGCTTCTTAAACAGTTCAATAGCTCTCGATTATTTACAGGTAGTCCTTGATGGCGAAGAAGTACAAATAGATATACTGGACACAGCCGGTCAGGAAGATTATGCAGCTATAAGAGATAACTATTTCCGCAGTGGTGAAGGATTCCTCTGTGTGTTTTCAATAACAGACGACGAAAGCTTTCAAGCTACGCAAGAATTTAGGTATGTTTTGCTGCATGGATATATGTTTATTAATAACGGATTACATAATTTGTTTGATAATTTCTCTTTTTTTAATTTGGTAACTAATTAAAAAGGTTGGTTATGTAATGGATTAAGAAACCTTATTTTTCCGCCGCTGCTTCCAAAAACTGAAATACATAATACAATTTTAAAAAATGTGTATGCATCAGCAATAATAAAGTTAAATTTTTTTTTGTAGAGAACAAATTTTGCGGGTCAAAAACGATGAAAGCATACCATTTTTACTGGTTGGAAACAAATGTGATCTAAATGATAAGCGTAAAGTACCACTCAGTGAATGTCAGTCGCGCGCTCAGCAGTGGCAGGTTACTTACGTTGAAACATCGGCTAAAACCCGAGAGAATGTTGACAAGGTAAGTTAAGCAATTGCTTCTTAAATGTAGTAAAAGTAATTGGTAAGCAGAATACTGACTTATTCATTATAACGGTTTATGTTTTATTCTCCACTTGCAACTTTATTTTCTTTTATGTATGTATTTTAGTTGTAAATTCTTTTTTGCGCATATTAATCATTTTATAGGCTCTCCTGAAAGATTATTATAAGTTATAATAAATGCTGGCTCAAAACAAATCGCATCTTAAAGTCTTTTTTGGTACACTATCTCCCGCGAACGTTTGAGCAACTTCAAACACATAACAGTCCTTAAAATGTTCTTTAAATCAGCCGTTCGGTTATGGTATAAGATTGTTGATCACTGACGCAAATAAATACATACATAGAAAGTTAGGCAAAAATACCTATTGCCCCAATTGCTCTTTTTAATACTGTTTTCTTAAAGTAACCGCGAACATTGAACTATTGGAGAAAATGAAAGAATTACAACTTTTTGTTTGTTCTCCTTGCACTTAAATATATTTTACCGATCAGCCGTGTAAGTGTCCATGGTTTAATGTTATGCTCAGTTAATTTGTTTTTATTATAGTGTGTAAACAAAGATGTTCTTTGGAATATACAGATCTTAGCATTTTACATAACGATTTAATTTAATTTGAATGCCATTTATTTATTTGCTGCACTATGACAAATAACAATAAAATAGTTTTTATTAGATACTTTCCTTTTAATCTTACTTAAGCTGTAGTTTCGATGCGCTTTGTGTGGCTTTCGATAGTATTAATTTATGTTTTTAATTTGCCCTAATAAGAGTATAAAAGAAGAAGAAAATAGTAAGAAAATATTCGACAAAATTGTTTTATCCATTTGCATTATGATCTGAAAATCATTTGTTGCGTCCTTCATCAAACCTCTGGTATGTTTCTTTTTCTTTTTTATTCCACACAGGTGTTTTTTGATTTGATGCGTGAAATAAGATCACGAAAAACTGAAGATTCAAAAACAACAAGTGGGCGAGCTAAAGATAAATGCAAGAGGCGGAAACTTAAGTGCATACTAATTTAGATAGGTGCATTAAGTATACTTATAATATATAGATTTACATTTTTCATTTTAGTTAATATATTATTTTGCTCTAATCCTTTTAATATAGCTCTTTTTAAATATTACAACGCACTAAAAATTTCTTGTTTTTATTTTCGGTTTTAGAAAGTAGATATTCATATAATGTATAAAGGGTTTATTGTGGGCATTTATTAAAATAAGGGTTAATGTGTTAATTCTTTATAATGTATAAACATACAAATGAACTAACCCAACAATTTTAATACTAATAATTTTTGTTTCAAAATCTACATTTTTATAAATGTATATATGTACATAAATACGTATTTGTCTTACTTACAGAAACTAAACAATAACTTATTCATTCAAATTACAATACATCGTTGATATAGCAAAAAGTTGTATGTCCAACATTTTCCGTTTTGGAATTTTATTTTAATAATCACTTATAAACAGTTTTAAAGTTGTGAAAGACGTATCATAAACTCCATTAGGTAAAAGTATGCAAATTTGAATGTTTTTGTTCGATAATCAAACATTAAAAATAAAATACAATTTTATTTTATTCTCCTGAATATTAACAGTCGCTTGATGACACATGACTTTGCAGTATCAACGACTATAAAGAATGCAAGATATTTGTATTAGAAAATTGTAAATATTTTCTTTAAATAATGGGGGTTGAAACATGGGCCAAATTATCACAAACTAAACGACAGCTTTTAAATCGACGATGAAAAAAAAAATTACGGGAAGGTATATTCTATTGATGGCTAGCAGTACGGTAAACTCTATACATCAAAAAAAAAATCGACGTGGAAATTCCCTGAAAATTCGAGCAGTTAATGAATTTGAGAATATTTTTCCATGTTTTTTTAAGTTAAATGTATATAATTCCCCATTGAAAAATTTTAAATACTCGTCAAAACGATCACTAATTACCTAGGTTTTGTATACATTTTTAATAAGCTGTGAAATTTGTGGATTTCTGTAGACTACATATATGTGTAACTACAAACAAACGTAATGCATAATTTAATGATAATTCCAATTGTTTTGTTATGTATACCTATCAACCACAATTATAGTTATTTTGAACCAACAACAAAATGCTCATCAAGTCAAGGTCATTGGTGCGGCAATTTTACTTTCCTTGCAGGACAGAATAATTTATGATTTTTTTTAAATCAAAATAATGATGATTAATATGTTTCTTATGCGAGATCTTTACTATACAGATGTATCAAAACGATATAAGCAATACTCTACAAATGGCCCTTATTGTGAATCAAATGTTTTGGTTTATTTTAATATCTAGCATAAATGCATAAGCAATGTATTAAATTGGATAGCTTTTTTCATTTAGGTTGGTTATGTTTTTTGTGTTCTTTCAAATGTCTAAAGCTTATTATTTATATAAACATTGTTTTTTTTACAATCATTACGTAACTTGTTATTTTTTTAAACAGGTATTTTATGATCTAATCAGGGATATATCATCACGTAAAAAACAACGCCAAACAGTTGTGCGACAGCCTACAAAAACAAAACCTCATTGCTGCCAATTGCTGTAATATCCATAACTTGATATGCAATGTGTATGTGAGAATAATACATATTTGTGTTAAAAAATCTTTAACAAGATCAAAGATAATAAAAATTAAACTTATTTACTTCTGCATGCTATCATAAGAAACAGCAGAATTACAAAGAACTAAATTAAGTACGAACCGTATGTGAAAATGTTTGTATTTTTTTTTTATTTATTCAAAATATAATAAATAGTAAATAAATGGTAAACATCTAAGAGAATAGTATAAGCATTAAAATAAGATAAAGTTTATACATTCATGATACAGAAATGTACTATCGGAAATGTATCTAAACATAAATACATAAGTTTTCACTTTTGTTGTACTTCCTACTTTTTTTTTATTTGACTATCCTTAGCTTATGGATAATCGCCAGAAAGCAGTCTTTAAAATAAAATAAATTAAATGTTGGCTTTATTAAAACTGGCAATCGCATTCACATCTTTCGAGCTCGACGACAAAGAACGGTCTTTATTTATATAAGAAAATACATTTTTTGCTAAATATGTATCCAAGTTCCTTTTTTCCTGAGAAAAGTGAAAAAATGTTGCATTTATGAGAACTATTAATATTATAGTTTTATTTCGCATTTTAAGTACATATAATTATCTATTGTTGTTAAATATTTATACTTTTATACAAAGATTTAAAATTGTGTTCTGTGCTTCATTCTAATATAAATATTAATTTTATATGTATAAATACGATAAATTGAAAATATACATAGCTCTTGCAATTTCTTAATATTTTTAATGAATGGGGGCGGTATTTCGCTAAATTGCGCATAAAAGTAATAGTATATCAACAAGTAAAAAAAGGAATCAGGCAAGGCTTGTGAACTAATGTCTATCATTATAATTGCAACGATTACTAAAAAAACGTTTTTTTTAACATTCCCCAAACTACTTGACATTTTTTAATACATCTATTTTATTAATAATCACTATCCGATATCGAATTTTCTGAATAGGCATAGGTTTTTGGGAATTATGGGAAATATCGAAAATTTTTTCAAACTCACTGAAACCTACAGACATTTGAAGATATTCATGGCATATTTATTTTATTAAATTGTTTCGGGTGCTGGGAACAATACCGAATGTATAAATGCATGCCTAGCCTAAAACTTACATAAATAAGATTCGAAAATCGTTTATTGATGGATTGCCTGAAAAATAAATACAAAATCTTAAAAAAATTGTAAAAAATATAACTGCAGAACACAATTATGCATTAATAATACATATACATATAAAATATAAATTATACACGAAATTTATAAGAAATAATAAAAAATTTATACAACACACTTAAATTAATGAAACAATGTCAATGCAGGCACACAATTAAGCGAATGCTGAAAGTTTTTAATTTTATGTGCATTTGAAAGATTTTATATTTTACAGAACAACTGTCTTTTATGTTAAAGTCTAGGACGAGGTCTAAGCTTTTTAGTTTAAAATGTCCGTACGTGTGATTTGACATTTTATAACGTTTCAGACAAAAAGATATTGGTGGAACCTCAGAGCCATCACAGCTCGAACCATGGGGTTATAATTATCTTATCTCATTTGTGTCGGGGAGGCTTGTTTTCATGTTCACCGGGCATACGGTATCGAAAGCTTTAATCAAACAGATTTTCCGGTTTTCGTGTTCATACATATTATATCTTTTTACCTTTTTTATTTTTAAGCAAGATTTATTTTAGCATTCCTAGTATATTCACGAGCTAAGCCATGTGGGCAAGCAGAGGCAAGGATAACAAAGTGGGCCATTAAATAAAAAATATTATGTAATGTTCTACAATTTATTGTGCAAGGGTTGCGAACGACGGATGTGGAAATGGGCTTTCCATTACTTCCAATCTTCAGGGCCAATCCCAAAATAAGTCCGATTCTACTTTCAAATTGAACATTTCTGTTTGAAAGTAGAATCGGAACAACTTTTGAATAGAATCGAATTACATAGTAGGCCCCCTGGTGTAGGAGAGATGATTCAACTTTTATATTTTCAATGTTTCAGTAAAATAAAAGCTGCAGGAAAATCTCTTTGGATTGTCAGAAACGCAAAAGGGATCTATATCTATACTACAGGAATTACATAAAGGGGATAGCACAAGGCAAAGTTATTCCGTATCGTTTTCGTGGTAAAAACCTAAACTAACGAATAAACGAGCATAAAATCTTGCGTTTTTCTTTAGGAGTCAAATCTTGATTGATTTGGTCTACTGGAACTAACTTACCTATAATTTAGCCCGCTCTATATTTAAAAATAATGCAATATCTGTTGATTATTTATCGGTACATTTATTTTTGTGTTAAGACACCTACTTCACACGTATTGGTTATTATTTGTGAACTAATTAAGAAATATGTTAAGTAGCTTAAATTAAGACAAATTTTGTTTATTCTTTGAATGTACTTAGATCTTGTTAAAAGCGGCAACATCGACACTTTGGACGTAGTCCTCCAGTTTTTCAATCTCTTCTATTAATCCATCAACTGAAACTTTATCATCTTCGACAACACAGGAGATGCTCAGTTTTTTAATGCCGAAAGCGACTGGAACGTATTTGGAAGCCCCCCACAACATACCATCCAAGACGATTTTTCTAACTTCTGCTTCCATAGCTGCCATATCAGTTTCATCGTCCCAAGGTTTTACATCCAAAACAATGCTCGACTTTGCAATAATAACGGGCTTCTTTGATTTTTTAGCAGCATATGCGGCCAAACGTTCTTCACGAATTTTGGCAGCTTCCGCAGATTCCTCTTCATCAGAGTCAGAGGCAAAAAGATCAACTCCGTCATCATCATCGGCATTGTTTTCTGTAGGTGGTGCGACAGGTTTAACACTAACAGTTGCTTTACCGGCATTAACATTTACGGAAGCTAGTTTCTGTTCCAGAGACTTTACACGCTTTTCAGACTCGATGCACACGTTTTTTAGTCCTTCAATTAATTTACGAAGGTCGGCGTTGTCCTTTTCAACGGCTGCAAGTCGATCCAATACATCAGGTGAAGCTGGCGAGGCTGCCAATGTTGCAATACCGTCCATCTAGTAACATGACAAATAGTAAACATTTGAATAAATTGTTTTTATAATGATATTAACCTTTTCAAGAGAGTTTTTGATGTGCTGTCTGGCTTTGGCTATTTCAGATACCAAAGTGCATTGGCTGCCTGATGATCCCTATAGTAAAACACATGCAAAAACAATTAAAGTTAAAACAAATATTTTCGCTTCATTAAAAAAAAAAAGGAAAAGGAAAAAATATGGATAGGTGGCTATACAGGTACAGAACCAAAAAGTAAAAAAAAATCAATGTCAAGGCACAAAATGGTGGGCTGTAGTGTTGACCAACAAAAAAAATACTTAATTGAACTGGTTATCAAACCTTATTCTTGAGAGCTTTTGGTTTCTCGATAGATTCATGAGAATCCCTTTTTGCTGCAAGTGTCGAGGGAGTTGGTGGAACATTCTCTTTTTGACTTATATCATGCAGCTTTTCCGCAGCATCTTTGTTGGTCTTCTTTTTCTTCTTTTTCTTGGATTTCGTCTCCTCAACAGCTACAATGTTTTGGGATATATCTGGAGTTACGTTATTTGATATATCGTTTGGTATACTGTTAGTTGACGAAACCTCCGAGTCGGCCCCCTTGGGTTTTTTTTGCTTTTTTGACCTTGCTACAGAAGTATTGGGCGTTAATTTTACCGCAGGTGGTACTGCTTCCTCGCTTTCCGTCATAATTTCTGGGCTTTTAGATTTGCGGGAAATCTTTCTAGTTCTATACTTACTTTTTACAGTGCTTGCGTTTGGAGGAAGACTTTCAATTTGCGTGGCACTAACTTTTCCTTTTAGCAGCTTGTAATTATACGTTTGTATTACTTTGATTTTCGGCTTGTTTAATTACATATACGATTTAAGCACTAATTATATAAAACATGTACCTATACTTTTTTCTTACCTTTGCTAAACGTTCATAGTATTCTTTTTCAGCATCATGATAGCGAGATTTTTCAACCCAAATACGCTCAGCTGCAAGTGGACAGGCCATTTTGTTATCTAAAATTTTATGATATAGGTACATGATTTTAAACTTGGAAGAGGATACGCAGGAAAATCTATAATTTCGCGCCTGCGTCTGAGCGGCAAAATTAACACCGAACAAAACGTGGCATGTGCAATTATAAATTTTCCGTTTACGAGTTGGCTTTCTTTAATTATTATTGGTAAATTGTACTTTTTTTACGCTTTAATGATATACTTACAGTTTTAGTGAGCAAATTTGTGTAATATGATGTTAAAGTTAATATAATCACAATTTTGCAAACCCGAGTAAAATCCAACAAGCTTTTCTTATTGGAATAAGTTGCAACTTGCAAGACGTGTGTCTAGGGATGAATCGATACAAGTAAATACAAGTACATACTCGATACTTTTGATTCGATACCAAGTATTTTGGGAATCGATACCTTTGGTTGCGATACCAAGTAGGTATCGTTTAAAAGTACTTGCATCGAATGAAAGTATCGCACTTTGACTTAACACCCAACCTAGCGATACTTTTATTCATACTCAATGTTCATGCAATTTAGTATTTCTCTTTCCTCTTCGCACAAAACAGAAATCACACACTTACCCCACACACACAAAAATTCTTGCATTACTTAAACACGTACACCACGCATTTTATATCTCTTTACGCACACTCTTACAGTCTTTATGAACTCTTTTACAAAATGAAATTAACTCTCTAGGAATGCGTTTAGTCTTTCTTTTCCCACGTAAAGTCGTACGTAACTCGTAAATTCTAATTCGATGCAAGTAGGTATTCGATGCAAGTAGGTATCGATACTTTTCATCCGATACCGAGTAGGTTCCGATACTTCTTTTCGATACTAGTATCGAGTACAAGTACTCGATACCTTGAAGGTATCGTTTCATCCCTACGTGTGTCTCTGGATTGAACTACGAAATACGAATGTGAAGTGTGAGTGAACAGACCAGCACCAGTGCCTTTCGCTTTCAGGCATGGCGATGGGTTGGTTTTTATTTGTGTGAATATTGCAATGTAGTAGATCAGTAGAACGTACTAGCACTACTACCAGTGTGAAATAAAGGCCCTGCTTGATGAAAATCGGGTAAGTACATAATTATGCCCGGATAACTAATTTAAATTGTTGTAATGTTCATAATTTTCTTTTCTACCGGTATGTCAGAATCCATTTGACGTGCAAAAACATACCAGAAATAAAAACTGCTGCCAGTCAGAAGGAACGTAATATAGTTCGGCAATAGGTACTTTGCTATTGGTTAGTTATTATATTATTTATTATTTCAATGAGTTTAGTTTTATTAATAAAACTATCTATAGCAGTTTTACATATTTAAAGCATTTTCGGACAAACAATGTTAATTATTTACCACTTTTCCATTACAGGTATGTTTTTTGAGCTTCTATAAAATGTCGTGTGTTTCAACTTTTAGTTTGCAGTTTGGTTATAATATCCACACAAATTAGAAGTAGGTTACAACAAAAGCTGCTGCTGTCAAATCACTTCCACTTGGGATAAATACCTAGTGTGAATCTCGGAAATGTCAAGTACGGCCTTATAATATTTGTTTGGCTTTGTTTTGTTTCGGCATATTTATTTCCATCCCCTTAAGTTGTACACAAGAAAAATTAAAGTTGTTAATTCTAATTTTCATTGAAAACTATATCAATCAACACCGTTGTTGCTGCAATAAAACAAATTCAGCTTATTTATAAATGTATTATAGGGAGTGTATGCACTAGGTATTTAAACTGCCTCTAGAAATGCCATTAAGACTTCATAGTATGAAACAAAAACTGTCCGATTTTTTTTTATTTACTTATTTTATTTTCTTAAAGAAAAAAATCAAAAATAAATTGGATTTGTTGAAGCTACTCTCTAGTGTCTCTACTGATAGCACTTTTCAAGCTTTACAGCTGCACACAGACACAACACAAATAACAAAAAAGAGTCTTTCAATTTAAATTTGTTAGAATTTGATATTTTGGATCAAGATATTTTGTTGAATTTCATTTTTATTCTTCCTCAGTTGATATAGGTATTGTTTTGTATTACCAGAATGGTATTATTTATATCTCAACTCGAAAATTTTATAAAAGGTCTGGTTGCACTAAAGGCATTCATGTTCAACTTGCAGATGTCGCCAGTGTCATTTGCCAATTTTTTAAATCAAAATCTGGGCTGTCGTTCGCAACTGGTAATTGTTTATTATATTTTGTATGCACTTGAATTGTTCGTGGATAGAACGGTCGACATTTTATATTTATTTAAAAACAATACAGAAATGTGGAATAATTTCGCTTTATCCTGCGCCGAAGATGAAACAATAAGCAATGCTTTTTGTACAAACGTTATTTTTAAGATATGGAGTGAGGAATTGGTAAAATATATCTTTTGAAATGCATAGGTGAATTTTTAAAAGAATTTATTTCAGGTATACAAATACCCTCAAGTTTGCGCCAGTGTCCAGAATAAAAAAATGGTCATAGGTATCGACAAAAGTATCGTTTTGCTAGAAGACGAAAATATAGCTAAGTGCAACTTTCTTGGTTTCAACTCTCTAATCGATGCGGTTGTTATATCTAATTCCGGAAATCTTATAGTTTGCGGTTTATCTGATGGAGAAATTCATGGAGTCTGCATAAAAGGAATACCCTTGTTCAATCTGTAATGTACAAAAAGGGGCAACAAATGGAATGTAATTTATGTTTATTTACAGAAGCGTTAATCAAGATGATATACAAAAGACTACGACGATTGCAGGAATACGAGAAGTTAAGGAATGTTACTATATAACTTGTACAAATGGTAGCATTTACAAGTAAGATCATTTAAAAAAGTATAATGCAATATTTACAAAATTAGTTTTTTCTTGCCAAGTGCCATTTTTTTGTTTTGAATCTTAAATTGTTTCGGTGTTTAACTATTGTAGTGACCTAGCTTCTTACAGTCATTCGTTTGCGCAAGAATTCGTTTTGGAAAAAGTGAAGGGACGAGTAGGTCCTACTACTTACAATTTTATGCCAAATCCGAATAACTGGACCAAGTCAGTAGTCCAACACACTAACAACTGAGACACTGTGTCCACGCTAAGTAATAACAATTAAGAATTTTGAAGGGTTAAATCCTATAACTTTAAATTTTCCCTGTTAATTAATATTTGAAACCGCTTTTAAGAGCTTTTTGGCTTATTGTTTCTAAACTATTTGCATTCTGTGGTAATAAACTGAATCCGACGTATCTTAACCTCGATCGGCAGGTTGTTGTTTGGTGCTGCCGTAGCTCTATGAAATGTTCATCCGCCCCATTGATTTGGCATTCACAGAATCGAAGCAAATCCAATGATATTTTAAGTTTGTATAAAGTAAAGTTGTACGCCGATCAACCGGATTGGGTAGTAATTTGATCAAATTTAAGGCTTGTAGATTTTTTTACCGATTCTAACTAATGATACATTTGGCCAATACAAATCCGTCTGCAAAGCTCTTGAGCCTGCGATATTATCCTAGTAACTACTGAGCTTATTCGGAGATCGTTGTTTAGGGTACTTAATACTTTTATTTACATAATAACCTTAAACTATTAAATAATTTTAGGCTTTCGGGCATAGACGAATCCCGCATTGAATCGTGTCTTAATATATCTTTAAAAGAAAACGAGACGGTTCCATTTGATGAAACAATAATGGATAACGTCATTATTGAAAGACTGACGAACACGAAAAGTCTTAATGAAATTACTGCTGTCGCCTTGATACCTCTACAAAATGTGGATGATTATTTATTTTTAGGAGGCACAAAATGCTTCCTACGATTTCAAACAAAATACGAAGACGCAAAGGTTATCATATCTGATTTCTTCCAAGGGCTTAAAACTATTCATAATTTGGGCAATTACATGTGATTATAAACATACTTATTTACAAAACTACTTTTATCAAATACATTTTATCATACAGCATCGCTTTAACAAACAGTGGTCATCTCTTGGAAATATGTCCTTACTCAAAATTGGTTTATCAGAATCCTTTCAATATAAGTTATCTAATTGATGCGTTAACTGTGATGGACAATAACGACAATGTTATTGAGCTGTTGTTGCTTACGAAACCAAATGAAAACGGCGTACGCGCTATGAAAGTGGTTGAGCTTCCATGTACGGGTTTAACATTTTTATTTGAATTTGTTTGTATTGATATAATTATGTGTTTCAGCTTTTAAATGCATTTACGAATTTGAAATGACAAAAGACACTTGGCTTGTTAAACAGCCAAAGTGCTCGGTAAATCTGTACTACTTAAGCGGGGAAAATAATAACGCACAAGGTTTTCCGCAGGAAATTGAAATGAAATTAGTTTCAGAAACACAGCCGGCAGAGCGACTTAAGAAGCTAATTTGCAAGGGGCACCTAGAGGAGGCAGAGGTCAGTATTTATGGGTAGTTTTAAAGGTATGTTTTTTTAAATTAATATATTTTTTATAAAGGAGTTTGGAAAGCAGTTTGAGCTGAGTTTGCAACCGATTTATGAAGCTAAAGCAAAGAGAATTCTCCTTAAGATGAGTATTATAACTGAGGTAATTAAAAATAAGGCAAATTTAAATACAAGAGAAGCTAAGAGACAAAGAGAAGAAAAATAAACAACTGCAATCATATTGGCCGCGTTCCACTGTCCGCTAGATAACTAGCGGCATGTCATATAAAAAAATGGCATTTCACCATAGGCGCTAGAGATCTAGCACCTTTTGTGAAATTCCCCTTTCAGGAAAATTTCTCCTTTCAGGGAAATTTCTCAAGCTAGCGCAAAGTTACCCAATGCAGAGAGACCAGTCAAAGGAAAAACGTTCAAACGTTTGCAAAATTTGCCACTGGTGCTAGGGCTCTAGCGCGAGCTTTCCTTCATCTGGGATATTTTGTGCTAGACGTTTAGCGGGCAGAGGAACACAGTCATTGACAACCTGATGTCGTACGTGGGGATCTAATTCGTAAATTTGTTTATACTCCCAAGTTTCGCCAAAATTGAAAGTCGATGGTTTTAAAGTTGGCACATTTTTGATATAGCTATTTTGTTTCTTAGGACAACATCGATCAATTGGAAGACAAATTTAAGACTCTCATGGGTTTGTTAAAACTAGTCGAAAGCAAGGAGTTTTTCAAAAATATTCGATCACTTGAAATACCGAGTAGGCGCATTTTGAATTTGTTTTTAGATGAGATTCTTCAACATTTGGACGAGGAGGTATGTCAGTATATGTTCACGTACTCCTCAATTTAGTTGTATTTTGTTAAAGATGGACGAAGATTGTATACAGGACATAAAGGAGCAACAACTGCGTTTAAAAACATTAGCCCTAATAGATCCATACGAATGCAATATGGACTGGCAGCGTTTCGTTTACCATCCGAACATTGTTAAATTATGCTCGTCGTTTTTAAAAAGTGAAATTTTAACAGCTTGCATTATTTGGAGGAGACATTCGGCATCTATCATACCTCAAATCGACCCACCAAATATTCGTAAACTAATGAACCTGATTCCAGCTAACGTGGAAGCATTTAATTTAGTACAATGGCTTCGCCATTTTGTGCCAAGTATTTTACACACTTATCCAAGTCTTATGCCTTTTATCATAGAATGGAGTATTCAAAAGACACGATCATTGCAATTCTCAAAACATTGGCCTGACATTGGACTTGAATTTTCGACCAGAGTCGCTGAGATTTTTAACGAAATACATTTTCTCCATTCGTAAGTGAGCTTAATGGATAAGTTAAAGTTAAATTGACATGAATGTATGTTTTTGGTTTTCAGCGATGTCCGCCGACAACATGAAAAAAACCTTGAACGCCTTAGAGACTTGGTCAATGCTCTCCAGGATTTGGCGGTCCTTAAAAAGAGTTATAATCTTGTTTTTACTTTGGACAATTATATCAAGGACTCTTTAGATGAGACATCATTGTGCATCCTTCAAAGGGTGCAAATTACAAATTTTAAGAGTCTTGTTAATAATTTCCTGTATCCAATATATATGGAACGAGGTCAATCTCCGGTTAAAGCAATTCGAAAGTACATAAAATTTCTTGTAGCTAGTAGACACAATTTAAGCTCTTGGTTAATTCGCGCTGTGCAATCCATAGAGCTATTACACAGTGAAGATGATCGTTTGGAGAGTGCTTTACTTGTTTTACAGGTATGTATATAAAATTTGTTTATATGATAACTTGTATTTGATGTTATCTATTAAATGTAATTTAAGTCATCTCCTGTGCCTTGGCCCGAAACTGTAGCCCCACTCATAAAATTCGGTAATTCAACGCATCCATTGGCTCAAAAAATAAACACAGAGTACGAGATTCAAATAATCAAAATCATGAAAGTTAAATACGGTTGGCCAGCAGATGGTACCGACTGCAACTTGAAACTTGTATTTAGGATTGTTAAAACAGAATTGCCAGAAATGATAGAGGATATCAAGAATCTAACTAAAGCAGCCCCCGAAATACAAGGTAGCGCAAACTTTTATTGCTGTTATGAGCTTGCCCGCAAGGGAAAAATTGACTTTGCATTGCGGTTTTTCAATAACTTGGAAGTTAAACAAAAATCAGATTGTAGTGAAAAAATAATTAGCATTTTCTCGGTAAGTGTTTTTTTTATGTAATAATAGAGATGGTGTTACATATTGCTTTCTTTTCAACAATTTCATTGATAGGAATCACTTGAGGATCCAGCTATAGAAGACGTTTCACATAACAACCTGTTTGAATTTTTCAAACTGATAACTCCACAATCCAGTAAAAGTGATCGAAAGGTTTTGTTGCAAATTCAAAATGTTCGAATGCTTAAAGTTCAATTTAATCTTAATGCATCTTCAACTGATTTAAAGAATCAGGATATTCGCCGAAAGTTATTAGATAATGGTATAAATAAATCAGTCGACAAATTAATAAATAGAGCAAGCAACATTACAACTGTTTGGAATGAAATTTGTGAACTAGCAAATGCACTGAATTTTGAAAAAGTTTTCGGGATATTTGAAATGTGCAAATCGATTAATAAAGTGCACTTGTCATGTGCTCTATCGTACTATACATTGGAACTCATTGGCTGCACACAACTAAATGCAGAAATTTTTATTGATCTTGCAATCCTGCTTATTGCACAGCAGCTGATTTTCTGTCAGAGCAGTAAGTTAAAATTTGTAATATCCTTGCAGGTGTTTACGTTTTTATTTTATCGTCTTGAAGAACAGGTAAGGGATACTGCGATGGCAACAGATCCCCTTACGTTCCCGCTTGTATATAAGCTTCTTATCAATGCTTTACAATATGGGAAAGCATATCAGTTAGAAATACTTGAACTTCTCAAATGGGTGCAGATTGTGAGCATTTGCTACGGACTTGACGCAGTGGCAGAGTATTATGCATCAGAGGATAATATAAATGAACGGGTAAGCTAAACTCCTTAACTAAGAAAATTATATGAAAACTCAAATTCGCATCATAATAATTGGTCATTTCGCACTCTGATCACAGGCAGTAATACTTTATTAAACTCTTAATTTTGCAGATTTCCAAACATTTAAAAGAGACTGAACAGCTTTCACCAAAGGACGATAAACCTCAAAGCCGTAAGCGAAATTCCATCTCTGTTTTCGATGAAGTTGTTTGTGGACAGGAGATCCGGAAAGAACGGGTATGATACAAAGTTAACAAGTGAAATTGTTCTAATTTTTACCTCAGACTTCCAGGGATCACACTCCAGTTGTGAATTGTGTATCACAAGCTCTGTTACTAGTGATTTTGGAAATAAAACCTCAATTGTGTTCGTTTCATAAACTTTATTCGTTCACACATGCCAAACTAAAAATTGATGTTAATCGGTATGAGATTGTAACAACATTTTGAATTGTTTTTAACTATACATATTTCAGATTAAAAGAGGATTTCTTTCATTCACTCGAACTTTTAGTCAAATCGAAGCAACATAACTCATGTTACTCGGTGGCACAATACATGTTAGAGTATCAAGCCAAATCAACGGTTCGAATAATACACGTTGACTTTGTGTCACTGCAACTCCGGAGGGTGTTTCGTCATTTGTTGTCGAATAAGGATCCAAATTTTATAGGCAAGAAGGTTTTCATATATATTTCTTAATACTAACGAAATTTGTTTAGATCTTTTCGCAATGTTGATTTCCGATATGCAACCTCGTCTCCAGCTCGAAAATCTTGCTTATGACCTTAAGTCCGATATTCAGAAAGTTAACCTTTTTATATTAGCTGAAATGTACAACACGCATATTGAAGACATGGCTAAGGTTAAGTCAATTAGAGAGAGGTATGATAGTAAATGTTGTATTAATACTACATACTAACAAATGGTCTTCTAGTCGCATTAAGCAGTTCTATTTCTCGGAGCTTTGTAAGCAAGATGCGAGCCTTAAGTCGAAAACTGATATCGATATTGTTTCGATGGGTCAGCTTATGAAAGAACTAAGACACAATATGTTAGATGTACGTCTCTTGGAAAGGCTGAGCAAAGATTTTGGTTGGGATTATCAACAAGTACTAGTATCGCAGGTAACAATTTATTTTTTATAAACTATAGATATATGTACAAATTTTATTGTTTAATTTTCGTAAAAAAGGTTATTGCAGTTCTTCATTTGCAAGAGCCCAGTTTCGAAATAAAAATCGATGCTTTTGGAAAAGAAGAGCTATGTATGAAAACTTCTGTAGAAGAAATGAAAGTTCTTTGCCAGGCCTACATTAATGAAATTAAAAACACCGAACTTTTGGCCTCGAAACTCTTGCATTTTATGTCCGAGGTAAGTTGCTTTTCATAATTATAACTATTTACATAGTTTGTTAAACATAACGCTGTGAACACCTTGAAAAATTGCAAACTTTATGAGGTCGGTGTGCAAAATATTTCTTCATATGATCTACTTTGTACGGATTAAATAAATAATATGCATTTCTTTTTTTCAGATTAACTTTTACTTTTATGAGCACTATTTGTGCGTAATCGAGATATTAATCTATATCGATGCATTGCCGCCTGATATGCAGCTTTGGAACTGTATATTGTTATTCCTGAAACATAAAATGGTATCAAAACGCCGTAATCGACCTTCACAAATAGAAACCGATTGGTGGCTGAAGTCGCACTCAGAAATCGGGGTTCTTCCGAAAATTTCGAAATATCGCTTGCCTTTCATGCCCATTGTTCAAGAGCCTCTGAAAGATATATTAGGTTTGTGGCTTTCAGAACTTTTTACTTATCCATAATTCATAATTTTGTTAAGCAGATAATGAGGTGGACATTGATAACTGCGAGAGCTGGTTTCCATTGATTAAAATGCACACGGTTCTACAGACATCTGCTTCGCAATCGGATCTAGTAAAAATGCGCGATTACTTTTGTATGTCTGCGGTAAAAAATTCTATTTCGGAATACAAGGCGAACAATGATACCGATACATGGCATTTGCAACCCACAAATAATGCGTTTTTGCAATCGGTATGTCGTATGTTAAATAGCAAGAATATTATCCACTTTGAAATCTAACTTACAGATCCTTAGATTGGTACGACATGTTTCGAATCCATCAAAAGTTATACTAATACTCTACTTCGTTACAAGTCACGCTCCTGACGGGGCAGATCAGGTTGAATCATCGTACGAATGTTTTAAGTATGCGGTGAAACATGAGGATGAATTGGTCTGCCAAGAAAAAGCCGTTGAAACTGTTCAGAAAGCGAAAAGAAAATATCCGATTTTTAAAACGCAACATTTACTGCATGTGTACGGACTTGTCGAAGATAAACTCTTGCTATTGGTTGAGAACCCAAAGGAGCTCATATACTCCCTGTACTATCACGAAATGATATTGAAACCCAATAAACCAGATATAAACAAAGTTTGCAGGGAAATAGCTGAACTCCACGATTTGGACATAGACATGATGCAGTTTAATTTACTTCAGAAATGGCTCTCCTTCACAGCATTATCAACGGAAATAACAACGTTAGATGAGACTTTCTATGAAGACTTGAATAGTTCATCCGACATAAGAGTAGCAAACGATTCCGAAAATGTAATTAGGTGAGTTTGCTACCTTGAACTTGTTTACCCAGGTCTTAAAAAACTAAAAAATTCAACAGAGCACATTACATACTGAAAAGTTGGGAAACCGATAAAGCTATGCAGTTCCTTGTTGGTCACATTTTTCCAGCTGATGGGTAATTCATAACGTTGAAGTTCTAGGCCGATGAATTTATTTTGTTTTTCTCTTTACAAGCTCTGTTAATACAAGTAAGCAGCTCCAGATGTATGAATGCTTCTCTCAACTGAACGATGGTAGCTCAAACTATAACGATGTTTTAAGTCAGCGCAAGTACATTATAATTAAGTGTGTACATGATTTAAAGCAACTAGGCTACAACTTTAGCGTAGACAAATTCGCTGACTACGATAAGATTACAATTTTGAAAAAGATATGGCAGAATCATTCTAACAACCAGTTCGCAATGGAAGTCATCGCCAACATATGCATAGGCTTTGATATTTATATTCCAAAAATTTGGAATGGTGTTCTTAGGCAGATGGTGCAATTCAATATGATTCGAGAATTGAATGCACTTGTTGATGTTTTGTCATGTCAATCAAAAATCCTGCACACTGATGGGCTAATAAAAGCATGGGGTTGTGTTTTAAAAATTCCTTTTAAAAAGGCAAATCGGACGCGATCTTTTGAACAGGAACAGCTCTTAATGAAAACTTTATTTAGGATACAGGTAAACAAATAATTTTGAATAATAAATTGTTGAGGTTATCGTTTTGTATCGATTTCAGGGATGTCCTGTAGTCAGTGATAAAAATTTGATTGAGATTGCTGAGGATTGTGTACGCATAGATCGACTGCATATGGCCGCCATATTAATGGTATTCTGCTGTTCAATAGAAGCCCAGGAACGAATAAAGAACGTGAGTACCTTAAAGGATTCTTTCTATTACAAATATTGGCTTCTCCTTATATTATGTATATGTAAAAGTTTTTCGATATATTTTCTATAACTGATTATTTTATTTCCAAATTTGGTTGACAGCTTTGTCTGTCTTGTTGTGAACCAAATAATTATTCATATTTCGGAAATTGTAATACATATGTAATACGTATGGCAACGGAATTTGACAAAATTCAAAATGTTTGAATGCATCAGCGTATGGGGATAGATGTTTTTTTCCGTCAAGTGATTTCGAAAAGCACTAGGTAGCTTGAAGTTGTAAATTAATTTTATTTTCTTTCCTTATTGGCATTGAATAATGTGCCCGTAAATTTGTTTTCTGTATCTATTCCTTTCTATTAGTAATAAATTGTGCACTTTTTTCTATACAAATATCTACTTGGATTTTTTATTTATTTCCAGATGATAAAATCTCGGTTGAACCCCAACGTGCGGAAAGATATTCTTGATTTAGAAGAATCTGGCATATTGCCGAGTATTATTAATTTTGTTTTAAAGGAGTTGAATATATAAATTAAATTTTTACTTTTTAAATATTCTCTTTCAACGGTTTTATACGATAATTGCAGCCTGCAAGGGAATTTCATATACATATAGATATACTTAATGTTCTATCTATTGTTGGAATGCAGTGGCTTTCGCTTTACAGCAGGGGAAGGAACTTTAAGTGCCCAATCGAAAAAGAAAGGTTTATACAAATACAAATTCATTTAATTCGAAAACAAATATTCCTCACTTAGTTTATTGGTTTATTATTTAGCTCATTTACAAAAGCTGAATTATATTCCATAAAACATTATTGTAAAAAAAATACATAAAAGTCAAGGGCAAAAGCTTTGTAAATACACTATTAAGTTTATATAGAACATTATTATAATTACAACCGCGACATGATATCATTTCTTTTTTGGATCCTTTAAACCTGCTCCAGCGTTAAACTTAAAGAAAATTATGTCACCATCTTCTACTACGTAATTACGACCTTGTTGCCTATATTTGCCAGCGGACTTAGCAGCTGCTTCCGATCCTTCTTCCTTAAAGTCTTTAAAGTGCATTACTTCTGCCATAATGAAACCTTTTTCAAAGTCCGTATGGATACGACCAGCAGCTTGTGGAGCCTTAGTTCCTTTCTGAAAATAGAGATTAATTTGAATTCTGTATTTGAGACAATGCATTGTATTATGTTCATACTTGAATAGTCCAAGCTTTAACTTCATCTGCGCCAGCAGTGAAAAAGTATTCTAACTGCAATGCTTTGTAACCCGTTACTATGATTTTATCCAAAACGGACTTGCATTTGGTTTCCTCCTCATATGCCTTGCGTTCGGATTCATCCTTTTCAGCAAGTTCATGCTCGAAATGACCGGAAAACGGAATGATGATGGCTCCCGGGTCATTTTTATCAACCCACTCCTTAATTTTTGCTAGCCACTTGTTCTTCTTCCTTATAAAGTCTTTGTCAGATAGATTCACCAAATAAATCACAGGCTTGGACGTCAGAAACATGTACTTGTTAAGCGTTTCGATCTAGATTTAAAATTGAAGAAAAAGAATCCTTATTTTGGTGTTGATATCAAATCATGCATAATCATATGCAATAAACAAACCTAAAAAAAGCGAAGCCGTTTGCTTAATTTAACTTATCATTTATCAACTTCGGATTATGAGTTTCATTTAAAGTTTATAAATGCAGACTAGTGGTCAGGGTACTTAATTTTCCTCATAACGATTAACGTCTGCATGCTCAAAGCAATGAAATGGAAATAGCATTAAAATCAATTAATGCACATCAAAAATTTTATTCACAACACTTTACCATTACAACTTAAAGGAAACTCTACTGAAGGTTTAAAATTGTCTCTCTTGCAGGCATATTTTGAAAGGGGTTTCAAATGCAGAAGTGAAATATCATCCTGGCCAGAATGCGAAAAACAGGTTTGACGTTTGTAGAACTTGTGTTCCACACTACTTTAACGCCACGTCGTTAAACGGCATAAAACGCCTAGAAACACGCTACATGTAATATTTCGTATTCGTAGTCGTATTTGAATTGTTTGATTTATTGCTTATTTTGTAAGTGTACTTACGTCATGCACATTCCAGTCAGCAAATCGCAAATGCCTCTTTTCATCCAATAAAATATTCTTCACCTTGCACATAGAGTCATACTCTGGCTTTAATTTCTTGTCACCCCCTCTGGCAACAACCTTTTCTAATTTATCCAGATTTTGAAGAAGTTTCTCCTCGTCCTTTAAGCGAAGCTCTTCAGTTATAATGTCTAGATCCCGAACTGGATCAACTTCACCTTCAACGTGAGTAACATCAGGGTCCTCGAATGCGCCTTATAGTAGGAAATGTATTAAATTATTAAATGAATAAATGTTTATAAAAAAGTGAAAACTTTACGGCACAAATGGAAAATTGCATCACAAGCGCTGATATGCGAGAGAAAAGCATTTCCAAGACCTTGTCCCTCTGCGGCGCCTTTAACTAATCCAGCAATGTCCACAACGTTAAGGTAAGCAGGTACTTTACTGTAAACGAAATAACAATTATTGTGTCGACTCGTTACAAAGCATTTATGTGAACAACAAACCTGATTGGCTTATGGTAGTCACAAAGAAAATCGAATCTTTCATCTGGTACTGGTACCCTATGTGCTGAAAAAAATAAAAAATTATAAGCACACTTTCCTTAAATGCTGTTTTTATTAAATTTATTTAAAGTTGATCTATATATAGTAAAATATTTTGTCATTTCTTCAATCGCAGAGAATGAAAGGATTATTTTTTTCTTTATGCTTCTTCATTTCTTCATCAAGTAACTTGCAGTCTGTTATAAAGTTCCGCAGGACTGTGTTCCAATAGTCGTTATACTTTGCACAAGCATTATTCGATTTGAGCTTGAGGGCAAAAAATGTCGTAGCAGATTGCTTGCCATCGAGACAAAAATGTTTTGGCCGAGCATTTACCAAATCAAAAAGCGTAGAAGAAAATCTATTTTCACTTAAGCAGCAAAAAATATTTGTCTGCTCTTTACCCAAACATTGGTCAACTTTTAGTTTGCGATATTTTTCAGGAAATGCAAGGAATTCAATAGCGTTTTCCTTATTTGACATAAGATATACCTACAATAAAACAGAACTTATTGAATTTAAAAATACATATTCATAGTAGAAAATACAAAACACAGAAAACAGGACTCTATCTGACATGTACATTCATTTGAATGTAGATCAAGTATATATTACGAAAAACCAGATACAATTTGTTACCTTAAAATGTTTTATTAACAATCGGGAATATAATGCTAGGCTAATAACTCAAAAATATTGACCAGCATACGAATTATTTCAGTTGCTTTAAAAAGTAATTTTAATTCCAAATAGCCCTATTAACATGTGACATATTAAGTATTTATGAATTACTGACAGATCGTCAAAGGAAAAACACATACAGAGTGGCACGTGTCAAGTTGAAATCAAACAGCCCAAAAATGCGAATGCGTTTTCGTCTTCTAAGTTTGCAAACCAACAGTGAAGTATTTAGTATTCCTATTCTAAGTTAATATTCATACATTGTGATGTCAGACATTTTTTGAGCTAGATTTTAACCGAGCTTTTATAACTTTGAATATACATGACTAGATAGAGCGAAAATAAAACAATACGTTACCTTCTTACGATAATATACTGACAAGTTAATATCTCCTTTCACGACGTTACCCTGCTCATATTCGACAGGACAAAGGCCTCGAAATGCTACATATTCTCTTGTATAACCCATTACTAAAAACGGTATATACAAAGGCTTAAGCTTCTCGCAATCGTTATAATACTGCAGCGTATACATCATAAAGTTAATGGTGTGATCGTTGCAAGCCCAAAAAAAAACATCTTTGTACTGAAGCATGCACATAAAGTACCTTTTTTGTGTCGTCAAAGCTTCAACAGTTTCATCAACTTCGAAAGGTTTATTGAAATTGAACATTTTGTATATATCGTCGTCAAGATATCCATATGGTCGGTTGAGTAAATTTTGACACTGATCGGTATAGAATTCTTGACTGACATTGATATAAAAATACTTAAATGCATTTAATTTGCCCATTGACAAGCAGACTTGGCAGTAGAAATGATTAATTTCTCGTTTAAAGACCACAGTATCATAAAATAAATTAAGATATGATAGGTTTGCGCATCGATTCTTTAGCAACTTGACTTTGTATCCTGAAATGCAGCGCGTTGTTTTGATTAACTCGTTCTTAACCTTTTCCCATGTTCTCCAACTATTTGCATCACCATCCAGATAATGAATATTAAACAATGAAGTAGCAGTCGACTTTTGGAGAGCTTTTATTAGTTTCATCGAATTACAAAATCTGCGATGAAGTTCTTCTAAAGAAATCCCAGGACAACTCTTTTTCTTCCAATTATGTTCATACCAATTCTCCAGGATTGTTCTAAAACTAGTTATGTTAATGATCACGATAGTTATGTCCACAGTATGCATAGCAGCTTTTAGCAAGAGTTGCGGCGTTAAGGGTATGTTATCCAAAATTATTCCGTTAGGAGTTATGGATGTATTCATCTTCAACAGGTTAATTATTGCACAATCTGTAATTGCTTCGCCAGTGAAATCTTTAGTAGAAAAGATCTTCATCCCTAATTCTTGTGATATGGCCCGACAAATGGTAGTGATTCCTGATTTCGAGGTACCAAATACAGCTATTCTCATTGGAATTGGCATTTGCGGTGGATTGCAAGTGTTAACAAATTGGAGAGGATTTTTTTTGAAGTCGTGTAGGTTCTTTTGTCCACACAGAAAATAAATAAAGTCACGATATATACAGGGATAAACGCATCCTTGTTTTCGCATGCCCTCGAAGTGGTTCAGAGTTATAAGTCGGCTTACATCTACTGGACAGGATCGTTTAAAACGACTGAAACGATAGTAACCGGATGTTAAAAGTTGTTCACTCTTCTCCATTGTTATTATGTGAACGGGTTCAAAAAATGCGGCGCGATCTCGGAAGTGATTAATTTGATTTACACACAAGTCTATTAGTGCCGTACGTTTATAGCTTTTGGTTACTTTAATTATTTGAATGTTCAACTTTAGGCATCTTTCTTCAATCCTTTGGAGTTCTATTAGAAATGGCTCTATAGTAAGCTTGAATTTCTGCTGGATGTCATGTTTTACAACGTCAGGCAAGGTTTTAATATCTGATGTTATGCTTGCAATTCGAACGTCAACCGAATCCCTGTATGAAATGACGTTAAACAGAATATAAACATCAATTTCAAAAAATATGTCTTAAAAATAAATAGTTGTCGCAACAGGTCGGTGAGACCCTAGGCCTAGCTTCTCACAACCATTTGTTTGTGCGAGTTTTTAAATTTTGGGACGAATGAAAGGGATCTACAATTTAAAGCCGTGTCCAAACGGCTAAATGATAAGCTCTTTCATGACAGTTTTACTCCCGGATGTTTGTCAAACGTTCGCGAGAGGTGGCGCAGTGGAAAAAAACCTTAGATGTAATTCAGTTCTTTCGGGAATCGAACCGGGGACCCCTCGCTTAGTAGTTCAACACACTAACCACTAAGCCACTGCGCCTACAAAAAATATGTCTTAAGAGACTTAAAAAATTAAATTATTATTTCTAGCGCAGGAACCTTAGCCAATCATAATTATGTATATATTAACAATAACAGCAAGAAAATCGATATTTTTTTAATGATTGGCCCCCAAGGATTGCGATAGGCTCACTAATGTGATAAATATCGGTTCTGTTAATAACTGTTAACCTTTTCTCTCTCCTTGCACAAAATATATTTTACTATACTCTGTCCAACAAAAATTGTCAGTACAGGAATTATGGAGGAGCTTTTTATCTACCAATGGTGCCTGTAGATACTCTCACGGCATTCAAACACAAGAATTGCCACTGAAATAAAAACCAAACCACTGACTTTGTTGTTGTCATTTGCCTAAAATTTCGCATACAGCCCACCACAACAACCAGTCTGCCACACAACTACGGGCAGAATGAGCATGATCGCTTGCTATTATCATAGCAGTGTGTGTGAGCGTGACTGCACTGAAGCGCATCAGAAGAGTGTTACCATGTGTACAATGAAAGGATATCATCAAGGGTTTTTCATCAAATAGTTTTTCATACTGAAATATCAAATTTACCAAAACTAACTAAAGCGATTAGGCCCACTGGAAATACCCTACAAAAACCATCACGGGAAAAGGAAAAAGATAAACGAAATTTATTTCGTTCAGCAATATTTTTATTTTAAATTGGAAGATGGTATCCCTAACAGTTTTTCTCTCTGAGCTATGGTGAATTTTCATACAAACTACGGCAACCCTGTGAGAGCTTTAAAGAGGGGCAGATTTATGTAAGTCATTGCAACCAGACTGAGAGACAAACATCCTATCTTTCCTGTACTGACTATTTTTGTTGGACAGAGTATAATTTATACATTTAGTCAAAAAAAATTAATAGTTTACCTTGTTGTTAAGCGATGTATCAGTTGTAGTCTAGCGTAGTGACGATACATAGCCTGTAGCAATTCCTTCTGGTCATCAAATATGATAACGCATTCGGGATATAGGTTATTGGCAATCACATCATGAAATTGTTCCAAAAGCAAGGGAAATCCAAAAATGACGGCACCTCTTTCGAATTTTGCAGTTAAATCTTGTATTATATGCGTCTTTATTTTTTCGTAGGAGTCTCTAAGAAAATTGACTGAAAAATCGTCTCGATGGTATAAGTTGTGCATTGTTATCAGGTTTTGCATATATGAGACGTTTTCAACATTTAACGAAGCAGCTAAGTTCTCCGCGAACTTAAGTTTGTTTCTATGATTTAATCCTATGACGTATATTCTGGGAGGAGGTACAACTGGTTTCCGAGAGAAGTCTTTTGGATTGGATAGAAATTGTGCAAGCGCGTCTTTGGAATGCATTACATAAATTTTGTTTTTGAAGTTAACAGAATAAACCGTGTCTCCTTTTAATAGAACATTACGATTGTGCAGGAGTACAGGACACCAGTCTAAAGAGTTTCCATAGTTAGTGCATACTCCAATTGAAAGCTCCGTCTTCGTGTCAGTTTTGTTCTCATTTGATTCATGGGTAAAACTCGAGGACTTGGCTTGGTTTTTGGTTTCGTCAAGTGACGAATAATTATTTAATTTCGCTTTTTGCAGAAGGGTTGGTTTATGATGGTATAAGGACATATATTCAGTTAATGCTTTTAAAATCGTTTGCGTCCAGGATTCGTTTGAGATATCTACATCGATACACGGTACATTACGCCTTTCAAGGTATGCTTTAACATCGTCATATTTTTTAACAAAGTCAACAGCATTTTTGAATCTTCTTGCCACCAAGTACCTTTTATATTTCTCTATGGACTTCACCAATTTTATACTTTTCACGTCTATGTTACTTGATTTCGTCTGCAATCTCTGTTCAAAGTTTTCCTTCCATTCACAAAAACTGCTGCACACTTTTTCAAAAATTAAGTTTTCGTTAATACATGTCGCATCATGTACCAAACTATACAAGTCAAACATTTTCCTTAATGACGAAATTCTTACGAAAAATACACAGTCGGGCAGCTCGTCGTTCTCGTGTAGATTTTTCCAGAAAGCAATGTCAAGTGGTGCAGAGTCAAGAACATATTGCCTGTAACGGTGATTCGGCAAAGGCGTTGTGCGAACCCAGTCTAGGTATTCATTTGATGAAATGCTCTCAAAGCTTTTATTATAGCTCAGATTTTCTAATATCAACTGTTTTATCTCAATATCTAAATCGAAACTCCTGTACATGTTTTGAAAGTATTGGTTTACTTGCTTATTGGAAAATATTTGAACTGATTGTTTTTTTTCAACAAAAACTGTGGCAAATACTTCGTTTATGACTGCGACCACACATGCACTCCATTCTTCTATTTTATTCCGTTTAAAGACAGCATTTTCTTGTAATCTAAGTGTTTCCAATTCATCAAGTTCTTCCTCGATTAGCTTATCTTCATTATTAGATATAATTAATTTCGCTAACTCAGTGTGTGCTTTATAAATGTCTGCGTTAAAGTATCGAGCTAGATATTGCGATAATGTGCTTTTGCCAGAGCGGTGTGGCCCAATTACTGCAAGTCGACAAGAAGGCATCAAGTCCATATACCTGTTAGGGTTTACCACGAATGCGTTTCTATCCTTTGACGAATAGCATAGAAACATATATTTCATGTATTTTACAGGGAATATAGTTTCACATAAGCGAAGCCTGCCTTTATGTAGGTTTACTGGACAAATTCTTCCAAATTGTGACACCCACCACTTGCAGTATGGAAATACTTTGTCTGTATTGCATAGTTCTTCAAAAATCATTTTTTGATTTGCGTTAGTATTCAGACAACTGCACTCGTAATTAACTTTGTAGTTTATGTATTCAAATCTATTGCAAATTGATTTAAAAATGTCGTCAATACCTATTCGAGAATCGACTTGAATCACACTTTCCCTGCTGTAGAGTAAAACGAATTGTTGAATGATATCAATTACTGAAGTGAATTGTTTGGTATACTGATTGGTATCAAGGTACACTACATACTCTGGGCGGCAGCCCAAATTGTAAATAAAATCCAACTGCTTTTGTGCACATTTTTTCAAAATAAGTTCTTCATTTTCATCTGTATGTATAAATTGCGTGTTTTGTATGACACTCGGAATGTGTTTTCCGGTTTCTCTGTCCAAACAGGAACCTACTGATGAGGAACTGCTACATTGTGATATCACATCTGTTTCCTCTTTATTAGCAAACTCTTCTTGAAGTGCTTCATCACTTATTTTTTCAAAGTCCACATCTATGCACTCACAAGGCATATCAGAAACAGTACTCAGATTAGCACTTATGGGAAAGCCACTTAAAATAAAACCTTTGTAAGCGTATTTATCCTTTCTTAACTCAGATTCCAGTAGCTTTAGTACGACCCAAGTTGGTATTCGCCTTCCTTTCTTCAAATTCCAAAGTAACCATTTACCCGTTTTCGTATTTCTGGTAATTTGTTGCCTAACCAATTCTTTAGGTGTAATGTGATATGTATTAAACTTCATAACAAGCAATTCGGCAACTTCAAAAACTGAAGCATTAACGTCCCCCGTTATCATGATACGCAGTGGCTTGCGTTTAATAAATTGCTGAAAGTTAGATTCGCTTTCACTTGCATCCAAAGGAAATAACGGTTCATTGCGTTCAGTCTTTTGGTTCTTAATTTTAAAAACAATTTCCTTTGCTCTTGGTACATTGAACTCGTAAATAAAAGGATATTGCGTGATTATTGTATCCCACGTTCTTGATTCGTCAAAAAATTTCGATGGAATTTTGTTTAAAACTTCGAATACAATACCATCAATCCATGCTGTAATAGGTTCGGCAGATGTAAATTCAATTGTGTCAACATTCATTTGTGCTACTTTTTTTTTATTCACCGTTAACGTAATGTTCTATTAGTTGTTATAGATACGTAAAAATTCGGATGTTGACTGTTTGTACAAAAATCGTTTTATGATTTCAAGTAAAATTGCTTTTTTTGCAAAGTATTAAATAAACAACAAGTAGGATAAGGAAATGCTGGAAATGATAGTATAATTGTGCAATATTCAACTTATGACCATTTTCACTTGCTGCGTATAAATAAATCATCAGATTGTAACTCGTAAATTAGGAAACAGATTGTTCTGGCCTATGTCATACACAATGCAATTAATAAATCAGTTTTGCTAACGCAATTGCATACCTATTATGTTCTTAATTTGTTTATAGCGTTTTCAATTGAAGAAAAGAATTGACTTCTCTATCAAAAGAGCGAATCTAGAAGTGCTCTTTCTATGTTTCATTAAAGAAAGGTCAGGTTCTTGACACGACAGAAGAGTCCGGAATATTATTAAATAATTTCAGTAAATTCACCACTGCACACTGTTGTTTTGTTAGAAACTATTGTAAAATATGAAAATAAGCGTACTAAATAAAAATTTTAATTGATATATTTTGATTTGGCCAAAAAAATCTTCAGTTATAGGTACTGTAGAAAACAAACAATAAGTAGCGACAAAAAAACAAATTAAATACCTAGGTATCGTATATGGTATACAATGTACACTGTAAATGGACCATACCACTATTGCAAAAGTGCTACAACGATCTACAGTGAATAGAGCAATTCGAAATTTTTGGGCTAAATCTCTCGGATTTTCAATTAAAAATGCCATTAGTTTTGGGTGAATTCTATTATGTTTGCAATACTAATTGCAATAATCTAATTAAAATATTTCAGCAAAGTTTACAACATAGGTAGGTATTGGTGGAAGCGTTTTTTTTTATGTTTCGAAAGAAACATCAAAATATGCATTAAGTTGTATCGCAAACGTTTTTCAGTAATTTTATCCAGTCAGCCTTAGGGTATGTTTTGCAAGGAGCAACACATTTATCGACAATTTAACCAACTAGGTAGGTTGCAGACGTAATTTTATACCTTGAAGAGATTATATTTTTGTTTTCTTTTTCGAAGAGTTTGACACGCCTCTAAGTTTAAGTTCAGAAATATAATTCTCCTATAAAAGGAAGAAGTTGCCATCAGCAAGAGAGCAAAAACGTTAACTTTTGCCCTCAAACGAGAAGCCAACAAAGAAAATTATAATAATTTCACCGGCAACAACAGTTTTGCATACAGCTCTTCAGAAAGTGAGGATACACTTCAGGATTTCATACACACAATAATAATCTGGTAGATGGAAGGTTATATACCTATAAAGCAAAATAATATTTAAAGGTACTTATTTTCATTGGGATCGATGGTGCAGAATGGAAAGTTCTCCGCGGGTGCAGCACTTTTTGTCAGCACGTTGAAGAAGGTAGACTTGCCCACGTTTGGTACTCCAACTATGCCGACTCGTAAATTGGTACCCACGCGACCGATCAACGGTTTTCTCTCGTGTTCTTCGGCTTTTTTAGGTGGCATTTTAATAAGTTGGTTCTGCAAATATAATTAAAAGTAATTTAACTCTCAAGTTGATTGGAAATTTAGCAAAGGTCATGCAAATACATATAAAATGTTAGGTTATGTATATCACAACATTCCAAATAAGGTAAAAGGAAACCCGTTTAATAAATATTAAAAAAAGGAAAACATTTCAATTAGTGCTCAAAGCATAAACAAATTTATAATTTTTCGATCACACCGTATTGTTTTAAAATTTATTTGAACTCAAATTCAAATATAAATATATATATATTCAAAAAAAGTGCAAGTTTTTGGGAGTACTCTATAAATTCTATTCTGCATTACATTTCAACTATCAATAATATATATTTATGCACTTTATTACCTAAAGCAATTGTTTTTTTTAATAAAAAATGTGAACGTGAAGCACTTGACGCCAGAAGAGACGTTTTT
The DNA here is from genome assembly GCA_936431705.1 of Cheilosia pagana. Classification (NCBI taxonomy): domain Eukaryota; kingdom Metazoa; phylum Arthropoda; class Insecta; order Diptera; family Syrphidae; genus Cheilosia; species Cheilosia pagana. The sequence goes on along the minus strand of OW386168.1, from coordinate 58,363,245 downwards.
GTAAACGATTTTGATATCTGATGGTAAAATTTCTACAAACGTGGAAAAGAACCGCATATGAACAAAAAGAAATGTCAAAATCAAAAGTCAAACTGAAATGGGTTCCACTTTGAAGTAGCAACAACCACAATCCACAGCACAACACAATCCAACTAATGGTGTTACCAAGTGAAGTTTTTATTGCTTAGGTTTTATAAGAATATTTATTTAACATTCTTGTAAAGTAGGCGAATGCGCAATAAGGGAGTGTCATTTGTGATTGTGAGTGGTATAAACTGGTATTATTTGTTGTGTGTATATATTGCCTTTTCTCTACAAATTGAACGTAAAATGTGACCTTGTGCATAACAAAAGGATTCTTTTTAGCCAATCGAATACCACATTTTTTTAATTAGGTACAGTTTACTACTATGGCCAATACGTTTCTCGAAATGCGAAATTAGGATGTAGTCGTTGTAATTGCGTACTACTTAAGTTTCTTCTCTACTTAGCTTTGTTTTACATAGAATAGCATTTAAGCGTATCTATGAGAGTAATTAGTTTTATATGCGTCAGCTGCTGTCGATTCGTTGTTAGTGTAGAATAGAAGAGAAAAGAGGGGCATCGCATAACGGATAAATGCGATTACAACCGCAAAAAAGTGCTCAGAATAATATATTTTTTTGAGATCTGCTATAGTGGAAAACTAATTGATACTCCATTATTCTCCTTCAGCATTAATTTTATTATTCGTATTAAAAGGAATGTATAAAGTTATTCACTTCTAATAATGTGTCTAAGCTAAGAAAAGGTTTTATAGAGACAATAGGCTATGCGTTTGGAGGCTTATATTGCCTGTATAAAGCTTTTTAAAGCTTCTTAACACCGAGACTCCACAGGAGATAATTTCTCTCAAGCTAAATGTCTGGCATCCATCTCATGCAATTTTTTTTATCTGCGCTGGGCAAATCATCCTATGAAATTTTATTTCATATCGCAACGGCACGAGAGACAGAAGGTGAAGTTTTGGTGTTTTGGACAAATAAAGTATTCAAAGTTTGTTTTGTTTACCATTTTTAAACAACTACTTACGCCACAGACCATAATCGGCACTCAAATAAGACAAAAAATTATATTTCCAGACAAAAAACAAAAAAAAAAAACAAGTAGCTGTCAAATTTATTGCAGACATCCATGCCAAGAAATAATTGCAGAGAGAGATCGCAGACATCCAATCATAAGCTGAAATGAAGTGACTCACGAGACATTTCATCTCATGATAAGCATTATGAGAGAAATTATCTCCTGTGGAGTCGGGGTGTAAGAATCCTTAATTAATAGTTATGTGTTAGTATCTATATACCTACCGCAGATATATGAACCAGATCTTATCCTTGATGATTTGCTTCAGAAGTTTATTAGCATTACAGTTTTAAAATTTATTTTGTTTTGCTCATGAGTATTCGAACACTTTAGACTAGAACCCAAACTATTCCATACATATATGTATTTAGATAAACGATATAATACTAATAAACAAATTTGCCTTCCGCCTGCGCTGAACTCTAGGTAATAAGAGTGAGTAGGTACTGATTATAGTCGATTCCAACTCCTTTTAAACCATGTATACCTATAAAGCAATATATATTTTATTGTATAGAAAAGGTATTTAATTTTGAAAGGATTATTATCTTACCTAATATGCCTATAGAAATTTTAAAATATTTTCAACCAAAGACTGGGAACGAATCTAAATAACGGACCCGGCAAGGCGCGTAGCATCAAATCAATTATGTTGAACGGATTTATTATTTAATATTCTCCCACACATATTTTGTCGTGTTCGGAGTCAATGGGATTTGCATCTACCGCTATCTCTCAAGGGATAAAGTCCCATTATTATCCAATAAAGTCCCAAGCATAGAAAATCACGTACAGGGAATTTCTTAAAATTATGGCAATTATAGGATGAATTGGGTGCACATTGTGCCAAGAAAATACTCAACTAATTCTTTTCGCGAATGATAACCAAACTACCTATAATTTGAAAACGATTAAACATGATTGGTTTATTAATTTTCGATCATTCGATTGCAAGGAATATTAAAAATTTACCGTAAAGGTGTATCTTTTAAAATTATATATCTAACCTCTATCCTGGTCCATAATTGCGCCGGTAGAAGTTCATTGTGAAGGGTTAAATCAGAAAAGTATATCAAATCGGACAGCACACATTAACGGAACTTAGCGTTTGATCATGTATTTCAATGTAGGTAACACAAGAAACACCCAAAGTGGCATGGGTTAAAGCAGATATCGCACGTGCGTCAAGCTGGGTCAGCCACATTGGAATTTCGTCCAACAAAGCACATGGCATTTCATTTCTATTTAATCGCAATTGTTCTATTCTTGATTTTGTCGCTCTTCGGGAAATGGTCGATTTTGAATCTGGATCCGCCACATTGATTTTTGTCCGAATACTTGTCACCGATTAAATCACTCTGAATAAGAAAGCTTTTTTTTAATCTGATAAGCCATTCGACCACAATCGGCATTTTAGTATTATTTTTAACTGTCAGCTCGCAGTAAAACTGTTTATTTTTCAAGGAAAAATATGATGAAAAAATGTATACAAAATGAACCCGCTCGATTCAGAACTGCTGCTTCGCATTTGGGTTCAATGTTTGTCAAAACTCAAAAGTTAGTTGAAGGGGTAAAAAAGCATTTGCCAGTTTATTTAATAAATTTTGTGTTGTTTATGTATCTATATACATATGTATATACAAAGCTACAGTATTTCTTTAAAACAAAGACAAAAAAACTTAAATCAACGTAAATACCTTTCAAATTTGTTAAATAAATGAAATGTGTTAGGTATATATACATAACTGTACTGGTACGTTGCTATAAAAACATATAGTAAATCTTTGAAAATCGAATTTGGAGGTTAATTTATCTATAACTAACCCAAAATATGAAAGCCAATGCCAAAATGCGTAATTGTCTAGAGGTGGTCTATCAATTAGGTTTCGCGTTTTCTAATGCTGGAAATCATTTTTAGTTTTAAGCGTGACCTGTTTGAAAACAAAATTAGCATAGAAAAGCAGGTGTAGAACATTCATCCACCACTTGGCTGGTTTTTATTAGCCATAATTACGGAGTTTTGAGTGCACACACTCAGTTGACTTGTAATATTTTTAAATTAATACGCAAACGTTGGCCCGATTAACGGCAAATGCTGGTACTAAATACTAATCAAATTCTATGCATTAACTATTATACTCGTGCATTTTGGGTGTGTACGGAAAGAGGGCACGCTATATAATTAAAGTGCAGATGTGTTGAATTCTATGAATGGGTGCTCGTATTCGATTTTGTTGAAAGGACTCGCGTGGCACAATAGTAAAATGTTTCAAATAAAAACGAAATAATTGTCCTTCCAACGAACTTAAAGGAATTAGCATTTAATAACGTTCACAACACTCTCTTGTTTGGGAAAGCGGTCCTTCGCATCCCTTTGAATTGCAGATTTTTGGATTTTTTTTTGTAGGCGTAGCAAGGTGGGAGTGTCAGTTCTCGGATTAGACATTTGCTGAAGGGTGAACAATTCTAATTGAATGAATTGGGGATTGAAAAATCACCGTGTCGCATGCCATCGAGCTCGTACGTCTGTACATCCCTTATTGTATACACACTTCCGTTTTTAAAATAACATCGAAACACTTCAAGGAAAGCAGCCAGCGCTGGGAGCGATATTTGCAAATATGGTAAAGGTATATGTAAGTCCGCATTTTGGGATTTGCAAACCAATTATTGAGCATTTAAATCAATTTAAGAACTTTACCCATATAATTGCTTATCAGAGACGATAATATTGGAATTTGTTGTTTAAGACTGTTAAAAATTAATTAAAATAACGTATTCAGAATTTTAAAATACAACATATTGCATTAACTGCAACAACAACAGTTAAGAGACTGTCAACATATTTTGAAAAGTTTTTATTTTTGCAAAACCTAAAAGGTTAATACTGAAGCTCATAACCTTTCTCGCAAATGCAGGCAATAAGAGATATAATATGTCATTATCATCATCATTTTAGAGGCATCGGATATCCATTTTAAAATATAGGATGATTAAGTGAAACCTCTTGATCTTCCGCCACTGATTGTAAATCAACAGGGGCAATTCCCACTCAGAAAGAGGAAGGACATGGACCGGTCACGTATGTGATATTACTTACACGATCTCTCTATCCTTTCTAAATGTTTTAATTGTGAAAAAATACTATATGGTCCTACATTATTGCAGAAGATTTTGACTTATTAGATCCGGTTGTATATTCTATAAAGCATAGAGATACAAAGTGAATACTCCGAATATTCTAAAACAAAAACCACATTGTTTATCCCATCCCCAATATCAAATCGATCAAAATAAACGCAATTTATTTCTTTGAAAAGTTTACAATATATCGTGCCAAATTGGTGGGCATCGAATTTAGACTTAAGTCGGACACAATTATTATAGATAATTTTGTGTTTTATATGTTACTGTTTTATATATGAAGAAGTCATATAGGTAAAGCTAGTTATATAGCGCACTTAGTATAAAAGTCGATAGCATGAAAAGGCTTTAGAAAAAATTTTAAATTCCTTAAATATAAAACTATATAAGCGTCGCATAAAAGGTAAATGTGACTTCTTTCACTTAATCTACTGAAATTAAGAAGAGGGAGGACAAAGCTGCCTTAGGGGTTGACTTGCCTATCCTCCTACTATAGTAGACCGTAATTATGAGGAAGGGTTAATAATACACTGCTCGGAGGTTTCACAATAGATATCAACAGATGTATCATTATCTTTACATTCGCAGAATGCACATACAGCATTGTCGTAATGGTTGATGGGATCGTGTAATTCGTTTTGTTTCTTATTTACCTATAGAGAAAAATACTTAATGTCACGGCATTTTAATTTTTGCGGTGGACAGTGGATACAAACCTAATATGTATTTTAATGATAATATTGCATTCGTTTTCATGTTTTGTGTATTATTCTTCAATTATTTAAATTTCAATAATAGAATGGAAGCGGCTCTCACCGTTGAATGACTCCTCTAATTGACTTAATACATGCTTTTGGTATTGTAAATGGGACAAAAGTGAAAAGGACAATCCATTGGGAAATTATTTCTGAAATAATGAAATGATATTAATTGTATTATAGGTACATGAAAAGTTTGTTTTGGTTTTTGTACACATGCATTTATTCCATACAAAAATATTATCCACTATTATTATATTAAAATAATTCTCAAATTGGAGCGGAAACAAACAGGTTCGAGTATGAGCATGAGTTCTTCCCTGGATTCGATTTCTATTGTTAACGCTACGGCTAGCACCTGCTTATGGAAGATCTGGGTCTCGACTCAGTGATGTCCTAAGATAGTTATTCTTCTATAATCCAGCGCCGAACATATCTGCAGCATATGTGCCGCTGTCTTAGATTCCTCCCAGGTATAGTTTACAGGTTTCATTCGCTCTAAGGTCTTTAAATGATACCCGAAGTTACCATGTCCTGTATACAGCGCCACCCCCAATTTGAATGTTCCTCGACTCATGTTTATAAACTTCTTTGAGTGGAGAACTTTCTACAATGTTTTTAGGTTGACCTCCTTCCCAAGTGTTCTGCCGTGGTTCATTTGTGAATCAGCTGTTCTACCAATCCTCTAGCAATTGAAGAGATAGGTATTCTGGCTCGAGCAACTTTCCAGTTGATCCCTGTTTTGCAAGGGATCCGTCTTTTCGTTGCCGTCGATCCCTAAGTGTCCTCGCAAACTCATGTCAGTATTGCTTTATTTGTACTGACCACTTACTGAGCTGTACACATTTCATTACAAATAATGTTGTTATGTTTGTCTGTCCTATGCGTCTCTTGAACTCCTGATTTTCCAGTGCTATAAGGATATTTCTTCCCTCGATCTGACTCTCAGGAAGTAAATCTAACTCATTCAGCAAAAAAATCATCTTAGCCCGGTATACGGAATTGTATTTCCCGAGGCTTACGTGATGGGATAGTTCCAGTTCTTCAAAATAGATACCGGCCCCGATTCGCCGTCCATCATGGATACATCTGCGAAAATCACTTTTTCACCATTTTTTTTTCTGAAAGAAAATATCAGAGCTTCCAAATCTGAGTTTAATAAGGATAATGGGGATAATTATTCAACGCAATTAATACTTTTACAACAAAATATTTTTTTGGCATTGAAATGAAACATGATCATTCTATAATTATGTAAAACTATAACTCCCTGTTTATATTCGAGTCAGAATATATTAAAATGTATGCTTGTATGTAGAAATAAATAATTAAAAGTGAAGTAAACATGGGATTTAAACTAGAAACGTTGTTCACCTTCTTCTTATATTTTATAGGTTTTCGGTAGTTTTCGTTTAAGTACACATGTTTTATAACAAAATATTAACATTATTTAAATTACTACTCTTATATTATTGAAACATAGGCGACTCGATATCAGGATTCAACTTTTACTCAACCAGTTCAACAATTATAATCGGTGCAGACTATTTAAGTTGTTTTTTTCAAAAACTCCGTCGCTGACTCATAGTAACAGGCTGTAGTTCTTTGATCTTCATATTTATGTTCTGTCAATCGAAAAACTTATGAATGACAAACGAACACATGCACATTAATGACCGTTAATTTCTTATAATGGCGCAGTACGAATCAAAAACCATAGCACGAGCTGCGAACCTATAGCGATTATCGCCCTAGGTATTCTTAAATATTCATTTGGTTCCTATAGAATAATGGCGCTGTTTTTTGCCATTCTGTAGCGCACCCAAAGCATTTGCACCCAAATTATAAAATCATCGTGTTGTATAGGAAACGTATAGACGTCATGCTGCAAAAATAATATTTCTGAACAAGATCTTTTCGCATTTCACCCAACTGAGACCTATTAACCCTTGGGCACGGTAGTACATAGTTAATGTCATCACCTGGTGGTGCATGCAAAAGGTATAATTGCAAGTCCTCCATTATAAACGACGCAGGACGTACTCGTATCTACTCGAATCTGCTACGTACTTTTTGTTTTCCATTTGTATACTCGTACCTACCATCATTATTAAATTACCTAACAGCTTAGGGAGAGAGAGAGAGAGATAGAGAGATAGAGAGGGAGAGAAAAAGAAAATAATTGTCCTTCCAATGGACGACGACGAGGACGTTTAATAAATTCGAATTGCAACCACTTTAAGCACATTGAATTGCAGCTACTGATCATTATGTACACTATATTTTAAACCATCCTGTTTTTTTTAAATGAACCCAGTGGCGAAACTCATCGAATGGAAAAACCAGCTTCGTTGCAAACTTAGCATTTTATGTTCACAATATACATATCTATCGAGATCCAGATCCAGATATCCACTTAAGATGTGCACTTGTTTTTATCTTTGGCAAAAGGTTGCCATTGCCAATCTAAGCCGATCGGCAACTTGGTTGGATAGATTCCGCTGCTTGGGGATTTCTCTTCGTCTTCAGTTTCACGGCACACCACTTTGCATGGTTTGGAAAAATAATACGCATGGCGTGCCACCAGGTAATAAGCATCGAAAGGCGGTGTCCGCCAGGCGTCCTCCAATGGTAGAGAAGTTGGCTATCGAGTACTGTTGCCATTTTGTATAGCAGCCGCAGTTGAAGTTTTTTGTGTCCATTTCTATATCTCGTTTAGGTTTAAGGTGGTGGTAGCTGCTCAAAAGGTAAATTGTTAGATTGCCTGTCAGTAAAACGCTAATTTATGCCAAGAGCGTTTGCTTTGTATGGGGATATGGTTATATGTATCTACCTACCGCTACCAGCCGTAGCTTTCTGCATGAATGCGGTGGTACGTCGCATCGCCTTGGTAGAGGGGATGAAGTGTTCAAATAATAAATATGCAATACGAGTTTTTTCTCCACTACTCGTTTGTTTTGAATTTGGGAGGAAACTGGTCGCCGCCGCCAACGGAATATAAGTTATAATTGCACACAAACAAAAAGTTCAAAATTTCAATTCAAAATGGTGGCTAAAAAAAGGAAGTCGTTGGCTGAGTCGTTTGTTGAAAGGAGTGTATATATTCTTAGAAGGAGATTATTTTAAATCATTTTTTTTGCTGTTAACGTAGCTGCTGCTATTGCTCGATGTTTTGCTGCAATTATGGCTGCATCAAATAATTTCCTTTGGCAGTAGCATTTATAGAATTAATGAATGCGGGCTGGGGTTGGGCTGGGTGCTCTTATTTTTTGTTGCAGAATGCGATAGTTAATTGTCCAATTAAACGCAATAAATATTGTTGAATTTATTAAAACAGGTTTTATGGAACTGTTGTTATAATTGCTCAAACAGTGCAAGTACCTACCTGTACTAGTACGTTGGTATGTACCTACCTTATAATAAAACGTTTCTTAAGCCTTCTTAATTTTAGTTATTTAAATATGGATACAAATTGTATATAATTAGTTAAGCTGACGAGAAGTGACATTCCACCTATAGGTTGTATAGACATCTAACCCTTTTACGGTCATTTAGGAATTCAGTAAACCACTTTATTTATTAACAAGGATTCGAAAATATTAATACTTAGGTATAAGAAGGTACCTGCACAGCTGGACTGTGTCATTTGCTTTGGAGCGGCATTCGGTTTCAATAGCATAACTAATTTTAAAGCAAACAGATACTTGCCGAAGAGTACGAACTCTGATACCTACCTCTCATTTGAATCTGATCGCCATAATTTAGGTTGATATTATTTTAGAGTCCTTTTACGCGATAAAAAGAGCAATGCTAAGTTTCAAGTTTTGAGATAGCTTTAGGTCATTCTATGTTATCAGGTGTAAAAGCTAAGTTGTGAGTATTTCATGATGAGGTATTTTTTCTACCAATTACTTATGGTAATGTAACTTTTGTATATTGATCGAAAGAATAAAATCACAGGCACAAGCTGCCAAAATTAGATTATTTAGATAAGGGACATGCTAACAAGTGTGGTGCTTTGGGTTCATATTCTGTTTATAATTTGACAGCTAATCCAAACTGATCTGTCATTGTGACGTAGCTATTTCGTAAGCAATAATGTTATGCATGACATTATCTTTTAACAATCTTCCTTGCAAAAAGAATGTGGAAAATAAATCTGACCTTAATTTTTTTTTATTTTATTTTGGTTTCGACACATTTCAACCAATTGGAAACATAGAACAAAAATTTAGTAAGCAGCTAAAGAGTTGGGTAGTATCTATTATGAATTTTGAAATAGAAAATCTACTTTAGGGCAAAGGCTCGTTTACAAACATTTTCCAAAACTGGTTTATTATATTCAATGATTTAAAAAATCTTAAAATCAATTAAACATAACACGCTCCAGATTAAGTGCAGAAGTAACATATCCTTGCAAGCATCTTGTGTACTGGTTAAGCGTCATAGGCTCGCTTTTTCCTTTAAAGTTGTATTTGAAAAAAAAATAAGATTAATCGTACTTTACACATATACATACATACCTACATTATTTGTGCCACAAACAAAACTATTAACTTAAGATCTGTATAAATTTCTACGGTTAAATATTAAATAAATAAATAAACTCGCATGCACATGCACAACTCATAAATGCAATTAAACGTTTTGTGGTCTCCAATGGTTTTTTCTTTAAGTTTGCGGTTTAGTAACACATTTTGGAAGTAGGTACTTTTGTCGTTTTTTACGTCATTTTCATTTTTTATTCTTATGCAGTGCGGTTATGCATTCTCAAGGACATTTTTCAACATAAAAGGGAGAGATGAATTGACCTCTACAACCTTCTCTGGATGTACTTTTTGTTTTGTTTGAATTTTCACACGAGTTGCAATTAGATGTTTGTGGTTTTGTGTATTTAGTTTGCTGACCACATGTCGTTTACGACCTTTTTCTTATGCGGTTTATTTTAAACGAATGTTGTCCTTGTATGTTTAGCAATTACATTTAAATTAAAAAATATACGTGGTAACGGGGTAGTCGTTGTATGTGCGGAGAAAAGGTTGCAAAAGATGTAAAAAGATGTAGGCTGTTGAACCATTTATACTTTTCGCTTAATGGACGCATGCTGTAGCCGCTTTTATTATTATAACTATTATTATTATGATTAATTTTCAGTGTTTTTGTTTTTGAACTTTTGTTTTTTTTGATAGCGACAGATGTTCATTTAGTTTATATTCCTGACTTCTTCTTCTTATATTAATACTAGCTGTACCCCCACGGCTTTGCTAGTGCCTTTCGTATCAAGTCCTGTCCACATTTCGCAGCTTTTTTTTAAGGGAGGTGTAACGGCGCTCATTGTGAAAAACGCCATTTACAAAATTTCAAGGCTTCATAAATGTCCAGATATAGAATTTTAATAATTTTGTTATAATGGTATATGCCATATCCGGTTTTCCTATTCCGTTTTTTTGCAAATGGCTTTGTTAAGGCAATGCAGATCAAAGCTCTAAACTTTACCATACAATTTGTTCGAATGTTGCCTTTTCGATCTTCAAATAACAATGGATTCAAAAGATCACAGAAGAAAATATTATAACCACACAATCCATACAGTTAATAACACAAAAAAGGAACCCACTTCGAATTGAGTTTAGTAAATCAGACAGATGTATCTCAGTTTTGATTGGCCTAAATCGATCACATTGGCAGCTTTGTCACTTGACGTTTATGGAGGGGTAGCCGACAAATCTAATCAAGAAATTTGTGACTGAGTACCTACTAAGTTGACAGTTTGTTGTGAAACTGTAAGAAATTAAGTTTGCTTTTTTTAATTTTTATTTTTTTTTAAATTTTGTTGGCCTATCAATTGATCACCGTAGTTATCGACAAAAAATCAACTAAATTGGTTGAAAATACCGGTGACAGATGGAAAATTAGGTACACTTTTTCCCACTGTGTTTTATATAATAGGGATACAATAATTAAAAATATTATGGAAATGCAATTCAAGGTTTTCTATTTTTAAAATTTTTATTGCACTTTGTCTGAATTTGGTTACAATTTTTATAGCCAACAGTGCAACCCATAGAGCCCAAAAATATCCTATCCTTCAACCAACCATCCGCTTTGAATTGAACTGAAAAACGAATTGTTCGCCTACAGCGCCACCTGTTGAGAGTTTTCCTACTTTTCTTTTTCCTAAGCCTTTGCGTTACAATAACGAACAAACCCGAGAAGGAAGTAACCAATACTTCTCACGGGGATTGATCTGGTCTGAGTGCTCCAGGATTTGGAATCCCCTTTTTAAAAATAAAAAAAAATCATGAAAATCGCTCCGTACAAAATGTATGGGAAAATTAACTTTCTTCATACTTATTTTTTCGGGGAATTTTTCGGGAATTTTTTTGGGTATTCTTCTTGTTTGGCCGGAAACCAGTCTGAATTGGTGCGAATCATCGAAATCGGTCCAGGCGTTCTTGAGTTATAAGCGTAGTAAATACCATAACCCCCACGGCTTTGCCCGTGCCTTTCGTTCCGCCCACATTTCGCAAAGTTATTTTTTGGAAGGGAGCTGCAACGGCGACCTTTTTGAATGCTGCCCCATTGCGTAAAACGCCATTTACAAAATTTTAAGATTTTATAAATGTTCAGATATACTATTTTAATATTATTGTAATATGGTAAATGCCATATCCCGTTTTGCTATCACGCTTTTTTCTTGAAAATGGCTTTGTTAAGGCAATGCAGATCAAAGTTTTAATAGAACTAACAGTTTCAATAGTAGCAAAAAAAGAAAAACTCGATGGTATAGCTATGAGCTTCGGTTGGTAAAAAATGTCGTTTGTCGTGTAAAAAGTGTAACGGAGAAAGTTCGGGAGGTTATTTGTTGTATTTCAAATTCCAGAAGCAATCTAACCGAATTGTGTCAGTTTTATAAAAATTATAGCGTAGTAGAAATATATTTATTAATTTAAGAATTTACAATGCAATCCAATCCTAAGATTCCTTTTTCATAGTTTTTGATTGCACTTTGTTTCCATTTCGTTACAATTTTATCGGCAACAGTGCCACCTATAAGGCCCAAAACTGTACTATCTTTCAAGTCGGAAGCAACCATACGTATTACTGTTGAACAGTAATTGAATTGAACTGAAAAACGAAATGTGCACCTACAGCGCCACCTGTTGAGAATTTTTCTATTTACTTTTCATTTTTCCTAAACCTTTGCGTTGCAATTATTACGAACAAGCCCGCAGAAGGAAGTAACCAATAATTCGAATGTTCAAGTTTTTAAAGGAATTGTATTAGGTATTTATTAAAAAACTCAATGAACCTTTTCAAGGGAATTTTTCTGCAATTTTTTTTGGGTATTCTTCTTGTAAGGCGAATAAGTGCAAATTTGTGCGGATCGTCGAAATCGGTCCAGGCGTTCTCGAGTTATAAGTTATAACATCACTCTCTTTTATATATATAGATTATAAATAAAAATAAATATTTTGGTGCGACAGGTCCCAAGTCTTAGCTTCTCACAACCATTCGTTTTGTGTGAGATTTCAATATTTGGGACGAATGGAAGGGATCTACAATTTTACGTCGAGTCCATACGGCTAATTGAGAAGTTCTTTCATGACAGTTGTACTCTCGGATGTTTGTTAGACTTTCGCGAGAGGTGGCGCAGTGGAAAAAAACCTTAAGATGTAATTTGTTTTTTTTTTCGAGATTCGAACCGGGACTCCTCGCTTAGTAGTCCAACACACTAACCACTAAGCTCTACTAAATACTCTACTTATTAATTCTGTTTTGTTTACTATTACTTCTTTTACAGAGGCTTCAAGCAATTCAAATAGTTAAAGTTAAAATAATTTTACTTGGATATGTTTGACTTTTATTTATATTTAAGGACTAACATTAAAACTTACATTAAAATTAATATAATTTTTTTAGAAATGGAAAGAAAAGTTTTCTCAATTTAAAGAGACCTACTTAAGAATAATTATCCAGCCAAAAATAGGCATACCACCATCTCGAATTACCTAGTTCCCCGAAGTTTTTTAATAAGTGATGGTAGAAAGTTCATCATACCTTTAACGAAAGTATTTCAATCAGAAAGTCAATACATTTTATAAAAAAATATCTGTAATATTAAGTACCATTTTTAAGCTAAGCTGACCCTATCTACACCGTTATAACAATTATAAGAAAAAACTACTTTAATATAAGAACTAAAGCCGCAGCACCCATCCGCGTTAACAAAGCCCTTATTTAAATGAAGCGTTGAGAATGAGAAGGGGATAAGTGACAAATTTAAAGTTTCGAGTGAGAAAGGTTTAAAATTGTTTGCCCAGAATGGAAATTTCTAAAATTTCTAAAGCAAATAAAAGTAAATAACGCACATATAGTTTTAGAAAATATTACTTCATTTATGAAATGTTGAGATTAGTTGTACCTGTTTTTACAAATTAAGGCCTTTAACGCCTTTATGCAAATAATATAGTGATGATCATTTTTGTATTTAACATAAATAAATAAATAAAAATAAATAAATAAATATTTTGGCGCGACAGGTCTATGGGACCCAAGGCCTAGCTTCTCGCAACCATTTGCTTTGTGTGGGTTTTCAATTTTTGGGACGAATGGAAGGGATCTACAATTTTACGCCGAGTCCAAACGGCTAATTGAGAAGCTCATTCATGACAGTTTTACTCTCGGATGTTTGTCAGACGTTCGCGAGAGGTGGCGCAGTGGAAGAAAACCTTAAGATGTAATTTGAACCTCTCGGGATTCGAACCTGAGCCCCTCGCTTAGTAGCCCAACACACTACTACTAAGCCACTGCGCCGACTTACCTATATGAAAAGGTGTTTAATTTTGTTTGCCTTTTAACTTTTATAGCGTAAGAACCCGCAGTTATGGCTTTTTTATCAATTACACGAGTGTTTCGGCAACACGCAGTTCTTATTATCTCCTTATTGTTATTGCTGTGCATACTTTTTCAGGTTTGCGTAAAAATGTTCCAAGAAGGTGTTAAGTGAGCGCCTTCATACACAAAATACATTTTTTGCACAAGTATTTCTATGCGTGCAAAAGGGTTAAGTATGATTTTAAAGTTTTATTGTGCTACGGAACCTAAAAAAATGTGTGCACTTACCACATTAATCTATATCCAACTCCTATATTAAGTACAGTAGAGTATCGGCGAATAGACCAAAATTTAAGTTTTCACATAACACCTTTATCTGATAAAAAAAATCAAAATTTTCAAAAATATCACTTAACACCTTCTCATTCTCAACGCTTACTGCAATTTGAAAGTACATAGGAAAGTAAATCCTACAGTAATCCCATAAACGCTCGTATAATCCATATCAAACAATTGCTTAAAATATTCCTATAGGCATCTAATAATTTCATTTAAACATAATATCAAGAATGATAAGGAAGCAAAGGAAGGAAGAGGAATAAAATATCGCTTCCTGAATTTATTATCGTTAACAATTTTTTTTTATGATTTTTGTATTATATATGCTATAAAGCAAATGAATGGGGTAGTGATCCTGGTGGGCTGGGCAGGATGTATTGTATGACAGAAAAATAGGTAGGACACGCCCCTGTAGGGATACGGTTGCACGCACCTTTTTTCATTTCATTTTTTTGCCTTTATTCATTCTGGTTTGAATTTATCATCATTATTTGAAAACCTGGTTGAATGCAACGCGCCACATTGGAACGTGATGCCATCCGCCAGATGTATAACGCACATGTGTATATTTGAATAGAAGATACTCTTAGTTCAATTGTTCGAATCCGAATTAACATTTATTTTTTGTACTTATGCTGTTGTTATATTTCTTCTTTAGATATGGAGGTATATAAAATTATAAGTTCATTGAAGTCGTTTGGTTGGTTTCGGGGGGAAATTGCTTTAAGCACATTTTTTTATAGTGAATAACTTATTTATTTTTTTATTTTATTTATTTAACTACAATACTAATGTCACAGTTAATAACAAATGAACAGATTTTAAAAAGCTTATTAATAGAACATACTGTTAACATTTCTTTTAATTTTTTTTTAATTTGAATTTAGAGAGATTGAAATCAATCACATGATTGTACTTATTAAAATCCCTCGCTAGGTTATTAATGGGGCCATTACTCCCATAGTTACACCGAGATGTCCTTTGGTTTAAAAAAAATTGGGTACCTTGTTGTCCTCGGTCTGGTATTGATGTTTATGGAATTGAGAACATATGTCGAGATTACGTTACCAGTCAGAACGCAAAACAGGAATATAACATTTGATGTCTCTCTGCGTTTTTCCAAAGTTTGAAGATTCAGCAACTTTAACCGACTTATGTAGGATGGAAGACGACTTTCGGGGTTCCAAGGCGAATCACGTAATGCGAAAAGAAGAAACTGCTTTTGAATACTTTCAATTCTTGCGATTCCAGATTCGTAGGAGGAACATTAAATATTTGTTTTGATAAATAACTAGCTGGTTGTACACACTTTTCTGGTTTTTCTTAATTAATATACCTTCTTAGAAAGTGGGTATATGCTCCCTTAAGGATGATTTGCAATTCATTTAAATTTCTTATGTATAAATTGGATTAAACATCGCATGTTTTGCTAACTGTTATATTTTTGGTTTTTAACAAATGGATCTCAAACAAAATCGTCATCTACATTCCGTTTCTTTAACAATTTTACCGAAATACCCAATACGCCAGAAAATCCTTCTATAGTTTACCCTTGGACCTGTTTTGTTTTTCTTTAATCCATATAAACAATTCTTTGGAAAGAGTCGTGTCATTGCCTTTCAATAATTCTGTAAATTTAATTTCAACCACATTTTAACCGCAAATACCTTAATTGCTCAGCTTATATTATATTAGTGGTACGTAGGGTAGTTTTCACATACACATTCCGCGACAAAATTCATTCAGTGGTTCTGGAAAGAGCGCTGTGATACATAAGCTTTAAAAAGTAAACAATGCAATAACAACAGCGCCACCTATCGCATTTCCATATACACAACGACTTTATCTCCAAACTTGAGAACAGTTTTTGAAATAATTTTCGCATTAAGATTTGAACCCAAAATGGCAAAGGTCTTCATTCATACTATCAAACATATATTTTCAAATAGGAATGTGCTCATAAAGCTTGGGATTTTCCATGCTTCCCTTCCAGATTTAAAAATATATATGTACCTATAGTAGAATAAACTTAATGGAAATCATAAAAAGTCCTATAATGTATTACTTAGTCTTAGTCCGCCAATATGAAAGCCTAGCTATGTATTTTCACGAAGAGTTCCACTATTATGCGAAAGTGGATAAAATACATGCGTCGATTCAAAATCATAGAGCTCTCAGACCAATCCCGGTCCATCGTATTCCAGCAGGAGCTCCTTTTTTGGTTTAGTGGGGGAGAAACTCTGATATTATTTGCTTCGTTTTTGCTATATTTGATTACCTACATATAGTTTAAAAATTGTTTATGAAAGCTACGCACTAAATAATATAGCTATTTCTAACAACGTCTTAAAATGGTGCGAAGGGGCATCTCTACCCAAAAGGGTGCATGGTGCGTAACACTTTAAACATGCGAATGCATGTCAACGAAGACGTCCTCTTCTCGTCATGTATTAACCGGTTGTATCTTATGGGACCTTCGAAATTGATATAACTATACTATCATCACTATGATCAGTCATACTAATATTTAATATTATTTAACAGTAGATACCAACATATAATAAATGTGGATAATATGTGCGTAAAGTCACATTATTTCTTTGTATTTGTAACCGATGTTTTATTTTTGGTTTTGACTAACAGTTAGCCCAGCGTCTTTTGTTTGTGATTGTAAGGGGCTTATGATTTGACACTGTATCCTAGAAGCTTTCTCAGGGCACCTTTATAGGTACTCTCGTAAGTATGGTGCCCATCCCAGACCCCTACTAGGTACTTTAGATAACCACAACTTGTACAACAACCTTCTAAGAATTTTTTACACTAATCTTATAGAGTTCAGAGATCAGAAGTATACTTGTGCTATCTAATGTATCCCTCACAGCGGCAGAAACTCAAACACATTGTCCAAAAATGTTTGCCTAGCAATTGTCACCCTTAGATTATATTTATCTTTCTTTTTTTTATATACTTACATACATTCAGCGTATCCCAAAAGGACATAATGTATTTATGTCAAGCTATTATGGAACAGATTTGTTGCACACTTTTGCAAGGAGCGTCCCGAAAGCAATGAAAATGTTTATTTCAAACCGATGTCCTATTGTTTCCTCTCTGAATGACTACGAACAATTTTCCGATAAACGTATATAGGAAAGGAAACTGAATCATTGCGCTGAAAGAAGAGGGTTCCATGCTGTACTTTACATTGAATAGGACAAACAGGAAACAATAACAATTGCACACCGTGCTATTGCTACCGCCGATACGGTGATACTAGGGGTAGCAGTGCCGCACTGCTGGTTGTTGTTGCGAAGCTGAATTTATGATTCAACAGAAGCATCACATTGAATTTGCTTCTTTTTTTTGTGGTCACCTCTAAAGGGCTCTGTCAGGCACACAGCGTGAGCTCCATATTTATCACTTGGACTTGGTGTCTTTCTGTCAATCGAGCCAGAGAGAAGAAGACACAAAAGCCACTTTTATAAATGACAAATTGATGCCACTAATATTCGTCAATGATGTGCAGCTTCCCCAAAAGTGATTGGAATTGTTGTAATTTTGTTCATTGTCGCCAACGGTCCCTTTCATGAATGGTTTGTGGGAAAATTGCAATCAATTGAGGTGGGATTGCGGAATACGATTCCTTTATTGTGTGTATTTATTTATTTTTCTTTTATTTCGGGTACAGAGAATTAATTAATAGCACGGGTTCCATTGTAATTGAACGCACATCGTACATAACGGCCGTTTATAATTATAGAATCGCGCCCGATCCCTTTCACCTTTTGCGTGAAATTCAAATGATTTCTTCCATTTGGCCGCATTTGAATGGCAAAGTTTTTGTTTGCAAAACTTTTTAATTGAGTGGTACACATGAACTGACATCAAAATGCATTTAATGTCAAGTCTAAAGGTTCGGTCTTTCAATTCAATGAACTTCAATTGATCTGCCTAAATTAATTATTGCCCCGTTTGCAGATTAAGGCTCTTTTGTTATTTATTCAAATTTAATATATTCCCCTTTTCAGAGTGATTTTGGAGTTGAATATAATATTAATGTGTGCAAGACCTTACGCGTAGGAATGCAACGTAAATATTTTGTATGCCCTTCCTTAAATAACAACAGCATATCATAAATTTATTAGAGAAAGACATGTATTGATATCTTCACAGTAACAATAATGTTAATAGGGTACCAAAATTGATCCTTGAATCGCTAACTTTTGTTTCGTTTGTTAGTTGGATTCTTAAAAAAACCATGGTAAGGTTTGAGTTCTTAATTAATTTCTTAATTAATTTTAATAAATGTATTTAGTATAACTGTACTAGGAAAGCTTAGATAATTACAGAATTGAGAAAATCTGGGGCTTGAAGATGGACCTGTTATGCAGCTATATTAAACCTCGCGCAAACGGCTGAAAGTTGCATTTAGGCCATTTGGATGTTTTTCATTTAGCATGATTTCATTGACAAACTGACACCAATCGTTTCAGTACTACGTATAATTTCTAAACTAAATCCGTTTTATCGAGTCCTTTCTTAAGGGCCACTTTGCCAACAATAGGCATTTTTTGACTGATTCTCATATTTAAAATTCTTGTACTTGGTCCTGCGTTTGTTCATCCAGTTTGATTAAGTATTTTCTCCAATCAGTTGTTTAATTGTCTTGTCTTTCGTAAGAATATTCTTCTGGCAATACGAACAACTGAAAAAAAATTGAGCCAAATCGGCAAAGCCGTTCTCAATCGATGAATTACTATACATTTTTCACACCATTTTTATTTATATAGATTTGAGCCAGTTACTTGTTTCTTTGTATATGTGAGCTATATGTTTGAGGCAATCAATTGGAATTTCTAGAGCACCCTAATGGTCTCAAGAGCTGAAATCAAATAAATCAAATAAGGGTTCCGAGTGTGTTTTTTTCACAATTTGTTTTAACATTATTGTGTTTTCAATATTATTCACTAAACTGTCCAGCACACTAACCACTACGCCACTGCGCCTACTCATTTACAAAATAGTCCATAGAAAAGGCCGCGAATGCTTAAATGCTTAACAAAGTGACAAAATGATACATCTGTGTTCAAAAGTATTACCAATAATACAGTTTTGTAAACTACCGCCTTGGTTCAAGTCTTGTATTAAAACTAAATACAAATGTTCTTATTTAAACATAATCAGAGTAGGTGCTATATTCAGTTTAACTTTAACTTAATTGTAATTAGTTCTTGATTGAAATATAATTTTAATATAGACTGGTCTCGATTGTAGTATACAAGATTTCAAATTTGAAAATTTGAAAGGGCCATAAAATGATGTTGCTTTTAAATCTGGGTAAAGAAGAACTGAGTTCAACATTTAAAGACATCTTCGAGATGCATATCATATAAATAAAATTGTTGTGGTTCTGTTCGACTTATATTGAATTTAACTGCATGTCTTTAAATGCATATTTCATATTTCATATTTCATATTTATTTAAACACAAATAGTTTCACAGCAAGATTACAATTATATTATGAGTTGTGAAATGCTTATTAACATTATTGTTGAGTGCTTCGAGTGCTTTCATTTAGAGAAACAAAACAATAAAATTTGATTTTTATGTAACATAAGAAAATTATATATATGTACCTACATATAAACCTAAACCTAAAAGTTATTTTTACTTAAATTAATTAATTATTATCATTGGCCAAGTACTTAAAAAGAATTGTTTTGAATTCGCTTGTGTTTATGGTTCTTCTGAGTGCTACGGGTAATGAGTTCCATGAGAGAGTGGCATGGACGAAAAATGTGCGTTCAGATTGTAAGGAATTGGACCTTGGCCGAATTAAAGCAGCTGTTCTCTGTGAGCTGGCAAAATTTAGCCTGTTGTAAAGATGTTCTGTATGACGTGTCTGTATATTTTCCGTGCAGTAGAGTTAGCGACCTACATAAAATCAAATTGTCAAAGCTTAGACCCATTATCTGTTTTGAGTAGCTTGAAATATGCTCGAAATATCTTTAATCAAAGACGTACCTTGCTAGATTGTTGTATTATACATTCATAAATCTTAGAAACTACTGAATATTTTCTACTGCATTTTTACAGTGTTTAAACTCCTCCGAAACGGCTTGACCGATTTTGATGAAATTTTATATGTATATTCATTGGGTATGAGAATCGATTTATAACTCATTTTTATACCCCTAAGGGTGACTTACCCCAAACAAAAATTTGCATTGTTTGGACAAATTTCTTTGGTAATTTTTGTATGGTGGGGCATTCAAAAATACATTCGGTCCTTAATTTTCACCTTAATAGCATTTTATATTTTTTATTCCTACTGTATTATTCTAAAGAAAAAAATATCTACAGGGCTGTCATTCATTCCTGTTTTATAATTATACCTACGGACTACTTTTTTTTTAAATTTCCACAAGTAACACTATATCTACCAAAAACCAAATATACATGAAAGCCTAGCAATTGAATTTAAATTCACAAAATAGTGCACACACGTAAGCCATCAACTAAATATTGTGTGTGTGCATCCATTTTCATCCATCATTGTCATTGTCACGGCAAAGCAAAGGTAACCCCAAATATGTCGGGTTATTTGATTTTGTGAGAACATTTATTAGTATCTCTTTTTTTCTTCCCTAAGTAGAGTAGACGTTAATGTTTAACACAGTATGCACAGTACAGCGGGTGCAGCTGCAGGTATGTAATATGAGGTGTGTGGGCCGCTTCATGCACTTTTATACAACGCTTTGTCCTGCTCTATTGCCAAATTGCTATTTCATTTCATTTTATTTATCCATAATTCGCATTTTAAATTTCGTAGGTGTGTGGGGTGGGGCCTTGGGGGCATAGGATTGAGAGAGATAGGGTGTGATATGTATACGGGATTGTGAAAGAGAGATTGGTTTAATATTTGAAAAGAAAAGGTATAGCGACCGTTTAACATAACGGTAATAAGAAGGAAGACGAATTATTGTATAGTCTCCAACTCAAGCATTATGTGCTACTACAAGAGAGCAAATTCTTAAAATATATTCAGCTGTTCTGAAACCGGGCGAGTACAGCTATTATTCATAGTAATTGACTAATATTTTCAGAATTTGTTGTGTATATCATATAACAAAAAGTTACAATAAATTAAAAAAAATATTATTTGGTGTGTTGTTATTTTCACGTTCGGTCAACGTTCCCAGCGCTCCATGCCTCTTCCACTCATATACCACATACGCACTTACAACAAATAGGAGGTATCCTAGAAATAATTCATGTGGCAAAACAACGTTTGCCGGGTCAGCTAGTATCTCTATAAATTCCGGAAAAAATTGGTCAAGAGTAATCTATTTTTTTTTGTTTAGCTTTGCTTTTCCCTTTGCAACGCTTTGCGTTCGAAAATACTGTGAGCATTTAAATATAGTATCTAAATACCAGCTTAAAGAGGACATCTGCAGGTACAATATAGGATATCCATTAACTCGATATCTTAAAAGGTTTTTAAATAAAGAGTCAAAATTTAAAACATTTCTACGATTTTCACCTGGGTGAGTGGATATGCACTTCATTCTCAAATACAGTTCGGTTATACTATCTTTTAACAACATTGAATGCTATTACTTAGTATTTATATATTGTTAAAAGGTGTTTAATTTGATTTGTTTGATTAATAAAACTATTTACAGAAGATGATTTACGAATTTGAAGCAATATTTTTCATAAAAATTTTAGGCACATGTACCTACACTAAAAAATACTAAGCACATAATCCAAGAATTTCGTTTCCATCAACTATTCTGAAACCACATTTTGCACGGGCGAAGCCGCGCAGGTACAGCTAGTACTACATAAAGTTAAGTCCATTACGAACTCAATTCAAAAGGTAGGTACTCTAATATGTATAATGTATAATGGCTCTGTCCTGTGTACAATACCTTATCCCTATGTTAACTGGATCGCCTTTCGATTTTACCTCAACGCTGAATGAATCTAAATGGGTTATTCCGACATTTTACATTTGAGGCAAAAGAATGAGACCAATTACGAAACAAACGTTTGCATTTAATATTGCCTATACCTACAATTATTATTGTAGTCACGTTTTAGTGCTTAGCCACCAAGTACTCATTTATTCGTTTTCAAATCACAAGAATATAATTCCGTATTAAATGGATACTAGAAAGGGTTGACAGTTTTCCTGTATGAATATTTCATTGGCCTCCGATTGAAAACTATATATTACTTAAATGAGTCAATTTGGTGTTTGGCATTAAATTTTAAAATAATGTCCATTCCATTTCCATTGACTAAGGGGATTGAAACAAATGCTTCTGAACTCAATTATTCACATTATTCCTATACTTTCATACTTTAGACCCATACCATCTCATGAACCCTTTGGCAATTGCCTGAAAAGGCAATTTTATATTCAAAAGGACTGCGTTGTTAGAAACATCATAGTTACAATATGCAGGAGCAATATTTGTAGTATAGTAATGACTATATATATCTTTGGGTAATATAGATTTCATTGCACCAACAAATTTGGAGCACCTTTTACTAGTTGTGATAAAAATAAATCACAAAAAGCTAACTTATACCAACTAAACAAAAAACCATATTATATAACTTCCTATTTTTGTTTTAAAATTCGAGAGAATATTTTCACACTACCCAACAAAGTTCAAATTTTAAAAAGAGGTGTGTGGTTATTGTCAGCACAAATCATATTGCTAAAGCACGCATGCCACTTATTATTTCCAGAATTCTTTTTTTTTTTTGTTGACCGCAAGGAGCATATTTTTTTTCCTTTGTTGTAGTTATTACTTCTTCTTGTTAATGCCCACGTATTGATCATGCATTTTTAAAAGCTTGCACGGAAAGTTGTAACCTGTAGAAACCCCTATGTTGTATTTTTATTTTCACAGGAAATGCAGTCACAGAATTATATACAATATCAATTATTGTTTTAAGAGCTGCGGTTATCTATCATTTTCATTTTTTATACGCACCATTTGTTATTTGTTTGCTGAGAAAACTAGTACGCTCTGGTAGATTTCGTTCGAGTTTTAAGACAATCGTGAATTATAAGCCAACACATTACAAAATGTCTCCCCTGAAAATTGTTACTTCATATAATGTTATCCATAAATGTTTTGCATAAAATTTCCATTGTTTTTCCGGCATGGGGCACTATTTTACCGGAAATACCTATTAACATGCGGACGCGGTATTATTAGAAATGCTGGGGCTAAGCTTATATCGGCAAACGAAAAAAATAGATAGACGTACGAGGTGCGAAGCATTCTTCAATATGACTCAATAGGAATACTGTCCCAGTTTCTAAGCCCTCTACTGATCTTTCTGTTGCTTTAAACAAACAACGATTTATTTGACTCAAAGTTATTATCGCTCGCCAGGATGTAATATTACTTGCTACGGACACAAATTGAAATAATTCCAAGTTGTATCAGACCAATAAGCTCTTAAGGGTGACAAATTGTTCCCTTAATGGAGAAAACACAATCAGTAGTCATTGTTTCCAAAGGGTTTAAATAAAGTTGTTCAATAAAAGTTGTTAACAGCCGCAAGCGCCATCTTAGATAGATAGCTTCGACTGGCATTTGATAAGTCATTATATAATTAAATATATGTCTCTCTATAATTACGAGGGAATACCATCTATTTACCTCTATACAATGCGTGTACCTTACCTATTTAAAATTTCGATTGTTCTTCAGCGTAATTACACTCATTGGTAAAAGCCTTTAATTAATTTGTTTCAATTAGCCCCGAAATGATTCTATAATAACATTTGTGTACCTACAAACATGTTTGACGAATTTGATACGACCCATTTAAATACTTGCTTCACGTAAGCCTACTAGAAAGTATTTATATAATATACGCAGCAGTAGAAATAGGATGTGAAAGGGTTGACTCCCCATCATCGCAGATGGCCTATACCACTTCCATCAAAGAATAGTTGAAGGACTCTAATTTGGTGCATGCAGCTCTCGTGCGAGTTATTAAATGCAATTACACAATCTAAGCATTGTATTCTTTCTTAGACTTTGCCAATCGAATGCAATGTCCATGTACACGCATGCACTTCTAAAAAAAAAAAAAATGAATGGGGGCGCCAAAAGAATACTGCGAATAGCAGTAATCCGATAAAGGGTTTACTTCTGCTATCATGCAATTTAAAATTGGTCCACTTAAAATCGAATTATTGTAGGTTCTACCGGTACACATGTTGCATGATAGACATTCCTTACAAAAAATACTTCAATAACAATACCTTCACTCAGTGTAATGACAGACAATGGTCCAAAAGGGTAACTTCCTTAAATTTTGTTCGCTCCGAAGACCACTATCATCAGCTCAAAAACTAGATACGGAATTCCTTGTATGAACTGTAGACTCAATTCATCTCACGTATCAAATCGGTCCAATAGACACCCAAAGGAAGCGAACGACAGGTTGCCTTACCAACGCGCCTTATATGTCAGACAGCTCTGCGATGAGATAAATACGATAGCAAGTGATTATCCTTATTATCCTTTTTGAAGTGGTGTCATATTTCCTTCAGACCCCAGCGTTGCGCTGAATGTGTTGTTTGGTTTAGCACTGCCGCTCCCACGATGTGAATAGTTTCAAATGATTTCAAAACTTTGACATCATGTTCTGACATTGGAGTGAAGCACCTTTGGCAGGAATAGAAATGTACCATTGTACATATGTACACAGGCAGGAAGTACGATTCACATACAAATAAAGTGAATGTATACAGGTAATCGAGATTTTATTGATTAGCAGACAGAAATTAGCGTATCCAAGATTAAGATAGCGTTATAATAGAATCGCAGTCGCATTATCAATGCGATTAAAGAGATTTAATTTCATTTCAATTTTTTGGAGCGGTTTCATTAAATATTTTGGGTAAAAGTGTTGAATTTTTGACAAACCCTATTAGAAAAATCGGAAATAAGTCAGTTCATTCCCCGCGGAATATATTTGTCTATATTCTGTTATAAATGTTATTGATTTATAGTTCCACGAAACGTACTACATATACCATAATGAGGAATTAAATAATTACTTAGGCTTAGGAAATTAATAAAAAATACAATTACACACACACATCAGAAACAGAACCAATTCCGGATTCACAAATTCTACTCAATGACGATCATACATCAAGATATTAAGCTGAAGAAAGGATCATATTGTCAATATACACGATTTATTTGAGGTTTAAGTTAAGAAAGGAATCCAGCAAATTAATGAAATTAAACTCTACGGGGTCCCAAGTAAAGGCTAAGCAATGAAACAGTATGCGAACAAATTATTTTACCCCTTAGTTTTGAAGTTGATATCATGGAAATAATAAGCAAGTCTAAGCTAAATATGGTTTCATTAAACATTCGTGGTCTTTACCACTACCATCACCAATGTGTTCCAAAATTTGTGCTAAGATGACAACTTCTTGTACCTGCTGTATTATTATTTATTTTTGTTTATTGCATTTTTGTGCAATTAAATAATTATTATTATTTTGTTTGCTTTAAATAAAGTTTATTGAGGGTTTTAATTTTAACGACGATAATATACATATCGGAACAGTTTGTTTGTTCAACTAACAAATGCAACTATAATTAATTGTCAATCCCACAAAAATCGAATATGATGTTTTCAAGTATGTGACTTCGACGGCATCTTCAACAAGGCCAGGCGAATTTTGTGTTGTTTAGATTTAACACCCGTCACCTTACGAGAGCATCTATTTACAATTGTTTTTTCTCAATTCAGCAGTACGGATACATTCATAAATTATCAATCAAGGGGTATTAAAAAAAATTATAAATTAATTTCAAACAAAAAATAGGTTGTCTGAATGCCATAACTGAACTTACCCAGATGTTATAAAATCCATGGACCTCCAATACCTCATCGGAACGTCGCGTCGATGAGTTGTAATTAACTATCAGATATCCGAAAAGTCAATCAATTACTTCCCAAAATATCCAACAACTTAATATAAACAATGTGCTAACGCAACATCGTATATACTTATATCTGTGATGTGCGTATCCAAAGAAATCCTGAGTCCCTTAGCCACTTTGTCGTCATTATCATCTGGTGTTGATGTTTTAATTATCTGATACATTTTTTGTCCTCTGCTACGCATTCTAAACACAGATGAACTGCGCTTCGTGTTTGGTATATGGTATTTAACTCTTCAAGGAGATATTTTCAAGAGGACATAAATAACGCGAGGACAATAAATCTGAATGTGAATAACCGAAATGATGTTAAACACTCGGTCGGTATTCGAAGACCAGAAACAAAAAAATTAACATTTCCGGGGCCGACATTGTTGGCCGTGCGCGATCCCTTTTCTTCGTGAAACGTAAAGTTAGTATCATTAATCAGAACCGTCCTAAGCATGCAAGCAAAAAATGTACATTGGAGGACATACTTTACTCTTTGAATCTTATATTTGGATATATGAATTCGAACAGCGGGTGGCTGTGTAACGATGACACCCACTAACATTGTCGTGTTCCATTGTTGTGCGCTATTGAACAATAAATTAAATGTTAATTTTAATATTTTGTACAGCAACCGCTGTCTGTTCAATCGCAGTGATCAGAAGACCCAAAGTGTCCTACGCTATTTGGGTACGATTTCGAATGGCTTTATTTTCAGTAATTACCTGGAGCAGGTGCTAATTACCGTAACTAAGCTTAACCCACGTTTGACATTTAAAACTCACGTTGTCTATGCAATGTTAAGAGTTAAATACACGATGATGAATCTGTCTGCCAGCGCCAGTCAAAACATCAGAAGGGAAATGTCATGCCACCCCTGTGATTCACCCTCGTCACAATAAACTCGAAAAACGTATAAACAAATCCCAGTAATGAAATCTAAATCCAGTGGTAGTCACAGTTTAGTCGCTTAAACAACTTCCACTTCACCATCCACATCGTAATTTGAAGCATATTTCACGAGACCTCCCCCTTTTGGTTGGTGTTGAATGTAGACATTCACCCTAATGGCTTGACAATGAGAGATTGTGGGTGGCTGTAATGGAACCGCTACGAAATTTCAATCTGTATGGCGCTAAGGGGATGGAGCTAACGATATTCTTCTATCCCGGGGACGGAGTCACCATAAATATTTTTTTCTCTTTTTTGTCATTAGGAAGAATAAATATTTAATTGAAGACAGATTGAACGATAAAATTCAAAGAGGGTGGTTTGTTTGACATTTTTGCGTCGTCAAATATCGATGTGATGCGATGGGGATGTTAGTGAAATTCGGTTTTTCGGTTGGTGATTTATATTTCATGATTTTCTCATTTGTCAATTGAAATGCTCTCGAAATGCTGTTGTTTTTTTGTTATATACTTTCGCGCATTTAGGGAAAAGCCAGAAAATATATGTCTATGTGTACATATTTTCAAATTAATTAATTTTGACTTCGTCTCCATTTAGTGCACTCAATTTAAATCGGATTTCGATAGCGAATAGGGGAAACGACTTCGAATTTTGGGAGCAATACCGCAGTAGACAAATAAAAGTTTACAAGTGGCTATATACTTACATAGTTTGGTTACAATTATCTTATAAGAAATGGATAGTAAAATTAATTTCTTAAAGCCTTGAAGGAACCCATTAGTTGCTTCGCTACTTTCTATATTAAATATATATATTGAATTATGAAGGTGGTTTATAAACCCCAATTCAAAGAGTCTACATGGCGAAGTGATTGTATAGAAGCACTGATACTGTAAGTTTCCTTGCGGAAGTTTATTGAACACACTCGCAATAAGAATATAAACGCACACAAACGAATGGTTGTGGGAAACTTTGCCTATGATAAAACTGTTTCGCCAAATACTTATTTGTCAAAATGTGTCAAAATGTTATGAGGAATACGATAATAAAGTCTGATTAGGATTTATTCGTAAGTGGTGGTCTATCTATTAGTAACAAGTTCATATGACTTAATGCTGCATGAACGCGTATTCGGAAACAAAATAACTTTCGATCATTCTTAAAATATGACAATAGTTCATCTTATATCACTACACATATTTCAAGGAATGCGCAGAGATAGTAAATTATCTTTGACATATTAAAAATATATTAGCCTTTGTGTATGGGAGCAGTTCTAAAAAAGGCAGTCTAAAAGTCCAAGTTCAGCAGCATACTGACAACTTTTTTTCTTTTGCAGACTTTTTTGTATTGCTAGACTGACACCCTGTTTTACGACTGTTACGTCAACGTCCAACTCATCATTTTTGGCTATTGGGATATTTCTTCAAAAACCGCTTACATAAATAACGTTTTTAATATTTTTCTAAGGTGAATGACATGTTTCCCTGTTTGGCTGGTGACTGAAGATTGATATTTATGGAGCCTTAACTTGAAAGGACGACCTTGGTGGAAAATTTAACCCAGAAGAGGAAGTAGAGGAAGACTTCGCCTTAGGTGGCAGATAAGTAAAGACCGCGCTAACTAAGTTAGTAAGTAAGTCTGACTGTCAGTATTAGGGACGTCTATTCGTTTACTTTTCTCCATGCTGCAATAACGAAGCACATTTTTGACAAATTATGCCTTCGGTTTTTTCAAAATGTTATGCTACCTAATTCTATTTTTTAATCGTTTTCTGTCGCTCTGATAGCTAATTGATTTGTTGATTTTTTTTATTTCTGACATATTGTAGAGCTTGTATAATATTCCAACCGTTTTGTATTTGATCTCTGTTTCTCAGGTTTTCGAATTCGCTTATACAACCTATACTAAAGTGGCCAATTACAGATTACAGATAGACGGACGGACAGACACCTTAGCGAAACCAATAAGGTACCGTTTTTTCCCTTTGGGTATGTAGCCTTAAAAGCAACTGCGATTTATAATTTTGCCATTTGCTCCAAGGGTTAGAAAATCGTAACTGTAAAACAGCTTTTATTTTTAATCAGCACGATTTTATCAAAAGGACAGGTAACCATAACCATACAAATATTGGGTAATAACTTTTTCATTTTATTTGTTTCGTTCAACATTATACACAATAGAGACTTCAATAATTACACTTATACAATTTATTCTACTTATCTGCGGATACAAATTCTTTCCTTATCATTTCTTTTTTTTTGCAATTTTATGATAGGGCTTATTTTCTTTAAATTTTCTTAAATAACAATTATTAGGTAAAAATAAATTGAAATTTTCTTTTCGATAGGTATATATAATATGATTTATTTCTTTTATTTTGTTCATTCTATTGAACATGCACTTAAGTAAGGACAAACAATTTAAAATAAATATTAATGTTTTTTAAGTACATTTTATAGAAAGTGAAACATGTTTTATATTTATTATTAGCTATGCGTTCAGTTTTTTTTTAGTATTTACACACGGATTGGTGTTTTGAATAAAATATAAGAACTAGACTACGATTTATTAGATTTTTTCTTATTATTTTTTAGATATTTGAATTAAAATTAGAACAGAGCCTTTGTATAGATATTTTACAGAATTTTTTATATACACATTAACCGTCACTAGTTTTTTTTTGTTAGTAAATTTTGGTTTAGCTAAATGAAATGTTGGTGATACAACTGCATTTATTTTTTTTCGTATTATATATTTAGTTTAATTATTTACAAAGACAGACAAGTGTCCACTTTATTTGAAAAATACCCTGAATTTTTGTAATTTGTGTGCTTAGGATGGGAATAAATACGATTGTGTGGATTCGTGTGCTCAGATAAAAATTGGGCTTTCCATTTGAAGCCTCTTTAAAAGGACCCTACTCCACTGCTTTGATTTGCGGCAAAAATGAAGGGCCCCAATGAACCTCAAGCCATTGCGGGTGGTGGCTTCACATCCATCTGATTGTGGTGATCCATGTTGGGACTGGGTGCATGATGATGGTGCTGTGAGGGGTGCTGCTGCATCACCGGTGATCCCCCCATATGGTGTGGCATGCCTGTGTTCATAGTTTGGTGGGTTGGTGTCCCTGGATGACTACTATGATGCATTACTTCAGATTGGTTGGTCTCCTCTGAGTCACTACATGATTCTGAAGAGCCTTTCTTTATGTTATTATTTGTACCGTTGTGTGTCTTAACATGCTTTGCGAGGTGATCGCTACGCATAAACCGTTTGTTGCACACGGGACAAGCAAATCGTTTCTCACCTGTATGTGTCCGGAGATGACGTTGCAGCTCATCGGATCGCGTGAACCTTTTTCCACAGAACAGCCAATTGCACACGAATGGTCGCTCGCCAGTGTGCCACCTAAGGTGTGCTTTTAAGTGACTAGTTTTGCCGTAAACTTTACCGCATCCGGGAATGTGGCAAGAGTGAATGTTCTTCTTGCGTAGATGAACGCCAGCGGGACCGAGTCGTTCTGCTTCCTGGCAATTTGGGCAGTCGCATGTTGCTCGTCCCGCATATCTTCGTTGTGAACGTGGTGAGGGTGTTGACGGTGTTGCGGCCTGTCCTGAAGCTGTGGCTGGAGATGAATGAGGTAACGTAAAGCCACCAACTCCTTGACCAGGCAGCATACTTTTGTATGTGTCTTGCAATAAATGCTGGCCAGAACCCAGTAGATGGGCAGTGTTTGAAAGCGAATGTGACAACGAAGAATAGTCCGAACCAGCGGTTGCGTAATTTGCCATGGTGGAATGCATACCAGCACCACCCATGTCCAACCAACTGCCCGCTGCACTGTGCATATCCCACCATCCTGAATTAACGCCCTCAGAGGCTGCTTTATGCGACGCTGTGACCGCATTAAAAGGCCACGACTCATATGGATGCCTTGAGTATACTGAGCCAAAAGCTGTACCTTCTACTTTGCCCAGTAATCCCTGGTGCATATGATGGTTTTCTGCTACACTGGGCGAGGTGGTTGCACTTGGAAAGTATAGATCACTGCCATAAGAGGGGTTGGTGACTGCAGAACAGGACGATGTAATCGGTCGGCTATAAGGATAGAGGCTGAAATTAATTTCCCATTTGTAACCGGGACCAACTGAATTGGGAATTTGTCACAACAATTTACCTGGCGGTGATATTGACCATGGTGTTGATTGTGCTGGACGGAAGGCTTCTTGCAATCGAAGTTCCTATACTTGATGTCACTGATGGTGATGTAGAAATTGAGCATGGCGAGTGCTGTCCTGTACCAATGCTTGGTGTGTTTCCTCCACCCGATGAGGATGTTGGACTTTTCTTCCATGGGTGAAATCCTTTTCCAACGGCAGCGTCAGCCAACGGTGGAGGTGATTTATTTGATAGTTTGTTACATTGCGCGGCCAACATAGCTAGGGGTGTTCCACGAAGGCCCGGATGGTCCTATAGGGAGATAGAAAATGTTTATTAAAATATTGCGTATTTTTGTGTTTACATAGAAGTTGTAATTGAGATGCGTTTTTATTTAAAAAGCCAATCTGTTAAGAATAAGAACTATAGTTTTCTATTTAATCAGCATGTATAGATATAAAGAAGAAAACTATTTACCGTACTTTGTTCTATACCTGTAATGTTATACTTTGTTTAATAAAACGGATGTACTGCAATATATTTGAAAGAACGACAAATTTTAAGCAATCATTTGTTAAAAAAGGGTAAAAGCTGATGTCCCGCAAGCTATTTTTTATTCAGATTGTAGCACACTATTTATGTAGAATTTTTATATACCCCTAAGGATGTTAACAAATCCCCTACAAAATGTAGGATAAAAAATATATATATAGTTGGTGCAACAGGTCCGTGTAGGACCCTATAGGCCTAGCTTGTAGCACCATTACCTTGCGTAGGATTTTTTTTATAATTGCAGCGACTCGAATGGATGCGCAATGTTATGCCGAACCCGAAGTATAAATTTCCATTAACATTTTAAACATTTTCAGTAAAGTGTCCATTTAAAAATATAACAAATTGCACATTGATCAGACGCGACTTAAAGACACAAGCTGCCGGTGCACTTAAGATTTGCGATGACTTTGTCTTCGAAAGTTATGAGCTAATTCTGAGCAGCACATTTCTGCTTGTTTCACTATTAAGTATCTGATTATTTGCAAACATCGAGAAACAATTTTTTCGTTTATACTTTTCTATAGGTATCTATCAACCTGTTAAATTTGGATAGTTTATATAGGTAGTCTTTGGCCCATTAAAAGAATGTAATTTTATTTATCACTCCTTATTTGTGTCGTATAAATCAACAAAAGCTGTTAAACAAGGTTAAAGTTTTCGGTTTAGTTGATGATGTTATTCCATACAAATTATTTGAACTTATACCTTGATGAACCAAGAGCATTGTTACCTGCAAAACTTACAGCAAATGGCTTCTTCTGAGGGTATATATTTTGGTTTTGTTGGTTGTTAATTAAAAATAACTGTCATTCGAATGCTGGATTTAACTGGAATTATCTTGCGCATTTGCATTGTGGGAATATTTTTTGATCGCAAAAAAGCACTCCCCAAACAATTACCTATGTTATAATATAGATTCACAAAATCAATGAGGTCATTTAATATCTAATGAACGCCGATTATATTTGTAAGTCCAGCTATTTTCCTATTCATTGGTTTGAGCGACGGGCCAACTGCAAATGTGGGTTCACTATTTATTTGACTGATTTGATGAATGTGTTATAAAATCAAATTAACTAGCCTGATTTCGAACCAATTTGCCCTTTCTCATGCCGTAGCGCCGTTTTTGATTTAATTCCACACACACATGTGGATGAAGTATGGAAACATCCGACAGCGACAGGTAATTAATTCATTCGGTTCGAATGTAATTACAAACCAAAACTAATCGAACCATCTTCCCATCATTGTTGTCGGCTACTCTTTTAGTCGTTAACCTTATCTCATCCAGAGTGTCGGCGATGTTGTTTAGATATGATACACCTGACCACACGAGGTAATGGAAAATGTCTTTTTCGTGATTTATATTTGGGTGCAGGCGCTTTGCTAATTTATCCAGACCCAGCCCAGCCAGTTGCTGATGACTGACCGCACCGCAGCAACAAAGTTGGTGCCGAAAATCTCACACTCGTATTCTACTCGCAGCGTAAAACTAATCGAAAAGGTGAAAAGATCAAATGCACCGTGAACGTAGCGGTGGTCTTCCGGCAACCATACAATAGCTGAGTTGTCATCATTTTCACAGCAGGACTCAACTAAGCAGGTCAGTTAATGAGCAGTAAACTTTGGAAAATCTATATCAGCTCTTGACCAATTTGAAAGAGCGTGTTTTTAAGATTTATCACACAATAGAACAAGAGCGCGGTGTCCTTTGTCATTCTTTGAATAAGAATGTTTCGAATGTATGGCAAGCGCCAGACAAACGAGCGAATGTAGTGGCGCCGTAGCTCATTTATGCTGCATGTGCAGCAAGTAACCTTGATCGATTAATCAAATCAAATGGGTGTACGAGTTTGGTCTGCAGTATACCTACCTACCTTATAGAGCTAGAACCGGCACTATAATTGGACCAATTAAATAACCTTATAACCAACCACTCACTGAGTTCGTGCACGATTTCGTGCAAGATAGAATAGTGCACCATTGAGATGCGTTAGTAGTTTCGAAGCGAATAGCAACCTGCTCCTTCTATCTTTGTTGCATATAGTTGGCCATCTGCATATTCATTGCAGTAGATTTACACGAAATCGGTTAGTTGCTTTGGGTATAAAAAAAAAGTGATGCAGCGCGCCGCGGCAGCAGCCAACGGTGGGCATCAATTGTCAGTCACTCAGCTACCAACTGATTATGTGTTATGTGGCAGGACTATTGACTAAAATTATTTATAAGCTCTAGCCTATTGTGTTGCATTGCAATACGGAAATGAACAAATTTTTTATGTTCTCCGTAGTATTTTTTTTTCTAATAAAACAGTTGTTGAGTGTAGTTTGAAGCTAGGGGTCCGGGTCCAGGACAGGTTGTTTAATCAAGTTCACTTTGATCATTAAATTAAGCACTTATGATGATAGACGTCTTTGTCTTCACAAATAATTCCACATCTGATTGAAACTTCAAACACTACCTTTGGTTTTGAGTTGAATAATAACATAAAAAGGGGTCGTAAAACTATGTGGATCTTATATTCAAAGCAGAGAAGGCCACAGCCTTAAAGCTCTAAATTTTCTACTAAGCCGAAAGCGATACAAAATACATAAGGAATCTTTGCACGAGTTTAAACTACATAAATAACAGAAACTCATTTCATTTTCAGTTTCATGGACGCACTACAAACAATATAATAATATGTATAGACAGATAAATTGGAATCGAAAATAGCAATGTTTTTGCAGCAACCTACAAATATTACCATTATTGATTTAGAACAGTTCATAAGAGTAAAGCAGTTTGTTCGACTTTATTTTACATACTATCACCGAAATAAACCAATTTTTGATCTTTTACAAGCAATTTTCTTGTGTTGATTTTTTTTATAACTCGGATCACGTAAACAAAAGTGTAAGTGCTTTCCCTTTCCGTTTAGTATCTATTAGGCTCTCAACACATCTTGCCTTGTGTGACAATGCAAATGGACAATAATGCGTCATAATAAAGAATGCCTTTTGACATTTTCTTACCATGTAGAACTTATAAGGAATATTTCATGTTGTTTGAATATATTTAGTTGTGAGTATTCATTTTGGTTAGTTTTTTTTTCTCATTTGTTAAAAGGATGCGGGTGTAAAAATGTCTGGTACACGTGCAAAATATATAGAAGGTAGGTATAGCGAATATAATAAAACTGAATTGATAAAATCAGTTAACTACATAATACCTAATGCAATTACTTGCAAATGCATTTAATTGTATGTATAAAAATAATTTCAAATAGGTTGTTGATTCATAACTGCTTAATTGAATCTGCCTATATGTGTCTATCTATTTATCTTTTCATATAAAATGCAGTGTCCCTGAATTGTACAAAAGTATATATATATATGTGTATATAGATATAAACTCGCATAATATGTAGGTATACATATCAATCTTCTATATACAGCTACAATTCATGCAAACACGCGTAAACTACCAAGTTAAGCAAGAAGATAAAGTTTCCAAGTTTTCACCGTGTCGTTTCCATACTTCTCTTACACCACTGATTTTGGCTCTTTTCACGTCAGCACGCATAGCGAAGGCGGACCAGTAAAAATATAACAACATGTGTGCTGGGGTATCATTACACGAACAATTCATTGTGGGTTGCGGTGCGGTTTGCCATATTACTTATTTCATTTAAGGAAAAGTCAACAAAAAAAAGTTCACCCTCGTTAAGACCACCTTCCAAATGCAGTAGCAGTCGCGGTTCCATTCGTCGTTACAGTTGAACATACACTGCGCGCACATACCTATGCCTTCCTATAGGTTCTTCAAAATTCTGCAATAATGACCCAATGTTTGCCGAAGCGTAAAGTTGCACTTGATCCGCAGTCATAGTTAGCTGAGCTATCAAGTGGGAGTCCCGTCGGCAGTCTAACAAAGTTCGTTAAGGCCAGTACCATTATTGTTGTGAAAGTACTTTGCACTCTCCCACACTTGGCGCATATTTTAATTGCTTGTACAGACATTATAGTTGAACCCCCAAAAACTGCCGGTCTTAAGCACTCACTCAATTCGTTCAACCAACAACAAATGACTCCATTTAGGTAGATACTGGTATAGCGTATAGGTATTGAACGAAGGCAGGTTAGTTGACTTACTCGTAGCTGCTTCCCAATCACATTTGCCAGCCAGACAATCTGCATAAACGATTTTTCATTCGATCGTTGCTGGTCGCCAGAGAGGAGTGCTTTGATGAAGAAATGGAGAAAGAGGAAGCGTATCTACCATTCCACTGCCACCGCCACCTTGTAGCTTGTACTCAAAGGGAGTTTCTTCAATTAGCGCTCCGCTCCCAGTTATTAACTTCTCGTCAGTTTTAATTAAGCACCCACTTTTGAACAGCCGATGCCACATGGTGTGGTGGTGATATTTGCAGCGGCAATGCGCCCCATCGTAATTGCACCAGCTTGGAGTAAATCGTAAATGGAATGTGCCCTACTTGAAATTTTATAGTTTGTTTGTTGCGAGTTGCATGCTCAAAAGGGTGTGTTCTAGCCTCTAGCGCACCGCACAGAAAGCGCAAAATTTTAAGGATTACAAACTCGTACACTTAGGTATAGTACCAACAAACGTACGTGCACATAGCCAAAGATTGTTTTATTAGTTAAAGTGGCATAAAATAAGTTCCACTTCTGAATTTTTTCATTGTTCCCTCGGCGCGACTTGATGAGTTGTTCAAACTTAAAAGCCAAACACACAGGCGTGGGAAATCTCCAAAGACGAATTGCTGGCTGGCCCAACAAAATCAATGATATTGCAGATTGACTCTGGCCAGGCCACTATAAAGATAGCTCTATATATCATAATGATGTTCATGATGGGTTCTCTGGTGATGGTGAGGGTTCTTTTTAATTTTCTCTTCCTTGGAAAAACGTAGCAGCCGAAATTAAAAACACACTCACACACAAAACTCATTAAGAACGCGAAAAAGTTCATTTAGTTGAGTGAGGTTTCGAAAAACGTTAATGGAGCTCGCTGTTAGTCGTTTGTTGTTGGCTGCTGGCTGCTTGGGTGCTTGGCTGCTTGACTGCTTGGCTCCCTCCATCATAAATATTAAACTGACTGAAAGTTAGCAGATAATTACGCGAAGCTACTCCAACTAACACCGACTGATATAGCCGAAAAACCAGCGCACGCAAAAAAAAAAGAAAAACAACGAGAAGGACAACAAAATGATGAAGAGCATAGAACAAGGCAGATCTCGAGTTTGGTGAAAATATTATTACGAAACTTAATAGCGGCAGATGATCCTATTGGATCCATTAAAGTCCATATTTCCTTGTAGTGTGTATGAAGGACATATTAAGTGTGCATTAATTGGATTTCGGCATATCACGTTGCGTAATTTCGTCTGGCAATTGGAAATATGAATAAATATATATATATATCTTCGGCCCTTGTTGGCCATTATTTTAATTTAATTATTTTCGAGACGCTGCTTATTATACTTGCTCTTCACTTGCACACTACCTACTAAGGATGCGGATTATTTTGTGTAATTGCAAGGAATTTGGGTCACTTGCGACTGGGGTCATATAACTTGATATTAGACACCAGGCAGAAGTTGTGAAACTAGTTTTCATAACTAACACGTAGCTTGGGTATAGTAATTGATTTTGTTTTTAAGTGGATAGTCTTTTCGACTGATTAATTCAACATGGGAATATTAAAATTTATTCACTGTAATTTAAACATAAGCAATTCAAGTTTCCAAGTAAGAAACACTGCGAACAACCACGCACCGCCCTCCACCAGCTGCGGTGGAAAGTGTTAACAAAAACTCTGCGGTTGTTGGCGCGTAGAAATTTAATGCTGGCGCCGGAATAAAATCTGTGGATGGATGGGGTTTACAGTACAAACAGATTCACACACTTTGTCTGCAGTGGTTTTGTGCTGTAGAAGAAGGAGTGTTCGATTCTTTTGTTCTTTGTAAGGTGTTCTTTCTTTTGCTTTAGTTATATTACTCTCAATATTCAAATAGCCAGTCCCTCTTAGTCTGTGTATCAATAAATAATTTGGTGCATTCCTGTCATACTTACAGATCAAACCAATTTGTTAGGTAGATATACCTATGTAGGGTATGAATTTCATTTGTTTCATCGAAGAAATGTGTGCTTGACAGAATTTTTATCGGCCTTAGAAAGCGAATGCTTTTGCAATTTACATCATATATCAGTTAGGCCCTTGAAGAAATTCTGTGACATAGGAGTTTACAAAGTCATCTACCACTGAGTTTGCCCGAGACCGCTCGTCTCTAATGCCGACAAATATTATGAGTAAGCTGGTGAATCAAATTACATCGTTCAACTTTCAAAAGGTCAGCGTCCAGGACGTTCGCTCTTCAGGCAGCCTTATTAAATTTATGTACCTATAGAAAAAACTTAATTTTGATGGTATCCATTTCTGTTATCGCCAATGTTAAATGGCTAATTCATGAAAAAACTTTAATTATAGTTTCCAAAGACCAAAGACCGGTATATTGTTATCAATATATTAATAAAATGCACTCAATTCAAAAACCAATGCGAATATAAAGCTAAAATATATTTGAAGAGCACGTCGTGCTGTGCAAGTGCGTAACTGATACAAAATCAATGTATTTACACAAACAATACCTGGGATTCGAATGCTTTTTTTGCGAAATCTTGTAGAGGAGAGAAACCGCTTAGGTGAATAGCATCCTTTGTTCACTCATCACATCAGTGTTTAGAAACACATACGCTATTATTATCTCCACAGGACACGGCTGGATAAAGTGCGATTTTGCACTTTTGTTTGTAATGAAAAGGACACTAACATACACTCTTGCTCATTGAGAAGAGATTAACATGAGGTTAAATAAAACAACCCTTCGTTAGAATGAAGAATTTTGCCAGCCCTTAAAACACAAGCAAAATTGTGAGTATTAAGTGCGCCGAGGATATATGTATTTATATTATTTTAAGGGATTTACAGATTATTGGCCTATGTGAACATTGTGCGAGTGCACTTCAAAATGATCCAAATACCTGACCAGAATAATGCTAATGGCTGGTAATCATCAAGAATTAGGACCAACTATTCGTAAGTAGACTTTTGTACAAAAACTATAAAACAAATGTTGGGTATGTTTTCTTTTCAACAAAGAATCCTCTTACCTATGCCAATAGGTTGAAATTCTTCGGTATTGAGGAACTAAATTAAACCGAATGTAAAGTGTGTGTTTTTTTTTTGTAGACAGTCACAGCAGTAAAATGAATCCATCAAAACAAACGAACTGTGCAGATAGTTTTTAAAATAATCTATCCCAGGCAATATAGCTTAGCATGCAAAAAAGGCGGTGAACCGCATAATGGAAAACCATGGCGTGACTAAAATAGACAATTGAAAGAGAGATAAAAATATCGCTTTCAAGCCATTTGTTGAGAGCCTACAAATGAAAAGAGTATAACCTTTTTTTTACTCGCAATCGCAATTTATCTGCATTTTACTACGTTCGTGTTGGTAATTATTATGATCAATTTTGTGAGAATAACTTAAAAGAATTCAACGAATACCCATATATACATACACTCATATACTTGATAAACATAATATATTGTTGGGATTTTCAAGACCAAAATCGTTAATAATATTTAAATCTTTTATAAAATGTGCACACACATGATGAAGATATTAAATATAATTATGGTATGTTCCCGGTGTCGTACGTAAGTAAACTGCTCTTATTTAAATCATGTTGTTTTGAAAATAATTTTATTAATCTGTAAAAATGAGTGCAGGTTTGAAGGTTAACATTTTTTACAGATGGTTGTCACCTTTAATCTGTTGACCATTTCTGCGCTGAAAATTTAGCGGCAAATTAAAAATATCCATAAGCAATAGGAACAACGAAAATTATCGATACATCAGGCTGTGCTAAGTATTTTACTCAGACTGTTCTATCAATTTATTCTTGTGTACGTATGATGGCTGCATATTACTCTTTTGTATTATATTTATAGATATTTTTATGAGACCGAATTAAAACTTTTAAACAATTTTGAAAAATTCGTAGGTACCTATTGTTTAATATTTTGCTTAGTTGGTTGCGTTATACTTGAGAAATATTCAAAATACTAAACAATTGTGGGTCTTAGTGAGACGATTCAAAAGTTCAATGGAATTTCGGATAGACTTTTGGCCCACCTGGGTGGGTTAAAATTCTCATTTAATTTGTTGACCTAAGTATAACACACTGAAGTCAAAAAGTCCATTATTTAAATGACCACTTTATTACTTTTACATTGAGTGCAGCTGTAATAAATTTGTAATACATTCTAGTTCAAGATTAACCCAACAATCTCAACTGGATCCAAAGTTTTAGAAAGTTTTAGTAGGTTAAAAAACAACCTATCGGGAAATGTAATAACATTTTGATAAATTGTAGTGAAAAAATTATAAAAATTCATAAAATCCGAGCGGGCACAGCTATAATGTTATGCAGGACAACTGTTTTTTGATGTAACTTTGCTTTCATATCCTTACGTACTGAAAACTATAATTTTACTAATTTTACTGTCGCCCCTGTTTATGACACCACTCTTTCCAATATCAAATCGCAATAAATTAAATGGTGCATTCAACGGTGCCCACGCTATAAAATTGTTTATGCTAAACAGCAAAATATGTAGTGATTAAAATAGTTCATTACATCAATGGCTAGCTCAACTGAAAAAAAATGTGTCGATACATGTAAACCACACTGTTGCAATTATACGGGTTTGCCATTACACACATGCCTATATACCAAAATA
This sequence comes from Cheilosia pagana, assembly GCA_936431705.1. Lineage (NCBI taxonomy): Eukaryota > Metazoa > Arthropoda > Insecta > Diptera > Syrphidae > Cheilosia > Cheilosia pagana. The sequence continues at coordinate 58,322,612 of OW386168.1, read as the reverse complement.
TATCTATGTTTGTTGAAAAGTGGATCACTGTAACTGTATAAGATTTCAACACTTGCCTCTGTTAATGGGCTCTATAACTCTGTAAATTAATGCATCTAATAATTGTGAGTAAATACGAAAACAGGAAAAAAAGAAAAGAAAAAATCACAACGCAACGACACCTTATGCCCAGTTGCTTGCCCCCAAGAATAAGGTGTTTCACGACTTTTAAAACAATTTATGAAATGTTCATAGCACGGCGATCGGCGAAATATACCTTGCAGATAACTTGTTGCCATGGAAACACTTACAATTTTTTTGCAGACGCCTTTAAGTATAAAATCGTGATCAACATGGGAATCGTTGCAGTACTGTGTTATATGTACCTACGATATAAACGTGATTAATGAATGAATGAATGAAGGACGACATTTTGACGAGGTATAAGTTTTATTGCCATTATCAATTATAAGAGTTTCATTCTGCGAAACATATTTGTTAAAATTTTTATATGGTGTACCTACTTATCGCTTATCCATGAGTAAAGGTGTAGCATGAAACACTTGCCTCACTTGACTTGCACTTGAATGTAACTTCTTGCCGAAACTTTTTGTCGCTTAGCATTTAAAGACAAACGTATAACTGTCCGCAACTGTTATTATATAGCGAAAAATACGATAATACCGAAAACTAGATTGTGACTTTGTAAAATGGTAGGTTCTTTCATAGAACACATTTTCACAGAGTCTATGGGACCACAGGTAACGCTGAGAAAGCACCCGCAAAGCTCCAAGTCCTCATGACCTGATGGTACACAGGTAATGGACCCTATAATTGTTTTTAGCAGGATCAAAAAGATATTGAAACAGTGCCAAAATAACTTTTACACAATCGCGTCGTGGTCGATGAATTTGTTAATATTACGAATTTAATGGTTCTCTCTATAGGCGCTTTGGCGATCACATATGACTATATGCATATGAATATATTTATGTCCTGAATTTTTCAAAACTAAATTTCATATCTTTCCTATGCGACGTTTATGTTTATTCAAAAATACAAACAATTTATGTTACTTTGTTATCATCTTTAAAATCTTTCCAGTTAACGACACGTCGAATATTTTTTTAATTACCTACATTTTATATAGATACACAATTTTTCTTTTAAAAACCGGGTATGCTGTTTAACCTGAAGGTCCAATACATACGTCTTCGCTTAATGTGATAGGTATGTATATAAGTTGTCTGCCCTTGACAAGTTGCAAGCATACAACCCATGCATGAGCAGACCAGACTAACTAAGGATAACGAAATGCAGTTCGAGAAGTCAATTCGAGCCGTGTGCAGTTACTTAATCTGTTGAAATTATTGAAAATAATCTCGGTAATTGTTTGTAGGTTCCCCTTCAGTCGTGCGAACATAAGTATCTTCATATATGCGCACTCTGCTGAGGTCAGAAACGACTAACAAAACAACGCTTGCAGCTAAAAGTTGAACAACACATTTGCATTCAACACATAGATACCTATACGATACGTAGAGGTACTATATGTGCGCGACTCCGATCAAATCGAGCCCCATAATCCAACCACCATCAACAAGCAACACAGCCAACAGACACAGAGAGTGCTTAGCTTACGTTCATACGAGCATTACTTTGTGTAGACGTGGATATATTCACATTATACAATATTTTTCCACCTTCAACGAGTCGAGAGCGATTATCCCGGCAGTTTACATAAGCAGTGGGAAATAATTGATTGATTTGCGAATTTTATTTAAAATGCACAAACTGGAAAAAATATTTTATAATAACATTCGACTGAATGCACATCCACTGCATTTAAATAACTGAAGTGCTTTCTCGTAATACGTATCTACCTATATATTTTTATAGGTAAGGTACCTATTCAAAGTTGAGCATCGTTTCAACTTTAACGAATTTCATTTTTAACAAGAATCATAATCCGGTCCGTTTTACCATTCTAAGCAAATAAAATTTCACTTCAAAGTGGCACGAACAAAAATGAATGAAAAGTGGTTGCCTCTGTATTTGCAGATCATTTTATTGATGATAATTTGGATCAACAACACCACCACTATACGGACCCCTGCGGTGCTATCATCTTAACTTTATGACCCCCCGCGCAACATTCTTGCGGGTCTCACACAAAAACAAAACTCAAAGTAGTATTCCCGTATTCCGCATCTAGGAGCCGGTAAATTTGGCACATTCAAATCTTAACGCAATGATTAATGAAGTGCGGCCGTGTAATATGTCAGGAGCAGGAACAATACTTTGAAAAATTGCTTTGTGTTAAATGGCATTCGATGCGCTTTGATGGTAGTCAAAGGAACATTGATTCATAGGTCTCTACAAACCTGAGGATCACTTCACATTTAGGTATAAAATGCCATATACTTGGATCGTTGTGAACAAATGCATAGTCCCTTTTAGGTAAGTAGGCGTAGCAAATCAAATAACTGCCGAGGCCGATGCCGGAGTCAAGCATTTTAAATGTTTCTGTAGCGCCAGTCTGTGAAATATTTTACATGTGACTGATTTGTGTTGGTCCTTAGCCTTACATAAATGTTGGGTGCTACGAGAACAGGATTACTCGTTTGTTTTCGTTCGCCATAATCGCGCCGACAACTGCACCGCACATCGACGTCACCTCACCAGCACCACACCACCGGGGGGAGCGGCAGTAGTAAAATGCAAAATAAATTTCACAATAAACAAATCAATTCTCTGAGCATATTTATTACTCCGACCAGGCGAAGGTACAACCTTCCAATCGGCTACCGGTGTTCTTATGTTTCGGTACGTCTTGGGGTTCGAGTGTGTGGCTTCCGATGCACAGCTGGAGACGTGAACACTCATTTCATTTCAAATTCGCTAATTTGAATGCGTTGCTCTTTTCATTTGCGGTCGACAAATGATATACTGCATGCAGATCAGAGACGGAACCTTGTATTGGTAGTGAGTTGAGTATCACACACCATATGGTCAGGACAGGGCACAAGATGGAGGTGAACATGATTTGCACAATCAATTATTGGATGTGAAAATATAAAAGTGTTTCTCTTCCAAGTCAGGTATAGACATATTGATTTAAGGGGGTAAAATTTCAAAGCACGGGTAAATTGAAATTGCATAAAAAAATTGCTCAAACCTTATGTTGACTTATTTAATGACTTTTGGCCTGCTTCTAGACTCTAAGTTCTTTGTTTTCATATATAAATATCTGCTTTATGCAACCGCTGTAATATTTCGCGTCGTCCATGGACGAGCATTACGTTCGCGGAATTAAGTTGATTTTACATGTGACACAATAACGATTTTCGTCGCGTAATGCTCGTTCACGGACGACGCGATTCGACTCCAGGATTACACATTGGTATAGGTAGATACTTCTCCTCTCAAATGTAAAAGGAAACGGAACGAATCGTGGGACTATATTTATATATTTTGTGATTTTAATTAAGATTAACTTTGATTTTTTTTATAAAAAATACGAATCGCAACTGACTAGCGCTAGCCTTTTATTAGATATGGAATTGACAAAATTAGACACAAAATCTCACCGACAACATAATAATTCAAATCTATTACTTTAACAACACTCCATAGTTCCTTTAAACGATTCGAATAAATAAATTTCAACTCGTAATAGTTCTTGCGCAAGCTTCAGAGGACGAAAATAAAAGGAAAATGGTAAATACATTTCTTATTGAACCCTGACAAAGCAAAAATCAAGAAAATTCGTTTTATCCACTATGGAACAGCGAGGAAAAAAGAGAAACATTTGCGTTCAAATTCAAATACGCCCTTTTTCCTTGTTGATGTCAGAATATTTCAGGAATGCTGCTGAGTTGACAATCCATTTAAACACACTAACAAAAAGAAAAAGAACAGTATCTGCGTTCTCATTGAATAAAAAACAGTCCCGATTCTCCCGTATTATTGTGATTTGCATGCGGAGCAGATTCCAGTGCTGAATGAAATTTCTCTGCCCATTTGAATGAGATATAAAAAAAGGCTGACGCGATTGATGCTCAATTCATGCATTAGCATGAAGGGAGTTTTAAATTGTAGAATCAAGTATACCTACCCTTTGAAGAACATATTCAAGTCGCTGAGATGTTGGTGTAAATTTATTCTGACATTGAGAGTTGTCCCGAATTTGTCAACAAAGAATTTCATACTTCCCCTTTTCGCGCGCTTTAAATTGATGGGATGCCCGATTTTCGTCTAAAAATAAATAGTATTTATCTTGAATGATTTCCCTCAAAAGTTATTGCCTTTATCGAAAGCATTATTTATGCTGCCTTGACTTTTCCTCTATTTACACCTAAACTGCACTCTTAAATTTATTTACACTTGACACTTGTCACTTATCACATCTTGTGTGTGATTAGAAAATGAATCCATACACCCACTTTGCTTCCGCAGCCAGCTCTATATTATAAGATACCGTTCGTTGTGAATCTGTCGTAATTGTGTCAGACCCGTCTGCAGACCTATTATATTTCCAGTGAACGCCTAATGAGGATAATTATGGTCTAATTTGATATCTGAATCTTCTGTGAAGAGGTGGAGCCCTTGGCGCACGAATGTTGTGTGGGTGAACTGCTCAACTGAGTTGATGATGAAAGTTAGTGAAGCATGGTAGGTAAGTCATGACGGTTGCAATTGTAAAGTATAAATGGCGTTGTAGGTATCTATCACACGAATGGCAGTGCGGTAACAAACTTGTCGTATCTACCTATTTAAAATCTAGGATAGGTAGCATTTAATTTGGAACCACGATAAAGTTTAAATGCTTTTCAAAAATGAACCTGACTATCAAATATACATAATAAGATCAATAGATGAAGATATATCTTAACTTTATGGGAATAATGAAATGATCAAATTATGCGAGTTCATCAGTAAATATGTGGGTACTTATTCAACTACTCGCAATACTGCGTTTTCTGATGGCACTGATTGAGTAGATTCATGGAAATACCTTTCCACCTAAGAGGCTTATGGTAGAAATCAAGAGGTTCTCATTATGCTTCCTATGTGTTTATCTTAAGTATTCGCATTGTTGGTAGTGCTTAAATGGCTTCTGTAATCCGGCAGATAAGGGCTCTCGCAGGACAATGTGTGCATGCATTTATTTATTTTTGCAGATTATCTGGCTCTTGGTAACAAAAGAACAAAACCTCGAAACTATTCAAATCTAGATTGTTAAGAGAAAAAAGTATATCCAGACAAATCGGCAACATGCAGTGCATATAGGAACGAAATACAAAATCCCTCATAATCACGACTCAACTGATTGTTCTCAAGGATCTGTTGGTAAAACTTAGAGAAATATTGAGAATATGTTCAGTCAGTATCTGTCAAGAATTGGTAATCTTTAAGTCGAATGCATAAGACGAAAAGAGGATGTATTGTGCATGATAATATAAACGAAAGCACTTTTCTATTTAAATGCAAAAACAAATAAAAATAAATATTTAGCAAGTATCTGGTAGAAGTCTCTGAATCTACTAACACAAAAGACAAAGTTGTTCTATCCTAAGTGATGGATTTTATTCCCTTTTTTCATCACAAATGAAATTATTAAATTTTTGAATCTATATTTTATGTGATCAATAAATAGTCATTTCGAACTTAAAAGTTCTGTTCCTAAATGTAACAAAAATGCAAGCATAGGTACAGCTAAAACTCAGCGACAAACAAGCTTAAGCTAAACGCTATAAATACCTTGTCACTTTCCCATTTCACAGTTGATCGTTTTAATTTTATCATTTATCAACCCACAAAACCATTTGTGACAAGAAAAATCTGGATGGAATACAAATACATAAGAATCTTATCAAATGATTTGCTACATTTTATTTCCTATAGAATTAAAAGAGCCTCATTTGTTCGATCAGCCCATCAACATCTTTGACATTGTTAAAAAGGTAGTTTTCCACAAGACAAGATCCGTCCTTCTGCATTCTGTTTGCCTTGCCTTATTTAAGTTCAGGTTCTTTACCCTGGGTCTAAGATAGCTACTAACTATGCCTTGAAAAATAAAAGCAACACCAAAACTTTATTTTTCTGTCACACATATAGCAAACATCTAAGCATCAACGAATGAGTGCCACTTGTATGTATAGTTTTCCTTATAATTCAGCCGATCGGATAGAACATAAAAGCTTAGGACTAAAGATGCATTTCAGGCAGTAAGTTAAAATTCAATCGAGCTTGAAAATAATATGATTGATGTTCTTAAATACGTACCGGTTTGGGTTGCATGATCTAAGGATCTGTACCTACCTAAAACATCTTATTTAAATTCCGTTTTAAACATAAAAAAATACGCACCACATATTGCATCTGTGAAGCCATATGAGAGCATATTTCTTAGCGCTAAGATTCGCAATGTACCGTGGATGGAAATGAAACGATTCGTTACATAACTGTGCAACTCTTTATAGTTTCCCGTCCCGGAAAGACAGAAACTCGGTTCGTTAATCTTCAACTCGGCAACGAGTGAACGCACTAGATCCACTCCACAATTTTACCCCATTGAGGCATTTAGTATTTGATTTATGTCCCCAAACCATACACGAAAAGGGATGTTCATTTCGTCATTCTAATCAGAATGAAGTCGTAAACTGTCACCAAGAGCGAATCGTCGCCTGACATCTAATTTAAATGATGTACTATCGCGGGCCGTTAACAGCCACTGACTTTTGTCTGCATAAGTGTGAACATTTAATATGCAAATGTTGTCTAATTTTAATTATTTTGAATTTATTTTTATTGCAAATATACTCGTACTACATAGCATTATTTTACAAGGGAATAAATAACGTCATGTCTTAAACACTGTTCTCTGATGTCGTTTCTTCGGCAATCAAAACTGTATTCAGTTTAGTTTAAAATTTATGTAAAAGTAATTTTATTATGAAATATCCTTAACCTTATAGCCAAGTTTTCTCAACTCCAAGACTGATCTATACTACTCTTCATTAATCATAATTATTAAATCAGCGGCGGTAAAAGATCAAAGCACAAATTTGTTTTAATATAGTTTTTTTGTTAACGTTCGTATATCCATAACAACAAAAAATGGTTTCTTTTTGTTAACTCCATAGAATTTTGATAAATTACCACTTAAATTAACATATTTAAAATCAGCCAGGGAAATTATGCCCAGATATTACCTTAATTGACTATCGGTTTCCAAAAGAATTGGTAGTTGGTGTAGTGGATTTACAGTTTTTTTCTTTTTGGTTTTTTGTATCTGATCAGAATTATTATTTTTGATTTGATGGAAAATGGATGAAAACTGGATTCACTAATTTTTTGATCAACATGAAACCTTACAAATGAGACGACAGCGAGCGGCGGCGCGGTGACATGTGATGCTTTTCCCTTAGGCCAAAGGTGCGGCTTAACAGCGGGAGACATCACCACGGCAGCAGGTCACATGTGGCGCTTGTTTTACTGCCTATAAATCGCTTCAGCGCAACGTATAAAAGGAGAACGCTTATTACATTTTTTCTGGGAACCCCTACAAAACACGCTTAATTGGAGTTTCTTTACTTGAATCGATTTGCATTTCAAATAAACTTTATATGGTTCGGCAATATAATCAATCATATAAGTTGAAAGCCGTGATCTTTTAAATCGTTACTGTGGTCATTTTCCCAAACATTCCTATTCGAGCTGTATTAAAAATGTTAAACTTTTGAAGTAACAATCCTTTCATGGAAAGCCCATAAGCCTATGCTGTCTATACGGCATCTAGACCTAAATTTAGTAGGCGCATGTTTATAAGTTCAGCTCCCCATTTAGACAATAATTTTTATTTTTCTTAAATAAAAAAATTTATTAAATAAAGTAATCATATCATAACAAAAAAAAGTATTTTAACTGAATTTACTAGCAAGAGCGCTACTCTTAGGAGTAGTCTAATATTTTAGACACCATCTTACCCTCATTTTGGGTATGTCAATGAACCTCAAACAAACATATGGTCTGTGTTTTGTTAGGTATTAGCCAACCTAGCCTACATTTGTTATAGATGTTAAAAAATATTTGTTTCTGTGCTTATTCTAAATTTGTCTTGGACTGTTTAACGTGCTGGAAAATCATTTGTAAACCTGTATATTAATTAAAGGATCTATGGGTTGGGTAGATATGAACTATAGCTGCCTTCCTTACAGAGGAAAACAAACTAGAACAATATGTTCATAAAAGCGCAACGGGTATGTTATACATACAACCAATAATTGAGTCATGATTTTTAAGGAGTTCAAATGAGAGGACAAACACTATCCCGTCGGGCAGCAACATATTCGATGAAAGCCAGGCAGAAGCTGGGATCAGATAGATCCTATTATCCCTATCGCGTAACATCACGTTATCGCGTCATATTATGACATCCGATCGCCCCCAACATCATACCGACTACATCTATACCTACCTAGATTTTGAATGACGGCCTTCTGCCCAGCTCAAATTGGCAGTATAGTTATATTATCAATGGTTAAGCAATTTTGGCTATCATATTAATAGTTCCTAGATTTAGGATCAGCTTGCTTAAGTGATTCAATCGTTTGTGTTTGTATATTTATTTTTGAGGTACGTAGCAGCTCGGCACAAGTCTATTAATATGTTCAAAAATAACTGACCTTAAACAAGTCCATTTTCTCAGTTGTATCGAAAAGAAGAATAACTAGTTATAATTCTATCGATTCTAACAACGTAGCGTAGCGGCCAATGGTAAAACCATAACGTCTTTGCATCTTTGCATAAGAACGGCCTATGGACATGGGTAGCACTTTAGAAAACAGCTCCAATAGTATCAGTTATGCGTTCATGAGCTCGTAGTTGCAACATTAAACTACAGGCATCTAATTATAGAACAAGTTATTTTTCCACAAATGTGAATGCATTTGCACTAAAAACAAAATTTGAATTCAGAGACCGAAGCGTAGGTATGCCTTGATGGTGAAAGTTGCCGCAAACCCGGCTTCTAAAAAATGCACCCGTAATGCGAGATGGTTACAGATCATGCCCGACATTTTTCCTCTACAGAGTCGGTTGGAAAAGTTTGAGGGCCGTGAAGGGTAAGAGCATGATTATGTTGACGTCGCAGTGCTAAAAAGGTACTTGAACAAGGCCGGCTTAAGCTTCGAGTGTGTAAGTATACCTATCTTTAGCGTCGCAACAAAATGAAACAATTGCCATATTTTCGAATTTGTAGCCCTATAGTTTTGTTCAACGAATGACGAGATCATTCGTATGCTCTCCACTATAAAAATAAGACTTAAAAGTCAGCTGGTCGATATTGCGACCACACATTAATTATTATTTAAGTTTGGAAATAGCAGGTATAGGTATTTACTTACTTAGGTAAAACTACAGCTAATCTCTCTTGCTGACTCAGTGCTTGAATTATAATCTCTCCATTTCATTGTTTTAAAAAGTGTCAATAAATTTTGAAGAATGCAACAAGAATAACATTAAGGAGAGCACCAGTCTTCCGCCGCTTGTTTAATCGTTTGCAGACCTAAAATTTAACGCTAATTTTAAATGGCAGTAAAATATAGTTGAATTTGCGTATTCAAACGATGACAATGCGCAACTGTCAACAATTTAATGTTGAAGCGCGTGTAGGTATAGCTACAACGGCGTTTGAAGTATCTACTTTTTCACAATAACAACTTTGAAGTATGATACTAACGGGCGTGGCTTGGTTCCTTATACTTTTATGTAAGTACTTTGTAAGAAAAAAACGTTACATGTAGAAGATGGGCATGCACATATTAAATACCAGGTTTATCGAGTAGGTATCTGAGGCAATGAACCGTATCAATAACCAAGCTTAATCCAAGCTAAAACACAAATTGAGTTAAGAGATAGACCTAATACAGTCAACTTCACTAAAAACCGCTATTCACAAAAAAATCCACTTCCTACCTATTTCCCGACCTGCACCGATCTGCGATGTATCTCCTTCACACATAGAATCCGTCTACCACTTGACCCATCGGAGTCCAACTCGGTACAAATTTATACCTACCCATATACCTATGTGTGTCTGTTCATCGAACTCAAATTTAATGTCCTTAAAGGATCTAATTAGAGTCCGTTCTCCGAAATCTGATACGATGCTTGTGGTTTCATTTGTATAAACTCTATATTGGCACTATCGTTTACTCAAACAACCTACTTACCGGATTAACTTGTGGTTTCTGTAGATGCGATGCGATATTAGTGATATTCATTCCCATTGCCGGGATCTGGGATCCGTAGAGTTGCCCAGCCGTCGGCGTCATATCAGTCAGCATGCTTTATGTTCTGTTTTTTTTTTTTTTTTATTTTCGTTTTAATTCTTGAATCGATTTGTCACTTTTGCAAAATGAAAACGATGAAAAAAATCCAATGCTCCGTCCTGAATTTTCAATTCATTAAACAAGGTTGATGTTTATTCGCATTTGGGTATACCTATGTACCTACTGCACTACGAGAGTTAACCGATTGTCGTTTCAAGTCAAAAAATGATTGACAACAGAAATACAAAAAGAGAGATATTCACAAATCTGGGTAACACTTGGATATTTGTTTCAGACCTCCGGTGAGGCTGCCACTTTCCATTACCTAACACGAATCCTGACAGCAAAGGGAAAGCCTTTGTGTTTCCTTTTTTTGCGCTGCGAACTAGGTACCAAAAAAAAAAACAAAAGCGATCCTCGTAATCCGTCAAATTATCGGATGTAGCTCACAATAGATTTGTATATTAGCCTTTGCATCTATTGTGTCCTTGGTAATTGGATTTTTTGGCGTTAGACTGTATATTCTGGTAAATGTTAGATTTTATTAATTTCCCGATATTTGTTGGTATGATTATTTATTACTATTTATTTAAATACACATTTAAAAATATCGTTACGGTCCAAAAAATGCAAATTCGTCACTCGAGTTTGATAGATAAAAGATAACCCATAAATTCCGGTCATAAATTTGAGAACCCGCAGTGTGCAAATTTTTTGTTAACAAGAAGTATCGACGGCGACGCAAGTAGAAACAGCGACGATGAAACAGACCACCAAACGTAGTTGTATCAATGAGACAACTAACGAACTAAACGAAAAACCAGAAAATGCTTTTTTTCCCCGGTTCTCAAATGTGCGCAAAGATGTTCGTAGATACGTGTTTACTTGCTTTCTCGCTCCTTCTGCTGGCAGAGATATTATTTGTTCGTGTGCTGTAGGCAGCACGCCGTCATGTTGTGCACCATGACGATAAATAACCAAACGGGCGAGATTGTATCTATAGATACTCTTTAGAGGTTGGCCTACTGCAGGGAGCCGCTGACCAATCAGAGTCTTGTAAAATGTTATTTAGCAGCTAACGTGTTATTAGAGCGAATGGAATGGGAATAGTCTTTCAGATGTGTACAGGAGAAGCACGCGTGCTCTTCACAGGGGTTAGCTCTTAGCTGTGCGGGCGCCGCCGTATCCTGTTTATATGTGAAAAGGGGTGGTCGTTTGTCTTTGTTTTTTTTTTTTATTGTTTTTAAATTTATTTCATTGCCGCACGCATTTTTTATAAGATACATGCGTAGATTGCAGATACGAGCGTTTTTCGTATGGACTGCATTAGAAACAAATTTTGATTGAGTTCCATGAATGAAAAATGTCTGTCCGATTGGGAAAATTTCGAGCTAATCTACCTACCAATGTTTCGATTTTGGTAGCTGGTAGGATATGGTTAAATAGGTATAGCTCTGCTCTTGGACTTGCAAATTTAGTTGGTAAAAAATTATTTTAGGTATTATTAAAGAAATTAAGGAAGTAGGTAGTTAGATACCTACATACCTACCTAATTATACCACGTACCTACATATTTAATAGACCTAGGTAGGTGCGAATAATTTAGATCATCAAAAAATAGGAAATCTTGTTTTAAGAATTATAGAGTAAGTAATTATGTATTACGTTGGTACGAATACCTACTAGCAGTCTTCATTCAAAGCTTATATAGGGATATTATTAAGGTACGGGGCTCAGGCTCCAAGTAGATACTTACATAGATAAACTTGGACTTTATAAGCCTATGATTTAAATAAAAATAAATAAGTATTTTGCCGCGACAAGTCTGTGGGACCCAAGGCCTAGCTTCTCACAACCATTCGTTTTGTGCGTGGGTTTTAAATTTTTGGGACGAATGGAAGGAATCCAAACGGTTAATTGAGAAGCGCTTTTATGACAGTTTTACTCTCGGATGTTTGTAAGACGTTCGCGAGAGGATGTAATTTGGTTCTCTCGTGATTTGAACCGGGGAGGCGGGGACCCCTGGTTTAATAGCCCAACACACTACCACTAAGCCACTGCGCCGACATTTGGCTCAAACTACTTTTGGAAAATGGTAAAATGTTAAAGTGTGGTAATGGTGTCATAATGAATGTTTCAGTTTAAGTGCAATAAAGGAAATAGTAGGTACCTACTTGAAATAGGTAAATAGGTACATAAGGTAGTTACATAATATATCTACATAATTTGTTGACTAAAACAAATATTTTTCCTACATATGTATTCGTAAGTTGGAAAACATCAGAATATTTGAAAAGCAAAACTTAAAAACAAAATTTCAATAAGCAGTATATATATAGATAGGTATAGGTATACTTGCCTATATATTTAAGTAGATTAGTACCTATTTGTGAGAAAAGAGAATTTTGAAAAATAAATAAGAAAAAAACTTATAAATATAAGATACATTCCCTATCTTTTTATTTTAACTTTTTATTCACCTATACCTTATTATACAAAACAAAAATGCATATAAATCAAAGAGGCCAATTGCACGAGATTCTATATACCTACCTATAAGGACTCAATATCGTTGAACGTATTTCTACCTTTTTTGTAAATGTTATAATTATTTCCACTATAACAAGATTTTGCAAACAGAATTTTAAATCTCAGGGTGTTTCCATTGAATTTGTTTAGGTACCTACCTATTTATTTTGTTAAAATTTTAAGCTGTTACAATTTTGTTTAAAGCATGCCCTGCCCAGCCCAATACTTCCGTTTTTAGGTTATGTACCTACTTTTAATCCAAATCAACAGATTTTAAAGTTCTGAAAACTTATTTATTTATTCTTTGATATTCAAATTAGTAAGAAGTAGTTTATAGGTATATACCTACGTATCAACGATGAAATAATATAATAAGACACCCTAGCTCCCGGCCTTAGAGTGTATCAACGAAAAGATAATCCACAAATACTTATGAATTGTTAAATTATTCCCTGTTAAACTATGTACCTATAAGTAATTCAGTTATAAATAACGTTTGCTCAGAACTAGCAGCACATTTATGATCACTTACTATCCCTCTACGCTCCACCAATTTTTACCGATAAGAATTGTTATAAAAACTAGTTGCAGTACTTAGATATAGGTACATTAGATATTTATTAATAAATGATTCCATCTAATGTATTTAAAAAAAAAAAAATTTCAAAAAAACAGGGCCTATCAATTGAAGACCTGCCTGCCTAAGTCAATTTTTGCTCTAGAACTAAATTCTACAGTTTGTTAAGGTCGTAATGAAAAATTCGAGTAAGAGGATGCCTTGAAATGCCCACGCCAACAGACAGATATACCTTAAGACAACGCCTGCAATCTTTCAATATTAACTTTTGTTCTTACATAGGTACCTTACATACATACCAGGCGCAGTGGCTTAGTGGTGGTGTGTTGGGCTACTAAGCGAGGGGTCCCAGGTTCGAATCGCGAAAGGACCAAATTACATCTTAAGGTTTTTTTTCCACTGCGCCACCTCTCGCGAACGTCTGACAAACATCCGAGAGTAAAACTCTTATGAATGAGCTTCTCAATTAGCCGTTTGGACTCGGCGTAAAATTATAGATCCCTTCCATTCGTCCCAAAAATTGAAAACCCACACAAAACGAATGGTTTTGAGAAGATAGGCCTTGGGTCCCAGAGACCTGTCGCGCCAAAATATTTATTTTATTTATTTATTCTTACATCTTATGTCCTATTAGGCCAACATACCTACTCGTACGTACTTAGACATACTAGTCATTTCACTTTATTTTAGGAAAATTAAGAGATTGTTTGTGTTTTTTTTTTGACATTCGCAGTTACCTAGCTACCTGTTAAATGAGGTAAAAGCTTATAAGTCCTGTTCTTTTAGTTCACTACGTTTTAATACTTCTTATAAGGTATGTCTGATTTATGGCATTTGAATGGAATTTATTTAAACGTTTTGTACATAAATAAGTTACATAAGTTTGTCCATTAGGTATAGCAAAGTAACAGATTTACTTATAGACGAGGTGAGATTTCATATTTTAAGAAGCTAGGTAGGTAGGCGCAGTTTAAAGCAGCTTAACCTTTAGGGAAAACACAAACAAAAAATTTGTGTACGATATGTTAAATATTGGCACGAGAACAGAGCTTTGAGGTACGCCTACGCCTACGCCTACGCCTGATCAATGGAAAATTTTATATGGAAACTTGAAAATTTTAAAAATATAAGTACACTGAAAATCAAGCCTATACAATTCGTTAAAATAAGCTTTACCTAGATACATATATTAAAAATCGCAGTAGACATTTTCAATGGTACCTATATAGACAATTTTTCTCTTGAAACGTTATCTGGTTAAAAATGATTATAATTGCAGAACATTGACGTGACTACATAATTTCATTCACATTTTTCTTTAAATTAAATGTTGCTCTACCGTGATTTGCAGGTATTCGTGTGTTTTCGGATTAAATCACACTGACCGAACATCTCATAGAAACTGGTGTGTGAAACTGGTCCCGCAGATCAAACCTGAGAACTCTGCGCCCACAGTTATTTTGGGTAGGTACATCCAATTCGGCTATGGAATCCCCTCTAATGAACTAAAAGTTAGGACAAAAGAAGCATCTGGGAGCGCATTGAGCTGATGATTTTCAAAATTATTTTATAAGGAAATTAATTTCAAAACATCTTTCACTATAAATATTCACGTAACGTAACTATCCAAGTTCCTTCCAAATTAATTGTGAATTTAGCTTTATTTGTTCCCTATGTTTTATCAAACTTCAACCAATAATGTGTTTTTATAAGGTATTCCTTTCGCAGTTGTTATAATAAACACATTGTTTTGAAGTGTGGAAAATAGTGTATTCACTTCGCTTTGCCTGGCGTAAAATAAAAAATAAATAAAACTATCAACCACTGCCAACAGTAGGTAAATCCGTTAAAATGAGATGAGGTAATAATAAATCTATACTGTATGTATCATTGTGAAAAAGCTAACTGATTTTGGAATAACCTTGAGTCAGACTATTATAATTAAAAGACTCACATTGGTGCAACTATCTTAACTATTATAAACACTTCATGTTTATACATGATATCCAAACTCCTGATTTGTTTTGATTTTCCCAAAGGCATAAAACCATAAAAAAAAAAAAACAAATCTGTGCGGAGATACTCTGATCCTTGATATTTTTTGCTTCACAATGGGGAAAGCAATAGAAGGGTGGGATTTGTATATATGTACCTACATACCTATACTTATATATATTTTCTGTCCGATTATTGGGGTAAGCGAAGAAATTGGCTGATGAAACTCCTTGCCATGACTTCGGTGGAGAGTGAATGGCTGGTTCACTTTAGTTACACAACATTAGGACATAATAAAGCAGGACGAAGACGAGTGAAAGCGCTTTCATGATTACAAATGAAACCCAACTGGGCGTGGGGAGTTGAGGTTAGGATCTAACAAACATACACACAGCTCCACGCACAGGAAGACTACTAAATAGAGGGATACTTACAGCTGAACTCAAAATGTCTGGCTAAATTGCTAGGCGAAGGCGTTGCCAGATCGTAAATCACTTTGAAGTGTGCACCACTTTAGAAGGTAGAGGAGCAGAGTGGTGGTCTACGACCCTCATTATCCGACCACTAGCACATTGGACTTTCGATTTCCTTACAATGGATACAATCATTGCGAATAGTAGAAAGAATTACATATACCTACACAAAGGTTCCTACTCAACATATTCTTGCACACATACTTAACTATATTTCCTATACATGTATACAAAATTTTATTCATCAGAGATTATTCATCACATCACCACATCGTCCGAAATTCTCAAAGTGGCGCCTCTTTATTCCGACGACCTGATAGTCAGCAATCCATCATCATTTGATGAGTGCCAGAGCGAACCAGATAATAATTGTTATTAAGCTAATTAAGTCAAAGTGCAACGTGTATTTACGTCAGAGCTGCGATTGAAGTTGATTCGATCGATGGCTCGATGAATGATTGTATGTTTCCAAAGCGGAGCGTCTGCTACTGCTAGTTAAGCCGAATTTTGTATGCTCTTGCCGTATACGCCACTAAATGCCCAAGGGGCAATATGTGTGATGATTGAGGTAAGGACTAAGGAGTCCTGCACATCGAGGTTCCCCAAATGAATTTATGCAAAAAGCCTTTAATAGGACAATGCATTTAAGAAAGTGTTAACAGGGCGTGTGCGTGAATTACAAGCGTTACGCAAACCTTAATTATTGTAATTTGACCGTGCTGAAATTGTTTTTCTCTAAATTAAGAATCCATTTAAATTCAGTGACAATGCGATGTTGGGTTGCTTTTATTGTCGCGTATTCATATACACTCACCCTTTCTTCATTTTGATGACAGTTCTCTCAGCGATGCGTCTACACTTTTAAAAATAGAATATATCTACCAAAAACTGTCTCCTAAACGGGAAGATATGAATGAATAGTATTCCGCCCGTTCGCTTGAATGCTTTCGGTAATAAAACATAATCTATGTCGACGCAGTCAACACCCCCATGTTAACAAATACGTCCTCAAACCACAAGTGATGATTTAAAGTCTCAAACCAACACAGAAAGGGGGAAGTTTTGTAAAGTTATGATTTGAGTCCCGCACAGGCACAACGTACAATATGCAGGTGAAGATTTTATTAAATTTTAATGATGTGATTATTTCTTTTCTTTTTTCCCTACTAACTCCCCTAACTCTTGCATTAAAAAAAAATCGAGGTTGGTAATTTAAGATTTTTTTTAGAGGACATGTGGCGCCTTTTCCAGGAAAATAAAATATGTATGCGTTTCCTTCTTTTTTATGAAAGGCAAAGTTGGAAATTTTTCAATGCACTTCTGAATGGGAGAATGAAGCCAAACGAGACTTATGACTTAATAATTATGTTTCTAGCAAATGACCACATGTTTGTGTAGGAGGGCACTTGGTTTTAACTTAATAAAAAAAGTAGGTGTACCGTTTAAATACAGAAAAAGGTAGCATTAAAAGTAGCGTGAAAACGGCAGGGGATGAAAATGTAATTTGCTTATAAAAAGTCCGGCCATTTGAAGGGTCGCTTGCAACTTAAATATACGTACACGCAAATATGGATCTTCTACCAGACACACTTTTTCCAGCTAACACAAGCCTACAAACTAATTCCTATGTTCCTATGAAACGGATTTCATCAATATGATGAACATTCATCATCCATCAACTTTGTTCACAAAGTTCATGATATTTCTAGCATGTTTTCATTATATTGATGTATTTAATGGTAAACCCAGTTCATAAGAAAATACACCAAAATCTTATAAGTGTCCTGCCAAAAAGATGAACCGCAAAGCCAAGATTGGTCAGTAGCATCTATACGTCCACCACATTTACGAACTGTAAACTTAGCACTCAATCACGAAATTCTTGACTTGATTAGTTTGTGAGAATTGTCAATGTCAATTTCTTTCGTTAGTAATACTCATTTTTAGTATCCAGACAGATTTTCCGAACCACAATGGCGAAATTTCCCAAAAAAATTGCATATTGTGACCTCAAAATATTTAAGGTAAAGGTAAAAAGTAAGGCCAATGATACTTTCATCATGGCCGCCCTATTGACCGGAGTTAAGCATCATCGAATATCTTTGGTCTAGCTTATAAGCTTATAGGATGGCTAATAATTTGGCTTTCGGTTTTTGGTTTCGCGGTATGGGATTCCTGATGGGATAAGCTTTTGCTTGGCCTCTGAACGATTCAGTAACAAACTGAATTATAATAGTCATTTCATAAAATACTATCTAACACAAATTATATACATGTATGTACATATCTACATATTTTTTTATGTAAATCGAAACAAAAATTATTATAATTTTGTTTTTTGTTTAATAGTCGTAAAGTTCACTTAGAATAATTGTTTTTGCTTAAAATTTGTTTGAGGTATAAATACAACAGTGTTATAAAATCAGCCAGAATCAGTGATGTGGAGTGTTCTTACTTTTGTCTGAATATTTCGTACAACGTCTGTTATACCATCACATTTGCCGGTGAAACCAGGAATTATTGTTAAGCTGTATTGCTTTATCTTTAGGATAGTGTTAACAATTATCCTCTATTAAACGGTTCACTAAAAAGTCATTCGGCTAAAATTAAATTAGAGACAGGCAAGAAACTTGAAAGTTTTTTTGGTTTTCATCCGCTCAGCTATTAAGTTTCTTTAATTTACAGTTTAATTATATGCAATATTCAAATGAATCTAATTGACTAGCTGTCACTTAAAATAAAAGTAATATCGCTTGTTGTATCATTAATTATTTCGCTTATTTTTGTGAATATTGCTCTGGAACCAAAGTTCAGGACGTATAACCTTTTGCTCACATGGAGGACACACTTCAACTATAAGCATATGGATTTCTTAATATTTATTGAATGAATTAATTTTAAATACTCCCCAGCTACTGAGGCACACCACCGCACAGACTTCGTCCACCACTGAGGTAATTACAGTGAAACTCAGTCCGTAATTTGATAATTGACTTTGAGAACACTCTACTTGCCATTTGCCAAATAGTGTATACTCTCAAAGTACAGTGCTGGAATATAGGATAGATCCTAACCTTGCTACCGCTGGCTGATGGTCGTTGTGCGTTGTGCCTCCACCGTATACGGAAGTATTCGCTAATCTCTTTTTGGGGCTAATCATGATTATTACGGTTAGTTAGGCAGCTTCCAACTTGACATGTAGAAGTAGGGGGCAGGAGTATAGTCTTTCAGCTCTGTGATTAAACCGAGCAAAGGCAACTACTATGCATCCATTGAAGTTGGATAACAATTTACAAACTGGGTACTGGGCTCCTTTAAGTGCACATACCAGATGCAGATTTTAGTGTGAATGTAATCCGGTCTCATTTCGTACGTGTAGTTGCACGTATATGTGTATCGTTATAGTGTGATATCGTAAGCATACAATATGAAGAAGCATTTCTCATGCCATAGTTTCTGCATGCGTTTCCACCAAGTAAGCCTTATTGAACGATGGGTAGGTAGACATCGGCCAACATTAATTATAAATCGGTTGGGCTGCAAACGTGTAATTATCCGTCGATACAAATCAAAAGAAATAAATTTTCCGATTGATGCTATCTGTGTGTAGCAAGAAACCCCTTTTTGAATTGCATTTCATGTTTTATTTGCGTGCGTACAGTTGCGAGACTACGGCGAAGCAAGGCTATTGAAAACAAGTCTCAGAATCAGCCTTTTTTAAATTAAGCATTTATTTTATTTCGAGTTTTTTTTTTGCGATACAAAAGGACTCCCAAGAATTTATATTTTTTGCGATTTGCTTTACCTTCCTAGTGGTTGGAATGTTTTAAGAACAAGAATTTTTATTTCTAGTATACATCAAAGAAGTTATATTGTTGCAAATTGTTTTACGCAACAGCATTCTATTCGGCAACCCTGATGAGTAGGTTTGTGTTAAAGGGAAACCTCAAATACAAATTTATTTGCAGTCCTGTGAGTAAATTTGTAGGCCATATGAACTATGTATGGTGCGGCCAACAAGTCTTAACCATACATGCAATTGTAATTAAAAGCCTATTTTCAAGTGATATTTGCTGAGACATACTAGGTTTCACAGGCAAAGCATGAGGTTCGCTTCACCTTCGATTTGAAAGTCTTAACTTAGTGCGTTATGAGATTTGACTATAAGTTTCCTTACTTGAGACAGAACAATTTTATTATTCAAGCTCTCATTGTAATGCAGTCAATGTTTATTTGCTATTTACCATTACCATACCTACCTTTTGTTTGGTTTTGTTAGTTTAGAATTTACATAATGAAGCTTAGTTATATGCCCCACAAAATATTTATAAGAAATTAACAGGCGGCAAACCTCCCCCTTTGATATAACAAATCGACAACTTGTTGTCCGAAAGTTTTAAAAATATCTTTAAAATCTTCAAAATCAGGGGCGCCCCATATCGGATCCAGTTTAAACTATTTTTTCCGGCAAAATTAAAACAAACTGTTAAATATTCAAAAGGTCGAGATGTTTTTAAGTCTTTACGTCACACATAATTCCAGTGTTCGTTTATAGGTAGACTAGCTGACCCGTGCTCGCCTTGCATCACCCGCCGTTTTTTTATAAATATGTTCCCTCCCTTAGACCTTTCCAAAAGCAATATAAAGATTTACGCAAAGTTCTGTTATTTGTTCCCTCTTTGAGTCCAGTTATAGCGACACAAAAAACCAAACCGTAAAAATTTTCTTTTGCTATTTTCAACCACTTAAACTTATTTGTTGAACTCAATCTTGATCTTAAAATGTTGCTTAGGAATTGTAAAGTTAGTTTATCAAAAAAAAAGTTAGTAAATTATTCTAGAAAACGAATTCATTTATTTTTCTGAACAAAAAAAATTGGACGTACAGAAAAATTATAAATGCTTTTTTTTTTCGAAAATTTCAAGATAATTTGCTAATTTTTTTTGACAAACTAACTTTATAATTTATAAGCAACATTTAAAGACCAAGATTGAGTTCAAGCATTAACGTTAAGTGGTCCAAAAAAGCAAAAGAAATTTTGTTCGGTTGCTTTTTACGTATCGCTATAACTGGCCCCTTACCCACCTCAAATGTCGGCGAAAAGAAGCAACACGATTGAAACAACTTGACATTGACACACGAACCCTACCCCAGCCCATTTCCAAACTTTTCCCAATGAACAGCACCTGAAAACGTGTTCAACCTGAATGTATGCGCTGAAAAGAGATGACTGCCCATTGAAGTGCAAAACATATGATCACGTTAGAGCGCGCACATAATAATCACACACACACTACTGCAACGATACTCACTGCTGCATGACTACTGACAGTGGTAATGCACTAAAAGAAAATTGTGGGCAATGTTTTGAATAATCGTTTTGAACATTGCTCAGCTTCAGGACAACGTAGGAGGATGTTTTATAACCTTAATGATTCAGAAGAAAATTTACGAAATTCACCTGTTTTTTTATTCTTCAATCCGATAAGCCATTACTGAGCTAAGTCTGTATAAACAGAATTTTCCTTACATATATCCGGTTTTTTTTGACAATTTTGTAAGAACCAAGTTAAATTCCGGGTTAAAAAGTATCCTAAAGCCCGACCCAGAAAATAAGCAATCCTTAAGAAACGGTTATGCGCTACTTAAATATATATTTACATTACGCTTACGATACGAACACATTCCACCAGCTGCTGCTATATCTGCATAAAGTTCAGTCAACAAATGACGTCTACTTTCAGATCGTGTTGTCTCTTTTGCTTTCTAGCTGACAAAGGTTACATTTGATTAAATAACGTAGCGCCGACAAAGATCAAAGATACCGCAAACTATTTTCTCGCCATCCAACATCCAAGACAAACATAAAAACCACATTTTGCTTTAATAAAAAGTAAAACTACCATACCGGATTAGTTGTATTGCCGGTGTGATATGATTTGAACCAAAAGCCAGCAACGAGACGTCAGAAGAGATGTGAAAACGTTTTAATGCGCATAAACGTCTACACCCCTCCGGTGTTCCAAAAAGCAATGAATACCTGTTTTACTCTCTCGCAAAACCTATCCCTTCTAAGGTGTCTCTTACACTCTTTTTCTTATTTTATTCGGTCGACACGGAAAATTAAAAATTTTATCCGCATAATTTTTGAATTATTTTTGCTCACCGCCACCCCCTTTGTCCAAAGAACAATGTGCTCTGGGCATACGACCCGATTAGATGCTTATGCATTTTTCAATTATTTATCTCCACAATGGGCGGCTTGGAAAAATTGCTGCAGAGTCATGTTCCTGTACTGTGTATTGCTGGAAGTCTGTGCTGACTTTATTCTGGGCGCGGAGTGACAAGACAAGCAGTTGAGGAGAGCTGGGTATAGGTATACGGTATATGTATGTGAAATGTATGGCAGCGACCACGACGAGAACGTCGACGACGACGGCAAGTTGGCTAAAAACGATTTATCGATTTGAGGCGGAACTGTGGGCTACACAAAAAATACTATGCGCGCTCTTATCATATTTTCTCTCATCTTTGCTTCAGTATGGCCTTTGACTAACCGTACTGAACTGACACAATGGCAGCAATGCCTGCAATTTACTCACACTCTATTCAGAAAAGTACAAGTGCATAGTTTTGCCATATTTGAGAAAGGCCTACATACATAAATAAGAATTATATTTATTTTTTACGCTAAATAATTTATGTTCAACATAAGCAAACGTTCAACAACCACTTAATTTCCACCTACAATTGCCTACGGAATGTTAATTTACGAAAATTTTTTTTTGCACGAAATATATCATTGACATTTATCCCCAAAACTCTGATTTCCAGCGAGCTTAAAAAGCAGCGACAGCGGAAATATTACCTGGTCAAATATAATGCGTATCGTACTGAAAATGGGGAGAAAGACATTTCATTAAAATGAACTCCAAAGGGGCGGGTAACGTGTTTACCATGAATGGGGTTGAAAAGAGAAATGTTTGTCGTTTTTTAGGATTATTTGTATTGCTTATTTTCAATGATAAAGAAACAATTTAACATATACTCAGCATATACAAACTGTAAAAAAATTATTTTTAAACACGTAAAAGGTAGATTTAAGGACTTTTGTGAATTCGTGGCATATATGGACTTGGACATATCATGAATACTGTTTTCTGATCGGATAAAATTTTCATTTTTGTTCGATGAGGAATGCCGCTAGGCACAAGCAGCCAAGAACGAGGCCTACCAACTAATGCTGCAGACAAGAACCAGAGCGGCTGAGAGAGCTGCCCGTGAGCTCTACGGGCAAAAAAGAATGGAGGAACACCGACTTCTCAGAAGAAAAAAGAAAGAGCATGAGAAGCGAGCGGTCGAATCAATTGAGGTACGATACTGCAGAGGCAATGTTCGAAAGTTCTACCAAAGGGTAAAACGATCCACCCAAGGATACAAGGCCCGAACAGAAGCCTGCAGAGATGAGCATGGGAATATAGTAGTAGATTCACAGTTGGTGCTGAGGACTTGAAAAGAACACTTCTGCAGACTGTTAAACGGCGGAGACAGCCAACAACCCGCTGTCAGGCAGAATGATCTGTTCAGCTTGGACGATGATAGCCAAAACTTTCGTCCACCCGACCTACGCGAAAGTGAGGATAGCGATATCCAAACTTAAGTCCAACAAAGCTGCTGGAGCGGATGGCCTTCCGGCCGAGCTTTTCAAAGCAGTGGGAGATGGCTTGGTTAGGAGCATGCACTAACTCATCTGTAAAATATGATCGGATGAAAGCATGCCCGATGAATGGAACCTCAGCATCGTGTGCCCCATCCACAAGAAAGGAGATACTCTGAACTGTGCCAACTACAGAGGAATAAGTCTCCTGAACATCGCGTATAAGATCTTGTCGTCTGTATTGTGTAAACGCCTAAAACCTTTCGCCTACAACCTGATCGGCCCATATCAGTGTGGTTTTAGGCCAGGAAAGTCAACCATCGACCAAATTTTCACACTCCGACAGATCTTAGAAAAAACCCAGGAATTTCAGATCGATACACACCATCTATTTATCGACTTTAAAGTCGCCTATGATAGCGTATATAGGGACGAACTATACAAAGCCATGTCAAGTTTTGGCATCCCCGCCAAAATCGTCCGTTTGTGCAGGATGACGATGGAGAAATCTCGCTGCTCCGTCAAAGTCGGCAAGAACACCACCGAATCATTTGATGTCGAAAAAGGTTTAAGACAAGGCGACGCTCTATCATGCTCTTTCTTTAATATCGTTCAACTACTTGCCTATGCCCATGATATTGATATTGAAACGGAGGCGGCGAAGATGGGTCTGGCTGTTAATGAGGACAAAACGAAGTATATGCAGTCAACGAGAAAGGACTCTCAACATCGGCGACTCGGACAAAACGTCACGATGGACAGATACAACTTCGAAGTAGTTAAAGACTTTGTATACCTGGGCTCCACTATCACTTCGCAAAATGACATCAGCGCAGAGATCAAGCGAAGAATCACTCTTGCCAATCGCTGTTTCTTCGGGCTAAGAAGGCATCTAAGAAGTAAAGCCCTCTCTCATAGAACCAAGGAGGTACTATATAAGACCTTAATCATCCCGGTCCTGCTGTATGGTGCAGAAGCATGGACCTTGTCAAAAGCGGATGAGAACCTTCTGGGATGCTTTGAGAGAAAGATTCTTCGAGTGATATTCGGTCCAGTTTGTGTCTATGGAGTGTGGAGAAGAAGATTCAACGACGAACTCTACGGGCTATACAGCGACGTTGACCTAGTCAAAAAGCTGAAAATACAACGGCTGAGATGGCTGGGACACGTGGAGCGTGTGGACAACAACGCACCAGCCCGACGAGTCTTCGAATCCACCCGAGCTGGCTGGAGGGGCTTGTTAGTTGAGGCCGTGGTCCACCCCGGACTGTAAGCGCCACCAAAAGAAAGAAAGAAAGAAGATTTTCAATGATATAGAAACAATTTAACATATACTCAGCATATACAAACTGTAAAAAATTTATTTTTAAACACGTAAATGGTAGATTTAAGGACTTTTATGAATTCGTGGCATATATGGACATGGACATACCATGAATACTGTTTTCTGATCGGATAACATTTTCATTTTTGTTTCTGGGTTTGTGGAGCGCATTGTGGAATAATATGCTTAGTAGTGTATTTAGTTGCACCTGGTGCACCGGAGACGTCCTCCTTTTTTTTAACTGATTGAAACCAAAAATCCGCTCTTGAGATTGATGTGTGAATTCAATTAAATTAATGAAGTAATTACATTCTTTACATTGCCTCGAATCCTGCGGAGAGATCCAAAATTCCTATATTAAAAGCTTTTGGTAACGTTGTCAGTATTTAAATATTAAAACAACACTACCGAAACCATGTTAAACTTTTATACACCCGTTTTGAAGAGCTAAGACTAGTTGAGGATCGCCAATGAACAAAAGTGTAAGGCTGTTTGACAGATCCATATATAGAGTTATATACAGCTGGGAAATGCCTAACCAAACGATTTAGCTATAAGTAATGCTTCAATAACTTTTTTTACTATCGAATTTAAAAAATAAAAATCCAAGTCCAAAAGCTAAATATTTAAAAATTTTGGTATTTTGTTTAACTAAAAAGCCTTCTTACATCTTCCCGTTGTAGAGCTGATATAAGATGCGCTAGTTTATTTTACGTCGAATTAATGACTCTCTTCTTTATATATATTTTTCGCTTACACCAGACATCTTCAGTGCGACTTCGCTGCTATCAGGTTTCCCTTGAAATGTGCGTGGTATCGTGGTTGTACGTTCTACGTTGCACAAACATGTAAAGAAAAAGCGTTGTCCAATGATTACCATGCAAGTGTGACAGCGCGAAATCTGCAAAAAAATCAGACGCTTGGATGTGTAATTTTATTATCCATGAACACTTGTACCTGACTGGAATCTTTTCGAAAAGCGAAAATGTCCGAATCATGAACTCACCTATTAGAGTTGAGTAACAAGTTTTGCCTATCCTATATATATGCAAGCTCTGCGCAGCAGCTTTTGTTGTATGCCGCACATCTGATATAGGTTCCGTACAAATTAATTGTAGGATGATTGGAATTTTTAATTAACTTTTGCAAGCGAATAAAAACAAAATGAACTAAGAGAAAAAAATCCAACCACAAATGCGTTTGCTGTTCCAATGTATAAAGCCCACGAGTATTGCTTAAGAAACTTGTGCAAATTTAGGTAAATGGTTAACTCAGCGCGCAGCTCAAGAAAGTTGATTCGCTTTTTTTTGGTTGTTAACAGCGTGTACTAATCGTTGAATTATGTTGGTTTTTTTTTCTGCACTTTATGCATGTTTTTTTAGTTAAGCTTTGGGAAAGATGACAAGTGGCATTTGTTGGTTTGGATATAAATTGGTAGGTAAACTAGTATTGTAAGGTTGTAATTATTTTGTATATTGTCCATTTGTTGCATTTTAAAAAAATTCTAGTATTATGTAGGTTGGTATTTTAACGTGGCGGAGCGTCATCGCAAAGTATTCGCGGTTAACCTTCACGTTCGTTAATATATTTGTAAAAATCGTCTTAAATATCTTAAGTGATGAATTCCAGAGAGTAAATACAATACAATGCGCATGGCAACGTTAATTATACGCTACAACTTCCGACAGATGTAAAAATATCCATGACTGACGGAGCCTGAGCGAAAATGGTGATAAAAAAGACAATCTGCAACTTCCCGGCGAACTTTGAGGGAAGCCACGTTGTCTCGATAAATAGTTACGATCAGGATATCGTTTTAAGATATACCACGAAGATTAAATCGAACAAACCGAAAATGGATGCAACAAAAAAACTCAGTCTATCATAATTTTAACATAATAAATAATAAAGTGCACGACTGGATCGCACGAAACTTTCTCGTTCGTATCATCAGTTTGGTTGGCTTATTTTTCTTTTATTATTCTTTATAGGCTATAAAACAAGATTTTTCAAATTGGTGATGCTGGTAGGTGGCCATGACTCGAAGTAGGGTTTGTGATGAAAGAATTTAAATGTTTGTTTTTGAATTTATCGATGGACGTGTTTGGGGGTTGCAAATGAAGTGCGGGTTTCTGATAGTGTAGACTCCAATTGGTTGGAATTATTTTAAGGTTGATGGTCAATATGGCTGAAAAAAGAAGAAGTAGGAAATATTTGCTAAAAAGGAGTTTCTAGTAGGTACTAGTTGTGATTCTAACTGGTAGTGCGGTAATGGTGATAAGACTAAGTACAGGGTTTTATTAAGAATACTTATGTTATCGTAAATAAGCATTTTAGTCAAAATCTTTAAAGCTGATTTTGAAAAATAATTCGTGCAAAATAGTAAAAAATATGGAAATTTTGAGTTCGAAAAATGATCTTGCTCAACTATTGTTTTTGAGATCTGAGCAGTTTTCAAAATCAGCGTTTCTGGTGGTTAGAATTGAAAATGAAGGACGCAATAATGTTGAAAACGTCAATTTTACTCCAAGTATGCATTTTGGTCAAAATCGCTTTAGCCGTTTTCATGTAGGTTAAACAAAAGAAAACCAAATTCTCAAAACTGAGTGTGCTGTCATGTTAGGAATAACCATATTAAAAACAAGTTAATTTTTGTTGCAATCGTATTGACCGTTTTCGATATAAGGCCACTTTTTAAAAGTGCCGTTATTCGACTTTTAAGCCAAAAACTGGGTATGCAGCCATGTTAACCCCGTATATTGTAGTGCAAGTATACATTTTGGTTAAAATCGTTAAAGCCGTTTTCAAGTAAACCATAATTAAATAAAGCCTTAAAAACACAAATTTTCCAAAATAGACCGTTGAACGATAATTTAGTGAAAAACTGAGTTTGCCATCGTGTTGGGAATGACCGTATTACTTTAAATATGAATTTTTGTCGAAATAGTTTTAACCGTTTTTGAGATATGACTAATTTTCAAAATAACCGTTATTCGATTTTTCTGCGAAAAACTGAGTATGCAGTCATCTTAGTTACACCTACTTAAGCCCAAATATCAATTTTGGTTGAAATCGTTAGAGCCGTTTTCGAAAAACTCAAAATTGCTGAATACCGTTAGAACGGCAACTCTTAACGTGCAAAAAAAAAAGTGGCCCCGAACTGTAAGCCCACCAACTCCAAATCCGAAGTTTGAAAGAAATCCGTCCAGCCGTTTGCGCTGTAGAGCTCGGGAAGGACGGACAGACGGACAGAATTGCGAGACCCACTTTTTCGAGTTCCTCTATCATCGTAATGTCAGATTTGATTAAAATCTCGAGTTAGATTTTTTGTACGATTACAATACCTTTCTCTTACTACGTAATGCGAGAAAGGTAAAAATGGCATTTGATCGCAAATTCATTCTCAATTTTACCGTCCTTTAGAATTATAAAAATATACTAAAATCTTATAAGAAATAAAAACCAAAGTCGATAGCTAAATACACATCGTGCAATTGGTATTTACGAGACGAAAGTCTCTAAAGAGCTAAACATGTTACGTGAAATAATCAAACCTAAACTCAAATCATCAAGCCGTCATCTTTCGGACGGTATAGAGATAGAGCATACCTATTTGTTTTTTTTTTTCGTGTCTTTTCAACGAATGCCACAGGATATAAATAATGTTCTTTCATTGAAATAACATATTTTATTTTGTAACTATTCCCCATTCCGCCGCCTACTTCCGTCAGGTGTATATGCGCGTATAAAACTCTTCCCTATCTTCTACTTAGATCGGGAGTAACATGATGCGAAAATTTGTAATAAACAATGTTACCATAAGTCTAAACGAAAAAAAAGAAACTCAAATTTCGATTGAAAGGAAACAAATAATCGGCAGGATATGTCAAGGATATCCTCCAAAGTTTCAAATAACTCCAAATGACAACAAACAGCGGAAAAAGAAAGCAATTCATATACCACCAAACAACAGCGTGACACATTGCGAATGCCGTTTCCCATATATCAGTGTGCACAGGCACAATCGCTTCGAAAAGGATACTCTCTGACAAAGGACATTTTTTGTGTGCCTTTTATTGTGCACTAGAGTGCTAGTCCTTCAATGATGTGAACAGTAGTTAATAAAAATTCAACAGCTCTCATCTGAATAGCCATCGTGTTGTTGTTTGGCCTATTATGTATGGTAAATAATTCGAGTTTTTTTGCGTTTTTTTTTTTGATACAGAATGAGTGTCATTCGTGTAAAGCTTATGTCTATTGATCCTTTGCATTTTTTAAGGGTCTGCGATTGTTATTTATTACAGTGATTTCTTGTCGTTTCGGAAGAATGCAAATTCTTCGAGTTAGCTTATTGATAATTTATTATTATTAGCTATCCACACGTTAGGTGAAAAGAGGTCCGTTATCCGAAGCAGGGTGATTGATTGCATCCGAAAATGCAATAACACTCACTTGGTTATGGCCATGATGCATCTCGGAAGGAAATGAACTGCTTCCTTTATAACAAATTTCGAGGTTTCTATTATGCCAGAATACAAATACGAGGAAACTATTTGAGTTGAATATTCATTGCCATTCATCGTATAGCGGCGGCGTTTAACCATTCACTGGAGAAGTCAATCAATACATCCAACCTTGATAGGTTAATTGAAGGTAAGAGGCGAACAAAAGTTGCCTACAATATTTTCCACTTTGCTCACTTGCGCTGGAGTAGCCACCAGCAGACAGCCAGTCAGGGAAGAGCATACCACAGTGCATAATGCTTGGTTGCCATAGGGACTGCGGCGCTTAGAAGTGCACAGGTAAATTACGGCTTTTAAGCGCAATTCTAGCTTCGTCACGTTCTCCTTATATGTTATTCCACAGGAGTTTGCTTCTTGGTCGGCTACAAATGCACTTTTGATCAGGTTGTCAATTAGTTGCAGACAGAAGTCAGTCAAAAGTCAAGTTCTGACGTATGAACTACATAATGTAGTTCAATGATCGCTTGCAATGACGAGAGCAAATTTGCGCTCATGTTTGTTATAAGCATTTAATGATTGCATCTTAAATGAGCGTTACGTTACGGAAGTCTATAAATTTCTATAAAAAATCAAACAACTAATTAGCTGCTGCTAATTTAATTCTTTTCAGTAAATTAATTTTTTTTAAGTACTTATTGGCTTTATTATTTATACTTAGATTCGGCCCCAAAAGACGAAAGACAGTGGCAATAAAAGTTTCACTGAAAACGGAAGTAGTACGTGCTCTGCCTGCATTTGCAGTAGTAACCTAAAAACTCTATAAAGCTATCCACAAACGTGGATGTTCGATGTTTAGTAAAAAACCACGTATTTGCAATAGGTACGTTATTACCTATTATATCAACAGAACAGCAGTTCTCATCCACTCATCATAATCTAGTTACCAAAAACAAATATTGTCCCATGGGGCGTTTCATTTTGATCGCAATTTGCCCATTAACACAAGTCAGTTGGAAAATGCTGGAAGCGTATTAGAAAATTCTTTATTTATTCCCTGGAGAACTATACTCAACCCATGAATTTCGTGGCTTAACGCACTCTCATATATTGATTTCACGCTGCATAAGCTAAACATTTTTCCGCACACTGTGTGTTTCTTTTTATTCATGTTGGTCATGTCTGATTAAGAGTTGTGCTTCACATGGTCATTCAGAAGATGAAAAAATGTTGTTAATCTTACAACAAGCGTGGGTGTTTGAGTGCGATGAGTGGACTAGGCGCACCGTACCTGATACACAATCTCAACTGTGACGGTGACCACATATGTCAGTGGGTTTCTACTTTCTTCCTATGTTAGGTACTTCATCATATTTTAAGGTTCCTGTTCCTTTCCCTGAACTATACACCAACACCACTACCACCAGAGAGTTATTTGTCGATTTTCTGACCTTTCTGCATTTTTGAATCGGACGTTTTTGGAAAATAACTTCTGCGGAACGATATGCGGCACGAGATCGGAACATAGATGTTTTTCGGTCTCTGCGCCGATAAAAAGGGCCATATGTCGGTGTATACATTTCAATTGCCGATGGCATCCAAAACATGAGTCAACGCCTCCCAGTCACGCCGCCTAGTTAAGTCATCATAATCAACCACATGATCGCAGCATTGGTTCTGTTGGTTTTCTATGGTCAACCGAGTTTTCGGGAAATTTTTTGGTTACGGAAAATCTGCCGCATTTTAGAAAAGTTAGTGACACACGAGGCTCGTACCTATATTTCTGTGTAATTTTGTGTGAGGACATAATCGATAACCTTATCCTCCGTTTGTAAATGGGAATGAAATTAATTTATTAACCAACATAACAAATGCCAGTCAAACAGAGTATTGAGGTAAACATATTTATTTACAAATGAATTGTCGCCCTTAGCGTCTAAAACTGTGTCCTTTATTTTTTTGTCATTATCGAGGACAACAAAACCAAAAAAAAAACGAAAAAAAACTGTTTGATGTCCCGAAAGCGTGCTACAGAATTCTATACAGAATGACTTTTTGTTTCCTTTCTTGTATTCAGTGGATAGACGAAGCGCTGGGTTAACTACCGCTTGCTAACGCACGTAAATAAAACATTATCAAATTCAGTCACTGCCGGCTACCCCTGACAGTCGGCAATCAATTTACACATTGCGGACTTGGGGTTGTTTTAATGTAAGTAAATGCCACTGAGACGCATTACAGCGAGTGCCATTGTCACACGGGCGCTAAACAAGAAATCCACGCATTGTTAATTTGTCATTGTGGCCATGGTTCATGTTTAGGACGGCTAAGTGGCTGTCTTTCTGTCCATAAAAATGATTGCTGTTTTGCGCCTCAACCCATAATGCAGTCATTATTTTCGTATTAACAAGGTGTGGAAGGAACTTCTCCATGCCAGAGTTCACTTTTAATGAAGATAATGGACTCAACTAGGTATACCTAACCTATATGTGTTCCAATTTGGTGCACCGCATATCGACCTGACCAAACACAGCCAATTGGCTTGATTGTCACTGCCTTTAGATGATTAAATTCAAACAAAGTATCGTTTCGGTTTAATTAAGTTGGACGCCCGCCCGTCATACATGTGCGAAGAAAATTACTTTCGTCTATCCTGATGTGGTCAAGTTTGAAATTGAGTTTATTTCGAGCATAGGTATACTCGAATGAGCGCCTGGCGTGACAAGTCGAAAGGGTTTTTGAGTCACTTTGGAGTTAAAGTTTATTATGGAATTATAAGTACCTAAATGAACGATTTGTTGAGACCCCAGGTAACAGGAACCTGGGAACAAAAAATTTAAGTGAAAGTCAGTTCCATAATAATAACATTGTTTAGATTAACAAAAAAAGCCCCAATTAAATGTACCGCGGGGGAACGGCGAGGCATTTCTCCATGAAGATTTTAAAGGGTTAGTCCAGCTAAAAGATGTTGGGCAGGTATTGTACCGCAGACAACGCGTCGCGATCGCGACGTATAAGTGGCTTGTTCATGACGGGTAAGCCGCCAATGCTCAGGAGCTCCCCGTCTTAGCACCGCAATAGTGGAACGGGACAAAATTGATTCTCTAAAGCAGGTCGCCTAATTTTGGTGGCTTGTGGAATAGATGAGGCTATAATTACGCTCTCCCTCCATAAGAATATATAGTTTAGAGTAGGGCATTGTGAGGGTGCATGAATTCTTTTGTATGGAGTCGCTAGAATTTTTCTAGAAAATGTCAGCCATGTCATTTTTTACAATGAATACAACATATTTTTTAATTTTTCTCTTCGGATAGTTGAACTTAAAACCGTTCAACAACGCCCTGTGATGCTTCCAGATAGGTTCTAGTCTACACTTAAATTTGTAAATTTTATAAGTACCTTCATTTTATTTTTAAGTATTCATTTTTTAGTATGGAAACCCTTCAACTTGATTCTGTTGTTAGGGTGTGCAGTGCGGTAAGCCAAATGTTTCTATAATATTAAAAAGCCTTTTTTTCAATTAAAGCTTAGACAAGAACCTAAGGCCATTAATATACACAGAATTAACGTATGTCTGCAAATGCAAATTTAAGCTATTTTCTTTCTATGTGTTGAATAAACCAAAGTGAATCGCAGAGCGAGTCTCAGGCTCCCGTCACTTCTCTTCGTATGACGATGTAATATTATATTTTTAAAATCTTTTTAATCTAAAAATACGTACCTATCAATCCAAAATTTGGAACAGAAACACCTCCCGGTCCTGCACCAGTTGGAATTTTAGATAAGTGCGCAGTACATTCGATCTCAGTATACCTAACTATATACGTTTAAAATCAATTTATATCTGTGGAAAGAATCGTATAGTAGTTCAAAGTAACTTAATATATTAACATTTCACATACCTATACATGTGTCCTTTGCAACCAAATGTTAGCACAGGACTGTGTAGTTATAAATGTATACTCCCCAAGAAAAGTAAACAAATGACACGCTCTAAACCTATAAAGAAAAAAGAAAGCTTATTGCTGAAATTCAAACAAGCTCGCTGACGAAGAATCGCACGGCAAAGTGTAGGTATATATATTTGAATGTTCAAATATCAACTAATGGAACAAAAAGGGTTGTGAGCCAGTACAAGTGGAAAATTTATGCAAGCCTTTCCTTTGAAGCCAATTGATAAGTTCTCTATGGTATATCTCTTCGCTATTCACAGACGAAATGAAACGCAAATAAAGCTGGCAAAAGAACAATATGCGTTAAATTGAAAAGTGAGTCGAAAACGAAATGCCTCTGCCATCACTAGGTAGGTACTATGAGAGAATTTGAATTTTGTCGAGCAATTTTCGGATCAACCTTTGTTGCTGATGTGCTACTATTTCAAAGGACGAGGCGATTGTTAAATTTGTGAAATTGGGAAATTGGCACGTGACCTCTGACAGCACGCATCGTCTGCATGCGTACGAAGCGAAATTTTAAAATATGCCTTAGATTAAGCGCTATTAGGGTTGGAATCTCTACGGGGGGATAATGTCGTCCATTTATTACAATGTGCTTTACTGCGGTGATGATGTTGATGGCCAAACAGACGACAACGACGACGACGTCGACGACGATGATGATGGTGACAACAATTGTAGGAGTCGTAAATTACATCTAATGACACACACGTTGATTGAATTCAAAACATAATTTCCAGATTCAAAAGGGACAATCACAACCACGTAACGAGATCAAATTAGGTTTAACGCTCGTTACTCCTTATACGCTCCGCGGAAGGAAATTTTAAAATAGGGCTGAATGTGTATGAAACTGCTTTGAACACAGAGAATGTGCTTGAAATGGGTGACTAATGATTATTGATACTGTTTTGACTTTCACACAACCCAGGGGAGTGGAACTCGATATAGGTATGTCGTTTCGCGTTTTTTTTTTATATTTATGCGGTTATATACAAATAAATACAGTCCGTGCTACTACTCGCAATTTACAAGCATTTTCTTCATTTATCGAAAATATTCAGATGCCTTTATATGTACATGTATCATGTATGTATATTCCACTTCAGCTGGAAATTAAACGTCCTTCAGTGTACTGCGGGCGATATTCAGCTGGAGATCTATTACCAAGTCAATTTATCATGTCGCAAACCTACCGGCTCATTTGAACTAAACTAATTGCACTTGTCTGGAAGTAATTTTTTCGACTTTGTGTGCGTATAGAATGAATAATGAGTCCACATGCGACTATCGTCCTGAATTGATTCGATAGCAAACAATAGGAGTGGGCAGGACAGGTAAGTACACTCTGCTCCAGTTACGAGCGGGCAATCCTCTTACATATGTTTTCCTTGATGTTACCTTTGCGCACTCATTATCTGGTGAATGAAAAGCCTTTTGACACCTGTTTGATGTTTGACGATTCTTTCCTAACCTCAAAGGTTGACTGCAGTGGTGAGGATGCATTGGCTCCTACTAACTAACACCGAGAGAGACCCATACCCATTCCGTTCTCTAAAAAGGAAACGCTACAAATGACCCTGTGTGAGAACTCGGTGAGGAGGCCGAACGGAGTAGATCATCATAATTACACTGTCTGCTCTTTGATGGGTCGCTCATCATTGGTTTTTTGTTTTTTTCGTTTTTTTTTTCGGAAAGGCCAGCCAAAGCAACCGGAGATGCCGGTGGAAGACACTCACATCAAAGCAGGCCGAATTCAATCCGTAGACAAAACAATGGCAGCTTCCATATAGGGTGCGCTTACTGCAACGTATATATACAAACATACAAACGCTGCGCTGTCCAGCCGGGTACCCAAATGAGAGTTCGTCGTTCGTGGGAGTTGGTTATTTAGTGATGCCGATGATGGCGCCATAGTCTTTCTAGTTGGGAGCAATTAAAATCGATTCATTATTCCATTGGACCAAAATCAATTAGGCAACGCACTGAATAAGTAAATTTATTTGCTGTCTTTTGTAACGTTACGTAGGTATACCTAAATGTAATTATTAAATTCACAGATCACACAATGCGAATCTGGGAAAGCCGCAGCTTCGTCCATTATGCTAAATTGATGATTGCTCTCGAGGAAATGGACTCGTGAAAGATATGATTTTTGAACTTCTTGGTCCATTGGTATGCATGGTCGGCTTTCGTCGTATATTACTACGCTACGTATTTATCCGCAACATATAATTAGTGCGAAAAACCAGAGAACTTCTGAAAGGTTCCACATTAACAGACGTGTCGACGATTGAACAGAAAATCTTTCCGTTTTGGCTGCACGAAAATGATGATACATAACATACTCGCATTCGCATCTCGATGTCCGTTGAAACAAAAGAAACAATATTTTCTCCATGCCTTATTCTCTGCTTTGAACTTCTCGCCAACTGAAACGTTGCTCCACCAAGGAACGTGTGCGAAAAAATAAATTAACCGCGTCCTAAATGTGGTCTAGACGAGCGATTGCATCGCGACCGCTGGTAAAAGTCTAAATCAACTGTGAGAATTTATTAAAGTTGGTTTTAGATATCATCTTTCTAAGTTAATTTATAACGAAAATGATGATTATGACTAACGATATACATATATATATTTCACGAGCTGTGTTCATTTTGCACTAGGTATTTGCAAACTGCGGACAGGGTTGATTAAGGTACGTGCCTTGTGTGCCAAAAATAAAATGTTTTCGATTATAACTGACGAGAGACAGTTTGATATTTTTCAATTATTTATTGACCACTCTAAATCGCACTAGTCACAGAGACGAAGGGGTACCTCAGAAGCTTACTGTATAGATTCAACCGCTCTATGCCAGCAAAACCATGTCCTCTGTGCTCTAACTATAGGCAAACTGTTAAAAGCAGCTAGGAAATAGAGTGGACTGGGGGAGGCAATTCATTTCTATAAGATTTGGTAAGAAAAATTAAATGATGGATGGAGTCACAGCAAGGTTTTCCGATCCACAGAAAAAGAGAATACCTCAATTGGGCAAAATTGACTAGCCAACATACGAGGTACGATCCTTCAAAACGATTAATGCGCTTATTCTATTAAAATGACAGGTATGGAACACGTTAAATTGTTTTTGGGTATAGAATCCAAACAAAGTATCTATAAGAAATGGGCAGAACGTCAAGAACGGCATTGGAAAGGCATCGGACTCTCTCATCCTGAGCTCTACTATGTACTATCACTTAGATTTTGAATAATGAGAGAAATATAAACTCCAGCGGTAACACAAATGATGAGAGAAATCATATTAAAATTGCGTAGTATACAAACCAATAAAGCTTAAATAACATCGCATCAGAAGGCAAACAGAAAATAAATTGTGCCGTTTTTTTTTTGTAACTTAACTAATAAACAACGGCTAGAGTGGTTATAACTACTCACTAATTTCGGATTTTAATAAAATTGGGATAGTGGGAAGTGAAGGTACGAGATTTTCATGCGATTATGTTAGAACAATCAAATGGAAGTTACTTAATCGCAGTTTTAAAATAACTATGAAATATATTTTGCAATTAGTTTTATAAATTAATAGTGAAAAATCTGCGCGAAATTTAAATTTAGTTTTATAAAACTTCATAAAGTATAATAGCGAAAAATTCGAGCGAGTTTTAACCATGATTTTCTCAAATTTCCCAAGGTTCGAAGTAAGCTTTATCTTTCAAATAACAAAATCTAAAAATTCGCCCTTAATTTTACCTTGTAGGTATTTTTTACAAACTTTTCTTAAAAAATTCAAAGTTCAAAAGTTAAACATTTTTTTGAGAATAAAAGTCAGCTCTGTTTTGCAAATAAATTTAAATTTTAGCTTTGAAACATTTGAGGAAATGGAACACAAAAGAAAATGTTAATATTATGAATATGTTTAAATTGTTTTATGTTATACCTTCGTTTCTTAAAATTAAAATAATTTCAAAGGAAAAATGTGGCTTTAGTTGTATGTTCTTTCTTGCTTAGAAAATGATTTTTTTTTACATTTGCTTACGCTGCTAGCGCATTCAGAATTTACAAATATTAGACAGCAAAAAAGGCTTGGTCGTGACTCTTGAGGGAAACAAATTTACGCTCTTAACAAGAGGAGACAGCTATAATTTTGAGTTATTTAGTGACTTTACCTATTGCTTTATATACTCTGAAAATGACATCACATCTGCAATAGAGCAAACACTACGCTTGTTAATTGATGTTTCTTCGACCTAACAGAGTAGACCGAATATAAGACATTCAGCAGCATGTATATTTTAGAAGGCGGACAAAGATGTCGTTGGTAGATTTGAACGAAAAATTTAATTGACTTTCGGTCCTGTTTTCGTTGACAGGATTTGGAGAAAGTAATTTAACAGCAAAGGCGTCATGCTGCACAACGACCTCAATCTGGTCGTCGAAGACTAGATTTCTGTTAAAATGTTCAATGTCCTGAATCGTTAGTTCGATATGCGATGTGCTCATTACACTACAACTATTGTGAAAGATACATATGTATATCAGAATATACTCATGCTAACAAAAAGCACTTATCCCTTTTGTATATGTTAAGTTAAGAACAGATGTTGCATTTATTTATACAAACAATCTAATCATGCTAACAACTTCTCTTCATATGAATACAAAAACCAGCTAAATTGGTCATATCCCTAATCTAATTTCACTAAAAATACAAAAATATATAATATAAGTAGATTGAGATCAAGAACCTATTGCCATTCGTCATTATGATATGGATACACACAAATGATTGATCTTTAAAACAATTTGAAAAATGGAAACCTTATCGAAAATAACAATTAAAAGTTAATTAGATTAGAAGTCAAACGATTACCGAACCATTAAAACCATCTCGAAAATATATGTCTGCAACTAACAACTATACGTATAGGTAGGTATACAAACATATATGTATATCCATAACCACACATACATACCTATGTATCGTATGTAGTTTTGAGCATACTCAATGTATCTACATTTCTCGAAATATAAATCACTGAACTCTAAGAAGTTGAGCACGAGAGGGCGATAGTCCTCGCCATGATTCGGATACGATAAATCAGTTCCCATTACCCCTTGGGCTGTGAATTTTTCATTTTTCGATAATTATAGTTTGTGTGCACGTAACTTACACACATTATTCTTTTTGTTCATCATTTTTTATATTTAATAAAACAAAGCAAAAACAAGAAAAGGCAACGCATTCTGGCTTAGATGGGCTCGGGGATGCATGCATCGGTGAGATATTCCCTCACTAAAATACTGACCAAGCAAAAATGTCCTGCGTCTTCAGAAGTTATCATCGTTCAAATGAATACCATGAAACCAATATAGGTAACTTGCAGAACATGGTTGGAACTTGGATTTGGACGAGCGACCGCGACGCGCCGATTTAATCACAGCCCTCTATCATGATTCGAGGTTGTCAGGCAACCGCATGTGAAAATTATACTCAAACAGACAGCAGAGTGAAATATTGTTCGCAGTTAGTATCACAGCTTAGTATAGGTATACACTATAGCAGACTAGCATCGGGAATTTTGCAGCAGTGTGCGATAGAAAAAGGAGATTTGCAGCACTTTGCTCTGAGGGTTTTCTCCATCGCAAGCAACTTTTAAAGGCACCACCGTCACTAACCTATTGTGTTGTCATCGTTTACATGCATAGAACCGTGCAGGGCAGAGCGATGTTGATAATAGGAAGTGAAACAACTCGCAATATTTTGGCCAAGCTTTGGCCGACCTATAGGTCGTAAATCAACGGCATTAGCCGTAAGCCATAGTGGTCTACTGAATGTCTGAAATAACTCTAGTTTACGGAACAAGTCTTCGGCATCTGTCAGATTGAGCGAACACCCTCTGACGAGCTGGGTGTTGTTTGTGGCTGCGGCTGTTTAGATACTTTCATCTATATGGAAGGGTGTTCAACTCGCTTCAAGATCGAGTAAGAAAATCGGTAGCTAATAGCTTTCTATAACCAGCAATTGAGACCATTACGTGATTTCTGGTTTCTGGCTTGGGCGAATTACCAGTCGACCTACCCCGAGGGCACATTGTGAGTGAATAGAATGGATTTGCATTATACATACATAGACATTCTTATAGCAACTGCGGTAAAATGAGCTTTGTGAGTCAGCATAATTATACATAGATCATATTGCACACATATATGCATAGGTACATATGTCATGCGCGATACTCAATTTAATGGGTCTTAAAGTTTGGCGGTACTTCTCAAAGAGCATTATAAGTCATCCATTTAATTCCGTAATCTATTTTAATCAATTTGAATTTTCTATTTTGAATAAAATTTAGTGTTAGAATTTCGGTGCAATTAAAATGAATTCCGCAAACCTCAGATATTAAATTTTAAATAAGTCCATTTTCAATTTTTAGGAAGAAATCTCTGAGAGTATAATAGACAGTATTTGAAGACTCATTATGTTTTGTTAAGTATAGGTGTGCATAAAGGAATAAAGTTCACGACTGGGTCGCAGGAAACTTTCTTGTTCATATAAATAGTTTGTTGGTTGTTTTTTTAGGTAAACGACTAAATAACACAAACCGTACACAAAACATAAGATTAAGCGCTTTTGGCTTATACATATTCATTTCAGCTGACAGTACATATCAAATAACAATGTGAGGCTCTCAGTAAAAAGCATTTTTCAAAAGTTCTGATGATTAAAACGTTTTTGATGCTGGTTTAAGGTATCTATGATTGGTAGAAGGGTTTTTGATATATTTGCATCATCGATACGATACCTATAGAATGTACAAATTCAGAAATTTGTTTTTGAATTTGCATAACGCCGATATACGCGTGTATCGGAGTGCAATGGAATGGTTGCAATTATTTAAAGTTCCATGTTTGATATGGTTGAAAAGAGAAGAAATAGGTGAAGTTTTTCGGTGTTTTAATTGCATTTTATTTTTATTGGCAGTGCAGTTTAGAGTATTAAAAAACATACAGTGCGTGAAAACGTTTTTGATTTGGGTAATCATTTTTTAGAAAATCTTATAACGCGGCTTTATTTGCATTTTAAGAAAAACTAAGTACGGAATCTTATTAAGATTGGTTATGTTATCCTTAATATATGTTTTGGTCAAAATCGTTAAAGCGGTTTTATTAAAATTATGCAAACAAAACAGTAACAAATATTGCAATATTTTGTTCGAAAAATTCTCTTGCTCAACTATTAAGCTAAAAACTCAGTTTAAAGTATTGTTCAAGATGTATAAGCATTATATATATACTTGCTTTCGGTCATTTGAATGGAAAATAAAGGACGCAATAATCTTGAAAACATAAATTTTGCTCCAAGTAGGTATGCATTTTGGTTAAAATCGTTTTGGCCGTTTTCATGTAGGTATCAACTTTTTTCAAAAATCCATTGTCTACTATTCGATAATTTAGAGAAAAACTTTGCTTTCTATCAATACATGTTTGTATCTCCGTTTTGGAGATAAGTCCAATTTATAAAAGGACAGCGAAAAACTGGCCATGTTAATCACACTTACAATATATGAAGCACGTTCCTTCTGTTCGAATTGGAATTTGGAATATGCTCAAATCAATTTTAATTGAGATCTTTAAAGTCGTTTTTGAAAAAATCAAACATGTTTAAAACCGTTATACAGAAAGTAGGTACCTGCAGCTAATCATATGCAAACAAAAATGTCCTCGAACTGTAAGCGCACAAACTCCACATCCGAATTTTGAAACAATTTCGTCCGACGGACAGAATTGCGAGAACCCCTTTTTTTAGTTCCTTTATCATCGTAATGTCAGAATTGATTAAAATCTCGAGTTCGAAATTTAGTACGAATACGAATGATGCTTTCAGTTTAAAGATTAACCGAGTCTTAACGTTCTGTTCAATTCGCCGATGATTTGTATCGTCTCTTGTTGACAACGTATACTTGGTTTCGTCATCATTTGAAGCTGAATACGTAGCGGCGTATGACAGCAATACTGTGTCTTCACCATAATAAAATTAGACATTCCTACATTCTTAATTAATCATTGTCCGATTTACGATCTAAAAATGATACAATTGCGCCTGCCATCGGAATGAGCTTTGATTTCCTTTTTTTGTTCCTTTTTCTATTATTATAGAGGAGCTGAAGAAGGTTATAATGATACCGATGAAAATATATAATAAAAAAATAAAATAAAATGTAAAAGCTATTAGCCGCAGAATTCACTCAATTCGTTCTACGGCTCAGTTTTTTATTTAAAACTAAAAACATTTTACTTAATTTAATTTTATTAAATAAAGTGTGAAGTATTATAGTTCGATCACACCGTTATCAGTTATGGTTTCGAAAAGAACGGCTTGTGTTTAATCTCTGAAGTATGCAGATACGCAGGTAAATAAAACGCAAAGGCATAAATTAATGTATTTATATGTATAGGTACATGTATATATATAAATGTATTAACGTTTAATAAAATATACACTAAAAAATAACTTATATTTTAAAATTTTAATCTCTTTTATGCTAAAAATAAAATAAAATAAAATAAAGTCAATGTATTTACAAAAGAAAGACTGCAAGTCTTCCAGAAGATCACTTTCTTGATTAAGAAGACTTAGTTCAGTAAAATATGGCATCATTAAAAGCTTTTTCACAAAAATTTAATTCTGATAGCTATGCGAATTCCAGGGATGATGTATGGACACGGGAAAATTTGCGGCGGATGTTGCGGGCGCCCCCATCATACCAGTGCTGATGAATTCAGGGTAGGATGCATATGCGTCGCTCTTGATAGGGTAGCTGGCGGTTGATTGGTTCATCGCTTGTAGAGGATCATACTGCATGTGAGAGAGCGCTGCGTAGGATGGCACCGAAGATACTTCTCCCACATTTACAGAGGAGTAGTAGCTGGAAGGATTGGGCTGTTGATGGCTGCTTTGTATACTTAGTTCGCCGGGTTGTTGATGTTGGGGAAACAGTGCGGAACTTTGGTAGAAGCCCTGATAAGGATTGTAACCGGATGGTACATCGGGCGAGGGGGCAATTGAAGTTGGCTCTGTTTTGAGCGCTGTTTGCGGCAAGGCATCTGGATTTGAACGAGCGGATTTTTGAACCGTGGGCAGAGACACATCGTCGTCTGGTTTTTTTATTGTGTTCTTTTCTTCCGCGGAAATAGCTTTTTTACTTTTCTTGTCCTTGAAATGGGTTTTCTTGTGCTTACTGAGGTGGTCGCTGCGCGAAAACTTTTTCGAACAGATTGGACAACTGTAGGGACGATAGTTCGTGTGGGTACGTCCATGGCGCTGCAGTTCGTCCGAACGCGAGAATCGCTTGCCGCATGTCAAGCACAGAAATGGCCGTTCACCAGTATGCCAGCGTAAGTGAGTTTTCAGGTGACTCGCCTTTCCGTAGAGTCGCTCACATCCGGGAATATGGCAAATGTGCTGTTTCCGGCCACGCTCATCTGGTCCGACAATCGGTGGCAATCCGGACATTTCGTTTGTACAATTGGGGCATGTGCAACGAACGCTTCTTCGCTGTAGTTGCGTTTGAAATGCAATATCGTCGAAGGCATTTCCGAAACCGTATGAGTTCGAGGTCCAAGGCTGGTGATGCGGGAACCAAGCAGCGCCTGCTGACATACCCATGTTCCCGTAATAGTCTGGGGCAGCGTATTGAGTGTATGGGAACTGAGTCCTAGAAGCGAAATAAAGGAAATGCACGTTAATAAGTATCTAAAGTTTTGTATTCGTAAAAAGCTAGCTGGACCTGTGGCGCCCACTTTAAAAATAGTAAGTAGTTAAATAGTGCGTGTTAATATCAGAATAGCCTTACCTTGTGTATGCATTCCAAGTGTAGCTGCTGCCCAAGTCAACATTTTGTGTTGGCGGACTTGATGAAAACGATGTTGGCGATGGAAAAATACTTGGCGATACACTTGCCGATAGATTTGAGTTCGGTGAGGTGGACCCCGTCGATGAAGTCTGTGGCGGATATTGATGTGGCTGCAACACAGTTTGCACTTTCGGCGGTGATCCATGCATCATAGACGCCTTCGATCCCAGCAGTGAGCTTGTTGTGCTCACAGACACTGGACTAGGGTACATATTCCCTAAGCTGTGTGCTGCAACAACCTGCGGTTTCAACTGCAAAAGAAAGACAAGATTTTTGTATTAAATGTGCACATTCATGCTTCTGTGTATTAATTATCCTAAACCCCTAAGCGTGACCTAATATCTAGACAATCTCCAGGTACACAATAAACATCAAAACAAAGAGGGTTTTTCGCCTCAACAATCCAGGCGTTTAAAATTGAAAAGCCGATTTACTAACAAAAAAAAATCGTTGTCCTTTTTCGTTTTTCCACTTCTAGGAAATATGAATTAGGATGTGGATTTGCATTATGGGCAAAAAACAAAAAAATATAT
Organism: Cheilosia pagana; assembly: GCA_936431705.1. NCBI lineage: Eukaryota > Metazoa > Arthropoda > Insecta > Diptera > Syrphidae > Cheilosia > Cheilosia pagana. Next base: position 58,278,875 of record OW386168.1, on the reverse strand, counting down.
AGCAACATGCATGTGTCTTAAGCGATAATCGATGCCGGTGGTGTTGAGTTGTTAAATTTGATGGTGATGCGTTGCAAAAATAAATCGAAGTGTAGGTAAGTACTTTAAAGCCTTTCTTTTCGGTATGAAGGAGGACGTCATTTCTTACCTTTTTAAATTCTTTAGGAGATACAGTTTTTAGTATAGGTATATGTATAGTTTTTCGTTATACAAATTATTTAGAACCGAAAACTCTGTAGTAGGTACAGGTTTTTTTTTTCGTTGTTTTGCGTATGGTGAAAAAGTTATCTTCACCATAAAACGAACGAGAGTTTGCGGTTTTAAATTCTTTTTACAACAAAAATCTAGATATATTCGGTTCTGTAAATCTTAACTAAAAGTTTTGGGCACTTTTAGTTAATTTACAGAACCGAATATATCTAGATTTTTGTTGTAAAAAGAATTTAAAATAGATAAACACCCAGTCATAAAATAATCATAGTACCTACCTAGATACCTAATTCCAATTGAACAATAACGTGTAGGTATAAGTCCTTGGATCAAAAGTGCAAAAGTACCAAACCAACCATCATTTATAATATAAATAGCAAAAAGAAAAAAAAGCGTTAAGTAGTGTTTTAACTTACATCTTCCTCCTGCATGGTAATCCTTTCATTAGTTGAAGCACTAGGGAACTTGCTTGTGTAGGGATTAACGTAGTTACAAGTCGCATCAATCATATTGATTATGTTTTTATTTATTTTTTTTAATAAACAGTTCTTAATAATTTATTAATTGTTCACACTGTCATAAAAATGTTATGCAATCACATTAGTCACAGGATCAAAGCAGCATCTATATACACGAATCCAAACTGCTTATTTCATTCGCACTTTTATTTGCACATGTAGCATGTAATTTAGTATTTTACATGGATGAAGTAGTGAACTTGTTTTTATTTTGTTATTTTTTTGCTTGCACGGTGCGGGAAAACGTTTAACTCCCGATAATTACAGTTCAAAAAGGAAGAGCACGAAATGCAATAATTGTTCTCGTTCGCGTCGGGAGAATGAATGCACTGGCACACTAGCAGTGGATGGTATGAATTGTAACTTCACCGTTAAAACATAGAGCTCAAGATAAAACACACGTAAAAAAATGTATTTATGAAACAAGAACAACAAGGTGAAATGAAATGAAGACGATGATGGTGCAGAAGATACACGTCGGTCGTCCACTCTCTCTCGGTTAGGAAGCAAAAGCAAAGTATAATTATTGGTCTTGTCTGCGTCTCCTCTGAGTTGCTGCTGGTGGCTGGTGCTCTCCCAAAGTCCCAAACAACCACCGGTAATTATCGTTTTCGACTGAGCCTCTTAGATCTGTACACGGTGCACATAAGTTGTGCGGAAGAGAGTGAATTTGAAGAACATTAGGTTAGGTTACTAGAAATGGGAAGGGGAACGAGAAGGAGAGGCAAAACAGTGCTGTCTTCACTCTTCTTCGTATATGCGTAGTAAGGTAGATGGACAGAGACAAATGCATTAATCATTGCTCTCTGTTTTGGTATTTTTACTAGCCTCCCAAGCAGGTATCGGAATGCCTTGATATTTGCCCAAAACAAACAAAACACTCAACAACAACAACCACATCATAAAAGAATCGAGATAGGTACACGAAAAACTACAAAAGGCACATTTTGTGTGCGTTTCTTTTTATCGCACGCAGTTGTGTTGTGTATCGTCGTAACCTTCTCGCTCTTAGCGGTCCATTTTGGATGATGCTGTTGAGTGAGAGCTAGATTTATCAAAATTTGAATCTGTGTTTCGTTTGCCAGGAGCGAAGTGGGCAAATAACATTCATTAGGGGCGCACAGGAATATGTGGCATGCGGTCCAATGAAATAACTGTATTTAAATGGGCGTGACTCAACACCCGGTTGACAAGCGAGCGAGAGAGCAAATAAGGAGAGCAATGAGCAAAGTACTTTATGGAAGAGAAAGGAATTTATTTTGGTTAAAATCATCTCATCATCCTTTGCCTTTCTGGCTGAGACGAACCACGAACGAGTAATTGAATGTGTGAGCGCGCGTATCACGCGAGTACAATTATTGTAGGTAGGTATATTGATTTTCTTTGCTTTGTTAAAGAATCCCCAATTGTTTTTTGTGCAGAAACATCCGTAATTACCTATACATTTTATTTGGGAGACATAAAAAGGACGATCTGGAAATATTTATTTTAAAATCTAGAAGCGGTCGCTCTTGCGTCTCGCTTATAAAAAAATACTTTTTTCCCACAGCAAAAGGGCGGTCCTTGGCAGGAAGTGGTGTTTATTACTGGCACGAGTTGTTGCGATGTACCTACTCTGGAGAATGAGTGATGTAATGAAATCGAGAGCGCGCAATCACAATGGAATTTGTACTTGCAGTTGCCAGACCAGCTCCAGGTAGGGAATGAAGAATGGGTTTGGTGTAGGTATTATTTTAATCAAATCAATAAATTTGGGTGTGGGGCGTTAGGGAGTCATTGGCGAATGAGCAGGTTTTTCAATTAGTCTCTGGACTATAGACAGAAATAGATAAATAGAGACCTATATTATATACCAGTACCTATGTTGGTATTATTTATACCTAGGTAGGGCAGTGTCATAAAAAAACCGAAAAATGATTTGAAAATAGGTACCTAACCTAGGTAGGTTAGTATAGGTAGGTATACCTAATCCAAAAAATCTTATTTGTATGTACTTGTTAAGAACTAGGTACCTACCTAGGTACATAAAATTATGAAACTCATTTTGAATCTAAGAACTCCTAGGGAAGTTTTTTGTGTTTTTATACCTATAAATAAAAATATTGGGTGTTTGTTAAAAGTAGGATTTTAGCACGCAATTACAACAACAACGTCATAGGTACTTGACATTTAACAAGAAGGCCATAGTTGTTGTAATTGCTGAAAATCCTACTTTGCTGAGATAGAAGCTCAAAAAACAGGCCTAAAAGTCTTTTTATTTTTGACCTTGGAACGACAACTTTCTTATAGACGGGCAAACATTATGGGAACTTATTTTACCTTAGGTTTAAAATTGAATTCCAGTTTGCTATTCAACCTTAAATTTAGTGAAGCTTATAAATATACGAGTTTTAGGTAGATACCTAGGTAGGTATCTGTCAAAAAAAATGACAATTGAAATTATTGCGAAATTTTGATAGGGTAGGAAGTTTAACTTTCAAAATAGTATGAAACTTTCTTAACTGATAAGGGTACCTATTTAACAAAAAAGGTTTGTACCTATATACCACAGTGTTTCCTCTTCTGCACCTGCTACATATATAGGTAGATAGATATGGAGTGCTGTGTAAGTATTGCATATTTAAAGTTGTCTGAATTTATTTAAACCAAATAGGTAGGTACCTAGGTATAAAGTCAACAGTCAGGATGAAGTAGGAAATGGGCTTAGAAAAGCAATTATCTAATAATTTTATGCCTATGCTAGCTGTGGCTAAATTTCAAAGCTTTCTTAATCCAACTACCTATATGGTCGCTTCCACTAGTAATCTATTTTAAACACGTGTTTATTGATTCGAATTTGAACAAGTAGGTAACTTTGTACTTAAGAAGCATTGCAGTCACCTGATTTTATAATGGGCTTCTAGGAAAATGAGGCAGAACACAACTGAAGAACGTCGAGGGAACGTATATTTTCATAAAACACTTTTTTAAGATCTTGTGTTGTCAAGTCAAGCTTAACTATATATTTCCAAATTTCACACGAATAACAAATCGTTAAACTTGTGGAAATGGGTTCGATTTGCATACCGCCACCGTTTATATGCGAAATCATTAGGCTTTATTTGTTTCTCAAATTTATGCTCATTTCTTTTCTTAGGTTAGGTACCTACCTACATAGATACAAACCAGGTGCATATACGGATTCTTCAAATTAATGCGAACAATAAAAAACAATATCTGCCTGACATTTATTGGTGGGCGCATCAGCATTTCCTTAAGATTTTAATGCTGATAATAAAATAATAAACATTTCAGTTTACTTAAAACCAGAGTTTAATTAGTTCTAACCGTTTGAAGTATATATTCGTAATTTGTGTATGAACTATAGGTAGATACTTAGATACGCGGCTTTACTCAGAAAATGAATCAACACTACAGCGACCCAAACATTTGCAAAATTACTGTTTGTTGAGTTTTCAAGTGATATGGAATTTTTCGTTGTAACATGCGGATTACACAAGCCAATCCTCGAAATCCAATTACGGTCCCTTTCTTAATCCTTTGCTGGTAATAAAGTGAAGAAATTAAACAAAAAAAAAATTTATTGCACCTATCGCATCTTGTCGATTGTATAGGGTTTGTTCCTTTGTAGAAAGCATTGTTAAAACCAAAAAGTAGCCTGACTGTGAAGTCACAGCGGGGGATTATCACATTTTTGTCTTAGTCGCGATCCCTTGACTTTTCCAGACAAGCAATTGTAAATATATTTTAACTGGCCAAAAGGTATTGGGTATCGGTGCGGGTGTACCGCACGCGATTATGACCTGTGGTTTAATCCCTGAGCGGACATAATGGGCTTACGTTCAGATTGTTGATTGGATTTTTACAAATTTGCAAGAATTCTCCTCCACCTTTCAAAACATACGTTCAGTTTAGGAAACTTGTTGTAAAATGTATGCGTAGATATAGTAATTTCAACTCAGGGCTTATCGAAGAGGCAACCTTTGGGAATTTCACAACGATGAAAAAGGATTTGCATTGTTTATTTTGAATGTAGGTATTCGATAGTAAATGTTTGGGCTATTAAACCATGACATTAAGGAGATTCAGATTAAAAATAAAATCCACCGTTTTCGCCGAAATATCATAAAGATGTCATGTACCTACCTATTCCATCATCTGCAGGTTTTTTTCTTTTTGTATGGGTTGGGTACTATACAAACATCTGAAGAAAGTTTAGGTTTAGAGGTCATCAACAATTGGGGCTAAGTGGCTTAGGAGTTAACGCACAGGAACAGGAAGTCAAAAACGCACAATACAATTTACCGGATAAATGCTGTGAGCTAAATTGATTTAAAATTGACAATTTAACAAACATAATGAACTAAAGCCTCCTCGTTTGGCGCAGTAGTCACCATAACTTAAGGCGTTTATTTCCTAAGACTTATTTATCAATTTGAGTTTTTTTTAAACATTATTGTTTCAAAAAGTTCATAGCTAATAATTTGAGACATACCTACCTGTCATTGTTGGGACCTAAAATATATTGTTATACCTACCTATAGGTACACATAGTAATGTAGAAAAACTTATATTTTTAAATTAAATTGAATCCAATCCAATCTTAGTTGGTAATATCATTTTTTAACATTGTCTTGTATAGTTCTCCATTGGCCATTATTTTTTTTTTGTAAACGTATTCTTTAATTTAGGGTCCCACGGACCTGCTGCGCCAACTTTTTATTTATTTTTTATTTATGTATTGCGGGCATAGCTTTTTTGTACAGATTTGGCAAGGCTAAAGTAGAATAATTGTCACAACAGGTCTGTGGGACCCTAGTCCTAACTTCTCACAAAAAATTCCTTTTTTTTTTTTTTAGTTTTTCATTTTTGGAACGAATCCCTTCAATTCACTTTTATGCGGAGTCGGCGTAAAATTGTAGATCCCTTACATTCGTCCCAAAAATTGAAAACCCACACAAAACAAATGGTTGTGAGAAGCTAGGCCTTGGGTCCCACAGACCTGTCGCGCCTAAATATTTATTTATTTATTTATTTATAGATATATATGGGTTAAAATGTTGAAAGGTTCTAAGGGAGCTAGTGAATTGGAGCTTAGGATAAAGATGAGAATGTAACTAGGTACTTTAAGTATAAGACAATTTTCTTTACCAAATGTAGATAGATTAATGAATTTTTAAATAAAATAAAATTGACCTTCTGTACTGATGTTTGCTTAAAAGAGGAGTTCTGCGATTTTTTTCGTTTCGATATTTATTCCTGAAATATACCTACATTATAAAATTATGTTTTATTTATAGATTTCCTTTCATTTCTTAGACTGTTATGGCATTAAAAAGTGGAGGGAACCGGTCTGTTTGGATTAGACGCCATAAACTCCCACGAAACCTATGCAGTGTGCGGTTCAAAAGCAATATAGGTGCCTACTGCCTATACATACAAAAAAAATTTTTCAAATATGTTGTATGGAAAGTACATATACTGTTCGAATTGTAAGTAGGTACTTAGTTACATATTTGCTCAAAAATCTTATTTTAATTTGACACAAACATATTACGCAGATTTTTTGGTTCCTCTTTCATCTTAATTGCGAAAACTATACTTTGCACTTTTCGTAAGTTTTTTTTACAAATAAAACGGATCTGGCACTGAGCATACATATATCTAAACGGCTAAGCTAAGTGTCACTTGAGAGTACGAATTATATGGTGAATTAGGTACTAATAGAAGGGTTTTGGGATCAACCCCCCAAAATACAGAACCACCTCAATAAATGAGACCCCGTCAAATCGGGATATAAACTCTCCCATGGCGAATTGGGAACGTATCATGAGCTGTTTATACCGGATTGGAATACCAAACTATCTTCGTAGGATTAGGTATAATGAGTTACTTTTTGAATAGAGTTCTTCTCTACGACTCTGATGAGGGAATAAAAAAATATGAGCTAACGGGCGGTGTACCACAAGGTTCAGTTTTAGGCCCCTTGTTGTGGAATGTTATGTATGACGAAATTCTGCGTCTACCAATTCCAAGAGAAGCGTCAATTATCGGCTTGGCAGACGACATAGCTGTGGTAGTTGTGGCAAAAACAATAGAAGAAGTCGAACTACACTGCAACGAGACAGTTGCAAATGTACGTAGATGGCTTTCTAGCGCAGGTTTGAAACTCGCCGACCACAAAACGGAAGCAGTACTTATTACGAGTAGGAAAGTTCGGGAAACGATAACGATTGGAGAGGAGGGCATGAAGTAGTTTCCCAACCGTTTATTAAGTACCTCGGAGTAATTATAGACGCTCGCCTGAGCTTTATACACCATATTGAATATGTATGCAAAAAGTCGTCAAAAACTGTTAGCGCGCTTTCAAGGCTAATGAGTAACATCGGGAGCCCGAAACAAACAAAGAGAATTCTTCTGCAGAAACTGCCAATTCTATTCTCATGTACGCGATAGAAATATGGTCAAGTGCAATGAAAGTTAAGTCTTACGTGGGGGGAGCCAAATCCATCCACCGTCTTGGCGCATTAAGAGTCGCCTGTGCGTTTCGAACAGTTTCGAACGATGCCATACTCGTCGTATCTTCAATGTTACCTATCGATATACATGCTGAGGAAATGATAAAATTAAAAATCGAGCGAGTCCAAAATGGTCGGGTAGATAACGACAAGAGAAAATGCGAAAGGAATCTGAGTATAGCAACCTGGCAACAACAATGGAATGAATCGCTAAAGGGAAGATGGACACACAGGCTTATACCAGTGATCGACCTATGGATTAAACGGAAACATGGTGAAAAAAACTTCTATCTGACTCAGTTCTTGCCCGCATTGCGAAGATGTTTCTGAAAACGCGGAACACGTGTTTTTTCATTGCCAACGATATGAAACCGAGAGGATATCCCTACGGGACCAATTCGGTGAGTGGCCCACTCCCGATAACATCGTAAACTATATGCTCCAGAATGACGAAAATTGGACCATTGTAAGTAACGTGCGACCTAAGACGCTTAGAACGCCAACGGAATGCTTATAGTTCCAACAATTGAGCAACAAGCAACAAGTCTTTATACCGACCCCCGCGAAGTAATGCCTTACGACGAAACTAATCGGTCTGTTCGGGAAGGGAGGTGGTTTAAGCCGGTAGGAGTCCGGCACTATCAATGGACGTCGGACCATTGGTGTCTCATGCAAGATTTCCACCTTCCATCGCAAAAAAAAAAACTCTCCCATGGGTGTACTAATTGGAGAGATATTATACAATTTTTTGTATTGTATTTTTAAGGGGCTAAAACCTAAAATCTTTCGCATACTTGCCCAGACTTAGCCCACTGCGTTCTACAGCTGACTTTATTAAAAAAAAAAAAAAAGATTGCGTAAGCTAATAAGTTGCTCACATTGTGTTAACGTTTACAATTCACTTCTGACACTTAAAACTAATAATCCTTTAGAAACCATGTCCTCTACTATACCTATACGTACCTGATGACCTTTTACTATTCCTCTGTCGAACAACACGCACCCTGCCAATTCCTTATCAGCCAAATATGGGAAAAAGTGTTGACGCACCAGCACGCACAAATCATCACAGATGAACAAATCAACTTCGGTGATCATCACCATGCACTTGCCTCAAAATTCCTAATAATTCTTATAAACATGACCGCCACTTGTTCTTGTATACTGACAACTGTAATGTCCTTTTTATCTTGTCCTTTTTTTAATTTCTATTCTTTGTTCAACCAAAGCGCCTTTGAGCGTGACCGCCTTACTGTGCATCCTTCAATAACCTGCCGCCGTATTGCTTTTTTTGTTGTTCGGGTATCTTAAATATCATACATCGAAAACCAGCTCGAATGACCTGATAAATGGGTTCCCAAAAGGACATAAACTATATATGTGTCTGCGAAAAAGTGTCGAAATGCCCACAAGGGATCCCGCAGAGTCCGACTTTGATCTGGTTCATTGGGTTCCTGGTAGGCTAGTTGGGCTCATTTCAATTTACTATTCGATACTCGCAAAACACTGCATCACCATCAGGATTGCATTGTGAAACGAACCTTGCAATCCGTGAAGAATCGTGTGATCGTATTCCATTATTCACAAAGAAATAAAAAGACAAATTATTCGCCTAGCTACCGTACCGATTGATGAAGATGACACTTTCCCTATAGGTATAGACATCAAGATAGTGTTGTGTTTCCATGGCATGCATTGTGCAAGAATATCAAATTTCGCTAATTTCGCTCCCACGATTGTGAACGACAGGTTAAACGAGTCATATTTCATCAAAATGTAGAGGATATGTTCGGACAAAAAATGAGAAATGCTTTTCTTCCGTCGACATGAAGATAAAGATGTAAAGGTCCATATTGCGAGTACAAGAATCGAATTGGTACTAACGTGTCAATAAAAAAATCAGAAGCAGTTGAAAAGTCGAACTATTCTCTTTGAGTACCAGAAACAATGTTTTCCGACGGACGAAGCCTTTGAACCCCATGACTTAGCATACTTGGTTGATCCAACTTCCATAAACAGAAACACTCATGCTCATATACTGCGTATCTGCTCTGCTGGCGTTGTTACTTTTTTAAGTTTTTATCTTTTTTTTCTTGGCATGAATTACTGTCATTATCTCGTCAGCATTGATGATCGACTGGATTATCTGGTAGAAGCATTTGTGTGCGATGAAAGGCCACCGCCTCTTAAGTTGAATTCTTTCGCTTTGGATGGTGCGGCAGCGGCAGCCACAGTAGCTGATTTGGTACCTATAACACATTAACCAAATTTCTTTAAAAGACTAACAAATGGAGGAGTGATCATTCGTGACCACGATTGCTGTTGTTTGAAAATTAGTGAATGCCGATTGACAATTTGTTTAGTGCAAAAACTGTTGTCAGTTAAGCTCACTTGCACATAATTTTACCATAATAACATAACATAGCCGCAGTTTTTCTTTGGAACTATCAGTCAAACACTTTTGAGAATTTCTACTACATTTTTTTTCAGTGTGGGAAATACTCTTTGAATAATACACGGAAAATGGGGTTTTACCAAAACGAGAACTATGAGCCATCCATCCGTCTTATATACATCGGTTGTGAGTAGTTGTTTTGCTAGATTCCAAGGCATGATCAATTTACGTAGGATCAAGTGCTCGGACTAATTTCGATTTTCCTTGAAAAACGACAATAATATTCAGCGCTAAGCTAGCAAAAATAAATGGGTATGGGATGCTGTCAGTGATTTTTTTTATACTACCATGAGCACAAACCCGATATTAGTAACGGCATGAACCATAACGTATACAACTATTTTCCATATTAACTGTACGAGTTAAGACACCAACCGTGACATACAGATCCGCCCTTACTGTACCCAGCTTTAGAATTGCGCGCTACTGGCCACCATGTGGCTTTCAATAAGTCAGTAGTCAATGCAATAATATACGAGCTACAGTAATTTGTTATTGACATGGTACTATTATTATGCTCCTTTTACGAATTATTCATATCCTTCTAAATATAAAGTGAATTTTATTATTTTTTTGTTCGGTAATTATAAGTAAAAGTCTGTTTGCAAAGAAAATTTATTTCCACACTTAAACAGCGTACTGCCTGGTGAAATTTTCATGTGGAAAGTTCATTTTGACATTTCGCAGTGAAAATTTTGTATGAAAAATTGGATTTCACGTGAAATGCATACTAGGCTTTAGTTTGCAGATTTCTTGCAATATTTACTCACATGCAATATCACCCTAAAGGTTACCAATTCCCACAACCCACATAAGCTGCTGCTGTCAATTCACTTTCACTTCACTAGTGCTAAATTGCGAATCTCGGAAATCTCAAGTAGGACGTAACACGTAATGTAATTCCTGTAATTGTGAGCAGAATATCCTACCTTACTTTGTTAAGACAAAACAGTTCAGCACATTTGTGATTTAAACTAGTATAATTTATTTAATTAACCGCTTACCTTCCCGATTCATTTTCGCTGAAAGTGGATGGCGCTAAAATCATGTTTAATATCAATTCGTAAACACAACCTTTTTTGTTTTTTGCTGGGATAATAACACATGAAACCCAATTACAAACCATTCCCATCCAGGGAACCAGCAATAATTCTTACACGTATTCAGACTCAGATAGAAAAATTGGTTCTCCAAAGATTTTGTTCCAACATCTGTGCGGGGAAACGGCTAGGTGTAAGTTACTTGAAGCGGTCGATAGATGAACGCCGCTCGGATGCTTTTTTTTATTAACCGACTGGACACAAAAGAAGGGTAATGCTTTATGTGATGTTTTACCTAGGTGAGGTAAGTACATACATTTTAACATATATTAGACTTCCTGTAATCTATGAATTGTATAATCCGCATACGCCATGTCCTTGTACCTACACCCACGATCACTAGTTGATTAGTAATATTACCTACCGCTACCGGTATTAATGCTTGTTGATGTTCATGTTGTGTTGATATGGCTTTAACGTTAAGGTTAATTAATTTATGTCTATTTTCTTCCATCTCAAATCCAGGAACCATCAAAATATCAATACAAAAAATATTGGCGTCTATTGCAGCGAAATCTAGAGGAACTTTTAAGAAGCATCGAGCATCTGTGTAAAGGGATGATAACACTCTGGGAAGGCACATTTTTAATAAAAGAATGACCTTTCGACATCAGCATTGCAATTCAATCTAGTGTTCCTTAAACATCGATAGTCTTCACTTGCGATAGTTTGCGATAGTTTTCGAAAAACACCCGATAGTATCGATTGTTTATCGATTGTTTACCTTAAGGAATAAAACCAACGTAGGTAATGAGAACTGTAGATAACAAGAACTAGGCAATTTTTGTAGGTAAAAAAAGTTTATTTATTTACAAAAAATAGCATAATTTTGTTTTAAAAAAAGGTATTTCCAAACGCGAGATATCCGTTTTTTATTGGTATCATATCAATCGTCTTCTATTGTTGTTATACCGTAGGTAGACTATCTTAACGTGTCGTGTATTTGTATCTATTTAACCGTTAACGTGGCAATCGCGAATCCGAATGCGAATCGCAATGGCAAATATCATTAAATGAGAGAACGGAAAGGGGTTACTGTGGTACCTACCTAGTAGTAGTACACAATCTAAGTACTATTAGGGGGTTTCCCGTATAGTGTCTTTCTATTCATAGACTGTATGCAAGGCAGTGCGTTCAGCAAAAATGTGTGGTCGCCGTTTTTCATTATGCGAATAGCAATAGGTCTTAGCGCTTTAAAAAAAAACGAAAGGAATGATGCACATAAATCTATTTTGGCACATTCGATAGTTTTTTAAACCATCGATGTTTTTGATAGTCAAATACTATCGATAACTATCGATAGACTATCGATGTTTAAGGAACACTAATTCAATCTGATTTAAAGACTGAAATAAATAAAATGAATAACAAAAGCTTAAACTAAATACTTCTTAATATAGAAATAAATATTTTATTTTAACGCCACTCTCGAAGGAAGGCGAGTTTTTTTTACTTTTCACCTTAGCTACGCAAATGCAAAGAACGTAATTACTTCGGGGAAGTTCAAAAAGAAGAGTCCGGACCGGACCGGAATCGAAAATCACTTCTGAAACCTTTGGAACAAAAAATACTCTTCTAGTGATTCTTAGAAGAGAAATTTGCTTCTCCATTTGAAGTCAGAATCCACCCAAGAAACACTCATGTGGTTAATTTATGGAGGTATTTTATAAAAGAAGAATGGATTCAAGCAGAAGAAATTTTCTTGTTCCATTAATCCCCGAGTGAAACTAATGGAAAACGTCATAAGTTTGAAAGCTGGCTGGCTTGATGTAGGTATCTCAGTTTTGATTGGCATTAACAAATTGAATAATATTGAAATTTTTGCTTTTGGAGAAAAAAAAAGAATTTACCATTGTATCATGTAAAGGACAATTCACATGAAGACAAATTGCAAACCAATGAATTTAACTGTTATTGTGAATTGAAAATTCCTATTTGTTCTAACAGAAAAGCTTTATATTTAATTAATCTATTATATTAAAAAAACTGAGTTTCAATTGATTTTAATAGCAAAATATTTAATTACAGCAATTTTTCCGCTAATTGAAAATTCTTGCCGCGAACTGTCACACTTTATTCTTTCTCAAACCCGCGAATAAAAAATTTGTTTGAATTTAACCTTTAAAAAAGAGACTGCTGCGGGAGTATTTGCAGTTCGTAGTTCTCTCTCATATGAAAAGTCCTTAACAGTTAAATCAGTGTTATTCTTATTATTATTCTCAAAATTAAAACCACATATTTAAAATGACTGCCCTGGCTACTCATTGATGCTGATGGCAAACGCAAGACGAATAGATAATTGAAGTCGCTTATTATTGCATTCCATACATTTAAAGATTCTTTTCCATTATCTAAAAAAATAATTGTTGAGCGCAGAGGTTTAGTGTGCTGGATTATTAAGCGAGCGTCTCGGGTTCAACCCCTGGAAAAAACACGTGCCTCGTGAACGTGTCACACACATCCTGAGAAAATTTCTCAACTTGGCCTTTCAGACTTGGAAGGAACTTATAGTTCCCTATTAATCAACCCAAAAATAAATTAAGCAAATGGTTGTTGAAGAACTGACCTGTTGCGCCTACAATTTATTATCAACAGCAATTCTTTGTACGCTTTCTAAATCCAATCATGATGAATCCCTCCTTAATAGTTATATTATTCATCAAACACGTCATTCCTTAGTAACTTGGTAGGCCTCATAAGCGATTACAATTTTTATCAGAGTATCTAGGAAACTTTAAGGAATTTAGATAGCTCCGTTATATTTTACAAAATAAAATACTTTTATTGTTGTAACCGAATGTTATCTTACCCTCAATATAGAAAATTTGTTGGCTCCATCTGACGGAATGCTGATAACCTGCCAGTCAGCCAATGAAATAGGGGAATACTTGTCACATGCACCAATTCTACCAATCCTCACTGGCCTCTTCGGTGATGAGAGATGTTTTATATGTGTGAACTTCATTTCACGCAAATAAGCACGAAGGCACTACTTGTACTCTTTACTGACCGTATGTCAAAGCAGTGCAGGAAATGTGTATAGAGAGCAGAGAGAGTACCCTGTTTTTCCCATACACACTTCATTCGATTGTGCTTCACCGTTCGTGTTCAGGCAGACGACTTTTTCTCGCCATCAACATATAAGTCCGCCATTTTGAACAAATTGGAGTCTCGGTAGTTCTTCGAACAAATTTGCTGGGAATTTTCATCAGATACTTTGTGAAAATTTTTCTCTAAAATATTGTACATAATAAATTTTCAAATATTATTTAAATCGATGCTCTAAACAATGGTAAAAGCAAATTTCCCAAAATAGTGGTCATGTTTTTAAATTTTAATTAGTTTTTCGGTGCTAAAATATTTGGATTTTTCTTCCCTGTGTCTCCAACAAAAAATTCAATTCAATTTTTTTTCTGTTCGTTTCGCTGTTCGTTCGTCGATGGTTTTCTTTCTTTTCTTGTATAAGTGTGCGTTTATGTGCGCGCTGGGGCGAGCAACGAAGAACGATGAACAATTTTTGTACGCGCTGTGCGCCCTAGTGAGTGAGCGAGCAGTACTCACTACTCGCATTCAGAAAACACGACGGTGATGAGATTTTTCAAATGCAAAACAAAGATCGATGCAGTTAATTAGTTTAAGGTTAGAGTGAAATAGTCGTACACTTCCAGTGGAATCGCAATAAATATTATTTTCCTTTTTTTTCTCAATAAGATTCGGGGATCGTCGGATCAGTTGGTTTTCTTTACAAAAGGAAAAAAAATATTCAAAGTGTTGTTTAATTTTTGTTTTTCCGGGAAAGAAAATTGTATTTTTTGCTATAAATATTGTGCATATTTCATTTTAATCGTTGCAAAAAATTGTTTTTAATGTTTATCAAGTGGATGTGATTTGTGCATTTTATTTAATATCACAATTCTATCGAGTGAAATTTTTTCTTTTCCCTCATCGCCATCAGTGCCGCAGTAGTCTTCGCATTCTCGCCTTGCTCACTTCTACTTCGAGTCAGTTCAGTTTTCAGATTGATGATAAAAAAGAGTTGTTTCAAGGCATGGTGAAAAATTTAGGCATTTCGAGCCGTGAAAATAAAAAATTCAAGGCCATATCTTGGCAAGGAAACTAACTTTCCTGTCGCGCTTTATATTATTTTTTTGGCGTTTTATGTTGGACAAACAATTTCCTTGCCGTGTTTTTTTAACTTAGTGAATATATTTTCTTTTCTTATTTTTTTAGCAAAATCTAGAAAAAGCTGTGTTAAGGAGTAAAAAAATTGTTTAGCATCAAAATGTGCAAATGGAGGAAAAGGAAGGTCTCGGTAGTTTTCTCATATTATTCAGGAACAAATACAAAAGAGCATTTAAAATGAATGCAAATGGAAACTGTAAACAATTTTCCAATAGGTGAAATAAAGAACTATGCAAAAACATTGCTTGTAATCAGAAACAAATATTTATGTTGATTTTGTTTTGTGTGCGAAAGTTAAAAAAAAAATTGTCAAATCGTTTTCAACTCGTTTAATAATATAATTGAATAAAATGTCAAACCGCGGGCCTTTCACTTAACTCCTCTGTTTGGGAACACGATAAAGTGAAATAGTGTGGTAAAACATTAGCCGCGAATTGGGCTAAAAGAGTTAATTAAATCTCTAGCAGAAAAGAAAAACATTTAACATTGCATTTGTTGAAATAAGTGTAAACTAGAAATCCGACATCACAATGGCGGATCACATGGATGAACCGCCCCAGAAGCGGGTGAAGATGGAGCGCTTTCCCCAATCATCCAGTGAATCCGGTAAGAATAATTTAACCAATAATGTACTGTACTCTTTTGCATAAAATCATTTCGAATGCATTTTTTGCAGCGGAAGTTTTGTCCAACATATTTGGTCTTGAGGATAACTTACCTGACGAGCTTGTCTCAACAGGTAATGCATGGGGCGATCAGATGGGTGGAGGCGGGAACAAACCCCCCGCTCAAGGACCTGGGCCAGGCGGGCCACAGATGAACGGTGGCGATGACCCCACTGGAGGTGTTTCAAACACCGCCATGCGACAGCTGCAACATCAACACCTGCAGCAGTTATTGCAACAACAGGTAAAGTTACAAAATGTTGAAGTTGTATTTACATTTATGATTTTAACATTTTTCTTTTTCTTCACTAGGGTAATAAGAACACTATGGTTGGCAACCAAATGGGTTTAAACCAACTGGGGAGCAAGAGTCCAAATCTACAGTCTCCTACTGGAATGCAAGGTGGAATGCCAGGGAATATGGGTGTTTCAGGCATGGTAAACCCAATGCCTATGTCTATTTCGAATAATGGAACGCAGACCATAAACTCAATGCCAGGTAAGATGCAAGCATATCTACTATTTTCTTTCTCCTTAAAAATGTTAAATGGCTTTTGAATACGATTCTGCTTTTAACGTCTAGCAAACATTTATTAAAGAAAGGTGCTTAGCTTAATGTTGTTTAGCAGTGCAAATTATTTAGTATAATGTTTATTGGCTTATTTATACAGAGATTGATCAGTATAAATCGTATACTTGGTAACAGTTATTATAAGATACTAGTGGACCCCCTGCGAGCTTTGTTAGGCGTTATTTAGTTGTAAACAAAAAATTCCATTCAAATAAACAATTTTTGACTTTTCAAATTTCCTGACTTTTCCGGAGGGTTTTCCTAAAATTGCCAAATCGGCTAAGACGTTCTCAATTGATGAATTACTATACACTTTTCACACCATTTTTATATATATAAGATTAAAAACAACATTTTTTATAGTAAAGGGGATAAATGCCCGAAATTTTAAGATTTCAAGGGATATCGCAATTCAAAAAAGAGGATTAGGGGATATGTTTTTAAGTTGTTTTCTCACTGAAATTGATGGGACTCAAGCATAATATCAACACAAAAAATGAATGTAAAGTGTGTTTAATAAATTATTATTATTTTTATACGACAACAAAACAGATAGTTTAATAAACAACCAACGTGCCGTCATCGCCATCGTCGTCATTCCCATCTGAATCAGTTTCGATAGAAACAATTTCTCCACTTTTGGTTTTGTTTTTATATTTGTCTTCTGCAGCGATTGAACGAAGCAACTCAGGCTTTGTTTTCAAAAATTTGTAAAACTCAATGCATGAGTACTGCAAATTACATTTTACCGTGAGAATTGCTTTTAACGTTTTGATTTGCAATCGAGTTTTTTCATTGGTCCAAGACTTGGTCATCGCAGAAAAGACTCGTTCCACCGATGCCGTTGTTCCCGGCAAGCACAACATGTATTCCACCAACATAGCGATTTCGTTGTAAAAAGAGGAGTTTATAGGATAAAAAAGGGATTTTCGAAATTTTTAGGGGATAGTTTCTTTGACTTTGAAAAAAGGGATAATCCACTAAAAAAGAGGATAGATACGAGCGTTAGTCATACCTCAAGCCAACTTTCTGGAACAATATATGGCTGCGGCACCAAAAGCAGCAGTTACAGTTTCGTACAGATAGGTCCCATGTATTAAGTAATGACTAATGACAGCTATCGCTTTGCAACTCTGCAAAGTAAGCCATTATTCAAAAACATAAAAGATTCACGGGACACTTCAATTTTCGAACCTCATTTTGTTTAAAAAATAATAGATATAATAAGCAAACTTTAAAGTCAAAGCTTTGCGAATCTCCCGATATTTGTACCTATTTCCAATACCTACAATGATTGAGTTAACAAAAGAAAAACTAATTTCGACATTCGAATAAAAAAATCTAACATGCTCTGCGTTTTTCAACACTCAACATATTGTAAAACAAATTACACACAGAATTGCAACTCTTTCCAACAACAAACAAAGCGAATATGTTGTGTTAAAAGCAGTGAAAGTGGTTCTTTACTTTGTATAGTTTCACAAAGGCCAATAAACATATTTAGATTGTAGATTGGTACAAATAAGTTTACCGCATCCAAAAACGTTGGTTTAGGAAAAAAGTTCTGAACGAAGGTTTCTCCTTATTTCAAGTTCTTATTAAATTAGTTTTGATCTGAATTTCATTTTCGTCATTCTATGCATTTTTAAACGAAATTGGGATACTCTGAAACGGAAAGTTAATCGCCATTTAAATTGGCATCTCATACTGAATTTCTAGTAATACGTCGGCTGACGCAATTGAAATAAAAACATTATTTTTCCAGCTAAATAAATATTTGAAACATAATTATGGCTATCCGTCCAAGCACCCCATATTAAAAATGGTTTAGTGGATAGTCTTATAAAGATGTAACCTAAATTATTAATTGAAATGCGTATTTCTGCATATGTTGTTGCATATTTAAAAATATTTTTTTTACTCTATAAGAATGTTGAATGATGAAGACACAGGCGTGAAATCTCTTAAATAAATATATCTATTAAAGAAAAGTGTGATTATCTAGAATTTGTAAGCTTTTCGTAATTTAAATGAAAATTAATTCAATTGAAAGTATAATTAAGACCAACTACACACACAGTTTAACAATATTAAACCTAAAGGGCTTAAAAAAATCCACGACTACCGAGATTATCATCTTACAGCACAAAGCAAAAATGATGAATCGAAAGGCCGGAGTCGCATAATCATGAATTGAAAGATCAAGCATCTCTAGGATACTTAGGTTAGTCTATCGAAAAGCTGGTTCGGATTTATGGTTAAAATAAATATTAAGTACATATGTATATAGCCCGGCTTCAGACCGGAAGTGCAATTATAATAATATACTTATACAAAAATATCACACAAATACTTTCTGATGACGGTTCCTGTTTACCGGCGTTTTAAAAACGGAAGATGTATGTAGTATCTTTTACTATGTTAACAAATATGGTACTAAAATTTCTGGAAAGTTTCTTGCCTTTTAAAAAAACAGTTAAAACAAGAGGTAGTTTATCTATAGCAACTGCATGTACATATATACATCGAAGTATGTTCGTCAGCAGCGATATAAATGACCAACTTAACAATGTTAAAACAATTTAATGAATTGGAAACGTAAAATGAACACAACGCGAAGCGCATATGAGCGTATAAAAAGCTTAGTCCTTGTGAGAAAGCAATAACTACACATGATGTAAAAATGTACATAGCAAGCTATCAGTTAACTATGTTAGAATATTTTCGATCTTTTTGTGATGATCTTTTTGAAAAGATGATAGGTGATCTTTTTGAAAAGGTGATAGACATACATTAACAGCCGGCATGCAGGGTCAGCAATTTACAACTGGGAATTGTTGTAACTCGCTAAACAACCACCGAAACTATCTGCAAACTTGGAAAGGTACAAAAAGTGATATGACCTTAATTTGCCGGCCACAAAATTACTCTCTTTCGTTTTGAAGCCTGCTCTAATGTCTATAAAAAAATTAAACAAACCCGTCGACAAAGTGTTGCAATTTTTGTTTTTTTTATATTTTTTCCTTAAGCACGATATTTTGCTTGTTCTTGGCGTGTTGCAGGAATAATATTTGTTTTTCGTTTACGGACGATGCGAATCGACCCCTGATTTTTTTCCAAAGTAAAAAAAAAATGTTGGCGCAACATTTGCTTTTGTTTTTCGACGGCCGGCCCACAGCAGTAGTTATACTCTCGGATTATTGTTTGACTTTTGTGAGCACAGTGAGCCCAATCCTTTAGATGTACCTATATAATTTATGGTTTTCCGTGAATCACATCTGAGCGCTATCACTGAGTAGTCTATCAAACTAATCACTGCGCTCCTTCGCTCACTTTTTTTAAAAGAAAGAAAACCATTGTAATTATAAATAAAATAAATAAATATTTTGGCGCGACAGGTCTATGGGACCCAAGGCCTAGCTTCTCACAACCATTCGTTTTGTGTGGGTTTTCAATTTTTGGGACGAATGGAAGGGATCTACAATTTTACGCCGAGTCCAAACGGCTAATTGAGAAGCTCATTCATGACAGTTTTACTCTCGGATGTTTGTCAGACGTTCGCGAGAGGTGGCGCAGTGGAAAAAAACCTTAAGATGTAATTTGTCCCTTTCGGGATTCGAACCTGGGACCCCTCGCTTAGTAGCCCAACACACTACCACTAAGCCACTGCGCCCATTGTAATTATATGTATATAAAACAAAAATTGTCGCGATCTTCACGATTTTGTATGTTTATTTTAATTGTATTCGTAACACTTCTAAAATTTCTACTTGTCATCTGCAATGTTCATTATTGGCCATAGTGCATAGAAATAATATATTTTTTGCACAAATTAAGGCTGTTACATTTACAGCATAAAAATTGAACAGAATTTCAATTTAAGATTGTGATATTCCGATTGTAAATAGGTTTTTACATAGGTACATACATACCAATAAATTCCTCATAAATAAAAACATAAAAAAATTGGGTACTAGACCAGGTTAATATTTTAACACTCTACTATTTTAGTCAAGAATGATATTTAAATTTCAGAAAATTGAATTGATTGAATTTTGCCTTAAGTTTTTATTTACTGAGCCCCTTAGTGAACTATTCCAAATCACTCACAAATAAATGCCGAAATCCTGAAAGATATTCCGTCGTTATCTGTTTTCAACCATGTTCAAGCAGCAAATTGCATTGTTCCGTCAAATATTACGGTTTTACAATCATTCAAAAACAGCTGTTGCTTTACAAATTCTGCAGGCATACTTCTCGGATGCACAATCGTTTGCAATCAATCTGCCAATTAGAAATTAGAAACTCTCTCTTTCAGCGTCCAAGATATGTAAAACTTGTAAATGATATGTCGCGTGGTGACGTTAAGCCAGATTAGGAAGTGACATCCAAATCGCAAATTTGTTGGAAAACGAAAACAAAAGCCTAGAATTCGGCGATGATTGTACTTGTGTTACCGACTGCTTTGCAGTCTCCTAAAGTAAAAAAATTGGAGAGGACTTAACTTTCACTTACCTCTGTTTGATGGGGGCTAAACAGTTCTTCCAGCTACTTGTTGGCATAATCAAATATGCGGTGCAGCCTGGTGCCCTGCGGCTTATATTTCATTAGTTTCAATTCGATGATGTTCTTCTGTAGCTAAAATGCTACCGTTAGATTTTTGTCGAGCGATGTATCATCTGTGTATTGGCAGAAGTCAAACGACTGTTAAATTCTAAAAGAGGGCATTGTAAGCTTCCATATGACATGTATGCATAGTTTCGGCAAGTTGAGCTGCGCCTTGAAACATCATTCTCACGGCCGACACTGTTAGCTATCCTGCGTTTCTTATTAAGCATCGTAGCTTATGACTTATATGAACTTATATAGACAGTTCGTTCTATGTAATAAAAAAAAAACATCAAATGCTAAGCACATATGAGATGATCTCCAAACCTGGCAAGAAAAACACGGTTTTATCATGTTGTTTTTATTCAACTGATTACTTGATGTGGTTGGCTCCCATACCATTTTCATCTATTATATTATAAAAAGAAATACGAAAAATGATAAGGAGTTAATTTGTTAAAACTTATTTAATTGCGCCACACAGGAGTTTCAAATTAACCCACAAACAGCTGTATGTAGTGAACTATACATAAAATTGTTTTGGTAAAATATTATATTATTTTAGGCTTATATCAAATTCATAATGGTGATTTTCAACTAAATGTGTACGTCTTATGGATAATACGCTGAGAAAGGGAACGTTAACTCCTCTCATACAGTTTTTACAATTTAGTAATTTCTTTTAGTAATATTAAATACTTCGAAGTAATACGAAGACTAGAAGCAATGTCTTGTCATATTCGGATTAAAGGTGATTCGGATTAGCTAGACATTACTGAAATAGGAATATGTACACAAAAGCGCATTTGTTGACAATATATGACACTAAGCCTAATTTTTAGACTCATTCGTTTGTGTGAACCAAATCCGAACGACTCGAATTGAGAAGGTTTCTTATCGATCGTTATGTCTTTATGTACTTCGGTTTTTAATGACAGATATTTTGAACTCATTACCGATTCGTATGCTTACATACTTGTGTTAAGTTGCTATTTTTCTTGTACTTATTGCATTTTCTATACGTTTATTTTGCAGGTATGAATAGCATTGCCCAGGGAAACTTGGGAAATATGGTATTAACGAATAGTGGTATAGGAGCCGGTAATATTGGAAGCGGTGGAATGACTGCATCTCAAGGCGTAATGGTCAATGCGCTCAAACAACATATTAATGCCGGTCCAATGATGGGACCGGGAAAAGTTCCAGGTGCTGGACCTGCCAATCATCAAGGCATTCATCATCAGCAAGCCATGCAAAATGGACCTCTAATGACAACTTCTGCAATTGGTGTTGGCGGTCGAATGGTTAATCAACAGCATATGATTCGTGGTCCAAATCCCCACCAGTTGATGAGCGCCGGACCAGGAGGTGGTCCTCGTATGCAAAACCCAAATATGCCAATTGGTAAGTTGAACGTAATAGAGAATCAATCGACCACAAACGAATTGCTATCTCGAAAATTTGCGATTCGACCAGGTCAAATAAATAATATGGGAGGTGGACCAAATGGCCCTTATAGTTATGGTCCACAAAGTGTAAGCGTAAATGTAAATCCCGTTGGTGGAGGTGGACCGTTGCCCCAGCAACAAATGTTGGTAAATCAGATAACGCAACAGCAGCGTGTTCCACCTAGTATGCAACAAGCAATGCAGGGAAATCGACCTGGGGGCCCCATTGGTACCAATATTGGTCTCATCGGCGTTGGGAATGATGTAAGTGGAATCGTTGGTGGCCCCCAACAGCAGCAGCAGCAGCTAGCAAACTCACAGCAATCACTTAATCCGAATCAAGCACCCCCATCTGTTTTGGGAGGATCTGCTACTGGTGGGGTGCAACAGCGCCCACCACAGCCTGGTCAAATGCAACAACAACAACACCAACAGCAGCAGCAGCAGCAACAGCAGCAACAACAACAACAGCAGCAGCAACAACAACAACAACAGCAGCAGCAACAACAACAGCAACAGCAACAGCAGCAACAACAACAACAACAACAGCAGCAGCAACAACAACAACAACAGCAACAGCAACAACAGCAGCAGCAGCAACAACAACAGCAACAGCCACAGCCCGGTACTTCTCAAGGGCCACAGCAACATCCGTTACCGATTGCACGTAAGAAACAGATCCAACAGCAACTAATGATTTTGCTGCATGCTCATAAATGTAGTCGTCGCGAAGCTGCCAATCCAAACAGAGAAAAGTGCACTGTCTTTCATTGCAAAATTATGCAGGACGTATTGGCGCACATGGCGAATTGCAAAGATAGTAAGGATTGTACAGTGCAGCACTGTACTTCTTCACGTCAGATACTGCTTCACTACAAGACTTGTATGAAATCTGATTGTATTATCTGTTTTCCTTTCCGACAAACGCACCAACTGGTCGGTGGTGCCAATGCAGGTGGAGAAAACAAGCAGCAGCAACAACAACAGCAGTTGCAGCAACAGCAAGGTGTTACAGGTGCTGGAAGTTCTCAGCAGAATGTTGGGAACCAAAACAGTGTGCAGGGCCCAGGGCTAGTTGGCGCTGGACCAGGAGGATCACAAATGAGTATTAAGTCAAATGCAGGCGAAATGCAACCGCAACAGATGCAACCTTCGAACCCGAACCAGGAAATACGACGTTTTGATGGCATGGGAATGCAGGGAGCTGTGTCTGCTCCGCCAAACATTATGCAATCTAATGCCAGTGCACCACAAGTATCTCAAGGCATGCGAATGTCGGGACCACCAGTAAGGGTGCCTGCTCCTCCAAACACAAATGTACTTTCTAATAACATGTTAATGAGTAACAACGATATACAAAGTGTTAACCCCAACCAGCAGCTGCTTGTGCCAGGGTCCAGCAACCATGTAGTAGCACTCGGCGCGCAACAGGGCGGTCAGCAACAAGGTGCACAGGCTATACCCGGTTTACAACAGCAGCAGCAACAGTCTCAGGCAAACATTCCACTTTCTGTGAACGTCCACAGCTTCAGCAATTCCAATACCGTCGACGGTGGAAGTTCCAACAAATCACAACAAATGGCGCCCAGTCAAATGGCCCAAATGCAGATTCAGGCGCACGCCGCAGTTGCTGCAGCGGCCGCCTCAGCTAATGCAGCCGCCAACAACACTTCAGGGGGGCTTCTTTCACAAGGTTCCTCGCTCCCAGCTTCATCAGGTGCGGGTGACAATGAAAAAGATTGGCGTGAATCTGTAACAACCGATTTGCGCAAGCACCTTGTTCATAAATTAGTTCAGGCAATATTTCCTACGTCGGATCCCGCTACAATGCTCGACAAGCGCATGTTTAACCTAGTGTCGTATGCAGAAAAAGTTGAAAAGGACATGTATGAGATGGCCAAATCCAGATCTGAGTACTATCACTTGCTTGCTGAGAAAATATACAAGATACAAAAGGAACTTGAAGAGAAACGCCTTAAGCGTAAGGAACAACAGTTACTGCAAATGCAGCAGCAACAGCAACAACAGGCCGGTGCTGGTGGTCCCAGTCCACAACAGCAGCTGCCAGGACATCAAATCCGGCCAAATGTGTCTATGGTTAATCCTTTGACTGGAAATCAAGGTGGAAACCCCATAGCAAATATGATGCAACGAGGCCAAGCCCCTGGAATGATGTCACAGAATGCTACTCAACAAGCACCAGGTGTGCGAAGTCATTCTCCAGCTGGTATGCCGAATGCAATGCAACAAAATCGAATGCAGTTTTCTAATCAAGGGAGTTTGCAGGGTACACTTCTTGGAAACCTAGTAGTGGGACCACCAGGTCCAAGTCCGAACGGTACGCCAACATCACAACAAAATTTGGTTATACAGAATGCAGTGCACTCGCCATTTACCAGCGGAGGACAGACAGTGGGTGGAGGTATTCTTTCACAACCCGCAACATCTCAAGGATCTCAACAGCAGTTTATCAATGCGAACGGAGGTGTTAGTCAGTTTAATGACATAATGAAAGCACGAATGCTCTCGCAAAGTGCAGGAGTTGCTCAAAAACAGCAGCAGCAACATCAGCAACAAGCAACTAGTCAAGTTGTTTCCTCTGTAAATCAAAATATTGTTATGCCGCAATCTCCATTTAACTCTGCCGGACAGATTCAGAACAACTCTGTTAATGCATTTAATCCAACAATGCAACAACAACAGCAGCAGCAACAACAGCAACAACAACAGCAGCAGCAACAGCATCAACAACAGCAACAAAAATCTGTTAGTGGTGGAATGCCACCAACACCAACCAGCTTAGAATCACTAACTAATGCAAACTCTACAATGGCTCCATCGCCTTCACTGAGTTATATCAGCAACGGGCCAATAGCAGTCAGCACACCAAACCCTCCATCAGTGTCTTCACTGATGCAGCCAATGAGTGATCGTAATACACCACCATTGATGACTTCACCGTCGACTACTGGAACAACGGTGACTCCAGCAACCACACCTAGTATGGCGCAAAAGCAGCAACAGCAGCAGCAACAACAACATCAGCAGCAGCAGCAAATGTCCATGGGTAAGGGCGGAGGAGTCAACTCGAATAATTCCGCAAATTCACATCCACCCTCAAGGCCGTCCTCAAGCTCGAATCTTTCATCTCAGATGGCTGCGTTAGAAGCAGCTGCCCGTGACAATGATGATACACCATCTCCAGATAGTAACACAAATGCTCCCAAAGGAAAGTTAGATTCCATTAAACAGGAAGATGATATAAAGAAAGAATTTATGGATGAGAATGGTGAAAACAGTCAGATGGACACGTCATCGGGTGGATCGGCGGGAGTGGGCAAAAATGTTAACAACGATGGTACAAACGCAACATTGATTAAAAACGAACCTATGGATACGGATGACAACGGTCAAGTCAACAACAACGAACATATGTCATGCGACAAAGATGAGAAACCCCTCATAAAAGAAGAGGGTTCGACATCTGGTGCCCAAGGATGTGACAACAAACTTCAGATTAAAACAGAAGTCAAGCCTGTGGTACCTGAACCGCTGGTTCCCAATGCGAGTACAGCTGGCGAAAAGAAGAAATGTGTTTTCAATCCGGAGGAATTGAAACAAGCCTTATTACCAACTTTAGAAAAACTTCTTCGCCACGAGCCAGAGTCTGTACCGTTTCGATGCCCCGTGGACCCTCATGCTCTGGGCATTCCTGATTATTTTGAAATTGTCAAAAAGCCAATGGATTTGGGCACGATAAGAAATAATCTAATGAACGGAAAATACAGTGATCCGTGGGAATATGTTGACGATGTTTGGTTAATGTTTGACAATGCTTGGTTGTATAACCGTAAGACTTCGCGTGTATACAGATACTGTACTAAGGTAATTTTCAAATTTAAATCCTAGTGGTTTATTTCAATTAATTTAATGTACGTAATTCTCTTTGAATAAAGCTCTCGGAGGTGTTTGAATTAGAGATTGATCCAGTCATGCAAGCTCTTGGATACTGCTGTGGGCGAAAGTATACATTTAACCCGCAAGTGCTGTGTTGCTACGGCAAACAACTTTGTACCATTCCTAGAGATGCGAAATACTACAGCTATCAAAATAGGTATGTTTAGCTTTTTCTGCTTTTTAATTAAAGGAGGCTTTAAACTATAACTTAACCACATATTGAACTTGACATAATATACCTTTTCCTTTGCCTTTTTTCTTTTTTCATCGCCTGCACCATTACATACCTTCTGGTTATGGTTTCGTCCATTCATCACCACTACCACCCATCCAAAAATCAAATTGCTCGTAAAATGAATGTGCTCTTAATAAATAACAATACTCGCTCGTATCCTTAATAATTGATCACACTACTACTCTTCATTCACCAATACCAACCACATCACCATCGCACTCAAATAAAATTTGTTTTAAAACGAATCAAAATAGTCTAAAGGATTACGGTGTTGCATCTAACAGATATACGTTCTGCCAAAAATGTTTCAACGATATCGTCGGTGATACGGTTACATTAGGAGATGACCCGCTACAATCACAAACGTGAGTATTAACATATATTTTTCCAATATTTACGTACAAACATATCTCTTATGATGTTGAAAACAAATAATAATGTGAAACCCAACTAAATTGGGGAGTGTGCAGTTAAAGTTGGCAGCAAAATTTTTTAAAATTTGAACGATTTAAATCCTCCGGGAATATTGATTTGTTTCATTTTGCTCAAAAAATATGAGATAAATATTATACTTACTATATATGAACATTTTTTAATAAGCAAGAAATGCAATTGATGACGTATTGTTTAATTGGTTTGATTTATCTAGGCAAATAAAGAAGGATCAATTTAAGGAAATGAAAAATGATCATCTGGAACTGGAACCGTTTGTCGATTGTCAGGAATGCGGACGAAAACAGCATCAAATATGCGTCTTGTATTTGGAGACAATTTGGCCGGGGGGATTCGTTTGCGACAATTGTCTAAAAAAGAAAAACCAAAAACGAAAAGACAATAAATTCAATGCGAAGCGTTTACCTCCGACCAAATTGGGTGTATACATTGAGACGCGAGTCAACAACTTCTTGAAAAAGAAGGAGGCTGGCGCAGGTGAGGTGCATATACGTGTTGTATCCAGCTCGGATAAGTGCGTGGAAGTGAAACCTGGTATGCGTCGACGATTCGTGGAGACTGGAGAGCTAAATTCCGAATTTCCTTATCGGGCGAAAGCTTTGTTTGCATTTGAAGAGGTGGATGGGGTTGATGTGTGCTTTTTTGGTATGCATGTTCAAGAATATGGATCGGAGTGCCCAGCACCAAATACAAGGCGAGTTTACATCGCTTATCTGGATTCAGTGCACTTCTTTCGACCACGTCAGTATCGTACAGCCGTGTACCATGAGATCCTTCTCGGTTATATGGATTATGTCAAGCAACTTGGCTACACAATGGCGCACATATGGGCGTGTCCCCCCTCTGAAGGAGACGATTACATTTTCCACTGCCATCCAACTGATCAAAAAATACCAAAACCAAAGCGTCTACAAGAGTGGTACAAGAAAATGCTAGACAAGGGTATGATAGAGCGCACTATTCAAGACTATAAAGATATTCTTAAGCAAGCGATGGAGGACAAACTGACATCTGCTGCCGAGCTTCCATATTTTGAAGGTGACTTTTGGCCGAATGTCCTCGAAGAAAGTATTAAAGAACTCGATCAAGAGGAGGAGGAAAAACGCAAACAAGCAGAGGCTGCCGAAGCTGCAGCAGCGGCCGCTAATGCGGTAAGTTGTAAAAATGTTTATTGATTTCTTTGAATTTTTTTATTTGTGCATTTTTTTTTAGATATTCTCCTTGTCCGAGGAAAATGACACAAGTAGTGATGGCAAAAAGAAAGGCCAAAAGAAAGCAAAAAAGTCGAATAAGTCAAAAGCTGCCCAACGAAAGAATAACAAAAAATCAAGCGAACAACAAACTGGCAACGATCTCTCAGCGAAAATTTATGCCACTATGGAGAAACACAAAGAAGTGTTCTTTGTAATTCGCCTTCATTCAGCACAGTCAGCGGCGAGTCTGGCGGTAAGACTTTCAATTCAGCCGTTCAGGAAATATAACGTTTTCATTTATACTTTTTTTTAGCCTATTCAAGATCCTGATCCAATTCAGACTTGCGATTTAATGGATGGTCGTGATGCATTTTTGACATTGGCGCGTGACAAACATTACGAATTTTCATCTTTGCGTCGAGCTCAATTCTCCACACTTTCGATGCTCTACGAATTGCACAACCAAGGACAGGATAAGTTTGTGTACACTTGTAATAACTGCAAAACTGCCGTCGAAACACGATACCATTGCACTGTTTGCGATGTAATAACACTGACAACATTACGTAGTACCCTGATTCTATATTGTTTTCCTTTTTGTATTTTAGGACTTTGATCTTTGCACTGTGTGCAAGGATAAGGTTGGACATCCACATAAGAT
The DNA here is from genome assembly GCA_936431705.1 of Cheilosia pagana. Lineage (NCBI taxonomy): Eukaryota > Metazoa > Arthropoda > Insecta > Diptera > Syrphidae > Cheilosia > Cheilosia pagana. The sequence goes on along the minus strand of OW386168.1, from coordinate 58,250,101 downwards.
GGAAAAACTTGGATTCGATATAGATGATGGCTCTTCATCAGCAGATCTCAAACAGGCTAATCCACAAGAGGCCAGAAAGCAATCGATTCAGCGTTGCATTCAGTCACTTGTGCACGCGTGCCAGTGCAGAGATGCGAACTGTCGATTGCCATCGTGCCAGAAGATGAAACGTGTTGTTCAACACACCAAAAACTGCAAACGAAAAACAAATGGTGGCTGTCCAATTTGCAAACAACTTATTGCTCTCTGCTGTTATCATGCTAAACACTGTCAGGAGCCCAAATGTCCGGTACCTTTCTGTGCCAACATCAAGCACAAACTTAAACAACAACAGCTGCAGCAAAGGTTTGTTATAAAAAAAACTCCAAGTTTGCGCTCAGAGTATAAAATTGGATTGTATTTTTTTTTAGGTTACAACAAGCTCAATTACTTCGGCGTCGTATGGCTGTCATGTCAAGAACGCATACAAATCCGGTCATTCAATCTTCTGGAATTCCAGTGATGCCAGTTGCACCGGTCATCCGACCTGGAAGCCCAGGAGGAATGAGCCCTCACCAAACCGTGCCATCGTCTGTGCCTACGGCATTAGGTGGAATGACCAGCCCCCATCCACAAGGACTAGGAATGAAGCCAGGAGGACATTCTCCATCGCCCAACGTCTTACAGGTGGTTAAACAAGTGAGTTCCTTAATATGTGCTCGTTGTTTTTTTTACTTTATTAAACAGTAATTGTATACCTTATGTCAAAAACCCATGGTCAGGAACTCAGAACACTCTAAATCTAATACACCTAGTCACTTGAGTTAAAAGCAAGCACTGCAGTCTTTATTTCTAAATGCACTGCACAATGTTTTAAATCAAATTGTCTTGCATATTAACAGCGATCCATACGAAATAGGACCACACATTTATAGCAGGTTTAACAAAAATGTGTTTTGCGTATAGGAACTATGTTATTCGATAAAAGCGGTGCTGAAAGTTGTACAATTAAGCCCTTAACTTAACCCAAATTTTCGCGTGAATTTCACATGAGTGATGTAAAAGGTGTCAGATTCCATTCCAAGTCAAGTTAACTGTCTAAATAAGCAGCAGGCCCAACATTTTTTAACCAATAATAGAGAAAAAACCTTTTGTAATGTGTAAAAGGATTAGATTAACCTAGTTTCCAAAATCAGAATAATGTAAATTATTAGATACTTAAGATTTATGTCATCTTCAAGAAGAAACACCTTTATTCGATCTTTTTTTTTTTAAAGTAATATCTACCCTCTTACACAAAAGGTCTAAAATAAATGCACAAGTACATCTTAATCATTGAAATGCAACTTTATGTATATTAATGTGTGTATTATAGGTTCAAGAAGAAGCTGCCCGCCAGCAAGTTCCTCACGCCGGCGGTTTCGGCAAGGTTGCACCAACGCCACAAATGGCACCGCCAGGTATACAACGCCATCTCGGTGTAGTTCCTAATCAATCTCAACAAGGTGTTGGCATTCCAATGGGGGGCCCGGTCACTGGCAACAATCTTTTGCCTATGGATCAATGGGGTAACAGATACCCAAACAATACAAACCAACCCAATCTAAGGCCCCCAAATCAGAATCAAGTAATGCAACAAAACCCTATGCAACAACAACAGGTAATATATTTTGTGTTTTTTTTATATAATATGTATTATTAACTTTACCCTGATTACACAGGCTATGATGGGCATGGTGGGTGCAGGCTCTTCAAATCAAATGGGTAGTGCAATGAGTGTGGGCGGTGGTATGCGCCCAACTGGTGGCCAAACTGGCACACCCATGTCAAATGGTCCCCAGTTAAATACTCAACAACTCTCACAGATAATGCAAAAGATAAAAAATAATCCATCAAGTGAGGGACACCACCAAATATTGCAAATGCTGAAATCGAATCCACAGATTATGGCGGCTATTATCAAGCAACGCCAACAGAGCCAAAATCCTGGTGCGGGCGTTGCTGCGCTTAATCAAGGAAATGGTCCGCCGCCACCTCAGCAAGTGATGCAGCAGAGTAGCCATATGCAACACATGCTGAATCAACAACAACAGCAGAGCCAACAAAATCAGGTGGTTATGCCAAATCAACCAGTAGGACCTCACAATAGGATGCCATCAGCAATGCAAAATGCAATGATGGTGCAAGGTGGCAGTCAAATTCAGCAACAAGTGCCCGTAAGTATATGATGTAATATGAAATTTTGAACATTAACTTAAAATGCTTTGTGTTTTGAATAGGTACAAAATAATCCGTGGTATAAGCAAATGCAGATGCGTCAAATGCAAATGCCGAATTACCCAGCCCCGCCATATCCACAACGCCCACGAGCGCCACAAATGGGTGGCTTTCAAGGTGGAGGTGGTAATTTTGCTCCCGAGCAGTATGCAATGCAACAAGGCCTCAAATCAAATCAACCACAGGTCGGTGGTGTTGGAGGAGTAATACCAACCGGCCAGCTTGTGCAACAAGGTGTCCAGGGAAATCCGAATGTAATGGGCCCACCAACGCCTCTTTCTATTCAGCAACAATTGATGCAATCAGTTCGCTCACCTCCTCCAATTCGTAGTCCGCAACCAACTCCTTCACCGCGTTCAGCCCCATCGCCGCGAGCCCAGCCTTCTGCGTCACCACGAGCTCAACCATCCCCTCACCACATGCCAAGTCATTCGCCCGCGCCTCAACCTGGTGACATGCACAATCATATGCACCCTCATCAATCACCACTTCCTTTAGTGCCGCAAGACGGAGTTGGAGGTGTTGGTGGCCCCGGTCCTGACGCACCTTCTATGACCGCGCAGGATCAATTAACAAAATTTGTGGAACAACTCTAGTATAATTAGAAGTAGGTATTTTTCTATAAACCTAAATATATTTCTTTGAATACATGCGTCGTATAGAAGTAAGCAGAAGGATGCAGATAAAACTGAGATCCCTTATCGGAGAATTTTATCACTTCCATTAAACAATGTAAACCGCAACTTAATACTATTATCAATCTATTGTAGTTATTATTACAATTAAAATAAGTAATATGTTTTCCAACCCCCTCAATGGTTATGTGTAAATAAATATTGTAATTAGTTTATAGAAAAAAAACAACAACAACAACCACACAAATCATGTATAAATAACAAGTGCATATAAATTTGTATACATCTGCATGTATGCGGATATATATGTATATATATATATATATATATATTTATATGTATATGTGTATATATATATATATAGAAATAGGAATATAATAATTAATATGACGTAGGTTATAAGCAAAACCAAATGCGGATTTCTGAAATTCACCTCTAAAAAATAAATTGATAATTTTATTACTTTTACATTTGATATTCATTATAACTTAAGTTCTTAGTAAAACGTTTACATATTATTAAAATTAAAAAAAAGAAACATGTTTTTTAGTTGCTATAGATAATACTTATAAAAACAACACAAATTGTTTTTGGCAAAATTGCGAAATAAAAAAAACAAAACCAGCAATCATTTGAAGAAATACAATATGTTTTGTGTTTACTATTTTTGCAATAATAGAGACAAAAATGAACATCGTTTGAGTAGAATTATTATAACGCAAGTGGCTAAGTGTGAAACGATGTATAATTGTATATACATATATGAATTATCTTATATATATATATATACAAATGCAAAAAAGAACTAAAAACACATGGGGTTATAATAAAATAATTGATGACGTGCTTTATTTTTTAATAGGGTTAAACAAATTTCATCCTAAGCTAATCAGTATCATAAGAGAATTATTAAATTAGGGATACAGATATGATCAACGGTTTTCTTTTTTTATACGATTAAAATATAAATACATATATTAGCTGTTTTCTTCATCATCCTTTCGTCGTGATACATGTCAATAGAGGAGACAAGAGTAAGAATAAATTATTGTAACTTATAATTATAATATGAATTGCACTGTCTTGAAAAAAGTTTTAATTTATAAAAAAAAGAAAAAGAAAAAAAAAAACGAAAATAAAATGTTAATATCAATAATAAACAATTTCAGTGTATGATAAAAAAGTGAAAATTGAAAATTTATTCCAAGATTTTTGTGATGTTAGGCGGTGCGCGTAAGTTAAAACAAGAATGAAATGATTTGAACGTAAAAGGAAAACAATATATATATATAGGTACATGTATATACATATTACCTAACATGAATATTCATGTTACAACTGAAAGATAACACTATAGAACTAGAGAGTACATATAAATTTAATTTCTAATTAATATCACACTGAGCACTTTAATTTATATATATATACGTGTGCACCCGAATTTTCGTTTGTCATTAAAACAAAACATTAATTTTTTTTTCATATTTTGTAGGCTACATGTAGATAAACTAATAAAACGAAATGATTGAATGCTGTAAGATAAATAATCTAAAAAGGTAATCTAAATGAATGTTGAGTAAAGCATTGATTCTATATATATAAAAAGAAAGAAAAAAAAAAAAAAAACGAAAAAAAACATAGTAAAAGAGGAGTGACAAAGAAGTACCCCAGCTGAAAAATTTAATAAAATAAACATAAAAAAAATATAACTTCTGCTTTTATTTGCAATCGATTTGTAGGACTCTGATATAAACGACTACACACTACACACAAATGAAAGTATAAAGATTTTAGCGTATTCAGAGTATATGTACATGCATACTTCATCTATTTCTATCCATACAAAATAGGGAACTAACAGAACTATTCTAAGACAATTTGTTTTAATTCATTGTGTATAGTTAATATTAATTTTCTGATTAATGTAAATTGAAGATATATATTGTTTATTTTGTTTGGTATATTATTTTTGATTTTTAATACACATACAGTTAAATTAGTTCAATGTTATATATTATATTTACTAATATTTTTATTTTATTGTTTTGGTAATTCTAGCTTCATTTTTGAATCGATAATAAAGGGAGTAAAGACCTACACATACACATAAATATTATAGAAATTATTTTCATGTATGTTACTGTTTTTTTTTCTCATTTTTCTCTGTATAGAAAATATTTCATATTTTATATATAAATAATAAAATAAGAAAATTACATAAGAATCAATCTAATCACGTTTTTGTTTAGTTTATTTTAGTTTTGTAGTTTGCATTTAAAACCACACGGTGTTTGGTGCCGCTCACACACGGATGCGTTTTGAACTAAGTAAACATAATACATTGAGCATGTTTTACTACTGCATGAAGATATCCACATCTTCTTCTTTATTGGAAAAACATTGTTTGTTAAATAAGTTGTCTTTATAGTTATCGAATACAGTTCCCTTTTATTTTAATATGCCCTTTGCACCTGCTCTTAATTCAAAATCGTGCAATAAAACACAAATATGGCTCAAAATTAGTTCTAAAGTATTACCGATAACACAATTGCTTTTGCTCAGAATTAAAGCAGACGCGTAGAGTACACAATCATAGACCATTCCTTTGGTCTCTTGCGAAGAGGGAACAATTGGACACATTTACTAATGGATTTATAAATAGATACACTAATCAGGCTTCCTCACCATGGCAGTGTCTACTAAGAAGAGCTTCTGCCAATATTAAGAGCGGTGGTATTATTGATTTGACTGCCATCCATACATATTTTTTAATCCAGCAAGTCGGTAGTTTTCGTCGCTAAATACGTTTGAATTGTGATTAAAAAGACGTATTTTTTTTTAAAACTCGTGCATGTTTGTAAACAACGATTTGTGTTCATTACATAAAGCAAAAGCAAACGATAACTAATCGACAAATAATAACTATCTTGATCGAGATTTGTTGGTAATTCTAAAAATAATAATCAAAATAACCGACTATACACGAACGACAATAAGGCTCTTTAAAAAAACATAGTTTAGTGTCGCAGACTACTGTGCGAAGGATTTCAAGCTCAACACTAGAAATAATACGGCCGCCCAGCCAGCTGGCCCAATTCGCTGTACTGTGGCCGATGCACTGCGGAGAAGGATCCGCTATCAAGAAACTTTTTAGACAATTGTTTGAGAAATATTAAACGATTGCTAAAATTATCCACTCCCACCTGCCAGTTTACAGTTGTTTGAATTAGGACGGCTCACCTCACACTTTTAAATATAAAAACCATTTTTTTGTTTGATATCAGCCATATCCGATGTAATTATTGTAGAATCCGGCTGCTCGGGTTATAAGTTTATTCAGGTAATGATTTGATAAAGGTTTACCGCTTGTGCACTGCACACTTATAGGCAGAAAAGGATATAAAGTGAAAATGGAGCTCCAGGCTTCTTTAGCTGAGTCCTTTCATAATAAATGTAATTATTAAAGATTTAGTATAAAATTGTTGTCGTTCCCTCCGTAGAGGATGTATTCATCTACGCATCTCATGTCCGAATCGTCCTAAATCCACAAAAAAAATCCTTTGCCCTTTACATTCATTCTTAATCATTTTATTTGGGTAAATGCGACATTTTGTTTCTCTTGGATTTTTGCCGATATCCATTTTTGGACATCTTAACGTTAACCTTAACTTTTGTATACAAATATTTCGTAGAAGTTTTAATATTGTATAAGAAGTTAGTTCTATGCAAATGCGATTCGTCCATACTACGGTTTCCATATGATATGATTAAATAATAATTAAGAAATCTAGTTTCGCATGTTTTAAGCCGATTAGGTATCATTTGACTTATCAGTTTACTTCAATATACGTTTTTGAAATGTGGTGGTATAGGCAAAAGATAATTATATCTCATATCGCAGTGGTTTCCAAAGGCCTTCGTACTTTCCATATTAAAATTTACCTAAAACCTGATATCGTAAATATCAGTAATTATTCTAAGACATAAATTCAAATTATTGACCCATAATCGCGCATTCCCCATAAAATAAACTTTAGATGAGTGCTTTCGAAACTTTATTGAGATTGGATTTACGTAGCTATTGCTTCTATTATAGCTATAGGGTGAGTATGATTATAGATTGTCCACGATTAAAGTTTTATTGAATATTAATATTCAATATAAGTAGAACAAACTGAAGAAGCAAAGTATGCTATATTTAATTCATAAACCAATGCCCCTTCTACTTGATTTACACACGTAACTAAAATGAGTCTCTAGCACAGATTTTGTTTACCCATATCTACTACATCTACCGATCTAGACATAGAATGCAAGCATAATTGCATCCACAGTACTATACAAAGAGCACGACTGTGTCGGACGAAACTTTCTCTCTCACAAATGCCTTTTAGAAAAAAATGCTTGTGCTGGGTTATATCACCTATAACTCGGGCGAAACATCATAATAGCCAGTTATAAACATCAAAATTCGGGAAAACCAAGCTTGCAAATTGTTAAGAAAGAAATTAAGTAAAAATGCCTTAACAATAAACACAAAAATATGGTTTTCCTTATCCCAGCTCCTCTCTATTTTGGAGAAACGTGGATATACAAAAGCAGATGAAAATGGGAGAAAAAGGCAGTTAAGGAAGACTTCGCTTTAGGTGGCGCGCAAATTGTGAAAGGCGACCTCAAGTAACAGCTATCGAAAGACCCTGCTAACCGGAGGGATATATTCCTGGCAAATTATTGTAATTAAATATAAAGTTTATATACACGGGGGACACCTATAAGGAATAGATACCTGCTATAAGCTATGAAATGATTATAATCGTATTGATGAAATCTTTAAAAACAGGCTGTATTATTAACAAATAGGCACTTACGTAGGTACATTACTTAATCATATCGTGATTTATACCCCAAAGTAAGATTAGTATTGATTTATTTAAACTTAATCATTTGCAGTTATAAAAATAAAATCATAATACACCTACTGCGATTAATACAACCAACAGCAAAGAACTTGATTTCTTGTTTGCCCCGACTAGATAAGTTAATGAGGCATTGAATGAAATTGGACAACCTGAATTTTGCAAATCTGAAAAGCTTATCTGCAATAACCTTTATAACTTATCGTTAGGTTATAAATGACGTTATCCTGATCGTGAGTATCTGATGGTGCCTTCTTACATAGACTATACATTTCCAATATGTCAATGAAATCATATTGAAGCAATAATAAAATATTTAATAAGCATATTAATTATTTTCAAGGGAAAATCCAAACATGTTAAGCTTTGAAACGGCACGGAAACTATATGGTTGGTTTGGGACTTTGGACTATGATGACAGCAGAATTGATTAAAGCTCAAGTGGCTTGCAATAAGTTTGATAATATATATACCAAGTGCTGATTTTTTTTATATTTTTTGTTATAAATATATGCGAAGATAATCAACTAAGAATTGGACTATAACCAATTGAAAAATCAATTCTTGACGTTAAACTTTGATTAGATGTTTTTACCTTATAATATCGCTTGGGAAATCTAAAAAACCGTCGCTCATAATCTCCGCAAGCTTATGAACTGATTATAATTGTTTTATAAGTAGGTAAACTAGTGCTTTTATATCCGCAACAGCACGTGGAAGACTCCAAAAAGTTTTCTGAAGGGTATGTAAATGGATGTAATATTATAATGTTTGGTCCAAGGCACATAAGTGAATTTTTTTCACTCACGATGCAACATTTATTTGTAGACTTTAAGTTCTGGAAGTGTGGAGAAAGTAGAGGTCTACACTGTTGGTTAACTATTACATAAAATATTTAAATTTTCCTAATGATAATTTATATATTATCCCTATTGCAATGAATCAATTTGTTTAGCTTTGCTTCATTCAACTTGTCAATATGTTCATAAGTCAAAATCAAAACGTAAAAGCTTTAAACCGAAACCTTTGCCAATACTTCACCAAGTATTCTGTGATATTCAGTGATCTTTCTGCTCCATCCAGAGGATGAGATGCAATAAAACAGGTCTCATTTGATCAATTGTTACTGATCATTGTTGGATACACAGAGATTGCCCGGCTTACATTTATGCCGAATTTTTCCAATGTTATGTCAATTCGTTCAATTTATTTTTTTGTTTATTTAAGTTAATGCTTATAATTCATAAGCTAAGACTTCTGTTTACTTTTGCATGACGTGGGATTGAGTGGAGGAAAATGTATATACTGCTCAGATACAATTCTGTATTACACGGAATAGCCTTTATATAAGACAAGATACAAACAAACGCAGATGAAGACATAAACCTTGTAAGTTTTTACCATTTATGTTTACGGGCGGAGGCTCTGGCTAATAGTTAGTTTATTGTTAAACGTGTATCTATAATCGTACACATTTCGCTGGTATAGAAGGTACTTAATAACAAAATCAAAATTTGCCTGGACTATTACAATTAAAAAAACTATTTGATTATTTTTTCTTATGAACCTCTTTTTTCTGTTAAAATCAACCATCTTAAAAGATTCACAACTAAAATTCAGAAACAATTCAATCGCCTTCATAATCACTCTCAGGTAGAGCGGGCAAAGGTATTTTTAGGCAAAATTTTGACCTAAGGATTTTAATCAATTCTGATATAGACTTAGTCTGTCTCTGCTATTCTGGTGACTTTTTGTTTATCGCCATTTAGATATGCATATCATTATACTTCTCTGATATCTTTTTAGAAATATTATTTATATATAGATACCTATTCTTTATAGCTTTCTCGCATAAGAGAAACACATTTTCTAGTGACAACTATAGACAGCCTCAAAGATCTTGGAACTCTTATGCTGCCTAACCCCAGGTATCATCCATTTTCATATGTAAATCCGATCTTCCCATTCCATAAATGTCATCGATTTAAAATAAAGTGCTTGCTAAGTCAATGGACGAATAGCATTTTTAAATATAATTTTCCATCGAAAGGCTTAAAAGAAGAATAAATCAATCAAACAAGTTATGCTTCAGTAAACCTTCCCTGAAAATGCCAGAATCAGTAAAAGGCTTTCATGAAGCTACTACATGTGTTTGGCTTATAACCACAATGTTTATTTATTTATTTGCTTTGGCGTTTTCTAGGGACAATCAAGCCGCATCTCTGCTGTTTTGTGTAGGTACATGATTAATACGCGACCAATAACATTCACTAAAATATATTTAGTGACTTATCGTCAAATTTGATTGGCTATCCTTATCAATAATCCGGCTTTCTACCAAAATGCGTAAGAACTTCTTCTAAAATAAACCAATTGTCTCTTATTTAAATTATGTAATAAAGGGTTTTATGGCAAGCCCATTAAAATACCTGCGAACAAAATACGCATTTGTAACGTATAAATGGAATCATAATTTTTAAGCATTTTGTTGGCACTTTCCACCACATGCCACAATAATAATATCCGGGTTAACACTTCGAATATTAAATCAAGGAATTTCCAATTGCTTTATATTATTGATAACGACCCAATATGGCGATCAATTGAGCACCTTGACCAATTCGTATTTGTGCGGATCAGCCATTATCAGTTACCAGATAATCAAAAATAAAATATCACAATTCAACGGCTATAAAAGAAGCAGTAGCATTTTAAAGTCACCTGTTTTGTAAATTCGTTTCGAACGTGCAGTGGTGTGTCCTTAAGACTGCGCGGATTAAATTGCCTGGCCATGGGTAGACACTTCCTTTTGGAACTGTCAGTAGCAGTCCTAGCCCTAATAGGATGTGTACAGTGTTCAAGCTACGAATCGTCACAATACGATAACGTTGGATCAACTGATTTGGACACTACTCCATTTAGAAGTGATATAGCATTTGCTTTCTTTAAGGAAGCCGAAAGGTTAGCCTGGTCTAATTACAGCAGGGATGCTGCGAATGATTTGTGCATAAGCCATTTACGAAAGATTTATAGTGGAATTTTGGACTACCAGGAATGGGCTTTGGAATGTAAGATCATTTTTATGTATTTTAACAAGTGAAGTGAATTTGAAAAGTAATTTTATTAGTTTGTGTGTGATTGTTGCAAGAAATTCAGAATTTTAATATCTTTACTATGAATTATTGCTAAGTGGAGTGGGTTTGCAAAAAAGCGTTTTGTCTGATGTGATATTTCTATAACCTCTTCGTATTCAAACACACCTGTTGCAAGTTCAAATGTAGGGTACCAGTACATATTTCGATTTAACATCATAAAAACAATAATTGTTTCCAGTTTATGAAATTTCGAAGGAGAATAACAAGCTTATTCAAATTCGAATATGTTGCTTATATTATTTGAAATGGTTTATTAATATAACTGCAATATATGACAGATAATTCCATATTTGGTGTAGGAACATGTCAAATTATTTCCTTTAGTATTGTTTCTTTTCATTAAAGCTTCCAGTTGTTTGGTGGAATAGGAGTGAAATTTAATAAAGTCATTAAATTTTTATCGAATCAGGATAATTGTTCTACAAAGCAGATAATCTTCTTTTTTTTGAAAATGTGATATAAACTTTGAGCTCTCCACGAAAACATATTTTAATTGATTTTATTAATTCTGTACCAATTCTGGATATAATACATATGTGTTTTTAAGCAGAATTCAAATATACCTATAAACGCATGTTTATATTTGTGTATAGATTTAATCATATGACACGTTGAATATTCTATGTTTTCCCCATAACTAATTCAGTAATTGGATAATTCCAACGATTAACAAACTGGAATTCAGTAGCCTTATCATCATTACGAGCTTTTCAGGCAGTACAGTAACCTATAAAACTATCAAAGTTGTAAAAATGTCTATAGGATCGTAAAACAGACTGTGATAATCACAACGAACCCATTGAGTTTTATTGATTCATTCACTGATGAGGGATTAGTAATTCAGTTCACAATGTAAACCTAGAACTTGCAATTGCACCTCAAGTTTATGAGCGTTCATAACAAAAACAAATATTTATATATTTTTTGTAAATGCGTTTCTTTTTTTTCGGTCAATGTAAAAACATAATATCGGATAATCTTATGTCGTTTTCCATTGGGACAACAAAATAAACACATTTTTTTTATTCAGAGAAGTTTTACTTAGTTTCTGAAAAATAAGGGAAAATTGGCAATTGGTGCAATAGATATCACCAAAAATAATGGAATTTTATAAACACAGATTGCAAATTAAAAACAGCTTAGGTACTTTTAAGTAACGACCATCACAAATGCAAAAAAGTGATCTCCATTGGGTACGAAAAATATGAAATCTGACAGTTAAATCTGAAAATCCCAATTGTAGATGCTTGGAAAAGACTGATTTTGTTTCACCTTTAGGTGAGCAAGTAAAACTTGCATATTTGCAAACTTATTCATGAAGACTCAAAATTATTAAAGATTTGCTACTTCCATATCTGACAGACGTAGATGCAATGTAAATTTCAGAAATGTACTAGCTTAACTTCGGTCGCTTCGACAGGCTTTAAAAAAGATGATGTAGGTATTTTCCATTTTTTGATTGTTTTTGTAATTGCCTTTGAAAATAAAAACTTATTGCGACAAATTGTCATTACATTTTTTTTTGGTTTTAATCAATTCACAAATTTATTTCTACATTTACAGGGCCAGATACATGGGGCCGTTTCCCAATGGGCATCCTCTGGGGTCACACCATAAGCATGGGAGCCTTTGAGGAGTGCATAGCGGCTACGAGAAAGTTTTCCGAGACAGATACAGTCAAAGGAAAATACTGTCTGGCGAGAGTTCCGGTGGGAAAGTTTTTTAATGAGACATTGAAGCCACGCAATGACGTTGCCCAAGCTAGAATAAGTTATAAGCAAAGTAATCCACAAATATTCGAGTTGGGTATTTGTATTCCAAAGTCATGTTCCGCCGATATGGGAGATATTATTTTAAAAAATGTTATCAAGAAAATTATTAAACAAGATCCTAAAGACGTTCGAATGGTGAACGAGGATTTCTGTGCAGATAATGACCCCGTTGAATTCCGCGCAATTGATATATTTGCTATGTAAGAACTTTTAGAATTAATTATGAACTGAACTCCCTTTTAATACAATTAAGTGATATTTCAGTGTCTTCTTCTCCTGCATCATTGCTATTATGATCCTCAGCAGTATCTACGATGGATACAAACTGAAAAAAGGCGGTAAGTTAAAGTTGCATGCGTATTCAATAAAACAAACTTATTATTTTTTTCTTTCACAGAAAAGGGATCCGCACTACTTACTGCCTTTTCTGTTTATTCAAACGCTCCGAAAATTTTCACTGTCAAAAAGACAAACAATCCGAATGTTATTCATTGCCTTGCAGGTCTACGATGCTTCTCCATGATGTGGGTAGTCTTTGGACATGGATACATGACTTTCTATGAATTGCCTCACATTAATAGGAACAAGTTTTATACCGTAAGTTGCAGCAGCTTCAACTTAATGTCTATTTCGTACATAATGCAAATCGTATAATATTTTAGTGGACTCAAACTCCATACTCCATGCTGGTACAAAACGCTACCCTTTGCGTAGACACTTTCTTCTTCATGAGTGGCTTGCTTATGTTGTGGGGTGCTTTCCGTGAAATGGAAAAGACGTAAGTATCTAAACCCTTATATTTCTATTAGTATCTTCACTAGCAATATTCGTATATTAGCAAGGGAAAACTACACCTCCCAATGATGTACTTCCATCGATACGTTCGACTGACGCCGGTGGTAGCTGTTGTGATTTTGTATGTCATGAGTTTGTACAAATACTCTGGACGTGGACCTATGTGGATGAAGATAGGAACACAAGACAAAAGATGCTCAGACACCTGGTGGGCAACTCTGCTCTATGTCCAAAACTACGCTTTCCCAAGACAAATTGTATGACAGTGAAATTTATTTTAAACGCACCTCTGTAACTCATATTTGTTTACAGTGCATTAGTCAGACATGGTACTTGGCAGTTGATACGCAACTCTATTTCCTTTCCCCTCTCTTCCTCATCCCATTGTGGAAATGGGGCAAGAAGGCTCTTGCCCCCATCATTGTATTTGGTTTGCTGTGCATGGGATGCACTTTCGCCACCTTTATGCACAATGATTTTACACTGTTCCGTGTGCAAGAGTAAGAACAATTTTGAACATTGTAAAAAAATATCTTTTCTAACGAAAAGATACTTTTCATAATAATTTCAGTGATCATGTGGATGACCGTCAAACACTCACGTACTATCCAACGCACACTAGGGTACCAACTTGGCTTATCGGAGTTATCTTCGGTTACTTCTTCTTCAAATATAACCGCGGTCGCCAAATCGCGATGAAAAAAGTTCGTTAGATGATTTCATATGAAAAGTATCTGATTATAACAAATATTAATGAAATTTTTTTTCTTAGAGTTTAGTCATTTGCGGATGGATTGTTGCTTTTGGTACCATGCTAGCATGTATGTGGGGACCATATTGGAGAATTTTACCAGACACACCAGACCCACCGATCATTGAGGGTGCCTTCTACGAACCGTTGAGTAGAGCATCATGGGCCTGCGCCATTGGTTGGATTGTATGGGCGTGTTACAATGGACACGGTGGCATTATAAATGACTTTTTGTCGTGGAGTTTCTTCCAAGGACTCTCGCGCTTGTCGTATTGCATGTATGTTATTCACAGAATGGTGCAACTTGTAAACGGAGCTCGAGTTCAACACGATACTATCTTCAATGATTACGATGCTGTAAGTATAAATTACATATCAAAGATATTTTGTTTTAATTAACATTATTCTTTTAAAGATTCTACGCTTCTGGCACGATTTTGGCATCTCATTGACTATCTCCATTTTTGCCACATTGGCGTTTGAGGCACCCATTCTTGGAATCGAAAAGGCCATATTTGGTCATGGTTCTACTCCTCCACCAAAGAAACCAGAGCCTCGTCAAGCCGAACCAGCAGTTACCAGCAGCGATCCTGTTGAAACTAAAATTGAAGAACCCGCCAAAGTGTAAAATTCTCTAACTAAGCACATAAAATTATTTATTGTAAATCGATGTTTTTTATAAATTATAATTGTAAGAAAAGACGAAAATATAAAGTATTTAAAAAAAAATTGCTTTCACGTAGGTATAGATACATAGTATCGAGTAGGAGAAAAGTATTTGTACAAAATTACGAACTCGATATTGTTTTGACATTACGCAATGATCAAGGAACTTAAGGAAGTGGGTCCTGCAACTTTTGCAACTTTGCTTCCAACTTTGTATTTGGAGGCTTACCGATCGGGGCCAGTTTTTTATGTGGGCCAAAATATTAACGGTACTTCCAATATAACGGATTTAAACAAGTTCGATTTTTCCGAAAACGGTTTTAAAGATTTCAACCAGGATTGATGTTTCAGCTTTCAGATAAAAGGGATGCGCAATACCAAATAGCCTTCTGTCTGTCTGTCTAAAAGGGACAGCACTACTTGACACGAAAAAAGGCGTCAGCTATCTTGGTTACTTTTGACAGGAATTATGGGAAAGCTCTGTATGTTGGTATTTGTATAGCAACGGCCTACGGAATTGTACTTTCCTATAAAACGAAATGGCTTCTAGAAGATATGAACGGATAATTACCTATTTGTTTACTGCAACCAATAACCACTCTCGTTTCATATGTTTTTAATCAGTTATGGAATAACTTTCATGTGATTGCAGAAATGTCGGAACTTGTATTTTTTCCGTTTTACATATCTATTTATAATTATGGATTTGTGATTTCATTCATTGACGCTGTAAATGCAGTCAGTATTATTAACAATCATCTAAAGAGATAATTGTGTATTAGTTACAACACTCTGGCGTATACGTAATTATTCTGAAGATAATTTTTGCACAGTTGGAATTGTTTTAAATACTTACAAGCGGGATAGTTCTATTAAAAAATAAACTCCAGCAGCTACCCATAATCTATATTTTACCAGTTAGCTTTAAAAAAACGCATATCTTCCATAATTATTTACACTACTTTATGCACAGTCGTGTTGTTAATATGCGTATTCATCTACATCGCTGAGCAAACAACCTAGAATTTATTAAGCTTAAAAATATTTCCATAATCATAATTGTTCTTGACGCATATAGAAGTGAGCATGTTTTTTTTTAATAATTTGCCTAATTCTTTAAAATGAAGCGATGATTACATAGACGTATGAATAATTTTTAATTATAGACACTGTTTTTCATAATAAGATTTAAAGTATATAAAAATAAATAAAATTAAATTACTTCTTATTGCAAGCAAACACTGCTTTGCAGATTTGTGAGATGGCTCTAAATATTACATTTCTTTTCGCAAAAGTGTTGCTTCTGAGCCTCCCTCTTTTTTGCCACTCTAAGAAGTGATTTTTCAATCACAAGCACAGGTGATTCAAATGCAAGCGTCAACACAATGGATGCCAAGAGAGAAATTCCGAAATTCCCCCAAAATAAAAGTATCTGTAACAATTAATCAAATTTAAAGTAGTATACTATATTTAGGTTATTTAATTTACCAGTGAGTAGTCCGAGAAATACACATCCGTCCGAGCTGATCCATAGTTTATACATTGAACAATCATATGAACTAAATACATTGAGTAAGTCAAACGTCCCAATGGTTGCCAACAGTGATGAGACAGGAATGAATTTATTACTCCCCCGAACCCAAAGTGGCAGGCAAAAACAATCCACGACAGTACCAACCCCCATGCAACTCGCTTAAGAGACTCATAAAGGCCAGCCTCAATACTTGTTGTATGGCTATCGGAATTCAGTTTGAAATAAGGTCCATAAATCACAGCCAAGATGATAGCAAAGCACACAATCCATCCTAGCAGTTGCACCAACTAAAAAATAAAATATTTCACAAATCCTTGCTTAACTTAATTAATAATCAGGACCTTTGAAGGTCGCATATGGTTATGTCTATTCTGATGCATAAAGTAACCAAATCCTATGCCAAGCATCCAAACTGAGTATCTGGCGTGAGTTGCTCCATATGTGAGCCGCATTTGATTTGGCTCCATTACTCTAGGACATTTATATGAATGAATTATTTAAATTAATACTCTAAACTCTTATTTACCCTATAAATTGAGTGTAGCCTTCTGTTAGGTATGTTGCAATAACACATCCAATTGACAAAACTGATAATACAACCATGATTGGGACGAACTTTCTTCCCCATTTCCATAGGGGGATCAAAATCAGTGGAGAAAGGACATACAGTTGAGTATCTACCGCTAGATACCAAGTTTGGGCGACACACTAAAAGTTAGAAGTAATATAAATGAAGTTAATGTACTCTTTGAGATGGAGCTAACAATTTTTGATGGATTGGCGTAGTTCTGAATATACAATAATGTGGACCACCAATTTGTTATACATCCATCATGAAATGTCTCAAAGATTGTTCTATACGGTCCTGTGCCAACATAATGGTTTATACTCAGTAAAAACAGCATTACGGCTGCTACAGGTGGTGTAAGTCGTATATATCGATGGAAGTACATCATGAGTACATCAAGTTTACCATTGCTAAAAGAGAAATAGGAAACATTGAAATATATAAAGTCCGAATAAAAATAATGAATGCGATATTTTTTCGCCCCAACAAAATCGAAGTCAATTTCATAAGTTTGAAGCGATTTAGCAAATATTCGAACGTGTACCTCTTATCTAACTCCCGGAAACCTAGCCACGCTAAAAGTAAACCACTGAGGAAGAAAAACGAATCCACAGACACAGTCGCCATAGTAATGTGCATTGTAGTTGCCCTATTTAACCACTGCAAGCAAAAGTTTTAAATAATTCTATAGTTAAATGCAATTTTCAGGTTTAAATTTACATCTATCAAGTCAGCAATATTTAATAAAGGCAGCATTGGAGACAATGAATAGTTGTGACAGAATACCACCCAAATCATTGATAGTACGCGAATGCCTGTCAGACATTCAATTGAGTTTGGTGACTTTGATGTATTTATATCGAATAATTTTCTGGCGTTTGTCAATACAGAAAAGGCTAGTAGGATTGGTATCGCCGGGTCTATGAAAATAAAAACAAAATAATAATTAAACAATTAAGTTATTCAAAAGTTCTCACATTCCATGCACTCCGCATAAGCGTCATAGGCTGTACTTATCACAATCAATGCACCGAAAACTGAAAATATTACTCTGTTTGAGTAATAAAAGTATAATTGAGTTACTAGCTCAAAAATTCACATTTTCATTCTCACATGCCAATAATATTGATTGGTTTGAAATCGGATTTCTTGGCCGTCTTACAACGATCCACTTCAATTCCAGCAAGTGCTCCATGGTACATACTATCGGCCGCTTCTTGAATGATGACTTTAACTAAACTAGGATGACATGTATCGGGTACACATACGGCTATGTTGATCTTTATTAATTCCTCGTATGCATTTTTTTGAACTCGGATTTCGTGTCCTAGTGGAGGCGTTTCGAAAAGAACGTCCGAGAATGGAACTGAAGCGAAACAATATTGGCCGTTCACTAAGCCAGTGTCTTCATTTAAAGTAACTGATGTTTCAATACACTGATCAAAGTGGCCCAGATCCTGTAAATGGCCTTTAAGGACTCCTGCCGGAATTTTTCCCCACGCATCTATAACTGTGAAATAAAAGAGAAAAACGAAAAAAAACGTTTGTTTACTACATTTCTGTGGCAAAATGTGAAACTAATAGTTTTTGGTGCATCAACTTTTCAGTCACATTCATATTTATATAAATTAATTAGTTCCAAAACATTTGAAGTGTTTTATAAAGTTTTTTTTTTTTTATTTTGTTATCTATTGTAAAAATTATCGAAAGAGGGTTTATGTTGAACCTTTAGTAAGGCGCATTAGTGTTTCCCGCGTTATCAAAAATCTGCGAAAATTAGGATTTTATTTTAATTGCTTCCCACAAGGTCATCTATTTTAAATTTAAGTCCTTGGGTCCTGTTTCTGTATGTTCCTTTGGTGAGGGATTCAGACGGTTCTGAATCGAGCCTGAGCGGCTTGTCGCTATTATAATTTTTGTTCATATTTTATAAATCTCTTTTCCTTTCGCAAATCGTCGTTAGCACTACACAGTACACAAATCCAAACACGTATTCCAAATGTACATCCACATTTTTTTTTTAAAGCTGGACCTACAACTTTAGATGTTTGAACAAAAGACTTACATGGTAAGACATCTATATTCGGAAACCGATTAGCTATCTCTCGCAGTCCCGAAATACATTTTTCCGAATCGTAAATGCCTGTATTTTTAACCGAAATGTTAAATGTATTTTTATAGTTTTTAATTCCATCAAACAACATTTTTGTCAGAAAGTCACTGGGTATGGTAACATTGTTCACAAAAGAAATCGCGTGAGATTGAACAATAACATAAGTCAAAATTGCAAATACTAAGTATGCACTTTTTACCATTTTATTCTTGCAAATAAATAAATAAATCGCGAAAAAAGCGGTCTCGTCAGCAGCTACTGATGTCAATTTTGTTTTTACTAAGCCGTTGCGAAGTAATGTCGAAGCTTTTATTGAATTTCTCGATATCGACTGGTAGTTTTGATAAAGTTGATAAGCCACCAAATCAATAAACCCTAAAATTTATCTTTACAAGTATAAACATTTTTTGTAAGATATTGCGTAGGTACCTACACATAATGAATGAAACAGCTATTTAATTTCTTCCATCAGTCAATTAAAACTTTATAGTGGGTGATATTGTAAAGAAATATTTTGTCTAGCATAAGTATTAGTTATAAGCTAAGGTTAGTTGGGTATATTAACAACCAGCTTATACATTCTTTTCACCTTAAGCATATCTGTTCCGTGCATTCTGATGGCATTCCGCCGCAAACCTGTAACAAGTTTGACTTTATGAATCTACATAACTTCCGTTTTATACATTTAGTTTTATTTTTAAGTACACAGCTGTACTTAGCTTCTGGTTACATTTTTCTTTGGTATTAGCCAAATGATTACAGTTTTTTGATACATTATTGAACACCAACAAAGAACCATTTTGTTATTACTATAGATTTTAAATTGTATTCAAAATAAAAGTGGATCTGTTCTAAATTTGTCATAAATGTTGGTTAAAATTTTAACCTGATGTCTCAATTGAAAAAATAGTTGAAATATTGCATAGTTAAGCTTGAAATGAAACCATCACCATCCTCCACTAGGTGTAATAAACCTGAGATTTCGTGTAAAAAGTTAAGTAAAGCTCTTAACCATATTAGTAAAATTTGTATGGGACTCTATTAGCGCACAGCTCAAAACATTAAACTATAACTGCATATTTTTATAAAATTTAAACGAGACCTTAAACTCCAGTTAATTTCATTTTGCTGGTGATGAGCTAAAAGACATAGTTTCGTCCTCATTAAAGGAACGACATTTTAGATAGAATGGTTGCTTACTTAATGAACTAATAGTCTTAACAGAAACCTTACTATAAAGCCACAAATTTCGTTCTTGAAACCAGGCGTAATATTCTTAATTGTGACACGACCTAAATTCCATATAATAAAATTTCATTTATTGTCTTTAGGACGGCATCTCTTGAAATGAAAGATTTTCAATTTCATTTATTGATTTATGATTTATAGCCAGACGGATTGGATTTTTTGACCGATATTCTTTGTCAAAATAGTAGCACATGTATAATAATTTCAACTTTCATCGCTATCGAAGCTTTATAAAAATGCGATAACGCACCGATCGCATTGATAAAACATTTTACGATTTTACAATTTTATAATTCCAAATACGAAATACAGTTGGTTAATTTCCTAATTTTATCTTATTATTCTGCAGTCATTGATACTTATCAACGTCAACGCTAACGGGACCGAAGATTTTTCAAAAAAATTTTCTCTCAAATCGTCTAAGGATTTCTTCATCCACTTTTGATAGGGTCCATGCTTCAGCGCCGTAGAGCAGGACTGGGATGATGAGGGTCTTTTATAGGATCTCCTTAGTAGTACGAGTGAAGGCTTTACTACTGAATTGCCTTCTTATCCCGAAGATGGGCTTGTTTGAGTTCTATTTTCAAATGCGAATAATGAAACTCTATTCCATTATATTTCCCCCCAACATTTTTTTTCTAACATCCTCTTCTTGAAGTATTATTATTATTGCTTTGTCATGTATATTTCAATGCTTCCCAGGAGAGTATCTTGTTTTTTACTGCAGATTCTTTTATGTTTTATGCATAGACAAACCATACCATAGTATTGTCTCTGCTTTGTTTACTCTATACCTATTCTTATTCCTTTTGAGAGTGCTCGAAGCTACTCTCTAAGTCAAGGATTACTATTTTATTAACAACAGTAATTGTACCTAGAGCTTATTTATTTTTGCGTAGTATCATAATATGAACATACTAATAGATTTAAGCATTCGTAGGCACACAACTCTTATCCAGGACTTCCTAGTTCGTGTAGCAAGTTACTTTTTTGTTTTAAATAAGAAATGCAGTTCAATATGGTTCTGTAACAGAAATGTGTATTTGACAAAGCGTTTTACTTAACATAGTAACGTTATAAAACACAAAAATATATTCAACCAACTTGAGTGTTATAATTTTTATCAGGTATGGATAACAATACTTAACAATTTTGTTGACTTGATTTCGAATTCAGCGCACGAAAACCTGCGTCTGTTAAAATAAAAAAAGCCGCTCGGGATTCACTAAATAAATGCAAGGAGGTGGTGCAGCAATATTTGTTCGGCTTGGCTGTTGCAGTCGCAGTCGATTTGATTGGAATTTTATTCGATGTGTTGTCTATTGTCCATTGATATGAAAGTTTTTCGTCTTTTTCTTTATATTTTGGTTTTTAGGCCCTTTTTTTATTTATATTTTGTTTGACAACAAAAGTCAAACCCCGTTTTTTTTTTGTGTATCAAGAACTGTTTGCTTTAAAATTTATAAATCAAATTGGAGTAGAGAACAAAAGCGGGTTACCTATGTACCTACGTATACCTATGTATTTTTAGCTTCTTTCAAAGCAAAGCAAAGTAGGATTTATGCAGGGTGACTGAGCTCAAAAGTGAGCTTCTATCTCAGCACTGCAATGAATTTACAAATCACGATAGGTGTTTCCATTGAACTTTTAAGTGTTTAAGTGTGACATCGTACATATAAAAGTACAAAAGAAAGATTACCCTCAACAATTTAAAATGAGTTCAAAAGCTTTGGATATAATTTATATCTACCAGAATATATCCAAAAATGATGTAAACAATCACTATCTGATTTTTTAATTTTAATTTGTTGACAGTTTGTTTTTGTGTAAACAGCTGAAGTCTGCAATATGCCTGTTTGTTTTTATTTGTGCCTGTTCGAATCTATTTTGTGTTCGATTTTATTTTGTGTGGATTTGCACGTAATTAAAAATTAAACAGGTATAAAGCACGTAATTAGTAATCACGAAATCAAGTGGATTTAGCTAAATCACCTTGGTGGAAACACGGTATTACTTCACATTTGACAAGAAGGACTTAGTTGTTGTAATTACGTGTTGAAAACCCTCTCTGCTGTGGTTCGCTGAGAAAATGTTCGCACTCTTATTTTACTGAAAAAAAAGACAACAAGACTAAAGCAATTGCAAATTTCATGTTTTATTTTTATGCAAATCAATTTTAATAGTTGACATTCAATTCGCAAATATTGCCTGATTTCGAATACAAGTCAACACATTTGAACAAGCAACCGTGCATGAAAATTGTACACTTTTTTATAAGACGTAATTTCTGCTGATGTGGTATCTGAAGGTGTTTGCCTGAATACATTCATTTCAATTTCGAGATCAAATGCACTCATTTGCGTTGGTCACCTGAACGCTTAATGTCAAAACTGACATCTGTGCATTTGTCAAAATTTTTTGAGTTGTGTAATAGATTTGCTGGTATTTTTTCACATTTTATTTTGAATTTATTATAAAATAATACTTTTTTCCTAACAGATTCATCTGCACAATGTCGGCGCCACCAGTTCGACAAGGCCTGTTCGCACTCGTTAAACGTGGATGGGTTGAACTACCCGATATAGTAGCTGGTTCGGCTCTAGCCATTATAGGACTTGGCCTTACTGCTGTCGGAATCACCAATTACTACCGCAATGATGGAGATAATCGTCGCTATAAAATTGGCTGGGTGATATTCAGACCCGATGACCCTCGAGCTGCTAAAGTCCACAAGGACTAAATCAAAGGAAGGATTGTATAAAAGAGAAGTGAATAAACTTTTAACCATATATTTTGTCTTATGATGAGTAAACTATGTGGATTTCGTTGGTCTTTGGATTGCACAAGGGCTTGGTATGTTGGTTTAATGGACAAGCAGAACTAAATGGAATTCATGGCATGTCTACTTCGCATACTAGATTTAACCGAGGAGACATCAAATGAAACAGATACGTGTGCAGAGAACGATTTATTTTAGCGGAGATGCAAGTGTATGAAATTTAGTAAAAGGGCATTTACATTGTGCCGATAGGGCGGAAAAGACAAGCTTCTTTAGTTAAAAAGATCCTAGGCGTAGCATTTTGTCCAGTTACCTCTTGACCAACTCAAACACATTTTATTTTTAAACTACAATATACAGTAACAGCAACGTTTTAACAAGCATTCATTTGACATCCGGACATTACCAGAAAATGAACACATTTGCAATAGGATATTGTTGGATTTTCGCCAAAATATTACTTGCCCTTTTAGGAATTGCTTGTGAAAATGTTGACACAATTTGATTCTATCAAGTAACAAATTTCACGATGATGTCGCAGACTATATCCGGATGTTAGAAGTTAAAACCGGTAAGGTTAGTATAAATTAATATCGGCGTCTTATAGTTTTCAAAAAGCAGACGTTTAAGACAACTTTTATGCGTCTAGTTAAGTCACCATAGCCAAACATTTTCAAGGATAGCGTACAATGTATGGAACTTACAAAATTGCACGATAGGTACGAAAGTTACACAAAAGTTATAAATTCGGAGTTCAATACAGTAATTGAAATGGAAGCAAACACTAACGTATTATTCATTTCATTTTTTAAATGGATGTTTGACAAAAAATATCTAAAAGTTGGTGTTTGTAAGCAATTAAAATCTGACTGATTGCTTTTAGTATTTACGGTCTCTAATCTCGTCTCGTCTAATCCTGATACTGCATAAGAAGAAAATACAATTAGAACTTAAACTTCCCGGCAGCAATAACTGCTGCTAAGATGAGAACTGTTATAAAGCATAGCACAATTTATTTCGCCCAAGGCGCACACCGAAACGTGATTTCAGTGCCGGAATTCTCGGTAGCATTAAATTGAGAACTCCATACTAGAGATATCTAAATGTCTCTCGATAAAATCACAAGTTTTGCACTTGCATTCCATCGATCAGTCTCTAGCCCTGAGCTAAATAAAACTTGGTGCCTAGAGCCGACTTTCATTATCGCACTGATTGCACTCCCTTGTCTGTAGTCCAAAGCAGAATGCAGTAAATTCCCATGCAACATTCCAACGGTATTGAATTTATTGCACACCCTCTTTTAAACGGTTTGCAGAGCATTCAATATTATTCTAGAAGAAGACCATTACAGTGTAAGTGTCAAACGACAACATTTTGACACTTCAATATGCTCCGCACCTATCCATCACCGAAGCCAACGTGTTTCCGGTAAGGATAATGAGTTCGACAGCTTCAAAAACATGTAGCAACACATTTTGTACTGTGTCTTCGCATAAATATCCCTTTCACTGACTATGGCAGCGATGACTATCATGCATTGGCATATCCCCGTTGACAGGAGGGTGTGTTTCTATAATCACAACTACTGAAAGCACCTCCGTACCACATCCGGGTGCTTATATAGCCCACCCGTCAGTCTAATATAAAATTCCCTCCTCGTATTAATTAAAACGCCTAGGCCGGATAGGATTTGATCCCCTATGCTGTGTGATGGCTGTCCTTTTGCTGGACCGATGTGCTCACGTGTCAAGTGGACGTTGTGGCAGGTTTAACTCACGCAAATCCAGTTGTGCACCGGGTTGCTGTGTGCGGTTTAGTTGTAGGGGCACATTTTATGGGATTAAGGACGAAAATAACTGTTCGCTTCGGCGGACAGTGTTCTGTTATGGGTCTTAGGAGAGATTTAAATAACATTGGCTTACTTAACGATATACCTTTCTGATTGAAAATCAATGAGACCTAAGACTGCATTTATAGCGACACGAAAAACCAAACCGTAAAAATTTTCTTTTGCTTTTTTTAACCACTTAAACTTAATGGTTGAACTCAATCTTGGTCTTAAAATGTTGCTTAGGAATTGTCAAGTTAGTTTATCAAAAACAAGGTAAGTAAATTATCTTAAATTTTTGTAGAAAAAATTCATTTATTTTTCTGAACAAACAAAAAATATACGTACAGAAAAATTAATAATTTTTCGAAAATTTCAAGATAATTTGCTAATTTTTTATGATAAACTAACTTTATAATTCATAAGCAACATTTTAAGACTAAGATTGAGTTCAAGCATTAACGTATCGCTATAACTGGCCCCTAAGCCAATGGGCTTTTCTAATGGACAAGTTTCGATATCCATAAAAATGAACTGATATCAAGAAGATACGGCAAAAAGTAGAACGTTATCAATGTTAATGCTAAGCCCTTAACAAATTTAATGCAATCAATTCAAAGTTTATGTAAAAGAAAATTGTTCAGTACCTACAAGAAAGTAGAAAACTGATTAAAAGCTTAAACAAATGTGGAAGTGTTGGTTACGGTAAGTATTATTTTTTTAGTCATGACATGGCAGTGGAGCTTAAAAATGTTGGTCAAAAACAATCGCAAAAAGGCAACAAACGACGCAGTCTATAGTCTTCCCGGAGTCTTTAACTTTTAACGTTTCAAAAATGTTTCACCAAAATCTGTACAGTAAGTAATACACATGTCAACTCGTATCAAACATAAAATTTTCATTAATAAAATTGTTTTCATATTTAACACCTACAACAAAATTCGTAGAGCATCAGATTGGTCGTTTTACTCAGCTTACATGTGGAATCGTTCTGTATACCTAATTTGTTTAAATGACTCTATCAAATTCCCAAAATTTCCGTTCAGAGTTCGAAGTTAATCCAATATTTGCTGATTTTTTAATTCGTTCGTCCTGAAATTGCTCTTATAAGAATTATCAACCAGTAGCTGATGCCCTAAGTAAGTTAGTAGGGATTACACGTAAAAGGAAAAAATACGTATCTTAAAAAAAACATCTTAGTCAGTTTTATAAATTGGGACAAAATAGAAGGTAATCGCACTTGCCTCTCCAATTAGGAAACGCCACTCCTTTGTAATTAAATCGTCATTAATGTGCTCTTACATCAAACTCCCACTAAAAATTGCCACCCACTCTACCATTAGTGATAATAAATTAAAAAAAAAACAGTCGTTAACTGTCTTCTGCTGTCAGTTAATCAGGACGCAATTATTAACCAAGTAAAAGTAGTATCCGTGCAAAAACTCATTGCCAACTGCTATACACAAAACCACCAAAGCCATAATGACCAAACTCGACCTTTAACGTGCCCTTTCTTCTCCTCAGAGGCCGTATAATTTTCAATTAACACGAAATGAATTAGACCTCGACGATGACGGCGACGATGTCCAAGAGAATGGTGCTTTTAATGAAGGCCAAGCTAAAATAACTAAATAAATAAATACTCATTTTACAAATTGAGTACCAAGGGGATAATATTACTTCACCTAGAAAAATAATGAAAAGGAAAAAACATCCTTCAACAATATTTTGCTGGTAACAGCTTGATTCAGTCAAAAAAGGGTGCGAAAGCCTATGAGACACATTGAAGGCAGTCTAAATCAATAGGTTAATTCATTTTGTGACATTTAGAGAAAGAAAAATATACGATTTTAATCTGTTTTAACTTTCCAATTAATTTTATTAAAAAGAAATTACGTTTGTCTCCTTCAAGTAATTAAGAGTTAGAGGACTGAGGATTGTGAGTCCATAATTCAAGATGAATTCTAATCACTACAGAGTTGGCAGTTTGTGTCGGTTCACAGACGTCGTCTTAATTTTGGCCATAAACGTTCGATTGGTTGAGGAATAAATAAGTAGATAAAAATTAAGTTTTTAAAATTTGACATTACATTAACGGCGAACATATTGTATTTACATCTTGAAAATTACACGTTTTCGAAATGTCGCAAGTTAGGGTATCATACATTTGCATGTTCAACGTCAGCTTAAGTGCCGAATGAGCTATTCGCCCTAGCCTCCAACAGCGTATCTGCAATTCATGAAGAAGCAAGTGCAAGCAAGTAGCACCTGAGCAACTTCTCTTCCTTAACTTATTGCTAACATTTGCAAGACAAAAAAAAAAACAAGTCAAATCGGTGCATTCGTTTTCAAGTTATGTCGTAACCACCAAAATATCATTTAATGCAAAGTAATTTAAAACAAGTTTAACTTGTAAGACGAATTTAATTGAGATGTAAAGAAAAGAATCAATTTAGGAAAACCCACAATCTGCATATGTAAATTTATAAATATACTGCAAATACGCTGTCTACAAATCCCTTCATGTAGCAATCCATACCCATCGCCTTTTTATTGCTACCACTAACGACTGTTGACTACCTTATAAGACATATTCACATCTAACCACATAAGCTACGCAGCACATTTATTAAACTCTAAGGAGCATTTAATACACATCAGCTTCGATAAGCATTCACAAATGGCTTACATAACAGTAGTTAACGTAAGACTGATTTTCATTTCTTCAACACTACAACTAAAAGACAAGGTTTCCCTTATCCTCTGAACGGAAGGTGGTAAAATTAACAAAAACTCAGCACAAATTTCTCATTTAAGCCAAGTCGATTTAATATAGGGTATACCTATACAGATGAGAGAGAGCATTATTTTACTCTACTGTGCGATATCGAAACAAACGCCATCTGTCAGAGATAAATGTAACGATTAGCAATTCATGGGTGAATTTACGACTGAGAGAAGGAGAACAACAAAAGTGATTAAGCGGGATGTGAATATCGTTTGGAACGGTGGCACCACAAAAACTTGTGTGCCAAAAGTTTTACCTCAACATATAAGCTATCGCTTGGGAATGCTATACCGCAGGACAATAACAATAGTTACATTCGCTCACATACGGATTCGGAAAGGGATAAAGTGGAGAGTGTGATTTTATTGGGGCAGCAATATTTTTTACTCATGCCTGGAAATATTAATTAGCAACAACAAACCAATTACAATTTTAGATTCCATTGAGATTGAAGTATAAAATGCGTTCAATATTTTGTATGAATTTGGCAAAGGTTCATGTTCACATCAGCCATAGATGGTGGATTGAAAATATGCAGCGCATCGAAACAAGTTATCCCAGTCACTTTTGATTTGCGATCGATTTTCTTCTTTTCCATATTGAATTGCTTACGTTTGCAATGATAACGTCCAACACTATTACACAAACAGTTGGTGGCATGAACTGTAGTATTGTATGGTTTAACTGTTAGGGTTGCCAACTTAACTTGTTTTATGTGAATAAGTAATAGGTACTAGAGAGGTAAACGTGGCAGTTATTTGTTAAAAAAAACAGAGTTTTAAGTGAACTCAATTTTGGACATTATTTTCAAATAAAATAGGTTTTAGTCATTATATCGTTTGGCGTTAAATTTGCTTCTACAAATCTTCAAAAATGACTCGAAGAATTCAATGAGTGTCTCGTGAACAAGTTTTTATTAAAAAGCAAGTATTGGCGACTATGGGGTTGTTATAGTCAAACGAATTTGAATACTGTACCTACATGCTTTTCAAAATAACGACGCAAACGTTGCATTAAAAAAGCTCGCCATTAAAATAAGGAATTTCCCTATGATTATCCGCTATGCAGAAGCAAACACCTAAGCTGATGTTTTAGCAGAGAGCATCAAGACTACCTTCGAGCTACTAGCTACACTAAAAAATGTGTAAACATTATGCACCCTCAAATAAGGGCCAGCAGAAATTTCACAATAAATCATACTCTGGCAACTCTTGTTGTTGATATAAGCAAATCCAATTGCATATTGCAACCTGCTGCCTGCTGTTCAACTTGCTGCCAATATTCATTCTGAGGATGTTTTTGGGAAAGAACATCCAAAAGATTTATTTTTTCTTTTTCTTTACATTTACAAACCAGAAACATGTCGGAATGTTCAGTATCTGCAGGACTAATTTGTAGGATAAGGTGCCACCGAATGCAGTGAATCTGAATAGATGTGTTTGCATATTTTGAATATATGCAGGGACGAATTGAGTTCGCCCTCGCAAAAACTTAAAGCTTAAATGATTGCACCTGATGCAGTTCGATTTGACAGGCGCTCTATTCAGTGGCAATTATTGAGAAAATGTCGTAAGTTTTCAAAGCGACTGTTACTATCGTGTACCTACGTATTCTTTCGAAGGTACAGCAGTCTTGCGTACGGTTGACTTAATGGGAAAAGTTTCTCCTTATAATGTGTTTCTTTTATTGACTTTCTGACTGAACACATATGGCACCGTAATATGTTGTTGTAATGACGGGTCATTATTTTGTCAAGCACGGTAGCTAGCAGATTATGAACAAAGACAAAAATATGCAAACAAACTCGAAGGAGTTTTGAATTGTGGACACGTCTTAGATATTTCATTTTGAGAGATACCATACTTCAAATGCGATTTAATATTAACTGCGGCTCTTTCTAGCTGGCGCTTCCGCCTGCGGGCACAAAAAAAATAAAAACCCCAAGCCCAACCTTACACAGCGTAAGTAAGACCGCAGTGAACAAAAGTCAGATCAGATGATGAATTGTAATACTGCCATCTGCTATGATTGTGCATCCCATAGGAAGCAATTTTGTTGC
This sequence comes from Cheilosia pagana, assembly GCA_936431705.1. NCBI lineage: Eukaryota > Metazoa > Arthropoda > Insecta > Diptera > Syrphidae > Cheilosia > Cheilosia pagana. The sequence continues at coordinate 58,220,238 of OW386168.1, read as the reverse complement.
TAAAAAAAAAACAGCACTAATTTGTCCAATCAAGTCGGGATTATACTTGGTCGGTAGTTTATGTAACACCATGCCATATTACATACGTAATTGCCAAATATCTGTCTACCTACCTATCATTTCGGTGTTTCGAGCGCATACCGAATATCCTTCTCGTTTATGTGCCGCTCAAAACACCCTTATCAACTTTGTACAGACTACACCTAATCTGCGATATAAAAGTTTACTGTGTTGCTTGGTAGCAATGGCAACCATTTGGCATGGCAATGGAACATGTTGCGTCCTCGACCCCTTGTACCTTTCAAAAGCAATGGTAGGTTATTGGATTGCATGTCACGGTCACATCCGTTTCGTTTATTTGGGTCCTTCTGACGAGCCTGTTGTGCTGACTTAAAGTTTCCTTCCTTTTTTTTGCCTTCTTCCCTCTGAATATAATTATATCGCTCACAAGTCCGAACCTGGCTGCGCCACGTACGTGGGTTAAAATTTTTGAGCTTTCACTTCAGTGGGCGATGATGAAGGTGTCCATGGTTGTGCAGAATGTGAATGTGATGGCAAACTATTTTGGAGCGTGTTTCGATTGCCGAATGAGTGCATTATGTAGGCAAGGACTATACGAATTTAGGCCGTTCTCATGCGTGGCATAGAATATAAGGATTCGAGGGCAAGTTTACGACATAAACGAGGAAGCAAACTATAAAATGAGACTTCTTACGTGGGAAAGCAGGGTTGAAATTTTGAAACATAGTCTACGTCTTTCGAAGGTATAGTGGTGGGGAGATACAACAACATTGTAAGGTGTGCCGGTGTATCCTTGTTGGTCAATTGGTAAAGCGATAAACTGGAGCCGATAACAGACAGAGGTCAGATATTCAGATAATCGTTTTTCGGTTAGAAAGGGTTTTCCAAATTCAAAGGGTGTTAACCTCATTTTGGACTGTGGAAATGATACCAAATCCCATGAGTGTTGATGAAGTCTACCGATTTTTAAAAACGATTTTCAACTCAAAATGCGAACGCCTCGTGGTCATGTGGAACTTAGCATAACGAGACTTTCTAAAAGTATTGCTACTGGTCTTTGAGGCCCAGCCCATAGAATCCGTTGATTTCGTTGCGTCGACAGATACGTCAACGGTTTCGTATTATCGTATGTACAAGAATTCACTTTTTGTGAAGCTTATTAATATTAAAAATAATATTGGATGGCAGCCGTCGAACTTGATTCATTTATATACTCAGTTTATTCAATGACAGTTGCTCTGTCAATATTTCCACCAATGAAAGTGCTCTCTCTCACGTTGTGTCCACTGTCAACAGGTGCAACGTACAGACAAGTAGTAGAAAAGTAGAATGTAAACGCTGCTGTGTATTCTGTCAAGCTGTCAGTCGAATGCGTTGCCGCAAAAGAGCAACGGATTCTATTGATTGCCTCAGTAGGAGAGATACATTTCAATAGTTGGCGGAGTTTACAGGGTCTCCTTTCTTGTGGACCGGAAAAACGTTGCTGATGTTATTGGTATACATCCTACTGATGTTAAAATCCAAATCGTACGTCGTTTTAAAATGCTCCCATCACCGTATCTACTCGAGTTTCAAATGCAATTAATTTTTCTCTCTTTAATTTGCGGTCAGTTACTTTAAAAATGAACACAAACTCCCCTCATGTACACCGACCGTTTAGCTAGTTTCCACTAGACAGCTTCAGCAGTAATTAAAACAACTTAACACGCAATTATCATTTGTTGGGGCTATTTCAACCGAAAGATACTGCATCGCCCCTAAAACAATTTTAAACGAATTTTAAATGCTCCCTCGAACATTGCTTAATGTGTTCAAATGTTGACAGTGCCGAAAAGCCAGGATTCCTTAATGAGCCAGTGACACGATGGCCTCAAGGTTCACACACTGCAGAGACCGTAGCTCTGGTGAATTAAAACATCTTTACGGTGCAACACCATTACTTTCGACTCTGTACGAACGAAAGGCTGCGCTCTAAAACTAAATCGATTGGTGGGCGCACTCTGTACAGAATGTGCAATGCTTGCTGCAGCGACTGCAAGTGAAGCATTACTACCAATAGCTTTTTTGGGGTAATACAAATGTCGTAAAATGTACTCGCTGTGAACATTCGAGATACGAGAGGCAACGTTTTATGGGCATCGTCATGCAGTGCAACCCTGCAGAGCAGATATGCTCTTACCAAAGGCGTGCAACACATGCAATATGTTTTGCTGTCGCTGTCTGCTATATGACTACAGTTGTGTTGATCCTAGATGGAAGGATTTCAAATTGCTCGAAGGATGAAGTGGATAAAGTGCAATTACCGAGAAATTGGTACAAAACATAAACCCCCGACACATGGGATGGCTCTTGCAATACCAGCATTAAATTGTTATCAATATTGTTATGCGGAAGACATGAAGGATGCCGACAGCATGATGTTGTACATGGAAGTTTTTCAGTTTAAATGCGTGGTGTTGTTGCCTGCCGACTTTAATATGAGGGTAAAATCAACTCAATTTAACTAACAAGTAAATATGGCGCAGAGGTTGGGTCTTAGGTCATCGTCATAAGCCAGTGCCCTCCAGGAACAATAAACATTATGTTGTCATGAATTTAAGTTCCATTTGCTACCATTTAAATTTGGAATTGTACCAAAATGCACAATTGGAAAATTTAATTTAAAATTAATTTATGCCGAGGAACGAAAAGCTCATATTTAATTGACAATATATAAGAAATGTTATCATATATTTTACGGCTCAACATAAATTATGTGACAGCAAACAGTTCCAACACTTAAAAACTGGCTAAACGATATTTACGCACTCGGGAAGCGCAAACAAAAGAGCGGACAGAACTTTATGATTTATGGTCCTTAATTGCACTGCATGCGGAGTATGCAGGGTAGATATTTATCGGGACGACTTCTGAAGCCCATTTACATGTACATTTACAGTTGCTGATTACACTCGGGGGATGCAATAAAAACAACACCTCGCATGGAGACAAGGACCCATACAAATATAATTAATAACAATAAATGGAGTTGGCATATAGCCTGCGGTGGATGAAATGTTTGCAGCATCATTCAGGTCAAATTGGAATTTGGCAATGGTATGGCTTTCAGGAGGACTATAAAGGTAAAATTTAATGAGTATAATATGTGCATGGAAGTTTGAATAAGCTTCAAGTTTTGAATAAAATAGCAAGAAGTAGGGATATTAACCTATTTTATGGCACCAGGTGTGTAGGTCTACTAGGCGAGGCGTCCCAGGTTCGATCCCCGGGAAGAACGCGGTACTTTTCGCGAACATCTAACAAACATCCGAGAGTAAAACTGTCTGAAAGAGCTTCTCAATAAGCCTTTTGGACTCCTTTCAGTATTGATCACTTTGAAGAAGAGTTACCCGCGATTTAAGTCGACACAAATTTGGCAAAGAGTTTACACATATGCCTATGCAAATGATTGGAATCCAAAGAGCGAAAAAAAAAAACAATTGGTTGATACGAAAGTCATCGTTTCTATAAACTGTATTTTTTACTGCACGAAATTGACTCTGGTGTCAATTTGCGTCATTTGTGAACGAGCATAACGCAACGGAATTTGGCGATTCTACTCCTGGCACTGTAAAATGTCGTTCTAAAAGGTAGAAAATAATTTGTAGATATCCAGTGCCTAGAAGCGGAGATATCGGAGCAGAGTGTACATAAGTCAGTAACTTTGAACGGTTTGTTGTGCCAAACCTACACCTAGCCTTGTTCTCGATTACTTCATGACCAGCCAATTTAGCCTGCTTTTCGTCCGACATGAATAACTCCTTTCTGCAATGGATCGCCTGACTTCCAGAAAACCGATACATATTAAGAATAGTTGAAAAAATCTCCTTTCAAACTACAAATTGAAAGCAATATGTGCATTTGCATATTTTTCCAGAGATTCCGAGTTCGATAGCTATCGCCTCCATATTAAAAGAAGCTTGTTCGACTTTCACTAGACATTGGTCTATTATACCGTGCAGTCTGATAAAAAGTTACAGTCTTATCATAGTAAGGATTTGCAGTTGGCGCAACCTATCAACGAACCTAGGCCTATCTCTAAGGCTATAGATAGTATTACCCTTCTGCACTACTTCACATATAACCCGTCCATCATCTCGACTGAAACAGTCCATTTCAAAAACACCCTTCAAATTTCCCTCCACAAAATGCTGTGCAATACCATCTGCTTTTGCCAAATTTACTTAGTCTCATTAAGTCACTCAATTTCCAGGTAAAAATAAAAGTTACAATATCGCGTCTTATGGGCGCTTACAGAAGATAAAAGTCCAATATAACTTCCACGTTGTGCGCAAAACTCCAGCCCAATATAGCTCACCTGGCAATCGGCTGGCATAGATGGAGACGCGTACATTTATAATAATTCAATGGATTGCTTCGTCAAAGTCAAACGGACACTTGCAAGCACACCGAAGCGATTGTGATAGTACTCCAGCATCTGGCGAGGTGTGCGGTGTGGTATAGGTATAGGCAATACACAACAACATCTCATCGGCTCCTGGTATGGACCACACGGGCCACCCTCTATTTACATTATTCGCTTGAAAAAAAAGTTTTGGGAGGAATTTCTCTTCCCGTTCGAAAATACACTTCGCCGACGAAGCAACGGGGAAAGGTGGAGGTGGTGCAAGGGGTGGACAATGGACAGCCTTTACTGTGCTGCCATCCAAATGCAAATACAGTTCGTGTTTAGTGTTCCAAATAGCTCACACCGTACGCGCTGCTGCTGCTGAGGTTTTTACTGTCCGCGGGTGGTATTGGCGTCCCGATGTTTTATTGACCAAAAGTTCCAATCGAATGGGAAAAATATTTCGGACGCCGCGTGAAACTTATGAAGCCAATCGTTCTCCTACCCTCGAAGCGATAATACTCGTACTATCGAACAGTTTTGCAATTTTACGGCTGAAAGAGAACTCTTGCCAGATCGGGGATCATCGCAGAATAGTTGTGCGGGTATTATGATAGTGAAACGGATGGTGGAGGTGGTGCGTGTTTTTCTTCCAACTTGTATCGATTGCAAGTGCAATTTTGTATATACTCGTGGTACGTGTACTCACAGTGTTGTGGACTATTTATGGATGTGAAATACGAGAATGCGAAGGGTAGTGTTACAGTGAAGTGCTAAAGGAAAGATGAATCACTGGTGAGTCATAACGCATAACCCAATCAGGACCAAATTAAACCAAAATTCATATAACAACTTCGACTCAGCCCGGAGGTTACACATAATCTATCCCATATTGGGAGGGATAAAAACACAAAACAAATAAATACCTACCCTGTGGCACATATATTTATACTGACCCCTTTCTGTTATGTTATGGGTTCACCAGACCTACTCAAAAGGATACCAGTTTGTTGGGTTTTCATCACAAAATCGAGGCAATTCTCGGCAAAGTGGGTCACTCTGTGACATTCTTATTCGAAAATTTGTTCAAGGCACACATTTTATCGGACTTTTGTGAATGGAAACACAATAATCATCACAAGGAGTCAATCCAAAGGTTGTCGAGTCAATTTGAACAAACCCTATTGTTAGTTTAATTGCTTAAAAAGTCACAATCGATGCATGCAATCTGATGGCAAAGTGAAGCCAAACGCTGTCAGGAGAACGGGAGAAATTGGTTTATTCATTGATTTCTGATGCAGATATAGATGTTGATGTTGATGTGTGCCTGGGGCTTTAGTTTCCTTGGAATTTGTGAGGACGAGCCAAAGAAGGACTCGGCTTAAGCGAGTGAGGTTATCCAATTCTTGCGAATCTTTTGGATATCTGTAGTTTGGCTGAATGAATTCGGTTAATAATGAATCGACTTTCCAAATCTCTATCGCTTACAATTGATTTAATTGTTGTAGAAAATATAAACCTATGGTTAAGTTAAGAAAACAACCAAGTCTTTCCATCCTTTAAATAGAGATTGTAATGTGAAATTGCTTCCAGAATTTGTTAAACCTGTAATCAGCGTTTTGCTCTGTTTGGAGCTGATGGTTGAGTGTGGACTACCTTTTGGTTTGTAGAATGCAAAAGAACGGTGCTTTAGATTGCTCTGGATCTTCTGTCAAATTGAATTGTTATGCTGCACAAAAAGATGTGTACTTCTAAGCTGAGGTCCGTTAGTTGGCATAAGTACTTTTTATTGATTTAAAAGCGGCTTTGTAGGTTTGAGTATTAAATCAAGCCTCTGATCCTTGCCCACGAGGTCATCTGGCCTGTAAACTTTATATGCTCCCGGAAGTTGAGTATATGTTGTCTGCCATAGCTCCCAGATACTTTAAGTTCGGTTTCGATTCTGTCAGCTCATGAGGATAGATTTTTTTTTGCGATCCCTTTTCCAACTACTGAACCTAAATGCCTTATTATTTCATTAATGTCCCAAAGTTTTGATTGCATTGAGCTGCGATTTTGAGAGGTTATTGCCGTCTCCCTGCACTAGCTATGCTTGGCAGGTTTCTTCTGCTGGTCGTACTGATTTGAAAATCAATACCTTAACCTTTTGTTAAGTCTAACCTCAAAAGGGAATAGGCTAAAATTTCGAAAATCCTTGGTAAACTTTCGTCGATTTCTAAAGCTTGTTCTTCTGTCGTACCTCTTGATATTTTGCTACTGAGTAGAATGAGCTATAGCACTTTCTTTTGCCACCCAACACATTCCACAAAGATCATTCCGAGTAAGTTAAGTTAAGTACACCTCTGTGCACGTTCTACACCACGAGATAGTCAAAATTTGACTTACAAATGCTATAGGTCCCTACTTCGTGTCTATAGAACCCCGCAGTAAGTACTCTTCATTTCCAGGTAATGCAGTGAATTCAAGCTTTATTAACACTTCGACTTGTCAGCTACGTCTGAAAAATCCCAGGGATTGATGTGATAATTTGAATTTTTCAAAATGTACTCGTATAGCCATGTGTAGATGGCTCTTACCTCAAACTCTACTCCGCACTTTTTTTCCAAGCATTGCTATTCGTTCTTTATTTCCCATTCTAAGGCTTTCTTTTGTGCTTATGCAAATTAAATCTTCCTCATATAAATAGGTTTGGTACCCTTTTCTTCTGTCATTGTCATTGTCATCGTAAGCTACTGCTATAATAATGTATGTGCGGGCGTGAGATAAAATTCACTTTAAAATGTCCTTGGCGATGTCATCGCCGAGTGTATTTTTGCTCCCAACCTCCTAGGGATCTATTTGAGGATGTCTTCTTTTGGCAACGCGCCCTCGAAGAATGCTTTGCATCTGGACTATCTTGAACTATATCTTCCGTTCTTCCATTCTTCCGCCACAGTCGCGACACGACCGTCGCCGACATTAACTATGGAAATTTGCATTTGCAGTTCATGAATTTCTATTGAAAGGTAAAAAATCTGGGTTTTGGGGAAATTCGTTGTCGGTTGTTGGTGCATAACGCATGAGTGCCGGAAGCAATTTTCATTCTTCCCAGGTGATGAGATTCAATGATGAGGACGACGGTGCTCTGAAACTATTGTCAACAGTTCGGAATCGTTGGTGAGGGTGCAACAATTTGTGGTGCTCTACGAAATGAGATATAGAGAGATAAAGCGTGTTGTGGTTGGCTATGTAATAATACATAGATCAGGGTAACAATGAAGTATTTATACGATTTGTTTGTACACATATAGCCAGAGTGCTGAGGAGTTTTAGCTGGGATTTGCTTGCAAATGGCACGGTAAACAATAATATTTGGGAATTAAATCTCTGTGTAGACCATTTAAGTCGGAGTTGAGGTGGGTTTTAAATGGATTAATGGAATTGTGTTGGTAAATGTGATTCAATTCGTTTTCGAATTGATAGGATGTACACAGATGTGGCAAATGTGAGTAAATTTTACTGAGACGAGAGACTTAAGCGTAAGTTAGATATGACTACCTTGAGCTATAGGGTGCTTATTGAGCTACATGCTCTAAGAACTATGAGACGAATTTTTGGTGGGCAGAAGGATTTTTATTAAAGCTTTGCTGACAATTATTTCAATAAGAGGCACTCGCCCCTTTAATTGTAATAAATTGTCAATCATGTCATAAGAAACAAATCCATTATCTTGTTAGATTTGTAAAGTGAAACCTACCTAAACAATACAAATCCATTACAGCCGTCATATAATCACATCTACCTATACAGACACCCCATTGAGTCGTATAGCGCAGCAAAGGACTCGGCGACACGAAAGGGGACTTAATTAGTCCAGCAAAGCCACCCGACAGGGGCGAAAAAGACACCGAAACACAGAGCCCTGAAACCGAGAGTAGAAGTGTCGACATTAATTGCCTTCCCAAAGCTCTTTGTGTATATAATTATCTCGAAAACAAATATATGCGATCGCCCTTCCTTTCTATTTCTTACTTTTGTTTTCATTATTTCCTTACCCAGCTGTCGTGCTAAAGCTAATTTCGCCAACAATCCTGGGAGACTAAATAAAAAAACCCAGACAAAAAAAAAAAACAGTCCATTTCCAAAAAGGATCTACCTTAATAATTTCAAATTAATTTATTCAATTTCGAGTGTAATTTGTGCTGTGCGCAACAACTCTTCGTGATTTTGGCCATGAAAATAAATTACAACTTATCAGGCCAACAAGAAGCGATTTATTAAAATAAATATTTTATGGTCCTTTGAGCCGTATCATCAGATTTTCGATAGGGAAACATTTCCGCTTATTTTGCGGGTAAGAATGAAGTCATATATGACTGGCACTGGGGCTATCAACCAGTTGGGTTCCATGGATTATTTATTTATGCAAATTTCTAATGAACGTACACACACAGAGGTGAATAGTAATTACAACGACTACGGGTAGACACAGGGTAATTTATTTGAATAATAGTGGAGGCACCTGTTGTCGGCGTCGTCGTCGTCGGGTAGTTCGCGACGGAAGTCAATGGCCTTCGATTATGGTATACCATGTAGGCCGGCCTAGGGGTGGCAAAAAAGGGTTTGCAATCTTCGCTTGTTTATTTTTATAAGCCTAGCAGGACATTGTACACGCAAGGATTTACCGATTCTCCTTCGGCTCTCGGCAATATTTCATAACTAAGTGTTTTATTTCTGAAGCAATGACTCAGTAACCGAGCCCACACGTATTTATTGTTTAATTTTCGTGGGGATGTCTATAAATAAAATGCGTACTTTAGCAAAAGAAAAGAAGAAGAAGAAGACGAAAGAAACGAAATAAAGGCTGTAGACGTTAGGTGCCACGGAGTGTGAATGAGCAAGTGCAGAGCTAGCAAAGTGAATTGTTTATACATTTTTTGTTTTTATTAGATGTTTGCGTAAATAATTCCGTAATTAGCAGTTGGAAATTGTGGAGCAAGCGGGAGGCATTGAATTATGGCCCTATTAGATCGAACTATAGAAAAATGATAAATGCGTGCCGGATTTTAATTTTCATGGGCTAAGCAGACAGATGTTATGTGAAGGGCGCAAAACTGAATAAAATATTTTGAACAATTTGAAAAATGCCAATTAAGGAAACCACATTTGCGCATTTGTCCTGGAATAAATATAAGAATCTGAGGGTGCTGTCATCAGCGAAAGATTGAATTGGTTTAGAAGTTACAGACAAAGAGATCATTTATAAAAATGAGAAAGAGAGTCGGAGACAAAAGAGGGGGGAACATGGGGAACACCAGCATGGGTTTCAGACTTGAAACCATCCAAGACAATTTGAATTGAACGGCCATTCCATTGAATAAGAGACGCATCGATCCCATAACGCGCATTTTCGACAAAAGACCTTGATGCCAAACTCTGCCAAATGTCATTGAAATATCAAGCGCAATAATTTTCGTTTCATCGGAGTGATGGAGAGATTGTTTCCACTTTTAAGTGAGATAAGCCATCACCAGTGGATCTGTTGCCACGATGACCGTACTGCCGGTCATTAAGTAGTTTTCGTAATTCAAGATATTTCATAAGCTGATGATACAGTTTGGATTAGCGGTTTTATTTATGTTGAGATCGTAAAGTACTATTGCACCGGTACGATTGGGAAAATGGATTTGTCCCATGGTTAATTCGATGCGTTTAAGTACAGGTGGAGAAAAAGGACAGTCAGGGAGCATTGAACTAGAAAGTAGATTAGCTTTGTCTAAAGCGCTGACAACTGAAATATCATTGTAAATGAGCCCTGAGACATTGTAGTATTTTTTGCCTCAACTTTTGGTCATCAAGTTGCCTTCAGGAAAGCATTTGATTATGCAAGCCGCAAGCCGCAATCTTAATCTATTCAAACCTGAAGGAAAAGGGTTCCCCATAGTCTTTTTATTAGATGACTTTTAAACTATATTCGTTTCTTATTTTTAAAATGGTCCCCATTTAGAGGTCCAGTTCGGTGCACCCCATCTACCACAATAATTTCCCTATCTATCCCAACGAAAAGTAATCTCCTGGTGACCAAAGTTAAAAGTTTTCCACTGACTCATTTAATAGCTAATCCGCTTTCATATTTCATATGGCACTTGCAAGTGTACTCTTACTCGCTTGAGCGTTTCAACGATCATCCTGATTAATTCCAAATTCCATTTCTTACCCCCAGCGAAAACAAATCAAAAAGAGACAGTAGTTACTTCCCTTTCTGCAAGGATAAATAAAAACCCTTTATAGAGCTGGAATGGCATCACTATAAATCGTTGATGGCGAGTCCACCGCCATTCAAACCGAAGCCAAACTTCAAAAAGAAACAACATACCATACGCATCCTGTTGACCGCAGGATTAGTTTGGTGGCGAGCGTAGATATAAAAGTCACCCAACTCGGTATTTCTCTGTTGCCCCACTCGCTTGTGCATTGCCACAGGACTGGCAGACAAATAAATCAGCAAAGCACTAAGTCATTGGAATTATTCCGTCGATTGTTGTGGGAGGTGTTGGCTTTGGCAAAAATAAACAGTCTACACCCTGCTGATCCTTTTTGCTTCTGTAAGGAAGAGTAAATACCCTCCATGGCAGTAGATAACTCAGTCCGTTGTTGCATATGAATCTAATCGACTTTGTTTATCCCAGTGGGGGTAGTGCCATCATATCCAGTATATCCACCCACCCCGACTATAATGTGTTGCATCTTCTTAGACTGCCCCGAAGGAGCCAACACGAGTCTGCATCTGCATCTATACCCTGTGTCGCGTCTCCTTCTAATAATACAACAAGATTGATGATTGATGATGGTAGTCGCACACATGCACTGCACATAGACGATGAGATTACATCACAGCTTTGAGGGATGCTACATGCTGTTGCGGTGAACTATTCGGAAAAGATTTCGGGTTTAAGAGACCAAAATTCTGATTGAGGTTATAAGTCAACTGAGGGTGTGGATAGGTGTGTGAGTTAACGGAGGAAGGTTCGATAGATTGTCTTTCGGTTGCGACTTAGTCTGATCGATTTTAGGCAGTAAATCGTCTGAGATGAGCGAAGAAATTGATTGATTTTCTGTAGGGGGCTTTCGCATTCGATGCTGAGGTGTTTGTGTAATGAGCAGCGAAGGAGGCTCAGATACATTTTAGTCAGGTATCACATTTGTCTAGGTGCCTTCCTACCACAGTTGAGCTTGCAACCTTATAAAAGACTTAGAGACACAAAACCCATATAGTCATTTAATCCCTCCCGTGCACTATACTGTTGCGTTTGTTAAATAAAAAAAGTTGAAAAAACTGACTGACGTGGCGGTGAAGCTTTGCAGAGAGGTATAGCAACAGATTTATATACTCTATCTTGTCGTTCATAATTTTGCCGTGCATTGCGCACATCAAATGGGTTTTTGAAATGAAATTTATGTAAATGATATCTGACAATGTCATTAGCATTAGCGTACTCGATGAATTCCCCATTTTGTCTTACACACACCAGCTTTTGGCGCACCATCTGACTGTATCTATCTGTCTGCAGCGATGTTGGAGTAGACTACGATGACGACGAGGACGACCGACGGCTTTGTTTATGGTATTGTTGGCAAGTCGCAACTCAAAGGATATTTACGACCAAAAGGGGATGCAGGGGCTCTTGGTTTGTGCTTTGAATTGCAGATTTATCGTAAACAACATTTTCCCTTAAGCGTGCCTACAGAAAGATGAATGAGATTTTATGGTAATTTGGACTTGGATTCTCTTTGATTTGATGGTGGCTGCTGTTGCGATGCGTAAAATAGTTTAAGTGTCCTGTTTTTATTGTGATGGTATATTTTGTCTCCTTTAATTAAATCGCACAATGGGATTGGGGAAATATAAAATATGCCAAGTTGGTGTATCTCTTTTGTTTGTTTGCTGATGAAGTTGTTTCTGTTAAAGTTTAGTCATACGAAACTCATTTTATGTTATTGGAAGTTATATTCTGATGAGACCACCATTTTTTTACTAAAGCTTATTGTTTACTATGAATACACTCAGAAAAAAATACTATAATATCAATAAGAAAAGTAATTGAATCAAAGCTTTTATACTATTAAAATTGGTCAATGGTGTTCATCCTATTGAAATAATAATTTCAAAACTATAACAGTAATGGTACGATTTTCCCTGTGTATTAATGTTGTCATCCCTTTGATTCAATATTTTGTCTTATTAATTAATAATAGTATGTACTTTTGTTTGCGATAGTTTTTAATAGGAAAATACAATTAATTATCAAAAGTAAATACCATGAAAAGTAATAGAAAATATGATAAAAACAATAACACCATACTATTATTTCAATAGTATTTAACTTATTAATTTAATAGTATTTACTATTACTTTAATAGGACTATACTGCTAAAACAATAACCCAATACCATTGTTTCAATGGGGCCCTTATAGATATAAAGTTGCGTATTCTCTTGAAAGTAATGGTATCTACTGTAACAGCAATGGGACTCTACTGTTAACACAATAACTCAATACCATTGCTTCAATCAGCCTCCTATAAATGTTAATGGTGTACCCTATCGTAATTAATAGTATATACTATTGCAATAATAGGACCGTATGGCTGGAACAATAATCGAATACCTTTGTTGCAATAGCGATCCGACTAGATTAAAGTGGCGAATCCTTTTAAAATCAATAGTACAATACAATATATTTTTATATAGGTATCACCTTTTTTTATTGTTAAAAATGCTAAAAACATTGGTTTACAAGCCTATCGGCAAACTTAAGTCCAGCATTAAAAGCAAGGGTGTAGAAATATTGGTCCTTGAAGTCATAGCTTTTGAAGCCTGCAATAAAAGAGTTATTTATTAATTCCAAAGAAATAATGAGATGAATAATGCTTCGACTTACCAGTGTGTGGCCATTTTGTGAGGATATTTAAGGCTTCAGTTTTGATATCATAGTGCCGTTGTTTTGCGACTTTAGTCCATTTAGTCCGAACTTCACTTCATAGCTCAATGTTATGTGCTAGCCATAAATAGTTGCTTCATACGTCGGTGGATCAGAGACGGTAGTTTCTACAATTACTCAACAAAAAATTAAAATCGATTGACTACCTCAAAAATGAAACAAACTTAAATATATTAAAAGCCTTATTAAAACCTGTATTAAAAAATAATAATGTATAAAACACTTTTAGTAAAAATTGTCAACGGATTTTAAGAGTTTTAAACAAATAAAATATACAATACAAAATACCTTGGTCCTTGTTTTCACTTATCAGTTGTGTTGTCTTTTCAAACCTCTTATTTTGATTCTGGCATTATCAGCCTTATCGTACAGCTTTCCAGTTGGGTTGAGACCACGTCCTCTCTTATGCAAATAGTATTCCTATAAATATTAAATAAAACTGAGTGCAAGCAAATATTTCATTAAGACATCAGATCAAACCGATCACTGTATTTTTCGGTTGCGCTATGTTTCAAACAATTATTACGTACGGTACAATTCATTGATTTACATTTAATCGAAAAATGTATTTACTCGAACAAACTATTTAATTTACCACAGTTAGGAAAAAAATAAAACACTACTATGATCAAAGAAAATTATTTTGCACGTGATAATACAATATTAAATGTATAAAATACAAATTTAAGAGCATTTTATACACCTTTCTTTTGTTTTATTCTTTCTGGATCTATCTAATGACGCGCATATAAATGCACTTCCAAAATTATAAAAAAAAGTAGTTTAATATAGTCCCAAAACACTATAACTATAAAATATTCATTAAATTATACCTGAGTTGCACTCGTTTTCCAATTTAAAAATGTTGATATAAAAGAGGAAGTATATTTTACTATGAACTGCACTTTGTCACGACAACGATAGTAATGGCAAAATTGTACGAGTCTAAGTAAAAAAACCTTGTAATATACATACCTACTGTTCTTACCAATGGGATATACTATTAATATAATTAAAGTTATAAGATATACTATTAGCATTTTGAAAAACTATCCTTTTTAATGTGATATACCATTACTTTAAATATGAATCCCTTTAAAGTAATAGGTTTTATACTATTAAAATCACTTTTAAAGAATTTTGTACAGTTACTCTAACGGAACTTTTATTGAATGACGCGGATAATAAAGGGATATACTATTAACTTTAAAAATGTATCACATTGAAACAAATCAACTATTTTAAAGCGGCAACAAATAATTTGTTTTCTTTAATTTTTTATATTATATACAATTTTGATATAAGTTCCATATTATGATAAGCAATTATAGTATGGATGTTATATCAAAATTGCTTTCAAACCATATATCTGAAGCTAGACCAAAAAGTTAAAGATTGCTGTTATTTGCAGCAGAAAAGCCTGCATACATTATGTGTTTAACTATGCTTCAACAAATTTCGTAAACTAAAACTTTTATAAAAAGTTAAAAATACTTACCTACATTTGTTTCTTTTTTCACTTCATTTTACTTTTTTCACAGTCACACACTACTTCCGAATTGCTCGTTTCGAATGTCACATTCGTATTAATGACTGAACAATGTTATCTCCTACTTTAATTTCTTACAGCGCAGAAAATTATAGATTAGATTTTAGATTTTGATCTGAGATTTCTATATAGACTTCTTATGCCTGAATTTTTATTATTATTTTGATAGTAAAACATATTTTTCTCAAAAATATATTTTTTGGACTTGAATAATTATAAGTGGATAAACAAGTTAATAGATCATTTCGTTTGGACCTGCAGTTTGTTTTGATTCTTAGTAAATTCAAGCTTTGCACTGTTATTGAAAATTAAATGTTTTGGGATACCCCTACCATTAATATTAAGGAAAATTATTGAAAAATTAATGCTATTTTTAATTCGATTAATGGTGCGTTTGAAAAAGTAGTACTACAATATATTTAATTAAAGACCCTTCACATTGATTTCATGGGATACCTTATTAAATATATATTGTTTTCTAGCATTAAACAAATTTAACTACATGGAACTATTATACCAATAGTTCATGTTATTGATGTTGAAAATATCAAATCCTATTAAATCAATAGTTTTATCTATTGCTGGGTGCCTAATTAAAAAAATGGTATCAATGTTATCAAAATAAAAACAAAAACAATTAAATTAATAGTCCTCCCATTGAAATAATAAGACGGCAATATTAATATGAAGATTTTTCAATGGTATTCCATCTAGTAATAAATAATAGTATTTATTAATGGGACAATAGTATACGTTATAAAATATTAATGGTAAAAGACTATTAAATGAATAGTGTTTCCCATTATATTTATAACGTATACCCCATTAATAGTAATCATTTCAATACCATTGTATTAATAACCCAAAAACCTTTAGTTTTATTAGAAAACTATTGTTTTAATAGGAAAATCTTATTAAAACGCGTTTTATAAATCCAATGGTCGTACCATTGACAAATTAATGGGACTTTTTCTCTGAGTGTACACGAGCCTTAAAACGGGAGTGTTCATTTTTAGCAGTATTCCAAAGGATCATAATTTACTGATTTGACTACCCTGCTTAGATTCGCAATCGGTTGTGATAATACTTTCAGGATATAGAAGCTCTATTTGCATTATAGCAGCAGTCTCGTTGAATGTTTTTTTAGCGCTCCTATTAATTTCTCTCATTTTAAGGGCCCTTGCCGAAAAGAGTCTTTTCGGTTAAAAATCACATCTCTTCGGGTGCAAATAGCTAAGTCGTCCATATTTGATTATATCCATTTCCTTAGCGGAATAAATTTCGATTGTATACCTAGCTGGCTTTTTCAAACAATGCTTCAGCCCATCTGGGAAGAGTGCCTTCTGCCACTAGAAGGCATAGCAATCGGTAGATCGCGAAACTGTTTGCTATGGCACCAGTGTTGAAATACCGATCGCTTACCTATAGAATATATTATATTTAAAAAAATCTCATCCCTCCCTTACACAAGCAGTCCCTCTTTTCCAATATTAATTCTAGTAAAACTTTCAGTTTCTCGTTTGCAAACTTTTGCGTATCCCTATCCCAAAGGATAGACATTTCTAGCGAAACTTTCGAATATTTTCAAAGTTATAAAAATATATCTCAACAGCGAATATCTTTAAATTTTATGCGATAACTTTTCCCGTCACACAACTGCACACACAAACACAACATTTGCCACCCTCTCATCTGCAGGAAACAAAAATAAACATAAAACAGTAACAACTTTGGCGACATCCAAATACGAATCAAATCGCAACAACGTATACAAAGTAAACAAATCAATTTCAGCGATTGATATCAATTCACCTAAACCACAGGCGCCTGTAATTTTATTATCACCACTACCGAAAAATATGTATTAGATATGTATTTGGAGAAAACAACCACTCCTTAGCAGTCCTTAGCAGACCTTGTGTACTAAATCAATGCAAATCTGACTAGAGTATGTGTTTTTATTTTTTATTTCTCTCGCTCTCTGACTAGGGAGAGGAGAAGAGATACCCATCATTAAGGACATGAAATATACTAATAGTCGCTGACACAGTAGCATACACCGCAACAGGACATAAAACAACAATAAAATCGCTTACAAGAGTGGGCTATGTTAACCAAAGGCGTCCTCATGTTTCGAACACATGCTAATAAAAATGAGAATGCTTTCCGATTAATTATGTGTGGGCGCGAAGAAATCCTTTTTTCGGGAATCACCCATGAAGGTCACTCTTCATGGCTATAAATACACTCATACAATGCACACTAAAGATGTCTGTCTGGTGATGGTGCCGGCTATTAGTTCAAAGGCATCTCATTCGCAAACTTGCCATTCTTTTGGAAAGGTCTTTTACGAATGAAAGTGGGGTGGGTAAAGGATTTCTGTCGTTCGCAGTTTTTGATATAAAATAAAAGTCTTTCCCCTCATGCTCCGTACGACATTGCATGGAGTCAAATCGTGTCCTTGATTTTCATTGCTAAGCATCACAGATAGGCAATTCTGTACTGTACATCTTCTCGGCGTGGCACTTGGTGGTATGCCCAGATAATCAGAAATGCGAATCAGTATTGAAAAATAAAACCGAAAAGGAAGACAAAGCAAAAAAAGAAATGGAAAAGCAAATAGAAGATAAAAGGAAGCGAATAGAAAAGCACAAGCACACCCAAAACGAATGTCCATTGTGGCTCCTAAATAATACGAGTACTGTACATACGTGTACGTGTACGTGTATAAGTGGGTGGCGTTTCGGTTCATGACATTATCTACACCAGGACATTATGATGGGATTTATGTGTGCCCCATGACAGAAGTTAATTAAAATAAAGAGAAGTTTTCGTTATCGAATTTTCATGTTTGTTTTGGTGGCTGGTTTTTGGGGGTTGGGCGGGCTTGGAGCGGAGGAGAATTCGGTGAAGGACTCTGTCAAGTTAAAGGACAGAGGTTTTTTGCAGTTAGTTTCGGCGAATTTATGTGAAAAGTGTGAAAGGTTAAGAAAGACAAGTGTGCCAAGGATTAGGATTAGGGAAACGCTATACATAATTCACTTAGCGAGGGCAGTCCATCCAATTGGGTTGATTTTCAACTGGTCATGGAGCAGCCAGCGGAAGCAGTATGTTTTGCGCACATTTATCCAATGTCTTGGACCCGAAGAAACTAGAAGCGAATTACTTGTCACTCTACTGAGCCTCGTGTTGAGACAGAGAAGTTATTATCAGTCGATCAGTCATAATAGTAATGAGCGGAAAGTATCTGCCTTAAATTTACCCGTATCCAGTGGCGTACGGCAACAATTACTAATTTAAAGAGGGATATAAGATTTTAATGAAAATTAAAATTAGTTATTGTTTGATTCTCTCTTATATCTTTTTTCTTCCTACTTGCTAAGGGTTTGGGGGTGGGAAGATCTAAGTTTCAGTGGAAATGCAGTGAAAGTTTACGAAGAAGAGCGATTTCCAGATACCATCTTGTATTTTAGGCTTTGATTACTTGATTAGATTAGAGGAGTCAAATCTAAGGATTGCGCACTGCTTTTCCATGAGAAAGGCAGAAATTAATACGCAGATAAACCAAGCTGAGAATTGGATCAGTACAGAACAGTGTACTAGAAACTACAGACCCATCGTTTTGGGCTGGACAAACAATGATCCCACTTGGCGACCAAAGTCGTCGTGGATGAAATGCAGACAGAAATCTACAAGACCCTGGATAGAGAGGAAAATCGCAAAAGTTGCGTTTCGTCTCCTTTTCCTTTCATTACTCGAATTAGAAGACCCCAGGGCAAGTCATTTGTTTTTTTTGGTGATGCCTTGACTATGGATCAGGCTAAAATTTAGTGCGCACTCGAAATGGTTGGATAAAAATAAATGTAGGTTTTCAATTCTGACAATGGTTGTCATCTTTAGGCTCATTCAACGCCATCTGGGCCATAGTTAAGTTAAATTGGATCAAGTGGAGATAACGTACCTCGAGGTCTTGTACACGAGCGATAGAAGCTGCAATGTGTCTAAGTTAAGGTTAAGCTGATTCGGTCTGTTTTGAGACAGCTAGATCAATCTGCTTACTAAATTTGTTGTCAAAGATAAGTTGGTAGTCCTTAATGCGGCAGTTGTTCAACCCTTTCATAAAACTTTAGTACTGTCCAAAAGAAGCTCGTTCGACAGAACCGAACCAACAATTAATATTTTATTTTGGGGTTCAAAATATCCTTTAATTACTGAACAAAACTACAAATCATTCAATGCAATTACGTCCACTTTCCCCCACCAGGAAAGTTATTAGAACCGACACCTAATATAACTTATTGCATTCGGACGACCCTATTACCCAAATAGATGCTGTCCCGTTGTGAGTTTAATTTTGATTATAAAAAAAACTCATCAAGGCATGTCCATTGTCCACCCACCGACTGTAAATGCTTGAATTATAATTTTCACTAGCATTCGAGTGCCCGTGTGGGGACGCGTGAGTAATATTTCCCAAAACAAATTCAACTTTTAATTATTCCAAAATGGACCACTTTCCGCCGCCTTTTTTGTGTATCACACTTATAACCGGCAATATCATTGTCTCAGCTCGGTCGCAGTGAAGTGGCTAAATGCTGAACGACTATAATAATTTTGTGGATATAATTAAGGACTATACAACTCGCACATGGCAGTTGTTAGGATTTTCAATTAGCCACTTGTGCCAGTATGCCAGTGCCAGCGCCACGGCATGGCAATCAAAGTTGCCTTTTGCTTCCATTATAGATGCAACTGTTATGCAAATTATAAAAGGCGCCTAGTATCCTTTGTGTGCTGTGCTCCATCAACTATGTAAGCAGCGTATGGTTTATTGGGTGTGTGTGCGCTCGTGAGCGAATGCATAATGGTCGTCGATTTGAATAGTCGTATGCTCTTTCTTCCGGTTGCATTGAGCTAGTCCCTGCAGACCAGATGTATACGTGTTGGAAATTGAAATCTATCTGCATTCGAATTCTCCAGTGAAATGGAGAGTGATGCTTCTGCCACGAATTTCTCGTATAGTTCGTTGTGTGTCTTGTTGGTTGTTGGATGATGAGCTTCCGTTTTATTCTTCGGTAGAAAACGTGGGAGCAATGCTTTGTTTGAATGGCATTTGCAGGAAGCAATAGCTATTCAGTCTCAGTGCTGGACAAGGTAATCTGTTATAGTGATTTGAATCGAATGTGAATGTTCATGTAGTCGAAGAATCTTAGGGCGAAATACCTTTCTAGATCCATGTGGTAAGTCACCTTCTGATAGCCACTTCCACCTAATTAAATCTTACCAGAAGTGTGGCTCTAACTTAGAAAGCTCTTTGCATACCAAATGTAAATAGAACTACACGCGTAAAAAATATATCGAAGGTAGTAGGTAGTACTTAGTGTGTGGGACGTGGGGTTCAACCCCCGGAAAAACACAATTAACATTGCTCTCCCGAGAACGATTCTAAACCCCTTAGATCAGGGAATAGTTGCAAGTAGCTATATGGACCTGTTGACCCAACTATACATATCTTAATACTTTTTTTAGGACCACAAAAATACTTCCGTAATCCTCTCTGTTGTATTCAAAATGCGCCTCATGTTGTTTTATTTTTATATTTTTATACTTCAACAGCCTAAATATTTGTAGGTTATATTTTTTGAGTCCAAATATTCTTCTAAGTCGTAGTTACTGGGGTCGCTTGAAATCCTCCTTTTCAAAAACACGTAAATCTCTACTAAAAGGTACACTTTTTTTGTGTTAATAGGTATAACCGTTATATTGTTAGCTCCACCAACAATCCTTTAGTTCACTATAAACTCAAGGGACCACTTAATCAACTCCATCATCACAACAACAGCGACAAAAATTCAGCTGCTGCTTTCATAACGCTTACTTTTGCCGCAAAATTCTCTAATTACAAGCGTACCTTTGTTGGGTATCTACAAATTGCAAGTTTTCCAATCGAAAATTAAACGGAACATTGAAATTTATCCGCAGAGTTTATGACTATGGGGAAACTTGAACAATGCGCCAAACAAACCTATAAACACAGCTAAAGCATACCTCTAGTCTTAATTAGCTTTTAGCATAAATTCCCCGCCCCCTACCGTTTTCGGTTATTGCCACAATAAATCGAATAATTTTGAAAGTAGCACACCAAACTGGAGGGCAGTTTCGTTTACATTGTGCTTGATTTTTGGCTTGCTGACTCTGAATAATAAGTAGGTCGGATTTTGGGAGCCGGTGAAAGAAGTGAAAGAATACATTGCAATCGTAGCGTGAAATGCGTGGATAGCTTCGTAAAGTAAAATATTTCCACTTGATTGCCATCTAGGGGAATACTGAATACAGCATGAATTGCAATTTTCGACTTTTTGAACGAAGTCAAGGAGTGTTGACTTTTTGCGAGGTATAAGCAAGTTTTCCTTGTGGGATGTTATTGGAAATGAGCGCCGAGTCGATCTTGAGCAGGGGTCCCTTGAGTTATAGGTTGGGCGCTGCTCGTAGCAAACATAACTTTATACTTGTCAGTTAATTAAATTAAGTTTTCAAAGTAGGTCAGCAGTTTAAGGCCTTTAGAAAAACGATGTGAAAGCGTTTATTTTCAAAAGGGAATCCATTTAATTTGGGTTACTAGATATTTATGATAAAAGATTGCTGAATTCTAAAATGATGACATGTGCTGACCGAATAACTTTGAATGTTTAAAATAGGTTTTGGGTGGCGCGCAATTGCCACCAACAAATCAGAAGCTTTAAACACTTACTTAGCTGACCTCATCTGCTTATATTTTCTGCCAATGATAGGAGATTTTAATTTCCCGGATAACGCTTTTAAATGCCGCCTTCATGCCCAATTAAACTCAACTTGCGACCTTCCTATTTTGCGGCAATTTCTACTTAACCTATCGCATATATCACCTGAACCACCCCATGGCTCTATCAGTCATCCTAATCTGCCTCATAAAGTGCGAATAGGTCCCGTTCGCCTTCACATACCTCAAGTTTCAGCTCCAACTAATTGTATTCTCAAAGTGACAATAAGCGATTCTTAAAACTCCCACCCATATTTCCATCATCGTTGCTGTTATCATGAAATACCCCCAGGGCTCATTCGTCCGCACAACCAAACCCAAAGTCCCATCACATCCGCAGGCGACGAAACATGGAAAACTTAGAAATAAAACTGAACAAAAACACCATAAAATGTCGTCCTCCATCATCCTTTCGCAGAAACACTTTCCTCGCCGCGGATTTCAATACACTTTTGCGAAACGAAAAACAAAAGCACAAGCACACAAACCACCCAAGGACTCTATGGTTAGGATCAATTACTTGCCAACAACGGTAGGCAATAAAACTTGAAATGTTTTCAAAATTAATGTCTTTCGGGACCATCTTCAGTTCCTTTGCATTGTCATAAGAAAATCACTCGACATAAGTGGACCGAGCCAACAACAAAATATCACACATACATACATACATTAACCATATGACGAACCATATGACGAACAAATGACAGCCCACAGTGGCATGGCGGTTCAATAAACTTTATTTTCCACTATAGCTGCCAGCGTATACATTTTGGGAAATCATAAAAAACAACAACTGAAGATATAAATCCTATTTAAGGATAAAGTAGTTTGTCTCTGACTATACGGCCCCCCTCTATATCGGTGTGGTGTGCAGTGTATGGTGTTCGTCTGTGAGTGGGAGTATTTCAATGGCTTTTAGTGCTTAGATAAATTTACAGTACAATTTATGGCAATTAGTCGTCCTTGCAGAAGGTAGAGGAGATCCACCCGTGTGCAGCCTGGCTAAAAGCCACTATTGCGTTTAATATCCTTGACCTGGTGTGCAAGTGCAAGGGGTTTTATTATATGTTTACGTTGTTGTTGTTGTTGTTGTTATTGCTGTTGGTCCCGAGGAAACGTTTTTTTTTCTGTTTTGTCCTGACAAAGGTTTTCCTTTTCATAAAAAGAGTAGGAAAGCAAAGCAAAAAAAATAAATGTTAATCTGTTCCATCCATTAAAGGGAAAAGTTTCTGCAGGCGCATATAAAATGTGAAGTAGATCCCATTTTTACTGCAACAGGATATTAAAATGGGGTTTTGTCTTCACTCGTTCGTTATTGATCAAATTGTTAACTGGTTTTTTATTGAGGAAAAAAACGACACAAGTAAATGGAAAACCACGCCGGGTGAATAGGATAAAGGATTTAACCACGAAAACGAAGTGAGTAGGTCCAAATGGGGGGGGGGGGGGGGGGGGTATTAGGGTTGATATTTACTGAGTATTACTTTCAGTTTAAAACATAAATGTGGGTTGAGATCTGGGTGAAATGGATGATCCGTCGAGGATCGTTAGATCGTTACTATCTGAAAGCGGAACGGTTTTTTTTCAGTTTTGTAGCGATAATAAAATGTGGTAGTATAACGGGTGGCCTAATGTCATGGAGAAGATATTTGATTGATTCGCATTCAGTGCTGTACCTTTCACAATATTTGACATTTGGGCGATGAAAAACTCCCCGGGGCATACCGAGAAATGTGATCTACGATTATGTTAAGTTAAGTATATAACTACTCCTCCATATCACTGATAAACAGTTTACGCTTTCTTTAGATTTAATAGGGACCGGTCTTAAGCACTTGTTACAGCTTAACTATCCGAGAAGATGCACGGAAATATTAAGCAGTTAGACATTTTCGTTCCACCGACGTAAGACTTTTTCAAATACAAAAGGCATGGAAAATTTGTTATATTCTAAGTTAGCTGGTATTTCGTTAACATCTGTACAAGCTAATTAAAAAAAACGACTGTGATTGAGGAATATGGGAAGCCGTTAGGATTTTTGGCACTAGTTTGTCGGTATTTTTTAGAAACAAGAATTAACAAGTTTTTGGGAAAAAAATATGCCTACTTATGTGAACAAACAATTTTATAAATTCAAGTGGGCCATTGGTATAGAAATAGCGTGACCATTGACAATGTCATCGTCGAAATTTGCATATTCGTGCGGCTTTTCTTCGAAAGCGCATAAATCAGACTGTTGATCCTGTGGATTGGAAAAGGTGAAACGTTGTCCTGTGGGTATATTAACCGCTAGGATTTCTCTCATAATAATTAATTAATTATTCACTTACAGATAAATATTTATCTACCTTTTTTATTTATTAACGACACTTTTTTATGAACAAACTTTTTTGGTGCGCTTTCTGGACCTAAGCAAGGTCCCCTAAGGTCCTGATGACTTGAAAATAGGAAGGTGACCACAAAGAAGAATGTGAAAAGGTGAAACAAACTGGCTTTACGTTTAGGCAAATATTATTGTTTTTTTTTTTGTCTAGCAACCACAAACGATGCAACATCTCTCAGTGCCAATTCATAAAACATTTTGGAAATAATCAAGTTTTATTATTTTTATTGGCGTATATCAAAATTTTGCTAAAGTAAAATAAAGCCCAGTCGGCCTTATTTCGCTTTAAAAATACTTTCAGATAATATGCAGAAATATAACAATTATTTTTACTATTGCGAATAGAACTAATTTTTGAGCTTTTATTTACCTAAATTTCTACTTATTACTTAAACATTGAAAATATCAGAAAAAAATAGGTAGGTACATAGTTCGAAATTCGAGCGAACTGTGAGCTATTATTTTTTCCAGTTTCTCGTTCTTTTTACTTAAGCAGTTTGAATTTGAGGAAGTAATAGATCAAAATTGAAACGTTTTACTTCTCAACAAAGTAGCTCCGACCTTAGCTCATTTACCAACTTCGCTCTATCGAGCTGCAAAAGCAGAACCACACAAATATAACCGCAGTGGTAAACACAAAATTCACAAATTTTTTTATATTAAAAAAAAAAATATTTAGCACTTCTTGAACATAGTGAATGCATGCTTTGAAAAAAAAAACATAAAAAATTCTCTTAAGGTTATAATTATATAGGCTCCGGTGTATATTATATCTATTCGCAATAAATATGCACGGTGGTAGTGAAATTTTCAATCGACATGTTCAGCTCGTGATAATACCTATAGTCACGTACTTTTCCACTTTTTTGATAAATCAAAACTGCTCTACTCTACAAGACCAAGTGCTGGTAATGTTTTATGTGCGTGCCCACGCAACTTTTACTGTAATTCAAAACTGATGTGAGTTAAATTTGCATGTCGACTGTCTAGCATAGAATACGTAAGCAGCCTAACAAGTTTCAATCTATCCCAGTACTCAGAATCAAAAACTGTTTTTATTACATTGGTTTAATCAACTCCAACACCAAAGCCCATCATCAACTTAATGTGGTGATTGAGTAGTGATTTTAAGTCCTTTTTGGTCATTCATTGTTCTTTTGTATGAATAGAAATGAATTTGTTTTCAAGCAGCAGCACTAAATCTTACATTAGTTTGAATGCAAAGTATTTCTATAAAGACAGTTTTTCAGTTTTTTTTTTTAATCTCATTTTTATTTTTCACGTTATCAGAACAGGTATCTGTTAGAAACGAATCCATTGGGTCAAAAAAGCAAAATCCTCATCAGTGGCAAATCCACCGCATATCTACAACCATAATCCCTCAAAAACGAAACGAAAAAATTCGATTTGGAAACAGAAAAATATCCAAAAATAGCTCCACCGTGCAAAACCTTCAGCTGCTCTCGGCCACAAGTGCCTAAGCTTTGCGTTTTACTCATGTTCATTGATAAGTCAAACGGCTGTTGTTCTTTAGTAACCAACCAGTATGCTGCCATCACCAACATCTCATAATCCACCATTCAATCGTCACCACTTAGACTCACCACGAAGAAACAACCGCCAGGCGTATAGGCTTTGAAGGATATTTGGGATTTTTCTCCACATCTCTAGCAAAAGCAAAATAAGCTCCAAATAATTTTGGGATTTTTTTCCACCTTCCCCTGACACTGAGCCTTTCAGCTTTCAGGGAACTATAAAGAACGTAGAGCTATACGAGATACAATACAGCTATTACCTATCGTTCTTAGGTATTATGAAACCAAATAATTTTACGTAAGACATCAGCAGTCACAAAACTCTCACTTATAGAGAGAAGAGAGAGTGCAAATCCTGAGAGAGAGCTTTCATTGTTATCAGAGGAAATTTTTCCCCAGAATTGGAGAAGCTCCTACAATGACTTTGCTTTTCAACCCGGTTTCCCACCTCAAGGATATGGGACTATAGTTATGGGTGATAGCTGATAGTGGCAGAGCAGGACTTGGCGTCTGGCGCACGAAAGCTCTTCAGTATTAGTTGTGAGGCCGTGTGTTATGCACAACAAAGTGCTACCAAAAAAAAAGAATAATACCATCGTGCTCTCTTCTAGGCGTTTTTTCTTTTCGCTTCCCGTATGTCCTTCAATAGGATTTTTGTTGTTTCCATAAAAAAAGAAATTATTAAAAATAAAATTTAATTATTTTTATGTGAAATTTATGTGAGTGAAGTGCTTAATTATTCTCCTCAATTCTTTGGTAATGAAAAGTGTGATATTCTTTTTAATTATAAGATAGTGTAAATAATAACTTTAATCCTTTTTATGCCGGTTGCTTAAGATAATTTCAAAATCAATTGAAGAAAGAAAATAAAAAAAATAATAATAAAAAAGTGCTATAGGAGATAGTTGATCATCTCAGGGTGAATGCATCATTAGTGTGCTACTGGTTGTCTGCATGTGCTTATGATTTTCGGGTAACAAGTAAGGACTCTGTGACGTAAAGTGATTTTACAAATTCTCCCCAAAGACTGGTGGAATTAAATTGCCAAAATAAGTGCACAGACAAAGGGTGAAATGGATAATCCACAATTTCTTTGTTGTTCTTTAGCTGCGAAAAAAAAGAAACAAATGTAACGACTCTCTGTATGATATTGTAGTCAGCTTTTATTGGAAGTCAGACACCATGACGCCACCAGGCGCTGTATCTCCTTTTGGGCATTTTTAAAGCATCTTCTGAGTAAGGGCTGATGGGCCACCCACATACTTTGAACCGTGAACTCTTGTAGCGGCAGTAATACCAACAACAACCGAAGAAAAGCAAAAGAAAAATTCAGCTCAACTAAAGGCAAAACACTGTTATATCATCCGATGAACACGGAGAGCGAAAGGATGTGAGCCAGTGAGCGAGAAAAAGTACAACGAAACGACGACGAACGGCGACCATTGAAGCGTGTGCCAGTTGCCGTAGACTCTACTGTTCTTCCCTACAGAGAGGACGACGAAAATTCCGCTTATAATTTCTGTGTGTGTTCTTTTTTCCTGCCATTGCCTGATTTTTTTCGGGACTCTTACGTAATTTTCTGTGTTTTACATATAAAAACTAAACGACTTGATTGGGGGGCGCACTGGGCGGTTGGGGTCTGTACTGCGAGGGAAAGTTTTTCTCGGCACCAAAAGGAGCCGAAGTTTTTTCTTCAGATGATAGGCATATCCTTTCACAGAGGGTGGTTGTTTTTGGAAGGGAAAATGTTTTTGTTTGCAGTTGTCGTATATTCTTTGCTCTTTATGGTTATTATTTTGTTTTGCTCCTTATTTTTATTTTTCGTATCGCCTTGTTTTTATTTGCACACACACACATATCCTTGGGAGGAGGTAGAACGTAGAACAACGCCAGTTTATTCATATCTCACTTTTGTACGTACATGATCGTGCGCTTTATTTTCGGTCCATATGCCTATCTAATTTTCTGTGAGTGTGTGGATTGATTATCATTCGAAGGATGTTTGCTTTTATTTTCTTCGAAAGAATCCCGTGGTTATGTTCTTGCATTTGTAAGTTCGTGTATAAATTGTGCGTTGTACTCTGTTTATTTAGGCGGATAACTATGAGTTTGGGGGGAGTTCCTACATGGGAAATTAGGGTCACCTAGAAATGCCATTGAACAAGAGAGAGAGAGAGAGAGAGAGAGTGAGAGTGAGATATAGCTGGCTGTCCTTGTAACGCTTATCTGCAACTAAGTAGTTGTTGTATGAGAACAAAAACTGAGTGGTTTTTATATTCAGGACGATTTACTGCTGGCATTCATAGACGGCTTATGTGAGTAGGTAGGGGTTGTTATTAGCTGTAGCTGTATCCTACCTGTACAGTTAGTCAAATGATGTTTACATTGTCTTTTTATGGCTCACACAGAATACGCTCTGGGTATCAAGAGGGGCATCGGAGTGCTTGTAGGATTTTTCTTCTGGCCAAGGATTTCAAACGTTTTCCTTGGAGAAATATTTGCTTTAACTGAAAGTCAATTCAACACTGTATAAATGGGGTCGGTTTTCATAATAACGGAATCTGCTGCAGTAGTAAGGTCAATGGGGTATGAAATGGTTTTCACATGGAAATATCTGTACTAAAATTTGTAAAGATCCAAATTTAGAAATTCAAACAACTAGGTACAGGAATTTATTTTTATGGTTTTTCAATTGATGAACGAAAAAGTCAGTAATCTTGGCTCTATAGCGGTCACCATTGACTGTAGCATCGTTTTAAAAAAAAGGGACGGACTAATTATTCCACCAAACAGTCAGTTTTTGTGTATGTAAGGGTGTCTTAGCATACACTTGAGGATTATCATCACTTCAAATACGGCAGTTTTGTTTATTGACGTAGGTATCCATTCAACCAAAAGTGAGCTTCATCGCTAAACAAAATTCGCTTATGAAAATACGATACGTATTTCGAATAGAAACATAATTTTTTTAAATAAATTTGCACAATCTCGAAGCGTTGTTCAGGCGTCAGTATATTCATATTGAAATGCCAAACCAAACTAAAAATAAATCACTTGACAGCTGAAAAAATGGCCGCCAGTTAAAATAGTGTTGCCAACTTAAAATACCTCTAAAAAATTCCTTTATTATTATTTACAAAAAAATATATCAACTTAAATTAGTCTGGCACGGGATTTTTAATCAAAAGCCTGATTTATTTTTGTACCATTATTCTTACATTGTGAAACTTCTACAGCTATAAACTACAGTGAAGGGGTGAAACGTCAAACAGTATCGCTCGAAGGATCATGTTAAACTTAGCTTAAAACTTGTAACATTGTGAAATAAAAATTAGTCAACCATTTGTTGAGAAACTGAATATGCTAGGTATCCGACTTCGATATTTGTATTATATATACTTGTGCTAAAGCCCCTTTGCTAAAATAGACAGTTTTTGTAAAACGAATTGAGTTATTTAGCGTATTTGCTATCAAAAAGAGCACAAGTCTGAGGTTGAATATAAAGGTAAACACTTTGGAATAAAAATTCTTACGACATTACACCTAAGAATTTTTTCCCCTTGACAGGTTTTTTTTTACTACATATTTTAGAATCGCAGGAAGAAAAAGTTATGGAAAAACATTTTAGAAGTATAAATCGAGAGGACTTAAAAAAATGTTTATATTCAACTATGCATTTTTTAATAAATTCAATTTGTGTACCTTATTCGCAGTTTCGTTCCCATCGGGTGAAACAGCAAAAATTGTTGCTACCAGGAAGCAAGCGACTCGCTCTCTGGTCGAGTGAATTGAAATCTACTGCTGATTTTCTTATGAAGTTTTTCCGCATTCAAGCAACTCTAAATCTTCGCGTTGCAAAGCCAAGAGCTGTATTCACTGGATAATTTACTCCCTCGTCTTAAATACAATTAGTATTCATGTGTAAAGGGACGAAGTTGTTACGATAGGAATTTTCTCCAGTATATTTCAGTTTTGGAGTCAGCTAAAAACTGAGAAAGGCAGTCCGTGACGCTACATCGGGGTTAGGTCTGATTTCGCCAGTATTTGGATATGATTTGCCTTAAAATCACCAGAGAACAGAAATACATTTTCAAATGCTGTCCGATAGATGAAAACATTTACTTCTGATATAAGAAGTGTATTTTTTTTTCGAATTTTCCACGGTTTTAGAGCATAAAGCGACATTTACAAAATTTTCTTAATACCTACCCTACTTGTGACAACAGTGGAAACTGCACTACCACGAACTCCTACGTCAAGTCAAAATCAAAACGTCAAACTATTATCTCCAAGAAAATACTTCCATTTAACTAAAATGCAACAATGTGACTCGAAGAATTTGTTCTTGTAAAATTCCAACAAAACGCAATAAAAGCAACAAATTTTTCTGACAGGACTTTGCAGCACAACACCAAAACCGAGCAAAACTTCCTCTTGCACTATTCAAGAATGCAATTCCATAAACTTTCTCCCAAAGAAGAGTGTTGGGTTGCTTGAAGTGGGTGGTGAGGAGCGGGTCTGTGCATGCAGAACAATAATTCATTTAGTTTGATATTTTCAGCTGAAGTTTCTGAAAATGTAATATTGACGTGGCAGGGCAGACAGGAGGGCCGCAGCAAGTAAATAAATAAGGAGGCTGAGCTGATAATTTGATGTTAAGAAGATAGAACGTTCAAGTTGTGGAAAATATTCGAGTGTTCTCTCTGTGGTACTTGAGCAGGAATTTTATTGCGAAAAATATTGTCTATGGCACAATTTTGTTGGTATTTGGCATATAGAAGTTTTGGTAAATAAAAATGTCGCCGAAGGATGTAGTAAGTGAAGTGGAGAATTAGAGAGAAATAGAAGTCCCTGATAAAATATCTAAAATGTCATTAGTTCACAGAAAGTCCCAGCTCAGAAGTGGCCATGTGCGGATATTTTTATTCGTTACTCGCACGTGTTAAAATGCTATTGACATCGACACGTTTTTTATAACAAGATTTCGAATGTACCTAGATGAGAAAGGTGGATAATCAAATATGGGTGGGGGTGGGGTGAAATTAAAGACGCGGTAGATATTCTCATTTGTTCCCTCTGCTGGATGTGTACCTGATAAATTATGAGTTAATACCTATCTTTTACTGGATAACCAAGGGAGCACATGAGTATCAAATTGAATTTTTCTTCGAATTGTGCAGCATGTGGGACCCACTTTGGATTTGATAAAACGCTACGAATGTTGAGATATTCGTGCATATGAATATATTATCAGGACATAATAAATTTCCAGAAAAGGATTCGAACAAGGAAATTTGATTTATTGAAGTGCTACATTATATGGATGGGAACAAACGTTTACTGGAAATGCATGGCTGTTTTGACTACGGCTAGATCTAGAGGGGTCTAGGATAAATTTGATTGTGGCCATAGATTAAATGAAATGGGACGCAATAAATTCAGCGGTTTCTACATGCGATTGCAGCTGATCTTTTGGAATGCAAATATTTACACGGACATTTCCCTACTGAGGAAGAGGTTAAGGAAAAAATTGGATGCGAAAAACGCTTTGTTTCGGAAGAGTTCCTTGGTTTCTTTTCATGTTACATATCTATGTGAAAAGCTTGTATAATATCATTTGGGATATTGAAGACTTAGAAATGAGGCACTCGCCGCTTTCTATTAAATTATTGATTGGACACCAAGCAGTTCCAAATATTCTTGCTGCTTTTAATGGATCATTATATTTGAAAAGAACTTAATTTTACTAAGCGTCTTGTGCCTAAATTTGCGGGGAAATAATAATACTCTTTAATATATAGAATTCACTGTTTTTATCATTTACCTACCTCAGTTTTAGAAGAAAGTGGGCTCTCAAGATAAATAGTGTTACCCACTAATGCCACGACAATTAGTTGCAAGATTTTTGGTTTATAGCATCAGCCTTACCCCATCCTTCAATTCACTTCTTTGTATATATCACACCCAACATAAGATATGGGCTCTTAGATTATTATCACCAAGCCGTATCATTTAAATCCCATTCCGCAAATAATGCCTATATTTATTATTTATTAACCATTGTTTCCTTACTGTTCACATATACTTAATATCATGTTCACCTCGAAAACTAGGTCAAACATCTTTATGCGTTCCCATAAAATGGCCACCTATCGTAAAAGTTATTCAAAATACATCTCCCAACAGCGTGTTTATTCAGATTCAAAGCACATACCTATACCTATAAATAAAACACTCTCAGTTCTATCTATCTTTTCACCCGAATAACGTTAACACCTTGAGGATATTTTTGAAAACTACATAGCCCCCCGACGCTGTTGTTTAATAGGAAAAGGATGTGTTTGTGTGTTCTTTTTGTCAAAAGCCTTGATGACCTCATTTGTAAATCGGCTTTTCAACTTTTCAAACCCACCTAAAGGCGTTTGCATTTTAAAATGCAAATACTTACCGACACACATGTCCAAATGGCATAGAACGGGTAGAGCGCGTTCAAATAAACTTTAACCAAAGAGCGACAACGTAGAAGGAAATTTATGAAATTCAAATTAATAATTAAAAAATCACGCACACGGTTCCATTGAAAACGCAAGACCTAACCAACGAATTAAACGTACAGTGAAATCCTTTCGTTTCCGGTAATTAGACACGAAGTGGAGAAACACAACAGCGCTAACTTCAAAGGTCAGGCTCAGGACGGACGTCAGAAACAGAATCGGCAGCCGATTGGTGTTCCTTTCACAAGAGAGTTGGAATGCTGTCGTGTCAGAACGTACTTGAAGTATGAGATTTGAAATAAAAATTACCTACAAAGTAAAATTTGCAGAGCCTCTGAGTGGATTATCGCTTTATGCTTTTAGCGTAACAAGCCAAGGAGTGCTATAAATTAACCGTAAAATATGCGTGGAATTTATTGTTTCATTCTTGGACGACAGGAAATATGAAAAGCAAAATAATTTCAAATTCCACATCCACACCTTCCAGAGGCAGTGCGAAGGTACTTTTACTTTACACACGGCTCATTTTGGGGTGAAATACTTTCTCGCCTCGAAAGTTACTTTTTATGTTCACAACATCCACCTTGTTCAAGAACAAAGTGTTAGCACACCTTTTCGCGGCAAAGCTCAACCTTGAAACACCCTCCTGTGGTGTGTGTTGTCACTCCATGGGATGCGGTGTCGTTTGGGAACTCTGTCGTACACGTTTTCGCCCTTAAGAGGAGAGAAAACTTCCTCCTATTAGAATTATCCTTGCCGAGAGGCAGAAACGCTGCACATTTCATGTAATCACCCAAGAAGTGGTCGAAACTTGCCTTCCAGTTTATATCTTTCCACATCGATCCTTGCCGAATGCCCACACACAGACATAACTTAAGGTAAGGTTTCCTACACTCTGTCTTCATATATAATGGGAGAACGATTAAGAGCCGCTCTATTACCAAAACATCGCTCAACACGGATGTACACATGCATACATGGAACAAGGAAGAAAGTGTAGCAATTTTTTAACAAGTTTCGAATTACTTGTTCTTTTGTACTTTGCTTCTTTTGCGAGTCGTGACCATTTCGTTTTTCATATTCTTGTTTGGAATGAAATTTGTCCTTGTCATCTGGGTGGATGCCTCGTTAGATTTCTTTTTCATCTGACACTGGTTTTCGTTTCATGTCGTAGCAGGAAGGTGATTTGAAACTTGTGTGTTTGCAAATATTTTCGGATTATTTTTTTTATTTTTATTTCAGTCATGATACTCGAGAATGTTTATAAACACAAGAGTATGGAAGAAAATGAATGGTTTCCAACTTCAAACCGCTTTTTTCCTAAAAAATATATGTTCAACACCCACTTAGCTACAGGGTGTTTAAAAAAAAATAATTCAAAGAAGTAAGTTAGGTACCAACAATTAATAAATTAACAACTTTTAGCGTTTAAAACCTAGAGTGACCAGATTGAGTTCGTTCGATAGACAATTGATTAATGTTAATTACAAATAACAAATTTTATCTTTCGTGCTTTTATTTTCAAGACATTAGTCTTCAAGCACAACTTTTTAAATATATTTTTTTTCGAACTGCACTTAGCTGAGGAGAGTGTAAATACCTATAATTTATTATTTTATTGTTATACGCAATAGAGTTACCAACAGCTTCATTTACCATACGAACCATTACGAATATTAACTTGGACAAACAGTTTTCCAGATATAAATTTAAAAAATTCCTCAAAATCGTTTTTTTTTTTGTATTTAACCTGACTTTACAGGAATTTATTTTCAATAAATAACATCCATCAAGCCGTGAACCATTTTTTTATCAATATTAGACATAGGCTTTTATATTTTTTCAGTTTATATCTTCAAACGAAATTCCAAGAAATCCCTGAATTTTAAAAAGGGTAGTTATATATATATTTTTACAAGTCTTCTATTTAAAAAAAAACATATTTTGACTTAAAGACTTATTTTTACGAACTCTGACAAATTCAGCATCACATTCATATTTTTAATGCATACATACGTAGGAGAAGCGTACTGAATGTAGAGTTAAAATAAAAATATATTTGTTTTTTATTTTTTATTTAGTTATGAGGCCTACTATCAGCAATAGGCACCCAATATCAGCATAAATAGTATACTTAGATATCGTTTCTGAGATTTTACAAACCTACCTCCAATTATCTATATATATAAAAATAAGTTAAATTGTGTTTGTCGCCAATGTTCTCTGTAATGCGTGAACCGATTTTGATTCTGGAAACTTCCCATGAAAGGTGACGTTAATACCATGGTTTGTAGGCATACATGGTCTTTCTAGGTGTATTGGCTCATGAGTTATAGGGGCGTGGCACCTCTCATACAAAAAATACGTTGAAAATCTTATATCTCGAAAACCACACAATCGATTGAGTTCAAATTTACACACATTCTTAGGTAATGGCACAGGAGTATTCCTGTGAAGTGAGGTCAAAATTTGGGAATGCCATCACCTAATCGTGAAATGCATGAAATTTTTGATCTTGCAGCTGCTAAGAACAAAGATGTCAGTGAATTAAACATTCCAAGATTCCTGGCGACTTGGTTTCGTACAAGTCTGTGAATGCAGTTACCAATGAAGAAGATGTTGTGAATTATCTAACATCATTTTTAATTTCGTTGGATTTACCAGGATTGCCTCCGAATAATCTCCAATTGAAAGTTTGAGTCACTATTATTATAAATAAATAAATATTTTGGCGCGACAGGTCTATGGTACCCAAAGCCTAGCTTCTCACAACCATTCGTTTTGTGTGGGTTTTGAATTTTTGGGACGAATGGAAGGGATCTACAATTTTACGCCGAGTCCAAACGGCTAATTGAGAAGCTCATTCATGACAGTTTTACTCTCGGATGTTTGTCAGACGTTCGCGAGAGGTGGCGCAGTGGAAAAAAACCTTAAGATGTAATTTGTCCCTTTCGGGATTCGAACCTGGAACCCCTCGCTTAGTAGCCCAACACACTACCACTAAGCCACTGCGCCGACTATTATTATGCTTCGGACTAATAATCAACGCCGTTTGTGTAATGGTAAAAGACTTTCTGGTAGAAGATTAATGGCTTATGTAATTGAAGCTCCTATTTTAACTGGAAAATTAAAAGGCGAAGATCACGAATCCCAATGATTCTATCTGATATTCCATTTGAATTTAAACGACTTCAGTTTTCTGTTCGCCTTGCGATTGCGGTTACTATTAAACAAGACTAAACTCGTACTTTTCCCACTCGACGAGAAGAAGATCGCCAAGGGTGAATCTACTCTTGAAGAATGCAAGTTGGCTGAAGGGCAAACGTTAGGAATTTGTGAAGTGAATTCATAGTATCCAGTTTTCTCACATTGACAGTTATATGCAGCCTGTTCGAGTGTTGGCAAACCATCGGTTTTGTAAATTTACACCGAAAATGGAAAAACCAAAAATATTGTGTACCAGAAAGCATTACAATAAAAACTATTTATCACTGATTTAAATGAATTTGAATTTTTTTTTGCACTACGAAGTGTGCAGGTTGTCCGCTATTAAAATTATAAAACAAACCAAGCAATGAATGAGAAAGTTTCGTGCGAACCAGCGGTGCACTTTTTCACAAGCTACCACAAATTGTGAAATAAAATGGTCTCTCGAAAAATTCCAATTGTCAAAAATTACGCACTAACTTTTTTAAATTTTATTTAATATGGTACACATACTTTCTGTCTCTAATTTACACTTAACTGGCACTCGATATGCAGATATGATTTGAAATAATATGTTGTTAAAAAATTGTTTACTTTGAAAAATAGTTGTTAACTCAATTCAAATTCTAACTCAGAAGTATGCAAATATTTTACAACTACAGGAATCGTTTTGTTTGCCACATATAACAGTAAATGCCATCAACGTTGGGCGCCACTTTCAAATCGACATCGGTCTTTGGAAATTATTTTTCCATCTGATTTATTTCCATCGAAAGGGTTCAAAAAGTCAACAATGGACCTGGAGCCAATAAAGAAACGTAAAAATTATATTACACGTTACGTAGGTTCGTCATTACGCAGGTAAATTCGTGTTCGTATCGCTAATCAATGCCGTGCAAGCAATAAAACGAAATACACACACTATAATACGCATGCAAGGACTCTCTTCTGCACCACAGCACTCACCTCGAACACACCAGCTTCGAATTGGTTAACTTATTGTTATGCAACATGTTGCCGGTTGCCGCTTTCATGCACGAACGAGCATCCATGAAATGAAAAAAAGGAACAAAATGTATCCTCACACAATACAGTATGTGTGAGTTATAATGTGTAGTTTATGCTACTGCGAAGGAGGGCGGTTGCAGAATAAATTAACCACAGGCAATGTGGAAAAATCACGAAATTATTGTGTACTTCCATTATGAAATTCCCACACGACAGTTACCTGGCCACATGACCCCCAGCCCCATTATCCTTTTTAATGTTGGCCACATGTGATTTTGAGTGGAAAATAACAGTAATAATCATAAATTGCCAGAGCCTCCCCGGTTTTATGTGCGAACTACAATTGCAAGTATTCACAGGACCTTGACGTTGTCAACTCGTGGAGTTATAATTTTTAATGTCTCTCCATTCATAATGCGAAAGTGAGCGCTCATTTCGTTGGAGGTACAGTCAACAGTGCCGATAGTGCGAATTTTGGTTCTGCCATTATGTTTGCTGGCTGGATACCGCTCACATTCGAATAGTATATTCCTTCAAGCCTGGGGGTGGAGGTAATTTATGGTCTGTTTACGTAAACAGCATTTTATTGGTTCATAAATTTCTTGTTGGATACAATGAAAATATTGCCTCGCTACCTATAGTCAGGTAAGATCGACAAATTGTTGCAAATAAATATGTGAGTAAACAATGGATAAAAATAGTAACAGCGGCAGTTCTATTCGCCAACTCAGCAGGAGAATACAGACTGCAATACCAATAGTGAGTAGTAACAGTGTGTCTGTGTATATTTGTGTAGGCTAGATGTGGGGGGTAGATTTACTGATTGCGCTGTTGATGGATTATTGTATCAGCTATACAGACTTGTGTGAATTTGGTTTTTATTACACCCATCCCGCATATATAAAACGAAGGCTAATAGGACTTTGAAAGGAAATCTACTCAACGTCGATATGGAACAAAGATTGATTGTTAAATATACCTATGGATTATTAGCGGATGGAGTAATATATCAGCCGATCGTGAGGTTGTATTTAGAAAATGGATGTTAACAAAAGAAGACTAAGGTCAATTTCACACGTAATACTTTTCTCTGCCAACTGGACGCTTGTAATAAAAGACAAAAGGACAATTTTGCAAGAGCTGCTTTTGTTAAGTTAAGATACCCGTAAGAGGTTTTAGTCAGGAGCGGTCTTCCATTGGCTTTTGGTACGCAGTTTCTGGCAATCATTCTCCCCAGAGCGGCGGTTGACGTTCCTTCCTTCTTAACTGCGTACGCTAGGCTGTGTTAGAAGACAGCTGTGCATCTAACAGCTAACAAAGACGAGCGGTTAAACCAGAAAGTAATCGTTGCCTCTATAGCCGCGCTGGTTTCAAAAATTATTTCAAATTCACTTCCCGGGGACATTTTTCAGGGGACTATAGCTACACCTACACTTAGCATCACTTCCTTGTAATTTTTGAAAATCAGACTACGGTTTCAATTTGAAATATTAAAAGTTTAACTGTCAAATAATATTCCCCTAATACCAGAACTTTGCAATTCCCGTGGCACCACCTATTTCTATTAATTACCAGTTTCTTGGGTTCTTCTTGGAGTCTTATTCTCTCGGCTGTTAAGATTACTTGTTTGTTTTAATAGTCACATACGAGTACAGACAAATTAAAAATTTCCTGGAAATATAACTTTCGAAGAGGGCTTTTAAAATTGTGAAACACTAAAACTTTATCTCCGATGCAAAAATACTTCATATGAACTAGGTACTCTTTGCATTTTCCATGAACCCCTCTGTGCATGAAGCTTAATATTTAATCCTTTTATAAGATGCTAAAATCACTTTCCAATTAAAACTTCACTCTCCACATACCTACATTCAAGAACCTCTTTCATCTTTTCCTAATTCTCTTACAATATTCTTCGCATAATTCTTTTCATTCGACTTTGTAGATGTAGGTTTCCCCCATTTAATGTAATAGCAGAAGTGAAACCATTCCTTCTTGTCGCTATAGACAAATACTCTGAGCCATTGAAAAGTATAAGTGCAAGGATATGCAGCTACTTTCAGCACTTCTTAATTTTACTTAATTTTATTTTTTATTTTTCGGAAGATCTTAAAACTTCTCCCTGCAATTTGCAACACTATACATGTGTGTACTATCAGCAAAATGGATTACAAACAAAGAAAAAAAAACAGATCCCAGGATGAAGTTCCAATAGCAGATGTATATTTTCATGGCATTCCTATCTGGGTAGTCCTATAATGAGACAGAGAATGTTCGCATGTGCAATCAAAAGATTTCGCTTCATTGCCAGAGTGTAGGGGTATAAAAGCAACGAGTGTGTTTTATCGAATTAAGTTGGATAGCGAGTGAGTGGGTTTTTCTCAAATGTTCTTTTAAAAAATTAAAAAAAAAAACCTTATACGAATTTAATGCTGGATACTTTAAAGATTACGACTATCCAAGTGTGTTTTATGTATACAAACTCATGACGAGAGATTTAAGTAGATATGTAGCTAAACAATTTGCAGATAAATTGTGTGCGCTTTAAAATGAAGAACGCTATCACTGAAACTTTATATATTATTTTCTTTATTGCTAGGTAGTCGTAAAGGGGAATTCTGCGTATCTATTAAAAGCAAGAAAAATTGTATATAAGAGCGAGATCTCTAGATGTGTTGTCAAAACAAATGGAGCCTTTTTACTTAGCTTAGGAAAAAAAAATACCTACTCTGTGTTGAAGTTTCAACAAGAAGGAGGTAGAAACGTGTGTGGGTGTGCTTTTCTTTTGAGAAAATGTTTATCAAATGTTGTTCTTAAATTGAACAAACACAATACAGTTGAATTTAAAAT
The DNA here is from genome assembly GCA_936431705.1 of Cheilosia pagana. Taxonomy (NCBI): domain Eukaryota; kingdom Metazoa; phylum Arthropoda; class Insecta; order Diptera; family Syrphidae; genus Cheilosia; species Cheilosia pagana. Next base: position 58,181,025 of record OW386168.1, on the reverse strand, counting down.
AATAGTATTCTTAGAAGCTGCGACTAAGACTTTGTGTCGTAATGTGTTTTGCATGACACGGGAGAGCGATGCTTGGTAACATTACCCGAAAGGGACACCAGTTGGATCTGTTCTTCTAGCCGTTAAGCAGTCATGAGCAATATGAAATAAATAAAATAAAAACGCTTCGACTAAAATTCGAGAAAAATATTGAGAGGAGAATAAACAAAGTGCCAGGCGGACTTACAGCTGAAAGTATATCAGAGAAATGCAACCTCAATATAGTTTGCGGTTGCACAAAAAGGAGATCAGCGAAACTGTGTGTACTATTAATTTCCTTCACTTATCCTGTTTGTATCCATGTCAATTTTGACAAAATGAAAATTATTGGAGAACGCTGCCTGGTCCATTAGAGTGGGAAAAAAACTTCAATTCTAGACGTGAAAAAAAGACCGGGATAAAACGATGTGACTTTTTCAACACCACACTTGATAAAAATGCGCAAAATCTCAGAGACACAATCTTTCGCATGCTGTGTCGCGAAAAAGGGGAAAACTAAGTTCAATATATCAAAAAAATAGAACACACAAGATCAACGAAGTGATGGGAATGTGTTAGTAGACAGCTTATATGCTGAGGTGGTAAGGAACTTCATTTGTATCGGTTTCATTACCAACCCTGATTTTCGACGAAATAAGGAAGTATCACTGTTTTCTTAAATAACTAGTCAGTCGAGTAGTTAGGTTTTGTCGAGAAATATTATCCCAGTTGTGCTATATCGCGCAGATGCGTGGATATTAACGAAGGTGGAAGAGGAAAGAGGATATCTTCTGGGAGTGATTTTCGGTACTCAACTCAGCAAACAGTAGAACATTAGATTAAAGAGACTGGTTTGACATCAAAGAAAGTCCAGGCGGGCAAATCGGAGAGCATTTGTCATTCACTTCTTTAACATGAAACGTTATCATCAAAATTTGTATTACGTTTAAGATGCTTTTGTCATACCTTGTTCAAACTGCTGGTTGTCAAAAGCTAAGCTAAGCTTTAAGTCCACATTTTTTTTTTTCTAAAAAATAACATTAAACACTTTTTCTTTAAATTTAGCCACAACAATTTCCTAAATCTCAAAACGAGTACAAATATTAAGAGCAACCGGGTCAATTATCTCAGAAAAAAGTCCTTCCACCGATATAATCACCTGATGCCACCAACTAACCATGTATCTTTTTTCTCTTTCCAGGTTTCACCTACAGTAGTGTCCTGTGCAAGTGCAAGTGAATAAAAGAAGAAAACATAAAAAAATATTAAAGAAAATATCAAGAGCGACATAACTCGCTCACTAAAGTGAATAGAAAGTATCTGCACTAATTACCAAGTACTCCTTTCAATTGCCAACATCGCACAATCAACATGGGCAAGAAAAACTCAAAATTGAAGCAGGACACCATCGATCGACTAACCACAGACACATACTGTAAGTATTAGCAATTCCAATATTTTATTACAGTGTTCACTCTGCCAGCGAATTGGGGAGATGTAGTAAAACGAACTTCAAAGGATCATCATAAATATTTTTCTTTCCTAAGGAGCGTGGGTTTTCATTTCAATTCAGTGAATTGACCGAACAAAGTCAACTCACCCGGATTCTATCATAGGACATCACAGTATAGCCCACCCAAAGGTATCTCCGTCTTTCTCTTCGTGTTGGCAGGTGACTTTTCCTTGAACTTTGTGGTATGCCTTTAACATTCCTCATGGTCTGACTGCATTCTGTGCGGTTTCTGACTCTTAAATTATTGATCCTTTTCGTCACTGTATAATGTTTGGTCGATTGAATGTCACATAAGAGGTACCACCGACATTCTATGATATAACGTCATTGCTTAGCAAGAGGAATTCCTGGTCAATGCTTTTCGATTTTTCTCCAAATTATATCTATGGTTGCACTATTTTTTGTGATTTTGTTGACTTTGGCCTACAGCCATGTCGGAGGGAGCATCTTTGTTTTATTTTTGTCAATTTCATTTTCGGTTATAAGCAACTGCGAAAGAAGGCCACTAAAAGCTTTTTGGGAATTTATGTTCACTTTTTCGAATTGAATGAAATAAAATTTCGGATTATTGCCTGCCTGATGAGAGAATATTGCTGTCCTTCGTTTACGAGTATTGTTGGATTTTATGGCTGACCGGGGGGAAAGAGTTAATAAAAAGACGCAACGAAGATGGATTGATCTGTACGAAGTGCTTTAGATGTCAAATGGCATGTGGTGACAATGTTTTAAAGGATATAGAGTGGCGGCAATTTATCGGCGCCGAATTGATGAATGCGGTTTTGAAGGACACGTAGCCTGCTTACATGGAAACAGTTGATGTATGTTTATGTTCGGTCTGATTAAATGGAGTAATACTTGTGCGTCCATAAAGTAGCTCATTCAATTACATGGCAAGGGTATTTGTGTTGAGCTTAAGGGTTTCAATTTCATTTACAATTGAAGACGATTAAAGGAGCTTACCTTACAACAGACTGTTGACAGTAGGCAGTCCAGTCATTCGCTTTCAATCAATCAATCTGTGCATGGCAAGAGCATTATTTTAAAGCGCCGCTCCACCATGGCAATTGACTTCAATTAATCACCCCACTGAGATGGGAAATACTGCGTTGTTGTCAATTTACACATTACCTACTGGCCAGTGTGTGGCAAGGGTCCTTTATTAAGTTTACTTACAAAACAATGACGACAAACTTTACTTCCAATAGGAGTGGGGCTTAAGTGCTGCAGCATAAAGAGGGTGTTTCCACTACCCGTAATCGTAAATGACAATACACCACAGAAGGTAGCAGGAACTACCTCATAACTATATAAGCAATGCATGCTCAGGGAGTTCAGATTAAAATTTTAATTGATAAACAGGAAAACTTTATGAGGATATAATGCATTTTTTCTGTATTTGTATCCTGTTGAGCGATGGCAAAAAAAGTGCAGTATATATAAAGGACAACTTTCGCAATTTCTGCTGGCAGTAAGTTTGAACAAAGTTTTGTGAAAATGTTTCACCTGGCAAAAGGCTGGGGGTTAGTCCAAAGAGATAAAGAGTCAAAAGTTTTAGTTTTGTGTTTCGCAAATTGCTAGTCATTTTGACACATTTGATATTTTAGTGCCGCTTGTTTTTAAGGAGTTTTTTTCTCTGGAGATCTATATCGATCTATTGAATGGGAATGCGAAAAGAAACACCACCAGTCTATGTTTAAATTCTAAATCCTACAGCCCTTTAAAGACCTTTTAATTGATATTTAATAAACTATTTAACAACGCAAATCTATATTCTTTTCTATTCCAAAAACAGTGGCTCTTTTTACATCAAAACTTTGCCCAAAAATTCACCTCCAAGGCAGAAATCTCAACTTTGTCATCGTCTCCTTAGTTTTGCGATGAAAAATGTTACAAATTTAATATAATAATCTTCAGCCACATTATTTACCCTAATGCTCATTCTGTGTTATCGCCTGACCCAAATCTGTTAGATAATCTCTCCTTCCCTCAACCCGTTATCCTCCACATCCGCACTAACAGCCATCCATGCAGAGAAATATAGACTTTTAAAAAGTCCAACCAAACAATGACAAAAGTTTAATAGATAAATAAATGTGAACACATTCCTTTTATAGTCATTTTGTTGTGAGTGAAAAATGCCGTAGAAATGAACATCCTTGGGGATTATGCTCTGATCTTAATCTTCTTTTCTTCTTTTTCTTGTTGGCTGTTCCTACCTATACCCAAGCCTATTTTTCGCATTAAAAGTTCCCCCAAATGAATGCTATTCGAATTTAACTTTTCTTTATCAGCACCACTTTCTTCAGTTCAGCGTATATATGCCGCCCACCTATAGCTCCCCCAAAGGACTAATGGGCCATTGCAAAGGGGCTAGTGTGCAATAAATTAAAATAAATCGACGATATGGGGATTTGGGGCTACCATCTACAATATCCTTCTCTCGGGTGTCTTGTGGGATTGTGTGTGCTGCGACTAGGTCACATCGCAGTTGTGTATAGTTTTCGCACAGTTTTTGAGGTTAAAATGAAATTTTGAACTTTTAACCTTGACACGTGGATATTCTACTTGCACGCAAGTCGGTTGCTTCCAAACTCTGACTAAAGGTCGATGTCTATTTCAATTTCATGCCACTCCTTGGGTGTAGAGGTAGATGTGGGTTCGCTATTTTTGGCGGTTACCGATTCTATGAATAGTTTGGGAGTGTATACCTTAGCAGCTACAGCTGTATGTAGGTGTGTCAAGTTAATTGTCAGCATGACAGTGATATTAATTTACAGTGAAATCCGGTGAGTTCGAATGTTCCTCGGAATGTTCGCGTTACAGGGAGACTTACGTTACGTGTGTGGTTTTGTAAGAACTACTGTGTATGCGGCTATGGCAATCTATTTCAAACAGCAGAGCTCTTGTCTTAAGTTTGTACCAGTAGTCGGTTACGAAGCGCTTTATGGTCGGAGAGTTTAATTTGGAGTTTCATTCCGATTTGGACTGAGATATGTGTGTGGTAATTGAGAACTTTGTTACTGGGAAGCTCCTACGTATAGAGGTATCATATATGGTTCGCTTAATTGCAATTTTAGTACCATTAAGCAATTGCACTTTAATGAGCCATATCCATATTTGAGTTAGATTGTTTGATTTGATGTTATTTAGCTATGGTATTCCCAGGCAAGCTTCTATGTATGGCATGTCAATTCCATCAGTCTGAAAAAAAGGCTCGATTGCAAAATCTTCATATTTGTGTATTTATATTACATTCGAATTTTTGAGAAATATTCATCAAAATTGGATATAACATATCTGATAGGATTTTCAATTGATCAGCCTCCCACTCGGTTGCCATCCATCCAAGTACGAGGCCTGATTACCTCGAGCGGTCAACCATGTCAATCTTAATTAGAACAATCGACTGACTTATCCATTACTTTACTCTTAATTTGCACCGGCGTAATCAAGCTGATCGTCTGACCTATTAGATGCACAAAGCAACCGAGTAGTTTTGCCTGTTTATTGTAAAAATTTCCACATCAATGCAATTCGATATACAAAGAAATTCATTTTCTCTGGATTCAGCGACGCATTTCCTCCACAGAGTGGCGTGGCGGGTACGGGGTACATTGTGACCTTTTCCCACTCAAAGGCTGATGATTTCTTTTCCCAGGTCCCAGCCCAAGCGAAAAAATATACAATAAACGAGGAACAATTTAATTCCTTTGGTATCCATGATCTACCCCCATAGCAATTTACTTATTATTTTCCGTATTGTCCCGTGTCCGCTGTGGAATTTTAATACTTATGTTGAGATCTGAAATGCGAAGAGAGATATACCCAATCATCGGGCAGGACTTTTCTATGAAAATTCCAGCACTAAGATGTTTTTAGCTTTTTTATCTCCTGACTGTGTATTTGTTTCTTTTTTTATTTATTTCATGATTCGCCTTCGTTGAGTATTTTTATTTATCTCAGTCTCCCGGCTTATATTGTAACATAAAAGATGGCTTTAGCCTTAGAATGGTATTCCTTTATATATTTGTTGTTGGCTCTGTGTTGGGGTTGGTGATTTAATTTGAATGTGTCTGTGTTTGAGGATAATAATTGAGTGGATTATTTTTCATATGAATTTGGAATTTTTATTGGAAGGAGGTTATCTGTCAGATTATGCAAAATGCTACACAAATTTCGACGGTGTAACATAAAGAGAGAGGGATCATTTTGTGATGCAATTAAGTAAGAACAAACTCGGCGAAAGGACATTCCTTTTGAGAATGACTTAAGTGGGACGGATTATGAAGATTGAGTTGTCGTCGGCTTATGAATGCATGAGCTGTCATTTGCATAAATATTCAGAGTACCTATGGTGATGATAGACGATAAAAAATATTGTGGAAACTTATACGAAAAGCGAGTGGGCTTATGAGCGTAGTTATAGTTAGTACCTCCTTCTTAAGCAGACATTAGTTTCTATACGGGGGGTGCTCTGCGCAAGCAATTGTTGTTTAGAAAGTTGAGATTTTAAAGTAGAAGTGCATAATTAGTGGCACATAATGGATCACATTTCGTGAGTCATTACAGAGCCGCTAATAGTTCTGATAGGGAACTTTTTACAATGCGCAGCGCGGTGCATTTTCATGAAACATATAACTTGTATTCCTTTATACTTAAATGCTGCTTTATTTAATGGTTGCATGTAAATATATACGTTAGAAACTTCGCTCGCGTAAGTTTTCTATTTTTTAAATGGAAAGAAGGAGCCTTTACATAACCTTCTGGTAAATGTAAATTTAATCACATTGATGCATCATTGATGTAAAAAACGAAAACGGTCCAAATTCTTATTCAATTAAAATAATGGAGTATGAGTTCTTTTAACGATTGATTTAATGCACAGGAAGCAACCCACTATATACTTCAAGTTTCAGGCCTAGGGACCCCTCCGTAGAATTTTATGAATGATGAGATTCTATTTGTACTAATATAAAATTGAGTTTTGCATTCTTCTTGACGGATGTGGAGTGTGGACTCTACTTCGCTCCAATTCGTAAATTTGTTTCACAATTTTCATGCTGAAGCACATTTCTGGGCGAAAATTATGCTTCAACCGGCGCCAGCTAGAAAACCTGAACAGAGAATACAATTCTTTCTAAGGATTCTGAATCTTATCATAATATGAACTTACCAATTACCATAGGAACTTTACTGGTATGCTGATCTTCGTAATAGGTAGCGATGCTTTATAGTGCACTAAGTTAAGCTATCAAATTTGACCACCTGGAGTGTAAATCTTTTACGGTTGGCCAATATCGAAATCCAGTTTGTAGGATGAGATAGCATTTGAGTAGCATAGTCCCCCTTAAAAAAAATATTCTTTACTTTGTTATCTGTATGCAATTACCTGTCATTGCAAATAACTCAGAGCCTAAGACATTCGAAGCTGAAATATATGTTTGATGAATATACCCCCAACATCTTCTATTCATCAAAGAATTCCGAAATCAATGGCCAAATATCAGGAAAGAGAATCAATCTATATTCAAATCATAAGATAAATAACCCACTGAAGGGAATCACCATTGATTTGTATGGTAAGTTCTAAAAACAATTTAGCAGCCTAGTATAGCGAAAATAAAAAAAACCGGATGTCTGTAAACTACCAATCTATATGAAATTTATTAAAAATTCATGTAACTAATGCAGTGGAAAAGGCTTTTATAATTATTGTGTGTCAAAGGAGTTAAGCAAAATATAATGACCAAATAATAAAATATAATAGTGTGTAGGTATACAAATTAGAAAATATAATGGAACGTTAATTCCAATAATTGTTAGATACAAAAAAGGTGAGTTAAATTTTTGTAGGTTTCCGCGAGATGAATCTGTACCCGAAGTTTTTTTATTGTTGAGAAATATATATATATATTTTTTAATTGCTAGCAACAGAGTTTTGTTTATTGGGTTCCGGATTCAGCTCATGAAAACCTACAAGTCTCCGAAAGTAAACCACAACTTTTGATGCCCTGTACAGAGATAAGAATGATCGACTTGCTTCACATTCCCTCGCTTGAGGCTTTCGATCGTATTTGCAACAATTGTTGCGAATTCGGTCGCCTAAGTACGGTGTTATGTAGGTATGACTCATAATTAATGTGAACTAAAGTTTTGAATACTCACAATTATGCTGCCAACTGATGATTTCGGTAACTGGTTATGACCGTTTTTGAAGGTGCAAAAGGCCTTCACAAAAAGGCACGGCATGTTCGTAATGTTGAAGTCACTTTTCTTCTGTCCTTTGTTCATTCTTCTTTCTTTATTCTTTTTTCGTTTTTTTCTGCAGTTTTTGATTTTTGAGTTTCGACGCTTGTATTTTTCGTTTTGTTTTGATTATTATTTTTTATTTGACAGCAAAAGTCAAGACGTCTGTTGTTGTTTTCTTTTTATTAAATGGAAGTGTTTGTTTGTTTTAAAGTATGTAAAGTAAATTAGAGTGCCTATACAGAACAAATGGCAGCTGAAAAATACAAATATGTGCATACCTACTTTGATTTTTTATGGTTTCGTTGTACCTACCATGATGATGCGGGAATCTTTTTTTATCGCCCAAGAAACTTGCAGCCTCTGCATAGTTCTTCTTCAGGCCCTTTTTCATTGCCTGGTATGTCTTCATGTTCAGCTACTCAGCATATCGATGTCGGGTCAAGGCTTGCCTTCCGCAGACCCTCATGCTACTCTTGTCATTGATAAGACTTCCGCTTGACACACTGAAATGGTCCTAGAGGCGTATTGATGTTGAGATGCGCAACGATCTACAAAAGACGCCTGACCCTACAGCTACAGCCGTGTCTAGTTTTGATCCATTTACGGAAATGAAGGTCTTGTTTACTCAAGAAGGGTCTTATTAATTCTAAGTATGGCGTGATGTTGTCCGTGGTACAATAATACTCTCTACAAATGATAATTTAAAGGCACTGCCTTTTTTAAGAAGACTATCATCTCTATCACTAAACGCAAATTCATTTCGTGTGGGAATTAATTCCCCTTAACCGGCAAATTTTGCTGAATAATTTATCAGCTGTCCCAATTAGTGTTGTATTGTTTTAGGCACGAGATTTGGCTCTTAACATATAAGTATTCGTTATCCCGACAAGAATTCCGGCTATTAATCATAATTATCGCAAATCAATTTTAGTACTAGTCCAATCAATATGACATTCATCTATTCAAAGTGGATAACTATCTCGATAATTCCCTATTGACACCAAACTACTAATCCCTCCCAGATAAGGGGGATGTATTCCCTGACCTAGCCAAACCACGGACTACGGAGTGGTTAACTTAAGAAAATATTCGATTACACACTCCCCCGTCGACCACTTAATTATCGAAACAGAACCCCGTACGAATGTGTGGTATTATTTATTGATTGCTGTATCTGACATTGACAGCTTCCATTGAACAATCACTTTGAATAAATGATTTGGTCAATTTGTAAAGTGCCATTATATGCTTTGCAATTCGACATCGGCATCGGCTATGGGTGAGAGAGAGGGCATTGTTATGGCTGGGGAGTACCTATTTGCCTGTGCGTCTAGCTTGGAGTAGTATACGTAATTGCAGTCTATCGAATCGATTTTAATAGAACTATAATAACGACTGACAGATTTCCCCTGGTATTGTGCTGTAAATATATGAGGGTTTCATTGAACTCAATTTCATTCACAAAATGATGGTAATTTTGAAATGGCTTTCATTTTCAAATCGATAGGGCGGCAAACAAGGGGTGGACTGGTCCGACAAAAAGGCATTTAGTGTGGATAGTTACGTCACAAGAGTTGTTGTCCTTAATGGCCATTTCTATTTCGGGTTTGCGATAAGTAGGTACAAGTGATCAATTCAACAATTTGTCGATTTTATTAAGCACTTTTAACACACTATGTGTGCCACAAAAACAACAATTACTGCTTACGTTAAAAGAATTTCTATTTTCGAAAACAAAATATTTTCTCTTCCAACTTATTATTCCTTGGAAACCTTTTCTCTTACGAGTATATTTTTCTTGCATTTATCGAGCACAGTGGGTAAGCCAATAGACGAAACCATTTTATTGAACAAATAAACGACAAATTGGGTAAACAAGCAACTCCCTCGCAGGGGCTGCTACTGCTACTGCTAGTGCTAGATGCGGTCAGTATTGCATGAGTTATTATTTCCCTCGTATTGTGGATTGGAGTGTTAGGTGACTGAACCACTAGCAATGGTGGGTGACAACCGGATAATGGTTGTTCTATCCAGTGACTCCGAAGAGTCTGCAATTTTTTTTGTTATTCCTCTTCCCAGAAGTGACAAGCAAAATCAATTCTGTGCACACACGAAGACTTACTTTCCGGTCAGTTACACTTAAGTTGGTTTTGATTATCCTTAGTTGGAGTGTTCATTTCGTTGCAATTTTAGGATTAAGAACAGTGCGAACAAATGTGACACGGAAAAAATGAGTTTTTTTCTGATCCTAATTTTGTGTTGATGGGTAGATACTAACAATATATTGAGCTTTATAATTTGTGGGTTGGTGCAGCCCGTTTACAGTACTTTTTATGACCTGCTTTTACACAAGAATGTATTTGTAGGAAGAAGGTAAAAGTAAAAATTTAAAATAATAATTCGCTTATCCATTAAAAGGGTCGCGGATAAAGAATGCTTCAGTAGACCCACCAATTTCATTTTCAAAAATATAATCCAGTGTGACTCTGCTTTGAAAACAATTACTGCGTACACTAACACCACTTACTATACCTTCCCGTTCGACAAATAACTAACGACAGAGTGTAAAACAAAAATTATACAAACAAACAGTCCTTCGCCAGAGGACAACATCTATCAACATATATTGAATTTCCCACACCTCCAGTTGCTACAGCTACACCAAAAATTGAATCGATGCCAATGCTATGTTTATGGGTGTTTTCGAATTTCTCAATTTGTATTTCGACTAAACAAAAGGCTCTCTATCCAGCAGTCGTAAATTAATTCAAACCAACTGAGCTTCCACTACCATCAACACGAAAAAAACTCAGAAAATTTTGAATCTACCCGCTGGCGACTTATCAAATACTCTACCAACCCATTGTGTAACCAAAGCAATACACTAGCCACCCATTTAGTTGGTTCGGGGGATGGTGGCGGCTTTACCACAAAAGCGTTCGTCGATCGTCGCAAAACAAAACATGCAGTTTGGCAATTATCGTAAATTGAAATGTCAACATTTGACTTTGTATTTGCTGATGGTTATTTTTGAATTTTCGTCGCACCCAGATACTTTGCTATCCTCTACTTCACTTCAGTTATTGGTTTTTTTTGACGCGTTTCTTTTCCAGTTTAACCAAAGGGTGGGTGAATTGGTTCTCTTATATTGTAGATTCTTTGGGCCTCATATAAAAGGTAATCGATTCAAGGGAGTTTAGCTAAACAGGTGGAGGAAAACAAAATCAGTGGTGACCTTTAGACACAAGAAGTTTGGAGTCCAAATTACTTTGTGTGCATTTTGTGGCGAGGCAATAAGAGACTTGGAGAACTGCCAGCGCTGGAGATTTATTAGGAAATTGAGTTCCAAATTTTACATTTGGGGAAAACAAAAATATGACCACTGCAGTGGTTTGTGTTTTTGCGATTAGACGACAGGAAATGGTGTACTCAAGTTTTACTTATAACTGAGGGCAGATTTATGGAAGCAATTTGTGCCTTTACGAATTTTTGTTTGAGACAGAGAGTCGGAAGAGGAACAGTGAACTTAACTTGGAAACGGAAGCGAGCGGGGACCTTTATTTATAAAGCTTGCAGTTTATGCTCTTGCTCTTTGTTAAGCAGTGTAGGCTCTTGTACGTAGGGCCTGAAGTGAACTATCGAAATGTATATCGATGATCAAAGAGTCTTCCTCTGCTAAACCATAGAGCAGTTGTGGATACGGTTAGTGCAAGTAAGAGCTTCGCTTTTTCATGGCATACGTAAGAAATTACAGTTCCCAGTATAAGAGCGAAAAGGTTAATTTAAAACCAAATGTTGTTCCGTTTGCCTTTGCCGAAGATCAATAATAGTTAGAAGGAAAAACGGGACAGATATCGGTAGCTATTACTATACTTCATGGACTACGTAAAATTGTTAATAAAATGCTATTAAGCTCTTCCAAAACGGATATTTGCATATTCCTACCATCAATGCGTACAAATTGTATAATTGATGTCACAAAGAGATAGAATCTACACCTCTTTCAATTTGCAAGGCCACGTATCCACGTAACCAATGGTATCGCATTTTCAAAATCACATTATCCCCCTCATGTATTCTATTTCGTTCGTTACAGACTCCGCATTCAAGTTCCATTCAACTTTATCTCTCACCCAACTGCAAATAAATCAACAAAGCTCGACACAAGAAAGAGAAACATCCTCTGCTGCTCACAGCTTCAACTACAAACGTATTCCAATTTCCGTTGCGGTAATCGTAAATCTTCCAATAATAGTTGCAGACATTCCATAAAGCCTCTCAATAGCATCAGACGAATCACAAAGGCCAGATTTATATACAAATGACTTACACTTGCTCACCTCTTGCTACCTTCGAACTCAACAAAACATCGGTGCAAGATATCTTGGGATATTTAAATAACTTCAGATCCAAAATTAGACACCAACCCAAAAACCATTCGTCATGTATTTTCCCTCCACGAGGTGGTATAAATAGATCCACTTCAATGGTCCTTTGAGCCAAATAAAATCGAACATTGATCCACTTACGTCATTTAAAAGCGTCAGAGACCGCACTGAAATTTCAAAAATTTCAACTTCAATAAATATTTGAGTGGGCTTCAGTGAAGAAATCGGGAAAGCCGATTTTGAATCTGAGTATTCTGAGTAGCTAAAGAAATGGAATGTGTGCGTGTGTGTATTAGATGAGAGTACCTACTAAGGGTTTTCATCCCTTTGTCAACGCAGAGTGTATTTTGTCCTTTCGTGCGTCAGAATTACATTTTCTTTTGACTAATTTATAGGCATACGTGCGTTGAATAAAGACAGCACTGGGTAGGCATGAGTGGGAAATTTTTAAGAATTTATGCAGCATAACTCATTGCTGGCAGGGAGCCAACATGTAACAGTAAGAGACACACCTCGCATCCTCATTAATCTCATTCATTTGGCGAAAGTGTGTACACAGAGACATGCGAGAAGACACACTTTACGGAACGCTTCATCTTCCTTTCCATTTTTTTCTGTGGACAATGGCATTCTAAAGCTGTTACAAGTACCCTAGAGCTGTGGTAAGAATTTTTTTTGGCACAAACAAAAGGACGCTAAGATCGCCCTGCAGATATTTTACCAACAGTAAGCTGTGAAGCCTTACATTGGTTAGCACTATAACGCCAGTCTTTCTATCACCAGCACTTGCTCTTCTTTTTTGCGGTGTAATACAAATTAATTTCCCTGCCTTTTTGATTAATACCATTGGAAGGGGCCTCCTTGCCACTGAATTTAATGCCGCTACCATTTTTATCGTCCTACGATTGTGCGCAGCCATTTGGGCAGCGATATGTTTGGTTGATTATTTTCGGGGGCAATAAATTATAATGATAAATTTTTCGTAATAAGACGATGACGCTGCTTCCTGTGTCCTGTACAACTATTTATCAAGTATTTATTCTGGCTTTAAGTCGTTTTTATACGCACTTAGTGCGGGTGGGAGTATCGATGGCTATTAATAGCCACGCTGAGTACAAACTTGTGCGTCTTCGTAAAGAGTTGGATAATATTACGTATACGCCCGAGGGTATTCTATAACACTTTTTAAAGACTTTCTCCTGTTTTTGGTGCTTACTGTTGAGTTTTATGCGATCGATTTATATTCAAAGTGCGTTCCTTGGCGGGTCGGTCTCGGTGCTTGTGGTTTTATCGACGGAAAAAATATTGCCAACAGGCGAGCACGATGATTATAATGAGGATGGTGGATGGTTTGGGTACTCGTGCATTTTTTATGTGAGGGCGATGAATATTTACGGCGATTGGTGGGGGAAATTTTTACTTTCGCTTTAGTTATTTTGCTGACGAATTTTATAGGGAGAATTGGTAAATGATAAATGGAGCCGTCGGCGGTGCAAACTTGTTGAGTAATTCAGTAGCCGTCGATCTTTGGGAATATTTATTCGAACTGTACTTACAGAATTTCAGAAAATTCGTCGAGAAAACGAAGCAAGTTGAAAACTCTTTGCTGGGGAATCGAGCGAGAGTGTCCTTTCGTTTGATTGAAGCAATAATGTCGCTCAGGACTGTACAAAGGACACATTTGTATATAGACAATAATGCCAATCCCTTGTAAAATTTCCCGCAAAGTCGACTTTCAGCTTTTAAGCTTCGTTGAGCGCCGCTTAAAGTGATACTGACAATGTTCTAACGTAGGTCTTACAGTCCGCTGATGATTCTGTGGTTTCTCACTGAAAACATAGTATAAAGGCCAGAATGGCATCTCCAGGGGCACTTCTTATACAAAAGCTACTTTAAAATTCCGACTGTCTCCTGATTTTGAACGGCTTAATAGAAAGATTTTCTCAATAGTTATCGCGGGAAGCTCACTGATTAATGATGCTTTCCTTCTTTGCTTTCCAGATGGCACTTGGAAAATATTTCAATCATTCACTACTATAAAACCTTACTCAAATTTAATGGCAAAACAAACAATTAATATTCAAATCGCAGTAAACACAACAGCACAATAAGTTGATATCAACGCGCCCTACCAGTCCACATGCAACTTTGGGTTACAATTTTATGTAAAACCCACATCCTTTTGTTTAAGGATTTTCAATGACAAAAACCACACCCCATACATTAAATACGACCAAAAGTAAAAGTGTTCCCTCTATCCCCAACGAAACACACAAAGACAGACACCCCCGCACAGCAACGAACATGAAATTATGCAGAGAACTTTAACCGCACAAATATTTCTCTACCATGACAAAACAAACAACATTCCTGGGAGACGTAGTCAAACACAAAAGCTTACTTAAGCCATGAAAATTATGTACAACTCTCCTCAACTCTTCTCGACTGAGTACGTAGTGATTCCGCAAAACCCTCTCATGGAAATCGTGTTTGTCATTTAAATGAGCATTTTTGGTTAATTTAAGCAGAACATCCCTTTCAGTGCGGACGGACGATGTAGGGTGTGCCGCTTTTTGTTCCAGTTCCAATTGAGTGAATGTGAAATTACATCTTGTGGTGGAATCGCTTGGAGTTTGTAACTTCTATTAAGTAATTAAATTCGTATTCCATGATACCACTCCGGGTTTAATTAAAGCGGGGCAACCCATTTTAATATTCACCCGAAAAGATGTAAAGCCGAAGGAGTAGCACAGATCTTCAAAAAAGGACACAAAAACAATCATCACAGAGCACACTCCACCAGGGTACAAATAACATCCCTTGACGTTAAAAGTGTCGTCCAAGTGTGGGACGGGGGATTCGAAAATAATTCAAAAAACAATCACCTTGAAAGACATCAGACACGTCTTGGTATACATTTTTCCAATGCATGCTGCATCCGTTTGCGGATTTGTTTGACTTTAGTCCGCCACAACAAGTGCACATGGATAGTTTTATTTAAATTGTTTCTGGTTGTTTGAGAGGGAAGGGCTTTCAACTTCCTAAACATATTGTTTGAGTGAACTTGTAAAAGGGTTGGACTTGCAGTGGAATGGAGTGGAGTGAGATATTTGACGTTTCACGAATCGAATTTAGAAATAATAGGAAAAGTAACTTGAATGGAAAGAGTTTGTTGCAAACGATGCCCTTTCTTTTTATCAACTTTTTATTCATAAATCTATTTGCAGACACAACCTACAGAAATGGTGAAAGTCGTCCTCTTATTTCAAACGACGGGTTTATGTCCTTGCGTCCTTGCATATAAATTATGTCTTCTGTAACAGATGTTGTTCTCCTAATACAACAATTTCAAACTTTTTTCAATCTTTTGTCAACATTGCACTTCTTTCATCAACTTTAATGAATTTTTCTCCATAGCTTCTGACTCGCCATCACCTCCCCAACTCCAGCATAAAAAATTACGACCACTACACCACATCGTATAACCATAACATGAATGACATCACGTTCTCTTTATTCCTCTCTACACTCGCTCCCCAGTTTGATAACAAAGAGTTTAAAAATGCAAATGGATGCGGGTCACAATGCAACAACTAAAGTAATAACACTGACAATAAAAAAACCATCCCCCCGGTTGTGCCCTCATTCCTATTGCTGCATTTCCAATCAACCAGTTGATGGCAGCAGAAGCTAATAATCTCATTTGGTGTCGATGTCAGTTCTATTTTTTATAATCACCCCAAAAACTCTTGCCAAGCAATTGTTAAAAAGGAAGTACAAGGAATGTACTACTGTCAGGAGCTGGCTACTCGTTTATCTACAGGGTGGGACACAGTGCACACTCCATTAAAGGACATTTCATTGCTAGTATTATTCTTCTACTGGTGGGATAATAAAAAGAGATTTAATGTAAAAGGAGAGTAGCAAAAGAAAACTCTGACTGTCATATCGCTCGTCGGTGGAAACGGAAAATTGGGTCACAACTAGTGCAACCCATGCGGGGTGAGACTATAAGCAAAAAGGTGCACTATGCAATTACCCTTTTATGGGATCATCGTCTTTGCTGTTGTTAAATTTTTGTTTCGGTTTTTTTTTTCTTGTTGGCGAAAAGGGTCCTTTTGTTGGGCACTGAGGAATTCACTTTTAAGAGTGCTTTCAATGCGATCCTTATTATGGGTTGCACTGTGGGTAAACATAAACGTGAAGCTAATTCCGTTTTGAAATTAGAGATAAAAAATGCACCTTTCGGAGAGGTGGTCGCAACAAATAGGACCCTTAGGTCGAGAGTGCAGTTGGGATAACTTTATATAGTGGCGGCGTTGTCTTTCTACCATGCACCTCTTTGAAAAAATATCGGACAACGTGTATGGCACAATAAAATGTCCTTTCATTTTATGATATTTAGACAATGTTACTTATGGATAATAATCTGATTCTTCTTCAGATTTTTGGCATTCATGTTAGGTTGTTATGCTTTTGATACAATAGATCTTTTAGGTCAGGGAATAATTAAAAAAAGAAAAAAGGTTGTTATGCACTCGCCTGTGTTACTTAATAATTGGAATTTTGCTGTGCTGAAATTAGCTTGAGAAATGGAGTCGAAGGGAGTATCTGGATTGGACGTTTTGAAGGCAGAAGATTATTTTTAGAAATGAGAAAGTGGGTCGGAGACAAAACGTAGCCCTGATGGTGATATCAAACTTGGAGCCACCCAACGAATTTTCATTGAGAGTTAGTTGCCAATACATTGAATAAGCTACGCATTGAGAAAAGGACGTATTTTCAACAAAATAGCTGTTGAGTCCCTTTGAATCCCTAGGAACAAGATATCGTTCAAATGCCCATGAACTACACAATCGTTACAATTTTTAAAGAATTTCATTTTTGTGTTATGCTTGAAATTGTATTTTTTTTTTCTTTCAAAATGGCTAAGCCTTTGGAAAGAAAAACACTAAAATCGGTTGGACAAGTTAAAAGTGTTCTTTAAAAAGTGCTTGTGATGATGATAATTTTAGACTAACAGAATGTCAATTTGTATTAATTTGAAACGATGTGCTACACAAAGTTTCTCAGACGCATCTACGACCAGCCCTTCTTTGGTCGCTGTTGGATATATGCAAAATGCATTTGCACACATCCCTAACATTATGGTAGTATTTGCAAGGCTTGCATAACCGCACCTCAACGCTCAAACCCCATTACAGTGCAGTTGCATAATAAATAATTCACCCCGTTCATGTTCAGCGTTGGAATAGAAATGCCACATAAGTTTAACCACATGTGTTATTCTAACATATATTTACTCTCCCTTCGGTTGGAAATTATCTTCACAAGGTATTTTGTTCCACGTTTCTTTTTGCCAATAATAAAGACATAAAGACCGTCGGATAGTGGATTGTCGTATTATCCCTTGCCCTTCTAAATATAAACATAAATTCTTGCCACGGTGCGACACGTCTATAGTTCGGGTTAATATGGCAATAAAGAAACAAAACCATAGAAGTCCAGATACGAGTAGTCTATATTTTTGTTTAACACGCTAGTTTGAAAGTATCCAAGTAGTCAAGGACTTTCAACCGAGATACAATAATGTTAAAAAGGGACGCGCCATTGGCGACGGCAGTTTTGAAGTTTTCACAAGCCATTAGAGATTAAGCAAATATTGTTAAGATGTTCCTTTATTTGGAAGATGGAAGCAAGGTCTCAAAGGGCGCATTTTATCTAGATCAGGGTGAATTTATTTTTTAAAAGCGATAAGGTCCATATTGCAGATTATGTAACAATTTCACAAAGTCGATTAATGGACATTTTTAGGACTTATATTAATGGAAGAGCAAAAGGCTTCTTAATCATTACTCATACCTTGAAAACAGTACGACCTCAAGTCTTTACTTTTTTTGGAGGATAAGCCCACTGAACTTGCAGCCATTCATCTGTGAGAATTTATAAGCTCGACTTAAAAGGGATCTAACTTTAGTCGGTCAGTGAAGTCAGTGATAAAAATCAACTTTCTTGCGAATACTCACCCAAACGTTGCATTTTTGCGAGTTCCTTATACACGCATCAACTTAAAGTGTAACCTGCCACTAAAATGTTCATGCATGCATTAAAAAATATCCACTATAATTTGTATCGACGCATCGCGCACAACCACATCAAAATTAATTCCCTGAGAACCGCATTGGTGAAAATAATTACGTACTCGAGTCCATCCGTTGAATATGGTACGACACTGATGTGGCTTGAAAACTTCAACAACAACAACACCACCAACATACAGATACACATATACAATCCACTGTCGCGTTATTGTAAACATTCGATATCGCATGTGTCTCACTCTGACTGTGTATGAATAAAACAGCAGGAAGCCATCGTCGCAGGATATAATTTGATGAGACGTCATTATTCCCACGTGAGTGCTTTCATATTGTTTTGGATGAAACTCATTTTAAATAGATTCGTTTCACAGACATATTTCACTTGATTGCAAACCCAAATAGGATGCGTTGTCGCGCCTCATCAGAAATATCATTTGCGTGATTGGCGACATTATGCGGGCATTGGCATGCATCCATTTGTGCGAAACATGAAAATAATAATAAACCACCAAGTGTCCTTACATATCGATTCGTTTTGATTTTCATACGAGAGTCTGTAGCCATGGTGCAAGTCTGGCTGCTGGGGGGGGGACACCATAAAGGATATATCAGATTCGTTGGCATAATCAAAAAAACAAAAGGGAGGAAGGTGAGGTTTTATACCACAGACACGATTGTATACGATAAACCGTGAACGTAATGACTGTTATAGCATCGGGTTGTACACAGTACACCACATGTCAATAGAGACTTTGTGTGTATAAAGGGCGAATGTTAACTAGGGTTAGGCAATTCGATATCGAGAGTGGTGACAATAGAATGAGGATGCTTTTATGAAAGTTTGCCTTATCTCTGTTCCTGTGTGGTATTTGCGACTTTAATCACGAAAAAGGGTAGATTTGATAAGAGGCAGTCATTTGTCAGTTGTGGTGTATTCCTTTGTCTTTTTTTTTTTAGCATGGGATTGGGTTTTATGTGCTTATATTGTATGCAGAAAAACTCTTTCTTTCCCACATTTGTGGCTGTAAGAGGCGGTCACGCAAAATTGAAGTCAAAGCGGTAGATTATAGAAGGCTTCAGTATATAGGTCCAAAGGGTTCTATTAAAAAAAAGACGGATCAATGTGGTTTACCTAAGTAAAATAAATCTGTCCTAAGAGTTCGTCTTGAAGCACATGTGGTGCAACCGCAATCTTAGAGAAGGCAAAGAAAAAGTTTCCAAAAAAAATGGCTGAGTTCTAAAATGTTCAGGCTTGGAACTATTAGGATTTCGACCTCGATCTTGACATAAGACATTACGTTCATAAAAATATAAGCTTCAAGTTAATGAACTATTCTTGTATCCACTGCCACACCCCATCGTCTTTTTCTTTTCGTTCTACTTACCTCTCTGACCTTTTGCATTTACCATGCCAATCTACCAATCTCAGTTACTTGCTGTGCCTCATTCTCAAGACTAATGAAAATCAAAATCCGTCACGGCCGCGGAATCCCCATACAAAGTACCTAATTCCATTTCCTTTCGGTCCGCATCAAGTAACTGCGTAGATAGGAAAAGTAATCCGCCCCCATGGTACATCACATTTGCTCATTTACCTAATGCCTTCATCCTCTTTACACTTTATCCCAGTGGTAATTTCATTTTACAGCAGATCGTCATTTCTTACAGCAAATCCCAACGGAATTTAGTTGATTTCGCATCCATATCTGGCAAGACCATCACATCCCCACCGACCGACACAAACACAATACTCCCACGTCCAGTAGACGCATTTTGTTGACAGTAACTTTTGCCATAAATTAAAAGTCTCATCCTCTTAGTGCGGTAGGACCAGTCGGTCGGCTTATTTGGTAAGAGCATGGTTTGTGACTGTGTGCCGGCCGGCGCCTACTTAAAATGCACAGCTAGCAATGGTGCACCATGGATAAAGTTATTACTTCCTCTTCGGGAAGGGTTGCAAGACCCTGCTGCATGTATTCGCCTTTTTGTTCAATTTTGCTTGACCATGCAAGAGAAGGAATTAATTATATATGAAGGGGGGGGGGGGGGGGGGTGAGGAATCCTTCCATGTCACGCTTACAGTAAGGACTCATTTGAAAAAAAAAAAATTGAAATTAAAATTCCACTGTGTGAGATAATTAATGAGATTTTTTTACCAATTTTTAGCGCGGATGCAATCAGGATATTCGCGTGCACGACAACTTTATATTTGTATGGAACCTTCGCCAAAAGGGAAGAAGTGAAATTATTATGGGACTCAGGTCTGACTGTAACTGAAATTAATTATTCAACTGCCGTTGGTGGTGGGTGGTCAACCAATTTGGGAATATGATAGTAATTCCATGATTACATTCCGTTTTACAAGTGGTGCAGAAATGTTTATATCAATGCTCGCACAATGATAATGATAATGATAACTTATTGAATATGCTTGCCTTGGTTTGTGGAGGCTCTTATTCAATTTATCCGGGTACGTTGTTGGCGTTGAAGTTAAACTAACATAAAAAAAAGTATTTAAAAAGTTAAACAGTTGAAGCCGAATTTATTTGTTTCATTTTCGTTTCCGCTGCAAGTCACCAAACAAATTTAATAAGCAATTTATTGGCCAAGTAGAAGTTAACTTTCTGGGTAATAGTTCTTTGCTTGGTTTTTATTCTCATCTAAATAAAAAAACATGTGGGTGTTCTTAAAAAATCCACCCGAACAAAATTCAGACTGAAAAAAAGCAACGGCTCTTGGACGACCTCTAGCAAGGATCTTATCCATTTATACCTAATCAATTTAAATTATGCAAAGTATTTTTAAAATTTTAACCGGTTGCAACTTGTGAAAAAATCGGTTCAAAATTGTGAAAATTTGTGAAAATGAGTGTGCCAGATATGTGTCCAACAGTTCTAAACTATATTTGTCTTACGCTTTTTAGAAGAAAGTTTTCTACTCTTCAATCGATGGTAAGCCAATTTAACGATTTGCAGGGAATGTGTCGAAAAGTAAAATCAATTGGATCGCTATTAGTAAAGGTAGTGTTCGCAGATCATATACCAAAGGCTGTCGCGGTAAAAGGCTGTTGAACACCATCAAGTAAGCGAACACGACATAATATCAAAATTGGTGCCCAAAAACCAAGGTGTGGCTATCAATTTAGAATCGCTGATAGAGAACACTTTGAAAGGACGTCCGATAAGGGCGCAGGCCAATCCAAGATACTAATGAACAATTGAGGTAGAATCCAGAATACAAAATAAGAAGACTTACCCCACTAAAGCTTCTAATATCTTGTAATGCAGTACGCAGTACTGACATGTACATAGCTCCATTACCATTATCACAACAAGGTCTGATGAAAATTCGACCGAATTACCCCAAGCTGTTGACGTTCCCAGGTCAGCAATTTAACATAATACGATTCTCTCTCGATAACTTGTCCACTCCTTCACAATTTTATTATTTATGTTCCAAACAGTTACCTAAGCCGTATGGCGTATACGTAACATTTTTATTTGAAAGCAAATTGGATCTCCTTATGTCGGCTTCCCTTTTCCATTATCGGTGTTTCTTTCGTTCGCCTATTCGTGTTCAATGAGCCAGACTGTCGAACGTACCATACCCTAACTGAATTAAAATTAAAACCGTTCTACTAGATGGAATAATATCCATTTAGCTCTAATAGTGTCTGTCCTTCTGTGGGCTTCACACAAGTAAGAGTCTGTGCATTTTACTTTCTATTGTGACCCAACCATCAAAGAATAATTTGTATTGCTCTACGTTTTGTAAACCTACGCTTTTGTTTTGTGTGTTATCCCTTTTCTGTTTTTTTCTACGTTCAATTAACTGAAGTGTTTTTTTTTAGGAAGAAGAACAAAAACAATAAAACTGCGAAGAAACAAAAGGATTGAGTGCATTTCCCTTTACTACTTGCTATCAAAACAAAAGAGTTGTAAATATTCAAGCTGTGTATATGTATCCTTGTAAGACCAACTTGCCTCTCTTGCCATACCATAAGGCAATGTCCTTTTGTGAGGCATTGTAGTTCACTGCAGTTTCTATTGTGTTTGCTGGCGTAGGGCATATCAATCTTTTCTAATGGCCTGGGGAGAGAATATAAGGCCGACAATGTCCTCTGCCCCATTGTGTGCATGGACCGCTGGAGGTGATGTTTGTCTTTTGAGGCTGAACCATTTGAGGTCAGAGTGGTTTTTGATAACAATTTTCTAAGAACCAATTCATGTGCAGAAGGATGTTTCCAAATCAAATGTGTCACAATATCCTCATGTGAATACCGAAAACAGTGAGGATTCGGATTCCACCTGTGATAGGTGACTTTGTGCATTTTATTCATGGGCCACCATCAATCATCTCAAGTCGACTTGGGGAATTTCAATCGAAAAGAAGAAGAAAATTTCCCCAAAATGGATTGAAAATGGCGCTAGAAATGGAAGGGAGTTTCCTTATGGGTATACATATTAGCTGGAAGTAAGGATTGTATTGTATACTCCACACAACTAAATATCTGAAGCCAACTGAAAGTGTAAACTAATGGTAATAAATCATTTTCCTCTTCTCGTTCCTCGATTTTGTCTGTCTCTGCTCTCTCTACCGAACTGGCTTTCGTATTGCAAAAAGCAAAATTAATTTCACCCACAACAGTCGATGAAATTAATCAGCTGATCAAATCGTTCGTTAAGGCTGTTCTTAAATTCTATTAAAATCGAGGAATTCTTCTTCGAGGTTTCTACTCGTGGAATCAAAACCCATTTAAATTGCAACCAATAAGGACGACTATGAACCACTTAGAGGACTTTATTCGCTCAATCATTTGAATATCAAATTTTATTTTTCCTTTTTTGAGCTGCTTTCTTGATGCTGAAATTGAACTCTATCCCTTTGACTGGGTGGTGGTGGGGACTCTTATCAGCATCCACAATCTATCCATTCACTATAAATTGGATGCATGAAGAAGTAATTTGAAAATAAAATGAGCAAACGGCAGAAGCAAAATTGTCTCCATTTGATTGATTTCCTACAGGAAACGAGGCAGAGAATTTCACTGCTGTCGTTAGTTAGTGAATCAATCAGTGTGTTTGTATGGGAACATTTCAATTTAATGCAGTGACAGGCAATTCGCATAGATCTGTGGATCGCAAGGAGTATGTCCTTATTTGCATTCACCTCAATTAGCATTTTTAAGGACTCTTGATATGGTGAAAATGACTTTATTTAAACTCTGAAGTCTTAGGGAGGATTTTTATATAATGCTTTAAATATTGGTGTTTGTGTTTTCTTAAGACCTCCGTTCGGAGGGTATTTTTGGAAAACCGCATTATATTGGGTTCTCGAAAATGCTAAAATTTGGAATTAGCCGGTCAGTATTTAAAAAAGTTGACTTCTGAGCGAGAAGTGTCAGATTGAGGTTTGCATAAGGAATACATAAGTTAAATGCACTTTTCCTTTTCAAATTTCTTAATTCTCTTAGTAAATATATAGATGAATGTTCTTCCAATTACCCATATTTTAAAAAAAAAAAACATTGACTTTGAAAATATATGTAGGCTGCATATATGTAAAAAGGTGGTTCGTAAAAATTAAATAATCGTTCTTCCTCTACTCACAGGTAAGTCTCAAATATTTGTATTTCAGAACTATTCACACCACAAAACTCTTCCTATATAATTGCCAACTGTCGAGAATTCTATTTTGCAATAGAAAGTTCCTCGAAACTTATTGACAAATGTAAGATTGTTAAACCAAACATTCAAGAAAACTATCTTTACAGTAAAACTCTTTCTGCTGAACTTTTAGTCATTTTTATGATTCCATGTCTCTTAAAAAAAAATATTAGGGACAAGAACACCTTTAAAAAAAAGTGAAGGGGTCCAACAAATGCTCAGAAATGTTCAGTTTTTAATTTGCTAATTTTTTATGACGAAAAAGGCAAAAAGTATCTTAAGGGAAGTTCTTTGCAGAATTCTAATCCTAGTCCTTTGTTACATGAAGTTTTTTTTTGAATTTGACAAAACCTTAAGTCTTATATGTGTGATCATTATTCCACTTATTAAGTCTGTGACGAAGAGTTTAAATATTCAAACTTGTAAATTGTTTTAGATTAACGCTTGCATATTCGGAAAACCAAAACAGAGGAAAGTAGGACGGAATTAAAAAATAGCTGGAAAATGTTTTTTGTTTCTACAAATAAGAAGTAATATCAGATTTTTTTAAGAAATTTGAGAAAGAAACTAAATTAAAAATCCATCAAAGGAATATAGGAAGAAAATTGCCAATCTGGCTTACCTACATTAAGCTAAATATTGTCACAACACTGACTAAATGGAAATATACAAAGTTAAATATACACAGTTAAAACTATTGCATTTCATTTACAAGAAAAAAACATTTGATTTCGCATTTAGATCAAAACAATTTAAGACTAATTAAAATATTTGGAAATTAATACTAAATTAAAGCGCCCAAAATACCATGACTTACATCACCATAACGAAAGGTTATTAAAATTCAAATAGCTTTCAACCAATTAATTGGTGACTTAAAATTTTCGAATGGGGCTGACCACAAAATTACTCTATTGGCAATCGATTCACACAAAATACAATAACACATAATTTAATTAGAGTTCAGCAAATTGTAATTTGCTGGCATTTGATTTTGTTAGTCACTTGCTAAACGGCCATTACCGATAGTGGTTTCCATTTCCATGGAAGGCATAGCATAAATTATAGCAACGGCTTCATTGGGATTGCGGTCGCGAACAATCACGCCCCAAGGACGAACTAATTAGCCGAAACCAGTGCGCTAATTAATATCTACCTAAAGGCAAATTTTAAATAACCTGATTCATAGCGTATGCAATGTTGTTGTCGATTAATTTTGGGGACTCGCACTGACCCTCAAATCAATTTACACAACACTCCACTAATTTAAAACGATTATTGACTTTTGAGTTAGGTAATTGCCCATGGTGTAGATAGTGTGAGTCTAAGTTGTTTAGAGGACGATGTCGCTGTTTAATTTGAAAGGGAAATGGACTTCTTTTTTATGTGTCCTGTATATTAGTCGAATTCGAGCTTGCCATTTCAGCCGAAAATTATGTGCAGTTCTTTATATTAATCGTTAATTGATTAAAACGATAATTTATTATTCTTTCTACCTTCTATTATACCTCGTATAGTTGTTCTTCAGAATATGTGCCCCCAATTTTTTACCAACTATGTCGATGTCATCCTGATGCAACAGTTTGGCCCAATCCGTAACAATTATCCCTCTCCCCTAGGCATATTGACAGCAACTAATTGCCAATGGAATTGCTGGTGATTTTTTATATTTATTAAATTTATCAACTCCATAAATCGGTAGATTGTGTGCACTCATCGAATTGATTACGTAATACAATTATGAAAAATGCCACAAGTGGACATGATTTAATAACCTGTACGTGTACACTGTTCTCCATATAAAAAGGGTTTTTCTTTTTTGTGGAGAAATTGGAGAACAATTTGCATTCGCGCATAGGATGTATTCAAATTGAAGAGCAAGTTGTTTTTTTAACATCAAACAGATAGCACTTTCACAAAACGTATGCATAAAATATTGGAATACCTTAAATCTACCAGAGCATTAATTTCATCCAGAAGGACGAACAAAATGTGTTTCCATTAAACTAATGGGATGTTTTGCTTTCACAACACGATAAGGATCCATCGATAGGATTGCTAGATATTTTCGAAACACATAATTCAAGTTCGACGAATGTTTACAAAGCCAGTTTAAGCGGTTGTTAACTCCGGAATAACATCAGCCACAAAAAGGCATTCATTGGCTCGCCACAATTTGTGTTTTACACAAAGTTCCGTGCAAGCCGTATAAAATGATTCCGATTCCAGGGAATTTCCACCCTTTAATTTATCCAAATTTATGCCATCAATTTTGAGAATATTTACATTTTTGCCAGGAAATTAAATAAATTTAACATCGTTTGGCACCTTTACGAAGTGCAAAGCGAGGGCGCTTAAGTATACAATGGGTGCCAGGATGTAGATTTAAGCTAGTCAAGTTGATGGCGATTAGTATGGGATACAACCCTAATATTTCTCATTTAATCTTCTTGTTTATTGATTTTCTATTTGATTTCGAAAAGATACGGGAAGCTATAACTGTGTAGGTGCCTCCTGGTGAAGCCTTTGCATAATAAAATAATTCGCCAATTCCTTTTGCGTTAAATTTTGTCAGTGTTGTATTATTCAGGATATCTTTTCAAAGTGGGATGATTGTTTTTTTTAAATGGCTGTCGAATAGGGATTTATTAGATGAATTAACAGAGTTAATGGAAGTCGACTGATTCCGGTTATGTTGAATATATTAATTCAGATCAAAGTTCATTACATGTGAAAGGGACCAGTGTTTCTTCCTTGCTTTTAACTATATAAATTTGCTACAAAATTGGCTGTGAAACGTAGCTTATTAGATTTGGTTCGCTGCTTGAGTTGACTTCACCAGGTACTTGAATATAGACGGATAGTTGAACCGGTTATTGATCCAAATCAAAGCTACAATCGAAAACAATCGTTTTTACATTTATTCGCATATGGTCAGCTTCTCTACTGAGTGGAAAAGGTAAGCTGACAACTCGAAATACTAGAAGAAGTACTGGGAAAAAATGTTTTTGTAATTCAGATTTACGAATAATATGGCACATCGAAAAAAGTTAAGTAAAGATGCGTTTGTATTTGGATTTCAACACTCATCACGTTGCAACTACTTGCCAAATATTGTGCTTGACCACTGTCATCAATTACTTAATAAACGAATCTTTATCTCATTTTGTTGTCAGTATCTACCATTTCAATTAGCAAATAACATCAAATATCATTGAATTTACGGGAAATTTCTTGCAACGAATTTACACTCGGTGGCACATTTTTTTATTGGCAGAAGATTAATCTGCCGATAACATTATTTCGTCTACAAGATTAAGATATCGACAAAAAAGGACACGCCAAAGCCGAAGACAAGCCCATATTGACAACACCTAATTGATTTACGCAATCAGCCTCCATTAGGGAGATAAACGCACTCATTAATTACCCACGTCCATAATAGATTATCGTTTATCTTCACAGTCTTTCCCGGGGCGCCTTCGAATTCCTTTACCTATCCGGAGGGCGTAACGACTTTTTTTTGGTATTATTTTCCAGCAAAATGGTAAATTAATCAGATTGTGGAAAGTTAATTACATAATCGACTGAGGAAAGCAAATTTTTCACATAAAAAAAATACGTATACGCCAGAGGACACATCACCATCTTGTCGCCACAAAGAACTCATGTTATTCATCCCTCAAGCAGAAGTCGTTCGGCTAATTGACTGGATGTCACCAAAAATGCCTGAGGTTAGGCTAATGGTTTTCCTGTCAATTCATGTGAGCTAATCTACTTACCGTGTTTGATCCTGTTGACTGTGTGCTACTGTGTATAAGTACGTGTTGTTGTTTAATTGATTTTCCTTGACTGGCTTAAGTTATGTCAAGTGTATTTTTTTTAGGATTTTCTTTTCCCCTTCCGGGAGTCAGTGTGGAGCAGGGAATAAACCAATTTAACAACTGCCTCGAGCGGAATAGATTATAAGAATATTTAATCCTTGTTCGCTGGCAAAAAAATGTCGCTCGTTAAATTACTTTCAACGCCACACATGAGGAAATGATGTGGAAAATTAAAAATAATAAAGGGAATGGAGGAGATGGCGAAAACGAAATTTTCCTTACCTAATACACCTAGCGAGGATTCATTTTTTTTTGGTGGCCCTATAGAGTATATATTTTTTTTCGCACTAACTTTGGTGGCGACTCATAGCCTAATCCTAGAGCGACTTTTATCGTCGTCAGTTTTGCGAAACGGAATCTTCACAGTGAGCAATCTCTCATGGGGGAAAATAAATTGATAATCGTTTTATCGTCTGTTTTTTCAGGGGAAATTTAGGCGGAATTCCTTGCGTGAAATATCTCATTGAATCAACAAAACTTCCAAAACAAAGAACCAACGAAGGGATACTGGTTGTGGGTGGAAATTCCAATTACAATTTTGTCTCTGTGTGATTGACTTGTGACGCCGCTGAAGCGTATTTTCTATTAAATTTACTTTTCGCTTCCGAATGCGATCAATAGAAATTCATTAGAAGGGTCAAAATATCCAATGTGGGTATCGGAATTGATTTGCCGCACTAAACACGTGTTTGTCGTAAATGTTGATGTAAATCAAGGCGGCAGATGAACTCGTGGGGGGATATTTTCGGATTAAATTGTATGGAAATCATTGACATGACTTTGGTTTTGGGTTCGTCTGTGCTATAGGTTTCGAAAAAGTTATAGGTGCACCGAGATCCACTATTAATTTAAAAATTGTATTTTCCCCAAGTTGTTGCCTGTATTCTCTCTCTCTGATTTTACTGAAACTTTTCTTCCATTCCAAATTAAAAATTATGAAAATGGGACACTAGTGGCGGCTTTTATGACTTGCGTTAACTACCTGTCTATTAAATGCTTTGCGCTACATAGTTATTATACCAAATTTAGATAACGATGAAAAGGAATACTCCCTTGGCGGAAAAAATTTTCCTACATTTTTACTGCTTATGACCGGTGTAGTTCGAAAGTTGCTTTGTGAACCTATTACAAATGCAGCCTATTGACCCGACAAAGTATAGTTCATACTACATTGTCTGATGTATACAAGGATGTTAATTATACAGAGAAATCATGGACATTTCAAGGACTCACCATAAATAATCAATCGTCAATAAATCCCAAAGCTCCCCTGGCATTCCACCTTCGGTCGATAATAGCCACCACTCGAATGCCGATAAGAAAAAAAACCCACCCCTACATCATACCGATGCCCCCTGCCCACAACTCGTTCATTATTCATAATTATCCACCCACCAACCACAGCAGATGGGATCGTATTACCCGTGCTGCTGGAATACATCTACGCGTCGTCGTTACCTTACATTCATGGCACGGGAAAGAAGGAAATTACACCCATTTAAAGTCCCACGAGCAATGACCTAGCTAGTCCTTCAAATTCGAAGCAACCCTCTCTGCCATATGTGTAGAGACCGCAGTAAATATCCTGGAAAAATGCGGCGGGAGAAACGGAAAATATTCATCTAAACAAAGTGGCCCCAGTGTCCAACGCACAGAATATCGATTACACGCATCCTTGGGGCTTCAAAAAAAAACGTTGCCCATCATTTAGACGTTCTTATGAAATCAGCCATATTGCCCATGGATCAAGTGTATCCGGTAAAGGAGGATGGTTTGAGGCAACGGTTATCCTATCCTCAGTAAAAACCTTGTTAGTGTATTCTAGCCCACAGGAGCCAGTGGTTAAAACTCAAAAACATGCTATGAATGGAGAAACAAACGGAATTGTCTACTCCAGGTGGTAATGGCAATAGCCAAAATCCATCCGTAGTTTTTTCGACTACGGCCGGGGCACGGATTCTGGAGGCCCCAACATTCATATCCGAACCTACCAGCGACTCTTGCTGCTCTATGTCCGATTTACTTGGAAGTTTGAGCATGAGACAGGCTGCTGCCCACTGCTCTGCCATTGACGGCCAGACTCGGGATACCTTCATGGTTGAACGGGCTCCTGAAAAGGCGGACCTTGAGCTGCGCCTGACTAAGGGTCAGTTGAAAAGGAAAAGGAAGAAGATGATGAATCTGCGGCGCAAAGAAGCTTTATCTGCCGAAGGCGCAAGCACTTCCGTCAACTCTTCGGCGGTGGCTTTGAAAAGGAACAGGTCAGTGGAAGTCTCACCAACTGAAGCTAACCAACCCCTTGGATTGGACACTGCCTCCTCTTCTTCAGTCCCGAAAAGCAAGAAGAAGCGACCCAAGCTCGAAAAGAGACTAAACCCCCCTCAAGTCTGTGAGTCTGTCCGCGCACGGTCTCCAAATGAAGCCGGTGCTACTACCAGCAATGGAAGTAGTACTGGCGGAAGGAAACCGGACGTCGCGATCACACACACAGGCGTGAGCGCCGCATGCTCTCCAATCGTTGGAGCTGACCGTGCACTGGTAATGGATGATGCAGGTGCTGAAACCAACTCAGGTTGCAGTACCAGCGGACAGAACCTTGTCGTCGCGGATGGCTCTGACGGTCAGAGTGCTCCAAAAAAACGCAGAACAGCTGATGTGCGAGATAAGAGGCCGTCCTATAAGGATGCTGCTGTCTCCGCCTTAGCAGTTCGCATAGGGAAAGCAGGCAATGAAAATAGCATGAGTGATGCAGAGTGCAAACACTGCAAAGCCCATCTTTTGGAGCTTGCCTCGGCAACTAATGCCTGTATCCAGGTTGAGGGCTGTGAGTTCAAGGACGGAACCTTCATGGTTAAGACCTCCTCGCAGCAAACCTCGGAATGGGTCAGGAGTATGGTGCCGAAGATCCCTCCCCTTGGGACCACAATTTTTGAGGTCTACAAGCCACCAAAGCTTATTCGTGCTGTCTGCTGGATCCCTGGTAAACAGGAGAACTCGGCGGATGTACTTAAGCGCTTACATGCCCAGAATCCTGATCTCGACACAAAAGCCTGGACTGTCCGTTCTCATAGGCAGAGTAAAAACCGTCTTGATGAAGATGGTAGTTCTCTGGTTGTGTGCATAGACATGGCTTCTGCCGAGGTCATTAAGTCTAGGTACGACATGCGTCCCTATCTGCATCTTGGTAGGATTTATTTCCATTTCAATGCCAAACAGTGCGAATAGTGGTCGTAACCCAGAGTTTACATCCATTTTGTTTACTCAGATAAACCTACAGCACTGCAAGGCTGCTACCGCTCTTTTAAGTAGGAGGCTTGCTGTCAGTAGAACAAAAAACCGCATAACATCCATCCAGGAACCATGGGTGTGGAAAAATCGCATCTGTGGTCTTGGTGAGTTAAGCGGTTCCTATAACGTTCTTTACGATAAGCTGTCCGAGAGACCTAGGACATGTCTTGTTGTATCGAAATCTCTTACGGCAGTTAGTATCAATCGGTTTTGTTGCCAAGATTTGGTTGCTGCAACTATCACTTATCATGCAAACGGCAACTGGGAAACCTTTGTCGTTGCATCGGCTTACTTTCCCTATGACTCTCTAATTCCTCCACCACCAAAGGCAGTTGTTGAGCTCATAGAGTACTGTGAGTCCAAAAAGATGGGTCTTATCTTGTGCTGCGATGCTAATGCCCAAAACACTGTTTGGGGCAGCAGTAAATGCAATATAAGAGGAGATCGTCTTCTGGACTTCATCTTATCGTCTGACATCACCATTAACAATGTAGGTTGTCGGCCTACATTTGTTACAGCCAGGAGACAGCAAGTAATCGATGTTACTCTGTCCAATAGGCACTCCAAGACTATCGTCAATTGGAGGGTATCAACAGACAACACTCTGTCAGACCACAGATATATCGAATTTCAAATCTACTGTGAAGTTTCACCTTCGCAAGAGAGGAGAAATCCGAGGAAAACGAATTGGGCACGTTTTAGGGAGGAACTTGGCAATTCTGTTGAAGTTCCACTTAAACTAAGATCAGTCCAGAGGATGGAGAGGTCTGCTCAGGATCTGAGCAGCGTTCTTATCCGCTGTTTTGAGCAAGCGTGTCCAGTTACAAAAAACTCCTGTAGAAAACCGGTACCCTGGTGGAATACCGAACTGCAGCGTATTCGAAAAGAAACCAGGAAACTCCTAAATCGGTCTCTAAAAACCAACTTAGAAGCGGACTGGAATCTATATCGATCGAAACAAAAAGAATTTAAGAGACTAATTCGTAAATCGAAAAGTGACTCTTATAGGAAATTTTGTGAGGAGGTCGAATCACTAAGTGCAACCAGTAGACTTGTTAAAGTTCTCAAAAGGGACAGGCCAAGTAAACTGGAATCGCTCCAAAAATCTGATGGTACCTTCACTGAGACAAAGGCGGAGACTTTTAGTCTCCTGCTGGAGACTCACTTCCCGGGAAATCAGGTCACTACGTGTTCTTCTGTGGTACCGGCAACGGTGGCCACATCTGAATCAACTAACATCACGCGGCGTAACTGGTATATTGCTTCCAGAGTGGTGACTGATGACGCTATCAAATATGCAATTGCATCGTTTGAGAGTTTTAAGTCACCTGGTCCGGATGGAATTTATCCAGCCATGCTGAAACAAGGTTGTAGTCAGCTGATGCCGACGCTGAAAAGAATTTTCACCTCAAGCTTAGCCTTGGCTTACATACCTTCTCCCTGGCGTATTGTTAAAGTCGTGTTTATACCTAAAATTGGTAAGACTGACTACACTCTCGCCAAGAGTTTCAGACCCATAAGTCTGTCTTCCTTCCTGCTGAAAAGTTTGGAAAGACTGGTTGAGCTGCACGTGCGCAAGGTTGCTCTTCGATCGCATCCTCTTTCTGAGATGCAACATGCCTATCAGCGCGGAAAATCCTGCGAAACTGCGCTTCAGAACCTTGTTGGTAGGATTGAAAGTGCTCTTGATCGGAAGGAGTACGCGCTGGGTATTTTCGTCGATATCGAGGGTGCTTTTGACAATGCGACCTTTGATAGCATGTGTAACGCAGCCAGATATCATGGTGTAGATGAGACATTGGTGTTGTGGATTAAAGCAATGCTAATGCACAGGACGTTGATTGCCGAGGCGGATTGTGGAAAGTGCGTCATGACAGGGGTAAACAGGGGCTGCCCTCAAGGTGGTGTTCTGTCTCCCCTTTTATGGTGTATGGTAGTAGACTCTCTGCTAACGGTTCTTAATCTTCCTGGAACCTACACACAAGCCTACGCGGATGATGTCGCCGTTCTGTCTGTCGGTTCAGACCTAAGGACTGTCTGCTCTCTGGCGCAGAGATCCTTGGGAATGATCGATGATTGGTGCACAAGAAATGGGCTTTCAGTGAATCCTCTTAAAACTACGGTTGTTCTCTTCACGAGAAGGAGGAAGGTCACCGGTCTGACTCAACTTGTGCTTAAAGGTGTCACTATTCCGATCTCTGATGAAGTCAAATATTTGGGAGTAATCCTCGATAGAAAACTTCTTTGGTCCAAGCATGTCGAAGCAAAAACTGATAAAGCGCTGTCCACTTTCTGGCAGTGCAAAGGTGCTTTTGGCAAGACATGGGGCTTATCTCCTAAAAGGGTCCTTTGGATCTATACGGCAATGGTAAGACCTCTCCTCTCGTATGCATCGGTTGTATGGTGGAACAGGCTTTCGCGGAAACGTGTTCCTGCCTCTTTTGCCAAACTTCAAAGAACGGTTTGTCTCGGCTGCACAGGGGCCTTCCCCAGTACTCCGGGCTCTGCTCTAGATGCTATGATGAACCTCCCCCCCCTTGATATTTTTATCATGGGGTGTACGCTGAAATCCATCTCTCGGTTAAAAAGAGGCGGCTTTTGGTACCACGCGCATTGGAATTTTGATGAACTTGTGCGAGAATTATCCTTTGACCCCTGTCTTATGGATATGCCGTCTGACGCAATGACACCAGAAATCCTACTGCGACAAAACTATCACGTCTACTTTCCTCAGGCAACGGAATGGCTTCGGCCAGACTCTGAGCCAGGGAAAGAATGCCATCGTGTTTTCACGGATGGCTCCAGAACCGGACAGGGGTCAGGTTCGGGAGTCTTCGTGGAAAGCGAAAGCGTTAGACTACACTACCCCTTAGGGAATCATGCGTCTGTCTTCCAAGCGGAGATTTTCGCTATCCTTATGGCTATGCACTATATTGTGACAAACAGGTGGAGAGCTAGAAGCATTTGCGTTTGCAGTGACAGCCAAGCTGCACTAAAAGCGCTGATCAACCCTCTTACCTCGTCCAAGTTAGTGCTTGAACTCAAGCTTTCTCTAAATCTGGTCGGTAGGCTAAACACAGTGAAACTTGTCTGGGTCCCAGGCCACACTGGTATCCAGGGAAACGAGATCGCTGATGAGCTTGCCAGGCTGGGTTCCGAAGAAGCTCTCTCAGGGCCTGAACCTGCGTTGGGTCTGCCAGCATCTGCGGTAAGGTCATCCATTGATACTTGGGTTTCTCGTGAACACGGGTGTCGGTGGCGTGACTGTGCTGGATGCAGACAGACCAAACGACTGCGACCGGACATCTGCAAAAGGTCAGCATCTTTCCTTCTGTCTCTCAGGAGAATCGATTGTAGACTGCTTGTGGGTGTCCTTTCGGGCCACCAAGCTTTTGCCAAACACTTAAATTTGTTGGGCTTGAGCGACACCACCATCTGCCCTGCTTGTGGAGAGGATGACGATACAGCGGAACACTTCCTCTGTAGTTGTCCTGCCTTTGCTCGCATCAGGTGGCAGATCTTTGGGGCTGACGTGGTGAGTGCCGAACATCTAAGCTCTTCATCACTGAAGCTCCTTCTCATCTTTCTTCGAAAGACGGGCAAACTAAGTACAGCAATGTAAGGTGTCTGTTTTGGCAGTACAATGGACCAGTAGTTGTGTCTGAGTGCTCCATCGGATAGTAGCAACCTCCAACAAAAAAAAAAAAAAAAAAAAAAGTGTATCCGGGGGGTAGCCGGGGGTGCAAAAATACTTTTTAATAAAAACCCTTCGCAACGGCAAAAACATGCTCGCTCTAGCTCATAATACTCCATGCCTAGTGCAAACAGTGGACCGATAGTCGTTTATGATACACGAGTGAGTAGAATAACAAGCAAGCTGGACCCGATTTATTACTATCCCCCCCATGGTTGTTGGGTGGAAATTTATATGCATTCTGTATAATGACAGTTTCATGGATCGTAAATATCAATAAAATGTCCTAAAAATAATTCAACCATTAAATTAAAGAAACGATGCAAATAATAGTATGAGACTTGTATCAACAGTTGCATCCTAATAGTTGTGCTCTGCAGCCGCTAATGAAATTCCTTTGACGCCACAAAAGTTGTCCTTAACGTAACCGCAGCTTTGTTGGGGATGCTTCCAACACAGAACTGAAGTAGTCTAGAATTTCGATTCCTTCCGCACGTAGTGAAAGAGTGCGTTGTAAGGAGAGCGGGGACGGGAGTTTGAAACAATTTTCGGAGGGAGGTTTGGTAAAGTCATGAAAAGTTTCATTTCTAAAGGGCTAATTACGTTGGTTGGAATTTAAGTTTAATTTGAGAGTCTTGTAATTAAATTGACAAAGGTTTTGGCTACGAGCGGATGAGAGGTTTTATGGTCTGGGATGGTATTGGTTGACAAGGAGCTTTGAAGTGGGTATATCCTGGATTTTCAATTTGTTACTGAAGAGGAATTTAAATTTAAAACTGTTTTTACTAGGGATTGCTTTAAAATGTGTAGAACAACGCCAACGGCACATCGAACTTAAAAACTTTTTACAACTTTATGAGAGTGTATTTAAGCAGCGAGTTTTGGGGACTCAGTTACATTTTACCACAAATCGATAATCGATCGAACTTTTCTTCACCAGCATCTATCATCCCCACACGGCAGAAAATACTCAGAACCGCGACAGATAAAGAAGAATAAGTCCACCTAATGTTACATATCTGGTCGGCTGCATTATCTTAATGCTTAAAAATATTCGCCAATAACCTGATAGGTACGCCCGTATCAGTTTGGTTTTAGGAAAGAAGAGTCAAATTTCCACAATTCCCATAAATTCCAGGTCGATACATAATTCATGTTTATCGATAATTTACTGATTTTTAAGCCCGTTCGATTGTCAAGTTTTGAGCACAGGGCGATGATAAAAAATCTCGCACCACCGTCATAGGAAAGAAGAAGTCCATCCATTGGCGCTTTTGTATTTTCTGAATGATTACCACTCTCGGA
This sequence comes from Cheilosia pagana, assembly GCA_936431705.1. Classification (NCBI taxonomy): domain Eukaryota; kingdom Metazoa; phylum Arthropoda; class Insecta; order Diptera; family Syrphidae; genus Cheilosia; species Cheilosia pagana. The sequence goes on along the minus strand of OW386168.1, from coordinate 58,144,919 downwards.
AATGCGGATGAAGACTAGCAAGTGAATTTTAGAGGAAAAGTTCTTCGTGTAATAGTCGGCTTAATTTGTATCGTTGAAGAAAAAGGTTCACCAACAAAGTTAGGGGCTATTTAATGAGACTGGTCGTTAGTGTAAAAAAATAGAACATTTTCTGGCTTTAATCATCTGTGAAAGGAACCTCAAAAATTATACACTCCACACACTAAGCCACATGCTCATACAAAAAAGCTGGAAGGACAGGCACAGAGTAACTTCAAATGAAGTGGGCGACTAGAAAAGAAGAGAACAAATAAAGCGACAGAAAGGAGAAAGGCCAGAAAGTGAGATTCATATCTGAACTTAAAACTGACTTACCTTCCTAAAGTAAATCTGTTCTTTCCTAAAATGTAAGCTAATCCTCACGTACTCTACTCTTTCGACATTTGCTTAATCATTCCAAGTCTTATTAGAATTTTTTCATAACTTGTCCCTCAGCACAGTTCTTAAAAAAATCGTTGTCACCACAACATTACTACAAATTCACAATTTTATTTCAAAACTAATTTAAATCGATCAGAGACATTCAACTACGAAAGACTGTAAGAAGATAGGCTACCTAAGGTACCACCTAATTACAAAGTTCCTCACTTTCGTTCCATAAAACCTCAGGCTCAATTTCATATGCGAGTCCTTAGTAGCGATTCGACTGCAAAGGTTGCATTTCTATATCCGGTATTTTCGAAACTTCAGCGGCTTAAACTAGAGCAACTTTGCAAAACCCCTACAAATTGTTGGCATTCAATTTGGAGGCAGCTTTCCCTACCTACAGGGATATTGGCAGTTTATCTGCTAACGTATTATATAAAAGCCTCCCCACCAATAAAAATCAATTTTTGCCAAATCGGCTCCGGATACATGTGCATAAGGACTTACCTAGAAAGCCTCTTATAAAATCCTGTTATAGAAATCACGTTACTATTATTGGAATCGAAAAAACAGAAAACAGAACAATATTGAAAAAAGCATCAGCTGAAGTTTCGAATGCACATTTTTTTTCACTTGCCTGCGCTTTGAATTTACCCATAAAAGTTCACAAAAAACCCAAAAAAAAAATTAAATAAAGTCCTTGGGAATATTTTCGGTAAATCGGAAAGAGAATTGAAAATTCATTCACATAGTATCCTTGTTTAGCTAAGCTATTTCACAGGAAGCTACGAGTGTTCACTGTACATGGGGTTGATTTAAAAATCGATTTTTTCCTTTAAAAAGTGTTTATATTGCAATTTTGGGTGGCATTTTTCGCTGTGGTTGTTTGTTTGTGTGATGGTATAGCAACTTTTAAATGACCGTATTCAGCACGATTTATGCAACCGAGTGTCGGAAGTTTGTTTCGCTGCAACTTATAAAGTTGCACTTGTAATCAGAGTGAAGGTCAATGTAATGTGGAAACAAGTTGAAAAGGAAATTAAAACAAGTTGGATTTACGTCTCTATAGTCTGTATTAGCTTGGTATACGTGCTAGGGACGCAGACCTTGAAAGTCAGTAAGGAAATACTTGACAAAATCAGAGCTAAACATTATCATAACTATGCAATTTTTCTTTTGCAAAGAAAGAAGCTGCACAGAATGCTGTATCTATCTGTAGGGTATCTTTCCTGGGGAAAGTATAATACAAAATATGACTCTTGAAAATTGAGCTTAAACACTGCTGATGCGTACATCGTCTACGGATGAATTGCGGGATAAAATATATTACAATATTTTTGTTTTCCCTTATAATGGCAACCATGCTAGAGAAATTTCTCCTCGAAATCCAAGAAAATGAGTTACAGCGGATGCGGATTTTTGCTTGGGAAAACTGCTCAAGGAGTTGATATAGTTGATGAACGATTCGAATTCGAAAGAATTACTTGGCGACTTTTGAGTGCGGTCCCAATTTTAGCTTTTTATACAGTAATGAATTGAAGACGTGTAGTTTAAGAAAAAACTACTTGAAGACATGGCTTCATCTTTTCCTGCACGATTACTCCGTACTTGAAATCTTAAAGGAAGACTTCAATGTTCCCAAATGGACTATATAATGTGTTTAAGGAAGAATATTTGCCATTGTGATTGAATCTTCACTTATGAACTGAGTTATTGTTCCACCAAGTCCAGCTTCTTATTTGACTGTGAAAAGATTTATCGTAGACCAATGAACCTATGATCTTTAATATATGATAGTAGACTGATGCATTGCTTCCTTAACTTAATTAAAGTCGGGAAGATACGAGTCCTGGCTTTCCTGCACATTTTTCGTCGCCTTGATAAATTTATCAGTGTGCAAATGTTGTTTTCCATAACCTGAAACACGGCATTGAAACTATGTATAATAAGGTCTCGACCAACTCAACTTCTTGACCGTTGCAACTCTTAGAAATATATAACTATGAGTTTGTAAACATGAATTACCCTTCAAGAGTTAGTAAATATCACAAGCAATAACAATTTTCAACAAAAGTGTTGCTATTTATTATTTTTACACACAACACAAAATAAACTGCATATTCAAAATTCCATGCATATTACTGTGGAATGGACTATACCATAGCAATATGTTTTGAGAAGTTTTTTTTGAAACATTATAGAACGAAAGCAAACTTTCGTTAAAGGAAAATAAATGGACAAACTTTAACGACCTAAAGAAGCTCCACAGTTACAAAAATGAAACGAGTTAAATTTTTCTCCATTCTAACAAAGAAATAAAAAGTTTTTCAGAATCCCTTAAGTGGAATGAAATACGAGTAATGACTGTAATTTTATGTACGCAGTAAAAATTATAATACAAGTTTATTTTTAAAATCCCAAAAATGGGAGGTGAAAAGCGTCACGCATAGCTATAACAATTGATGGAGTATTTTGAATCTTTATTGTGTAGATACATTTATATCGATATATACATTTACACAATTAGATAAAGAGGGAGTATTTCTTTTCGGGGGTAATTGCTGGAAGGACGGAATTGATCTTTAAAATTTACACACTAGGTATATATATTTAAAGAAATACTTGGAATTTTGGGGATTTGAACAAAACTTCAAATTTAAACATGTAAATCAATGGCATTGATTTCGCAGAAAAACGTACAGAATATTATGGGTTTTCAGTTTTTATTTTACCACAATTGGCTAACTATTTACGAACTTAACATTTTTTGCATGAGGGCAGACGTCCATGTCCTACAAATGAACTGGCTGTGAATGGTAATCATTTGTCGTTGTTTGCGTCTTTCCGATGCTGTCTGAAGTGGAATTTGCAAGAGCCTTAAATAGACTAATTAGTATTCCTCGTCTTTAATTTCTGATAGGCCATTGCCATTGTGAGTTCGTAAGACTCAACCTCGAAGCTAAAAATTCTGGATTGTGCAACCCTTCATTCCTAAAGTTAAGCGAGACTACCGATGCTAATCATCATCTAGGTCTTGATATCCCAAATTGTTGCTTTGTGGGAAAATTTAATATAGTGTATCACAGTATTGTTCACTAAACGTGAACGATAAATTTGCATTGAAATTGTATTCGAAAATATGTTATAGTTCCGCTCACACAACTTAAAGCATATGCAGATTATATTTTAGAGTGATTAGTCACTCAAGTCACGTAATGGGAATCACTTATCCGCAAATTGAATCGTCTCCTATGTAACTGCAACAAAAACCTCGTAAACTGATGATTGCATAACCACATTATCCCCCGTTAAATAATGTTATGCTACCTCAAACGTAACCCCATTTCACTTGGATGTGACAAAATACATTTAAAGCTCCATTTGCAATGCACACACACGTCGGCGTCGCTACGTGTCGGTCGAGGGGAGATAAATTCAATTCACCCACAATTTGCATGAATCACCGAGAGATACTGGAATAGGGTGGTAGTGAACTAAAAACCCCTGGCAATGATATATAACAGTTGGTCAGCAGCTATCGCTTTACGGAAATAAAAATGGAGTATTTCCTTCCTCAATTACTTCAATACATAGAAAAACTAGTGAATTTCTCTCAAAAGGACACACTCCACATGTGTGTTCATTTATTGGAACAATACACGATCCTCTCAGTTCGAGTAGTGCATGGGACAGTAGACTTTTCGTTACCGCACTCTGGGGTAAGTAACTTCACGCCTACACTGTAGACTGTACGTACCAAAAAAATGCTACAGAGAGATATAGAGTATGATTTAATTTCCGGTGCACTTTTTTCGCTTTCGTATATCAGCAACAACAGACAAAAAACGTTTTCTGTCTTTTAATTGCGAACGAGTGTTTTCCATGTTCCTCCTGTTGGAACGTAGCATTTTTTTCTTTTCATCGTTTTGTCGTGTTAGCACGGTTTAGAATTTTCCATTTCCTCTTGCTCTCCAGAGATTTATCAGCTTCACATCCGTGCAACAGCAGAACAACATCCTTGCAGTTTTTATTGCTTGTTGTTGCATAAAATGTAATTAAACTGACGGAGGGTTGGTAGGGGGTTGATTTACACCACGCTTAGGGAAAAGGAGCCAAATTAAAACGACGAGTGCAAATTTTCTGTGCGCAAGGAAAACACGAAGTATTAGGAGCAAAGTGGCGCCGTAAAATTGAAATAACGAGTTTAGCCCTTCAAAAAAAGAGAAGACAGAAACGCTGCAATCGGTTATGACGTGGTATATAAAATCCAATACCAACAAGTAGAAGTCATAAACTTTTGAAAGCGTTTCCATGGCATAGATGTAATGCAACACCTCGCGTTTATTTTACCGCCACGTTCATCTGTTTCTTAATGCGATCGTAAAAAGTTCCCCACCAAAGTGATGAATATTTTATGAATTAAGACGCTCAAAAAAATAATTGCTATTCACATTTTTGAATTGTTTCAAAGAGGACGTTTTTTGCCAGTATTTACTACTGGATGGGTACATGTAATAATTTACCAAGATGTGTGATGGGAAGTTGAGACTTGCAGTTGACTTGACAAATAAATGTCGGATTTCAATCCTTAAGTTTTGTCATGATTTTTCGTCATACATTTTTTTAATAATTAGAACTCAATAATAAAATGCTGCAGAAAGGTTTGTCCATTTTATATAGTCAATTTAACGTTGATTGAGAACTGAAGGGTGCTTAGTGCCTCTGAGAATCCAAATCTATAGATGCGTCTCGTGTCTTTTGATTCAGAACCATCGGGAGACCTTGATGATCCATAGTGCGAAAGAAGGTATTTTGAAAGATCGAAGAACTTTCATACACAAGATTTCTAAACAATTCCCTAGGGTTGTCTAGAAAATAAAAAAAAAACTATTTAGGTAGGTACACGACCCATACCCTTCCATAAAAGCAGCCTTAAGCGTTTATACTCTCATAGCAACTGTCATAAAATTTTATTCGACAATGCTCCTCTATCAATGCAGATTCGCATTTTTTTTCTGTTCAATTCCAACTCTCTAACAAATATTTCTGCAGAATTGTCCGCCCAAGGACATCAACACTTTTGACATTGTTCGCCCCAATCAATTCGAGCAAACATTCATGTCAATATTTTAAGCAAATAACTCGATGTCCTGTTATCTGTTTCGGCCGGATTTCCATTCGTTGCTTCTAATATGCCATTCACTGGAAATTGTCTCCTCAATGCGGTCAGCACACAGACTGGCCTCTGTCTTAGACGGGATGACACAAACATATCCTTGCTTCCGGCAGAGGATTCCTTCAATGCTATAGAAAATCATAAAGGACACGATGGAATATACAAATTGCCTGTCTACGTTTGGCTATATATCGATAGAAATAGACATACTGTCTTCTAGAGAAGAAGAAGAAAAAAAAAAATTCCCTCTTGGCCTTTCATCCTGAATTAATATTAAATTAGAAGCAGAAAACATTTTGCTCCCTGCCGGGCTTTGGGGCAAATCGATTAGCCGCACAATATAATTGTATATCTACTGCAGTCTCATCGTCGCAAGGATTTTCTCGCACAATAGCTGAGAAAATTTCTGTGTCGAGGGAGTTGTTAACACAGGTAAATGTGGGATCCAAGATCAAGGCTGCTATGACTGAATGAATGGACCCAATAAAAAAAAAAATAATGATAACTTTAGGAAGCGTAGTCGTTTGTAAGCACTTTATGGTAGCAGTTTAAATGTACGCAACCGTGGGAGAAGTGGTAGGCTATTTGTTTTTTTTTCAGCCATCCTTGAGGTGAATATTTCAGAATAAGGACCTAATTTTCATCCAGCGCAGGGTGAATTGATATTCGCAACAGGCGACGAAACATGGCACGGCAGATGGTTCCAAATAATTGCCGCGACATATTGTTGGAATGGAGAATCGGCACAGTGGTGAAGGAGTGGATGCAACTTCAAAGCAAATGTGACATGAAAAGTCCGTGAAGTACAATAATAAAAGCAATTTTGAGACTTGCTAGTATGTTGGTATGGTTCAACGTGATAATAAGGTGTGGACATTTATCTAAAAGAGTTAGGAATACCCGTAAGCCTTAAGGGGAATATGCTTGCGATTGTTGGGAACTCAATTTCGAACGTGCTACATTACTCAAACTCCAACTGCTGTTAAATGGAGTTGAAGTTACTCCTTCTTCTTCGCCGTCAAAGAAGCTAATGGAGAAATTTCAACAAATTGGCTCGCGTCCGTTTAATTTCCGAGAATTTAAACAATACATAGAGAAACGGTTCTACAAGTCATAAAACCAGATAACCACGAAGTTTCGGTGGTTTATACTTGTAGGGCGAATCTTCCCAAAAGTTTAGCCCCAACCATTCCCTCAAGCATAAATAATAGCCTTCCTAGTTTTTCGCCACCCCTCCTCTCTCGTATAAATGCAAAATTGACAAAAGTTGTGCACGACAGCGAATCATATTTCTATGCCAAATACTTGCATGCGTATGTGTGCTGTGCAAATTTCCCTCGCCCTATTGGTAGTGGCATCCAGTAAATGTAATCCAAGAGTCCTCCGAACGGATAAATATATGCATGAGATCGTCTTTGAGAAATCAAAGCAATATGTGCGGGAATTTGATTGGAATCATCTTCCTTACCATTGAGTAAATACACCTACTTGGTGGCACTATCCCTTCTTGAGGTTTGGGTTGGTGGATGCAGTTGAAACTTTATCATCAAGTGCAAGATTCAATTTTCTGTAATGCTCCTTCGATGGCTCATTGTTTCAAGTGTTATCCTTTGGAATTTTCTCTAATCCTTAAGAATTTTCTTCCAACTGTGTGGCAGTGTGTTGTGGTGTGGGGTAAGCTTCGTAGATGAAAAGTGTTATATTCCAAGTTAGTTGGAGGATTTTCTCTTCTGAATTCAATCCAGTGATTCCAGGATTAAGGAGATGTGTATGCGCATACTTCTTGCACAGATTTTATGAATTAAACCTCAGAATGGGGGTGTAGCCAGTGGTGCTCGGGCGGGAGTGAGGTGGGCTCGAAATTGTGTACTTTTGAAGATCATAGCTTAGCAAAGGACTTTTTGCTTGCGGTACACATCGACTACACAGTTTTATAAACTCTGTATATAATGCGGATTACTTTGCAGGATTAGCTTTATGGCACTAACCGCAAAGTCGCGTCTTCAATTTCCCTTTTACGCGGTGACGCAACATTATCCATTTTATGTCGAGCTCATGAGCTACCTCCTAGAGCGGAAGTGCTGCATAAATGTGGTATTTTCCCATAACCTTCTATCAAAGGAAAGAAAGTGGAAATGACAATATTCTCTTGGCATGGTCACAAAGTTATACACCCACACAAACCCCGAATGGCAATGTATCCGCACACACTCTTGTCATATGGAATTCCATTCAAGGCACAAGTGCGGAATGATATGAAAAATTAATTCCAAAAGCCATGTACACTCAATACTCGCATCTCCACTGCCAATGCCAGGTATGGAACGAAAAAAAAAACGCGTGGATATGGATATCTACCAGATACAACTGCAAATGGAATCCCTGACAACACAAGACTTGTATGCGGCAGGTGATGACAACAGATGTGGCGAAATCACATTTTATACTCCATCATGGGGGGTATTGGTGCCGCAGCTCCAGACCCGTTAGCTCTGCGTGATAATCATATGAAAAAAATTCTAGAATAGGTATATTGAGGATGTGCGAAAGAGAAAAAGAAGCTTATTTGAATTTTGGTGGGAAATGAGGATTTTCTGTTGTTATCGTATTGTACTGCCATTGCGGCTGAGTATACATTATCCTTTTGTTGCGAACATTGCCTCTAATATTCTGCCTACGGGTGATATTCCCATCTTTCTCAATAGACGGTTCGCAATATAGCATCCTTCAACACCTGATGACAGGCATTCCCCTAATCTGATATGGCGTAATGCGGGATTTCTCGGCTGTTGGGTAATTGAAGCTCTAACTTTTTGTCTTTTTCTTTTTTGTTTGGCTTACGGCAGTTACGTGATTTGATATTCAATCGCGGAATAGGAATGAGAGTACATTGGAATGTCCTCAGGAGATTACAGCTAAGGAAAAAGATTTATTGCCATCCCATGATGGAAATTTGGGAGTTTCTTTGTTCCTAGTTAATTGGGAGTAGGTATTTCCGATGATGCTGATATTGTAAGAGGATGTGAATGATAATGAGGCACACCTGGTCCTGGCAATTAAATCTGCAAATTTGCGAGATTTATTATACTCAGCCAATTGGCTATGGGATTGCAAGCCAACTACAGAAAACACTGTCCTTAAGATGGCTACCAATTGCATTACAGCAGAAGTGTTACCAGCCTTCTGATATAAAAATTCCCTCAATGACGTCTAAAATTTCCATTTTATTTAAAGTGAAAGAAGAGCTAAATTTTTTCTTTTACAAATCTTTAAAAATGGGACAGCAAAGGGTGTGATATATTTCTAATTATAAAATGTTCACATGCCATATCAATTACATAGTTTTATTGGTTTTTGAAAATATAACACTTCAATTTTTCAAATAAATTCGGAACTAAAATTTGTATTTGATTTCTATAATCCAAGTTGAGTTGAAAAGGAAGATTTATAAATATTAAAACGTTCTCCCTAATGTCCTTTTACCTAGATTTTTTTGTAAACTGAAAATTCCGTTCCAAATCAAAAATTCCCACTGTCTTCGGCACTTGTCTATGACATTAGATCACTGCTTAAGGAAGAATCTTCAAAAAATCTGAGCCTTTGAGGGTGCATTATGAGTTCTTAATGACTGGACTGACTAAAATTTAAGTATGACTCCCCATTCTTGAAGTTCACGTACACTCCACTCCCACTATCCATAAATCAGTGCAAATAGCAAGTGCTCGAAATGAAATTTAATTAAAAGCGTAAAACTGCAACACTGTCCAACTATTACTGTCAATCAAGTTGAAGTGACTCATTAAACTCGCGCATAATGTCCCATCAGAATAACAAGGACAACATCGAAACACCAAATCCGCTAGATACTTACACTCTGGATGGCACATTTAATCATTAAACTGGAAAATTTATGACACACTCCTATCTGGTCTGTGAAAAAACATCGCACCACGGTCCAGTCCAGCTGCATATAATCGCACGAGCGTCGCTCGACTGTAAAGGCGAATAATTAAAATTTAATTTTATTTGCTGTTGAGTAATTTATTAGAAGTTATGGTCGGCATTGTCATTGTCAGTTGCAATGACGTTTTTCATGGTTCAATTAAAAGCTATTCGGAACTCTTTTTATAGGGACACGTGAACAACTGGGTCATTTCATTTTTGATGCGAATGGATGTGAATATTGAGTCAGACAGCCAGTGATTCGATTTGATGAACTGTTTTCATATTGCATAAACTGTGGTTATTCACTGATTGCGATTACTATGCGCTTTTAAGTCCAATGAATACAACTTACAGTTCTACCTTCCAAGGACACACTTTCGATTTCTAGTGGAAAACTTTTAATTACCGGTAGAATCTGTCCTGTGCGTAATTAATTTTACCCTCCGGGGATGTAATAAATCTTGTACGTGTTCTCATTAATAAACCACAAATGTCAGAGGCTCTTATTCTTATCTTTCTACGTAGAAAGTGTACAGAAAGGACGATCTTAGGAAAGATATTTTTCAATTTGACGTCATCGAATAAAATAAAACTACATCACTTTTGCTTTAAGTTTGCCATCCCAGCAAGACCGCCCAAACATTATATTATCCATCTCGTGTCTGTCAGGCTGAAAGTGCATGGGCCCACGACTACTCAATGGATACCAGCAGGTAGCAGCTGTCGTCAGCACACACACATATTTCATGCATCCACCTATCATGGCCTTATTTCCTAGGTAGTTAATGCTGAAAAGATAGGTGAATAGGTTTAGTTTCACACAGGAGACACAGTGTCGACCTCGAGGCAAGAACTGGGTGAAAGAACCTCGTTAAATAGAGAGAAATGCAAGTGTCAATAATTCCTACTTCCCCTGTGCATGGATATTTTTCCGCTTCCCCCTTCGGTTTTTCTTGTATGCGAATTGCACATGCATAAGGGATACGTGTTGCAGAGTGAACGGCTTTATATTTGAACGGGGTAGCACACAAAGGATAGGTACTTCAACTTTGAGTTTCGTTACAAGAGGTTTTTGGTTTCTTTCGTTTTGTAATATTCTAAATATTTTAAGTGTTTGTGGGAGGGAAAAGAATTCGAAATGCTTGCTTATTGAATATAAAATATTTAAATGCAGAAACTGTTGTTGAAATGTGTTAACACGATTTTTCTTTTCTTTTCAGTCACAGAAAAAGAAATCAGACAATGGTAAGTGGGATATTTACTGCAATAAAAAAAAATAGATGCATCCTACGTATTTTTTTAATACAGATGTGTTAGGTTTTTAAGAATTTAGTGATGTAAACAATTTTTTTTCCCCTGTAGGTGGCCAATGGGTGCCACCGCGTCGACGCATTAAACATTTCCTATTCATCATCAGGTAAAGTATCCCAAGAGACGAACCGAGAGACCTTTGTGAAGACTAGTACACAGCACGTTCTAGGTTATTAATTTATTTAACGAAGGTAGTTCCTCGTAAGAAAACTGTCTTCTCAATTAATGGAGTGGCTTTCGTAAACGATGAATATTTTTTTGACGAGAGGATGAGTTTAACTCATTATTCTCCAATGTTAGGATTTCCTTGTACCTATAGAAGACTTGATTCATCTTTTTAATTGTCGTGGATCACATTCCCAGTAGGATAAACGAAGTTAGTTACTGTTTTCTTGTTAAGAATAAGGTTTTTTTTTTTAACGAAAGCCCAATAAATCAATTGATAGTCACATTTCTGACACTGGAATGTTTTGTTGTGGGTCTCGAATTTTAGTTTGATTCAACGTCCTTCGCAGTCATGTGAGCCATAAAGATGACAGCATGAACTGCTGCTGTCAAGTGACTTCTACAGTCTTCGGCATAAGTATTTGGATAAGATCAAAAGTATTATTTTTTTTAATTCTAGCAAGAACTTAAAAATTCAATGCATTGTTTGTTTGAGTGATTGGAACCAAATCTATAAAGCCGTTGGACGACATACAATCCCTGAACATTACCGACTCGTCATCATGTTTACTGGTCTGAACGACTGATGCGTTTCTGACGAGCTATTTTCGGCATTTGAACAAATCTGTTTTTCGGTGACCCATGTCACCCATGAAAATGAAATGAACTTCGTCTGTTCACATAACTTAGTTCCAGAAGCTTCTTGATTTATTTTTATACTCTTGGACGTATTGTATCCACCTGATTTTCTTTCGTAATATGTGTACTTAAATCAAATTCAGCTAGACGGATTTAAATTGTCCACTCGCCAAGTGGGTTTTCAGCATATTTTTTTCATTTGTATATAAATGCGTAGCTTTTAGAAGTTATGCGCCTTGAAAAAAGACTTAAATTTCTGTAAAAGTACTTTTGCCGACGATTGTACTTAGGATAAATACATAGTGTGAATCTCGAAAGTGTCAACTAGAGTATTGTAGAGCTTTAAGTTCTACTTTACTTGGTTTTCCCGATGTTCAATAAAATAGGCCCGCTATTATTTGTTCTTGGGCATATGATCGCACCTGTTGGACTAACAACATATTTAAATAGCGCCTGACGCATTTGCTCAAAAAAGTACAAACATTAAGTATCAAATATCCAAGCTGTAAGGAGATTATCCATATATGTGTAAAATCTTACTCCGAAGCTCAAAACAAGAGATGGTAGATATTCCCAATCCTAACAACTTGTTCTTTTCTCTTCTACCCCACAGGCACAAAGGTTTTCTAAAAGACTGTCCGAACGGTTTACTCACAGAACAAGTAAGTACGATCCAATAACCCTCATCTGTCATCCATCCCGAAAAGTGTCACTTTGACACTTCACCTGGTGGTTGCCTTCCATCACAATTCATACCAATTCCCCATTCATTATGTCCTCAGACATATTGTTTCATCACCATCAGGAAAAAATAAACATCCAATCACTGTTCTTCATCACCTTCTACCATATCCTTCAATTCATCAGTCCTCCTCGTCCTCAGTCCTGAAAGTTTGTTTTTCTTCGAAAACATTTTACCAATTTTTTCTTATCGCTGAACTTTGTCTCTTTCTTTCTTTTTCGTCCGAAATGTGCTGTTTCTTTTCCGTTTGCCATGTGGATGCTGAACGAACTGAACTTCATTTTGACTTTTATATATCTATATCATCGACGTGAAATCCCTTGGAACTTTTTGCCTTGCCACAAAATCTGCCCCTTGGGATGTAAAAATACTCTTGTCGAACGTCTGACGATGTGCCTGGTTGACTCCACGTGTTACCGGATTTGATGTTGTTCTTCGTGTGTTTTTTTAGGGTTTTATCAAAATTTACAAACAGTTCTTCCCACAAGGAGATCCCAGCAAATTTGCGTCACTTGTGTTTAGGGTTTTCGACGAGAACAACGTAAGTATATGCAAGGACTAAACTACATCACTCCGAAAACAAAATTGTACAATGTACATAGTGCGTAATTCGTGGGGCTTCCGCGGGGAAGATGAGTTGTTTTTCCGATGAAGAAAGGGGGCTTTCGGAGAGTAGGTTCAAAGTGAACAAAAACCGATGACGAACGATGACACGTCGGTAGAAGAATCTAAATGGAAAGTGACTGCTATCAGGTCCCTTTGAGTGTGAAAGTCTGTATTACGAAGATAATGCTTGGAAAAACGCAGTAAGTACTTTGCAAAAAAAACTGTAGGAAGTAACAGCTGCGGTAATTAAAACCCCACCGCCCAAATTTCCACCTAATTGATATCGAATCGATTCCCGAGAACATTAGCCGAGTTTTGTTTACCGATATGTCTTTCATTCAAGCGGATAAACAATAGAAGGCTCCGTCGCGTTCAACCCGATATTCATATTGAATCAAATGAACCAGCCTCTTGAATAATCAAATAGCCTAATGTAATTAGAGCCTGATGTGAACTAGGTGGTAGGGGGGTGTGTGTGGGTGGATGGGCCTGGAAAAGTCAATGGCACATCTCGAACTTCGTTCTATATATGCTGAATGAGCTGGGGATACTTCAGCTCTGCAAGGATATAGATATAAATTCTGACTCACTTGAAAACGCATTAGTTTTGTTAATTAGTAAAACTGAGTCAGCCGCAAACAAGAGGGTGCAGGATTACATTCCGTTGAGCCCCCTTGAAGCAGAAACCTAGTCGCTGGTAGAGATGCGCTTGCTTAAATAATGTAACGGTGATGATGGCGAATCAATGTCATTGATGGGGAATTAATATCAACCGACGCCGGCGGTAAAAGTGCCTTGTGAATTTTTAATCAGGAAATTTGAATTTTTCATTTCAGGATGGTTCGATAGAATTTGAGGAATTCATTCGGGCGTTATCGATCACATCGAGAGGAAATCTGGACGAGAAGTTACACTGTAAGTTGAATTGATTTAAATAATGTATGAGCGCCCCCCAAGTGATGGTAAGATAAAGATACACAAACATGTGCAGATATGATCTAATTTACAAGTTGAGTAGGATGTAATCTGATTGCGGCATATCGAATAAATTGACACAATATTCCATATAAATGAGTTTAAGTGAATCAGTGTACTTTGTGCAGGAATATAGCACTGGGGGATGTGTTCTCTGGCTGATTTTAGGAAATATTAGTTTCATGCAATAAGCATATGGATTCATTGATACAGCTGGACGTACTTAGGTTTAAGCAAGTGATAACTCATTCAACAGTAAGAGATGCTCTAATACGATTAGGCATCATTGAAATCGATGAAAAGATGGTTGGTATCGATTTGGAATTTTAGGGATTTTTTCAGTATCGCCGCGCTGATAGTATGCAATGAGACTTCACAAAATGTGTCCAAAATCGTTTGTAGGTATATTAAAATTTGGCAGACTGTTCCTTACAGAGGACGCAAACACTTATACTATTAATTCTAAACGTATATTTTAAAGCGAAAATCGTTGAACTAAATGAATGTAGAGTGTCTTATGCTTATGAGCTTAAGTCAACTTATGAAATAACTTTTCAGTTACGTATTTGGGTAAGATGTTTTTGCATTATTAAGCTATTTACAGATTAAGCATCTAAATAAAATAATAGGTTCATACTGGTTTAAAAGTTTGCACAATTAATGCGTTAACCTACCAATTTGATCCATGAGCTTAGTACTCTTAACCTTGTTTTCACTTCAATTCAGTATTCAAGTCTTTTCAACGAGAAGATGTCCAGATTGCTTCGGTAAAGTAAAATGTTGGCCATATTTGTCTGCCCAACTATTTCCAAAACGAGTGCGTGGCCACATTCTTCTGATTAAATTTAAGTCTCTCCAACTTTCAATAGCAACAACTTTATTCATAAATCACTCATGTTTATAAATTATTTACCCAATTTATTCCCAAGCCGAAGAGCACAGACACTTATAGTTATTTTATGCATGTCCATCCCAAACAATGACCAACTTTGTTATCCTCCCAAAAAAGCGTATCTCTTCTATACAAAACAATAACTCAAATCGTTTGGTCAGGCATAAATATTCTTCATTCTGTATATTTTTCATTTAACAACTGTAGGGGCGTTTAGACTGTACGATGTTGACAACGATGGCTATATAACCAGAGATGAAATGTACAACATTGTGGATGCCATTTATCAAATGGTGGTAAGTAGATGGATGACACGTGAATTAGCATTCCAACAGATAATAATCTGAAAGTTTCTCCTTTGCTTTCAATTTTGTGTTGTTCATTTTCAACATTTTCATGCATTAAAAAACCTCAAGCACCCACTATTCTATTCTATTTATTTTTCTCTATGTAATAAAAACGCACACCAATCAATTCATCAATCAACAGGGTCAACAGCCACAGACAGAGGACGAGAACACCCCACAAAAGCGAGTGGACAAAATCTTCGATCAAATGGATAAAAATCATGACGATCGTTTAACACTGGAAGAATTTCGTGAGGGTAGTAAAGCTGATCCACGTATAGTTCAGGCGTTAAGTTTAGGTGGTGATTAACCAAAAGATACCTAATTTAATTAAGTTCTCTCTACTAGAAAAACAAAATAATATTACTGACTACTACTACTACTCCTAGAATACTAAATACTAAACCCACTCAACAACAAGTTAGCTTCTCTACTTATTCCGGAAAAGATCAGGCAAAGCTCTACAATTCGTAAGAGAGGTCACGACGACAAAATTTGTCAACAAGATTATCTTGTGGATCGAAGTGTCTTTGGAAGGATACGTGAAATTGAGTAGGCAGCTATATAGCTATTTATAGGTAATTCGTGGAAAATATACCTATATATGTGGGTATTAAATTATCTTCAACGAAATTTTGAGCAAATGGGGTTCGTATACCGGGTCGAATTCAAGGTGCGTTGATACGTTTAAGGCATAAGTTTTGTGTACAAGAAAGAAGTAGACCCTCTGCAGGGAAATAATTAACAAATATTAAAATAACACAACTTAATAAGTAGTAAGAATATTTTTTTTCTGTCCGTTTTAATGGATATTGAAATTTATTTACATTTCTTTTCACTGCTGCTTTTTTAATGTTTTTAAAAATTAAGTCATATTCCCATGGCACAGATTTGATATTAGCAAATTAGCCGGTATTTCAATTTAAAAATCTGCTCCAGGATACAGCCAGTTTGGGCAGGTTTGAGGTGTAAGAAGACAGTTACTTTCTCGATGACGATTGCAACAAGATACTGCTCACGATCATCGCCTCTACAAAATGCAGTTCTACTATACTCCAGTAAAAAGGTATGCAAGTCTTGAAGACACGCATACTGAGTTTTTCCAATTCAGTTGTACCTATAACAATTTTACCACTGAAAGAATAGTGAACAGTACACAACGTTGAGGTACAATTTCGACTTTAAAGCGCTTTGATGATTCACAAAATCTGAATTCAAAAATTGAATAGTTGCCCCAAAAGGTGCCCATGGGTTCCTAGGCCTAGCTTCATACAAAATCTGGACTTAAGCTGTCAAAAGTTCTATTATAGCCGATGAAATGTATATGTGTGGAATCGAGTTAGTAAAACGTGTAGGCATTATTTTCATTAAAATTTTCTTACTTTGTTAATAGGCTAAAATATAATATACAAAAAGGTGTCTCATAGCCCTTCTCAAATCTGTTGCAGATGTTAACTAAGCTCTTTTGGAACCTTTGCATTTCTACAGATCGAACATCAAAGTACTGACTTACTGAGCTCAAAGCTTTTGCTTATATCTTATTAAAGGCATTTTGAAATGACTAACTTTTAAAGAATCTCTTGCAGTACTTTTTATTTTACCTTTAAGATCAGTCTATTCATGGGGCCTCGAATTTTAGAGACCGGATACTACAATCCATCCAAGACGTTCTTACAAACCATTATGGGTTTTGAAAAAGTTTCCGGCGTTCAAATTGAGAGGGCCTGTGCGGCATAGTTACACACTCGGTAGACGGGGAACGGATTTTTCATACCTATTTTAAAAAAGGAATGCGATAAAAAACCCTAGATGGACAAACATTTCCAACGCTAACACTTTCTCATTTCATTATCAATCAAGTACAAAGATGTGCTCAGGGGAGATTTTTGTTCAAGCTTTCTTTGCAACTTTCGAGTCAATATTCGCGCTTACAGAAAGTTATCTCCGACAACATTTTTAAAACTTTTTTTTGAGTCCACTTGAATTAACTTGCTTCTGCCTCTTTACAATTTAAAATCTCGATGCCAATCTTCTTCGACTATATGGAAACTAAAGTCAAAATCACCTTCAACATTTTAGCTAGCTAGCTGATAATTTTGTCTCCTCGAAAAAATAATATTAGCCAAAAAAAAACTTCGTAAAATATCTACCTTCAATAAAAAATCAAACAAAAAAATATTTGAATAACAATAAATTATTTACATTGAAAAAAAGGGAAAACTTTCGCGTTATATTATTAAATAAAAAGTACACAACAAAAAAACACCAAACAAAAATATTTTTAGAATTAAAATTCTAACAATTAAGCGTTTTCAAAATAATAACAATAATTCATAAACAAATAACTTTAAGGCGCTGTAAATTACTAGGTACTTACAATAATCTTCGGTAGAGTTTTTATTAAAAAAAATAAGAGAAAAACTTAGATTTAGCACTTAAAAGTAAAAAATAAAATAAATAAATACCATTTTGAAAAGGCTTTCATCAAATAAGCATAACGAAAATGAAAAATAAAGTTCCCTAATTTTTTGTTTGTGCTTTAGGAACATTTCTAATCAATGAACACTTTTTAGAAATACTTACCTTGTTAAAAAACAAATTTCAATAAATTTTACTTAAAACATAGAAAAAAAAGAAAATCTTGGGAAAATTCGATACTATTGCAATCAGACAAAAACAAAAAAAAAGTGTTTTCTAGCCTCTCATTGAACGTTTGCATTTGTTTTCCTTTTTGAACATGTTTTAATGTGTAACTATCATTTTCACTCATTTCTATTGTTACATCGGATGAATATTTTTCCGTTTTATAAATTGATTGATTGTAAGAGTTGAGTAGAAATTTTGAAAATGAATTCGATATTTAAAAATATTTTCTAATAAAACTGCACCTCAAACTTTCTCTCCGCACAAATTACAAACAGTATATGTTTGAAAATGATATTTGCACATTGAAATCTAAAGAATTCGCCTTAACTTACATACATTTAAAAATATTTTTCCAACTTAAAATTGAAGTCAATTGAATGCTGCATGTTTAAAAGTTTACAAGCTAATGATCTTCGTTTCATTAAATTAAATTAAAAATTATATTTTTTATGCAACAAATTTACCTCAGCGAATGCGACCAGTTTCTCTATTTTGCATGGTTAGTTAGTTTTAAAGTTTCTTCTTTCATTTCTTCTTCTTCCTTCCCGATTCGGCATGATTTTCTTTTCAGCGGTAATTTTTTTGTAAAACATAAAAAAAAATAAAATAAATTGAATAACTACAAAAATGGCAGTAAAACGTCACCAAGTATACACAGTAATTAAGAATGAAATTTTTCAATATTTAACACACACACATACACCACCACCTTCTCGAACAGCAGAAAAGTAAACATCAAACTTTAAAGTAAAAATATATACACCTCAAATAGTATGTATCATCATTCTGATTTAATTTCTTTTCTATATGTGGTTCAGCTTTATTATATACCTATACATAATTATATTTAAATGATATTTGAAAAAAGTATATATATATCTACATACATTATAACCTATATAAATATTTACCTTGTATCTGTATTAAAGTTTTATTATAATTTCATAAACAATTCCAACTATTGCATTTGGTTGATTTCTATATAGAATCCTTGTACTATAATATCTCTGTATAATCGAGCTGACAATGTTTTTTCCGCCTCTTGTCGACTTTTGTATAATATTTGCATAAAAATGTTGATTTCATTTTATTTTTTTTTTGTTTTCATAACATTTTTGAATTGTTTTGTACAATTTTTCTGTGATATGATATATAATTGCAAACAATCATTGGAAAGTGCCGTACTCGCAGCAAGAGGGAATATTTTCCTGGGGAAGTAAAACAAGTTTCCACAATTTCTGTTGTTATATAATTTTCTTTTAAGAGTAAATAAAAAAAATTAACATTAAAAATAAAGTGTATATAAGTACATATATAAGAAAATCCAATTTCAATACGTAAAAGGTGTTCAAACAATTCAAAAGTATGTTATATTACAATTTTCTGATTCCTAATTTCGTATGAGTATTATTTTCTTTCCAGCTTTAATGCTTTAGGTAATTCCAAAACACTTGGGGATGTTTAAGTGTAAGGTATGGTGAAAGTGGTTGCAGAAATATTATGCGACCAATGTAATTAAGGTCTACCTTAAATAGTCCAAGCTATTTGCTTCACTTTTTTTAATTTTAAAAGAGAAAATTTCATCTGATTGTACGCACTCTAACTGGCGAAATTGTCCATACATTATTGCCTATTGTGAATTATAATATGTGCATATATTCCATGTCCTGTCTTAGTACCAACAAAAATCAATCGAACCGATTTAAAATTATGTGGTATAGGAATATCTTTTGTACGGACTTTCACATTTGATATACCTATAATGTCACCAACATCTGCTCTAATCCCCAAAACCAAAATCGATTGGAAGATAATATTTTGGGCGGCAGAAAACATGAAAGATATTCCCTGCCATGCCTCTGATGCGAAGTTAAATGCAATCCTGGTTCTAAAAATCCAGTATGCAAATTCAAACCACTAAACTGTTCAGCAGTGGCTACTTGTCGTGGCTCAAAATGTATTGAGTCTTTCGAATAGGTGCCAGCAGTGAACTCTTTCTTTTACTTTCACTTTCCCGTTCCTCCAACTTTCTTCAAGTCACAATTGCTACAACAATTTACCATACCTTTCACTAACCTCTGCAGGTATTTTTGTTATAAAATGATCTGCAAAAATTCTTCGATTCTATAAAGCTGAATATTTTGCACGCCTTACTCTCAATAAAAAAAAAAAAAAAAAGCTATTACATTTTTATATAATGCTTAAGATATAAACTTCGATAAAATTATTTGGAGGCCTTCTTATGTGTATATTATTATAAAAAAAGAACTTTTAATATAAATAAATAAAAAATAACTCAACAGCAACATTGCATCCATCCAACCTCCAAAGAGTTTTATTGCATACACTCTATATATCACCTCCCCCACAATTGCATTTGCATTGTAACATATTTATATTCCCACTTTGATTTTTGCTACGCATCAAGTCGTAACAGATAAACACACACAAACAAGAAAATCTTAATCAACTAGGTAATTTTTAGCTAAATGCAAATTTTGTAATATTTATTCACAAGAAAAGAGAAAACGAAAAAATTTAACAATTCTTAGAATCTCCTTTCAAACAAAATATTTACTACAACCAATTTGCCCAAAGCAACATAACTTCAACGCAAGCAAACACAACAAATATATATATACCCAGCACTTTATATACACCTACACAAATTGCACAAATTTTATAAAACTTAGTACAACAAAAAACAAAGTAAATAATTTACTATAACTTCATCCATCACAATAAAAAATAACAAAAAACATACTTATTCATTATATGAACTAAGAATAAGTCGTCACCTCAAACCCTCACTGAAATTCTTCTAAAAACAAAAGAAAAAACGTGACAGAACGCTTACAAAAAGAAATGATTTTTTTTTCTAATTTTTCTGCTTAAGGTTTAACCTCTTGCAAACAAAAAATCAATTATACATAACACCTATGTAAATAAATAAAAATAATAGTATGTGAGTATCAAAAAGAAGTTTATCCTCTATTATCTATTAAAAGTTATAAACCCAAAATCATTGAGCAAAAAGTGTTATTATTTTCTGCTTACAAAAAAATTGTTAATAAAAAAATAGTTAAAATCGATAATTAAAAACAAAAAACGTCGAGGAAAATCCTATTTTAAGCAATATTTAAAAATTAGTGATAAAATATTAAAAGAAAAAAATTGATAAACAATATTTCTATTGTTATTTTAATATTACATTATATTCTTTAAAAAAATGAAAAGTTAAAAATTAAAAAAATAAATCAATATAATGTAAAAAGCATTTATACATTGTAAAATAAATTGTGCAAAGAAAAACAAAAAAATCAATACATAGTTTATGAATTTTTAACAAAAGAAACATATTGTGTACAATTGAAGAATATATAAATTAATAAATATATACAATGTTAAGAAAATAAAATCACATGCATTAGCATAACGCAGAGACGTATAAGCCTTATTTTAATAATTTCTGTTGAATTCAGTTTGTCCAACCGCAATAGAATATTCTAAAATCAAAAATAATAGATTGTTGTAGAGATAATAAAACACACGGATTTTATTTGAAAATGTACAGATTTTAACAAACAGTAACAAAAGTAACAGTAAGCAGTGCTAATGCAACCTGAGACATCGTAAAAAGTTGAAAATTTAATTTTGTGATTTTTTTATGAGAAAAGTTAACAGATATTGATGAAAAATGAAATAAAGTTATAAATAAGAATAAAAAAATAAATAATAATAATTTATTATGTATGTGTGCCGTTTATTAATTAAAAAAAAAATGATAAAAGAAACTACGTGTTTTATTTTAAAACTTGGCTGTGCTCAGCGCGCGGGATAGTGGGATACTTCGTGCTGGAAGAGGTCAGATTTAGATAGGAGGCATGTTGTGAGGACACAAACAGGTCTTTGGGTGCTGTCACCTAAACTGCAGTGAGTACTATCTACAGGAAACCATTATTTTCTTACAATGCATATATTGAAGAAAATCCACAATTTAATAAGCACAGTCATAATCATGTTGTCGCGCTAGTTAAGTGCTCATAATTTCATAGCTCTTAATCTCCTGCTATTGACTGATATATATCTTCAGGGACCATCATCTCATCTTCAGAATTCCCAGGGGAACCTAAGCATTATAGTGCACTATTTGCAGAAGTATTTCAATTGAAAATTAATGCTCGCTTAACATCAATTCATGATGAGAATGAGGCGAGGACCTCTAAATTTTGTCGGTTCCAGAAGTTATGGCACATAACGTTGTTGAAATATTGACAGGTAAGTTAATTTTTTGGTTTCGTTATCGATATGGACGTAATGGCTATCTTACATTTAGAAGAGACCTTAATGGTTGGAAACCAAGATAAATTGTGCACAAAAAAGATTTTTCGCATCCTCGTTTTTACATATATTTTGTTTAGCATTACGATGCCAAAATATTGAGTATGGTTTGCAGTAGCATCGTGCAGCGTTTGATGCTTTCTGACAGTCCCGAAAAATTTACCAAATTTTGAGCTTAGCAATGACGTTAAAGCATGCAATTTGTTAGTATTTCCTGCGCATATCATTCGTTTAATAACTCATCTGAGAACCCCAGGCGAATGTTGATGGAAGAATTACCTTAAGAGGATTGTAAAGGAAGTTTAAGCAAATTTAGAAGCGGTACCGAAATTTATGCGGGTAGTTTTTTTGCACAACTGTCCTGTATATTTCGCCAGTCAGATACTACATGTTATTCTTAAAGTTGAAGTTGAAACACTTTACAAATAGTTCACTTCTTAATTACAACGACTTTCGAGCACCATTTTTATAGGAAAACGTTGTCGCCAAATTCTCCTCAGGGACGGTACTTTAACCATTTTTTTTATCACGCCTCCATAAGTGTCATGTTTCGTATCTAGCTTCAACTATGAGCTTTTAAAAAAATCTTGTTGTAAGTATTAATTAAATAACCCTCGTTTTCCTGATTTCCTTGTAAGTAATTTAATGCAGTGTGACAATATGCTTAGTCGATAAACTACAATCCCAAACATTACCAATTTTCCTAGACCCAATATTTGATAACAATTCTAAAAACGGATGGATACTAATCCCTTCAAAAATCTATTGCTGTCACTCTTACCGCGCGCCGTTTGTGTCTTACAGATTCTCCGCAATATGCACGATGCACCACCACTTTCAGTGTTCTTATCAGCCGCACTGTGCATGTGCATCCATATAGCTGTCGCTACACTATCCTTTTTTTAGAATCTCTGGTGTGTTCTGGGAAATTGTTTTCCCACACTTTTCGTATGCGTTCGAATCTAAAATTAGCTGACAGGCATTGGATACGCTCTCTGGTCTGGCTTTCCAAAAAGACACAGCTCCGAGCAACAGATGACATTCCACTTGCTGCGTGCGAACATGAGTGCTGTTGGTGCTTACACATGGCAGGGGCAGGGTCAAAAGGGTCGTCTGTGTGTGCGTCTGTTGAAAGGCACATCTATAACTACGTGAGATGCCCTATTTTGAATGTATTTTGTGTTGCATTTCGCTTGATAACTGTTGCAATGCGATGATGTGTTGTATTTGTGTATATGCGGCGCCACCTGCTTGAGTATATGATTTTTCTACCATCCCAATCATAGCAGTCACTCTGACGCTGTGTTTACATGTCATACTCGACGGGACATGTTGGTACGAGTGGAATGGGTAAAAATTAACAGATTGATTAACCCAATGAATGTCTTCGGTTTGGTGGGTGGGACAATACTATTTGCTCTTACATAAGGGATACAGGATTAGCTGGTTGCAGGAGATCATGAGCGTGGCGGTGTTCGGGGGTGAAAGAGATGATGGCAACCCTTTCGGTGGTTGTTGTCGGAGGGTGCTTTATAATAGTTCCGGTAAATCGTTCTCAATGGGATTTATCTTTTAATGGCAATTAGGTAAGGAAGCTTAAGTGTGATTATGGCCTGGGTACAGGGGGGCTGCTGTTTAGGGCCTCATCGTGGGAATATAATAATCTTCCGAATTTCCAGTGATGTTTTGCATAATTAAACCGTTTTTGTCTAGTGATAATGAAAAGTTTTTCATAATTTATCCAATCTTAAATAAGCGATGGGTGTACGAAGGCACACTTAGTGTCCCTTCCTTGGTGGGACTTGGAACTAATAATGAAAACGATGGTCTTTTGATATAGTCTGACTGTGCGTCTTAGGTATAGATTTAGATAGATACCTATATCCTTTAGCGAATGTAGTAAAATTCCTATATCTAGCAATTCAGCAATTCCATTCAAAGAACTAAAGGTTCATTCAGAAAGGCTATGCAGTAGGTAGGTGACCAAAGAAAAAGTGAAAAATTGCAAAATGTAAAGTGAAAATTGGTTGGTGAAATAGGGCCCTGGAGGATGAAGTTTGAAGATCTGACCTTCTTGTTGACGTGTTTTTGTTTTTAATAAATTCGTTGTGCATTTGGAGGTGTTCTTTGCAAACCAGAAGTAGGTAGTATTAAGCTTTTCAAAACAGAATAGGTAAGCGCGACATTCAGTGCTCTAATGTATAGAAGTAACAGTCCAGAGAAATATTCTTAATTCAGCATAAATTTGGAGGTCCCTAAAATAAAACACGCGTATAGAAAATTAAAAAAAAAAACATTTATGTGTCGAAATATTGCGCTCATTACTTTTTTTTTTGTGCAAGTCACAGTCTGTTCAAATTTATGCATATTGACGGGATGTATAAAGACTGGCTGATACACTGCAGGAACTAAGAGTCGATAGGAAGTCGACTAGACAAGGTTATGATTTTCAAGCCAAATCGACCTACTTTATACGAGTGTTTTCTGGGTATGTTTTTGCGTTGGCTTTTATTTAAACTGCTTCAAGTAAGACCACGAAATCTGCTCCTGGCGTGGTAATTTTCATTTCCTTTAATGAGTCGGTGCCCTCCTTTAGAATTTTAATTTCCTTTGTCTTCTGAACTAGTTAGTCTATTGTGCTGAAATAAAAGCTAAACGTTGCTCCCGCTATTAAGGCCTATGTTCCGCCTTATGATCCATAAGAATTGGATTACTAGTTTTGACAAAATACGGGTTATAATCCACAAACGAACTTTTAAATGCTATTACCTGTTTAAAGAATATTTCCTTAAAAAACAACCACAATTGTGGCCACTTAACTTCTTAAAGCCAAAGAGGTGGACAAGCACACTCATTTTGTATGATAACTCCGACTTAATAATAATAATTCTATGCCCATCTTATCATAACAAACAATTACCATGCATATTCCGTCGCTAAGTGCCATTGCTATTTGTTTAGATAAAATTCGAAAATAGTCCAAAAATGCGCAACATGTGTTCGAACAGTTCTAAAAATGGGAACTTATCTCCCGATGCCATGAATTCTGTTCATTTTTTCCGATCTTTGTGTTTTGTGTGTTTTCGACACAAACAATAATTTTCGTTGTTATTGTTGCTTTCTTCGTTGATTTGAAGTACAGAACAAGAGCGCAAAGTGTCTTCCCATGATCTATTTATAGGGCGCGTATACGAGTTTGAATTTTTTTTTCAGAATGAGCCCTGCAGAGTGCAGTGCCGAGCGTATGTATGACATATTATCGGGCGGCATTGGGTATTTATAGGCACTTTATACGATTCGGAGATATTTACAGATACTTTGCATCCATATGTGAGTTAAACATCGGTTGGCAGTGATTGTCTCTGTTGTTTTTTTTTTTCTGTAGAATTTTCCTCTTTTGTATCACACTTGTGGAGACCTAAAAAAAGATCATACACCATCATGAGTGCCATGTGGAAGGGGTGAAATTTCGAGCGGGAAATGTGATTTTGTTTTCGAGACTGAAAATTCGAGGACGTATAAGGAAGGAATCACTTGCTGTGCGCACATCAGTCTGTCAGTTGCCGGATCAGTGAACGGATCTAAAGTTTACAAAAAGAAATGTTCCAGTACACAGTGAATATGGATACGTTTAGCGAAAGGATTAAGCAGAACACCACAGTGGAGAGAAGGATAACTGCGGAGCAGATTTTGCATTTATGTCGAATCTTAGCAGAGCAGTCAAAAAATGTAGGTATGACAATCTACTTGCTTGGTGGTGGCTTTTAACGGGTGACTTGTTATTTCAGAAGGCCTTCGAGTTCAAGGCGATCCAAGAGGACCGAAGCAATTCGAAGGAGATTCAAAGCGAAGACATTACAAGCAGTCGACAGGATTGCTGTGACAGACTCTCGATGGACCCGGAGGACAATCAGTCCGTGGTGCTGGGCGACAACACTGCCAGCTGCCTAACAGTGCCGACGATAAAAACAAAACAAGCTAAAAAGGATATTCTGAACAAGATACGAAATCAAATTTTCGAGAGAAAGCGTCAAAAACTAGCTACCATGCAGCGAAATGTGACAGGTGTTTGGAGGCCTTGGTGAATTGGAACTGGGTGATATATGCGAACTAGAGTGAAACAAAAGACAATGTAAATAGGTGTTGAGAAACAGTTCTTCCAAATTTTCCAAAGAAGTGTAATTTCTAAGAAATTTTAGTCGTAAGGCTTGCAAATGTGTTTTTATAGTTTAAGTGAAATTTAAATAAATACTTTGTTTGAAAATGTTTTGCTTGTAATGTCAAACAATGAAACGTGGTTTTGTACATTGTTCCAAAATCTGAACCGGCCAACCATAGGCGATATTGCGCTGACTTGGTTTGTGGTTGGAAAGTTTGTGGTTGGAAAGTATTAATTTCGGAAGGATATGCTTTTAAAATTTGCCATTGTAATTAGGCCATAAGCTCGATTAAAAATGATGTCAGATGTCAACGAGTAGTAACGTGGGCTAGAAGTGGTCCTTTTGGCGGAAGAATTAATTTGAATAATATTTGCAGAATGATTTGAGAAATGAAGTGGGAGACGAAATTGAGCCTTGAGAAACACCTCCACTTGAGAGGTGAGCTTCAAATAGAATACAAAAGATGAAAAGTTTTGTTTTCAAACTTGACTGCAGGCAAAATAACTTAATGACAAACTATGTCTTATTCAAAATAAAGCCAGTTTCAACGAGTTTTTGAAGAACCTGTACTAGAGAACAGAGTTCTCGGAGTTGTTATTCTTGTAGGTTGAGACAGTGCAGCGTATACGAGAAGTTGCAGCGTCTCTAATGTTTCGTCACTTAAGTGTTCCATATATTATTGTATAAATCATTGGTAGTGCTATTATTTTCAAGCCTCTCTGATGTTCTCTACATCTATAGTACCTATAGTTGGTTTTCAAAGGCTCTTTGTTTCAGCACAGGAGCCAATAAAGAAGAAATCCAAGGGAAATAGAATACTGCTTAAATTGTACATTTTTCCAAATGTATTTTGCTCTTTTCACTCTTCCTTCTTCGTTAATAGTTCAAGCGCTAAAAGTCTACAATGGTAACTGGCTTCAGGTGGAAGGCGAAAAGCGACTGTGTATTGCTTTTCATAAGCCGATTTCATTGCTCCTATCTTCACGTTGTTGAGAGCACTCTCAGTGTCGAGGAAAAATTGTATGAGATCCTCTAAAGACCGTTCCGAATCCTGCATACTCGCTAGTGTTTTATAAGATTCTAAAATTAAGTGAAATAAATAAATAGGTGGCCCAACAGGTCCCTTCGCTTAGCAGTCAAACATAACTAAATAGGTACCTACATAAATACCACTGCGATTGTGGAGTATACCCTTCTTCCTGGAAAATGATCCCAGCTACCACTCGCATCTGAAAACTTTGCAGCACTTTTTCGGACGGCCGCATTCTTACCCCTGAAACTAATCGTTTTGTAGTTTCACGACTTATTGAAAAATATCATTTGAAACTCCTACGCCGAAGCCTTTTATACATTCAGTGTCACCATCTAAATTTGACAACTCAATCCAAGTAAATGCATCGTTATCAAAAGAACACAACCGCTACTCCTTCCATGCCGAGGACAGTACCTACCCAGTGGTGACTTGGAAACCCTTGAAAACGGTCATAAATTAGACCCCTAAGGAAATGTTATTCTTTTCTTCAAGTGGAACGTGAATGTAAGGATTCCAGAAAAAAAAAAACAATAAATTCCAGCAGACCGGTGGTCTATTTTTGAATTTCCTTTAGCCGCCTCCGCGTGCCGTGCGCTCTTTTTTATTAATGGCCCCTCTTTAGTACCCTTTTCAAGTTACACAGAAATCTTATATCGATAGCCCATAAAGCGTATTGGTGTTCAATTTCAATTACAAGCCAGCTTCGTTTCAGATAAGGAGGGCTATTTATATTTTTAGTACTATTTTCATTTGTGACTCGTTAAAAAAACGTAAACGGTTGTGAATGGAACTGCTTAAGTGATTTCTATTAGGAGAACGGAAACGATTACCCATACGAAATGATAAAGCGTAATGAAAATTACTGAAAATGCACTGTTTGTATTAGATAATTGTACCTATACGCGTACCTTTTCTATGAGGACATCATTTGTTGAAATTTAGTTATTCGTAGAAAAGCGGGCGGTCAATTTAGATTTGATTGCAAAATTACACGGAAATTAGTGGCCTCCTCTACGTGAGGGCTTCTAAGTAATCTCATTCGCTGGGCAATATGACACGACGACGGCATCGGCCGGCGCGGTGCAGGCAATTCAAATAATTCGTTTTGTCGATGCAACGCAGGCGCCACAATGACTGCATGTGCAGAAACAAAGTAAAAAGCATGCGAAACCTGTGCGGCGTGATGAAAAGGCACAGTGGCTGGTGAATGTTTGCAGTCAGTTGGAAATTTCTGAAAAAAGAAACATTTTGGAATTTATGAAGGTTTACCTAATTACTGTGAAGAAAAACGTATTCAAAAATCTGTTGAAAATGGCGTAGAAAACCACGTCGAAAAAGAGAATTGAAAAACGCGAAGACAATTTAATATGTCTGAAAGTCTGAAAATCGCATCGAAATACCTTTGGAAAAACCCGATAAAAAAAATCACCTTACAAAAAAGTACAAAGCGACAAAAATTGTGTGGAATAACTCGCTGTGTATGAAGATAGTTTATATTAATATTTAACAAGTTTTTATTTTTATAAAAAAGTTAATTAAAAATGAATGAAACTTGCTTTTGACGATCCGTCTTATTAACGGAGTTTTTGACCACAGGAGCTGGAGATGGAGATGCACGGGTTTTCCGCAATCTCAGAACTGTCCTCTGTAGACACACCAACTTCAGAACCTGAAATAGAAGAAAGTTCTGTTTAATATTTTCTAAGGTCATTCGTGGTATCTCAATATGGACTTACCAATAGATTTAAGAAGTCGTAGGTACATAACTCCTATCCTTGTCTTTGTAAGGAGCAATTGTCTGATCCTTCCCATCAACGGATTCCTAAAGACCTTACTTACTTTTACTTTTGGTGGCGCTTACAGTCCGGGGTGGACCACGGCCTCAACTAACAAGCCCCTCCAGCCAGCTCGGTCCCTCGCCAGCTGCCTCCAGTTACGCACACCAAGTTGGATTAGGTCGCTCTCCATTTGTGCGCGCCACCTTAGGTGGGGTCTTCCTCTGCTGCGCTGTCCCTCAGGGGTGGGTTGTTGTCCATACGCTCCACGTGTCCCAGCCATCTCAGCCGTTGTATTTTCAGCTTTTTGACTAGGTCAGCGTCGCTGTATAGCCCGTAGAGTTCGTCGTTGAATCTTCTTCTCCACACTCCATTGACACAAACTGGACTGAATATCACTCGAAGAATCTTTCTCTCAAAGCATCCCATTCCTAAAGACCACCTAACTGAAAAAGAAAAAAAGTTGAAGTGGAAATGCAACAGGATCCCAATCGAATTGAAGGGCCAGTACTAAGCTAGGAATCTGTTTAAAAAGTATTGGAAAAGAGAAATGCATTGCTATATAGTTAGTTAAAAAATGTCTATTTACTACGCGAATAATTTTCTATCAACAATTTAAAAGCAACAATTAACAATTAAAGCAAAAGCAGAAGCAAAAGAAAAAGCTTGTAGTTCCCGCGAGCCAAACCCGAACCCAAAGTCTTTGGTTCGGATTTAGCGCGCGAAGACCTACAAATCTGCTAAAAGAAACCATAGCTCGGGATGCTCTGAATAGATGCAAGGAGGCGGTGAAGCATTCGTCCGACCATTTGAATTGCTTTCTGCAATTGAATGGTCGTCAACGGTAGGAAGAGGACCGAGGCCCTTGACCATATTCGCAATCATTGCTGCGAATTTGGTCACCTAAGTGGTGTATTTTGTGTCAGGTGTGAATGGTTAATATGAAGTTAAATATTTAGTACTCACCAGTTTGGGGTCGGTTACTGCTAGGGGTTGGCGATTCTTGCTGTCCGGATTCTGATTTTTGAACGCTTGAATTATTTGGCAGCTCTTTCTGACTGTGCAGTAGGCCCTCAAGATAATTGATGGCATTTTGTTGATGTTGATGTCACTTTTGTTGGCTGTTTTGTCCATTATTCTTCTTTTTTCTTTATTTTTTTCCGTCTTCTTATTTTTTCTGTAGTCTTCTTTTTTTCGTTTGTTTATTTGTACTATTTTTTTTTGACAGCAAAAGTCAAGGCCTGCTAAATTTTTTTATTAATCAAGGGAAGTGTTTGTTTTAAAATTTATAGAGTCAGTTGTACCTACTGCTATTAGACAGAACAGTAGGCAGAAAATGCAAACCAACTGCAGGAAATGAGAAATAAAAATACTTTTATAAATATTATGTTTATGGTGTCGTCCTTAAAGATAAGCAAACCTTTTTATTTTAATGACAAAAAAATGTGGTATGTATGGCGCGTATGGGTATAAATATGTTGCTCGATCTGCTTGTTCGATTAGAAAGCAATTGGTTGCGCAATGCTCGGCGATTTTTCTCCATCACTGTAAACTATCGACTTGTTGTCCTTTCAGTCAAATCGCACACAACACTTCAGCGATTACCTACAGGTATGCCGTATGCTGGTAGCTGCTGTGGGAACTGTCTGGGCCCCATCATCGGTGAACAATGAAATGAGCTGCGCTCGTCATTTGTCAACAACAAACTGGAAGCATAATGCATGCCGACATCGTATTCATAGATGCAATTGATTTCAATCAACCAGTTCGGGACTGCACAGCAGCGTAGCGCACTGTCTCTGTTTGTAAGATTGTGACGTTTTCTCTGAAATTGTTCATGCATTCGTGAGTGGGGAATAATTATAGCTACCATCATGTGTGTAGCACACACAAAAGTGTTGACCATCTATTACTGCCATACTGTTGCCGTCTGAATTCGTTTTTCCCACTGGCGGTTCACTTCATATTATGGCTATTGGTGACGATGGAATTACTTGGAAGAGAATCCCTCTTTGCGGCCTATGGCGGCGTTGTTAAAAAGCACACCTGTGTGACACTTTGAATAAGTAGTAGGAACAACAAACGCATAACAAGAACATCAACAGCACCATCAGCGGTGGTGACAATGAACTAGGTGTACCAACTTCCATGGGACATAGTCCCACGATCAACATGTGTTATATCGGTGACTATAACTTTAATGGTATTTGACTGAGTTGCCTCAACATTACAGCATCGTTTGGGGTTACTTAAAACATCTTTATGAACAGAACACGCGACATTTATGTCTTCCGTGTTTGGGGAAATCCAAAATAACTTTTGCGTAAGTTTCCCTCTCTGAGAGAGAATTCATCCCCTCCACTGTTATTTTTGCTACAAAAGTAAAGGAACAGACCTTATGTGTCAATCTCAAAAAAACGCTGAGATCTGCAAAATGTGAAGTGGAACGTGATTTACTTACATGGCGTGTGTGAGTTACCTTGATCATGAAGGTGGTTCCCCCGGGGCGAGGCTTAGCCATTGCACAACCAGCTGAGTTGACCTCCGCGATTATTCCTAATGCGAATAAGTCGTGCGTGTAGTTTTTGGTAGCCGGGATGGCGTTCGTGCCGCACCGAATTTAAAAAAACAAATTTAGATAAAAAAAGATTGAATTTTTGTCCCTTCATCTCATCCTTAATTCAAAGGCTGCAATGCGAAAATAATTGCAGTATAGCTTATTGACTAAGAAGAAAAGTGTGTTGTGTGTTGATAAACCATGATGAAAAGTTACAGATCAAAACAGTTGGACAAAGATCGAAGAAATCAACACTGGAAAACCATTTACACGGTGAATTCAACGTAGCGTTGAAAACGCGCTCTGTATGACGGGTGATATGTGTTGCAGAGAAACGCGGCGGTAAAACGCGCTCTGTTTGACGAGGCCTTAAGTCCCTTATGTCGTTTTCCATTGGGACAAAAAATCAATCTTTTTTTTGATCTAGATCACTTTTCATTTTCCATTGGGCAAAAAAAATCAATCTTTTTTCGATTCGGAGCACTTTTTGCAGATCTCGATATTTTTTCAGATCTACACATACTGCCACTAACACCAATACACTTTGCACAGCTGTTTTACGTCAATTTAGGAAGTTTGTTTTCAAAACAATTGTGCAAAGTTTCGTGAAAACCCAAATAAAGAAATACTAGCCATGGATAACTGGGACATAAATAAATTGTTTTATTACTAGTCGAATTCTCTAACCGGATCATCTCATTTTCCACCAAAACTATTCCATTTTTATCTACAAAAGGGGAAAATTGTTCAAATTGATATCCATATTTGCGATTTTTCCATAAATGAATGCAATTTGAACAGCTGATAATGCTGTCAAATAACGCACTAATACATTTACAAAAGCAGAGCAATTTCGTTGCATGTTCCATTTGCCGGGTAAAATCTGAGATCTGAAAAAGATTTCTGGTGGTCCCAATGGAAAACGACATTAGTCTCCGCGATATCTCGAACATCCAAGCAGACAATATCAAAGGACATCTCAAGATTGTCTAGTTATTCAATCATATCTTGCGGCTCTAAGATCGTTCGAAGTCATGGCTTCGGAGGTTTGCGACTGTTTCAAATACTGGCCTAAGCCAATAGGTATAGTAACCGAAAATTATGAAATTTACTTTCAATTTTAGCACAAGGCAGTCATTCCATAGAAAAGGAGCGTTTCTGTGCTTTGGGGGAGATGTGGAATATGGATTCGAGGAGAAAAACTGAGATTTATAGCACCTCCCTGTAATCGTAGTGCACCTATTTCATAAAGGCCTATTGTATAAAATTAGAGGTGAAAACTGTTTGTTGGGTACCACTCGAATAAACAAAGGAAACAATATTTTTGTTCGAGTTGCCTCAAAATTTACACGACAGAATGGAAAATTGTTTGTGAACATGTCAAAATTTTACAAATTTTAAAACATTATTGAGCAGTTTCTGCCAACGAAAGGCTACATTGGCAGTAGTTTACATACTGCGGTGTTGGCCCGTCCTATATTACCAGCTGCCTTCATAAAATCAAATTATAAATTAACAATTCAAACACGGAAATCAAATGCAAACGAACATCTTTGGCTAAGAAAAAAGGACGTTGTCTATAATCGAACAAAAAAACGTCCAACAAAATGGCAAAACCAGTTGGCAATCAATTGAATACCCGAGTAAGTTCTATTTGTGAAGTATCGGCTGAATTGAATCTATTTCCTGGGTTTTCAAATACACGGACCACCTGAGTTGGGGCAGCTTTTTCCTTATTCTAACCATATGTGTGTTGGTTGAAGACTAGGTATGTCTTATCTCCTTAGACTGGTATTAATTATCCTGATGACTCTTTTCGAGATGCCAGAAGCCACCTAAATTTCTTTCCCATCTATGTCAACAGATGACGTGCTGCCAAAAGAGTCATAACAAATTTTAAGATGACCTTCTAATAAGAAAATAATTATCCACCGTAGAAAATCCACTATAGCTGTATCTCATCCCATCTCAAAAGCCAGTCTTCCTTCCTCACTATTACACCAGCCGGTTCGACTTGTAGCCAAACACCTTATCCGGCTACCGTATGGTCGGCAAACCAACTCTTCATCATATTCACACATTCACCGCCCCTGATGACCCTAACGTGTAGCGCAGCGATTTAAATATTTCACCTTCTCTGCGCGCAGGCACAAGAAATTATGAGTCGCCAACCAGTAGCCGTACAGAGGCTTAAAAACAAATTATCATCGCGCTGTTATACCAGATACCACCTCAACACCCAGAAGAGAATTACTGCGTGCGCCTATCATCCGAACGAAAGATATCCCCCCAGTGGATCCGCACATCGAAAAGAAAGACCTCAACAGCTCTATACACATCGGTTAGCCGTATATTCCATGTTCTCGTATCTCGTGCACACAAAGTGGTTCAAGAGAATCTCGAAATGGTTTTGGGACCGTGGCAGGCAGGCGGTTCCCACGGTTTGCTTGATGCACGCGCGACTCGATTGCTTTATTGTTGTAGTATCTGCTTTTGGATACCCACGACACGACACCAACAGCGATCATCTCATCTGGTCCGTCTGTCCACCGAACGCGAACGAGCGCGGCGCGGACTTCTTGTGCTCCCTGCGCGTGCGCAATTTACAACATTAGTTGTATCTTTGTATCTTTTTTCCTTCTTTTAGATACTACCTACTTACAACTACAAGTACTTTTTGCCCTGCTACTCGAGTTGATTTCTTCGTTTTCGTTTTCCGCTTTCGTCTGCCTCGAGATGGCTGTTGGCGCGGCGAGAGGTTGATCGATTGCCTCCTCGGGTCCACTTTCAAAATTTGTTACGCTACTGAGATAACATGCTTAGCGGTAGCGTTGTTGCCCAATCAACTGCTCTTTGATGGGTAATGTACTTCGGCCACAATAAGCCACCGAAGAGATTCAATTAACACGCTGGTGCTGGCCGAATTTCACTTTTTCGAAAAGCGGGTACAAGCTAATCTTGTAAGACGGGCGGCACAATATGAGTACTCCTCGGGGAGTTGTTAACCAGTGCACTCGCTTCCAAAACTGTCTCGTCATCGCGTATAGTCGCGGGAGAAAATAATTTTCCCATGAACATTGCCACACAATGATGCACGGTCTTACGACAGCAATTGCATCCCAATTGCATTCGTTGCGATGACGGCGCGAAGCGCTCCTATTCCGGCTCCCATGGTAGCGGTGCTCCGCTCGTTGTCGTCGTGCGCAGCACAATTGATAGGAGCTTCCGAAGTGAAGTTGATGCACTAATCGCTGGTGCTGGTGCACTGGTGGGAGCCATCAGGCTGGAACAGTGCTGCACACTCCTTGGGGGAACCACAACGGCAACAACGATGACGTTGACGACGCCCATCTATCGTGGCGCAGGCACTGCTCAGTGTGCAAGTCGATTTGGCGGGAAAACCATGAGAACCACGGAACCTGGTGACGAAAGAGGAGGCGAAGTCTGCAGCTAGAATGTTGTCACACTACGGTGAAAAATTGTTGCAGCGATGAATGAATGCTGAGGTGGATGGGGAGTCATGTTTTTTTCGTGTTGCAGCCCGACGTCATGTTGAATGCGCAAAGCGTGCAAATGATGATCGACGTATAGTCGAAGCGCTGAAGATGATCTGGTATCCGATGAGGACTGTGAGAGCATGCTCATGGTTAAGTCGCAGCGATTGGTGTCAACTTGTGTTAGCTATACCAGATGGGGAGTATGTAATATTAATCCGCATACGATTAGCCATCGGACGGAATTTGCTGTTGGTGAGTTTTTGTATAACGATCTCGGCGGTCTGACGCGACGGTGGGATCATGATGATGTGTGGTCGGGTAAAACTGGAAGGTGAGCAAATTTTGCCAAACGGTAATGGGTATTGCAAGGGGATCCATCTTTAGATCAGCAGTTTCAGATGCATTCGCTGCTTCAGTCAGCAGGTGGACTGATGTCATTAGCTATGTACATTGCCTGCAAAGGCAGAGAGAGCTTTAGCTGCCAGTAAAGTGGTCATTTATATTAGAACATTATGTATTTAAAGACGGGTATATATAAACTGCAACATCGGAACAGGTGAAGACTTAAACTTGCCAACCTCTGCTTCCTTCGGCTGTGACGACCAATATACACCTACACCCCTTAAGAATAAACAAATAAAAAAGTCTTTGGCGCAACAGGTCCGTATAAGCCTAGTTTCTCACAACCATTCGTGTTGAGAGAGTTATTAATTTTTGGAGCGAATAGAATGGATCTACGGCTTATTGAAAGGCTCTTTCATGACAGTTCTACTCTTGGATGTTTGCCAGACGTTCGCGAGAGGTGGATCAGTCGAAAAAGCCTTATGATGCAAGTTGGGTTTCCCCGGGAATCACTGCGACCACCTAAGCCTCTTGTTGTTCGAAAAAGAATAAAATCTTTAATGACCCCACTGACTTCGTAGAAGGTTACACAAAGAGGCAGTCCAACTATGGCTGACAGATCTGACTTCATGAAAGTTCATCATACACTAAAGGTCATTATAAGTAAACCGACGAGTGATTCTCGAATAGGTAGGATTTATTGGACTCTTCCACTTTTACTGCTTCATACTTAGCCTGTTGGTTCAAAGGGTGGTTTTTGAACACACACTATAGGCTCTTGGACACAGTGACAGTACCGGCCTATTAAGACCACGCCTTGTCACCCACAGGCATATCAAAACAATCGGAATACCAATAACCTGATATTAATGCAACCAAAAAAGACGTAGAGCGATCCACATTCCGGGCTATGTTTTGTATTTACAAAGTAGTCAAACACCTCTCCGATCTCGCTTGCTACTCGCAAAACCATAAGGATCATAGCAACCCATCCACTGCCATCAGACTACCATCTTAAAACGCCATCGCATAAATGTTCGCCACACACAACTAAGGTGGAACCGCCTTCAGCTGTATGTGCGGTCTATCGACTTTCCAAAAAATCAACTTATCTACCGGCACCGGTCCGATGCCGATCACCAATCGTCAATGTACGGCTCCTCCTCCAAGGTGCTTTGTTCAATTATCTTTATGTAACGCACAAGTGCGCGTATACCTACAACAAACACTCGTGCACACAAGTACGGTCGACCTGAAACTCAACGACCCCAAAAGTGCACCTGTTTCACATTCCCACGGTATGCTGCTGGGGAGCTGTCACACTGTCCGTTGGCATAACTGGCAGCAAACAAGTTGATGTGTGCGCGATCGTTTGCGTGATATGTGCGCGCGCATATAGCCCCCCACTCACCCACCACACACATGGTGCGGTGGCGGTGATCGGTGATACTGGTGCAGAGGCGCGCACGAGTTGGAACGCATGCGATGTTAGGTCGCATGCGAGCACGTCCATTTGAGACCTGAACAAGTGGTGCTCCGCTCATATGGGACACCATGGTGATCGTGCTGATCAGCAGCATGCATACCGCCAGAATGGCAAATTGTTGCTGCTTCTTCTTGTATGCCTTTGTGAGCACAGTCTGTTGGACTGTGTTGTTTTGTTTGTGTTGTTTGCTTTGTGGACTGCTCCGCTTTCGTTGCTGTTGTTGTGCTGAATGCACTTGAGTTGACCAACCATGGTATCGGGCGCGGGTCGGTTAGTATCGATTAAAGATACTCGCGCCCTGGGTTCTTGCTAATGGCATGCTTCTGGGATTCTGCCGCCGCGGGTGTAGATATTGTTTGTGTGAATGACACGATGACATGGGGACATGGAGGACGTGGAATCCGTGTAGTAGGTATTTATGAATGCTTGTCGTTGCGATTCTCGGTAATGCCGCGTCTCTGGATCATACACCAAGGCTGCAGCTGATGTTGGCCCGACAATGGATTGATGAATGAACGAAGGCGCGAATGGATATCTGAATGACTGCGAGAAATTTGTATTCTGACAGCCATGGGGCGTTATCGTATTTTCTGCGTAAGCAATTGGTCTTCCTGTTTGCCATGATGTTTGGCTTTCGAGATAAGCTGCAAAAAAACAAAAGAAAATAGCAACGTAGGTCAATCAGATGCAGGGTATGTTTTGAGAAGTTGTTACTTTAACAAAGTATGTTTTCGTTAAGCTTAGGATTATTTGGTACAGTAGTCGCTTATAACGACGGTGGAGGGGCCGATAAATTGATTTCGTTATAAGCGAGGTCGTTATAAGTGACTTCCACGTTGGAAGTGTATGGGACGAAGAGCTCATACATAGAACGAGGCCTGACGGAAATGGCCTGATTGGTAGCTTTCGATTTATTAAGTAAATACTGAAAAAGTATTTCCATGCACCACTTTCCTTTTCTGCGACCGATGTTGCAAACAGTTTGAAATCTCTTTCAGTCAAGAAATTGGCAGAGCGCACAGCTGCTGAAAAATGTAGGTATGTAAGAATAGGTCTGTTCCTTTACTTTTGTAGTAAGAATGGAAAAGACTGTCAAAATGGCAGTGGTGGGGATAAATTCTCTCACAGAGAGAGTCACTAACGAAAAAGTTAGGGAACGCTTTTGTAGTAAACTATGATTAATGACAGATATGACAGATACTTACTTAATTCAATAAATTTTTATTTCATATTCTCTAATGTCTACTTACCATTTTCAAAACGATGAAATGTTCGAGGTGAACATTCAATATTGATTTTGCCGCCTGTTGATACCATAATGCACAAAAAATCAAAACAAATGCAATCGAATGTCAAATAGGACAAGAAATTTCAAATCAGCTGTGACTGACAGCTTTTCCACTTCGTACACCAAGAAATTTGTTGAGTAAAAATTCGTAAGATTCTCAATGGAGAGGTAGTATCTTGCTCTCTCGATGACGCTCTCTTTTACGAATTTTTCGAGTTAGGGAACGGCATTTGAGTAAAATTCGTAAGAATAAGTAAAAATTCGTAAGATTCAAAAGAAAAGGAACAGACCTAATGTCTAAAGCGACCTAAGTTTTTGAATTCATCAATAAAAAAAATTTACTGACTTTATAAATTTTAAAACAAACACTCCCCTTGATTGATCAAAAAAGTTTGGCAGGCCTTGACTTTTGCTGTCAAAAAAAATTAGTACAAATAAAGAAAGGAAAAAAAGAAGGCTAAAGAAAAAAGAAGACAGAAAAAAAAAGAAAAAAGAAGAATAATGGACAAAACCGCCATCAAAAGTGACACCAACATCAACAAATTGCCATCAATTATCTTGAGGGCCTACTGCGCAGTCAGAAAGGGCTGCAAAATAATTCGAGCCGTGTACAAACCGTACCCCGACAGCGACAACAAGAATCCCTCATCCGAAGCTCCAACGGACTTCAAATGCGTGAGTACTAAACATTTAACTTCATATTAACCATTCACACCTCACACAAAATAAACCACTTAGATGACCAAATTCGCAGCAATGATTGCGGATATGGTCAAGGGCCTCGGCCCTCTTCCTACGCTAGATAGAAAGCAAGACGACCATTCAATTGCAGAAAGCAATTCAAATGGTCGGACAAATGCTTCACCGCCTCCTTGCATTTACTCAGAGCATCCCGAGCTATGGTGTCTTTTAGCAGATTTGTAGGTCTTCGCGCGCTTAATTCGAACCAAAGACTTTGGGTACTACGGGAACTACAAGCTTTTTCTTTTGCTTCTGGTTTTGCTTTTATTGTTCATTTTTGCCTTTCGTACCTACCAGTATATCGTACCTACCCATTGTCTATTGTTTTTGACCAGACTTGTGGAAAAAACCTCTCAACAGCTTTATTTCCTATTTGAAAAGACCTCCCTAACCTGAATATGTTTTCTTTTTCTTGCGAAAAAGTTGATGCAAAAGTTTAAAAACAACTTTCACTCTTCATATCGCTGCGTCGAGAATATCATTCATCCCGGATAAGCTATTATTACCTTCAAAACAATGCCACAAGCCACATCAAAGATTGAAATCCTGCTACGGGAAATAGCATAAATGAAACATTACTTTATACTTACCAGTGTGAAGTTGAGTCGCGTGCTCTAGCTCTAGCCGATATATCATTACGGTTCTTTCGAACGTGAACCCCCGCGAGATGCGTTATTTTTTATTTTCCATTTCTACTGAAGTTTTTATTACACTCCTGCATAGCATGAACTGTTGGCAGGAGTCGCCTCCCAACAGCTACCCGAGCGCGACCATTACTGAAAAAGCAAAACCCAGTTCTTTGCATACGCAGTGGCAGAGCTCACGCTTGACATGTTGTCGTATATACCTACCATCATGTAGCTCCTGCTCTCTTGGTATACGGATCATGAAGTATGCCAAATGCCAATAAAATTAAGGCAATTAAGGGAAAAGTTTGAAATTATTACTTAACGCGTGAGGTGTGTTCTGAAAAATGGTTATAATGGTAGGTATAGCTAGGGGCCTCGGCGCTTTTCGATGTGAGATATGGTTGGCATATTATCCTCGGGCATTATTAATACTGAATGAACGTGTGGATAGGCGGATGGTTTGGTTGTCCGCGATGTGGTTAGAGTGAAGTTAACCTTTAAATTGCTGAAATTGGTTTATTGTTTTCTCGTAGAGCACGTATGGAGGTGATTTTGAATTTATGAAGTAATGGCACTTGGTAGTGGTAGTGACTAGTGACAAAAATTTCATTAACAAGCTAAGGATAATTGTTCTTTATTATTGAGATGGTGATCTAGGTCTACTTATGAACTATCAACATGAGATTCGGGGGTAACTGGCCAAAACCGCAAAATCAAGCAACCGGCCAAAAGTTACATAAAATCTGTGCCTTTCGAGCTAAGATAGATGGGTATCTACATTTATAGTAGGTAGGTAAACATTTTATAAATTAAAAGAAGACTTAAGTGTGGGTTTATGGGAAACGATCCTGCAAAATGAACCCTTAAAAGAAGAAGATTTTAGAGGATGCCATTAACTTCTAGAATCGATGGTTTTGCGGAATTCGTGCATATATAACGCGACACAAAACGCATTCAAAAACAGGCCCAAAAACGAGTAAAGTCTCGAAAAACGCTACGAGGAACAGTTCTGAAAATGATTTGAACAACGGAAAGAAACCTGCGGAAAACCGTGTCAAAAAAGAGAACCAAAAAACGCAAACAGGAACACACGTCTTAAGAGTTATCAAGAATCTAATCGGTCAAAACAAATACAAAAAAGCATAGAATAATAATATATGTAATGTGAATTGGTAGTTCTATCTCCCAGCTGTCCTCTGCAGACACACCAACTTCCCAATCTGAAATAAAACAAAGCTCTGTTAAATATTTCCTAAGATCATTTATGGTATCTTAATATGGACTTACCAATAGATTTAAGATTTCGTAGGCACATAACTCCTATCGTTGTCTTTGAAAGGAGTAATTGTCTGATGCTTCCCATCAACGGATTCCTGAAATAAGGCCACCTAACTGAAAAAGAAAAAAAACTGAAGTGGAAGTGCAGGTGGATCCCAATCGAATTGGAGGGCCAGTACCAAGCTGTGAATAAGTTTAAAAGTATTGGAAAAGAGAAATGCAGTGCAATATAGTTAGTTATAAAATGTCTATTTACTACGCGCATAATTTTCTATCAACAATTAAAGAAAAAATTTAACAATAAAACAAAAGCAGAAGCAAAAGAAAAAGCTTGTAGCTCCCGCGAGCCAAACCCGAACCCAAAGTCTTTGGTTCGGATTTAGCGCGCGAAGACCTACAAATCTGCTAAAAGAAACCATAACTCGGGATGCTCGGAGTATGGGCAAGGAGGCGGTGAAGCATTTGTCCGACCATTTGCCTTGCATTCTGCAATTGAATGGTCGTCAACGGTAGGAAGAGGGCCGATTCCCTTGACCATATTCGCAATCATTGCTGCGAAATTGGTCACCTAAGTGGTGTATTTTGTGTCAGGTGTGAATGGTTAGTATGAAGTTAAATGTTTAGTACTCACCAGTTTGGGGTCGGTTGCTACTTGGGGTTGGCGATTCTTGCTGTCCGGGTTCTGATTTTTGACCGCTTGAATTATTTTGCAGCTCTTTCTGGCTGCGCAGTAGACCCTCAAGATAATTGATGGCATTTGGTTCATGTTGATGTCACTTTTGTTCCCTGTTTTGTCCATTTTTCTTGATTTCTTGGTGTTTTTCTTCAGTTTTTCTGCCTTGAGTCTTTTTTTTCGTTTGTTTCGATTTGCGTTTATTTTTTTTTTGACAGCGAAAATCAGGGCCTGTTATTTTATTTATTTTTTTTAGTCACGGAAAGTGTTTATTTTAAAATTTATAAAGTAAGTTGGGCTAGGCCAGAGAACAATAGGAAGAAGAAGCAAATCAACTCCAGGAATTGATAAATAAAAATACTTTAATACCTATACATATTTTTTGGTTTTCGGTCCTTAAGGATAAGTAACTGTTTTCTGTTTATTTAAAATATTAATTAAAAATGTTGTATGAATGGCTGAAAATCTAAATATTTTATCTTAGGGAAGGGAAGGGAATTAAGAAATTCTGTTAAGATGGGATTCTGTGGGTAGGTAGTACCATTGCAGATCTTCAGGGATCTTGTTTGCGAGTTCGTTACCATAATGTGTGTCTCTATTGCTGCTACTGCTGCAGCTTGAATTAGTTGTAACTTGCAGTTTTACGGGAGCTGAATCCTAAGTAATTCAGAAGATCCTCTAAAAGATTTGACAAATCTATCAACTGTCATTAATTTGAGCACCAACAAAGTATAAAACCCATCAAGGTGTTCAAAATCGTTACGTTAGTGGTTTTCGAAATAAGATGCAGAATCTGCTCTAACTACTCCGTAGCCAAAAGTTTCTTCTATACAGAGAACAGTAGGTACAGAATTATTTTTGTGTGCGTGATTAGAGTAGCGAAAATCGAACTCAAATTATTTTACGTGACGGGAATCGTATAAAAGATTCTTCGCTCATCTGACGCCCACATTTTGTTTCCTTCGCTTTTTTTGCAACGCCTCGTAAGTTTTCTTCTATAATCTGTGAAAAAAAACTCTAGTCCCTAGCACAGATACTGAGATATTTTATATCAATCAAACATTCCCAAGGTGGGTGTAAGTGAATGTGCGAATCACTTCCAGTAGGTTTAACACCCTACCCAGTGACAGTGATAGGTGAGTAAAATATTGATAGACATGAGCTTGACTGTGTAATTTTTCAAGCTGATTTAAATTTAAAGGAATTCCTGTGGCATCCGAAAATAAATGGACGATTTGAAAGAGTGACCCAGTAAAGCGAACGCTGTAAAATGAGTTCCCTTGTTCATCTTCCTTCGTATTGAATGTGTAAGAGGAAGATAACGATTTGGAATTGAAAGATTACTCTCGAGAACTGAACTTCATATGTACTTATTTGAAATGTTTATGTCAAAGATAGTTACGAATTATTTTGTAAGTCTCCAGTGAGGTCATGGACATATTATGCCGGAATAATTAGGTACTTTCGTGCACAAATAAATGGAAGTAGTGGTAATATGAAAACCCCTTGACTGTAGTGAGAAGTTACATACCACAGACAGTTTTTTTGTTGACAATATATTTGTATACAGAAAATCCCAAAACAAAGCCCAATCTCAAATGGTGGCCAAACTTGGTTGGCGCATTCAAGAAGGACTTAGAAAAGTATCATAAAATGTGAAGAAAATATTTGGCCATTTTTATATTAATACTAACGTTCGATTTTGAAGAGTCTGTAAAACAAATTCTTATCCATGTGTAATTTTGTTCCTGTTTCTCTGCTCTTAATAGGTCCATTGTATTGGCATTGGGTACGCCATGGTGATCACTCTGTAAATGTTCGCAAAACCGTGATAATAAGACGCACCACAGGTTAAGCTTTGTTTATATGTTTCAGATCGAGAATTCAGAATAATAACAAGACTCTGGGATTCGAGAAGCAAGCAACTTTCTAACAATCCACGACAGATTTAAAAATGGTATTCCTAACGAACCACGATCCATCGATCTATTTTTTCCAATAAAAATTCTAGAAGCAACCAAACTCATTCCAAAGGCAAAACACATTTTTCTCCCTCGACAAACTCCCATTTGTCACACTTTTTCTTCACACAAGCTACCAGTCTTGGTTTTAGTTTCAAAATGAAAATATTTCCAAACATCACCCGTGCACGCATCCATAACGTACGCCCAAGTAACCGATTAATCATCTTCACACCATCTTCGCATAATTTTCCCACGATCACCAGATCTCGAGCTAAGCCTAGAGCAACAACAACAAAAGTAACAAAATTAAGTAGCCCCAGTCAGCAGTCAGAGAAGTTATAAACATTAATTTCTTATTACGAAAATAACGCCCAGTAAGCGGTATTTACACAAGCCCAACTCTTGTCACGAATCTCTTTCAAGACAAGAGTACGACGTGTGTGCGCTGGTGATACCCAATTGGGAGGCTCACCGCATCGGCAACGATGAACATACATTGAGACATGTTCAGTGGGGCCTGCGGCCCTTGGCCCCCTATGTAAACATTCCAGCTACTTACTACCGAAAGCGGAAATCAAACACCAAAAAAATAAACCAAATAGGTACCTCTACCTACCTACTACAAATCAGCTTCAGATACATTTTTCTTTTTCGAGTCGACTTTTATTATTTCTCTCCACTCTTCCACATCTATCTCTGAGTCTGAGGATCATCAAAACAGAAAGCAGAGCGTGTGAAACAATTCGCCTAGAGTTCTGGTGTCTATCTCACAGGTCTCAATGTGACGTCGTCGTCGTCGGTGGTTGTGAACCTTAGAACCAGCTGAATCCCATAGCACAAGTGACTCAAGTGCGCTACCGCCGCGCCGCCCGGCCGCCCTCTTGCGCCAGCATTCACTGTGGTGCGGCGAATGTGAGATGTGAGTTGTGAGTTTCGCGCAAGTTCGCGCCCACACTGTTGTCGCAGAGTCATCATCATCATCAGCATCGTCGTGGTCGTTTGCCGAAGGCTCCCCAGATGATGAGAAACCGCCACCAGATATCAGAAAGTAAACAAACGTTCGACATCCGGACAAGACAACGTGCGCGGATGGCGGGGCAAAACAACTTCCGAAAGCCATTCGTGATGCCGCGATGCGATAACTATTTCGAGTTACACGATAAATCTCTCAGGCACATGCCTATGCCCGGCACAGAAACCGATACGCCAACCGTAATCTCCTTGGCGCGGCGTATGCCAGTGTATCGCAAGGCGAAAATGGCACAAGATACCCCTTCCCACAATCCGAGATCCGAGTAGTGGGATCAAGTTCTTCGCTCTGAGTTCTTCGAGTGTATGTGTATTGCGGTTCAGATGCGGGATCACACCGATATCGG
Organism: Cheilosia pagana; assembly: GCA_936431705.1. Taxonomy (NCBI): domain Eukaryota; kingdom Metazoa; phylum Arthropoda; class Insecta; order Diptera; family Syrphidae; genus Cheilosia; species Cheilosia pagana. Next base: position 58,099,930 of record OW386168.1, on the reverse strand, counting down.
ATTCCGTCTCAATGTATCGAAGGTATGCGTGCAAATGGCCAAGGCTCCAAATAAATAAGTCATTCGAGTGTCTTCTTTATTTCGTAGATTTATCCCACGGGACCCAGAGACGACGACGATGAGAGCGACAACAAAAAGGCGACGACGTACAATCGTCACCATCGTTGATGTTGTCCGCAGGCAGCACTCAGTCCGTTCCGTACAGTATAGATACAAAGATACTCTTGCCAAGCGGCACGCCACTCTCGCGGTACACTTAATAAAATTGTGAATGGACGCAGACGATGGATCACTCGATCGTTACACGTCAACGGATAAAGACGTTTGAGAGTTAACAAAAGGGATTTGCCAGTAATAGAGATACGTCGTATTTATTTTTGTGTTCCGAGCTCATTCGATGTCGTCGCGAGTTACCATAGTGGAAGATACTTGTGTCCTGATTTTATAATTTGTTTCGGACTTGTGTGTGTTGTGTTAATTTTACTTCTGAATGATGGCACCGAACCATCATTTCGCGATGAATTCCCTGACAATGGAGCCCGTTTCGCGCACCTATCAGTATCGAAAAATAATGAAACCAATGTTGGAGCGAAAAAGGCGAGCGAGAATCAACAAGTGTCTGGAGGAGTTAAAGGATTTAATGACGGGAACACTTCAAGCTGTAAGTACCAATGGCGTTCATTTATCCAAAGCATCGTAGCCTGTATCCTTAATCTCTGCATTGTTTATATACTTTGCGAGAACAGCTCGAGGGAATTTTACTCTTTGAAATTTATAGAAACTTTTTGTTGTATGAATTGGAATTCGAAAGGAATTTGGTTCATTATTCTCACCCAGTTTTGGGCTTCAGAAGTCGGTCCTTATAATACAAATTTAATTTTTGGCACCTCGATCTTACTTCACATTCGATGGCAATATTGTCTCTGAGGTCTTGCATCTTGGACGTTTAAGTGTCTCAATTCTAGCCATAAGCACCTGTATTGTTAAAACTTTCAAAGCCGTCAAAGAAGGTACGGGTTTTGAAGATTTCCAGAGAGGTGAACAAATTTTAGAGACTCACATTTGTAAATTTTATCACCATCAGACGAACATCTGCATAGCTGTCCTTGGAATCTTCTCAGTTCAGCATAACACGGCATACAATTTTTTTGCGATAGAATTTGCGCCAAAACCAATTCAAAATATGTGAAAGTTAAACGGTAGGTATCGAAGAGAGCTCCTAATCAGCCGGCGGTCATGCTAATGAAAGATCGTCAATATGTAAAGTCCTCATTGCCGGCCAAAATGGTTTAAAATCTGCAATCTGCAATATTTTAACATTCAAAAATTGGCATTCATGTTTCTTTTGAGAATTCTCTCCTACACTACACATCCTTTTACTGGCTGACCATTCCCTATAAAGTTTGCATAGAGCCCCTGTACACATTCGCATTAACTTTCTGCAGTTATTCGCAACTTTGTCCATTGCGTGCATGAAGGCGATTCACCGTCATCAACCGTCAAACATGTATCGCCAAGTATTCTCAGAGGAATTTGAAGACAAACGAAATCTCCTTCCATAACACTCGAAGCAAACCACCGAATGGGCTTTGCCAGGTTTGATGGGAATCCTAAAAAACTTGTTTTTGGTTTTTAAAAATTCTGTTAGATTCAGTTGAATGTTTTTATGCACAAAGTTCCACACTTCGATTCATAAGTTGGCATCAGAATTTTGACTTTTCTCAGAAGTGTGGATCAAAATTTCTCGGTTTATTTACCTGTAACTGCAAATGTTTTTTCAATCATAGGTATATGGAAAACCCAAACAGATCAAAAAAAAAACTTTCAGAAAGGACAGATTTTGTTTCTAAATTTAAATTAAAGTAAAAAGTCGAAACCATAATTTCAACGACAGCACTGTAAATCGGGAAATTTTCATTAAGATCGAAAAACAGATAAAGGAAAGTTAATTACCGAATCATTTCAAGGCGAGGTGTGCTGCCAAAATGATGTTCTTCCTGCTTTTGAAATGTTTTGGTTTCAAAATAAAATTTAAGTTTAGTACATTGGTCATATGTTTTGTAGAGCAGAAACTGAGTTGGGAAGCAGTGTCTTCCAGACATCTAAATTGCACAGATTTGCAACCTCTTTCAAGTCAAAGGGTTTCAAATTTAAATATTCCTGAAAGCCAAAGAATGACAGCCATTAAATAAGATAAATAAGATATTTGTGTTGTCTCCTTACAGGACGGTGAAAACATCTCGAAATTGGAGAAAGCAGACATCCTTGAGCTCACAGTTCGTCATCTACACCGTTTGCGCGAAAACAACACCCTCTTCATGCGACCAGACGCAGTGAGTGTCGATAAATTCTGGGCTGGATTTCATCACTGTGCCACGGAGGTGTCACAATTTCTTACCAAATACGACCGCCACATTAGCGGTGACCTTCTCAAACATATTTCAGCGTTCATGCCAAATATAGCCGCAGCTCACTACCAAAGATATCCGATGCCACAAACCAACGTCCTGTATCCCATACAGTTGCCCTGTGCTAAATCGCAAACACCAAGTAAACCGTTCCCCAAAGAAGAACTGGCAGGAGATTGTGCCGGTGGCGGTGGTGTCTGGCGTCCATGGTGAAAGTGGTTACAATACAGTTGCAATTGGGACATGTAAATACGATAAATCCAAAAAGGACTCTTTATGCATGGAAATAGCTTTATATAGTAGTTACTCGCACCCATACACATGGTATGCATGTGCTACAGTATGTTAACGAATTTTAAATTCAAATTAATGCCTAGTTAAACAAGTAGTGTGTTTAGGATATATTTATATATAAAGTTGAGTTACCGTTTTACTGTGATCGGAGTTGAGATGAATGACAAATCTGTCTGTAGAGTTTAGAATTTATTTTAAATAAACTTTTGTGTAAACAAATCGGTGGATGTGGAAGGAGTTTGTTTTTTGTGTCCTTAATGGATGGTGTGTTTGGTTCGTTATTCAGATGATTGAAAGGGAACTTCTTATCGGTTCATTAGCAGTGAAAAGTATTGTGTATATGATATTGGGAGTTGGGACCGTATCCGTTCGACAGGATTTTACTTTTAAATTAGCCCAGCGCCTTAGGTTGAGAGGGTGGAGTATCGGGGTCTGGGCATGATTGACTGCCACTGCCATTGACAGTAAATCGCTTTTGTCAATTGGTTTTTTGTTGCCCCCTGCGATAGGTAGGTATCCCCTGAGAATGATGTCAATTTGTCGCACTTATTTGACAGGCGGAAATAAAAAGCAGGACGCGATGGCAGACATTTACATTTATCGGATTTTCTTCGGCTGCATGTGATGAGGGTGAATCTGTGGACAACCGAATGCTCTTTGTATCAAGCTCGTTAAATTTGGATGATGTACCTAATACCCTGAGGAAGACCTATTTGAGAATGTACCCTTCAATCGCACCCCACACAAACTGGTGGAAAATACCTTGATTCCAAATAAATTCAAGGACCACCAACTTTGCACAAACCCACCCATTTCGTTTGCAACGTTTTTGAAGCAGCATAATCAACAAAGAGAAACTTCTCCGCGCCAATGCAAGGCATTGAAATTTCCCACGACGCGACAGTTAAAGGACGAAATAAAGACAAAGACCAATTGGATATTCTGCAACTAAATGCAATTTAAAATGACAATAAAGAATTCAATTGCAATGTCTACAAAGTTTTGCCATCTTTTAATCAATCTTAATACTCCACCGTTCTTTTACCGTTTCACAGTAGGTATTCGGTATCTTCCAACAGTCTACGAAAAATGCCACAGGCTAACGACAATCACAACTAAGCTGGGAAGGATTTTGCTGGCGAAAAGAATTTGACAGCTTAGAAAAAAGAACAATTGCCTTGACCTTTTCGATGCGCCGATACTTTCTAGTTGCTTTATGCTTTAACTGTTGTCTAATTTATTGAGAAATACAATCCGAATGCCAGCTTTTGTCAAACCTCTTAAGTTTAAGGTAAATTTAGTGAACACGGATGAAAAAAAGAAGGAATGGAAAAGGACAAACTGAAAAATAGCAACGCGATGTTTACGTTTGTTTTTTTTTAGAGCTTAAGTGGGAGCGAAATGCTGCTAAGGAGGGTGGGTGGGACAGGACTTTTTGGAAACTCAAATTAAAAAGGGACCAAAGGGGAGACCTTTTTAATTGAAAAAATAAAAAAATGCTTCAGGCGGGCTATCTAATTACGGCAATGTGAATCGACCAGAAGGTTTTTTTGTGTGTCAAGAAGGGATTTATAATTCTAATAGGTTGTCAGCGTTGTACACAAATTTGGGTCAGACTATCGAAAGGCGGCGGAAGCATTTATTCAGTGATGGAAATCGACTTTTCTCAATTGTACCTACTTAAAATTGAAAGGAAAAAAAACTGAGACATAAATATTTTGTTAAGCGAAAAAATCGTACATTTCATTTAATCCAAGTAAAAGAAACCATTTAAGAAATAAGAAATAGTACTCAAAATCGAACGTGGTCAAATAGTAGAGAATTCAGTACAATAATAGGCATTTTTCATCTATGATTCAAAACCAATTCCATCGGGGGACATATAATGGCTCGGCAATTGACATAATGTCCAGAGCCAGTCAAGTTGATTCTGAAATTTCACTTGGAATTGACAATAATTGTGGAGTTATCCATTTTGAAGAAGACTTCGGATTCAGTTCAGTGCAGTCACACTTTTCTACTTTATATCATCAGTCTTACGTTATTGGTTCACAAATTTGTACAATTGTGTGCCAAATTTGTCAATATTTTCATAGAATGCTACTGATGCACTGTGTTGTCCAATAATAGAGTGGCCCATGTATTTTCAGCTAAATATTTATTCTTTGCTATGATTCTTAAAACCCTAAAAGAAAGGTTTGCTTCAAAGAGTTATACTTCTTCCATAAGAAAAAGTAGATCGAAAGCAATTCCGTTGATGTGATTTTTGTAGGAGACAACTATAGCGTCTATTCATCTTACTTTCCCTAATTGCAGTAATTGCAAAGTGTCCTGCGAACTTGCCTGCAAAATTACAACTCGCCAAAACAAACAAACAAATAAAACCGGTGTATTGGACAATAATTTTCAATTTTACCATCCCTTTAAAATGATCCTTTAATTCATAAGACAAACAACGACCCAATCCAACGCGATTACTTATTCATTCAACTGGTTCGAGTGTATACATTTATTTCAATCCTAAATTGTCGATCATAAATAAAATCATTCAAAAGTAGTCAACATTATACCTTTCACGAGATGAAATTTGTAAAACTGGTAAGCAACGATAAATTCAATGTTGAAATGAAAAACAAAAATCGCTGGAACTTTCTTTTGGCAAGGAAAGGAGTCCCTAACTTTGCTTCGGGAAATAAATTTGTTCACGAGTCATAAATCAATTGTCTGTTGAATGGCAATCTGTGACAAAATTTGAACAAGGGTAACCTTTTTTGTTTTGATTTCGCCCACCCTCTCACCCCATCACCCGCTAGTGACAAAAGAAATTTCCCAAGTTTGATTTTGTATTGATTTTAGACTCACTCCCCACTGTGTGATATGTGTGTACTGTCAACAGGATAATGGATTGGAGGTAAAGGAGGAAAAGCATTTTTTTTAACATTGAACATTGTCAAATATAATTGCCCGATTCAATTTTAATGTCAAGTGTTTGCATGGAGGGTGAAGTTTATATATTTCAAATTCAGTAAGGCCGGTACCGGTACTTTTAAATTGTTCCAACGATTATATACAACGGACTATACCTGCCAAGCTTGAAGCACTGCAGTTTTACACATTATTTTCGCCTAGTGGCTAGTGGCTTTTCCTCAGCCGGATTCGGCACAAATTTGTAGATCCTTTTATTTCGTCGCAAAAACAGAAAACCCTAAATGGATGGTTGTGAGAAGATAGGCCTAGGCCTAGGGTACTTGCCCATCGGATTATTTTCTTTTTTCAACCGACGTCATTCATCATGGTTGTTAGTTTTATGGAGTTAGATTAATTTGAAACATGCCTGAAAGGTAGACGAAAACTGTATGGATTCTGTGTGCAGGACGCCTGCAGGTGGCGTCCTACTCCTAATAGACATACATATTCTAGGCAAAGTTATATAAGATACCTACTTTCAAGAAAGGGCAATGCCCTAATCAAGTATAAGAACAGGTTGATGTTTAAATAGGCAGCACTGCTTTCAATTAGATAACGTACCTGACATTAATATGGAGGGCGGTCAGAGCTTTTCTTTTACCCAAAAACTCGAAAGTCGAAAGATGTCTAAAGTAAAGCCTAAAATAAAAGATGTTTTAATGTATTTTTTTTCTAAATGTAGAGAAAGACCATTTCCATTAAGAAGGGTGGGTGTAAGATGTTCAAGCAACTTGCATGACCTGCCACACCGGCTCAAGAATTGAACAATGAACACATCGGCGACTGATGATGACTGAGAGGATTTTTTTTTAAATAATGCCGATATTCAGTAAGTTGAAAAAGTTCAATAATTTTTGTTTGTACGAACATTTTTCGTTTATTTACTCCGAAAACGAAAGGAATTTTCGTTTGCAAAACGTCAAAGAAACGAAGGCTGTTTCATTGACTGTTTTTGTTGTTATTGGATGGTTTGAAAAATAGTAAGAATGCTGTTTCGGATATTCAACCCTAGAGTTATACAATGCGAATTGGGTGTATGTCCATTCCATTTTTCAGTGTTTATGTCACTTGCATGTGATTTCTTTCGTTTATTTTTTAAATGCGAAAGTGCAACGAAAATCGGCACTCAGAACATGTATTCGCATGTTGCCCATCAAGAAAAAAAATAACACTCGACTATCTCTCATTAATATATATGTATTATAATTAATATTGTATATATATATATATATTTGCAATAATAGTTAATAATGTATACACAATGTTTGTCTCAACACTTCCTAATTACAAAGTTTAACCTTAAACGAAAAATACAATTCATACGTTTTTAAATATAAATTTGTCATTTGTCAATCATATACAAAATATCACAATAACTAAAGTAAAACTTAATAATAAACTACGTTCTATGTACAAGCCTAAATGTCTGCAAACAAAAATTAAGAAAACATTATTATATAAAGTTAAATTAAAAAAAAATCCTTTTTATTATTTAATTACAAATGATTTACGCAGACATTAGGTATTTATGTTTTAAATTGATTTGGTTTGTTTTAGACACTTTTACGCTTATATTTTGTTTGAATGTTGTTTTTATTGTTTGGAATATATTTTTGTATGTTTAATTTTTACAATAACAATCAATGTTTTTGCTATTTTGAGTAAATTGTTATTGTTCTTAAATAGTTTAGTAGTTGAAGGTAGGTAAATGTTTTCAGTTTTTTTATTTTATTTTTCCTAAGCAATTGTATATGGTTAACGTTTTATATAATAACATGTTTTACAAAAATATATTTTCGTTTTTGTCTATATATTCTGCAATGTTTTTTTAGTTGAATGTTTCTTTTAAATTGGAGATTTTATTCGGAGATAAAAGGTATAAGGGGCAGTTTGTAATGGCAGTATATATATATATAGATGGAAATGTGGTTATATTAAGTAGGTATAGGTATATGATAATACTTGAAGTCATGGTAATATGAGAGATTGTAAATATTTTGGTAGGATTTCAAATTGGTTGTTTTGGCAGTTGCAAACACTCACAGAATAGGAAGAGGACTGAAAATGATGTAATGAGTTAAGATTTTCTTACAAACTAACCATTAATGTTGTTGGGCGAATGAAGGCTGGCCACGATTTCCGTCGCACAACTGACTTTTATGGGAACCAGCTGTTTCAGAAAATGCCTCCTTAAATGCACGCGTAAAGCAACAATTCACAAAATGTCGACTTAGCCTGCGTGTAAAGGAAAATGCGGAAAACGTGTTTTTAGAACAGAATTTTGAAGCTAGTGGGCGCAGGTATTTTCTCAGAAGTGAATTAACATTTTATATACATAATTCAAAAAATTAATAACTTTGATTGCCGCTAGATCGCCAACGAATACTAAATACGATTTTGTGAATGCGGCAAAACCTTTTTGTCTCTTTTCCTTACTTTAACTCCATCACATATTTTCCTAAGCTTCTTTGAGCACTAGAATCTGAATGCCAAATGGTCATCTCCATTGAAGTCAGTCCCCGTATGTTGCTTGTGGTAGCTTTATGTTCGTCCTACGTCGGCTGCCCCCTTGGGTGAGGGGACACAGTTACATCAATGGTCCCGAACCCTTGAATGTTTCGTAGGGTTATTCCAAGCCAACACTAAACACTTAAAAATTTAGTCAGAAAATATTTTAAAATACCCAGCGTCCTTTTTAAGTGAGAAGTTTCATTCTAAGCACTCAAATAGGTTGCGATAAACTCTGCACGTTGTCTTTAAATCCCCTTAAGAAAAATTAGAAAAATTTAGAGGCTGAAGTTTGCAGACTTCGCTTTGGAGACGGTGCCACATATATGGGGGCATTACTAAAACATCCTAGAATAGAAGTAAACCTATTAATTTCGGAATAGTTATACTGTTAAAAAATAAACAAGCCAACTCTTAAACCGATTTTAGACTCTAGAGTTAACGAGGAAAATGAGGTACGGAGGAAGACACACTTGAAAACGACTCTACAATTAGGCAACTTGAAATTATTCCGCCTTAGCAAGGAATTCGCCGGAACGGAAAATTCTCCCCGACGCCAGTGTTACCTTCGAAAATTTTCGAAAAGGGTCCAAAAAGGTTTCCCTGGCTTTCAAAAAGGGTCCCGTATGAAATTAAAGAAAAACAACCGCATCGAAACAGTATCGCATACGTTTTAAAATAATTTAAAAAAAATATCATAAAAAAAATGAAGTGCATTATACTAAGGGCATAAATACAGAATATTGAATAGGCCCCTATTGGTAAATACATTTTTTAATAAAAGCAAATAGGTATAGATTGCACATGTCCCTATTATAAATAAAAAAATAAAATAACAGAGCATGTAAATACATAAACATTTTCACAGTTTGCTTTAAAACTTAAAAAACAAAACATCAGGGAGCTAGCTTTAAGTATGAATTGGATACAGAATGCACTCACTTTAAAAGAGTATTGTGTCCCCAAAGGAAACAGGAACAGGTAGCTATCATAAAAAATACAAGTGTCAGAGCGAGATTTATGTTGATTCGATGTCAATATTCGAAGTTGATGACTATGTAAAGAGAGAATATAATGTTTTGCTTCCTGATGTGATGAGATGAATAGCCAATTCCGAAAAAAGGGTCCACAGGCGTTCAAAGGTGTCCTGTTTTTTCGTAAAGGGGTCCGATTTGCGCTATTTTCAAAAAGGCGGGTCCTGGGGTCCAAGCGTTGAAGAAAGGTTCAATCGGACCCCAAGGGGTCCCAAAGGTAACCCTGCCCGACGCATACACGGTCGAAGGATCAAATTACATTCGAGGAAAGGAAACGCTTCACTACAAATCGTAAATAAATTCCGCAAATAATTTTTGTCGGAGGATATCGGAACCTAGCTGTCAACAAAAAAATGCACTTCAACGCAATTCGCCGATATGCGTTAGAAAATATCGGAAAAATATTCCGAATAGCTGTTCGGAAGAATACCTCGAAGCAAAAATCCTCCAAATCGTATAAAATCGGAGAATTTTCCGTTTCGACGGATACCTCGATAGGGCAGATTGTTATTTTTTCGAAGAAGAAGAGGTTCCAATGTGTTCGTCAGTGTTAGGGAAAAATCAGCAAATTCTAGAACGACGTCCTAGCTTTCCCTGCGCCTCCCTTTGTCTTCACGAAAAGTCTATCAGTGTTTCTAGCCTACTGCTGACGGGCTATAAATATAAAGAAGAAACTCGAACGTCATGCCATTACAACTGGAAAACTTCTATAATAGGTATAAACTAGCAACAATTACTATAAAGGACTCTGAGTTATACCAGTGCTGTCTTATAATACAGTGCGATTTCAAATACATTTTATCAAACTGAAAACACAACTCAAACGATAGCCTAATCTTATATCGAATATTATGTAGATGTCCACACTAAAGATATACGTACATCCCAATGCGTCCTATACTCCTTCTTCTGGCGAAACCTCATTTTTAAATACAATGTTTATCATATTTCCAGGCAACTTATATGACAATATTGTTCTCCCTTTATCCCTTATTCAATATAACGTCTCATAAACAAACTCTCTGCTGTTAGGTAAATATTATATAGCATTTTGTAAATGAGCATGACTGTATACATAGTTATTTATATAGCTATTCCTAGGTATATGTTGCTTAAATTATTTTTAACATCTATAACATTGAGATTTACACGGCCGTTTGTGCGGCAAAACTACTAGATCATATGCTACTGGACCGGCCAACGGCTGTACACAGGCCCGATGTTGTGGTGATGTGATGATTCCGAAAGGCGATCTTGTCCAGTTTTATTAGTGGTGTGGCCTTAGTTGAGAGCTGGGGTGAATAAAATTGAAAGTTCTTTAAGTAAGTTGTAAGACGTAATTGGGTATAACTTACTTCATCTGTTTGATTACATAAGGAAGAGGGTATCCAAGGCCATTTTATTGTTCTCATAAGGGTGTTGCGGAAGTCTTCACTGAAGAGGCAATATATGTAAAATGTTATCGAGTAGTTTGCCAATTCCATTAGGTTGGCCAGCGCTCGGAAAACCTAAAAGAAGTGTTTGGAAGAGGTTTATATTTTTTTTGAAAACAAATGAATATGGGATTTGGAAAAATTGGGATATAGACGGGAGCATTAGGAGGGAGATCAGTGTAGAATCACAGCAAGGAGGGGTGCTCTCACCGCTCATGTGACTTCTCGTAGTTGACTTAAAATATTGAAACAGCCATTTAGAGCGGATTGGCGGATGGTGTCGTTTTTTCTGGTTATCAGGTAAATTTATCTCAGTCCTCAACGTTCGACTTATGTAGGTACTTACTACTACTAAGTTCGCTACAAGAGATCCTGGTCAAAAGGGAATAAGAAAACAAAGAGAGGATGATGTCGCCCTATAAAATGACAGGTCTGAAAAGGCTTACGGTACAGCCGCTAGTGTCTTTAGTGATCTGCGAGAATCATCATCAGAAAAATAGCTAGAGGTAGCTGCTTTAACCCTAAAAAGCCTACTACACAACTTTGCAAATGCAACCGAAAAAGTTGGAACAGTATGAAAATGATTTTTTTTCCTTGAGGCGGTCATAGCACACAAAAAAAAGTCTAACTGTATGATAGTGCTCAGTTCCTTAAAAACTAAGTCCACTACCAACATAGAGCTCTATATCTGCAAACTATAACAGACATTGATCTATAAACCGACCTCGGACAAGTCCAGCTATATCCTATCAACTTTAATTTGCTTCTTTACTATTCCATCCACGGATTGAATTTGAAATCCCATGTTCACAGCTTCAGACAATATTTTTTTGTTATCCACCAATAGCTTATCCAATAACTTAAAAGTAGACAATCATGATCCGAATGCGGTAATGGCAAATGTCTACGAGTTAATCTATGCAATCTTGGTTCATCCCCAAGAATGTTTTCTCCCTCTTGCTCATTTAAATGCAAATGAACTCCCACGCGATGTCTTCTAATTTATCATACAGTATCCTTAATCCTTTCATCGTACCATGCCACTCTGTATGGCAGTGAGTCATTTGGTATAATCTGGCTGCTTCATCTTTATTGGTGCACAATCAAATGTGTGCAACTTTCATCATTCGCATGGAGTGCAACAATCCCATCAACTACGCCCCCCTATCCCAAGACAAAAGGATAACTTACTTGAAATGAAAAACTCGATAGATTCTCTGGCGCTATCGTCATATGAAGTATAGCCATCGGCGATACGCACACGAGAAACAGGAGCGATGTACTGCCTGAAAAAAAATCAAAGTTATTACAAGTCCTGGCAGACATTTGTGGGTGGTGGAGAAGTTCAACTTACCCAGCAGTAAAAATAGTCTTCTCTCCTCGGCGAATTTACGCGGATCGTCGTCCTTGAAGCACGACGTACGCGATAGAATCATCTTTCGTCGCTTCTCACACGTCTGACGATAGACTATCATTATCCTTAGGTTGAAGCCGGCGATTAGAACCGTCGGCACGAGCTTAAACAGAACTTCCAGCATCACTTTGTACACCTAGAACGGCAGTGAAGTAAAAACTTTAATCAACCAACAAATAAAGCATCCTACCGAATAAAAGAGCGTGCTCAAGAATTCGCTGTTATCCCGTCGAAAATAGACGAACGTCCCGTCCGCTTGCAGGACACACTTTATCAGCTCGCCTCGAAAAACGCTCGGCAGGTAGATGACAAACGTTACCAACGGTATGAGGATGACGGTCATCCTGAAAGAGAAGAATCAGAAAAACCGGGGAAAAGAGCCAAAGAGAACAGGACAATTGTAATGAATTTGGAAAATGGGATATAGTACTAGAACATGAATATAGAGGTACTCTGCGCAAAAAGCGAATGTGACAACCACTGAGAAGCATTTCGTATTTTTGTGTTGTTGCTTTTTGTTTTCTTATTTTACAAACTCACACCTTGGAGGACCCATAACCGGTCGGATGTATCCGGGATGACAAACGGAAACGTATCTCTCGATGGTCAGAACCAGAAGCATCATAACGCCGACGCCTGAAATGGTTTGAGGTTATGATTAGGGGTGGATGTGGAAAGTTCTTACCTAGGCAGCCATTGCCGAGAAAAAGCTCCAGATGGGCGGTGTAGAATGCCGGTCCGAATTCCTCCCATTTGCCGAGGTCCTTGTGGATGAGCATTCGGATTCCGAAGGGTATAGCGAAGACAATGGCGAGTAGTGCCGCCGCCGAGTAGCCTGTAAATGACACGAATATTCAAATGACTTAAGTGGTTTGTGGATACGCTCGGTGTCGGTGGTTTGAGGTTGTCAAGCGGGTTTGTGTACGGGGTTTGGAAGACTTCATTACCGACAATTGCACGATGAAATCAAATGAAGCATTACAAATTCAACATTCACTGTGGTGGATATGGAAAGCAGTATAACTGTTATAATAATATTCCCTCCAGTGTTCAGCGGTCTTGGAAAATGTACTTGCTATTTTAGAAAACCATTTCATGGAAAAGACGGAAAATAATACTTTTGCAAGTAATCAAGCACAAGCTTGCAAAGAAATTGGCAGGCTTAAAAAAACTGTGTGTAGGACAATAATTTCAAAAAATAACAGCTTGTGGGAAACGTATTAGAGCGAAATAAAAATTCATAAAACATTAGTAGCAATTATTTAATTACTCTTTGAAATATCAGCCATCTAAATTATTTATATGGCTGTTTCTATAAAACAGTTTCACGCACCTATTAATGATTCATAAATAACTTTAAATTTTCCACTGTCAATTCGTGGAAAAAAATTGGATGGCATCCGAATTGGCTGGTACTAGCTGGAGGGTTTGGAATGGCCCTAAATCTAGACAATATAGTTTGTGTGGTTTATACATTTCACAATTTTATAGACGCGTTCCTAAATGGTGCAAAACAGGAAAGAGGAAACAAATTTTTATTGTTCCTGATTTTATACCGTAAACTATTAAGGTTTATTTGAAATTCTGGAGAAAAACTGGTCAAGCTGTCATGGTCATCTAGAGCACATCTAATTTAACTTAAAAGCTCGTTTATAGCCCCCTTGCATGAGTTACTTCTGATATTAGACATAAAATGGAAAAACTAAAACTAAGCCAGATTTCTCAGTCCGCCAATCACATAAGCAAAATTGAAAGCAAAGAGGTCCAGTGGAGATAAACGTTGTTAAATCATCAAAATATCCATGACCTTTTAAAAAAAAAGTTATAAAAGGTGAAAAATAATCACCTAAGGAGTTTACTAGCAAAAATACCCCCATAAGTTTGAGTGTAAATTTGGGACCTTAAGTAAATACCCTATCCGAAGATCAGATTTGCGACGCTTTCTCAGGACGATTTAACTCTCGGATTTTCATCAAACGTTAACAATAGATGGCAAGTAATTTTTGGCTTTACGGAGTTTTATTCAGAGACCCACCTCTCAGTACTTCACAACTTATCTACGAAGCCACTGAACTACAAGAGTTGGATGCCCAATATTAAGCTTTTTAAAGTCACCATCTATGTGAAATAAAAGGTGCTTATAAGCCTACGAAGCGTCCTACCTGTAGGATTAATAACAGCTATTAATCCGTGTTATTTATCAGGTAAATATGGACAGATATTTTTATAGCTCCTGTCAGCTAGATGTTTTTGTTTCCAACATTATAACCTAATCCTTAAATAAGCTTTGTGTTGAAACTGTGTCAAAATCTATTAATAAATAGACCTCCGCTGCAGCTCAGAGCCAAATATTAGCACTTCCGAATTTGACCATTCGTCTTCTTGATGCTATCGAACTCTGGATGTTCTATGACAACTTTACGATAGCTACGGTTAGCGATAGCACCAAGAATACTATACAGTCGAGAGATTTGGAGGGGATGCTATCACAAACTGTGCCCAGATATAGATAAACAAATCAATAACATTAGCATTTATAAAATCAATCCACAGCTAAGTATGGTGCCTCACACACAGACTACTTCCTTCTCGCCTGGCGTTCCCAGACGTCCCGCATTGAAGACTAATTTCGGTTGTCCCGAGTTGAATTTTTGACTCATTGTTTTACTTAGTGATGTTATTTACTAAAAAATCCTACCTAGTCACTAATTTAGATAAAACAAATCAAAAGTGATCTTTCTTATTTCAAAATATTTATTTTTTATTTTTACAGTTTTTTATGTCTGCCATTTGTCGCGTCGAGCTGCAAGCAAAATCTGGCAACCCTATTCTCGCCAAACATATTTAGCGAATCTTATAAAAAACAAAAACGATAAGGTCGAACATTTCCTTCGCTTATATCCTGAACTCTGTCATTCCACTTCGTCACTCAAGCCGTTTAAGAGTTTCCTCAAAATACAAACAAAGAAGCCATAGTAAAAGGTGGTTGGGTCCAAAAAAACTAATATTAACAAACCTTCCAGTCGACTAAATCAAACAAGAATTTCAATTTTCGTCAGCAACCATCACAACACTGAGCATTGCCTTCATCAAGGCGATCTAAGCTCACCAGATTGATGTGATTCATTGGCCCAATTAAACATTTCATACGTCACTAAACATCCTAAAGCACATAATTGCAGAGTTTGACCTACTAAATACCCTCATTTATGAAATGTGTAACAAGGCCCCACAAAAGAATCACCCTACCATTGACCAATAGCGTGCCCCAAAGCAATTTCATTGAAGTCGCCCCTGCCTACGTTGTTCGTTCATGAAAAGCCCTCAATGAAAACACAATCACACACCAGTTGCATATCTTACCACTATATACACACCACATGCGGCAAGGACATGTTTTCAGCATTCACCTGTGGCAGGCATGCAAGCGCCAGGTTTTAAATTACAACCCCCCATCAACATATGTTTTCAAGGACTCACACACATTCTGCAGATGCGGATGCTTGGCATCCTTGAGGCAACTCGAAGATTTCCCATCTTTGAAAGTACGTTGCATTGTTTGCACTTGTGCTAAAATTCAGAGCAGCACAAGTCTCTACATGGCATACCTACTCATCGGGGTGTTGTATAACCCTCACCGCATAGAGGTGCATTCTGATCCTGAGTCAAATATATATCATTTCGCATGAATAAAGATTTATTAACGACGTGCACAGCGCACCAGGCGGCAAAGAGGTGGGCGGTATATCACATTGCAAGAGACTTTCGAAGGACTTGTGCGGTGTGATTTCTTCTACCATAAAAAAAGGAAAGGAAAACTTTTTAACGAAGTAATTAAAAATTGAAATTAAAAAACTAAGTTAACCCCTTCAATTTACGGAGCTAATATGTGTGGTGACGTCAGCACAATACTACAGAAGGGTGCGTGTCCTTTGGCATTTAATTAGCGATTATTTGGCGAGTCGGACAAATTACCTGTCAATTAATAACAGTGCCGCGGCAAGCATGGGCGAGGTGGAGCCTATTGATTAAGTACGAAGGATAAAATTGCCATTTATGCGGATAGCTGGGTAAGCAATAAATTCGAGGCGACATGTTACACATAACTGGGATCCACTGCTGTGGAAATTCGATATTTTCTGGAATGGCTCTGATTACCCATATGAATTGTAGCGTTAATTCGATCCGGGAATGCTGGCTATTTGGCGTGGAAATAGTTTCATAGCTGTATACGTGGCAGATATACGAGTCTTGTTTGTGTGGATGATTTATGCCAATGTTTGCCAATGTGTTTGTGTATACACAATTTATTTGAATGCGATAATTAATTGCATGCAGATTGGGTTTCACTTTATTTGCCCTTTAACATGCCGATATACAAGAGTGATTCAAAATTTGTGAATTCGTTTAGGGTGCCTATATAGTCTGGCTATGGAATGACCAGTTACAACAAAGTCGGCCTTTTTGAATGGTCTGGGTCATGATTTTGGTATGAAGTCATCTTGATTCCTGATTTAGCTGTAAATACAGCGGAAGCTATATAGCAAAATCGTCCTTTGTTTAGTTTTGTGGTAAAATATGACACATTTTACGACCCATACCAGGGGACCAGCTGCTGGGGGCATTCGATGCTTTTTCCGTTTCTAAGGGTCGTGGATTTTTCTCTCCTTCGTTGCTTATGTTATTGTTATTAGGTTTTTCTTTTGTGAAACAGATAAAAGGACAGTAAAAGTGGTATGAAACTTTAGGGCATCATTAAATACGGATAGCAAAACATTGAAAGAAAAGATGTAGGATAGGGGACTCATGTCTAAATGGAAGGAAACAATTTGAATTTACATATAGGTATAAGGTATGGTATTTTAAACGTCAAGATGACTGTAGGAAATATACAACTGACTGGTGTCCTTGTGGCTCAATTCAACTTGAATGTGATGAGATCGAGTAAATATGGAGCTTGCAAGGCCTTGAAGCTGCTGACTAATTCCTCAGTAACTGACCTGCTTTGGGTTTTTGGATCCTGAAATTATGTAATGTAATATGCAGCAGCATCTTTCTTCTAATAAAAAGGAAAAGGAGTGATGGAGTAGGAGGGCTTAAAAGTTTTAACCTTTAAGGCAACCTGCCTGACCAAAGCACAGTTAAGGCTTCGAGGCTGAGCTCGGTGGACATGCCAGACAAACTAAGATCATATCCGTTTTGGTATATATTTAGACAGGTCGTCTCTCTGAGTTAGCGCCCATGCAGATAGTTTCGGTGGTAGGGTATGTTTAGTGACTTACAAACGATCTATAAGATTAGTTTAGATAAAATCATTGCCATACAAATCAAGTTCCACCAGACTCAACAAGATTCGACGCACCCCCGGTACATATTTAAATCAAAAGTGGATGGAACTTGGACTTAAAAGTCTTCAAGTCGACTGCTTAACAACCATTCCCGTTGGTTACAAAAACCACTTCCAAGTCTCGACTAGATTGCAGGAAAAGCCACCAGGAAAGAGTGGAATAAACTCTTAAAGTGAAAACATAAGGAACATAAAGACGATCAGCTCCTTATTTTATGCTAAAGTAAACCCCTGCAGTTTCCCTCTATAACACTTCAACGCAAGCCTGCAACAGCATTATTAAACTTCCTATCTCCAATTGCAGCCCAATTTTCCTCGCAATGTTAATTAAGTATTTACAAGCCTGTCCCCATCAACCAATTTCAGTTCCATGTCACAACTAAACAAATTTGTTTTACACGAAAAATATAAATGAAAACAGCGCCAATTCCTTTGAGTCAAAAATACCTACCTTCCACCATGTTACTCTCCCTAAATGCCCATCCATTAGATCACATGGCCAACAAAATGTTTACCTACCCCAACCCACGCGTTCGTTGAGTCCGCGCTGTGTTGTATGTCTGCCCTTTTCCAACCATTCAAGGCGACCTTGCATAACCCTTTCACAGTTAATCTTGTTGATTTAATATAATAGAATTGCCACGACTTTTCTTGTGATATCATCAATTTTGAACTTTTTCAATATCTATTGAGTTTTATTGCTCAAAACAACATCGCAAATTCTCAATGTTACTTGTGGCAGTTGCTTCCAGCAGCAGCTACTATATATATATATCGTTTGCGATAAAAGGGAGAAGTCAGCTTGCTCCGCATCGAGAGATATCAGATAACAGTATACCAATAAAGTGTTACATTAAAGGCATTAGGAGTCAACGAGAATGTATCCTTTATCCCGCTGTACAATTCACTAGTTTGTTTTGGAGGTTTTTGTTCATCTCTTTTTCGTTTCTTTAAAAGATCTAATTTTGTTTGTTGATTTAAGGTCCTAGTACAGTCGCGGAGAAAAGTTTGTTTTCAATTTGTATACTCAAATATGAAAAGGAGATTTTAAAAACTAAAAATAGCTTATAGGTACCTAACCTACTTCTATACTTGCGTCAAACACAAGTCTGCATGAGTGACCCCAGTAAACTAGCGAAGAGGGCCGTCTTTTATTTGCGATGTTCTACTTTCTACTAAGTACCAAATCTCATGATCAAAGGTAAAGCTTGTAACAAACTCCGAACTAGATTGACAGCTTACCAAGTTCGTTACTTCTAATATCAGTATACCTTTGCTGTTTCAAAATTGAGCCAGCCTAACTGGCCCTACAGAAAGACTTCACCTATCACTCGCAAATAAAATCCCGAGATACTGTCGAATGTATGAAACAGTTGTTCGGATAAACTGAAGTTCAGCCTGGTAGAACCTAAGAACTGGTAACTCATTATCGTTCAGCAAACTGGGGCTAGCTAGGGTTTTAAAGTTACAGCCTTATTTGGAGTCTACATTTCTGTAGTTATACCTACTATTAAAAGGTTTTGGACACAACTCAAATCTTCAACTGCTGCCGCACAAAATAGTGCTCACTGGTTTATGCCTAAACGATCCTGTATTTAGAAGCGGGACATGTAAACACGCAGCCGCACAGGCATCTAATAAAGATGGCGAAGCATCACTCTTGGTAGGTATTTTCAGTGTCGTAAAATAAGTTGGTTATCTCTCATTGAATCTCCTTGACTACCTCTACATGCTCACATGCACTTTTCATCACCACTGTATGGCCCCCACTTGTTCTTATAATTTTGACAGCCAAAATCCTGTCAGCGTCCCTCCAAATACGATTCTTTGCGCGACATTTTCAACATCATTGACTTTAAATTGAATTTAGCACTTAGTGACGAAAACATGAAATTCCATTCATTTCGATGCGGCTAATTATATTTATTTCCCAACATGTAACGTATTTTGGCAGTTTTTCATCGCAACTTCAACTCAATTTATTTCACTTAAAAAATAAATAGCAGACCTTAAACAAGCGATGAAATCAAAAGTCAAGTAACCCAATAAAAAATCAATAACATTCGCATTAATCCGGACGCCGAACCCACTGATTTGGCGAATTCCGTTCGTCCTGGTTCGTTAAGAATTTTCATGGCCAAGAAGAACGTGGATTTTATTGCCATTGCCGGTTTGGAGGTTTGTTTTCGTTGCTAGCCGGCGGCACGGCGATTTATGGCCGGCGAAGGTAGAGCTGTGATTCAATACAGGAACAGGTATAAGGCATTCCTGCTCAAAATTTACTCAATTCAAAATTGTTTTTAATGTATAATATACGTTCGGCATTTTCGGCAAATTATGTATAAAATCCATTGACCGCAAACGACTGGTGGTGGTATAAATAAAAAGATATCGATTTTCGCATCTGAGAGATTGATTCGAATATATTTGCCGGCACGTGGGAATCTGTCCTAGCAAAATACATATTTGGAATGTTCATGATGCGAGCCCAAGGAAATTACAGAGAAAGAGAGATGGTAGGTTCGAAATATTTCAG
Organism: Cheilosia pagana; assembly: GCA_936431705.1. Lineage (NCBI taxonomy): Eukaryota > Metazoa > Arthropoda > Insecta > Diptera > Syrphidae > Cheilosia > Cheilosia pagana. The sequence continues at coordinate 58,079,989 of OW386168.1, read as the reverse complement.
CCGCAGTGCTGTATTGCTGTATATGGAATGACTTTGACACGCTCCACATATTTGAGAGTAATAATGGCAGGCATATGTTGTGGATAATGGCGGGGGGTTGATGGAGAAGTGTATATTTGCGAATGATTTTTTTATTGCCCTTTTTTTGCTAGAAGAACGAACTGAACAAGGAAGAAACGAACCGAGGTCTATTGGTGAAGTTAAATAATTTAGCAGTTACCAGAGAAGGCTGTATTTGTTGAAAAGTTAAAAGTTGTCTAATTATGGGTTGATTATTTGGGGAATTTGATTTATTTTATAGACAATCTGTTAATGTGACTATAGGGCAGGACAAGTATTTCTAAAGCAGCTTACAGGACATAAAGGTGAGGATGTTTTAAAAAAGTGGGTTGCTTTTGATTCGAATCGTTAAAATGACATTATGAACAACGCAAAGGATCTCAAATAAGTTCTCAAGTAACGACAATTAATTAGGTAATGGCGAGTTAAAAGCAGGAAAGTCGGCAAAACGTACCCAAAAAGTAGGAGTGGATATGAACCATATGCCATACCACATAGCCTATAGGGTCATTTGGGGTTAAAGTGCACAGCGGGTAAGGGTACGCAGTATCATGTTCTCCGTCTGTGAAAGTGTTAACAAAAATCGTCAAGCTAGGAAATCAAGGCTATACTAACCACCAACGAAAAACAGCTTCGCCGAGTATTTTGCAAAATAACGAAAAATTTAATAAGTACAAAGTGAAAAGTTGATAAGTTGTTTTGTGGAATGGGCCCTATTGCACGAAAAAAATAAGAGAAAAATACAGGTCATTAAAAAAATGGACCCAAGTATACCTACCTATTGTGTTCGATTTAGGATAAAAGTGTAGTAGCTTGGACCAGCAGTTCTCAGAATTTCAATCCAATGAATACCCTTTCGGGAAAGAGTGCACCGTCGTTCAACGGGTAAATGCGGAGTGCGCTGTTCATAAGTAGTTATAGACTTTTTTTTTTTAATAAATAGGCTTTTCGCATTTTTTCTTTTTTTCAAAATTGTGTCAATTCTAATAAAATTAAATATATATTTAATTTAAATAAAATAAATTAGATTTAATTTTTGTTGTTTTTTTTCTCCGACAATTTGTATATTATTTTCTGTTTGGAGTTATATGAAGAAGATATGAATTCACAGCTTCAAAGTATTAGAAATTTGCATAAAAAAAATTAAGCACTCTTACTTTTTATTTTTATAAAAACTTATCAAGTTTTAAAACATATAATATTATGATTTGTTTTGGAGGGCACTTTTTTCTTGTATCTATTGTTACTTTTTTTAAATTTTAACCCGTAGTCCAACATGTGCACTGTTACGGCAAACTATTCTAGTCTTTCCAAAGTCTTAAGAAACATTTTGAACAAAGTTTCATCGAAATCTATCCAGTGGCTTCATAGGAACCGAAAAGACTGTGTATTTAGACTCTTCACTCTTATTCTCTTAACATATCATTATTAGAGACGAAAATCACTACTGGAGTTCCTCTGAAAAGATAGTCACTCGAAAAATATTTAAATAACACAAAGGGTTTCATTGACAAACAAAAAACGCCATGACTGACTGTCACACCTCATTTCATTAAACAAATGCTACTGTGCACAAAACTGCCCAATAAATCCTTCCCTCTCTTTGACATAATTAGTCGCGCATGTAAACACCCCTTTAACAACGCAATCAGTCTTCTTCCTTTTACATGACAACACACTGCCGACTAACTATGGTATCATAAAATTTAATAGACCCCTTGAGTTAAAATTTATTACCATCCAGTGCTGCGAGCCTTCGCCCTTAAAGTCCCATAAAACCATGTAAAAAGAAAGTCATTAGGAATTTGTCGGAAAAGATTTATTTAACGTCGCGAACAATTTTCCCCGAAATACCTTATTGCTCAATAAAGCACACACACACAAACACAAAGTGTTACTATTCATTATGAACAATAATAACGGATATTGACCTTCTTTCATTTTCATAAAATTACTTGCACAGTTACTAAAATGCTTTCTATTGTAATACCCATTCGATCTTCATCAGAAATAATTACACGGCACAGCTGTTACGCAGCTGACATCATGTTATTATACGTCTAGGAGATACCCGTTCAAAGGAGTTATAGATGGAATTGGTCCCACTTCCATTGTAATCAATCAACGTGCTGTTACTAATATGGATCTTTGTGTAAGCCGATGCGATGTAGACAATAATATAGATTACATCCTTTTTGTCGTTATTGTCCTAGTTGTTGTTCTAGGTTTTAATTTTTTCCCCAAGAGTTGCCTTTGTGGCGAAAGCGAAATTCTTTGAAACACAACGCCCAATCCACTGGATAGGACCAAGCTTTGTCTACTGTGAAGGGCTTATAGGCTTTTATATTTTGTGCTATAATTTCTAAACTAAGTCCAATGAGGAAGCAAGAAATTTTGTGGACTTTGCATGCAGAATTTGGTCTTAGGAATGCTGAACGTATACGACACTCATTTAAAGCACTCTGTCCATATACCATATATTTTTATACCTGTGGGTCCGACTTTGAACACTTACCAAACACTAATTTAAAATTGCTTAATGCGGGGGCAGTGGCAAGTAAGGGACTATTTTCAAGTTCAAATAACAAAAAAGTTCGCCTGGAGTGTTTTTCCTTCCAAAATCGACCTCTGGTGAATTTCCCAGAGTGCCATTATCCTGAAAGTACTAAATTCACGCCCTTTAAAAAAAACATTGGAAAAAAAGTCCCACCAATGAAAGGCAAGGTCACCGATTACCCCGATTACGATAAAAAAAAAACTTCCTATACGCACCGCGCGAAATTCCTTCGACAAACAAGAGTCCTTTGCTTGCATTGCCTCTCCCTGCTAAAATTAAACTCAAACAGAAGTAAAAACAGCAAAAGCTAAAAAGAAGTGAAACACACTGCCCTCCCATAGATAAATCCAAATATAAACAGGCCCACCCATGGGAGACGTTGCATATAGACCGATATACATTATACACATACCTCTCATGTAGATGTACGCTGTCCCCCGCATATTTCTTCTCGTCAGGACAATAAGATTGAGGACATTACCAATAATCCCCAGAGCACAAATGATGGGTAAAACGATTCCATATGATAGTTCTCGTAAGGCTTCAGTTCTAGGATCCTCTGGACTCTGCAAAGAGAATTTCGATAATTTTGCCTTTCAACTGCATTAATTTCCCAGCAGGACAGTGAAAACATCACAATTTTCCCCCCCAATCACATCAATCGAGACTTACCCCATTGGGCGGAGGCGCATCCTCGCTAATACTGCCGACATCAATCTCATCGTCACGGGACAAATTCGCACCCCAAATAATCGAACACAAATTGGGGTCTTCCTCAGTCGTGTAGAGTCGTGTTATCATAGTTTCCTTTCGCACAGCGGGGGAAGCAGAGCAAGAACAAACGAACAAAATTAAATACAACTATCCCGGATAATCCTTTCGCTTGAATCACTCTCTATGAACTTAGGGAGGGGGATAGGAGATTGGGGCTCTGCTAATTAGGGATACGATAATCTTGCAACGTTTCGAAAGGGGTTTATAATTTTTGTCGTCTCGTCGCTTGCTGCTGCAGAGGGTTGGAGGTGAATGGATGGAGGGTAGTATATGAAATTAAGATAAATAATTCTAGGGTTTCCTTGCTTGACGTCTTTACTTGTTGTTGTTGTTGTTACGAATTTTAGTTAATTAATCTTCAGTGCTGTTGTAGAGATGCTCTACTGCTTTTGCTGGGCGGCATTTGTTTAGTTCGATATCTGATGTCATAATGATGTTTGAGTCGATAGTCTTGTTGTTGTTGTTTTTCGGAGCGCTGCTGCTATGCTTCTTGTTGTCCTCTGTGGGGAACACTTGAAACTCATCGTTATGATTGGACGAAGTGACTTCATTAATTGGAATCTCGTTGACATTCCATTGAGTTGACACTTTAGGAACTGGCGGCGGTATTTGTGTTGGTGAACTTTTGGTCATTTTAAATGATGATGACACTGACTGGTTAACCCGAACAATAGATTCTGAAACGAGCGTTAATGGTAACGAATTAATTGGATGAATCGGTTGAAAGTTGTAAATGCAAAGAGGGTGTTTGGCTTGCCGAAAATTGTATTACTATAGAGAGATTAGTGCGGTCTTTAGGTTACGTATACTTGCAGACTCTCAAGTTTATAGTCAGATAGGGAAGAGGTTTAGTGGGCGAGAGTAAGTGATAATCTGATGCCATCATTTACGGACCGATTTCGTCAAGATGAAACCAAATGTTTCAGCTGAATATTGAGAGAAATGCGTATCTTAACAAGTCATCTATACAGAGTTGTTTTGGGGGCATTTCTGACTCAAATATTAAGGTATGGGATATTTTTTTTGCAAACCACAAAATTAAGAGAAATAAAGACATAGCTTCAAGGTCTACTTAAAAAGTTATAAATATGGTCTTCCTTTCACAAGTTTGTCAGTACTAATTCAGATAAAACACACCTAAAAAAAATGTCCACATATTGATGGGGTGCCAACGAATAGAAGTATACCTATTAAGAGCGAAGTTTCTAAGCCAGGGTGTCCTTTAGTAACAAGATAACAAGACGCGATATTTGAGAAACTTATTCATTTTTAGTTGGAGCACTTTAAAGTATCTGATATGTTCATTTTACAAGTTCGCGCAAGTTAGCAAGCTGTGTTTCCCGCTGATTTGAAAAGTTTTTTGGAGCTAGTTTTTGATATCGTATTTTCAACATCGTTGTGGTCGGGTGAATGCAAGATTTCACTAGGAACGTCTGGGTTAAATACAACATTTTAATTTTTAAATGACATCGTATATTATCGATCTCGCTACATCAGGACGCTCTCTTCAAAACCTTCTCTACTGGGGGATTCGTCCTTTAAACCGGCACCTTGCTTCTGTTCGGCAAATATGACAAATATTGTCCCGCCCAAATAGTCGTGTTTTGAATCGTTTTAGTTGATGAGAAGCATCTTGAAGTTTTAATTGCAGCTGACGACACTCATCTGAATTTTCGATGCTTCTTATGAATAAAATGTTGTAGAGATTATTCAAGACACGACCGATGTCCCTATCAATACATAGAACTCACTTTGTTAAAAAGGTTAGACTATACTTTTTTCCTACAAATACCTGTTCCTGCTCCGAATTCCTGGAAAATGGAATGGCTTAAGCCTTACTAAATACGACTGCAAAGCTAGATTTATGCAGAACGTATTAAGACTCTGGCTGCGATCGACTTATGCATATGACATTTATAGGTTAGTTTTGGACTTTATCCCTCTTTCTCAGTACCGCTTCTTTACTATTTGCCTGTATTTACCCTCGAAGCTACCCGAGTCACAATTAGACTGCGGTAAGGTACAGATTTGTAATTTTTGTAGACAAAAACTTCGATAGAGCTTCTATAGTATTTGTTTACCGAAGTAGAACAATTTCGAAGTAATTGCTTTGACAACAGGGCTCTATTTAATTTTTTTTGTGGTTAGATACCGCTGTCAATTCAATGATATTTAGTTAGATTTCAGCCTTTGTAATACTAAATGCGTTCACTTTCCTTTTTTCGAGTAATTGCTCCAATTTGTCTTGCTGGGTTCCTAAACTGTACCAACATTTTGTAAGTTTTGTAGATGCATTTTTTCTACCCTCTACCTCTTCTCTTTTACAGAGCACAGCGGCTATGTAAATCTTTTTATTTATATTTTTAGTTAATATGACGACCCACCTCTGCACAGGTGCTAAACTTTCACCCCTTATACATTTGTAAACTCCACTTGTATTTATTCCATAGTCGATCAAATTGAATTATTTATTTCTTCATAAGGGTTGACTAGCTGCGTGCCTTAACGATTGTCACCAATAACAAATTGATTATTCAGGTAGGTACCTACATCAACCACAACACGTATAGTATAATACAGGCTACATGTCATTTATCTATTCTAATGGGTTGTAATTGCTTTCTGGCACAGAAAAAAACAATAGAAATGGAAATTTCACAAAAAATACTCCCACATCTATGTAGGCCAACATGGACTTACACAACGCGTCAGATAATTAGTGAAACTACCTGCATTTCATTCAGCTTTCAAAGTGATCAAACCACCGCACTATAAAGAGGTCACTCAACCCTCCGCGTCTAGACGAGTGTATCTATCCACCTCACCGCCTATAAAATCCAGTCGTATAAATTCCTCAAAGCAATTACTCCTACGTTGACATACCAACCATTCGTATTCTCTTACAGGAGTAATCCAAGCGATTCCTTAGGAATCCTCTGACGTCTGTCTGTGGGTTGCTTTTCAACTATTTTAATTTTGTTTTTTACCTTTCCCGTGACGTCAGCGATTAGGAAAGTTATTCTGTCATGCAGCATGGCACTAGCGAAATACATATACATAAATCAGATTCAGTTGAGTGTTAATGATTTTAATGGACACCATCGCAGGAAAGATAATTTTAAAAATATTTCGGCAACAGATTGAAGTTTACCCAATATGGAAACCGATAGTCCTTTCTCGGATGACTTTGTAGTAAAGTTTTCGAATTTCTGCGTTGGGATATCCTGGTAAGTTATGCAAAGTGGTTTGCTTTGGAGAGGAGATCTACTAAATGGAAAATTGTGTATCTTCCTTGGGTAGATTTGCTTTTTATAGCTTACCTTTTTTTCGACGCAGGACTCTCTTAAGTTTGGCAAGCCAGATGAACATTGTACTCGAAAGCAATGACGTTGAAAGCTGTGCGTAAATCACTTCGCATTTAATGGAATTTATATAAAAGCTGGGCCATCAGAATGATGATGATATGGAAGTGGTTACGTAAAATAATTGGTACAGAGAGTGGGATTTTTCGGAAATTAAATTCTGTTTTACTGCTGGCGACAGATAAGGTACCATTCAATCCACTAATAGAGCCTTAGGAAAATTGAAGTTGTATAAAACTCGCCCTCGAAAAGTATGTAACGTCTAAGGAATTATTAATTTGATATTCAAACTTTGAAAATAAAATTCTTCAATCCCACAAGGACTTCTTTGACAAGGGGTCGTCGAAAAAAAAGAAGCTGACGCTCTTTCTAAAGATAAACCTATTATGTATATTTTTTTCTCACAATCATTTCAGCACCTGTTGCTTAAATATTCCACACTTCCGACTGATAACATATGTAGCTATCAGCAGCATCCTTAATACAGGAGAGTGTGGAAATAATTACCAGCTAATCAGACACTAAACGTTCTGTAAGCTCTGCGCCACCTTTGGATTATTTCCTGCTTTTGATTTACACATACACAATCGATTTCCCCCTCTTATTGGCAGGGATACATCCACGCGTCCTATTTCCGAGAAACCTGTCCGACAACATAACACACTCAAGTTGGATTGTTCCGATAGAAATTAATTCCAAACGACACGTATCACGTTGTGAGTCGAACGAGGGAATTATTTTGCTATACTTATTCCATACGTCAAAACGTTACGTGCTAATGTCTTCCGACTGCCGAATCCCATTGTCAGATTAAGGAAAATAAAAATATTCTGTGAGATATGAACTGCAGTGTGGCTTACGTTGTTGTAAAAAACTTCAGTGTCAGTTTGTATAATAGATAAAAAGATGTGAGTTCATACTGTTTGAGATTGAAATGCAAGTAAAAAACACCCCATATCTCATTTTCGAATGCGTTTCCATAGATATATCTGTGTCAGTCAAATTTTCTATGGTAAGTAGCCATAGCCACTGGGTTCGGTACTGTGACACTGCGGTTTCAGAATTTGGTATCCCACGTCTACAAACAAATTCCGGGAACTGTTTTCATCTGCTTTTTTTTACTGCATTGCTGGTCAGTGTTGATATAGGGCTTCCCAAAAAATAATATAACTAAGAACGGAAAAGAGATTGAAACACTTTAGGAAATTGGTAAACAAAGAAAATTTTATTTTAGAATGGGTGCGGTCGGATTGATGTTCAAGGAAGCTTTCTGGGTCAAAGAGGATAGATGTTTGAAAAATGGCATATTTGTTTTTGTTCGGTTGTTTAAGTGCTGTTACCATGTAAAGTCGTTAAACTGAGAACGTATAGTCATAGCCATAGGGAACATGAGATAATTTCTGAAAAGTCTAATGAAGAAAATAAGGAACTCCAAGAAATGTTCCATTTTTTGCGTACCTAGTTCTATGTTTTGTTTCTTCGCTGATCAAGGGAACCCAGTCACAGATCAATTTTTGATTTTTAACAGAAGAGAAAAGAAAAACGTACCTACCGCTATAGAAAAACAAATATTTTTTTAAGTAATTTCCTTTGATAAATGTAAAAATGCCGTTCAAAACTGAAAAGATCCATTTTCAAAGGAAAATATGTGGAATAATGGTGGGTGCATCTGGATAAATGTCACCATTCAGAGCACCGAAGGACACTTCACTGAATAAATGTAACTTGTTGTAAACGTGATTTTATTTTAACTAACTTTGATGGGTGGGTATAGTGAAAAAGTAATTAAAGTGTTTTGCATTAGTGATTTTGTCGTACCGATTACGTCGTAATTTGAAAACCGAATATTTTGAAATATGAGGCAGACAAAAGGCTAGTTTCAGTATTTGAATTCCCGTAGGTATATAATAGTTTTATTGCAATAGAAAACAATGAACAAAATACAGGTTGATATACATTAAATGTACCTTCATTTACCAAGTACAAGCCAAAACCTTAAAATAAAAACTATTCAACTTTTAACTAAAATGTAATACACTTTTGGGAGCTGAAACAAAATCGGCCGAAATTGTAAAATAAATGAATAAAAACATTTGATATTTTATTTTAATAAAACTCCCTTAGGAATGGATGTCGTCAAACCGACCTACAATCAGCCTTTCTTGAAGTTTTTAACTTCAATTTGGGCCATTTAATAAAATAATTTTCCACTGCTCGAAATTGTGCTTGTCATTGAAAATAATATTAGACCTGCATTTTTATTCTATTTTTCAATCAAAAGAAAAACACGAAATCATTTTAAAACTTTCAATAGAAACGCCGCCAGTTACAATCGGATATATTATAAATTACAGCTCGAACGTAATAGTTTTTAGTTCAATTTGGTAACGAAACCGCAAAATACAACCGTTTTAATTCATCCTAACCGATAACCCAATATATATAATACATATAAATAAATGTCATCGTAATAAAACTAAGGACTGTGAAAGAAAAAATATTGTGAAAAATATTTAACAGAAAAATTTTTAACAGAATGTCCGCTTTTTTTTTGTTGCTACTTATTTAAAATTTAAATTGAAGCCATCAAGATAATATATGTTCAAAAACAATATTTCATATATACACTAAACAGAAACAGTAATTTCGAAGAAAAGCGACTTAAATATTCCCGGTTGAAAAATTAACTCCAGTCGTCTCTGGGTAAATTATTTCTTAATAATACCTACCCTCTTATGCAAATTACGATTTCAAATAAGTATTACGAAAAAAACAGCTAACTTTGAGCCTAAAAATTTCTTAAGGGAACCTATCAGACTTTTAGACGCAATAGAAGTAAATATCGTGTGCGAGTTTTTCGAGGAAAAGAGGGGCCTACAACTTAATGCCGAATATAAATGGCTGAACTAAGAACCTGTTTCACAACAGTTATATTTTCGTGTTTCTGTAGAAAGTTTTATTAAATTCAAGCACAGAAAAAATATTTCTCTTTGCTTCGGGTGGGAATAACTTATAGGATGAGAGCCCAGGACAAAACTGTGGGACTAGGTAGGTACTTTTTTTTACAACAAACAAACAAAATTGATACACACCACTTTTTCTGTTAACGAACCTATATATGAAGTCCTTAGACTGTACCTGGACCAATCTATCACTACTCGTTAAGGTACTTATTTTAATTGCAGCATACGAAAATTCCCATAGAGAAACAAAACACACTCATCTCTTCCACTTCCGTTGCTCACAAGTCAACGACCAGCTTTAACGCAGATGGGTCGGCGTGTGTCGTTTCATTACTTAACTTAAGCACACCCCACTGTCGATGGAATTTCACCCTTAAACGCATTAAGTGACATCTCCTCCCCCAATCAATCATGTCGCAGATTATCTCCAAAATAATATACCCACGACACCGTGGAAATACAATTAATAAATTACCCGCAATGCTGTACAAGCTTTTTCAATTAATCATCGCACAAGAGTATAACGTATGAGGTGCTCCTATCATGAGGGATAGCTGCTGTCGCCCATGCAAATATCCCACTCGCTCCAGTGGCATTAAACACCCATTTTAACAAGTGTAACATTAACATATCATGCAACAAAGTGTGCTCCCATCTATAACTGTCCACGTGAATAGCTATCGTTGTCACATATGGCAATGGCAAACGAAATATTTATCCCGACTCATTGCCAAAGCTCGACACGTACTCGCCGAGCATCTCAAAGAAGAGAATTTTCTCTTCCCCCAACCGCACTCCCAAAACAGAGAATTCTATCAGGCTTCTATCAAACATGTGTAGTTACAAAATACAACATCGATGCCACCCATCAAGCGCGCAATCATTCAAACATTCTTCGAAAATCTACGACACGTCTGGAGATTCATCAACATCGCCAATGGGGGTAATCAAAATTCCCAGCACACGTGCGTGTGTGGATGGGCGCATCGGAAATAAATTTTAAGCATTCCCATGGCCCAGAATGTACGTACCGAATTGTCTCTGGGTGTACAGATGCGCTCGGCTCCGCTCCCACCCCCCGGAAATATTCGTGCGTTTTTAATCCATCTTTGACCCAGTTCCAGGATATCCCTTCGCTTTTAATCCAATTTTAGTGAGGGAATCGCTACACTCGTCACTAAGAAGCACACTACTCACTTAAACACGCACTTAAGCAACTTGTGATGAAATTCAATTCGTAACCACTACATTCTCCGCAAGGACACTTGAGATTTTGAATTTAAATTAGATATTTCGTTTCGCTTTAATCATCAGAAAGACACTTCACTTGAAATTTATTCCTTGCGAAGTTTCACGCTCAATGATATATCTAAGTACTGAGCAAGAGGAACCTTGACTGGAAAGGGATCTCTTTGGATATGTGTGTTCTTGTCACTTTACTGGGACAGGGAAATTTGTTCGCGTCCGCTTCGGTTCGGTTGAAAACACCAACTGATTAGAAGCTGGCAGTGTTATCAACAGGGTTGTGTCGACGGCCACTGTCTGTTACTAGTTCTAGCAGTTTTGCTGACAAGGCAGCACGCATGTGCCGCCATGAAAGACCGCCAAAAGTGTTCGCTTGGAGTGTGAGGTGGGGATGTCAGCCTTGCCTTGTGCCGCAGACATTGGGGGGTGGGAATGTGTCCTTGAGACTTTGCTGAATTGTGGGAGAGTGCTGTGAGGTGATATTTTTCGTGTTATCATTTTCATACAGTGGTCCTGCGAGAGAGAGCGCCGAGTGTGTGGGAGAGAAGAACTGTTTAACGACGCGTTTTGTGCAAGGCCATCACCACACCAGTCGCAGTCACCACACCACAGCACACACCGTAGAAGGATTATAGTGGTAGACACGTCATTTGGTACTTACGCTTAACCTGTTTTGCTCACCTTAGGAGCGCATTCAAGTGGGCAACTAAAGAAAGTGAAAAGTCACAAAGGTATGTAGGCTCTGTGCTCAGGTGTTGGTTTTGCAGTTAATTGCTTATTGTCCTTGGATGAGTGGGCGTTTGGAGGTGAATTGTTTTAAATTAATCACGCATTTATGCAAATTGGACTATTTATATTGTCGATGTCGTCGGCTCCAAGGACTTGAGGTGTTTGTCTTTCCTGTTCGACTTTGATGTCGCAATTTATTTACTTATCCGACTTTATTTAGTTCCCAATGTCATAACAGCACTCAACTTTGGCCGCTTAAAGTCACTGGTTATTTTTGGGACTTGTTTTGTACGCGTTCGATCGGCGATTGATTTGACAAGATTTGACAGTGAAGCTGGAGGATTGGGGCGCAAAGAAGGCTGCATTAAAAAATAAGGCATACATTGGGAACCTTAAACTCAATCAAGCAAAAGATTGGCCGCCCTTAGAAGAGTTGACGAAAAACAGTTGACGAGGAGTCCATTACTTTGGAAATGAGCTGTCAAGGAAACCATCTCCAAAGCTTGGTACGTTGAGTACGTTGATAACATTCTATGCCTATCTCGAATCGTGGCAGGACAAAAGTGAGTATTTACTTGCCGAAGGTCCAGAACTTTTTGTTTAAGTTTTCCTTTTCTTTCATTCTGCATTAAATGCAAGTACATGACAGTTCCGGACCAGTTCACACTAAATGTAAAAATAAACAAATAAATTAAAAAATAATAAAAGTTAAAAAAATTAAATTAAAATTAAAATTAAGGTGTAATTTTGTCATCATTAGTTTACTGCTCGATTGACTTGAAGTAAAAGTTAAAAAATGAAACGAAATTTGCAAAGGAGCATGTTGTCTCGCATACAACAAAATTGTTTAAAAACTTAGATCTTATAGGGTTTCCAGGCTTGAAATTTGGAGAATGGGAGGGCAGTTAACATAAAGTGGGTGGGATTGGACAAAATGCCGATTAAAAAAACCCCACGGTTCGAAACAGCTGTCTATATAAAACCAATCAAAAATATTTATGCGTGCCGGTTTAGGGATTGCTTTAGAGCTGCTCAAGGAACTGCCTGAAATGTCCCGTCATACAAAGTCACATGGGCATAAGTACCTACCTACTCTCCGGTCAAATGTTTTGTACCTTACACTTATGAATATGCCATCACCAATTCGTATTACCAATTCTTGGCACGTTCCGCTCCTTTTTCTAATAATATCGTCTTACACGCACTTAAATTCGTTTGATTTGGTATAAGTAGGAAATTATAGACTTATGAGCTATGACTATGAGTATGTATTGAAAAGAAGGCTGCCACAAAACTAGGTCACAGGGTAAGTTTCGTCCCTTTTATTCCCCCCTGCCATACTCATGTGTAGCCAATCGGATAATGATAACTTATACACAACAGTGTTGAAGCCGATTAAAGGGATAACTTGCCGCAAGTTAAGTAAAATTGAAAATTCTCTGGGGATTAACTTGTCATCATTTGAAATTGGTGGAGATTACGTTATTACAACCAAAATATAAAAGGCGCACTTTACGGACGCCATGCTTATAGATATTGGTAGATGGGAGGAGAACTAAACCTCATAAGCTTCCTACGTGACAATTATAAGAACTTGTATTACTCTTTAAATACCTTTTCAGACGCGACTTACTAATATGAATGGAGAATCAATTGGTCGATTTATTTTCAAATTTGCCCAGACTCATTCGAAGCCTTGGAGTCCTTTGAGATGATCATCTTCTTGAAAAAAATAAATAAAAATAAACAATGTCAGGAATTTTATCACTATAGTAATTGGCTACTGGGTTTTTATCGTACCGATTACGCCATTTTTTCAAAACCGATTTTTATGAAGCATAAATCAAATGGTAGGTGGATTTTTCTAAGTAACTTCCCGCCTATGAAAATTAACAAAACGTAGAGCTGTTGATTTAGAGTTATACAGAAAATGAGAGAGAAGAAAATGCATTGACGGGCTACATGCTTTGTCCTTTTAAACAATAAAAAGAAAATCATTCCCCCACTGCTGTCGTTTATAACTATTTCAATGCAGTTCATTATACTAACCAAAATACAAAACTAAACCGTAAATACTGCCTCCTTATAAAATATCGATTTCCATATCAGCAAAAGGAAGGCGCACAAATTTACCAAAAAACAAAAGACTTTACTGAGCGGTTAGATACGCATAGATTGGAAATTGTTCCCGTTACCACTGAATATCCTTTAAACTTAATGCGATAGAAGATTTCACTTCCACTTTCATTTAAATCCATTCCCTCTGAACTGGGGACGTTTTCCTCAGCTATTTCGTTCGCTTCTATTGTTTTCTTACTATGCTTTCGTGGGCCTCCTCCCCCAGCCCAGAGGCAATATCCTCCCTCGTGACGTTCTGTCTTATAGCCTGAACTGAAAAGATATTATTTTGCACTCAGGTTTTTTTCTATACGCCCTGAAGCCAACGAGGAGTACAGAGAAGTGTAGAATAAAAGGAAGTCTTGGCTCATGGTATAAACAAAACATTTATAAATATACGCGTAGCATATATATTTGGCTTGAGGCGACACAGCCTGACCCAGTTCTATTTGCTGCGTAATGCGGTCGACAAATATTTATTACAAAATATAATATAATGCTAATTACACTAACTTGCAGGGGAAGCATCTTTAATTTTTGGTCTTGAATTATATTTTTTTATTTTGTTCCCGTCGCCAGGAAGTTTTTGAACGACATTCTTCCATGGAATGAAAGGGCCTTTTTCGTTTGATTTACTAAAATAGGAATCTTACTCTACAGTGAAATGACTGTTAGTTGAGGACAATCCGAAAAAGAGCTTTCAGTCATATTTTTAGAAATTTTCTCAGAGTAAAGGCAGACCACAAAATGAGCAGAAACAATCAAAAAAGTTTTGAAGATGTAGGAAAAAAGTTATATCCTTGTGCTTGAAGGCTGGTCCTGTTGCTGTGGGCCTGAACAGAGAATTAAAGTTAAAAAAAAAACTTATTGTTAACACAAATTAACAGAAAAAATCTCTACAAATCTTTGTGTAGCTAAAGCGAGGTATCTCAGGTTCGATCCCCGGAAAAACACAAATTGCTACTGCGCCACCTGTCGTGAAAGTCTCACACTTTGATATCCAATAAATCAGACAATGGACTATTCCGTTCTCTTCTCTTTCACTTTGTGAATAAATTACTTAATAAACTCAGTTCACTACTTGAATAAGGATCTTTTCTGCTAGGCTCAGTATATGCTCGTTACGCCTTCGAAGAGTACCATAAAGGCCGCACAAACTACATACATAAATAGATGGCATGCAAAATGCGACAACTGCTCTGTCACCCCGAATTCTCCCTTCCCACTTGACAATGGCAGCCATGAATTCGTGTCAAGCATCAGTACAGTGTCAAGAGTGTGAGTTCACGTTCGCTTCAAGTCACACGAGTTGTTCTTCACAAAACAATTCACACGAGCTCTGCATCCCTTTTGTCAAAATAAAAAGTGTTAGCCTGGGGTAAAGTGAATAAATGGAATAATAATTCATTACAGCTGACTCGTAAGTATGTCAAGGTTTATGTCAGTTCCGATGCCATTCGGCCAAGATGTTTGAATGCAAAATGAAGAATCGCTTGTTCATTGCACTTAAGCTCTTCGCAGTCCCAATTCACGAATCAATTTTTATCGCAGGTGACAGAGTTATTTACATATACTGCAAACAGGACGAACGAACAACACAACATATTTTCTGAAATTCTGTTAAATGCACGTGCACTCTCATACCCGCGTTCAAGGATGCCACACGATGTGGGCTGCGCAATATCAAATATCTAGGTCGAACTGGGTCACGGTTAATAAATTAATTCGACAGTTTTTATTTTAATCCAACAAAATAATGGATTCCATGCACTTTAGCTGGATCATTGGATTTTTGCTAAACTGCATGCTTTTTCAGGGACATTGCCAGTCTTCGGAGAAATTCTCCAAACTAACAAATTTCAATTAACATAAGAAGACTGCATTCTATGGTAATTTGCATTTAATTCTTGATTCCCCGATGGTGTGCATTTTAGAATGATTAAAAATTAATGAGCCAAGGAGATTCAGTTCAGCAGGGAACAGATGGCTCATTCCGTTTGGGAAATCCAATCCCAGAGAAGAGCAGTTCTCATTGAGATTTTATTTTATGGATTGAGATGAGTGGTAGTGGTAATCGCGCTGAATAATTGAAGGGTCTGCCAATGCGAAAATGCACAGATAGGGAACTAATCTTATGGTGAACGTAACAAATCCATGCATACAAGGAAATCGTCTGATTTTGTATGTGGATTTTTAAGAACTTCTCATTTTACAGGGTAAAATTTAGTTTTCGTTTCATTACTACCGTCGAACGCATTCCGATTCACTTTACAGTTTGAGGTGTCTCATTGTTTGTATTTACATGGTGCATGGACTGGTGGTAATCATGTGTCGCATTACTTTCTCTCGATTGTTGCTGCTGTCAAATGTATTATCTTAGTTTATTTGTCTTTAAAAGTTATATAGTCTGTACGTGCAGTTCAAAATGACCAATGTTACCCCTGCAAACGAAGTAACATAAACCCGAGGCATCAACATAACTATATTTGGCATCGTTTCTCCACTCACAGTCCCCTTCGGGTGCAGATACATTGTTAATATTTTGTGCCGCCAAATCCGACTTTTATTACTTTCTAAAAGAGACAAAGCAGCTTACATCGTTTTGACCCAGTTCGGGTGGCAGCCAAATATAGTTGAAAAGTTCACCCAGCCATACGTGGATGAATTCCCTCCCTTAGCCTATAGCTAAACAGGGTGCAGTAAAAAGAACGAACTGAAATATTCCCAACTATATTTATGCGAAAAGTTTATTGGCAGCCAAAGTGGACATTATGGCGACTTAAACTTTTCACGATGATTGCACTTTGATTGTCGACTATTAAAATGCCCGCATAAGTGATGCTCACAAGCATCTCATCAAATAACTGAATTTGCCAGTTTTCATTCAAATGGGAATGCAATTTACTTCGTTTTCGAGCGGCAGGCCTTTAGTTTGTAATTTCGTTAAAAAAGACACACACACACGCACAGAGTCAGTGAATGGAATTTTCCGCAACCTAGATTCGAAGGCAAGTGAATGCGTTTAAATGAGTGGCACATGTCCGCCAACCGGATGTCCTAGTGTTAACAATGCGATACTGATTTCCAACTTCCGACGAAATGGATGCATGTTTCTGTCTTCTTTTTCTTCTTTTTTTGTATGCATTCTGTACGTGCTCTTCAAATTGAATAGGCAAATCGAGAGCAAGGGAAGCAAGATAGAATTTCGAGCAGTTGGAGTATTTTAATGATGGCATGTTCGGGACAGATGACTGCAGGATAATGACGATGATAGTGACGCTACTGCTGGTGAATGTAAGGGGTGGATCAAAATTGGTAAATTGAGTTCTTTGGGAGTGCTCTTGAGTGATGGGGTTGTAGGTATTTTCTTTGAACAGATTTTCTAATAATTGAGAATTTTGGGCAGAGTTTTTAAATTCATTTGGAACATCCGTGGTTAGCGTTTAATAAAGTCCCAGGCACACATTTGCCGTCACATTTTTGGACTCGTTTTTCGAAGGGTTTTTTTGGACTCTACTTTGGACGCGATTTTTAACTTGCGTTTTTGGACAAATTTTTCAACGCATTTTATGGTGCAATATTTTTGGCGCAATATTCGACGGGTTTAAGGGCGATAACAAGCATTGAAGGTCAGGTCAGCTAGAAAAATGTAGCAAATTTTACATCCATTCTCGATGTCGAATTGTCAAAATTAATCAGAGGGCAACGTGTTAACAATGTGACTTATTCAGTTCAATTACAATACATTTTTTCCCACACACACAGTCGCCCACTCAAACTACTTAGCATTAGTAATGGCATTCATTTAGAAAATTACCGACACTAAGTCATGTGTATTGTCTGCCCATAGCTACAGGACCGACCGGAATAATCATAAGAAAAGATAAACATTTCTTCGGTCATTGAACTATCCAAGAAGAGTATCAAAAGGAAATTCCTATGCTCAAGTTAACTTCCTTACAGGAAGTGCACGCATGTACCAGTCATAGTCAAAGTCACAGTGTCCTTTGTCAATTTAATGACATCATCATTGTGGGCAATTATCTCAGATGATAAGTCCAAACACAATACATAATATCTCTGGATGTCCAGTGAGAATAATTTGGTGAAAGACAATTTACAAATTGCACTCGTAAAGCGTCAAAGTGGCGAGGGAATATTTCACGAAAGAACACACAAATAAAGTGAGTATGTCGTAGGACATTGTTTTGTGTTCATGAAATTGAAAATAATGCTAAAAATCAACTTCTGGTACTTGGTTGTAGGAAATTTGAATCAAGAGTAGATGCCTGGTGTGGCGTGGGTATGTCCAATTTTAAATTGCTCAGTTAAGCTTGATACAGAATTTAAGAATTCTACAGAGGTTTAATTCCAAGACTTAATTTTAGGAAATAAAAGATGGGAGAGGGTCCCGAGTATTGCATTACCTGGGTGCCTGTCTATGGCCCATCTTGCAGTTCCTTTTTTAAGACACTATTTTAGACATCAAAACTATATCCTTCTTATACCACTGATAGGTGTTATCAAATTAAGCAAAGACGTGTGATTCTTAAGACCTCGTTGGGAGTCAGAAGTGGCGCCCAACGTGAAGCCCGATGTGCTACCAACTTCAACTACAAAAGATCAACACCTCTCCTCAATCTGAAATGATAACTCGTATCTTAACTACCCAACGCCAACATAAATGTAGTTTGCATCGATAGGATATTCAATTATTAAAAAAAAAAGAGCAAACATGCAACAATCCACATATTAAATGCCCCTTAGTCGGCATTAGTGTATACGTGTACCGCTTCTGGGTAAGGAGACTGCACTTATTTGAATTGCTTTCCCCCCGACAAAGCCAGTTGCTCTTAGTCACAATTTGTGACCGACTACGGTCGTTTATTTCACGTCAGAGAGGCGCAGCACATGAAATGCCAGCATCCGGTAGACGCCAACACAACGACTCCACATAGTATCGCAGCACATTCAGAATATTGTTATGTCATGGCAACGAAAAAACCCTTTTCACTAAACTGTCATTCATAGCAATGTCGTCATATATGAGAGAGATGCAGTAATCTATGTCAAGTGGGTATACTCTTACTTAAGTTCATGGTGTTGTTAGACTTTGCAATGAACATAATGTGCCAGCGGTTTGAGGTTCAATCACCAGCACTCATATAAAACGGGCCTGTCCCAGCACTTATAAAAGTTGCTTTCGGTTGGGTTGCAAATTACTATGCTTAAAACCCTCTCCAAAGACAAACATCCGCAAAGGTAGACCCACCCCTTTCTTTCGAGGCGACAACACCACATTCCAGTTAATGAGACGCGCAAAGTCTGTACCCAAAACTTATCTCCGCCGGCCGTCCATCCAACGCACAAAGTGCCCTTACCCAAAGGGAAATAATTTATCTACACACCAGCCAACCACAGTGCGAAAGTGTAAAATTCAACTCCTTGATGTATTTTAGCTTATGTTACACTTTCGCAAGAACACCAGCGCAGGGTGAACCCAATCTGTCTTCGTGCAGGCCTACTGACCTACTTATGGTGTCATGGGGATGATGGATTTTTATGGCGCTGCCATTTAAATGAAACGACAATTTAAGTTCCATTCCTTAGAAGATTTGTTGGCGCAACTTACTGGCGACTCTGGAAACTCACAACCGAATTGTTACAACCGCAATGACTTGGAATTCTCTGTATAGAAGGATTAACTATATATCCGTCTGGATAGATCTACTGGTGACTGGCGAGTTGTGGATGTCTGTTTTGTAGACATTCCATTCCCTTGGGATTGAAGTGAACTACTTCTCCTTTTTTCTTGTCAGGGATAAAAAGTGTGATTGATTGTGTAGGCGATAGGTATTGCATCCCGGCTGTGTGTTGAGCGGAGCAATGTTCTTCTGCGTATGGAAGAAAGGCAATCGGTCGGTGGATGTGCACAAAATATGGGCAAAGAGGACTTTTATTGAGGCAATATTTCTTTGTAGTGTCACCGATTATCCCCCAGGGTCTAGCCGAAAGAGGATTACAGTCCAATGTTTGAGTGTTCAGATTTGAGGTATGTAGTTAAAGGTACGTATATCTACTTCGGACTTGAGCCTATTTAGGTTGAGTTAGTACCCATGAAAAAAAATACCCATTAATGTCATAAGGGCCCAACTTCTTAATTAGGTCGTAAGGCTATTCATCAAGAGGACTGTATTTGATAAAGGAAAGTGAATTCAATTTGATGTTAGGTTACGTTCAGTTTACAGCTTGAAGAGTGATGAAAACGTGGTGCCTGTTGGCATCAGTCTTATTTTAGGAGGAAATCCCTAATCACGCTTTCTATAGTTATTGAGCTCAATCATTTCCATATTCCTAAAAATAGAAGCTACCGGAAATATTTATTTACTGAACGTTCTACACCTTTTAACATCCTTCTAAATACGCCTCTTTCTCTGAGAACAATAACTATTTTCAGGTGTTTTCTACACAGCTTAGAAACTTCTGTGGTTCCTTTTGGTCCACTTCTGACCAAAGAGGCTTGGATATACGATAACCAATTATATTAATTTAAGCTGTGATATTGGTTGTCACTGGAAAAAGTGTTGCCAATTTGAAACAAAAAAACACTCTTTACAACTTGATCGGCGCACTATGGTCCAAAACGCCAAAAGACATTGTAAAAATTAAATATCTGGAGTTAATTTTTTATTACTAATCCTTTTCTGAAAATTCCTTTGATTTATAAAGTTCTTGAGCAATAAATCGAACTTCTAACTTTTGAAATTATGACCCATGTCATTGATAAACCTTGTTATATTTTTTTAATGTTACATAGTAAGTTATTTATTACAACATTTAAATTTTAAATAAAAAAAAACAGAAAGCACTTCCTTTTGATCCGTTTTTTTTTTTGTTTAAATAAAGATTAAAAAACACAGAAAGTTATAGACCAGAAAGTACAAAAATTTCCGACATTTACTATTTCTTTAAATATGTACAAAAAAAGAAGCTGCTCCTGTTTGAAGTTTGTTTTTAAAAAAATATAAGTTTTTTATTTGTTAAAAAGGCTAAAAACTTTTCAAGGTGTATACATCCCACACTGCATGCGAGATCTTTAAAAATTTAACGAACGTCGTCACAGCAGAAAGCAGGCACAGAACCTTCCACATCCTTTTCCCAATCAAGATTTAAGTCAAAAATCACGTGCGCTTTGTTATCCTGGTAAGGTTGAGTGGGTACCCTTCATGTAGTGTAATTTCATATTGCTGCCTTCTGACTTGTTCGGAAGAAGATTTCGCATTTTTCCTACAGGTGAACCTCTCTACAGATCGCCATAGTTCTTATCTTTTTGTACTATTAAAATCTCTTGTTTGTATATTTATCGAGAAAAATGCATTAGCAAGTTCGATGTGACTCTTCCTCAAGTTTTGGTTACCCCATTCAACATACATTTGCTACTGCCCAAAACTACCTTTAAACAAATGGACCACGTCATCCAACTTTATGGACGATTAGTTCTTAACTGTCAGTATATTTTGGATCGTGTTTCATATTTTGTGGTTATGAAAGCATCTCGGGCTTCCATTTTTTAAAAAGCCAACCCCAGGCAGCCCCATTCCAATTTAAATTGGTCTCCTCTACAAAAAAGAAGAACAAAAAAAAAAAAACAACAACAAGAAACAAATAACTTCCTTACTTTGTTGACATACAATTCTTTTGCCAACGGGATTCCTTTGAATAACAAAATAGTTTGACACATGAATAAATATCCAAGTGTGACGCCACACTTGACCCAGTTCTAGGATATCCCTTTTGAGTTTTTTTTTTATTTTCGGTTGTTTTTGTCTTCCCCTAGGAGTATTGTGAAGCTTTAAATAAATTTCTTTAGCATAAAAGAGAAAACCTTCTCCGAGGCTAAATATGGAAAGTAGAAAGTTCCATTACAATTCACCTCAGGGAATAGCCGCGAGGGATACTTTCCTCTGAATTCTAAAATGGAATCTGTTGTGGTTGTGCTTGGATCGTTTCGGTCTGGTTTTATGTGTTGAAATCCTGTAAAATCAGCCCGCACTGATGGAAAGAATCGCCAAAGGATTCTAAGTCATATAAGGAACAAAGATTTACATAACCTATGTGTTTTGGTGGTGAGAGTGGGCTGTCATATGCGTCTTTATACTTTCAGCTCTTTTTGCACTGCCATGTATCGGCAATATATATGTCAACAAGTAGGACTCCATCACAGTCGTCGGATCTAATAAAATACCTAAAGGTATCTCAACTCGTGACCCACTTTTCATTCGTGGCTTAGACACAATCAACTAGATGGAAGCCAGACAGCCATGCTGGTGGTGTTTGCGATAGAAAAGTTTATAGCCTGTAAAAAACCAATCACCACGAATGGGACCGCGTTAATGGAAAGCATCAAACTGTTGGGATGCAGTCACCCTCGCCTCCGGCCGGGCACCTTTTCAATGCCAATATTGAAAATGTATTTAAATTTAGATGAAAAGTGTAATGAAGCGGAAAATTTATGCAAAATAAGGAACTTATTGCTTGGGAATGTCCTCATAGGTGTAAAAAAAGCTGCGGAAAGTGAAATTACGTTTTTTGAAACATCTCAATGAATGCATCCAATGACTTTAATCTGAATTTAATCTACGTCAGTCTGGGTATTTAACTATGTATCTAGGACATACCAAATACATATTATCTGTGACGCTCGTAGGTGCGTATTGATTGTTCTATACCACCCACTCCGGCTGTTGTTATTTATTTTTTGATTTTATTTGGGACTTGAAAAATATTTTTATTCAACATTTTATTGGTTTATCATTTTACATTAATTGGCACCCACGTTCAGGTTGGACTTTGACATCCATCTTAAACACAGAAGTCTAAATTTACTTATCATCAACACTCTTTAATAATTAACATGGAGTTAAGATATTAGATATTTAAATTATAATATATTTTAAGCAATTTTTAGTAATCAATTCTGTATTTTTAATACAAATATGGCCAACTGATGCGAAAATTTACCGCCAGGTTTCAGCCCCCATTCGTCAATAGTTTGGAGTAAACAAAATCTAGTAAAATTCGTATTGACAAAGCAAATTACACCTTTGCCTCCGAGTCATACACGTTCTCATTGGTCAGCGGTGTTGGCAGATTCTTTATCGATTATGTAGACAGATATTTTTCATTTTTTAAAACGTTCAAGTTATCATCCTAAATGTGAAAGACTGCGTTTCACAAATGGTGGCATTGTCCGTCAAAACAATTGACTCTTGAAATTGCAAAATAAATATCGATAATTTTCAAAAATAAAGTCCAAAAAATTATTGACAGCGAAAGGTACATGCGGTAAAATGGGCATGTGAGACATGTGACCTCTACATCAATGACTGCTACCGAGAATAGCATATATTTTTAGACGGATTGGTAATAAGCAGCAAATATTAATATTGACAATCCGCATAAGAACTGAATTAACTGTCTATAGAATTGAGGAAATAAGCTTCTGCGATGACCGCTTCATGCTACTTTCACGATAAAAATTTGAAAAAAGATGAATTGATCCTTGGAATCATTTGCCCGGCACACAAACGAATTGGAACCTATAACCTTCGCAAGCTAAATTGGCATCTAAACATCCAGTCTGTTGACCTGTGTTGAAATTTAAAACTATTTTTCAACCCCTGCGGTTCATAAGACGAAACCCGACTAAATATCCGGCCTTAGACGAAATTTAAGGAGCCCAGATTTATATTGACTTTCACATTCTGATTATCTGGATTTGCTTTTTTAGCTGTCACCCACAAATGGAAAACCTCCATCTGCTGGCAATACTCTTCAAATTATAAATCCGCGTTTTTTTCACTTAATTATCTTTCCCCAACCCTCCCATCATTCAAGTAGTTCTTTTTCTAAGGACTAAGAAACACACCACTTGACAATTGCCCATAAATCACTTTAAAGTGACATTCTTCTGGTTTAAATCTTATTCAGTTGACAAAGAAACTGATTTATGAGCAGCCCTGCAACAAGACTTTTAAAACCGATAAAACAGTCAGTTAGCTGCCACAACACACAACTGGCTGGAGGCTCAAATTTGCTGAAACAGAACACACTTGCCATATACAGAAGGAAGGGTGTACCCGGAATTCAATCTTACAATATTTGAATACAAAGTGGGTGCACCAAAGTAATCACGTAAATCCGTGAATAGGGGAAAATGGTTCTTTATCTTTGCAATTTCGAGAAAAGGACCCTTTTCCCAGTCTCTCAGCTCAACCCGAATCTCCTTTTTTTATACCAAAAGTCAAAACACTGTTGTCAGCAGTTGGCTTTGATCTTCATCATAATGTGTCGTTACAGAATCATGACACATTACATTTGCATATGTGGCAAATATTCAACACTGGGGACGGAAATTACATCCTGGCAACTTGCAATGTAGTTGCGGATGTACCCAGCGCGAGCACAGGGATCTAATAGTATGTAACATGGCCGCGAGTAGGTGAGGAACAACTCAACGGCAAACGAACAAACGACTGAATATATAGGTCAAATGTGCTGGCCATGGGTAATGCCATTGTCGCGTCGCTACAACAAGAGGGTTGATGTTTTTAGGGAGGATAGCAGGAAATGGTGATTTTGTTTATGGATGTCAACTTGCCGGGGGGATAAAAAGACATTTCTGGGAGTTTTATTGGCAAAAGATTACATGGTTATGATGTTAAGATTGAAAGCATTAAGCATTATAGTTTTGTAGTCGTGACCCATACAGCCATATTCGTATCAGCTAATGCGACCTATTGAGTTAGCGAGTATAAAGAGATTTGTCGAATTTATTTTTGGGGAGGACAGTGGGGTCGTATACAACAAAGAGAATCCAATTGTGTTTTTGATTTCTTTACGGAAAATAGGTCTCACTGTGCTGACAGCTGCACTTTTTATTATCAGTTCTGGGAGCAAACAAGAAAGGCAAAGGATAACAAACAGATAGATCTTTTTGGAATTACACGAAATGAAAGCGAGAACGTCGTGAACACTTTTTGCAAGTGAGTTTAGATGGAAAGGTACTAGTATTAACCAACTTTTTGTTGCGAAAAAAGATGCAGTTAAGCCGGCCCTTGGGACTATTCGCAGAAGTGGAGCTAACAGTTTTTCCCATGGATGATTGAAAAAGCTGTTTCTTCGGAAAAATATGTAGGTAACATTTTCTGTAGTTTTCGTGCAGGTGCTATTTGAAATGGCAAATACTTTCAGTTGAAAAAAACTTCAAATTGATAGCTGCAAGAGTAGAAGATGGAATAAACTGCACTGTTCCGCACTATTTAAGGCTTTGGAAATGGGTCAATCCTTTATGACGGCCTTAACGATTTCAACCAAAATTGATATTTGAGCTTTAGTGCAGGATGTTAACATGGCTGCATACCCGCTCATAAATCGAATATCGCGGTACTTTTGGAAATTGTACTCATTCCCGAAAATGGTCCAGTGCTTTTAAAAACTGTTCTTATCTCGAAAACCCCATCGCGTTTCATTGCATTCCGCCGCCAGTAGATAGAGTAGGTATGTGTCAAAATATATCCGGGTCAATTCTGTTTCATATCCGGGTACTGGGTCATATCTGAACAACTTTTGAAGTGCAAAATACGATGAAAAATACTTAAATGTCGGGTCAAATCTGACAATGTTTTTCATGTCCGTGGCAAGTTAATAATAAATACATCAGTGGAAGCATAACTACTTAGGTATGTGTTATTCTATTTAGGAATAAGTACTCAAAACTGTGGTGAGCCCATTCTCCGATTTAAAATAGGATTTTCATTCATAATTATGAACACGGTGGGACTTCTACTCCGACAGAATCTAGAATTTTCCCAATTCAATACCAAATTTAAAAGATTCACTGCTTTACAAAACGCTTCCGGAAAAAGAAATGACTATGGATTTTTTCAAAAGACAATTACACATCGCAAACCCGACGCTTCTGTCAAAAACGCGCTTTTGCTTCTTCTATCCTTCATAATCCAAAACAGTATCACAAATAGATTTATCAACATTCTCCTTGCGAAAGTAGAAAAACGTTTTTCTTTTATTTCTCGCATAAAAACCAATAACCTAACATCGCAATACGCAAATGGACCGCTTGTCAATGGCACTCAATTTCCTGATGAGTTAATAATGATTTACCAAAAAGCTCGTTAACATTTTTGACCGCAAATGCCTGAAAATTAAATTTTATTACACGTTCTGAATACATTATTTCAACTGCGTCATGTTGGCTGCTACCACCACCAAGTTTTGGCCACAAAGCCGTCGAAATGTGAACGATATTCTGATGCCCACTTCCGGCGGCTCTAAATGGATACAATTTCGTGCTCTTTCCTGTAACCATAAATGAAACGGTTTTATTGATTTTTGCGTCATTAAAAAAAGTTATCCAGTTGTAGGAGCAAAAAGAAAATTATCCAATATGGTAGATATTACACAAGTTAAAAAAAAATATTTTGAGACACTAAGCCATGTTCTCTTGTTTAGTTTGGAAAGAATGTGGAGCAAGCGAGTACACACCTTCATAATAACAACCCCTGAAGAAACTGAGCAAATAGTTTGAATTTATCTTCCTCGTTCTTGCACGCTTGTGGAAATCCGATATGTCAATGTTTGTACACCACTAGCATTCGCTTCGTGATAGGAGATTATGTACTAATTCGCTTTAGCTTTCGGACGATGTGAACTCACCCCTTGTGTGACTTTGATTAAGTGGACTTAAAACTTGCTTGTCGAGTCGGATTGTTTAACATGTTCGCTATAGCATTAAGGAAGGATTCTCACTTGAATCAGAGTGTATGGGGGAGGATTTGTATTTTTAATTAAATCCTTATGATGAGGGCTGGCGATTTAATGATTTATTGATGCATGGATCATTATGCTGGGCAACATAAAATGTGTATGTTATTACGCATAGACCTGTTGCATAGGCAGTAACTATACACACATTATTTGTTATTTTGTCCTTTTTTTCTGAGCCCCAAGATGTTAATTTGCATAGTTGCTTTTCCATTTAAAGAGTCATTAAACTCGAAAAATTACTGCAAATTGGAATGGGTATCCTTAAAATAAAATATTAATAAACACTTTGGAACTAACCAATAAAAGCAGCAAATTGCTTACATTCCAGATGTAAAATATAGCCGGCTTTAAAAACATGTTCAAGTTGAATACGAAACCCTAAAAAAATATTTTACGTAATTAAATCAACAGAAATGTCATCCTCATATTAAGCAGGATGGGACAATACACAGCCATGCATAAATGAGCCTTTAGACATTGCCAGGATTAATGTTAAGCTGGCTACGTGTGCACATACTTAAAAGTTCGTTGAACTCTTCGGCTAAATAACCCTGCGGATGAATAATTTGGGACACAAATTGTGATGGAAATTCAATTCGGGGATTATGCCAAAGATTCCAGTCATCATGTGCTTGCGTTTGTGTTTTATATTGTTCCTGTTAAAAAAAAAACCCGAATCAAATAAACAAAAGTCTAATTTGAATAAAAGTGTAGGAGGACATTGACGCAAAAAAGGTCGGGACCGAGAGGAATATCTGCAAATGAAGTGGGTAGATGTAAATTGTATGTATGCAACACAATGATATGAAATATGACAACGATTTTCTTGGTCAAAAATAGTTTCATCACTTAAAAAATAAGTTCCTTGACACAGTCCGCAATCTATCCATTGAGAGCATTGCTGCCAAAACTGTCACGACAAAAGTGTCATCAAAGAATTTCCTCTATAATTCCAAAAACAAAATTCGAATTCCACTTCGGAGAAAGATTTTCTTTGCCACTTGCGATGTCCTTCTATTTATCAGAGATTTTCCATCACCACCATTGAGGAATTTTATTTATCACTCTCGTGATAAGTTTTCGTCCTTAGAAATTCGTTTTCAAACTTTGCGTTGTGCGATTTTTATTTCTTCGACTACACAAATAATATTATTCGTATAAATTTTTCGCTTATATAAATAACCCAACTGCCAATGACGCATAGAATCACAGCAAATTGCTACAAATCCTGCGGCAGGTACAATACACAACCAAAACGCTTAGTCAGGGGCACTAAATTTACTTTGGCATTATGATACTTATCTCTTGCGGGAAGTAGTAAATCATTGAAATTTATTTTAATGGACTTTGTTTACCACAAATTTGTATTTTATTTCCATTATTTTTCCCAAACACTGTAATTGAATTTGGAGAGTTTTTCTTGAGGATAATGGAGAATTTGTTACCATAACATATAACATGTATAAAATTACTATGAGAATATTCCACGTTCTTAGTCGTTGAATTTTTAATCATTATTTCACTTTAATAATGCCTTGAATAAATTGATGGCGTTTTTGAAGTGTAAGTGGCAAGGTAGGTACTCATAATTTAAGGAAATGTCTCTGTTGAGATGGACGTTGGTACAAGAAAGCTTGGCCTTGGGCCAGTGAATGGGCACATTAGTTCAATAACCTGCAATTATTTGGAGTTTATTTTTAAGTAGATTGTGCAATTGGCTGCGTAAGTGTTTATGGTACAATAGGTCAGGTGAAAGGAACTTCTTTGCATCTCCTATAACAGGAAGATCGTATGCACTTATATAGAACTACGAAGACAGTTTTGATTTTAATTTAAATAAAAGAAATTTTTTACTTCACGGTTAAAAGTTCTGGCTTCAAATATAATATTTTTTTTGGATCATGTATAATAGCAAAGAAGAAAAAATATTAATATTTAATATTTTGCATTTAAAAACATTAAAAAAATAAATAAAAGAATAATTAAAAAAGGGTTACTGTCTTTATTATTATTCTAAATTGTATGCGTTTTAAATACTACAAAAAAAAATACAGGATTGCAAATTGTTGCCTCGGAACAAGCGATATTTTCTATTCTGGGAAAATAATTCCTAAATATTGGGTGTAATTTTATACATGTGGTCAATAATTACCTTTCTAAAAAATCCTATAGAGTGCCGCTGTAAGCGTATTTTTCTATACCCTTTCAATGAAAAAAAAATCATGAATGCTTTAATAATATTTTTTTAACTATTAAAATATTATTTTTTATCAAATTTTTCTTTTAAATATACCTTCTCTATTCTAGTACTATTTTGTACTCCATTGAATGAGAGTCCGAACCCAAATACAAAAGTATTGAAGGGGATGTAGTTTTAATAAATTCGTGTTAAAATGTTATCAGGGTAAGTGTTTTTTTCTGGTCAACTATAACCAAATTATAGTAAATTCTTTATTAAAATACAATTTCAATTTATACAGGATTTGATTTTAGAATTAAAATGCTATTTTAATCTTTCTACATTTAAGTTTAGCGCATTCGTATGATAATTTTAATAAAATACTCACTTAACTTCAACATAAAATTATTACAACAAAAAGTTAAGTAAATTGCAAATATTTAAAATATTAAATATTTTTCTTGTACCTATAGCATAAACCTGCGAAGGTTAAAAACGTGATATTTGACTTGAGTTCTTGAATTTATGAAGACATTTTGAGTAATATTTCGGCAGTATTTCATCATCAATCTTCCGTAAAAATAAATCAGCGCTTATTGGCGCTTAATTTTAACAATTTACTAACTATAAGGAATATCCGCTTGCATGGCTATTTATTGCTGTTCCAACTTGTTGCCGCTACATGATATACGGCGACCGAAATCAATGCATTGAATTTGGCTTACAAAGCTAATATTTTTTTTTCTAGATTGGCTTCCGATAAACCAGAATTGATGCCTTCTCAGAGAAAACTTTGTCAGTGCTATTTCTGATAAACGTCAAATCCAGACAGTTCTAAAAAAGAACCGGGGCCATATATATAGGTATGGAGAGCATGTTCTTATGCCTCTCGAATAAAACGTTGGTTCAAATTAATTTGCATGAATTAAATAAATATTTTTGCGCGACTAGTCTATGGGACCTAAGGCCTAGCTTCTCACAACCATTCGTTTTGTGTGGGTTTTCAATTTTTGGGACGAATGGAAGGGATCTACAATTTTACGCCGAGCCCAAACGGCTAATTGAGAAGCTCATTCATGCCAGTTTTACTCTCGGATGTTTGTCAGACGTTCGCAAGAGGTGGCGCAGTGGAAAAAAACCGTAAGATGGAATTTGGCCCTTTCGGGATTCGAACCTGGAACCCCTCGCTTAGTAGCCCAACACACTACCACTAAACCACTGCGCCGGCAAAATTTGCATGAATTATTTTCTTAAAATATCAGCTTCCAACGGCCTTAAAAAAACCACTATTATCCACTTCAGTACAACAAGTTAATGCGACTCAGACCTAAATATTTTGTCATAACAATCCTGCAAACAAACAATTGAAAACCTTATTTCCCAGCATGGAAATAAACAAGTACCTACAAATTTTTCATTTTTTCGCATCACTTGTTCTAGTATTCGTTTATTTCTCTACACATACGTGCTACGCTGCTACACGATGCAAATAATGGAAAGTAAAATATTTTTCTTGGGAAATTGCATTACTTAGATATGCCAACTCCATTTGACATTATAGAGTCGAACCACATCTGGTTGACATGACAACTATCTAGTGTTGTTAGGGAAATGTGAGTGTATCATCGACATGCATTGCATTTGCATATGGGTTTGAATTTCCTTTGAGATGAATAGGATATGAACTGCGAGCTCTTCCTATATTGTGAATATTGAGGACAAAATTGAGGGCGTTGCTTGTACAATATAAAAATGCACATCTGGAGTATAAAAAAAAATATTTCTGTTGTTGAAAAAGTATTTTTTTTTCTACAGGGATCATAATGTTGATGACTTTTGATTTGACGGCTTCATCGTAAAATCCAAGCCATGTATAATGCGTATATTTTTATTGCCATCGTTTTTGCTTATAAAAAACATATATAAATGCTATATAAAAATCCCTTACCAAACCAAGTGGGGTATGAACTGCTTTCGTTTACGTAGATTAACAACGATTTTCATGTTATTCCCATACCTATCGATAAGAACAACCATTCTCCGATTGTAGTCGTTAGGATTATGATACAATGCCAGTTGGTAGATCAAGAACAATATCACCGTTCAAAAGATGAATTGCAATACTTCCAAATTTGTTGGCAGCCCACTCTCTAGAAAAAGTGGGCTCAAGCGGAAGTGGACCTCGACTCAAAGTAGTCACTCATGACGTGATAAAGAGACAATCAATTAACTAACTGAAACTCCTTTATTCCGTTCCTTTTGGTTTTTGTTCAAACGTAAATACCTGACTTCGTCCTTTAAAAATGATGTGTCTTGTCTTCCCAAAAATCATAGAAACATAAAAGTGCACTGCCATCAGGGACACTGAAATTAATTTATGTTGTGGAAGTAAAGTAAAGTTAATTGCTGCGTAATGGAAATATCGTAAAAAAACAACGAAGAACCTGTTGTACTTCGTTAAGCTTTACTTCATCCGCGAAATCTGCAAAACTTCAGATATTAAAAGTTTTCCGAAGAAGAAAATTAATTAAGCACTACGAGTAACGTTGCGCGGGATTGGGAAACTTTTCGCTCCGATCGAATGGGGCGAATAACTATAGCCGATGACTTGGAATGTTGATGCTGAACGTCGAAGGCGAAACCTTAAAATATGTAATTAACTTTTTGTGACCAGCGACGGAATGTCTAGCTGGTCCTTGCGAAAAGTTTGTGTTTCTTTTCGTTTTGTGGGAAAGGGTATTTGAGGGAATGAATAAGTCTTGTGATGTGCTGAGTAGGCTGTAAGTGCACTTCAGCAAAATGCTGTTGGCAATACTGACAATTTATTATTTTATTTCAATTATTATTTTTTTCGTTTCGTTTTCTACAGAGTCCCACAAATTTACGAAGTCTTGCCCGCAGAAATACTTATCGACTTTTAAGTCAAATGGTTGTACTTGTACTTTTGTCTTTGCCGGATTTTTACTAGGGTGTTATTCGTGGAACTGAGGACGTTATGTATCATTTGAACTACCCGATTGCTCCACATCCTTAAATATCAACGGATGTCCCATTTATTATTAATTCATTTGCGGTTCGTACGTTGGTTCGTTTCAAAGGGTTTTTCATTGAAATTCAAATTGTTTTTGAGTTTTTTCGGTGAGAACCTTGCCGCATTTTAATACGACTCAAGAGTTGTGCTGCATCGATCCTCACAGACCAAGAACAATACTTTTCCACTAGACCCTTAAAAGAATCACACATAAAGTGATTTCCGACATTCGACGTGTAGAAATCTTTCGCTATTTTAAAATTGAGTCCCAAGGGACTTGGTTTGCTCAGAGTAAATTAAATATTTAACAACGCCAAGCAAAAATGCTCCCCCAAGATATTGATCCCTTTCGGCGAAATAACTTTTGATTCAAATTTCCTAAAATTGATTTACTTCCGCATTCACGAACACACATCCCTGTGGGAAATCAAGCCCAACTTTTACCACCACAGGTTGACTGACATTGACAGTAATGCCGAACCACGTCAGGGTGTACATTTTTCCACTGCCAATAATCAGGGAATGTCACAAAACAATTGAACATCTGTTTTTCCCTGTCGTGGAACTCTAAATAGTTGATCACATATCCATTGGTGAGTTACAGTTCACAGTAGTTGTAATTTCTCCTTACATTTTTTTCGAGTGCACAATATTGACATAGGTAAAAGCTCCCACTTATTGAAAACGCTTAAATGTCCTACCCACAATCATCAACATTTACTTTTATTCCTTTCAGCTGCTTAAATTTCCCTCATTTTGCTCCTAAGTGGGTGCCGGCACGGGGTCAAGGCTCTCATACGTACTCGTAGTACTTACCCACTCAGGGCTAACTGCCGGAAATAAAGTACATTCGAATGTTTCATGGGGTCAACCACCTACGCAAATCGAGTCATTCCAAGGCCAAACAGACATGACCTTGAATAGGTTGTGTCTTCTTGTCGGTACCAATGAAATTCCATTGATTTTACACTCCGAATTTGTATCTACCTCCATTTGAGGTTGTGGAATAGTCCCTAATCTATACAACGAAAGATATTACTGCATCAGCAATAACTAAGCAGTGCCAAGTGACAGCATGTGCGTTTCTCGACTCGACCGCACTTGCATAGAAACTAAAATTATTTCCATAGAACAACCCCACAAACTTGAGTCTCAAAAGTGACCCAATTCTGTGGACATAACACCAACCAACATAAAAACAACTTCACCAGCCATGTATGAGCAGAAAAGTATCTGGCAAATGTCCCACAAGAATAACATAAATTGAAAACCATTGTTTATTATAAAAGTTTATTGGCAGTAAGTGCGGACATTAAGGCGACTTTTGGTCTTGGCAGCTGAGTGGCAAACTTCTGCAACATAGTGCTTTGTACATTTTCCAAAATGAAAAGAAAATTGCTTTTCAAGAAACGCGTTTCCTTTTAATTGGTATTGAGTTGGAGGGAACTTTCTGCCACACACACACAACTCATTGAAAGTAATTCTTTTACCATCACGCACTTTATGAGTCAATAATTTTCAACGAGATGATATCAGATACGAGAATGGGGTCAGCATTTGTGGTGGTAGCCTCCTTCAACGAGGTTAAATTTATGAGGAGGAAAAAAAACGATTACCACAAATGCGCATACTACGAAAAACTCAACCTTAAATGAAAAAAGGATGCAATCTGCAAATGCAATTAGACAGGCCCCTAAGCGCGCTACATTTGAAATTATTTTCCATCCTTTGGTAGAAGGAATTTACACGCTTGCCGACGGCGCATTTCAGTGATTCATTGTGTTACCGCAAGCTCCTGTGGGATTATATTTCGAAGGTAAATGGGATGCCACATAGAACGCTTTGCTGTATGGTGTCTTTTGGCATGTACATACCTTAAGAAATGTGTTGTAGAAAATTCTAAATTTGTAGGATGGTTGCCACTGATGAGCCGGAGATGGAGAAGAGAGAACCATTTGACATAACAGACATTAAAAACTGAAGTTAAGGTGATTCCCATTTTGATTTTACGAATAGTTTTCAAATATTTCTGACACCTACACGTAGTTACTTTTTCTACATGTCGCGGATCGAAAACCTACCGCATTTCCATACCAAAAATAGGCAAACAAACAAAGAAGCAAAAAGAACTGCAAACAGTGTTGACAAAAATTTATTGTCAAGATTAAAGCGTCAGCAAAATGTTCGGAAAAAGTGTCCTGCTGCCGTCTTATCGTTGACACAGAAAAATCTAATTTCACTTTGGAAAAAGTTGTCGTTTCCAATTTGTCATGTCTGCCACAGACTTTTCATAGTGGCGTTGATGGTGACAGCTACAGAATCGATATATTATGTTCGTATCTGGAGAAATGAGTTTTAGCATCTTAAGTTATGGGAGAGATATGCAGCCTCTAGTTATTTGTACAGACAAATTGGACAACAAATTTTATTCAATGAGGACTAAATTCATCGCACCAAAATTATTTCCTAATTGCGTGAGGAAGAAGATACTCTCTTGAAAGTAAACTCAGTGTAGAGCGAATGAAAAAAAATCATTTTCCAACTGAAGTCTCATATCTAAGATATTGTTTTTCCAATGTCCACGCCACAGCTTTGTAAATTGAATGAACTTCCGCCAATAATCGTCTGGCAATTGAGAATCCTTCAACTGTGCATAAAACCGAAACCCGGAAGTATATACTAATACAGTACTTCGAGGCGGGTACTGACAGACAAAATACGCAGAGCATTCCCCTTCAATGTATAGGTATATGATGCGAGGCAATCCTCGGGATACGTGAGACAATTTATTGCCTAAAACAAATTTCGCTGTCTTGTCTGGTGGTATTTCTTTTCATGCTCTTTTCTGTACGTGACACACTTTGTTCCATGACAGCGCTTACACCAAAACTAGGTCAATGGGGCTGATGTGGAAATCGACGTTGGATTTGAATCAATAGATAAATGATCACTACGGCGCGGCAGATGTTTCTCGCAGGGGTGTAATCAGAGATACGATTTTTTTGGGGGGGCGGCAAGCTTATATGGGTCATTAAGCCAGCGAAAGAGGTTGTTAGGAAATTTTCTGAAGTTGATGGGATATTTTGCAGAGTTTCTGTTTGAATATTTTGTGAGAGCAGTATTTTTTGAAGGCTTTTGTAGCTGTTGCGAAATGGTTTGGACATACCATATGGACCATAATTAAGTATATCATGGTTGTTATGCACATAAGTTGATCAAGTATTTCCCGCAGCAAATTGTTGCTGATTTCGCGCGATGTGTGGCATGTTTTAGAGTGTCCTAGACTTTTCCACATCAACCTAATACAAATGAGAAAATAAGAAGTAAGCAATCTCTCTCCATCTTGACCGTGACTACATCTATCTCTAAAGCTCAACAACCCAACCATGACTTCTAGTGGATGTAAAGACCTATTAACAAAAGCTTTTAGATTTTCTTTCTTACGTTTCGGTTCAACGAAAAATGAGCCTCATCAAAATTTGTCGACAACAATGAGGAGCACAACCATTTTTTCATTTATTCAGCAAAATTGAATTCAACTCAGCAATATTCACATGTAACATGAACTCCTTCAGTGCAGACTTTATTTCGCATTTCATCATTCAAATAAAAAAACTCCATCCCCCAAAAGTACGCTCTCGAGATTGTCACCACTTGTGGCTTTTCTTTGCCGCCTTACCACCACTGATATTCCTTCCCCCAAACTAGTGTGGCAAACAGCTAAGCCATCGGGGATTAGTCCTTTACACACTACCTTCTCAAGGGTAAAGTTAAAGTCCATCTCAGCGAAGGTTAACGTAAGAAAATAAGAAATATTGTAACAGAAAAGTATCTTAGAAATAATTTTACCCCGTGACCCAGATTTCCAAAGTTTTCTTTGTACCACATCCACCCAGTCCGTCATTAATGAAAAGGAAACTAAAAAAAAAACAAGTGATGGCAGAAAGAAGGCCGTGCGTAAACAGAAAACAACAGAGGGAACTGAAGGTCCGTTGGTGATGGTGAATTGCGATAAATAGTGCGGTCTACCGCCCAAAGATCTTGAAGGAACATTAAATGATTTAAATTGAACGTAAGCGGTTGTTGGTTGTCACTTTAAATTTGGGTGGGACAGCCAAACAAACAGTAGGAGAAGACCATCAGAAGTCTGGTTAAGATTCCTTTGCTACATTAAAGAGACGCATATTTTCAATTGACTATTACTTAGAAAGTCTTTTTCTTTTCGTTCGTTTAAAGAGTTACACCAATTGAATGCAAATGTATTTTTCGATGCTCCACCGGTGAGGAAATAAATAATTTCCAAGCCTCACTGGCTTTTCCCTGCAATGTATGACTGTCTGGACTAAATCCACCCATCGCCACAAGGAAAGCGATTATAATGAAATTTCCAAAGCCACCTTATCTGTCTGAAGGGGCGGAGAGTTTCCGCCTTGAAAGCCCAGAAAATGAACTTTACACCCTGAGAGGAATATGATGTATCTCTGTGCCTACAGGCACAAGCATGACCTAGTTTCGGATATGGCATAACAAATATTTCAAAATGATGTCATAATGCAAATGATAATTGCTAACATCACAAGAGTTGTGATTGCGGTTGTATACCGCAACTGGATATTACTCTGCCCTTCCTATACCTACGTTTCCTTCCTTGGAGTTTCTTGTAAATTATTATTGGTTACTTGACACCAAAGCTCGTTTAATTTAGACTCCTTCTCGTAAGTATTTGCGATAAAATCTGAATGAAAACATAAACGATTCTAGACAACGTCTGGTTTTTGTCATAAACATTTTTCACTCCACCATTCGTTGTCTAATGAAAAATCGTAAAATGATTCATTTAGGGGATGATGCTTTGCAAAATTAATATCTGCGTGACGTGGAAACGTGACGACAGTATTCAGGGACTGGAGTCATTTGAGGAGTTATAAATTTTTGTGTCGTAAATATCTAAGCACGTGACTACATTTGTGAGCGCGATGTTGTCAAAATCGGCTATATGTTCGCGATGCGACCTGACAGATATTTTTCTCAGATATTTCCCCCAAAGATATAATGAAAAAAATACAATAAAGCGATTTTAAAAATGTTTCGAACTATGCAATATTATTTGGAATAGAAAATAATTGAATTGAGACAACCACTGCTTGGGGTTGACTAAGACTGCGACAGCTTATTGCCAGTGACTTGAAAACAGCTTGGTTTTTGGGGGCGATTTTTAAATGGTATTTTGAATAATTTTTTGGGTGTATTTTAGGATATTTTTAGTTTATCAAGTCAACCTCTCAAGGGCTCGTTAAACAGTATTTTCAAAATCCAATGAAACGAAAAAGCGACAGAAAAATGCAGGGAGTACCGTATGTGAGGTAGGTTTGAGAGGTATGATACAAAAGGGAGGAGCGATAACTTCAATATACTCCTTTCTTGCAAAAAATTAATGCTACAAATAGCCGACAACACCACAACCAACAACTCCAATAACAAAGCCTACTTAAAGGCATGCGATCAAATCGCAATCAATCTAATCTCACTGACAATATTTTAATATTTTTCGCAATTAAATCAATTTTCTGAGAACTGCCAGATGATAAAAGTATAGCGACTTGTAGTTTTATTAGCGAACAAATGTGAAACCGTATATTTTCTTTTTCTCAAAAAAATTTAAACACTCTAATGGAGTGAATTTTTAAAGTTACTTCTTATTAGGTTACTGTCGGATGTTTAATATTTGCCCCCCGTTGACTTGATTTCAATGAAACTTTTCTTGAGTCATTTCTTAGAATTCCGAAAATTCATAGGGTTAAATTATGTTCATTGTTAAGTTCACCTTTCGGGAGTATTTTTGACCAAAATGTAATCCTGTCTTAAAATAAGCAAACATCTAAAATAAAAATATCTAAAGCTGACTATATCAAGTCAAAAAAATCAGCAACGACTGATACGTTTAGCTTTAGGACAAAAAGTGTAGAAATGATCTAATCCTTGGAACTAACGCATTAAAAATTTATTTTTGACATGCTGTTGAAAAATGTCTCTAAATTGTTTCGTGTGGATACAAATTAAGTGCAAGCTTGAGTTTTTTGAAGCACTCGATTTGATTTAAGGAAAAAAATCAGTTGCCGGGCAATATAAATCGAAAATTGTGGATTAATTATTGTTTCTTTGAACATGCCTATTAGAAAAATAAATACTTTCGAAAACCCCCTGGCAATTAATTGCTCAAATTGTTGCCAAGTAATCGGCGTTACATTTTAAATAGGTATACATAGAAGTAAGAGCTCACAGGATTCAAAATAATTAAGTGCTTCTATGGAAGGAATGCTTTTGACATCGATTTGAAATTTAAGTCTACAAAGCTGATACTCCCACAAACTAAATGTTACTTGAAGGTGGGGTGGCAGTGTGAAGACATCCTCATGGTTTTACGCCCATTCCAATGAAATGAAATTCTCCAGAACGAGTCGCATAAATCATTTCCACAAAATTCAATTAAAATTCAGTCTACAATTCATTGAGTGAAATTATTCGTGTAAACCTAGGGATGAAGAGCTCTTGTTTGGAGGTTAGTCAACTTTGAATAATTAATTCATATGAATGACTGTTTTTTTTCTAACAATAGTCCTACTGTTTGCAAAATCTGCAAAATGCTTTCGATATTATTCATTCTTTCATATGGTTTCGCTTAATCATGTTGTACCCATATACATGTACACCATCATTAATTCCTAAAAATGTTTGATTACATTTTCTACCTAGGTAGGTCTTAGTTTTAATAAGAAGAACTATTTTAAAGGGCTGCACTGTGTTGTCGTACCTTTTTTCACCACCAATAGTTCACTTTTCATGGAGAGTTTCTTTCAATAGCTTCCAGAAATCAACTCTCCTAGATGACAAACATTTCCAGTGTATTGCACCATTTCAACAAATCACCCAAGTCTAACAAAAATTAAATCACCGTAGGGCACAAAGAAAAACCGAACAAGCTATCCGACAACGACATAAAAATGTATTTAGCATAATGCCGAAAATATTACAAACACCCATCAACTGTAACTTTTGGTAGCACGTGGGAATTTAGGTCCAGTTCAATGGTATGTATATAGAAATTATGTACAAAGCCGCATAGAAGGTGATAATTAAATTGTTACACAAGCAGAAGGTATTAGGAGCTCTTATAGTCATGCAAACAAAGTTGCAGACGGTCCTTTCTGAATTTATTACGGTTTAGTTTAATGAAACATTAACTTTGTGGGAGTATTAGTTCTCGTCTCGGACAAATTAAATCTGAGTTTAAAATGTGTAAAATGGCATAAACAGGTCTTATGATTCGGCATAAATTGGGCACATTTTGAGGGAGACATTATGAATTTATATTTGTATTTGTTCAAGTGTACGCAAATTTGGGTTGAGAGGTCCTGCTTTGTAAAACTCAATCAGAATACAACAAACATACAGTTTTATGTATTCTATTATTCGAATTCTAAAGAAAGAGTAATTGTCGTATTAAATATAGTAAGACCGTCATAATCATCAATCAATATGAATCAAATATCTACCCTACGAGAGGTTTCCGACATAAAACTGCTGCTATATAAATTTATTCGTTCCAAAGAAGGCGAACGACAATGATTTTATAGACTTGCTTTGAACATTTTATACTTCGCTTCAAAAATGTTGCAAAATTAATGTATAACAGTGGAGACATACGAACCGATGACGATTAACACCTTCGACCGTAGATACTTGAAAAATTTGATTAAAACCTGTAAGCATCATCTCAATTAGTTTTGAAAATACTTAACTTATGAGCTTTAAAACGGCCGACTGCGTACTGCTTAGATGCCATGCCATCGTGGAAACGGGAGCACAATTTGATTTAATTTCCCAACAGATGGGTATCTATTATTCCCAGGAAGGAGATAACGACTTCTATCTCACAAGAGACACCATTTCGCACGTTTTAGCAAATTGAAGTCATTTAATTGAATGAATTCCTGTAGCTATTTAATAAGATGACAAAATTGAACACAGAAGTGGCACCGCTCTGTATAGGTATTTCGAAACTACCTAGACTTTCTAAACACTACACAGAGATGTGCCAATTATGCAACCCCCGATTTGAATTGTAGATTAAATATTCGGTTTGTAGTCTGATGATATCTACTCTGGTTAACATTTTTCCTCGAACTCAGTACCATGCCAAAACAAGTTTACATAATAGCTGACGGCAAGGACCGAGATTAAGGAGCACATTTGGTTGTAAATAGAAATCAATAAGGACGTTTTTGTGTTGTATGCATGTATTTGGATTGATACAAAATAGTTTTGAATTGAAAATCTGCCCAGCGTCACTGCCCAGGTTTGTTATTATGTAATTGAACATAAATAGCGAAGAAAATTAATATTTTATGGATTTAATATATACCAGAAAATTAGGGTCTATTCTAGAGATTTAGT
Organism: Cheilosia pagana; assembly: GCA_936431705.1. Taxonomy (NCBI): domain Eukaryota; kingdom Metazoa; phylum Arthropoda; class Insecta; order Diptera; family Syrphidae; genus Cheilosia; species Cheilosia pagana. The sequence goes on along the minus strand of OW386168.1, from coordinate 58,039,671 downwards.
CTTAAAATTAAAGAAAAAACCATCTAGAAATATATTATAACTCTCATACTAACGACGCACGATGTTAATTTTAAGTACAAAAAATGGAACACCTTTTTATAGGTAGGCGGTGCTCAATATACTAACTTTGCGAATCTCTGCAGCCTCTTACATCTTCTAAGGAACTGAAATATTGCTTGGAATTGTAAACCCTTGAAGGTTGGTTCCTCCTTTAGAGTCGCGTCAATCGTGTAGGCAGAGCTTCATTTAAAGGATCAAATATCATTTAAACAGTTTTTCTGTCAAGGGCAAGTCCATTATCAGCTATCGCCCTTTCTGCTCCAGAACGACACCGCTAAAGTCCGGTACTAGGATCACATTTGATTACCTCTGTAGTAATTAAACGTTACACAAAGTTTAATCAGAGTCACTAATATACCAAACCTCTATATATACACCTCTAAATATAACCATAGATGTTGATCACATGGAAAAGTCAGTTTTAAATGCGAAAATCCCTACCTCCACCCAATAGAGTCGAACAGTTTTCCTGAACCATGTTCTGTGCGATGAGTGTCCAACCATTGTTGGTCCTTCTTTGCCCACAGGCTGCTTGGGAATAAATTCACCATTCGCCACACCCCCACATAAACTAGGTTGCTCACTGCCTCCCTGATACACGCATTGCATTGTTCATCATTTACCAGTTGCATCTGCATTTGCTAGTAACAAGGCTTCGGATGTGTTCATCGCCTGGATTCGAACATACACTCCTGGGTGCGATGATGAGGTAGGTATTTATGTCTCTGACGACATAATGGAACTATGCTGCCTATGCCATGAATTCATTGATTTATATTATCCTTGGGTGAAAACTACTCCATTTTGTGTGAGGATTCTCTTTGGCTTTTTCTTGATGTCGTGATTTAAATGATCCTTACATGAGCAGGCATTTTCATAGCGACATCTGTCGTACTATCATAGCTGCTGGGGATGACCTCTACCATGCCTCAGGGGCTTGTTATGAAATAAGTGTCTAAGATAGATAAAACCCTTGTTAAAGCATCGATAAATTGAACGATTACCAACATGCGATGCAGGAGGAAAAGTCAGTCCCATTTTCAGCACCCTCCCTACCATGACTAAGTCATATAAGTGACAAACAAAAAAACTCACTTTGCCAAAGTGTATAATTTCAAATTGCAATGCAGAAAGTACATTGTACTCGCCCGCTATGCTATAAGGACTATAATCTCTGGGTAAGCCAACGGAAAGCGCATTTTACTCATAACAATATTACCCAACACGACACCAGTGCATTACGATATACACGGTGTACCACAACCGGATCAAGGACTTCCGGGTGTACTCGGAAGTGTAGTTGCATATAGTTGTGGCAAGACAGAGTGAATCTAAACATGACGGCAGAACTTTTGCTATGGCGTCACAGATTATCTTAAAGGATGTGGTGGTAGTTTCACATTCCCCGTAGCTGAGAGAAGACAATGTCTCTTTCTCTGTATATAGGTGTCGTATTTATTTGTGGTAAGGAGGGATTTCAGTAATGAAGTGGAAATACCAAGTTTAGTTTATGGAGTCCATACTCTCTGTTGGTATTGCTGGACCTTGTGCCTCCTTAAGAGGAAGAAATGTCTATAGGTTTTGAGGGGCGCCTTTCTTCTTCCTCGTTATTAATACAAGAAGCCATCTAATGCTTGTGTAATCCTCTACTACTAAAATTGACTCACTTAAGTAATAAATTTGGCTCCTTCACAAAAATAAGTCTAATTCATGGCAAAGCGCGAATCTTTTATTTACCAATTTATCGTCTCATCAATAATCCAATTTACACTCAAGTACCTACCAACCGCACACCACAAGGATCAATCCAACACTTTCTTTGTTTGTTCAAAACCAACAAACTTGACAAAAGGAAAACACTTAACAAAATTACCTGTTTAGTGCTTTCGTCTATAGCTTCACCCGCCATATCCCACATGGAGAATACATTTTTTTTGTAAAATAAAACACAAGCGCATCCTTCACATTGCCGGTCGTAAATATTTCCATTTCGCCGTCACTCAGTGAGTAACAAATGGTGATGCCAACGGATTGTAGGTGCATTACGAGAATGAATAATTATTTCATCGCCCAAGGTCACCTGCAGCTGGGAGGGAACCGCTTTAAAGTTTACTCCTTGCTGGGGTAAAACACAAAAAAAAACCCAACTCATCCTTGAGCAACATCACTCTAACAATTGAAAGACTTAAAAAGTTCTCGTCAGCAGTCTGGTTGAGTAGCACCACTCATGATGAATGAGTTTTCCTTATCTTGTTCTACGAGGATATGTGTGTATATGTGGCAAAAGGGATTCTCTTGTGACGGATGGACTTGAACAACGACAAAAGAATAAATAATATTTCGAAGCAAATATTTGGTTGAAGGTACTCCGAATAAAATTTATAGTAAACAATTGATTTTTATAGCGGCGCGGCGTCGGAGTACCGGCTGAGACGTTAGGGGAACCACGGTCCAACGAAGGTTATAGTGACATTTGGTATGATGAAAGGTGCCATAGCTTAAACGTGACAGCATCTGAACTTTGCGAATATCTGGAGACTTAAAAAAATGGTATGGAAATGGAGGTTTTTTTTGGAAAGCTGTGAAAATTAAGCCATGCGTTATGGAGAAGAGAATATAAATGCTCGCTTCTTTCAAGCATTCGTTTGTAAAAGTCTTTCTGAATGAAGTCCAAATATTGACAAAATACAAATTTAGAGTATTTATTTAGGCTGGAAAGTAAAGTTGTGGTTAAGAGAAAGATATTCAAAAAGACAGAGAGTGAGAGTTATTTTCGCAACTAATATACATTCTCCGATTTACTTTTGTACGAAACCCCACAAGTCATTAATGCCGACCCGAATCGAAGTGTTTATGCCTAAAACCGAGTTAAATTACGCCTTTTTAAAAAAACATCATTACTTTTTGGCAAAAAAAGATAAATAACGAAGAAAAAGTCAAGTTATGCACTAAAAGGCATAATTATGGTTTGGTAACAAGCACACTCTATTTTTTCTTAATTTAAGCAAGACTTTCTGATTGCATATAAATTAAGTTTAACTTGTGAACTAAACTATTTTTTGTCGCATGTATTTAACACCATAGTGCAATATTTATGGTTTAACATTTATCTTTGTACATCATGAAAAGGTTAACTTTAACAAAGGTTAACTCTAACAAACTCAAAAAAATGTAATTTTCCAATTGGAACTATGCATTGTGCCCCAATGTCTATTTTTTAGGTTTTCAAGAATTTCCAACCTTAAGAAAACCGTTTTATATGGAGGTTTAGTTTATATCTACATCCGAAACCTTTTCGGTTCATTTGTTTGACCAAATTACCAGAAAGTCAAAAATGATTGAAGTCGTCAAACGCGTTTATGACTTAAAGTACGATAGGCTACATTTACACTCATTCGGGTAATATAATAAATATATTCTCAGTATAAAGAGAAAAGAAACGTCTGTCATATTTTTTACTTTTTTCACGATTTCAAATTGGTGACCGGTTTTGTACTAAAAAGGGCAATCGCCTCTCTTTCGTTGGTACCTACTTCACAACGATTAGAGTGCCACATTTTATGTTACATGCCATCGTGTAATTGAATCCAATTTGTCATTTAATCGATTGTTCATTTCCAGTCGGGTTTTCGTAACCAATCTTCCAGTTTTGTGCATTCAAATGGATACTGTCAATCGAAATTACAGACGGTGACATAATTCCAACCCGGAGTGATGTTAAGCAAAACTTTTGTTTGTGGTATGTCAAACTGTCGTCCTTGAAGAAAATAAACGTGACAAAAAACCGCCAAGTAATCGCATATGAAGATTGAAGGTATCAAGTATTACGAGCGCTGTAAAGGGTGTCTCAAAGTCCCTTCTTCATTTATAGAAAAAATCACAAATCATTGCATTTGTTTAGTAGTTGTCCCCTTTAAAAAAAACCTGAAGGATTGAATTCAACGAAATATATCAGTTTAGGAAGGATCAAGCTTGCAGGATTTTTTACGCAAAATTCGCTTGAAAGCCCAAGGATAGTATATGAACGCAAAATGTGTATGATTCTTTTTAAGGGTAAGTTAAGGTACACTGTAGGTACACAACTAAAATTACAATAAATGTTTGAGAATAGTCATGCAGAAATGTAAGCATAAGATGTTCATTTATTCTAAGAAGAGATGAGGATGAAGCTGGAATTTTATATTCCATAAATAGCGCAACAAAATCATCAAAACCCAACTTTTGTTCTGCAAATAAAAAATTAAATCCATAGATGATGTTGTAATTATATTTTTCAATAGAAAGTGACGTTCGCGAAACACTGTAGAAAAGGGGTTTCTTAAATTTTGCGAAAGAGATTACTTTAAATTTGCCCATTGTTGTTTATTGTTGTCAGTTGCAAAACAGACTATTTGACTAATTTTAAAACAGAATTAAAGCTTATTTATCGAGTTTAAACCTTTCGAATGTCATATATCTAAACACTGTCTTTACCTCTACCACTTCCTTCATCTTCTCGCTCCACAGCGTATAAAATCTGTCCATCACTCGCAGATAGGAGACTTGCTTCTCCCAACAACGTTTAGTGTTACACTTCCATCTTTCCTTAAAACTGGAACAAGCCCCAAACGACTACAAACGAATGAATACAAACCCATCTAACGAACATTTCAATCGACTCCCGAAATGGTAAGTGGAAGGTGGAACTAGGTCAAGTGAAGTTTGAATACGCACTATACTCGAAGAGCGTATTGATTTCTGTTACCGTAATTGCCACTCGATGGAGATATCAGTTGACAGTACTCTTGCCTTTCTTTGTTTACGAAAAAAATACGACACGAAGCAACTTTACGTACTAAATGTTTATTGGGTGTCTATTGCCGTCCCCCATCGAGTGACATTTGGAGATGTCCTTTTTTCCAGGAGATATACATTCCTCTCCCAGTCCCTAATACTTTTGCCTGTCACTTTTGAATGGATTTTCCCGGGATTACCTAAATGGAGTTAAGTGTTTTTTTGACGGTGAAACTGCTTATCGCTCGCATTTCTTGGGATTCGGGAAATGGACTCTTTCTTATCAGTGCGTTAATATACAAATTTTTTTAAAATTAATTTATATAAGTGTATCAAGCAACCAACTCTGGGTAGGTATAATTTGCCCAGAGAAGCTGGTATAAATATTGATTTTCTTGAAAGGATTCAACTGTGCGAATTCAAAGCTTTTCTTGCGAAATGAAATTAATTTTTAATTTCGCACAAATCCATTCATTCTTTCGATGCTGCTGCGTGGCGATTGTTTATTTTCAATTAAAACCGCCAGCCATTCAATACCTCAAAGCCCGATGGGGAAATGAAAATCGTGCTATTGCCACAGCAAACGGCCACAGAAGTGGGATTAATGTCCTCGTTCGGCGAGAATGGAATCATTGGCCTTTGTTACCAAGTTGGTGTGTGAAGTGTGATGGGTTTATTTAATGGAAAAAAGTGTTACCTAGCTTTTGCAATAAGCCAGATGATTTATATTATTTCGCTGCTAAAATACTTTATATGCGTCATTTGAAGCACATGAAGTGCAATAGACTAAAATCGGTCATAGACTTCTAAGCTACTTCTTTTACTGTTAAGGAGGAAAAATGTTTACGGATTCAGAGTATAGATGTCGGTTTCTCAAATATAAATGTAACTTTTAGAGGGTCTTTTATTAAGCGCTTCCTATCAATAAATTAAAAAAAAAACAAAGTGTGTGTGAGATATCGGTAAAAGTTTTAATTCGTCTGAAAGGCGCCTGGTGGTGCGCATCCAAAATGTCCAATTTTCCATGAATCTGGCGCATAATTCAGAAGCCGACTCGCGTCGTTTGTGAACAAGCATTGCGTTCACGGAATTAGGTTGATTTTACATTTGAAACAAAAACAAATTCCGTCACGTAATGCTCGTTCACGGACGACGCGATTCGACCCCAGACTTAATTTTACCGATGGCATGAGTTATTTGGATTTGATGGCCGCTTTGGTTCGTGGCTTATTCCCATAAATCTGCGACCACAAAACCCCAGAAGGAAAAGTCTAACGAGGTCAAATCGCAAGAACCCGATGGCTAGTTCACATCACCTCCACGCTCAACTAACTTTACAATTTTTGAGCAACATTTAAAGACCAAGACTGAGTTCAACCATTAAGTTGATAACAAGTCGATCGAGCTAACAGTGATGGGGAGCATTGGGCAAGCAATTGCTTTCTAATCGAACAAGCAGATCGAGCAACATATTTATACCAATAAGCGCCATATTTACCACTTTTTTTATTTATCAAAATAAAAGGAGTTGCTTATCTTTAAGGGCCACAAATCAAACAAAACATTTATAAAAGTACCTATTTTTATTTCTCATTTCCTGCAGTTGGTTTGCATGTTCTGCCTTCTGGTCTGTCTATGTTCTAGTACATGTACAACTGACTCTATAAATTTTAAAACAAACACTTCCTTTGATTGATATAAACAAATATAGTAGGCCTTGACTTTTGCTGTCAAAAAAAAATAGTACAAATAAACAATCGAAAAAGAGCAGACTACAGGAAAAAAGAAGACAGAAAAAAATAAAGAAAACACAAGAATAATGGACAAAACAGCCAACAAAAGTGACATCAACTTCAACAAAATGCCATCAAATATCTTGAGGGCCTATTGCGCAGTCAGAAAGGGCTACCAAATAATTCAAGCGGTCAAAAAGCAGAGCCCGGACATCAAGAATCGCCAACCCCAAGCAGCAACCGACCCGAAACTGGTGAGTACTAAACATTTAACTTCATATTAACCATTCACACCTGAACCTGACACAAAATACACCACTTAGGTGACCAATTTCGCAGCAATGATTGCGAATATGGTCAAGGGCCTCGGCCCTCTTCCTATGATTGACGACCATTCAATTGTAGAAAGCAAGGCTAATGGTCGGACAAATGCTTCACCGCCTCCTTGCATCTACTCAGAGCATCCCGAGCTGTGGTTCCTTTTAGCCGTTTTGTAGGTCTTCGCGCGCTAAATCCGAACCAAAGACTTTGGGTTCGGGTTTGGCTCGCGGAAACTACAAACTTTTTCTTTTGCTTCTGCTTTTGCTTTAATTGTTAATTTTTTCTTAAATTGTTGATAGAAAATTATTCGCTTAGTAAATAGACATTTTTGTTAACTAACTATATTGCACTGCATTTCTCCTTTCCAACACTTTCTATACAGACTCATAGCTTGGTACTTGCCCTCCAATTCGATTGGGATCCTGTTGCACTTCCACTTCAACTTTTTCTCTTTTTCAGTTAGGTGGTCTTATTTTAGGATACCGTTGATGGAAGGATCGCTGCAGCAGACAAGACAATTGCTCCTTACAAAGACGAGGACAGGAGTTATGTGCCTACGACTGCTTAAATCTATTGGTAAGTCCATATTGAGATACCATGCCTGACCTTAGAAAATATTTAACAGAACTTTCTTCTATTTCAGGTTCTGAAGCTGTCTTATCTGCAGAGATCAACTTCAAGATATGGCCGCTATCAACTGTCAACGTTCCAAAGTGCTTATTTGAAGACCCTGTATATACAATTAACGAGTTCCTCTTACGGAGGTCATACCTTTTACTGCTTTATTTGGACATTTGTGTAAGATAAAATTAAATTCAAGTTGCATAGATCTTCGTTATTCCTGTAGTTTTGCATTTTTTCAATTTATCTTCAAGGACTTCTAGAACAATTCACACCCATTTCATGAAAAACAGATGTCATTTGCTCAGAGTTCGCATGAACCCACTGTTGCTCTACTCGTTGCTGCATGTGTACACGCTTCCATTTCCACAAATACCTATACGATACCACATGAACACAATTCGGGTTGATTGATCAACCGAAACAGCTTGTGTATTTCAATGTCAATCACTTCCATTGATTATAGTGATTGTTTCTTGCGCTGGTATAATCAGTGAGTGAGTTCAATGAACTCTGTTAATGAGATTTCTGGATGCGATTAATTTTGTTGGCACAATAAAAGGAACCAGGAAATATCTATACCCATCAATCAAATACTAAAATGTGATGCTCATTATGACTAGGATGGAATCGAGTGGATTTTCTTTCTGTATACATAGGGAGGTACTTGAATATTTATAACTAAATACTGTCATTTTTTTGGACACGCTTAATTGATTGAGAACCCTATCCTGTGAGCAGGCCACTCTTAGTAAGGCCCTGCTGTTGTATCCGCTTGCCCATAGGACGTTTTTCAACACCAGGCATTTTTCTTAGCTTCTTACTCACCATAGCGATTTAGGGGCACTTCGACCTATAGATCTTTTGTGCCAAAAGAAAACAGATTTTATAAACTGCACAGAACACGTCTGGCCCAGTTCATTAGGTTTTTCGTTTCCTTAAACTTGGAAGCCCACCAAATGTTTTTTTTTATTTCTGGAACCAGAGCTTGAAGGCAATTGAAGTGCAGTGCAGGACTGATTTAAAGACAATAATTGGAGAGAAAAGGGCGTTCTGTTCATAGCTGATAGACTGTCCGCGAAAATATGGATTTATATGCCTAGTTATGTTGACAACGTTTGGCATGGAGGACTGCTGGAAATACACTGGGACTTCATTCAAAAGCTATTGATTATGTTCCACGCCCGAGTCCTTTTCGGAGCCACCCATTTGCCACTTTAGGCTATTTTTACAGTAACGTGGGTTAATTAATCTAAATTTTTGTTAAGGTGTAGAGTCTTCGGATGGCGGTCTGTTATCAGGAAGATATAGACACAACTAGCGGAAGCTCTCAAGACTCCGTGCCCTAGCAGCTAGCAACGTTCCTAACTCGTCAAGTTTAGCGGGAGTAAGGGTAATACATTTCAAAAAATAAATCAAATACTTGAATTCAATGATTGACTTTTCCAGTCCTTATTTGACCTTCGACTTGTTTCTTTGAAGCTGAAGTCACATCAATGAGACAATCTTTCATATAAAACCTAGAGCTTCTTCTATTGCAACACCACTTAAGAGATAAAGATTTTTGAATTTCTATTTGGCCAAGTTATACCAGTTTTCCCCTGGTCTTTAGTTAAGTAATGATCAATTTTCCTTCATTAAGTTGAGTTCATGTCTACCATTGTCAATGTCTCATACTCTCTTGTTATGGGAACTTGATTAATAGTATTTCTGTTTCGGTTTCTCCTTCTATTTTTGTTTTTGTGTCAATTCTTTGTCTAAATGGTGTAAAAAAAAACAAAAAAGTTAACCCAACCAGAAGAATTCTTGTCCTTGGGACGAATGGAAGATATGGTTAAGGGGTGACACAATAATATTCAACTGATGACGAACTTGTAATCTAATCGACAAAGTTGCGTGCAAACCAGTCTTGTACTTTTTCATTAGTTTAGTCGAAAGTCTTACTTTGGAACCCTCAACAAATATTATTTAAATTTAAGTTTTATATGAGTCCACAACTTATAATTTCTTAGTCCCTCCCTCCTTTCTTACCGTTAAACTTGCAGAAAATAACAAAGAACGGAAACAGTTTATTACTACAAATATCAATTCATGAACTTGGTAGGACTTTTTTTGTTTCCATTGAAAATCAAAACACATTAGCACGACCGGTTTCCTCTTCCGGGAAATAATAATATCTTCCGTGAAATTACAGCTTGGGTAGAAATGTATTCTGTTCGAGAAGGTTTATCGAAAACACAATCATATGTGTGTGGGCGTGGTTGTGGTGCAAATAAGGGGAAACCATTTATCGGTAGCAACAAATAGTCCCACACAGCTGTTGGAGGCGATGAAAGGCAATTGAACTTCCCTTATCCGATTAAATGGTTATTATTTTCTTTCTTGTATTTTTACTCGATTTGGGGTGTTAAAAGGTGACTGCTGACTGATGACTGGGTGGCAGCACTTAACTTTTGTTGGAGTTTGCAGGTTTCTGCAAGGTATTCATTCTGTGGGTTAAGTGTGCTTCCGGAAATACGCCTTCGTTTTCATTTGGAAAATGTTCTTTCCATCGAATCTCTTGATTTTTTTTAAGTGCTTCTAAGATGCTAAGTTTCAGCATATTGTTAGAGAATTTGCCTGCCTCTCGATGAATTTTCAAGATCATGCGAAGGACCACTTTCTGCAAGAAGACGTGTTTGAAAGACGTGTTTTAAATTGGCTTAGATTATAAGTGTGCCCTTGCTCGTTTTTTGTTTAAAGTATTGAAAGCCATACAACAGTTGGTTTTTTTTTTCCTGTAAATATAATTTAATTTAATTTTTCCCGTGCCGTTTCCACATTTTCTTTGTCTACTATACCGACATATCACCCCTAACTTTGCGTAGATTTAAGTCCCATATAGTTGTCCATATGAAAAGACATTTCAACCGCAACAACTAGCTACCAACTGATAATACTATGACGACACTATCAACAGGGTTACCCACACTGACTATGGCTGGGGAATCATTCAGTTCTAGATTCCAGCAGTTTCGCTGAATGCCTTCTGCGCATGCATCTAAATGAAAGACCGCCAAAAATATTCAATTGCTGAATTCAGCATTTCCGTGAGCGTATATACAGGATGTTGGAGTGTGTCCTTGAGACTCTGTTTGCATACAGCTTGTGCAAGGTGCTGGATGAGTAACATTGCATTACTCACAGAGCAGTAGTAGTACCCGATGCGGTTTGAGAGAGCACTGCCGAGCGACGCGTTTCGTGCAAGGACACAATCAGATCTAAAAGAAACAAACCAAAGTGGCTGGCACGTCATTCTGATGTGATACGTTCTACCTGGTTAACTTGCATTTAGAGCGAGTGGGCTTTACAATAGGTGGTTATAGACTTGTTTGAATGTTGGTTTGCATTTAATTGAGAATGTCCTTGGGCAGTTTTATCAATCTAAGTTGATTTAAAACCGAACAGAGTACTCTTATATTGAGGCGTCTAATACCTTTTCTTGCATTCATATACTCTTACCAAAAATGTTAAAAAAGATAACCGATGGCTACAACATCTCTGAAAATGCAGCGTTGTCTGTCTTGAAAGACTGGATATAGGCCTTTGTTGCATCTCTTAAATTACAGAATAAATGACAGCGATGGAGTGGGTCCATCCTTTGATAGTACTATCCCTAACCCGGTGTACTTACTTTGGGGTTCATTTGCTAGAATGACGGCGAACATTTTATAAAAGACGGTTGTGAAATCGAGGTCTTTTAGAAGGTCCACTTCAACCTGCTACACTTGTGAATAGTTTAGTGGTTGAGCGGGATAATGAAAAAGGAAAAATTCTTGAGACTTACCATCAAGAATGATGTCCAATACTGGAAGGCCAAAATTCAGATGAAGACAACTCCTAGGATCTAAGTACAGTTGCAGTTCTTTATGTTCCATATAAGGCCCTACAAATAAAATGAAGTTTTTTAGGAAGCTCTTACATTAACAAGCTCTTTTTTGACTTACACAGTTAAATTCGCAGATGGACCAGGACGTGGACGAATGACAGCAACGATGTATCCATTCTATATGGACTGTACGTTGAGGCTACTTTTCAAAAATCCAAGTCATCCTGAAGTTATACAACATTTATCGATAAAGTGATATAAGCTGGTGTAATTCTAGGGTACGTCTTAACAAACGAGGAGCTGATTTTTTGGAGCCAAGGAATTACAGAATTTTCACTACCTTTATCCACATAATTCTGACTTTGATGTCAGCTTGCAACGTTTTTATACTACCTACCTATACTGACTTAATTTACATGGTGTAGCATTCTGCCTTCAAAAGGCAGTAAAACGAGATGGAACATTTAACTATCTGTCAGTACCCTCATCACTCCCAGCTTGTCATGTCGAACAGTCTGAAACACAGGTACCTCATATATGGCTCCCATTTTCCGACAACCATGACGAAATTGATGGACAATTTATTAAGAAAAAGTGCATCTACAATTTGAATTTCTCAGGAAAAGGTTGACTCCTTTAAAATACTTTCGATCAGTTCGACAAATTTAGTCGCTTATCTATTGTGATTTCAGATTGGGAACATTTTTTTAGGCCTATAGTAGAGCAATTTAACTATAACCTTCGACCATGCATTTGATATAAACCTCAAACCATTGAATCTATAAAATTTTTTGATGGCCATTTACATATTCGCAATTTAAAAAGCCAGCTAAAAATGCACGTTCTAATCATCTAGTGCAATGTCAAGTATTTGCGACAGATATAGGCATAAGTTGCTCTACAGAAAAACAGGAGGCACCGGCAGCCATGCCATAGTTGGATTGTCCTTTTATGCACTCATGTTAATATGGTTGTTGTATAGCAAAATCTGTCTTAAGTAGCCTTCTAACGTCCTGCATCTGTGTCAGGGTTAATGCACTTATTTAGTCTAACAAACTGTGTCACTTGGATTATAAAATCGAAGAGATGTACTTGTACATTTGGCAGTTAAATGGAGGTGGGTTGGGAAATGATTTAATGAACATTAAAACGTGTTCAATTATTGTAATGAAGGTAAAATTGGAATTGTAACAAGTCTCAATTACATATCGAAACTTATAAGTTTGACGATTTGTTTTCAGCTTGTTTAATTGCGCCTGCACATATTTGTTCTATTATCCAATATTTTACAGATCATCATATGTTTTAATAAAAGAAAACAAGGAAATTTAAACCACAAGCACAATGTGGCCTGTGTCCTTCATCGTATTCCTAATTGTTCTGTCATTAGTGACACGAGACACCCTCATCTTTCCAATAATATGTATTGACACTCATTTGGGCAATGATTGTCACTCAATGGGATTCAGTCGCCACCCATAACAAAAAGTTGATGCGTTCATTGAACCTGTAAAAGAAAATCTGACAGAAGTCCTTAATTTATATCTGTTTAGAAAAATTGAGTACCTAGCACTTCAAAGTCAATGTACTCCTTAGGGATCCTCTACACCTTCATGATAGCATATTAAATTGTGTCATCACTATTGTCAAGACAAGATTCAAAGAGGAAAGAGCCTTGACAGAAGAGTGATTCAAATAATACTAACACTAAACATATTCCCCACATATATATATAGGTTCCTACCATCGACTGCGTTTTGTTTAAGGCTTCACGTCGACTTGTTTTTTTAGATACGGCTTATAGACAGCCACAATTAATAAGGCTACTTGAACTGAAAAATGAAAAGCTTACTAGCTGCAGTTGGACTGGTGGCCTAACTATTACGTTTTGAGTCGTCACTATTCTCTCCAATGTCGGCACTCAGAATTGCACACACAATCCAGGTCACAGAGGCTCAGTAATGAACATTCTTATACCCAGTAGACGGCCGACGCCAACTGGATGACTCCGTAGAATATAGGACTGCACTTAGTGTATTATTGTCATGTCACGTTGCAAATGAACATCCGACTAACTAGAATGTCAATATATGTAGCTGCCAGTCGGAGCATAGAAAAAGGACGAAGCGATGGAGAAAACCATGTCAATTACTTTCTCGGAGAGTGTGTGTGAAATGAACATGTTTTAAGTAGTCTCTCGTTGGAATCGTTGGCAACAATGCAGCCGTCCATTCAAAAGTTAATTGCTCTGTTAAGTGGAGAGTGACGGTTTGAGTGCGCACGTATAATAGCGGGTGGGTTTTGCGTCAGTAAAAGTGATGAGCATGAGATTAGTCCCAAAAGGTGAGGATTTGATATCGCTACATTACTAATATAGGCGAAGGTTACAAAATGGAACACGGCTCGAAATACAAAACGAAAAACAAATAAATGAATCGAAAATATCAGTCAAAAATGTATCAAAAATGGACCGAAAATCTTATCAAAAGAGACCATAGAAAAATCAATAGAAGTACATGTATATAATGATGTACTTACCAAAGGTTCCTTTTAAAGTTTTTAAAAAAAGAGGAAAAAATGTAGCTACTATTCCGACTGAAAAATCAAAAAAATTAGCATAAATAAGTGCAAAAAACACGAATTAAGACTTCAAAAACTCACCGAAAATGTGTCTAAAAAAACTTGCAATGAAACCCATCAATTAAACAAGACAATTCCATTCACTAAAAAAAGACATTTAAATTCATTGAAAAACATCTCAAAAATGTTACAAAAAAAAATTGGAAAAAACTTTAAAAAAAAACACTGCCCGAAATTCACAGAAATAATGGCGCAACAGGAAACAGCACAATACGGAAAAAATGTACTAAAATGTGCAAAAAAATTCAATGAATCTACACAGAAAACCTTATTGAAAAGTTTTTAAAAAAAGAACGGACCAAAAATGCACCGAAAGTTCGCCAAAAAAACTGATAAGTAAATGCACCGAAAACACTATAAAACATGAAAGAAGCAGTAATAAACGTACGAAAAAAACTAGAGAAAATGGACGCGCACATTTCAAAGCACACCAAAAACCTCATCGAATTTATCAAAATAACAGAGCGGGTGACACACTACATACGATACAAAAATGGTCCTAAAATGTGCAAAAAAATAATAGAAAGTTCACTGTAGCACTAACTAAAAACGTAACGAAAACGGGCAGAAAAATGTGATAAAACGTTTGAAAAATTCGACAAATCGACAAAAAATGTAAAAAAAAGCACATAAAAAACGCGCTATCGGTCATTATTTAAACTATTCTCTAAACCATATCTCCAACTATGAGTTTCACCTGCTTTCTAATAGCAAGCATTGGAAAATTTCAGCCACTGTCTGAATTATTAACTACTAGATTTGTATGCCCAATAACAATTTAAGCAAAGATTTAGAAATACGAGTATTGGAAATACGAGTCTATGGACTTTATTGTATGGCCAAGGAATATAACCAGAGGACTTAGGACTGTCGAAACTGTCGTTATAAGTAATCCTCGTGGTTTCTCATTCGCAGAGTTTATTTATGTATTGATTTTCTTAATCACATCAATCCTTGTCATAATGGAGTGAATGATTTCTAGTTGAATTCGTAATTGCTATGCGAGGAGCCCGGAAAATGCTTAAGCTGTTTGTAAGTTCAATGAACTCTCTTTCAAGGAGATTTTTTTTTGTTTCTGTTAATTTAGCTGATGGCAAATATGCTTTCATCAATCAAAGTCGGATTTTTTGTTTCTGATTGTTGTCTGAGATAGTGATAAGAAATTCACTTTCATTTGGCAGCAGTAGCGTATCAGTTTAGACTTGTTTCCTTACCGAAAACAATTATTCTAACAAGAAGCACTTGTGTGTTTCCATTCAAAACTGAGGACAAATTCTAGGAAACCTAAAATAATTGTGTTATTGTCAAAATGAAATACTATACGTATTTGTTTTTTATCCTCTATTGATTTGGAGTGGGCGTCTGGGCGATTGGAATTGCGTCTCACCTCGAATTTGCGAACAAAACATCGTTTCGAAGTTCCGAGAATAGCAAAGGAAGTGCGGACTATGAAAATAACAAAGAGGACATATTTGCTCACCTAATAGCCCCACGATGACTTGTTGTGTTCTTTATTTATTTCCTTCACAACCAAACCACCCATTATGGTTCGTTTGGTGCTATTAGCAAATGGCTTGCTATTTATGATTGGACTATTTGTTTTTTTACCCTTGGAACAAACAAGTAAAACAGACATCTATTTATGGACTTCACCTTTCGACACCTTAAATGATTCATTTTTTTTTCTAGTTTGTGATTGTTTGGATTCATTCATTTTCAGCAGGCTTGGGAATAAAAAAGAAAAGTCTGTAAATATACTTTCTACAACAACCAATTTTGTTTCTTGGAAAAAGTTAGACAAAAGAATTACTAGGTGTATGTTTAATCAAGATAGCTCGCGATATAAATTCAAAAATTAGTCCCCCCCATTTTATTAATGGAAGTTTGTAAAGTGGGAAAACTAAGAGCGGATCTTGAATCAATACTTTTTACAGCATTTTCTTTGTTTTTCTTAAATTAAGAAATGCTTTCTTAATTAAATAAGAAAATGTTTCTTATTTTAAGGAACGCATTTTGTTAAAACAAATTTTGGAATTTTTTCATTTTACATCGTGGCTAAAAAGGAATAACCGTATTGTGGAGTAGTAGACTGACTAGCCCCTATTCCAAAGGTGCTAGAAATGAGATCGGACAACCAGTACACATCACTCATTAATATATGTACTTGACAACCACGAGAACATTATGTAGTTTTTTCGAAACTCCTTTGACTTCTTAGCCTCTTCATATAAATTCTGATGCTTAAGAACCATATCGTGGAGAAAAGGAAAACAAATACAATACAGGTCCTTTATATATTAAGCAAGTAAAAAAATTGTGAGTGCTGCTGAATGTGCTCTGAACTCATCGACTCTGGGGTACATATATCTTCTAAATTCATAAAGTTTTCCATCAAGCATCCGTTCTAACGTATGACCCATAATGCTTGATGGCTCCCCCAAAGCCAGTCCCTCACTGCATAAAGTGAGTCGTTAGTCTGGTAAATCCTTCTTGAATGCTTTTAATCGCCCAAGTCTCATGAAACAAACTTCCCCAACGAGTAGTATTTCAAATTGCATTGCACCGAGTTCATTGTACTGTGCGATAAGATGGACTATAATCACAGGATATGCCACCCACTGGAAAGCGGATTTCTTCCATAACAGCATTATCCAACACGACACCAGCGCATTATAATATACACCACAACCGGATGAAGGGCTTCCGGCGGTACTCGGAAGTGTAGTTGCATCGTTAGATATTAGAAACGCAGGGTGGGAGATAGAAGTGGCATAAGATGCTCATAATATCGCATACATAATTCTCTGGGTGTGTTTATAGCTTTTTCTCGTAAATCAAACTGTATCTGCAACAAGCTCTCTAATGTGCAAAGTTTATGCTGTGGCTGTAATAGTTGCTTTCCAAATATTCCGAGTGAAATTGTTGCCAAGTAGCTACAGGTCCGTGTGAGTATCCTAGGCCTAGCAACCATTCAGTTGTGTGGCTCAAGAAACATCACCTCTATCTAGTCTAACTTGAGAAATTGCCAAAACTTTGCTCAGTTGATATCTTTTGCCACCAAAATCTCTGCTTTCATGTAAATGCCTTAAGAACTACTCCCAATGCGACATCAATAAGAAAACGATTTTCAACTTCCGTCAACAGGATGCACAGCAAAAGTTACGCGAGCACAATATTCACATAGTTAGGTATAACACCGAGCCATAGAATTCGAAAATCAATACCTTACAGACGTGGGTTGGCCAGTACACCCGCATCGGGTACATGTACCATATGGTTGAGGTAGCACACTGAATGAATCTCCTGGGGTTTGTTACAATTTTACAATAGAAAAAGTTTCATATAGCGAGGCACATAAATCACTTCCAACTAATTCATTTCACAGGATCAGGGAATTTATACTGCCATAGGGATAACGAGTTTTCCGACAAAGAAGGTTATCGAACTTCAAGTTAACGATTTAGATGATGCTTTTGTTTTCGTGTTTAAGAAAAACAGATGTAGCTTGATGTGGTATACAGGACTTAAGTGCTCTTCCATTGGATGTTAATCGGCGGTTTTGTCTAAGGATAATTCTGATTTGTTTTTTTTCGTGTCATTTTGTCAGTCATATATGAGGTGGAGGTTGTTAATGCTTTATTGGTTAGGAGCTTTCGAAAATAAATAAAAATGGTACCAACCTCTTTAGCACTTTACATTCTAAGGATCCTGCATAACCACATTTACCTTTGACAGAGATGGTAGTTCATATTTGTTGAAGGGGAGAGCCTTCATTTAAACTTCCTAACAAATGTAAACTACTTCGAAGTAAAGTCGATCCTGCAAAGCAGATGAAGACGAAAACCAAATTCGAATTTGAAGGAATTTTCCATAAACTTTCGTCCAACCAACCGTGACCGTAACTGACCTATAAACATTTAAACCTTAACATTTCGCTATCATGCTCATGCAGAGTATAAACCTTGGAACGATGCCTGGACGGGAGTTAAACTTCGCGGTAGAATACCAACAATAACGGGTCGAACAACACTGTATGTGTTTTTGGCTTGTTGACTTTTTGTTTGGTGGTTATGTGTATGGTCGAAGATTGTACAGTGCTGATGTAAACTTGTGGTGCATGTTTGTAGATAAATGCATGATGATGAGGTATGGTAATGAAAGACTCTATTGGACTGTGTCATATTGCATACTGGCTTTGCTTTACCAGAGTCAGCTTCATCAAAACTAATATCAGAACAGTGTATGGTGCTCCTTTACGTTGCGCACTCCGGTTTGATTAAGGTCCTCATTCACGTGTGCGACCAGCTTTTCAGATGGGGTGTTTCCCTACGAAAGACTGTCATCATTGCAGGCTTTAAAACGATCCTTGATGGGTGTCATTTCGGAATTCATTTTTTCGACATTTAGTGTTCAATTCGCTATGACGTAAAACAGTTTAGGTCGTCAATACTTTATTTGCCGATAGATTTTCTTGTTTCAATAAACAAATACCAAACTGACTGTCAATGACACAATTCTGAGGCAAACTGGTGGTATGCCAGTGCTTGTCATGGGTGCCCCATCATACTGTTTCTGAAGGGTAGGAAAATACCGAAATATTTGATATCGCGTGCTTGTTTCCATTATGATATTATATTTACATCCACCCCCTACAGAAACGGAATAAAGACACAACTAACACACTGCACAAATTGGTGGAACGCTTAAACAATTAGCGATTGGGTAGGTGTGCTTCCGAGGTATAATCATACTTAACTCTAATTAATTATCTGTTGACACGTGTGTTGTATTTCATTTGTCTTCCTAAATAAAATAGATAAATGTCACCATTTATTAGACAGTCCTTTTGTTTAGCATAAGACAGTGGCGTGCAGGGTTTGTAAGGAAAGACTTATTAGTTCCGTTTAATTTTGACAGCGGTCACAAAATGGGACTTAACGTTTCCAATTGTTAAAAAAATTGTTGAAATGTAGCATTTTGTCGTTTTTGAAATTTTAGCACTCAATAGACAGTCGGCTGAAAAGCAGCGAATTTTTTTAAATTAATATCTTTTTAGAGTTTTAGACCAACTTAGGACGAAAACAAGCAGTTCATCCCCTAAACACGCTCATTTAAAATTGTTTTCCATTTCATTACGGTGCCTGATTCTACGCAAATTCGCCGCTTTGTTCAACAAATTTTAGCGACACGCTAAGTGACTTTTCATATAGGAAAATGTCATAATCATAAATCAAAACTAATAACCAGCACTATGCAGTAGTCTCTCCCAAATGTATGCAAGCGAAAATCCTACAAATCCCTGCAATACCATGCAAAGCAGCAAGCCATGCGAACAGTGCTACATGAATACATTACGCGAACGTTAAAAAGTTAACAGTTTTATTTATTGCATCCCAGGGACGGTGGGAGTGGCGAAACTTTTCCCGTCTGCATTTTTTTTTTCGCCAAACAATTTGTATTCCCGCAGAATGTACAGAGGCACTGCAAGACCTTGAATTGGAATCTCAGGTGAAAGGCGAGCAGGAGAGAGCTGTGTTACGTTTTGATTCCGAGTTCTGCAACTGCAATGAAGTGAACTTTTTTGTGAGTGGCTAAACTTGACTGGCAGATCCACTTGCCAGGGGAATAGTTTGTGAAGAAATAAGAATCGCAGTGACGTTCGTTGGTTTGAGCAAAATCTCCCCTTTCCATTTTGATTTATTTTCCCATTCGTCGCGTCCACACACCCGTGTTTCAAATCTGACAAAGTTAAATGCCAGTCAGCCTACACAATACAATTCTAGGGGTCCTTTTTACGCCTAAACTTCATATCCTTTCATCTCAGGATAGTTTGGAAGTATCGGAAAAATCTGCAAAAGAAATAAGTTCATTTGTAGCGTGACCTAGTTTGCCAAAGTTTACTAACCCAAAGAAAACAAAAGAAAAACAAGGGATGATGATAACTGCAATACGTGTTAGAGTGTGTCCTTGTTGTTGTAAACACAAAAATGTGTAAAACGAAAATGATGCCATGAGGAAAAGTGTATTGATTACATTTGGAAGACCCAGGAAATAGTTAGTTTCAGATAACATGGGAGGCTTGAGCGTGTATTTTGCGTATCATTTGATTAATGAGAGAATGCACCTAATTAATAAAGGCTCCAAGTCAATAAAAAAGGAGAAAAAACGTTCGGACTTATGCCCACCCCCAAACAAATCGCCCGTAACATCCTTTAAGTGTACCTTG
Source organism: Cheilosia pagana (assembly GCA_936431705.1). NCBI lineage: Eukaryota > Metazoa > Arthropoda > Insecta > Diptera > Syrphidae > Cheilosia > Cheilosia pagana. The sequence goes on along the minus strand of OW386168.1, from coordinate 58,019,429 downwards.
CACCACAGCTCAAAAACCTGTGTATACCTTTTCACGTTTTAAATCCTGAAAAAAACCTTTTATAATGAAACAGTATTTAAATGAAGCAAATTATAATTGCTAACAATGACAGTCTCGGGGTGGGCGCTTTAGGGGCGAGGAAGCAAATTCGTTTGACTTTCATTATCATTTACATAATTTGTACTAGACACTTGATGAGTTGATACCGTTGATATTTAAATTTTCTCAGACAACGTCATGCAGTTGTTGACAATGCTCTTATTAAATTAGATGAGGGGGCAAACTTTTCCGACAGATATGCTATGTAAGGGCAATTATAAGTGATCATTGTGATCTTTAAAATCGCGACATTTTGAAGGTACTGCATAGCTTTTAAATTTTACCAGACTAAAATAAGGAAGTTCACAAACCATGACCCTTCACTCATTTAGCTATTTCCAACTAGTAAGAGACATACCTTCGAGTGTGGGTTTCACAAAACCTCTTTTACTTAAAACAAAACCTATCTTCATGCTCTCTATGCTGTTCGTTAATGGTGTGGTAGCCATGGTGATTAATCCATCTACAGCTCTTATATGGAATCATAAATGGTAAACGCCTACTGTACCATGTGACAACCAGCAACTTCTATATATATTTCATTCAAGCTGTTAAATAGGTACCTACCAAACTCCCCAATGAGTCAAGAAATTAATGGATATTTGACGATTTATGTCTTTCCCATATAAAAAGGAGCAAATGAAATAAAGACGCCCCCCCTCCACGTCTTAATGCCGTTTGCCAGCAACACCCATAACACCCATTACTAAAAGTCATTACTTATCTCTAGCAGATGTGAGTTATCATCGTCGGTGATCTCATTTACCCATAGCAGACTATCAGTCTAAATTAGCTCACTACACAATTTCAAATACACATTAGCCAATAACCACCATAAGGTTGAAATTGAACATGAGAACAATCTCACGGATAGGAGTATCCATAAGTACCTATCCTAAATGGGTCATATAAAATTTACCTCTCCCCCATGTTACCCGTTTTAACTAGATATAATGACAAAAGAAAAAAACCTGATTTTACCCCCCTGAGCCGTCAGTGCCATCTGTTGTCAACAGTGTAGGTATTACGTTATCTATTGGATCGAATCTTCAGTCGATTTTGGCATCAGCTCCGCTGACCTACTTTTCGTGATGATGAAAAGTTGCAGCAGCACGTATGTGGGTACAAAGAAAAATATAAAATAAGTACAACATACTACCAGACAGGACGACGAAATCTATATTTTAAGGCAACAAATTGTAACTGCTATCCAGGGGGGGGTATAGAAGCTCTTAGGGATTTCATTGATGGTATTTGTGCCAAAAGATATCGAATATGTCTGTACATCTTTTTCAAGTTCTTCCGCACCACTTTGGAGTACAACACTTCCGGGTTAAAGTTTTATGAGCCAGTTGAAGGAAGGAGTCTGGATTGTTAGAAGGTCCTCTAAAGCATCAGGGGAGTAATCAGTTTTTAAATCGATAATGCCATGGACAGTGTTCATCTTGATATGTAAAAATAGTGCTCCTTGTTTGCACTTAAAGGATTCCTTTTATCATGAAGTGTGCGTTTTAGATCAATATTTAAGCTTATAAACTACTTGTTTGTAAGACAAATTTTTTGGGAACTTCTTCAATGATTTGTTGAAGCGGATCCTGATTATGGTACGGCTGTCAGCATTGGAGACACTAAATATTTAACCTTTTGTATTAGATTTCGGGGTATGCTTCCGTTTGTTCGATTTTATTGGCCAAAAACCAATTGAGGCTTTCACTGCAATTTAAGTTGATGTTGACGCAAACGAGGACAAGATTGAGTGTTATTTCCTAAAGACAAGTAATGCAACATTCCTAAGTTAGGAGACATCTAAGCCCAAAGCCTGTCAAAAGGTAGTTTAGCCTTGTATCCTATATTATTCACTTTAGATTATTTGTCAGTGGCGGGAAGCTGAAACTCGCACATTCAGGTTTTAATGCTGCTCTCACTGCTTCCATCATTTACTTAATTTTCCCACTTCTGCTTTATTCAAAACCTGTCAGCACTTTAGCAAATTAATTAATAAGCTCCAACACCAGCTAAATGTCAAACTCATCAACAGAAAATTAATAATCAGGATAATCTCGTTAATTGAATAATGCTAATAATGGGTGAACAACCCCCAATGATACCCACTCAAGACTCAACCCTTTATTAAAATGCTGCAACTCAAATGGGAGGTATTGCCAGACGGTTCTTGTTGTGAATTTTATTCATCCAACACTAAAAAAAGGAATTCATTGTTGCAAGGCGAAGGGCATTCATTCACCTTTTTCCCAGTTTCATTAACAATTCCTCCCATCTGGCAACAATGTTCAGTTACAACATATAATCAACATGAAGGCAATTCAATTTTTCTCCCGATGCTTGCCACCAGCCAATCACGCATCATAATTGCCTGATACTTAGCATCGATCGAATGTCCTTATCCTCGCCTTTCTGTAGCTCTCCGTTAAGGCAAAGCTGTCTGAAGGAAAATTACCCACTTCTTGCAATTCGCATGACTTCTTCGCACGTATTTACTTAATTTTCTTTCGGCTAATGGCGGCACTGGAAGTGGTAGTAAACAAATGTTGACGGAAGTAGGTCACGGATATACACGATTATTTCGTGGATAGGTTTTTCTCCAATTTCATTTGTATTTTTCTTTCGTTAACCTTCATGCGGCTGAGATGAAAGGAATTGGCATGTTTATCCTGGAAAGAGACCTGCCACGAAGAAGGCAAGTCCCAGTGGCTCGGCTGCTTGTCATAAAACTTTTTGATGGGCTATGACGGGTGTTGGGATAACGAATAAAAGGAAATAAATCAATGCAAGGTGTGTCCCCTCCGTCGAAGGCGGACGTTTTAGTTAAAGCAGAAAAATGAGGAATCGAGATCTTAAACAGCTTTGTTCGATTAAGTTGAATGTAAGGATATTTTTGCAAAGCACGACTGACTTCTTCAGTCAGCTCAATCACATTCAACCTATGAAAAATGAAAATTATTTAGATGGAAGTGTTTTTCATAATTACCTTCAATTTTTATAAATAATCAACCTAATGCGAATTTAACAATTGTCAAATACCTATAATTCCAATTAATGTGTTTCCACGAATGACAGTAGCCGCCTGCCAACTCCCAGCAGCACTACTCCTACTCCATCCGATATTGTCCCCAAGACACTGGCTCCAACTTTGGATTCACATAATGTACTGTGCAAATTAAACAGAATGCGTTGCTTGGGAAATTTAAATCGTGTGCGACTTGGGCCTCACTGCCAACTTTCCAACATTCGACTCCAGCAAAATCTTGAATTTGAATTGTAAATGAAAAGCAGGGTTAGCGGTTCACCACCTCAATGCCTTTCGCTTCTCTTTGCGAAATTAATTTATGGGAGGAATATCCTCGCAGATGGGTTTGGGTATTTGCAAATATTTCGTCTATGCTGATGGAGATCTATGAAATGGAATTGCTGAAGCAATGGTTTCCGTTTACCATTTGATTAGGGAACGTTTGCAGTGATGTGAAAAGGCTTTGAATTCATATATAAGGATTGATGAATTTCAAGTTCCACTTTTATGGTATGGTGGAGGTGGAGGTGACTGTCAAAGAGAGCCCAAGCACTTGGAACATAAAGGGTTTGAAACTATAACGAATATTATTTCCCGTACTCATAGAACTATAGTTTGTCTAATAAATTATGTGTAGGAGAATTCTTCTCAAACGAGTTTCATTTAAGAAAGCGCCAGGCGTGTACTTGTACAGAGAAAGTCAAGTAACTGTAAATTCTTTCTGAAAATTCGCCAAACTCACACATTCTGTCCCAAATCGCTTTAAATAAAATCTTTTCCAAATATATACTATTTCTACCGATTCACGTTATGCACTTGCAATATTGAGTGGGAATATACGTTGCAATAATTACTACCCATCCTTTCATTTGGAAAGGAAAACATGACAACGTTTCCTGTGTATCACTTTTTCGTTGCACCGCATGATAAACATGCTTGCAACTTATCTGCATATGAGATGCGATGCGAGTGCAACAAACAAAAGGAAACAGATTTTATTTTGTTTTGTTTCAAGGATGCAGCAAGTAAGTATGTAGGTCGTTGAGGTTTACTGGTTTATATAAATCAACTCATGTATAGGAAGAACATTGTGGAACAGAATTTGAAAATGTAACTGGAACATTACTTTTACGATTATTATGCGCTTGTTTTATTTAAAAGGATTTTCAACTTAGACACATACTCCGAAACTATTAGTTCTGCATTGTGCATAGGCAGCATACTTTTTTCTTATTCAAACTCCCAAAGGATACTTTATTGGGAAATGAAAGGAGGCACGAACATTTCTCGACCATCATTTCTCCGCAGCAAACTTTGTTTAATTTCGAGGGATAAGTAATCACCAATAGCAAGTATTCAAGTAAACGCTGAAAATTTGACTAGATCATAATGAACTTCTTTTCGCTGCTTAAAGCAAAAAAGAGGTGTAATACCTGAAGTAAAAATGACAGTTCCATATACGGGTGACTTAATATTTTCAGGACAAACTACAGTTTGATACTAGTCGCCCGAAAGCTGTTTTAAAATAAATTAAATCCTAACACATTTAAACAATAGGCGCAATTAAGTTTTGCTTTGAATGAAACCCTTATATCATGTCGGGTTTTTGCCAAGCTTGTTTTTAATGTCAACTTCCTTGATATCTTTCTTTTTAGAAGGCTTACAGCTATTGTCTCCTATATATAGTGAGCCTTCTACATACCAGGTACTCGGGCTGGATGAAAAAGGTTATTCCCAACCCTCCTTAGAAAAGCCGCTGTTAAAAGAGGATATTTTGTATCGATTAACATTTAGTAGTAGACTGAAAAACGCAAGTCGAGTTTATACGGGATGCGGTTTCTGGCAATTTTTTCTTAGTGCTACTTTAAAAACAATATAAGCAAAAAATTTGGGAAGACGGTCAATGTAAATTAATACAAAAAAAATATAAAATGCCACGTCAGATACTTAAAATTTGTATGCTTAAAAGTGTTAAATTTACAATGTATAAGATTGTTAGCATTAATCTCTCCGAATCTATGCAAAAAACTGATCGTTCAAACAGTTGGAAGTGCTTGTGATATATGCAAACAAAAGCAGTAGGTATTTGGTATTACGCGCTTTCATATTTCTTCTCTAGTGAGTTCATTTAAATAGAGTATGAGTTCTGTCATACAGAAAGAAAATCCTTTATGTTTCTACAGTTCCTAAGGATTTTCTAAAAATTTATTAATCTTTATGTCCTCTTAAGTAATTCAGTTAAAGCAGCGTTTTGCATATAAACAACCAGCTCTACCTATGCGTACCTTAAATTGTCAATTTAACTTACATAAATTACACGAGAGATCTTACGAGATCCCTTTTAACTAAATTAATTTGTCAATTGTATTCGCAAAACGCTTTTTGAAATTCCCATAAATAAAGTTAAACCGATTCCGTTTAAAAGGAGGTAGTAAATTTTCATTTTCTGTCGCTCCGTGAGTAGGTCGCAACGCAACTAAACCTAATGCCAACGGATTTTGGTGCATTATTAGGATGAAGAATTATTTCTCTCTTTACGACAGCTTAAGTCACCTGCTTCTGGTGTAACTATTAATAAATGAATAAGTGAATGCTTCGTTACATCTTATTTTTCGCTTTCAATTGTCCAGTGTCCACTATTCTAAAAAAAAGTTAGGTAATCTCAGTATTAGTTGTTGGTTTGAATTTGAATATAAGCGCCACATTTTATTTTATGACAGAGACAATGTGCCTGATATCTATATCAAGTACAATCATGATAGACATTTTATAGGAAGTGCTAAAACCGAACTCTTGATGTAATATTATGGGGTTTTTTAACATGCAAAAAAAATATTTACAATCCCGCCAGAAGGAGGAAGGATACATTGTTGCCTTTTTATACCTTTTTTAAAAGATTCTTTCTTCCTGGAATTTTTTTTTTGTGAATTCATAAGAGTGATTTATCTCTGATCTTAACAAAAGAGCAGAGAACAATATAAACACCTTTTGTCCATTAATCATTTTATGACAACCCAAAACTGGGTCAGTAGGTCTATAAGGAACCTTATTTTCAACATTACTGCAAAAGTTACCCGTCTGGTCTTGCATTGCCGATGCTAATTGGAAACATCCTCCGAAACATTTCGGGCTTCGAATCTGTATACATATAGTGAGAAGTTATGATTTATGATTCGGTAAAAACGGCCGTTCATCATTCGATTCGCATCTGCATACAAAAAATCAATATAACCTGGTTGAGATTGAAAAATTACAGATACCTTAGAATTTATGATTTCACTTTGCATTCAGTTCGAGAAACTGAAAACTTAGCAACGGAAGGCGCTTGTGTCTATTCTCATAAGGTTTCGCAGAATTTTGAAACCCATATGTAAAACGGATTTAAATACACGCCCATAGAGTGGGTAGCCATAGATTTCCACGTTCAAAGATGAAAAAGACGACCTCACGTAGAAGCGTTTCCAATCCAACATAAATCAATTCCAGAAGTTTAATTCAAATACAAAGAACTCGGAACTTATTGTGGGATTGAACCTATTTGTCCGGAGGTAATTGAACTTTGCAAAAGGAATTGAAAAGATGTTGTTGTTCACATAAATAGTGACGTTCGATTTTTGGCAACAACAACTTAAAAGAGACCGATGTGAATTAGTAAGATTTTTTATATTTTACTTCAATAAAAGAGAACCTTTGAGGCTTCAACAGCGCCAAGAGAAGGTGTATGCAAAGAGGTTTTAGTTCTTCTTGTAAATTGCTGAATGTAACATAGATACTTCATTTATTGAACAAAATTTATCAACTACGACCTAGTTAAATATTTTTTAACAAATTACTCCTCAGCTTAAGTAAAACTGTTGCTTGCCAGTGAAAATCGGTCGTTCAGTGACACGCTCGCATAACAACTTCTCACCAAAAGCCGTCATAGCACAGCGTCGCCTCGGCGCTCGAATAGAATTGATCTGTCTCAATGCCACCACATTTATGCTCCTCGGCGTCCATCCATATATTTGGCTTTCCAAAGCAGGAAACCCTCCATCCATGCTTGCTTCTTTCCGCCGCTGGTCAGCCAATTCGCAGCAGCTTCGCCTTTGTACATCATCCTTGAAATTTGTGTGATTGAATTTTGAATAAAACTTCGCATCGATTGGTGTCACTACGGGGAGAATGTAAGGACATGGCTTTGACCTTTAAACTAAGTATTCCTGGCAGACCTACCTCGCTCCGTGGCAATGAATTCGTCGACAATGTAAATCCTTTTATTCTGCTTTTCTGTCAGTTCTTTTTCGAAGAGATAACACAGATCAGCTCTGACCCTCGGTGTTTTCTCCTTACTGTCGTCTTTGTTCTCGTTGTCGGTATGACTGACACTGGAACTGGAACAATGACTAGAAGTGGTCATAACTTTGACAAGAATTTTCTATACCACACAAAGGTATATTATGACAAAGGATAATAGCTGAAAATATTTTGTATAACGTGCTCTAACTGAAGAGGATGACAGACGACTAACAAGTGCAGGACAATTTTCAGCTTGATAGTTGTGTGCAATTTCCCTGGAAAGGAAACGAGTTTTACAGTGGAAAATGTTGTAAAGAAACGGGGTTAAGAGTTGGCATGGTTTCCCCTGCATCGTTATGGATATTACAAAAAAAAATTGATTGAGACCAAACCTACTGTTTGTGGAACAGACACCGTTCGGAGACTTGTTTTAAAACACGCAATAGCGTGTCAATACAATTGTCAAATGCTTATGCTGACATCCAAGGTAATCATAGTGCTTACACTTAGCAATGAAGGTTTTGTGCATGCAAATGCGCGCGTCATAAGGACTTTGAGTTTAATTCAGAGAAGGATTGGATTGAAGGCAAGTACCACCCCAATATTTATCTGGATATCAAAGCAAAACTTTAAGCAAAGTACAAGAGTTGTGCCCCCATCTGAATTGAAGGGAAAGTTGTAGCATCTGCACGTAATCACCAGCAATCTTGAAAGTTATTCCAGTTGGTAGTTGGCGGATATCGCCTTTGTCTGTGAAGAATTTGATTCAAAGCTTCCGCTGTCTCGCAGAAGTCTATTACCCAATTATATTCGCCCAGACAATCTGTGAAGTAAAAGTGGCAAAAGTCATTACCTAAGGCTCGATGCGAAACTCTCCGCGAAAAGCATCCACTCAAAGGACTTTTCCCATCTGCATGATGATTAAGTGAAACGAAAAGTTTTTGTGGGTCCAGCTTTCAACAGATATTGCATGTGTAAACACTGGCTCGCAATTTCCTGCTCAGCATAACAAGATTATCATAATTGCAGACAATCAGCTAGTGCAACCTGCAGTATTCAAAAATTCAATTTTATTACGCGAAATAAATTTGGTCCTTCAGCTGTGACAGAATTTTGGGTGGGCACTTCCGTCTTCACAATTTGCGCCGTCACATTGAGACCATTTAGGAAATCAGTTTGGAAATGATGATGATGCGAAATTATCCATTAGCGCAAGGACAGCTTGGGAATTTTATGACCATTTGAATGACTTTGATGGGCATAGTTGTGGCGTATCTTTAGGAATTTGTGCCCCCCCCCACTTGTATTGATTGCAATAACTAGCGGTTCGTATTGGAAATACAACTTTGGTGAAGGAGCAAGTGCTTATAGTTCCCAAAGGAACTGAATAAATTGTTTGTATACTTGTTCTGCGTATTCCCCGTTGGGTTGCAGTCATGTCGACTGCCAGTTATTCGATAAATCAATCTTTGTGTGAGGATTACAAATCGACTGGTGGTTGTAATACACTAGTATTAGTTTTTATGTACGTCCAATGCCTTATGAGTGGTATGGCAGTGGTATGTCATTAAAGGTAAATCCGGCCGGCTAACTGTGTTTTAACTCTACCCCAATCACAAGCACGAAATGGGTCAAATTGTTGCTAAAATACGTCCATGTACGAAGCGTGCTTCATGGAAACGAAGCGTCTAATCATTCGACCTGTAAAAGATACCCATATGTCCCAGCTCAAGTAAGACCGGACCGACATTTTGATCCAGTTTGATATTCCGAAACTGTCTATGCACTGGAAAATGATTGGAGAACTTGAAATATAAGTAAGTGGAGTGGCGAATAGTGAATTGTCAAAATAATAGATATACGAACCACCACTCTTTCAACACCATGGAACAATAAAGTTTTCCATTTTACATGGATGTCAATGACACAAGAAGATGATAAGGAGAGGCAAAGCAAATGGATGACCCCTAGTATCCCCTGAGACTACAATGAGTATTAGGGTTAACTAATAGCTGACACAGGCCAGAGAAAGGTTAATAGAGTTAAATGGATTGTGTGGGTCAGTTTGTTTTTACAACTATAGGGGGTAGCTTTAGAAAGATTTGCGTCCCTAAAGGCAGCAATTGGAATTTATCTGTTAAAATGATAGTGCGGAATTTGTGTGATTTGAGTTTGCAAAAAAACAAAGCTGCACCCAATGAGAATTACCTAAAAAAATAACAATATGTTGGCACAACTTTTTGTACTTTATTATTAGCACAATTCTTGACCACTGGAGCTGGAGATGGAGCTGCAATAAACTGGCCGACTTGCTGCATTGATTTTTCCTTGGTATTCTTCGTTTTTACGCAATCTCCCAGCTGATTTCTGCAGATACGACAGATTCAGAGCCTGAAATAAAAGAAAGTTCTGTTAAATATTTTCAGAGGTCATGTGTGGTATCTTAGTTTGGACTTACCAATAGATTTAAGCAGTCGTAGGCACATAACTCCCGTCCTCGTCTTTGTAAGGAGCAATTGTCTTGTCTGCTGCAGCAGACAGACCACCTAGCTGAAAATAGAGAACAAGTTGAAGTGCAAGTGCAACAGGATCCCAATGGAATTGGAGGGCCAGTACCAAGCTATGAATCTGTATAAAAAGTATTGGAAAAGAGAAATGCAATGCAATATAGTTAGTTAAAAAATGTCTATTTACTACGCGCATAATTTTCTATCAACAATTAAAGAAAAAATTTAACAATAAAACAAAAGCAGAAGCAAAAGAAAAAGCTTGTAGCTCCCGCGAGCCAAACCCGAACCCAAAGTCTTTGGTTCGGATTTAGCGCGTGAAGACCTACAAATCGGCTAAAAGAAACCATAGCTCGGGATGCTCGGAGTATGGGCAAGGAGGCGGTGAAGCATTTGTCCGACCATTCGCCTTGCTTTCTACAATTGAATGGTCGTCAATCGTAGGAAGAGGGCCGAGGCCCTTGACCATATTCGCAATCATTGCTGCAAAATTGGTCACCTAAGTGGTGTATTTCGTGTCAGGTTCAGGTGTGAATGGTTAATATGAAGTTGAATGTTTAGTACTCACCAGTTTGGGGTCGGTTGCTGCTTGGGGTTGGAGATTCTTGATGTCCGGGTTCTGTTTTTTTACCGCTTTAATTATTTTGAAGCCGTTTTTTATTCCGCCGTAAGCCTTCATGATTATTGATGGCATTCGATTCAGGTTGATTGCACTTTGGTTTGATGTTTTGTCCATTTTCTTGTTCGCTTCTTTTTTCTTTAGTTTTTCTCTCTTCTTTTTTTCTTTAGTCTTCTTTTTTTCGTTTATTTATTTGTACTATTTTTGTTGACAGTAAAAGTCAAGGCCTGCTACAAATTTTTTTATCAATCAAGGGAAGTGTTTTTTTTATTTATAAAGTCAGTAGATATTTTTATTGATGAATTCGAAAACTAAGGCCGCCTTGGACATTCTTACCTACATTTTTTAGCAGATGTGCCAATTTCTTGGCTGAATAAAATTTCAAACTGTTTGCAACATCGGTCGCAGAAAAGGAAGGTGGTACATGGGAATACTTTCTCTGTATTTACTTAATAAATCGAAAGCTACCAATCAGACAATTTCGGTCGTTGTATATATAAGCTCTTAGTCCCATAAACTATATATATCGATAGCACTTTGCTGACTTCCAACCGAGTCCAAGCGGCTAATTGAGAAGTTCTTTTATGAGAGTTACACTCTCGGATGTTTGTTAAACGTTCGCTAGAAGTGGCGCAGCGGAAAAAACCTGTTTACGATGTATTTGGGTTTTTCCGGGGATCGAACCTCGGACAACACACTAACCACCAAGTCAGTGTGCCTAAGGGTGATTTCGACAAAATCTTGTATATGATCAGTCAAATTCTTAAGACTTCTTTCTTAATTTTTTTTCTTAAGTAAGGCCTTAATTAGGTGCTTTCAAAAAACTCTGTCAATTTTGACGGTTGTTTTATTAAGACTTGCTATAAACGAGTAAATTTCGTGCGACATAATCCTGCACTTTTTAAGCAGTTTCTATCCTCCTCAGTTCTTGTATAATTAATAACAAGAAAAATATGTCAAGAAAACATAAAATGCACTTGATGTAAACGCGAAGTCAGTTGCACTTGCTGCTACGACAGATGTACCTTAAATGCAGCGCTACTTAACATTCTCCACAGGATTGAAAAAAAAAGAAGTATAAACTCAGCTGCAAGGAATATCACAAACAGAAGCTGGAGGTAAGCAACGTCCATATGACATTCAGAGAATGCGATGGAAAAATGGCAAATAACCATTGGCGCTACGCAAAAGAAGATTAAACTCATTCAATGTACAGAGCAAAGTCACATTGAGTTCATCAATTAAATTGCCAGTAAAATCTCTAAAAAAAACTGTTTCCTTTTTTATAACAAAGGCGACTTTTATCTACCATTTATTTGCAAATTTGCATCGATTTCTTAATTGGGTTAGGGGCACGTAGTTTCGGGGCTAATATTTTTTTGTTAAAGCCAGAGAGAAACCAACTTCCACTATATCCTTTAAGGAATTCGAGCGCCCTTCCCGCGAGTGGTTAATAATGATAATTCTAATCACGCCAATCAATCACTGACACCTCAGATATATGATATGTAGAAACTATTTTTTGCAATCTCCCTTTCTATACTATTCTTTACAATGACTTTCAGATAAACTGAACAAAACAAGTGAAAAACTGGGTCATTGTGTGCTATTTCTTTGCCCCAAGGCTATTTAATGAAAAGCAAAAGTCTATGAAGTTGGACAACATAATCGCATTCGGGCTTATCACGTAACGAGGATTAGATTCATTAACTCGTAACATAAATCCATGTTCCTATAACGCTGCCGGATAGCATATTTAATTCGGTAAGGGGTGGGTATTGTTTTTGTAACACACATAGAATGAAAATCCCTGTTTTTTGTTGGTCAAATCACAAAGGACAGACATGGAAAAAGCGCAGTGTTTGATTGTTTGCTTGTAATATAGAAAATTGCAAACCAAAAATTAGGGAAAATGTTCATCCGACCAAGGAGCAATATATTGCTTAATTATTTTTATAAAAACGCGCTAAAACTATCAAAAAACTACTCGTGTTTTTTTGCACGAATGCTACTAAAACGATTAATTGACCATCGGTGACCAAACCCGAAACATCAACTAACAACATCAATTTGTCGACTGCGTTTTTTTAGATTGGCAATCATGTGCAATGTGCCGATTAGTTAAACATGCTGGCTGTTGTGATTTATGCAATTTTTGAACCCACCGCCAAACTGCATTCAAGGATACCGCGTAATGTTGTACGTGGCTAAAAAAACAAAAAATTTCCTAATCTGATGAGCGTTGCGTTTAGTTCACTCAATCAACCAACCGACAAAGTAATCGGCCACGAAATTCAATTTTATTTTATGGCATTGCAAGTCAACCACGCAAGGACCATAAAAATCGATCGAAGTGCGAATAGAAAATGAAAACTTTAACAAGTGGGGGGTTTTTGTTTAATTCTCCCTTTTTACATTGAATAAACATCATGCAACGTGTGTAGGAGGGTCAATAGAAATGCGACACGTAGTTGTGTGTTTATCTGATGCTGTATGCACGGCAGCATGTATAGCACATCCTTTGTGCAAGTAGGAGTTGGCTTTTAGTAGCGAACTTAATTCAATAACGTACTGCTGAGGTATATCACTTTCCCTCTTGCATTGATAGTTGTCGAGCTGCATGATAAGTGCCGACGCACTAATTGGATAGTTCGCTCTTTATTTGCAGACTGAGTCGCAGCACATCTGGTTGATGTCTGGAAAATGTGACGTGCATTTTAATTTTTATTCCTCATTAGACGCTGATGAAATTTGTGAAATGTGAAAGGGAGGACATTTAAGCCCTTTGCGAATTAAATCTTAAGACGAACAAGTTACCTCTATCAAGCATGACAACAGCAACAAAATTCAACAGATCCAGGAATTTTTAAAAAGCCAAATAACGAACGATGACGGAGAAAAGGATTGCCAATTAAATCTAAGCTTACTTCTTTTATTCGTTAATGTGTATTGCCATGCCTTCTGCAATGTTTCTCAGATTCAGCTTATTTATTTTTGGATTTGTTTTTTATTGCACACATTTCCTGCATTTTTATGAGGGTATTAGTCGGAATACAATACACTAAAGCCTCTCAACCTGTTTACTCTCTGGGGGTTTTAAAGGTCAACCACCTTTGTGAATAGCACTCAGACACGACCTTGAATATTTCCCTTGCCAACTCACATTTGCTTTAACTTGAACCCATTCATAAAATTTCATTAATATCTCATTTCGATACAGGTTGACGATTTAGAAAAATACTTAGGGCTGGCTGTTCTTCAACACAGATTGAACTTTTGTTATGTTGGAGACATAAGGCTTAGGCAATTTGTTGGTGGATGTAATGAGCTTGGAAGTAATTTAAACAAAATCGGTTTTTCAAGAACCTGCCTGCCGCTACTAACTGCTACTACCCATTTTTTTTTTTGCCGTACCTATTAGGGAGTTATTTTTGAAAGGAATTGTATGTATAATATGAGAAGGGAAGAAGGTTATTAATACCACAGAAGTTGCATGCGCCGTTTACTAGAGTTTTTCATGCACTTTTCTTAGAGCACTATAGTTTGCTTTAACGTAAAAATGTGTATGTAAGAGAGTGGCAATTATTATTTAATAGAAATGGGTCAACATCCCTTTTTTACTAGATTTTATATGTGAGGAATAAAGTAAATGGACTAAGAGATAGCAACATTTACTCGCAGGGAATAAGGACCTTTGTTATAAATTTCACTTCTTCAATTACTGAACTAAGCTCTGACTCCTTCTATCGATTCGTAAACCAAAAAAGCTCTTTAACTCAATTTATATAACTTACTTTGAACTCGTCACCAATGAAAATAATAATTTTTCTACAACTTAATCTGCACTTTGTTGGATTTGAAAAACAATTAATGCCGCCATAAACCAACCCCCAGGATAACTGCATACAAAAATCTTAACCGCAAAAAAAATGCGCTGACAAAGGAATGCAGTCGCAATCTACGACCGCAATTAGAAAGCCCCGTGAATTGCTTTTGGAATTAAATCATTTCGGCTCCTTTGTTAAGAGGGATTAAAATGTTCCGTCCACAGGGCAGATTTTATCGTTCTCCAACCGCAGGCCACATGCAGTTGGGGATTATTTTTCCACCATTAATGAGACGCTGCATAGGATGCCTTTTCTACTTTGTCCGGGCGGTTGATGGATTTTTTGTTCGTTAGGCACTTTTATTTTCTTGGATTTTAGACTTGAAGCGCTAAATTATATTTGAAAGTATAATGTTAATGTAGATTACGAGCTATGAAACTGCCTTCAAAGAGGCCTTTAGTCAACTTTTGTTAAAGTTGGGGCTTCAACATTTCATCGAAAAATGTTTTTCTCCACATTCAAAGGAATGGGTCTTTACACCATTAGGTCTAAGAAAGACGATTTACAAGTAATTTCCCTTCAATCATCAATTATACATCAGCTCATGAATAAGCCCCCAAAGGTGTGTTCAATTAAAACTAAAATGAGAACGACAGAACTTGATATTCTTAAGGGAAACTGGCGCAAATGCCGCCGTCAAAATAAGTGACTCTTATTGAACTCCTATTCCTATAGATACCAATAGGCTTACGTGAGACAATTTATTGCCTAAAAACTCATTTCGCATTCATGTAAATGGCATCCTTTTCTCATTTGACGGTTTTATTTGCACGTGCTTTCCCTAGTGCTTATAATAAAACTAGGTTACCAGGTTGATGCTCAAATTAACCGACAATTGGAATCGATAGATAAGGTGGCGGCAGATGTCTTTTCATTGTCTTTTAGTCTACGGTATTTAGGTGACTTAAAAGCCCTTTTAGATGGGACCAATTTATTGACTGTAATGCAAAATAATATGGCTGCATATAATAAGTCAACCTGGGGCTGAGTTATAAACAGAGAACCATGATTATTATACCAAATTAAATACGCTCGAAAACTCAACCTTAAATTTATATTTCTTTTAATGAAAGACCCGTCCTTTAGAACAAGTTGTTGTCACCTAGCTGAACTTGTGATTTTTAATAGTCTTCTTTGATGGCTCTACACTCCGACAGACCTTATGTATCATAAATACCAGAAATTCCAATTCCGGCACATAAAATTAGCAAACTAGTAAACTTCTCCTAGAAAGCTGTCACGCGAGTTAAAATGCCAGCCTCCCCACTGCTATAAAGGTGAAACCATAAGCCAACATTTCACCACGTTATTATTTGCAAATTTATTAAATTCCGACATGTTTTCCATAGCTCGCGCATTTTAAGTCTAAATGCGTGACAACAAGTCCTATTCCCCCCATGCCGTAGTGGGGACATTTTTATTACAAAAAAACCCAGACCACGCTTAGCATTGTAATTAATTTTTACACAAAAACGTATTAAAATTAAATTTTCATCATGTAATAATAATTATAAGAAGAAGGGGAAGTACATTTTTGTCCGTCTTTCACCAGTCCCAACCACCACACTTAGGTAGTCACAGCGAGCAATAATAATCATTTGCATTATGACGTCGGCGTCGTAACGCTGTTAACATTTTCCACTGTTTCACTGGAAACTAGGTCACTCAGATGTTTGCAGACATGAAGATACAGAGTGTAAATAGGAACACTTCCTGGATACAGTAGCATTTGTGTAAGAAAATGAGAAGAAAACTTTTCAGTTCGTTGAATAACGCAGTGGCCATGAGTTTTGTCGCTGCTCTCGCTGCATAAATTAATATTAAGGCTGGAAATAACTTTCTGTCGTTGAAATAGGACTTTTAATAATAAACTGAAAAAAAATAATTTTGTAATTTTCCAGAAACAGATGGGGAGAGAGCGAGGAATCGGTATTTGGTTTGGAAGAATTTGAAAGAAATAATTTATTTCTATAACCAATCGTAAAAAATGTTTAAAATAAAGAAAGTAGGGATGGGGAACTGAGTTCAATTCCATTCTTAGGTTCAGAAAAAAATTATGCATTAAAGCGTTTATTGTTAAAAGTGATTATAAAAGCAAAAAAATGTTAAGTATACGCCCCCCATACATTTTCGTAAATGTTGTTTTTTTCACACTTTTCTTAAGGATTTGAACAAATTTAAGATGTTGATATTAAAAGGAATATATGGCACATACAACTGCCTCCTGAGTTGTTTGATATATGTAAGGGTTCTTAAAAATATTGCTTCATTCGAAAGGGATTTTTATGATTTTTATCATGGTATGGGTATATGATTGATTTGAGTGACTTACTGCGGCCGTGATTCAGTCTATGGTATGTCTTACTCCTAACTGCCACTGTCAGCAGTAAATCCATTTTTCGACTTCAAAAGTCTAGGTGAGGTAAAGGAGCTTCCAACAACGCAGGTCATTTGTTGTCGTCGTTCTGCCGAGTTAAGCAGAAAAATACAAACAGTAGACATAATTCCATATCGCTTGCCTTTATAAATACCATCAAATGCGGCCTTCGCTAATAATGCGAATTGTTATAAATCAAGGGATAACGTGTCGAAAGCCTTAGACTCAGTATAGCTTCTCTGACAATTCCACATTAGGCTAGTAAATGCCACCTTTTGTCCTTCCCTTCGTTTTGCCTAAATATTTTGCCCGGCTCAATTTGCTGGACTTTCAACAATTTCCTAATTGTTACCGACTATGTCCTTAGCTAATTATTATCCTATATTTTTTAAACGTTATTAAACAGTTCACCACATAAATTGCACTTCCTGGAAACGCGGGCTCATGTACATATTTGTTACCTCTCTGGCTATTTCCGCAATTTCTTTTTAGCCATTAAACCGAGCTGATTGCAGGTTTGCAAGTTAACCACAAATTAATTGAATTTACAAACAGTCCCAATGGAGAAAGTATACCTACAAACCCCCCAGTTAAGGCCTCTATCTCGGGACTAAATTTGCACGTTTTTGCAATTCATATTCCGTTCCACGAACGAGTTGAGATTTTAATCAAAGGACCAAGTATTATTTGTGTATTTTTACCACCAAAATATCCCACACTCCCTGAAACTAAATGCTCGCTTGGTTGGCAATTAGATGAGCGCTTTAACCGCAGACGCAGATTGGCGAAAGGTACTCTTAATTGGTGGTGGCTAAATTACATCCTATCAGATCTCAATTCCAGGGCGAGAACTAATTTATGGCCCAGCTATAATCAGATGGTTCGCAATTTTTGCTGTTGTTTTCTAAAAAAACAATTTACATGTAAGCTGTAAAACGGTTGAAGGGATTTAGGAACGTGTCGGATTTTTTTTAATGTTTTTCTGTGATAAGGATTCAAACTGCTTGATATATTTGTGCCAGTTCCAACGAAGAATTATTTAGATTTCTATTTACAGAATAGACTGTCCAATTGAGTAAAAACAAAAAGGAACGAGGTGCCTAATGGCTTTTTTGCTGATTTGCAACGGCAACCACATTTTACAATCATATTTGGAGATAACTTATTGTTCCATTAACTCCTTCTTCACACACATCATTCTTGTACATTATTTCCCCGTTGCATCTGCCATACTAAATACTAACATAGGTCCAGTATCTAACCACTCTGGCGTTGGCATATTTCGTGTGTTTATGCCCCATTAATCCATCGATTTATGTATGTTGTTGTAGCAAGTGCAGAGAAGGAATTGGCTGGTGCAAAATGCATTTTGTCCTTTCATTCGAAAGTAGCATATTTTCGGTCACACAAGAGCGTCGAGGACATCCTATTTCCCAGCACACTCCATGTTTCAACTTTCAGACAGACAAAATGGCAGATCTCTGTGACCAGGATTTTCATTTTCATCTCAGCAACCACCACCGGTCGTCTCTTTGGCTGTGTTAAAAATGGTTGGTCAAAAAATAAAATCAACTTGTAATGAAATTAAATTTTCAAACAAATGTTGAATTTAGAATTTTATTAGTTCTAACAAACTGATTTTTTTTCATCACCAAATTCTATTTAATTGAAAAGAAAAAAACATCTGCAATCTAGATCACAACTTGCGTAAAATGCATGGATTTTACATGCAACTGATGGCCTCGCTCTACAATGGCTACTGCGCTTTTGTGTCTATAACGCTAGTTTTGACCTGCAACCATTTTAATCACGAATTGTTCTCGGAAACTTGCTATTTTGTTGTCCTGCTGATTTTCGGCGGGGTGACCATGATGGTGGACAACCAGCACAACAACGCACCAGCACCAATAACATGGCCAATAACATTTTATCCCTTTTCAGTTTGTTGACTTTTGCTTAGGTGGTTATCCGAATGTGTTCTGCACCTCTATATTCGGGATGGGGTATACTGTGCGTGTGCGTATACTCGTGTGAGTATAACGATGATGTGTGACCTGGATCTGAGCGTGACCGCAGTCTGGTGATTCAAGCCCAGGGAAATTTTGTCTGATTTTGTACAACAGTATCTCTGGGTGTGTTGATAGTCCTTAGGACAGCAAATTGCCTGAAGATACGCTCTGTCTGCAGTTGGCTATTTTAAGAACGTAAATAACCATATCGGAAGATCTGTTACTAGAATCTGTGATGGGGGTAATTTGAGGGTGGGTCTAGTTCAATAAATTGCCAACAAAGGGAAACAAATTTGCGAAAAGTCTCCGCCAAAAATCGATTTCTTTATTCATCTACCTATGTAACTCCATTTCTGGTATTGTTACAGTATAACTGTTCAGGGCGAAGCCTCTCAATATGGAGTCGGGTAAAAGCCTCTTAAGGGGAGGGTCAGATGAACATTTACGATAGAACCAACTGCGACATCAATAGCTTTAAAGACAGGTAACATCCCTGGTTACTTCGAAGTATATGAAGTGGTGATTTTATGAAGGACTTCCAAGTAAATTGCGTAGAGAAATTACAAAGTACAGCACAAGTCTCTGTTTTTTAAATACTAATCCTCAAAAAGGCAACCCATTGAGAAGAAATGAAATAAGTCGAAGAGCACTTATCATGACTCAAAAAACAAAATTTACTAGACGGGTTCGAAAGGCCAACTCGAAGGATGAAAAAAACACCTACGATATAGATTGAGTACAACATTAAAAAAAATCACGGCGCGGCGTCCAGCTATTGTACACTCTAAGACAGACCGTCTTATAATAGCCCTTCCAAGTAGCCTTTACATTAATTGAACTTCAATAAATCAAGTTGACAGTGTGGTTTATTATAGAGAAGAAAAAAATTATCACATTCGATTTCCTTTGTCTTGGCTGAATAGAAGTTGATGTTGTGTGAACATATCCTTTCATCGATTGTATGTAAATGTGATTCTCTTTACAAACCCAAGATAAAACTAGGTCGCCTGGTCTACTGAAATAATTGATGACAGTCAAGAGATAGAGAATCTTGCTTTCGATTCTGCCGAAAGAGGTTTTCGAGAAGACTTGTATCGATTGCCAGGTGGTGAAGATAGGTAGGTGAATTATAAACAACAGAAAACACATCTTTCATTACACTTTGTCGATAGAGTTCGTTTGGAGGAACAAATTTAATCTTTGACTAAAGTCACAAGATCTGAAAGAATTTAATGATACACTTACACAATCAAAAGTATCATCAGACTTTATCTCACACCTCTTGTGTAAAGAGGACCATAAATCTTGTTCGCTTCATTCCACTTAGGGGCGATCCTTATTTATTAGCAGTGCAATCAATCAGACATCGCCTCCCGGCAACTATAATAAAATGACCGCTACCTATCATCCCTTCCATCAGTCACTAGATGGCCCAAACAAATCTGAAGGGTTAATTGTTTTGCGCAGCGTTTCCGAGTCACGGTGAGAATCCTCCGATGAATAGAACTTAAAGCGTCCTGTGTCCTGTCATTTTATAAGAAGAGCCCTGCGAAATTGTCATCCGCCCGATTCTATTGAAACCGAAAGTAGGTCAGTAGGCCTGCACTAGGACAGATACTCTCTGTGCTGCGTATGTAATACACTGGAATACAGTAAGGAGTTGAGTTACATGGCTATCATTCCGGTCGGGTTTTGGAAGATAAATTACTTTGTTATGAATGGCATCGTGTAGAGAAAGGGATGTGTTCTGGAAGATAAATGGGGAAAGGATTTTATGTCTTATTATCTGGAATATGGTGTCTTGAAAGGGAAATAATGCTCTCCAAATGGTAGATGTACGATGAGTAATATAATTGTGGTCGTTTGTATAGTATGACTGGGTGTACATGCTTGGACTGAAGTCACGTGATTCAACTTTTTGAAGCCATCTTAAAGATTTGTTGTTGGGCGAAAAACTCTTCGAGTAATTTATAAATATTCTTAGTGATTTTTTTTGCATAATACGTTTGGCCTTGCCTTTGACTTGATATGACTTGCGATGGTAGTCCACTCACCTTCGCAAGGATTTGCCAAACCCTAAACATATTTAAAATTTTTTGTAGATAAATAATTTTCATGGTTCTTTTCGCGTGAAAAAACGCCTCCAAAATAAAATAAAGTGCACGACTGCATCGCACGAAACTTTCTCGTTCATATCATCAGTTTGGTTGGTTTATTTTTCTTTTATTATTGTTTATAGGCTATAAAACCAGATTTTTCAAATTGGTGATGCTGGTTGGTGGCCATGACTCCAAGTAGGGTTTGTGATGTAAGAATTCAGAGATTTGTTTTTGAATTTGCACGTGTTTGGGGGTAAATGAAGAATCCAATTGGTTGCAATTATTTTAAGGTTCATGATTAATATGGTTGAAAAAGGAAGAATTGGGAAATATTTGCTAAAAAGGAGCTTCTAGTACCTAGTAATTGCATTTTTACTGGTAGTACGGTAATTCTTAAAACACGGCTTTAATTCCATTTTTTAAGAAAAACTAAGTAAGGGGTCCTATTAAGAACACTTATGTTATCATAAAAAGGTGGTTTTGGGCAAAACCGTTGTGGCGGTTTTGGAAAATAATGCGTACAAAATAGTAACAAATATTGCAATGTTGAGTTCGAAAAATTATCTTGCTCAACTGTTTAGCTAAAAACTGAGTATAGGGTATTGTTCGGGATGTTAGTATTACTTCGTTTTTAAAGTTTTATCCATATCGAAAATCGTGTTTTCGAGATTTGAGCAGTTTTCCAAATCAGCGTTTCCGGTGGTTAGAATCGAAAATGAAGGACGTAATAATGTTGAAAACGTCAATTTTACTCCAAGTATGCATTTTGGTCAAAATCATTTTAGCCGTTTTCATGTAGGTAAAACAAAAGAAAACCAAATTCTCAAAATAAGTGTTTTTTCAAACATCTATTATAGGCAATTTAGAGAAAAACTGAGCTTGCTATCATGTTAGGAATGACCATATTACATACAAAATTAATTTTTGTTGCAACTGTATTGACCGTTTTCGAGATAAGGTCACTTTTCAAAAGTACCGTTATTCGACTTTTTAGAAAAAAACTGGGTATGCAGCCATGTTTACCCCATGTAGCGTAGAGCTAGTATACATTTTGGTTAAAATCGTTAAAGCCGTTTTCAAGTAAGCCATAATTAAATAAAGTCTTAAAAAACGACATTTTTCGGAAAAAGTGTGTTGAACGATAATTTAGGAAAAAACTGAGTTTGCCATCATGTTGGGAATGACCGTATTACCTTAAATATGAATTTTTGTCGAAATAGTTTTAACCGTTTTTGAGATATGACCAATTTTCAAAATTACCGTTATTCGATTTTTCTGCGAAAAACTGGGTAGGTATGCAGCCATGTTAACCGCACCTACATAAGCCCAAATATCAATTTTAGTTGAAATCGTTAGAGCCGTTTTTGAAAAAATCAAACTTGTTTAAAACCGTTATATGGGAAGTACCGTTAATAATAGGGTTAGCATGCAAAAAAAAAATGGCCCCGAACTGTAAGCCCACAAACTCCAAATCCGAAGTTTGAAAGAAATCCGTCCAGCCGTTTGCGCTGTGGAGCTCAGGAAAGGACGGACAGACGGACAGAAATGCGAGACCCACTTTTTCGAGTTCCTCTATCATCGTAATGTCAGATTTGATTAAAATCTCGAGTTCGATTTTTTGTACTATTACAATACCTTTCTCTTACTACGTAATGCGAGAAAGTTAAAAAAGAGTCCAAATCCAGTTAAAAACGTGTCAAAAAATGCATGGAAACTGATTAAAAAAACTCTTTAAAAGATCTTATTTTTTTGAAGCGATTTTCGAATGAGCGCAAAACATAAATCGCTATGTACATCCTCGGTATCTCCTTCTATTTAATTCCTACCCTCACTTTCCACCCCAAGCTACAATTTAGTGAATGCACTGTTGCAGTTTGAGAGCACATCTCTCCAGTCCCGGTCCATTGCACATATGACATTTAAGTTAATGGCATGCCATTCATGCTGCAAGACAGTATTCTAACTACCGTTGGATATTTAACGTCGCTGACCTCATACCTACCAGCAACTGAATATTTCTAACTAACGCCCAGTTAAATGGCTACAAATACGACCAGCTTTAAGGATTTTTTCATTTAAATCGAAAAGTTTTCAAAAGAAATTTCGCCGCTTCTCCTTTGTTTCGTTTTTCGCGAACTCCCTCGCTATTAGACACTTTACGAGTGCAATTTGTAAAATGTCTTCTAAGTCATTTCATCTTGTTGAAGTTTCTTGTACACGTTTCGCGTTGCCAGACTAGTCATCTGGAATAATTGGCCACCATAATGACGCAATCAAAATGACAAAGAACAGAGAGAACTAGATTGTCCAGATGGGTTTCTATGTTGCCCACTTGTATATTTATAACGGAAATTAACTATTAGAAAGATTGAGATTATTCTTGTCGGGTTCAATGACCGGGATACAGTTGTCTGTCTTTTGGGAAAAGAACATGCAACGGAAGAGGCAATTATTTTCGAAATTAATGTCATTAGGGTTAGAAAATGTTATACTACATTTACACGGTTAATTTAGATTACTGGAAAAACGCCCAATTCCCTGTGAAAATATACTTTTAACTGAATCAATTCGGAAGGCTGTTCCATTCCAAGAAGTGATGTGTTTGGTCTGTAATTTGGAATCACTCCGGTATTCCCTTGGTAGTGCTAATAGAGCATCCTCATGCAGGACATGTGCCACTCATTCAAATGCATTCATGTGCCTTAGCAATGCTCTCCCTAAATCACATACAGTCCTGTGTGTTATTTTCCAATGAGTTTTCAAACTGCTAACCGGAATATGCCTTTCAAAAGAAATGAAAATTGAATTCGCCGCACGAATGTGATGGGAATAACCGATTCTCTATTTACGGACGCTTTCATAATCTGGTTGCAAAATGCAATCAGTGTGAAAAGTTTAAATTTTCCACAATGTCTGTCCATGGAACTTTGAGTTTTCGTATGAATACTTGTACATGGTTGTCAAGGATTTTTGTATCCCCATTCAGCATTAAATTATACTGAATTGGGTGGCATTTATTTATAAAAAAATATAGGTATCTGGGCATGAGTAGGAAAGACCTAGATGGGTAGTTATAGTAGTTTTGTTTCCGTGGTAGATGCCTTAAATCGTATGCTTTAGTTTTGTGCCGCAGGAGTCTGTAGGGATTATAAGTGTAAGTCTTCCATTTCAGATAACCTCTAAAGATGAATTCTGGAGCTGTTCGATTTACAATTTTCCCTTAATGACTTTGATGCGGATGTAGAAATTATTCTCCCATTTCCATTTGCGCCTTCAGAGATATAGAGCTCTACGATCCTTTCAGCCAATACATAAAACAAACGAAAACTTAACTCGAAGTGGATGGATCTGTGGTTCTTAATTGTTCACGGACAAAATTCTCTGTGTCCTAGCAATAATAAAGTTTCAATGTGATCAAGAATGTTTCACAAAAATTATAACAACAAAATCTGTCAATTATTTGTCAGATGCTTGCAAGACTTGGAGCTGGTGGTTGGCCTTAAAAACGTTTTTTTTTTTTGGTTCCCTGTGCTATTTTTTGGTTATTTGTATTATGTCTCTTTTCAAATCTCGGACACATTCTTCGAGTTCATCATTTTGGCAATCGGCAACGCTGCTTTTTGAAACAAAACGGGGTAGTTCTTTATGAAAAAGCCGCGTAGTGTTTAAAACGCCATCTAAAGGCAAGATGCTGGAAAATGTTTGACTAACAATATTTTAAATAGCTCCATATACTGTTCACGACAAAAATGCATTAATGTCTTGAAGTTGGCTCGAAAAACTTTTTCAAATTGAAAAAAAATTCTTGCTATGTTTGACACTCAAAATTTTCGTGTGACCTTGTAACCTGGTATAAAACCAAAATGCAATTTTTATTGTTCGCCAAGCGCACTAGTAGAGATTTTCAAATCGAATGTAGCATTCGTTCTCATCAGAACCATGAAAATGTCCCTGATCCCATTTGGACTATGAAAATTCTACGTAAGTGCACTGACTGCAATATTTTGTTAGTAAGACTTGCGTAAGCTTACCAAAAGATTAATGAACTAACCATGACCCGGAGCGACCTACATATTTGTTATTTGCAAATCCAAACAACAGCATACCTACTATAGCTGCTCATTATCCTCGAACACAGGATGACATTGCATTTGATACAACATCAGCAAGGCATGAGGATGTATTTAGTTTTTTTTTGTATTCGCGTTTTATATGCAGATGAGTTACAGGCATGTTCATGCGATAAAAAAATGTGCTACACGAAAAAGGACGACATTTTGAAAAGCTCTCGCTTGAGGTGGATATTTTGTAGTAATCCGCTGATATTATTTTACCTATCCATACGTACATAACATGTACTCGTATATTGTTGACTGTAAGCAGTGTTTGCAATATTTAAATTGCGTTTTTACTTTAAGGTTCTACTCGAGTATGAACAACAAGAAGTAGTGCAACAACTCACTGCATTTAGTGCGACAATTCTGCCATGAAAACGATAGTCGAAGTGAGGCAGATATTTACACAGCGAAGGGAGTTAGATTTTGCAGTCAAAGTTTGAAGATCATAGTATATAAGTGAAAAAAAATATTATTATTCAAAATAATCTTAATTTCCAATAACTAATTACACATAACTCAGGCAGTGCTTGTATCATATTTAAAACTAGAAGTTCTAGCCCATTAGTCAACTCATTAGTTGAAATACCACAAATAGTGTTGCTAAATATTGAAAAAAGTACTGTAAGGGGTTAACCTACCTGATAAAATCGCTGACTTATCTTACCCCTTTCTCAAACTTTCATCTCACAAAAGAAGACAAAAGCTATCCACCAACGGATTTGCGGACTGAATTTCTCCAAAAGGACATGCCGCGGAACTAGGTCAAAGGTGGATGTAGGGTAGTAGGCGGTAACTACCCAAGCACCTACAAGCCGTCAAAGTAATCAAAGTTGCTGCTGGCCACCCCCTGCCGTACATGTGTTCAGAATCTTGATTAGTCTCATACCGGTCTAACATGATAATGATGAAACTCCAGACGTGCTGTAGCTCCACTAAAATGTTTAAATTAATACACTCCTTTGACTGTCTGTCGTATAATGCACACACGCGGATATTCAGTACGAGTCGTCATTCGTTTGCAAGATAAAGGAAGTTTTTGGAATTTCCCTCATATATGCACGGATACGTGTCGGGCTTTGGCAATGAGACGAGGGGTGTGCCTCGTTTATCACATGTGATGGATCTATGGACCAGCAGGAGATGTTCCCTCGGACGTGTACAAATGGGAACATAATGTGGTTACACGAAGCGATTGCTTTTAGACAACTGAGTGTTGTCGGAATATACTCGTATATTGCAACCCGTAACACATGTGCGCGAAAAACCGTAGTAATCCTTTGTAGCATATAATGTACAGCTTTACTTTTGATTAATGAAATAAATATTATGTTCAGAAACAGAGGGTAGCTGGCTTGAAATAGAGCATTGTGGAAAGTTATAACTGAGGTAAGGTATCAAGTGGACTCACCTCTATCTCCAGTGAGTTAATATTAGTCCTTCTGTTGTCGTTAAGAACCAGATGTGCCTTTAATTCCGATAAAGTTGCCAAAATCTATCTTGACAAGAGTTTGAAAGGCTACTTATGAACATAAATACCACCGCGTGTGCTTATCGCATGCCCAAAATTATGCAAAGGAAAAGTCCATGCAGTTCCATTAAAATTGCATACTTTTGTATGTGTTGTAGTGCATACTCTATGGCGGCGATTGCAATTTTTGACATTTACCTTTACATCAGCATCAAGGAGTATGCAACATAAATTGCTCTTGACCTAGTGGTATTGGGGACATTCAAAAACTTAGTTATCTTAAGTCGACTAGATTGCTCGGGAACGTAATTTTAACTGTCAACTTAGTACTCAGTCACGAATTTCGTCGACTTCCCCTCCATAAACGTCAAATGACACAGCTGCCCAAGCCCATGTGACTCATCTAGGCCAATCAAAACTGAGATACATCAAGTCAGTCATCTGTCAGACTTACTAAACTAGATACTTGAACGTCCCCATTTACTTGGAGTCTTGTGACAGTTCAATTAGTGGTCTTATTGGACAGAATTATAAACAAATCAAGAGAACAATTTAACGTGACCAATGTTATAATCAAACACTCAAGTCTATTACCAGCTTCCTATTTGGTCTTTGCCAAAATATCAATCAAGGACACTAATTCACTGAAACACAAAACGTAGTTTTCCAATCATGTTTACTGTGTAAAAACAACCGAATCCTATCACCGCAAATAAAATCGCACCCCCGTAAAGGCCAGCCGCTCGGTTACCCTTTCACAGAACCTCTTCTCGCCATAAACCGTCAGGGGACAGCGTTGCTTGGGTGCCTTTACACAGTTGATCTGTTTCAGTGCCTCCATACTAATGCTCTTTGGCATCCATCCGTAGGTTTGGCTTTCTAAAACTGGAAAGCCCCTCTTCATCCTTCGTTCTTCGCGGCAATTCGAGTAGCGTTGGATATCCCCCCTAAGATTTGCATCACAGAACTTTGAATAGAACTTTCCCTCAATTGGAATGACTGCAAAGAGAAACACAAGATGATTGTTAGCTAACACGTTTACATATAGTACAATTTTTCAAATCCTACCCCGTTCGGTAGGATCTCTCGACGACATAGATCCTTTTATTTTGCTTCTCAGTGAGTTCCTTTTCGAACAAATAGGGAAGATCGGGTCGAACTTTTGGCTCGCCATTGTGACATTTCTCAGGATCAAGACTGCCACTCGAAGGACTAGAACTAGTCATCACAACTATCTCTTACTAGTAGAACGATAGCAAAACACTGACTTGCTTGCAAGGGAGGACACAACGAAAGACTGAAAATTCAGGACATTTCTCCGCTTTATGGTTTCGAGCAGCATACATATATATTTTTGGTCTGTCTTCCAACCAAGTGGGGGGGAAGGAGTTTTCCAAATTGTTCAAAACAAAAGCCCATAAAAGAAAGTTTAATGTTGGCGTGGCTGGAACTCTTCGAAGTCGCTCATTAATAAATTTCGCGAATAACATTTAGACCGAACTTTCCTGTGGAAAAGGGCAGACAGTTGTTTCGGTTGGATAGTATGTGGTGTGTATGTGGGGCAGATTGTGTTGGAGCAACACGCAATAGCATGTTTATAAAACTGTCAGCTGGTTGCTTATGTTGACATTCAGTGTAGTCAGATAGACATCAAGTTTTCTTGTGCATTTATGTATGCTTAACGTCGTGGAATGCAATTTTGAGCATGCGTTGCATTTCGCTATTAAGCATTAGTTTATACTGTGAAGAAGCGGAACAATGGAGCACTGAACCAAGGCATATAATTCAACTATTTAGACAAAGAGGTATTTATACAGTTATTGTTATTAGTGATACCAGAGGCGAAGTTTTAAATGATTGTACTGTACATAGATGCGAGACTCAAAGAGAAAGGATTTCCCACCAGCTTTCTTTAAAATCCGACTGCTTAATAAAACTGTCTTTGAGACTAAGAGCGTTTTTGCATTTGTCTCAGTTAATGTACAGCTAAGTTATACAGTCTCAAAAACACCTTGAGCTCAACAAATTAAGTATTTGGCCACACTTGTTTAATATGAGACAATACCGGCCAAAGGGTTTGTACACAGTTGGCAATATGCCAACAAATCGTTATATAGGTTTTTTTTGTCGTACCGATTTTGGGGGTATTTAAAAACCTATTTTTATGAAATAAATACCAATTATAAGGTAAATTTCCGTATGTGAATTCGCTTTGCAAAAAGTCCGAGCTTCTTTATTTCGTACGAACCAAACCAGCAACGGATTATAAAGTCACGGACGTAAAAAGTACACTTGATTTGCAGAAATAAGTAAGTAAAAAATTACTAGAAAAGTCGGTACTGTAAGGTAAAAAGGAATGCCGGATTGTGCCCTTAATTGAAGCCTTAATGGCTACATGAATATGCGTCGAAGAGGGATCGACATTTTTAATTAAGCTCTAAAGTATGTGGTGACTGGCGAGTAATTATAAAAGCTTAACCGACTGACATATCGTAAATTATTAATATGTATACGAAATAAATATTTTATCCTATTTGAGAATTCTAAAGAAGTCGCGAAACTAGCCCCGTCAAGCGAAACAGACAGAAGAGGACTGTGAATGTGATCAACGACGCAGTTAGTTCCAATTCAACCAATGCCAACTTTATGTCAAATAATCTGTCAGTGTAAGCTCAAAAAGTCGGTCAAACGTGTTCAATTGCTTCACCGAATATCTCTATGACTTCTTCCACCATAATAACCAATAGCTGTAAGTGGAAAACCACGAACATAAGAAGAATTGACGCTTGGCAATAAGTAGCAGACCAATCACACAACAAGATTTTGCAAGATAATTGACTTCGAGCGTTGAAGTCTTAGTCATTAACGTGCAAAACTTCACGCCTCGGTTGAGGTAAGGGATGCGCATTACCCAAGCATGCCTAATCGTAGTGCCTGTCAGGACTACCAGTAGCAGATTTCTTACGAATTTCTGCATGCTTTGAGATTTGTGGAAATAGAAAAGTGAAAGATCGCTCATTTTTATGGTGGTTACAGTTATTTTACGGATGGAGCACTCAAACGCCAGTATCAGGATCAGGACGTTATGAAAATGTAACCACTCTTTCTTTTATTATACACTACTTTGCAATAAATTGTGTACAAAATTACTGTGCAAGTGAGTAGTACGTAGTCAAATACATGTTAAATCTGAATTATTTAATTCATCGTTAGCGAACATCACTTGTCACTTCAAACGCAGCCCACTAACACACTGTATTTCTGCAGCACAATTCCTCCTCTAACAAAAGTCAACATTGTATCTTCGTCATAATTTTTCATTCTATGTATATTTTTTGTCGTTAATTCTATAAATTCTATAAATATAAATGTAAGCGAAACCACTTATCGCATTTCCCTCCTCCATTGTGGACACTGACACAGCCACGCTGGACGCTGTAGTTGAAGAGTGAAGTGGAAAAAATAAAAATTCCATACCTATAGCTGACCTTTGACCAACTTTAACGTCTATTCAAAACCCATAAGCTTACAAACATCCACAATAGAGTTTTCTATTCTGGGAATAAATAATTGTTGTCAGGAATTTCATAGCAAAAACTGTGTGTTTCGTTTGTGCAGACATTTTCCAACAACATTGTGTGGGTGGCGCCATTCTTCT
Organism: Cheilosia pagana; assembly: GCA_936431705.1. Taxonomy (NCBI): domain Eukaryota; kingdom Metazoa; phylum Arthropoda; class Insecta; order Diptera; family Syrphidae; genus Cheilosia; species Cheilosia pagana. Next base: position 57,989,282 of record OW386168.1, on the reverse strand, counting down.
CCAAATAACAGGAATTCAATTTGCGTATCGAGAATAGTAAGCCCAGGCAGCTGCTTTTAAAGGCGATGTAGGGATTATGAGGAAATTCCAGGCAAAATACGTTGACAAATAGTTTTCGATGAATTGAAAGGCCATACAATGGGTTCTGGTATTAAACCATTTTTCCATGCAAAAGTTAAGATTCTGTTTAAATATTATGGCAGCTCCCCTCATTCATCACAGCGGTATAGAACTTAAGTGACTTTCAAGTAATTCCAAGTCCTGAATAATCCTGACAATTTAAACAATAGAAAATGAAAGAATACCCATGAAACTATTGGCTTTTATGCGAAAAGGCAAACAGAAATCAACACGTGAATGTATTAAACTGTTTGAGAATTAAAGTGGCTTTCATTGAAAAATTCGTTTCGTCCTTTAGTGGAGGTAGACTACTTCTGCCCTAGGCACAGATGCACTGTATAACAAATGTTTACTGAGGCCTTTAATTATTTTGCAGTGCCTTCAGAGTTAAGGTAGAATTTATCCAATAAAATATCCGCGATGCGACTTATAACCAGGACGACAAACAATGCTCTTTTTCGACGAGTCTTAGACGACTATCATGACAGCCTTTAGAACCTATAGCGAATTAAGATTGCAAATAAGCCCAGGTCCACCCCGGACTGTAGCGCCACCTTAAGTTAAGTAAGTAAGTAAATAAGCTACGTTGACATATTTAAAGGTGAGGTGAGGTTGAGTGACCTCAACCAACTTATGGGTCCTAAAGCTTTGTGGTTGAGAGAGACCCTGGCCCTGGCCCACCTTGAACCTTGAGTTAGATGGTCTTCTTTTGTTAATATGTGAAGTGACCATAACCCCCTAAGCATTTATCTTGAATATTCGTCCAATTCCTACCAGACCTCTTCTAATGGTATACTTATAATGGAAAATGTTCAAAGTACAGACCCATTACCAATTTGTCAATGCGACGGTGTATTGTAAAGCCTCATTTGCACCTAAGGAGTGGCAACCTTTGATCAGTTGCATGACAAATATTTAAACATGACTTCACATAAAAAAGGGGCTCACGCCAGCTCATCGAAAAAGTTAATACCAACGCAAATTGACCCATATTGCTTCTCCCCAAAAAAACCGTTAAGCAAACCCTTCTGCATTTTGGTAACCACATTTCATGCATGCCATCGCATAATTGAATTCATTTATAAATCGATTGCTCATCCACTGTCGCAATGGTAGGTATATCACGTGCCTGCGATACGATACTGTCAATCAAAGTGACTGACAATGACATACATAAGTAATAGGCAAACCGATATTATGCAAAGTTGTTTTTGTGGTGTCCCAAAATGTCGTCCTTGAAGAATAGAAACACGGGAAATGGTAGCACAGGCAAATATTAAAATATTTACTGTCGCGTGTTGCTTCGCATCGGCATTAACTTGTAAACGTCAACGTCCTGCCAAAACGGCAGGTAGACCTCCACCTCGCACCGTGCAGCCATGATTGGTGAAGCGTTTACACAATTAGTGATTTGAAGGTGTGCTCCCGGGGTGACTGCCAACATACTAAATTTTATTTAATTGCCAGATGACATGTTTCGGCTTTTGTTTTTGTTTTCAGTCGCTAAAAGTAGTCCTGCAGTGTCTGTGAATATTTAAACAAAGGTGGAAATCCTTATTTATGATAATGTATATATCAGAGCGCGGCCACACTCAGCTATTCCATTACACAGTCCAGTCCAGCTCGTGATTACATTACGACTTCGCTATCTCCTCTTTCGCAGAATGTCATCCATTTCCATGAAAATTTTATGAAACATGCTAAGTGACTATTATTACATGAAAATGTCATAACCATAAATCAAAGGTAATAACTGCACTACACACAACGCCAGCTAGAAGATGAAAACGGGAAAAAAATCCTATAAATCCCTGCAATGGATGCGACTACCCTTGCACAGGCACCTCCTCAAGGTAACAAGTCAACAATTTTATTTATTGCAGTCCAGTGATTGTGGAGGTGGCAACTGCACATGGGGACTTTTTCCTTCGTAGCTTGTGCTGTTCTCTGTTGAAACTGGTGCTGCGCCACAAGAGAGCATACAGCTGTGCAGTCCCACAGATGACTTCATCGCCTCAATCTCTGTTTTGAACTCGGATAGTCGGATGGAGCAAAGTGTGAAATATTTTGAATTTTATGTTAGCTTGAGGTAACTTTTTTGTGGTTTTTGTCCAGGTGGCGCAGTTTTTGCAACTAACTGCATTGGGATGGTGCTAATCCGAATTAACAAAAAAAAACAACAAACCTGCAAACATTTTCGCTCTCTTAAAGGATTCTATTGCTCAACTAACTTCATCATGTTGTTGGCCAGAATTATGAACACACCAAATTTGTAACAACAACAGTCATGAGAAGAATAGATAGCTGTGTCCACTTTCGGAATAAAATAAACGAATGGCGTAGGTTACCCTGTAAATGTTATAAATGCCAAGAGTTCTGATAAGGCATGTGGACAAGCGCAAATAATAAATAAATAATGATGCAAGGATTTTTCTGTTTTTTGTTGGTCTGTTCCAGAAAAATGTAGCTGACGAATTACAGAGGATCTGGATTCAGAATCTGCACTAGAGGTAGTTGAAATATTATAAAAAAAAATAGACAAACTTTCTTTAAATTGAGAGAAATCAACAAGTGGCGTTATGATCATAATTATCTTATCCCTAATAATATAAAACAAAGTGAATATTTTTTTGTGTGAAGCTACAGAACAAACGGGTGAACGGATTTTGACAATTTTTTTTTTATTTGTTAGCTTTTTATGAGGAGCAAGTTCGTGCATTTAAAAATATTTCATTTTGATTGTGGAAGTCTAAGAAATTCAATAATTAGACTTTGAACACAAAAAAGGTGAACTTCTCCTTCGTCTATTTGAATGAAATTAATTCCATTTTTTAGATACCTCAATCGCGCATCTTTTAAGTCCAAAACTAAGTTTCTATTCGTTATATTAGCTGAGCAATATTAAAAAATCCTTTGCGAAATTCCTTTTTTATCAATTTGATAATTGACCAAGATTTTCAAATCGATCTCAGTGGTGGTTTCTTTTTTAGTTTTCTTTCAAGGTATATTCGTATTTTTTGAGAGAGCGGGAGGGTTTTTTTTGCATATTAATACTCAGAATCGGAACTGTAGTCGAATGGATTTGTTCTGCTCATGCTCAAGTGCTTTGCATGTTGCATCTGCTCAGCTCATGCGTTTAAGGTTGCGCTGAGTGAGTTATTTTTTAGTTGGGTAGATATAGAGTATGTATATGAATGTGGCGAGTGTGCTGTCCATTTGAGTGGGACGGAGGATGGGACCAGCGTTACCACTTGTACTACATATGTAGTACTGTGCTACATATTCGGTTGATTTTTGCATGCCGTACTACATACTACATCGTTACTCTAAAGTACTACATTTCTTGGGCTCGTTCATTTTCACCATTTTTGTTCCTGTTGGATTAGAAATAAGGAAATTCTAAATGAGCTGTAGGGTTTTTTGAATGGGCTTTCAATCTGATCTTCTAATGTGAATTAAATAAACAAGCTAATGGCCTACCTAGATACTGGATGTATCTTGTCTTCCACACAGTAGTCCTTCTGTAGAGCAAAAGTGTTCCAAAGGAAGTGTTTTAAAGATGGAAAAAGTAATAGGTTACAAGAATCAACTCAAAATATTTTAGGCATTAGCTTATAAAATATAATGTCAATTTGGACCCATCAGTATTCTTGCTCATATACCAAATAGAAACATAATATTATGGGAGATTGGCAGGTACTACATTTTGTTTGAAAATACTACATTTTTGTGGTTAACGTACTACATTTTCTCTACGTTTTAGTGGCAACGCTGGATGGGACCGAGAATCGAGATTGAGTGTGATAACAGATAAGATAATCGGCCCAAGCGAGGTATCCGTCGGAACGGAAAATTCTCCGATTTTATACGATTCGCAGGAATTTTGCTTCGAGGTGTTCTTCGGAACATCTATTCGGAATATTTCTCCGACAATTTGTAAGGCATACCTATCGGCGAATTACGTTGAAGTGCGATGAAGTGCATTTTTTTCTTCAATTTTTAACAGCTAGGTTCCGATATAATCCGACAGAAATTGCTTGCGGAATTTGTTAACGATTTGGATTTGAGCCTCCGACAGAGTAGGTATGCGTTGCGGGGAATTTTCCGCTCCGACGGATACCTCGCTAGGGCCAAATGTGGATGTGACATGTGAAGTGTAAAGTGTTAAGGATTGTGAGCAACGTTGCCAGACTTTTAAAAATGAAAATGCTAAATCATATCTATAAATAAAAATGGTGTAATTCTGTTCGACTAAAATTGAATTTGACTGCACATCTTTAAATGCAAAAACCTTAGAAATTGCTGAATATATTTTGGTACATTTTTCACAGGCCTATAGACTATAGAGGATACCTACCTAGGCCTACAATCCCAACTTTATTTCAACTCCATATCTCTATAAATTCCGGAAAAAAAATTGGACAAGGTTAATTTATTTTTTTGTTTCGTTTCGCTTTTTTCTTTTTCACGCTTTGCGTCCGAAAAAAAGAGTAAATACCAGTTTAAGAGGACATCTTCAGGTACCACTTAGGATAACTATTAACTAGATACCTAGGTATCTTTTAAGGTTTTTAAATAAATAGGCAAAATTTTAAACATTTCTACGATTTTCACCTGGGTAAGTGGATACTGGATATGCTTTTCATTCTCAAATCAAACAAACCAACATCATCATCATGACAATCCTTTTAACCTTATTTTTCTCCTGTGACACAAAGGGAGATAGACATAGGCAGTATGCTGTTTGGTTTGCTAAGAAAAAAGGAAACCTATAAAAGAAATGACAAATTTGTAGGAAAGGTGTTGTGTGTCTGCTCTCTTGCTCAACTTCCATTTCATTCAACCTGGCTGTGGCGTGGCGTCCATATAACCCTAACCCGAGTCCTACCGAATTCCCTTTTTAAGTTTTCACCAGTCAACACTATCTACCAAAAACCAAATTAATATACATGAAAGCAACCAAATGAATTTAATATTAAGAAAATGGTGCAAACACGTAATCTGTCTGATTAATAAAACTGGCTGGCTATAAGAGAGGTTTTACAAATTTGAAGCATATTCATTTAAACATGGTTACTTATAAACCAATTTTCGATATCATTAACACCGATTGAATGTGTACATTTTTCCTAAATAACTGGTGAAAATTGGATCAAAATGTTATTATTTTTTTTTAACTGTTCTGAAACCACATTTTGCACGGGCAAAGCCGGGCGGGTACAGCTAGTTTATAATATATGATTTCACTTTATTGAAGAATTTTTTAAGATGATTGTCTCAGCTAAGTTTACAAGGAACAAGAAAATTTCGTGCGATTCAGTCGTGCGCTTTAAAAAAAAAATCTTTACTCTTTTTCGTTAACCATTATCAATGTGTAGGAAGACTCGAAATTCATCTCAAGTCATTTGAAAATCCTCTTCAAAAATAAAACAAATAATTCAGTGTAAGACAAAAATTGACGCGTAACAAATCAACACAAAAACTTTATCAATACTCAGATTTTATATTGGGCACGGAATCAACTTTTTCCGGTGTCCCACTTCATTCTCATTCTTTTGACACCTCCATTCCGCGATGCAAATAAGAAGAAGGTCTTCCGCTCTCTCCTTTTAAAATGTCTAAACTGTTTGACGAACCAAACTTCCTGCAGGCAAAAGAGGACACAAAACTCACCCTTACTCGACAAGTTAATTCAAAGGGACAAGATAAATGGATTTTTGTATGACAAGAAACATCAAGTTGAGGATGTACGATCGCACTGCCCCATTACTGTCATCTGGAATTGCACGAAAGTTTTAATTTCATCGACGGATATTTATGAACTGAAATGTACACAGAACTTAAGGGAAGACGTATTTCACCCTCCTTTTACAGATTTCAGACATTTTACTATAGGAAGTTGTAAATGGTAGTAATATAAAAAATTTTCAACTGGCCTCAAAAATTCAGTGGGACTGAGACAAATGCATTCTCAAATTTCCATTTCAGCATAAATCTATATCTATATCTATTTGAATTTTGAATGTCAAACATGGTGGCAAATGCAACCGATGGAAATATTTCATCATCCAAACAAATCTACTTGTCATTCGGAAACAGTATGCGAGAAAATTAACAACAATCGTATTATGGAAACATGACGTTGAATTAAGTTCGTTACTATATAAAAAAGCGACCTCGCGATCCACTTGTTCATGGTTGCATTGTTCTACATTTTAGTGCACGTATTTCATCCTTCTGTCGAATAAAAATACGCGAACATGTCGCAACGTAGCTGCACAAATATGTAAGTCGATAAACCCATCTCTTTTTACAGACAGATGTTGCATGCCATTTGTGCAAACATGTGGGAACGAAAATAACCTCGTTTCCCCGGAATAACAATTCTAGTTGAAGTTGGTCCTTTTTCAACGGTTGGATGCGGGTCAGTTTCGTTGAAAAATAGTAAAATTAAAGTGCTTTAGATGCTATAAAATTTTGCTGCAAAATTATGAAGAAATGTATTTATTTTCAAATGTAAATCTGTCCGTAAAGTCCGTTTGTTTGTATGTGGATTTGACCACGCATCACATTAAATCTACTCATACAATCTACATGGATTTCTGAGAAATCTAAAAAGCTGTGCATGGAGCAACATTTAATTTTCATTTCACCGCAATCGGCTAACTCATTCTCAGATATAGAATTGTTAAATTTTGCAATGCATACTTCGGTTTTTTCACGCAAACTCTCAGGTGCCCCCTATTGGGAAATATTCACTCATGCTCTGGTGGTAATCGCGTTCGCGTGTCATGTTGTTTTCCTTTTGGGTAAAGGTTATGATCTCGAAGATGTTTTTTACATAGAACCGCTGTACACTATTCAGCTCAAAAAGGTTTCAAGTGTTGTGGACTTGGACCTCGGTTAGAAAGTAAATATGCGTAGGGCTCTAAAAAAATGTACGGTCCGCTTTAACGACAATTTTAGCAGCCTAAGGACAGAAGTAATGACAGCCGATCTTTTTCCCTGTCAATATCTCATGCAAACACCAAAAGAACTGCACACAAAACAAAATAACTCCCTCTGTGGAAGGAAACAAAATTTTCAAATTGTCCTAAATCATACGAAAATTGAACATGGATCATAAAGAAATTCACTGCAAGGACTTGTATACTAAAAACTTTTTGTAGGACCATCAGTCGTCGTTAGATTTTGAATCTATGACCTGATTTAAAGCCGATTTGGACTTTCTTACTGTTCTGAAATGCTTTTTTATACGCATCCAGCAATTCAGTGGCTGGATTTCCTTCGCTATTCTAAAGCGATTGCCTTTCATTCTCAGAGACAGTTACATGCCGACCTTATAGGACCTTCCGATGTTTCTTTGACTGCAAGATTCTGAGCATCGCTGGGCTTAGAGTTAACCGCATAACGCCGAAAAGAAAACCACGTTAAAACCATGAAAAACCTCCCACAAGACCATTTTAATCCACTAGTCAAGTGAGTCGGGAAAAACGCACTCAACTTATCATTGGATAAGGACATCTCCTCATTCATTATGGGATTATCATAATTACTCGGTAATACTATCAATTATTTATTGCAACCCAAGTGCCACTTTCAGTGGAATATTGAATAATTAAAGCGCGGTAATCCTAGCAGAATATTGATTGAAGGCCATGATCTCGTGTGGTCCCCAGTTGTGTGGTGTCGTGTTAATCAATTCCCCACTGTCATTACTCTAGGGATATTGCTGAATTATAGATGTTCATCTCATATAAGTGTATTTATGAAAAACAAGTGGGTACACAAAAGACTGTTCAAATAAATTTCATTCTTTGCCAACCACTAGAGATAAGAAACAGCGATGGGCACACTCCATCAACAAAAGGACATTTACATACTTGCCAAAGCTATAGCCAATTAGGATGAAGTCGGTTCACAGGAAAATTGTCCATATATTCAGAAATAATGCTTTAACCTTGGTGGCTTGCGCAATTTTATATAATGCTTTCGGTGTCATTGGCCTTTGTTAGGGATTTCCAGCAGCGGTTAGGTTTATCGTAAATCTTAATATCCAACATCCCACTCAAGCTATCCCCGTAGTGGATTAGATAATTTTCCTGCAATAGATTTGAACGATATAAATAAATGAGAACCTAAATTCGAAATAATTGGCTAAACCCTGAGGTGGATAATTTTGTCAGCAAAGTATGCAAAATAAATACGATATAGGTTTAAGTTATACGAATGTAATACAATTCCATTCGACTGCAGAACCCATGTTAGACAAATCCTTTTACCCAAGTTTATCCATTTTAACTTACAACACGAAATCACTATATAATTTCAGACGAAAGCTTCAACATTCTCAAAGGTAATGAGTTTCTCTTTCGCTCAACTTTTAATCCCTATTTCTTTCATCTTTCGCCCTTAAACCAAAAACGGAAGCACACAAACTTTGTGCACCAAGATGCAATCTAAAGCTGGGGAACAATTCGAATTATAAAAAAATATATATAAAAGGGTGTCGGAATTGCGTTTCTTTCGATGCGTCTCGGTCGCCTTCACGGGTGGCCGTAAAAGTTAATTATTTTAAAGTTTCACCTTCGATAGCGTGAGTACTTTCTTGATTAGTCGTATGTCCTCCACGTCCACGTCCTTGGGTAATATGCTTCTTCCATTGATCTGAGTGAAAAGTTTTCATATCCTTCTCCTTTCTGCACTCAATGTTCGTGCGAAATTAATTTGAAACTTTTAATTTTGGTTATTTTGAGTTGAATCTTAACGATAGATGATGTTTTTCTGTTTTCGTAGATATTTCGATGAATGCTCAGGGGTGGTCTGTACGTTTATGTTGGAAGGTACATGATTGTATAAAAAAGAGATATCTTCTGGGAAAAGCTGTTCAAGGAGCAGAGCAAACTGTTTCTATTTAAAAAAAAAACCTTTGCCGCAACAGGTCTATTTGGGACTCTTGGTTTAACTTATCACAACCAGTTATTTTTACTTGTTGGTTCTATACCTTCTAGAAAGCTGGAATTTAGAACACAAGTGGATCTATTTAAGAATTGATGTGATGAACACGTTTTGGGATTTTTAATTTCCCATCCAAGGGAAGCTTACGAAGGCCTCAAGTTTTTCTCTACAGTAAATGTTAACAAATCGGTCATACATATGTAAGGCATTGTGCCAGTCTTAAATATTAGGCTCAAGCTTGTCGTAGGCGGCCCATTGATGAACGGTCGCCATGAGATGATTCATCAGTCGACAAATTTCTCATTCACAACTTCCGGCGTTGCGTCGCCGATGATGACGCCTCGCCGTAAACCGCACCAAACCGTCAATCTTTGTGGATGCATTGGTTCTTGGTCGAGCACTTTTGGATTGTGTTCGCCTTTTTGCTTTTCACATTACCGCTGAGCGAAAAGTGTTGCCAAAATCTGGATGTCCGTCCAACATTTCCAACGCCCAATTAGCAAACTCACAACGTCGTCTTTGGTTGTTTGGCTGCACAATATTATATGGATGAAGGCCCAAATCCAAAATACATAAGCGGAGTTGACTCTCTGGTGATGCCCAATTTAGCTGGGTCTTTTTCGATTCTGGATGCTACGGCTACTATGGTTTCTTCATTTCGCAGCAATCTCTGGTCACTCAGTCCACAACCAGAATTCGGCAAGTGTGAGACGATGCATGTCATTTATGTCTTTGACAGTTGTTGCAAAATAATAAATGGTAATCACAGCTATCTGGTCACCCTTATTTACCGATACAGAAATCTGTCCTCTTTTAGAAATTCTGAATGACTATTTTCCATTTTTTGAAAATATACCTATTCCAATGAAATCATTTTAGAATTTTACATTGCTTCATTCAACTTGCCATTTTAATAGATAATTTCGTTCAGATAATGCAAAAAGTTATCGTTCCAGTCCGCACTTTCAATATATACAAACATACCCCTCGATTTGGTCGCTTCTGTTCCACCATTAATAAAGACAATTTGTCACAAAACGCTTCTTACATAAAACGATGATGGTGCATTTGTCGAGGACGGTTTTCTGAAAAATGACCCCACATTTCGAATAGTTGGTCGACGTATGGTGTGGCATGGCGTTTTTGATTTATGGTAGTTGCCCCAGTTCAATTTGTTACCCAGTGCCCGCATGTACCGAACTGCAGTCAAGGCAACAAGGATAAAAACACAAATTCGGTTTGCTTATAGTTTTTTTTCTTTTATCCATCCAATCAGCAGACAAGTAATCGACCACGAAATTCAATTTTATTTTATGGCGTTTAATGTGACCAAACTGTTGAAAAAATTCGAAAAATTTATCCAAGCGCACAAAAAGGGAAAATTGTAGCTACAGCAAGGGAGCGGGACCTACATCCTCATCCGATTGGGTGTTTTTCCTTTGTTTATGAAATCAATGTCATGGCGTAATGCCTGCCAGAGGATATTGCATTATTCAGGTTATTGGAAAATTGAAATGCGACACGTTCTTGTATATTTATCTGTGAGGGAGGGTATTGCACTTGTATGCAAAACTCAATTTAACTTTCCTACTGCTTCACTTGTCGGATAATTTTTGTCAGCACTTGGATTGCATGTAGGTGAGTAGGGGAAAGAAGGTTAAAGTGACAGCTTCATTTATCTGCTTGATGAGAATGCTATCCGAACTCAAATTATGCAGCTTTTCCGATGACAAGTGTCGATATCATAGACAATTTCGAAAGATGGCAGATTGTTTTATTTTCTGGTTTGACTGCAAGAAGTGTGTGTACTGTCATAAAGAAGAGGTCTTCCCCTTTACGTTTCGGTGGCACAGCGAAAACCATTTTTAAATTTATTTCCCAAAAACTGTTTCAAAGCACACTACATCGAGTTTTTAATTTCCAACATTTCCTCATTAAGTTCCGTATTTGTATAGAATACTGATTTGAGAATGGGAACACTCCGACTAGATTGAACTGGATTGTGTACTTCGAACGCAAGAGCTTACTTTTCTACGTAAGCCACATATACGAACTGTCAACTAACTGTCAACTAGCAGTCGCTAAAGTTTTGAGTAGTTTCTTCGGCTACCCCTCCAGCCTCCACAATCATCAACTGAAAAAAACTGCTCATGTGATCGATCTAGACCGATCAAATCTAAGACAAATCAGGTCAGCCAGCTGTCAGAATCACTGAACTAGATTCTGGAACGTCCCCAACATTATATAACTCGACCGAATGCCTGTTAAAGTCTTGAAAAAATCTTAAATGTACATTAAAAAGCGGATAACTGTTGTGCTTGCGGCTTAGAAAAAAAAACCTTTTCAATAGCCCGAAAGCATTGAATGTACCTCATAGTTAACCGATCCAGTTCACTACATTTTGATCTATAATAACAAGCAATGTGCTTTGCACCAAAATTTAAAAATCATCTTAGATGTACCATTAAAATCAATCGTTAAAGCAAAAGCGCAAGGCGTTATCCTTCTTCATTACGAACCAATTCATTCGCAAAGTCTGAACAATCTTTGAAACTAAGAATTGTCTGTTGTAGAAACTTTATTTAGAACAAACGCAAAGCGCAGAAAACTGCACAAGTAAACAAGCTCTTCAGTGAAATCAATGAAATAATAATTACCCAAGGACGAAGCGAAATGGTTGCTAATCTGAATTCGCTATTGAAGAAGAAACTTTCCGAATAATAAAACTTAAAGACACAGAGATAACAATTCTGCAAAGCTTTCCGTTTTATTTCCATTTGAATAGGTTGACATTGTTTTCAAAACTTGATAGACACAATTTGTGCTTCCGTGTGACTTGAGGGCGGCAAATAAAGGGAAAATTATTTCAAATGAAATTTGATTTCCTTACAAATTGTCTTTGTTTTTAAGTTTAAAGGGAGTTTGCACTTCGGAAGCAACAGCAAAGTGATGAAGTCGGTGTAACCTTGAAATGAATTCAATAAAAGCCTTGGATAGTAGGGAGACATTAATGATTAAATACCTACAGCACCTTAAATCACTCTCAAAAGGATCCTGTCCACGAGTTTCCAGAGAAAAGAAAACATTTGATTAAAACCGTTGTCAATATTTCCATATCCCTACGGGAAATTAAGTCAAATATTTCCTTATCCACTAGCTCAAGTTGTCGTTGATGATAGACGCATAAGTGATTTAGTTTTTTCTTTTCAAATATACATTTATCTTTCATCAGTAATCTGGTAAGGATTGACAATGTTCTCGGCACTGACATATTTGAACACAAACAATATACCAAAAGAAGAAGGCTTGTGTTCGTGGTAAAGTTTATTTAGGACAACTTTGCCTGTCCATTGGAGGCGTTATTTATTTTGGTTACAAAGGCGACGCTGCTTCGGTAGTCCCAACTAGCACAGTGGACACAATTCAATATGAAGCGAGTTGACATAAAATGATTCATCAGCACATACTTCTTCTAATGGCTATGACGCCTGACGTCAAAGGCAGACTTTTTGGTCGAAATGTTTGTCAAATTAACTTATAAATAGGAAACAGGAACGTTGCAAGGATTCACATGTTTGCGCCTATCTTTTCTTTCTCTATCACTCTTATTGATTTAGAAAACTAAATTCCTTGCGTTTAAGTTGTGACGGAGTTTGGAACGACACAATTTAGAGGGTTAGCAACCATTCTTAATAAGCCTGGATTAGTAACACAATCGCCCACTCTGTTTGTGTTTTGGTATAACTTTTCAAAACAATGGATGAGAGGACTTGAATTGTACATATATCTGTCTGGTTTTCACTCACAAATTTAATCCTACTAATTTATTCAAAAAGGATTGAAGGAGTTGCTGATTGTCTATATAAAATATGCGTATCCTCGAGCTCGATGAGCCACAACCAGAGGTAGAACAAGTTGAAAGTTGATTCAACCCACCGTATAATAAGAGGGACGAAGGTTTGAATATAATGAGAATTTAATTTTTAGGATCAGCAAACAATTAATGGAATGGAATGTAATCGATAACAGACTGAAGGGCGAAACATAAATATAGCTTATAGCTTTGAAATTTAAAAATGATCTTTTCTAGATAGCCGTCAACGGAATTTTAACAAAAGTCCAAGCAATCTCTTTCACTGTCTTCAGAGTTTTAGTTCACAACTCTGCGCGACAAAATCAAAACTGACAATAGCTGTCTAGAGCATGCATTTCGTCCTTCGCCTCAAAAGTTTTGAAGCCATCTATTGCGGCGATCGAAGCTGAGGCAGTTTGAGTTAATTGTGCTCCACGAAAATCGAGTGCATCTAACGTTGATAATGTTTTTGTTAAGTAGTTCCAGTCCAACAATCATAACTACGTACTCCAATGGCAAGAAAACTCCATTCCGCAGCGGCTCTTTAATTTCCTATTCAAACAGCGCGCCATCCTACCAAGCAACTCACAGACATGTATTAGTGACAATGACATTGCCCATGACTACCAACATTGACCTATATAACCAGTGGTTCCGTCGTCGTGACTCGGTTTCATTGCTCCTTTTATTATACACGTAGATACACTGTCATTGCAAGTTTTCTTTCAGATGTTTGTTATGCAAATGAATTTTTGAAAACTCAAAGAAAGGACAGGAGTGAAGGGAAAACTGCTGACAAATAAGTTGAACATAGGGAAAGGCTTAGAATCATGAAAATCTAGTGAAACAGTTAATGTTTGAGAAGCTCGTCTGCATATTTAAGTAGGATATTTTCCTGCCTATCACAGATTTGTATCGTCGATGCCGCACAGTTCAACCAATTTATATTTAAATTAAAATACTGAACCGTATGCACCCAACCATATGCTGTTTCAGTGAATGTGAACCCTATCCTTCTGTAATAATCATGTGGTTACTGAATATTTAATCGGTTGCAGGACACCTCATAAATCATTTGGTACGTCATCTGCTTATGACTTGAACTGGGATACTGTCAGTTTGAAATGATTTATGGACTTGTGCTCAAATTTATTTAAGAAGTCAACACATAACCGAAGCCTTGGCAAAAAGAGATTCAAAAAAAAGGTTTGTTTTAACTTGGAGTTGGAGGGTATTTCAAAAATTTGTCCGTACATATTCAAATCTGTAATGATTTTCTGAATTAAAATTCGATCGTTGTATGCTTAACATCCACGGAAATGGCCCCAATTCGATAAAAGTTTTCTGTGTCTTATTTCCTTTTAAGTAGCTGTTCATTAAATCATGGTTATTCAGACTCGAATGAAATATTATTTAATGCTAGCAAAGAGGTCAACCACTTCTTCAAATGATCGAATTTCACTTCAAACTCACCGCTATTGAAATGGAAAACAAATCGTCGCTCTCTCCTTACCTTACCACAACTTCCTGTCACTTGCTGAAAATCTCCTGTCACCACATAGAACAAGTTCGTAATTAAAAGCTCTTCCCAACACCAGAGTGGACCGGCAGAGCCACTCGTTCGATTTTGTTAAGCGAATAAATTTGATCTTTGATATAAGATAAACCCGCCGTCACAGTATCTAGATAGTTGAATTTGAGCCCAAAAATACACTGCCTTTTACGGCCAACGGATGTATTCGGCTAGCCAAACTAGGAATGGGTAATGTGGTCGTTTCTGTTAAGCTATCATTAGCGACAATGTTGGTAGGGTGGCTCTTTGACAGCTACAAAAATCGATTTTGAAAACAATACCGTATATGGAGAATGGAAATTTTTTTAAATTGACACAACGCACAAACTTTCCTCAGTATTCGGTTTCATTCAGGACAGACTTAGTGAAAGGAGCAAATATTTGCCACGCTGTAAGGGCAAGAATAAATAGTTAGTATTTCTCTCCCACTCTGGCGTGTACCTAGTCCATAAAAATATATCCGATACGTCAATGTTTGCCCATCGGAGGAGGAACCACTCGATATTACTATAGAGGGGATACAGTCATCCCCAAGTTCGCCACTTGCTGGCGATTTTTCTTATATTGCTTGACTCAGATTAAATGGGTATTGAAGGCGCTTGGTGGATTGTTTGTTAACTTAGCGGAGAGCATAGCTCAGCTCGAAGATTTTGTCAGAGGCTGCTATAATGCATGCTTACATGAGTGCACCAGGGAATAGATTTACCTTACCAAATCAAGGAAAATGTGATTGTTTCCCCTTTGTAAAGAACAGATGTTCGTAAAGAATCGTTTCACCCAAAGTAGTTCCGAATGCAGCGCAACTTTACGTTATTGGCTATAACTACGTTAGAACCACCACTTTTTCTGCGAAATTTTTCAAACTTTTCGCTTTCTTTTTTCTTCTGTGGAATACTTCCACAGCGTAATCCAATTAGAAAGTTTTCTTTTAAAATTAAATAAAAGGCAGCTCTACAAGGACAATACCACCAGCAAAAAATCACCCCCGTCTTATCCGGAGGAAATACTTTATTTTACTTTAGATGGGTCCAACAGTCCGCAGGGAGGACGTGCCTGCAAACATTTTGTTTGCAGTATTTGAGATTGTGAATTAATTTTAGTAATAGAATTAAACGTGTTTAAAAGGAACTGAAAGATGGGATTGTGGTTTTTGAAAAACGTAAACTTCTATAGGTATTTGTTTCGGCAAGGATATTTCTTGCAATTACTCCATAAAGTCCTGAATTATTTATCACAATCAAAGCAGAGTAATGCATAACAAATACACATTGTGCGCGTGGTTTTGATAGGCTATTGCTTTTAGTTTGCGGTTGATGTCCTTCTCACTGAATTATTCATTTTCGCCCTCAGATGTTGAGCTATTTTACAAATCAATATTTTTAGATTCCAAATAAGTAACTGCCGACACAAATTTCAATACCCTACTTTTCTTAAAGCTTTAAATGCAGAATTAGTCTCCATAGCTTTCCTATACATCAGGCAGGGCTGTGTAAATTTAATTAGCGAACAAGAAAACATTTGAATAATTCACTTGCCGGTGGCAAAAACCCAGCATTTGTCTCCTGGCACGATTAAAAATAATTTATCACATAGTGGCCGACGACCCTTTTCGGTGACTTTATGTGTTGAAGGCCATTGACCCTAGTAGGGTGTTCGGATTAAATTAACTTTATGTGACTTTACCTTAGGAGCTTTATGAAATGGTTACATACCAGAGGGAGTAGAGTTGGAGTACAAAATTATTGGAGAAAGATCAATTAGGAGGCGCGTAACTTACATACTACTTCTCTTTTGTGGCCAAGAGCTTAGACGAGATGTGATTTCAACAAAGCCGGTGGCCGCAAACATGGCCTTGCTCATAATAATTGACGCCTTTGAGGCTGATGTTATTCGTCCTATTTACAATAACTATACCTTCTGGCAGCAGTTCACGAAAAGGGACCTGCAATTGGAATCAGAAAGTACGACTCCCCTTAGGAACCTCTGTGTTGGATTAGTCTAGGTAAGTGTAATGGGGACCATGCACCCGTCACACTTACGTCAATGAAGATCTTGGGGTTCAACTGACTCTCTTACTGTGAAAAACTATTAAACTAGGTTGCCAAGCTGTCTCGAGGCTAATACAAATCTATACAGGTCTTTTATAGACTCCTCAGAGTCAGAGAGGTCGTTTAAGTCTTCGAAAAAAGGCCTTCGTAGCTCTTTGCGACAACGACTTATAAGCTTCGATCTAATCTCAACGTCAGAAATCGCTTTTTTTGCTTTGCAGCTGTTCTCACTGGCAGCACCTCAGCCTGTAAAACGCTGCCGTAGTCAAGCAGTCGGATTGAACCGGATACTCCAAGTATTTCGGGCTGCTCAAACGCCGACGGCCATTTTGGAACCCTCTATATAGATGTGCATTGTCGATAGAGCTTCTCAATTAGCCTTTGGACTCGACGTAAAAATGTAGACGTAAAGATAGATAGAATTGAAAACTCACATGAATGGTTTTGAGAACCTAGGCCTAGGGTCCCACAGACCTGTCGCGCCAAAATATTTATTTATTTTTACATGTATGGGTACTTTCTTTCGTCGACAGAGTGCCTATGCTTCTGCACGTCATACCGCAGATGAACCGCGAATAAAATAAAACTGCGTTAGTCACGAATATTTTAACCAACTTCTCCCATCTTCATCCTCAATTTGAAATGGGATACAAAAAACCAAGATAATACCGCCACCGGCTTTTTTATTAATTTTAATTACAGCCCCCCATGCCCACACAACCTTCCCAAATCACATCAAATGAAATCGTTCGCCTGTGAATTTCGGTCGTTCCGTAACCCGTTCGCAGGTCAACTTCTCGCCGTAAGCCGTCATTGCACAGCGACGCTTCGGAGCCTGCACATAGTTGATTCGTTTCAATGCCACCATGCTTACGCTCTTCGGCAGCCATCCATACGTTTGACTTTCTAAAACGGGAAATCCTTGCTTCATCCTTGATCCGTCTCGGTATTTCTCAGTCAATTTCCAGTAGTACTTTGCTTGTGCATCCTCCCTCATAGTATGTGCATCATTGAATGTCGAATAAAACTTTCCCTCGATGGGTGCCACTGCAAGAAGAACGTCAGATATAAACCGTTACGTTATGACCTTTAACATTAAGAAAAAAATAAGGATACCCTACCTCGTCCGGTGGCAATGAATTCGTCGACAATGTAAATCCTTTTATTCTGCTTCGCTGTGAGTTCCCTTTCGAATAGATAAGGAAGCTCAGCTCTGACCTTTGCTGCTTGATTCTTGTCGTCGTCATCGTCCTTATGACTAGGACTAGTCATAACTATTCTTCCCAGCTGCGTGTACACCAAACCGATACGAGGTCTATTTTCCAAACAGAAGAAGAACGGTACTAGTGCGGGGCAACACAACAGCAGACTGGCAGGAGGACAATTTTCTGCTTCATAGTTTTTGAGCTGTTTTGTCTTTTCCCGGGCGCGCAAGGAAGGAAGCATGTTTTTCATTGTTAAAAAGCTCATAAAGGAATAAAGTTTGTTGTTTGCGTGGTGGGAGCTTACCTACTTTCATCCTCGTGGACATGCAAGGCTTTCCATTCATAAGTTTTGCGGAAAAGTAGGTAGCTATACCTACATCTAAACCGTGGGTGACGTATAGACGGAGGTTCCTTCCATTGCGGGCTGCTTGGATTTTGTGTGTGAGGTAGGTAATGTCGGAATACTTGTTTCGCCGGGGAACACGCAATGGTATATTTTAATAAAGATGTCGGTTCCTGATTTATGTGCCTTGTTCCAGTTTAGTTGACTGACTGTCATATAAAAGAGTAAACATCATGTTTACAGCTTGTACAGTTTTATGCATCAGTAACATTTATAGCCATGGCTGTCAGGTATTGAATAGTAAAAGGGTTAAAAGCCATCGCAATGCAATATGCCAGGGGGTATTCGTGTACGACAGGTTGACTTTTGCCGATATGATCGACTCGCCTTTGAAATTTAACTTTTCAAATAAAGGTATTCTTATTCACATGACAGCGAATACATTTGCATAGCGTAAGTGAACGCAGTTCCGCATTACATATTTATATCTTAGTTTTGTATAGCTGGAATTTAATAAGCGGGCCTGTACAAGTTTTGTGAATGGCCTCGGTTCGGTTTGGTTGTCCCAAAAGTTGTGGTGGTAATGGCGGAATTGGAACGAAGTTCGAAGAATTCGGCATCTGCCTCTTCGGCTGTTAGGTTGGGTTTGTTGGCTGGCGAGGAGGAACACTCCGACCCGTTGTGGTATCCGTCAAATCCACTCAGGTCTTTCTGCTTGGTTTGAATGAGCAGGGGTTGAATTACCGCATCCGTGGTCGAGTAGGTACTACATGACTCAATCTGTTATTGTTTTACATGAAAAATCAACACAATTCAGTGATGTATTGCTCGCTCACGGATGCGTCAATTCGACCCCAGACCTTCAAAAATGCACTACCTATTAGATGTTTATGGCGAATAGTGGCTATCTTTCTTGCTAATAAATCAAAAACAATGAACTTAGGTGTGCCTCAGGGATCAGTCTTTGGTCCCATACTGCTTCTCTTTCTTTTCTTTAAGCTTAAGCCCTGTATTAAATCATCAACTGGGATTGTGGTTTTCGGAACACAAACTTTAACTAAAATTTTTCACTGCGAAATGTCAAAACGAACTTTCCACATGAAAATTTCACCAGGTAGTACGCTGTTCAAGTGAAAAATAGTTGTTCAAAAAGTGATTTGTAGGGGGCTATTATTAGCTATTAGGCTAAGCTATTTCACTTGGCGTTTATTGTTCATCGCATTAAATGTTTGACATTTCGTCGTTTAAATTTTATTTTCAATTTCACTGCTCTTTTTTAATAATAGTGAAAATTTCACTGCAATCGAACAGTGCACCAGCCTTTAGCATCGCAATAATCTTTCTAATTGCGAAAAATGTGTCAAATTGTGTTTGATGTACTGAGGAAGCCACAAGGATAATTCGGTCATCTTGTAACACAAGCTATTTCAAAATTGAAACAATAAATCATATTAAATATTTGGGCATTACTTTCGACCTAGATCTAAGTTGGTCCCAACAAATTATTTAATCAACTTGCAATAAATACCCGAGGAATAAGGTCCTTGTATAAATTCTTAAAACATGTAAAAATGTGGCTTCTGGATTTTTAACAAGTACGTTACATACTGTTCTGTTGCGCTGTGTTGTGTACAAATGCTCTTTTATATGTTTTCTCTTTTAATGTTAATTTATTGTAAAGTTCTTTATAAATTCTTAAAAGTATTTTTTAATAATTAAACAGTTCACCCCACACTTCCACTACCAATTCTTATTTTCAATTTTGTTATGGCAGATTAACAAAATAAAAAGCTTGTGAAAATAATAATAATGAATAAATAATAATAATAATAATAATAATAATAACAATAATATTAACAATCTATATATTCACATTGCGAAGTGGTGCCAGTAACGCCTTCTTGATACTACTGTACTGAACGTTTGTTTTAAAGCTTAGCTCTCTGTTGAGTATTAGGTTCTGGGCGCATCAGTACCTCCTTCGACCTAAAAACTTGGAAGCATTCCCGGAACTTGTTTCACAGCCTTTCTGGTGGTAAACAGGACTGGCCCGGCTCTAAACTAGCACCGATATCTTAGTCGCTCAAAGAAACTTACAGCAAAAAGGCATAGAAAAGCAAAAACTCGTTCATAACCTATTAAATATCTTTATCAGCAAGGCTCCTCATCACTTCACAGCACACACAATCTCAAGTTCTTACATCTACGAGTACAATTAATCTTATTCTATTCAAATACTTTTTTCGCCTTAGAAGCCGGTCCAAATATGCTCAGCACAACCGGCAATAAAATCAGGCCATGTGCCGCTCCAATCAGGACAATACCCAGATACATCCTGAAGTAGTAAATCTGGAATATCTGCGACTTTGCGAATGCCAGCACAATTATGCCGGCGAACTTGGTCAATGTGATGCCGGAGAGTACACTGCTGCCGGTCACGGCGAGTGACTTACTCGCTCGTTCGTGTGTGCAGCCGGTGAAATTTTTATACGACCTTAGAATGTGTGCCACGAATTCGACTCCAATGCCGACGCACACAACCAAATTGACCAAAGAGACCGCGTTCAGAGTTATACCCCACGCCCACATCATTCCGCCCATGTTAATCAGGATCATCAGCACTGTCAGCAGCACCATGACAGATGATACAAAATCGAAACCCGTTATGATAAATGTCACCAAGAAAACTGCCAACAGCGAGAGGCCCAGCGAATAGAGCGTGTCATCCCAGATGGTAAGGTACTGTTCGTAGAAGACGAAGAACACGCAATAGGGGAAGAACACCACGTCGATGCCGTTTTCTTTAAACATTTCCCTAACTTCGCTGGCTATTCGCTTGGCCTCGCGCAGAGCGGTGTAGAAGTCCTTGGAAGTAATCGATGTGGTTGAGAATTGCATGAAGTTTGTGTCGCCGATGTGACTGTCACCGTTGTCGTCCAGGGTGTATATTACAGCCTGTGGATAAAGGGGTTTGTTTCAAGGCGGTTCTTAGGGCCTGGAAATGCAACTTACATCGGCATAGGAGGCCCGCCCAGCTTTGGCGCACTCCGCATCTGGCAAGTCGCTCAAGAAGAATGGAATGTACTTGTCAAAGGTTTCCTCGGTTGGCCGCAGGCCGTCTTCGGAAAAGCTGCGGGGGCACGACACACAGTCATCGGAATATGAAGCTATAAACAGGGGAAAAGTTAGAATTGAAAATCTGACTCATATCGGGGTGAATGTCTTACTTCTGGCGCAGAAAGATCCATCGGTTGTATTGATCCTGCAACAGGGCTCTATACTCAACCAGTCTAGGTAGTCATCGATCCAGGATGACGACGGACGGGACAGGCCAGTGCTGGAATGGAATGTTTTCTAGTTAGGAGTGGTTTTCAGTGAATTGTTTGAATCTTTTTTGAAGTCTGAAAGCCTTAGGTGTCTCATGCCTACCATTTGTACTTACATTTCTGGGTATCTCGACTGAATGTAAAGCTGAGTGGACATTGAATCGTTGTTGCACTCAACACCGCCACATATCAGATTTTGGTGTTCCCTCTGTGAGTAGTTCAGTCCTGGCCCAAGAACCCAATAGACGGGCGCTCCTGTTGATATCAGCTCTGCCATAAACTGGAAATACTTTACAACGGGCGAGTCCTTGGGCATGGATAGTTCCTGATCCAAGCCAAGCTCAATAGATGGCACCACCATGAGAGACAGAGCCGTGATCACGGTAAAACCAACCAAAATCACAACCTTAACAGTCCTACCAAACGAGACAAGTTATTCAAATGAGCAAAGGGCTTGAAAAAATGTGAACTTACTTGGTTAACAAAAATGGAGCATAGATCTTCTTGAAGAACTTTTCCAGCACGCTCAATTCCTCGACGTGCATTGGTTTCTCTTTCGATTGGAAGCAACAGAACAAGTCATACCTGCCGGACTCGTAGCGCCTTTCGTCGAGACTCATCAGCGCCACAAAGGCAGTTATTTGGAAGAAGAAGTCCAAAAAGATGGCCACAGCAGCATACATGGCAAACGTCTTCACGGCCGGCATATCAGCAATGGTACCTTAACGATTAGAAAGTGACTACCCCTGAACCGATGAACTCTCTTGTTGTCCTTACCAATGGCGAAGCAAGCAAACTCCGAGGCAGCCGTTTGCAGAATCGAGGGGCCAACTTGCCCGATAGCTTCTCCGATAGCATCGGCCACACTTGAGTGTTGCGATAGGTCCAAACGATGGTAGGTGTGTACCATCATGAAGATATTGTCTACACCCACAGCCAGGACCAAAAATGGAATCACCTCAATTGCCAGCATAGTGGTGGTTACATTGAAGTAACCCCAGAAGCCCAAGCTGCACACGACAGAGACCATCACAATGAAAATGCCGCCAACGGCCAACATTATCTTCGATTCACGGAAGAAGTTCGAACAGCCACGGATTTTGCCCAACGCAATGGCCACGTAGACGAACATCACCAAGTAACTGATGACGACGGTAAGGACTTCACCTTCGGACAGCTCAACTATGGCGTCTTCAATAGATCGTTCTGCGTTGAAGGCAATGTCCATTAGGTCGTTGTCGTAGGCCTTCATGAAGTCGACGAATTTCTTTTCCCATTGGGCTGCGGGCTCAGTAGCGGCTGGATCGACATAATTTTTGGCCAGGAAGGTGATAACAATTGCTGTGGCCAGACGGTAATCTGTGCTTTCGCCTTCGGCTGGGTGGGGGATTCCGCCAAGGCCGACATTTGGTTCGACCGGACCGCCATATGGTGCGAGGCATTTCTCCAGCATCGGTACTCTATAAAGGGGAAAGTGAAAGTTATTTTAAAAGGGAGGTTGCACTTTTTTGGAGGATCAAGGTAAATGGTTTTCTGGATGACCTTTTTGGTGCTATTCGCATTTTTCATTATATTTGAGGACACTGAATGGGACGCTATTCTCAGTAATAAGTTTTTAGCTTTGGAGGTCTTATGTTTCTATGGTATTTGTCCTAAAATGTTACGCTATTAGGTCACAGCTGCAGTCATTGCAATGTTAAATTTTGAAAAGATCGCACCCAAAAACCGTTTCCAACCATACTTGGCTCCAAAAGTAAAAAATTCAAAAGAGTTCCATCATTTTGAGTCTTAAAATCTCCCGAATAGGTATTAATGCCTCACCCACCTCAAGTTCTTCCCTACATAAATTGAAAGATCGAAATCGTTGTTAGTTATAAAAGCAATACTACGAAGATTGTTATCATTCGCTTGAGTGCTATTATTCGCACGACAACCTGTAAGCTACCTAATAAATACCTTTCTGCTTTTGATTGGTTTTGACTCTTTTATGGCCAGCAATGGTCTTGCTCTTATCTTTTTCCATATAATTAGTTTTCTAGCTTTTCTTATACAGGAGGATACCTGCTAAAAGTAGCAAAGCTGTGAGCATCGCTGAGAATATTTTCGCTGTCAAATTATGCCATATGTTCGAGAACATTTGAGTAAAAGTCGCTACTATTATTAAAAAAATTTATATGATACATTAAAAAAAATGGTCGACAAAAAATTGTATTGACAACTCTCCAAGACTGTCAAATTTGAAGTAACAATTGGCAGTGGAACCAAAATAACAGCCAAAAGGAAGTGAATTGAAACACAAAGCATAAATCCAGTCATTTGTCAGTTTATATTTTTTGACAGTCAGTCGTGGAAAGTGGTCGATACATTTTGTTTACAAATGTACGTACGTTATTTTTTATAGTAACAGTTCCAGCTTTAAGCAATTAAATTTATTGAAGCATAGTTGATCAATTTTAAGGGTTTAACTAAAAAAAAAACTACACTAGTACAATCAAATGACCTTGTCACCATTCTGATTTAGACAGATAAATTTTACGAAACTACTAGTAAGTAGGTTTCTTATATGCAATCAGATAATGTTAACAAATCAAATAGGGAACACTCAAAACATAATAGTTTAAGTCGACTCGACATGTCATAATGTCTGGACTAGATTTTTTTAACGTAAAAACTGATTGGGCGCCAACGTCACTTTAACTTCATCAGTCATCAATCGAAATGTCAATTAGTAGTCAAAATCGTGTCTAGATTTGACAGCTACACTCAAAAAACTACAATTAAAGAACTGTTATCGTGGTCAACCTTCTGTCAAACGAACTAGAGTTTTGAACATCCCTATTATTTCCTAAAAGTGCCATTTTTTTAAAAATCGATAGATACTCAACGCTCTCCCTAAAATACGACCTTTTTGAATATGAGGACATTCGGATGTCTAGTTTAGTTAGTCTGACAGCTGACTGACTTGATGTGTATCAGATTTTTTAGGCCCAGATTGATTACGTAAAAACATTTTGAAGTTGAAGTTTACAGAGGAAAGCCGGCAAATTTAGTCAGGAAAATCCTGCCTGCATAATCAGTTGACATATCGAAGTTAGTTTTTTTGACTTAGTTTTTAGTTTTGACATATGCAGTGATACCACCACACAATTTTTTATATAAGAATTTTTGTTAAGTAGTTAACAATGCAAACATCACCATTGTTGGCAAATTGGTACCGTAGTCTTATAAGTTTGACAGCGCTGGTTGTGGTCATATGACAGTTAGCCATGTAGTCATACAAGAATTGACAGTCAGAGAACTCTAACTTTAATAATTCTTCTCCCAATAATCTTTATGATTGCTGAGGTTAGATAACTTTAAAGGCATCTAAATTAATATCAAAACGACCACACTTGAGCTAATTTGCGCCAGACGTCAATGCAAGAATATCTCGTTCGCTAGTTTTGAGTACTCATGTTTTATGGTCGTAAGGTTGCTACTTCTTTCGCCCATTTGCATGCGTAATCTAATCTTTTGTATGTTTAAAAATAATTCTTTGTATTATCGTAACTCGCTTACATGGTCAATCTGCTAAGTGGAACAGCTGCAGCAAGTGTTAATACAATCTAATCGGCACTCGAACAGTAGCGATAAGCTATAAGACGCGTACCTCTATACGAATATCAAGGTTGACCAACTTTTTGTTAAAAACTGCTACAAAGTTTAGGATAAAGGGACGTGGGTTGCATTAAAATTGTACTGCTAACAGGGACGGCATAAATAATAATTTCCAACCATGGACAGCTCATCCACAAGACAAACAAACCGTGAAATATCTCACAGTAGTTCATTTTTGTGGATGAGTTGTATACAAAATTGAATACAAAAATCGTAGGGCGAAAAAATGACCACCAACTCACCGCAAGCACTCGTCCAGTGTGTTCAAATAGTTGACCCTTAGACCATCTATTTCGTAGTCAATGTCAAGCTCCTCGATATCATTGCCAAAGTATCCGAAAATCGATTGCACAATACACTTTTGGATAGTTGGCTTCTCACCGGGATACAGTACTGGAGCGTAACAAATCTTATCCAATCCAGCACCTTCAGCCATGCCGATAGCTTCAACTTGCTGTTGCAGCTTAAACACCTCGCGCAGAAACTCCTTCTCAAAGGCCGGCCCAAACGTTACCTCTCCAGCTGGCATTGTGTGATTGATCTTCAAAAGGAAGTACACGTAAATGAGCGTAAAGAAAGTAAAAAAAAATGTGAGTCCTTACATAGTCCCTATTGGTGGGTTTGATGAACAACTGATTGGTCCTGTAGAACGGTCCGAAATGACTGTCAAAGTAGTTCTTGTCAATGCGTGTCGCGCTGCCTTCACCCGCCCACAGTTCAATGGGATCCGTCGTCACTTTCATGTATCGCACCCCGAAGGCCAGAATGCCAATAGCCCAGGAACAAAGAGCCAACACAAGGACCGGATGAAGGGCGCAAAACGTCCCCCAGCTGCGGAAAACCTTATACAGGAAACGATTCGTAAATGCAAAGCCGCCACAGATTTTGGGCAGCTTCAAGCTCCATCGGCAACAGTCCGAAGCTCCTACGAATATAAGTCCGATAATGGCGATGCCAAGCACAATCGCCACTATAAACGTAACGCCGTTCAACCCACAAATTTTGAAGCCCTCATTATCGCCCTGCGGCGGATCACCTATCGGGCACGATTCGGCACAATCCACGCAGGAACACTTGTGCGAACCAGGATACGCACTGCCGCAATTCTGCGCCGGTCCATTGTACCGCACCTCTGGCTCATTTAGGAACTTGTAGTTTATCGGAAACGGAACATACTCGTTAGAGCCGTCGCCCATGAAATAGTACCACCGTTGGTGGGTGCACGTAGTCGCGTCATACATTCCGCAGGCCAAATCCATTGAAGGACGGCCTGTACCCGTGTGAATGATATTCTTGCAGCTGTCGTAGATCTTCTCGACGAACCCGTCATCGATCATGTAGTCGATGGCTGTGACATACGCCTTGGTGTCGTCCGGATATGGAACAAGGAAGTCGGATGAGTTTTGGGCGCAGGTCATCGCGCATATGGTGAGGCCCATGTTTAGCGAACATGTGGGGCAACGACCGTAGATCCCATCCGCTTGAGACATTCCATTATCCATTTCATAGATCTGGTCAATATCGCAGCAGAGCTTCAACGGTTCTTTGATTGAATTGGAGGTTAATTCCTGGTTGTCAGGGTTGACAGTTGTCAAGACTTACCATCGTCATCGCCGTTAGTGTATTCCTGATAGAGAGATGGACACCGCCGTTTGAAGATCTCGCGGGCACCTGCGTGCTCCAGGGCTAGCGGCTCGGTGGTATTGTAATTATTGAGCCAGTGGCCGCCCTCCAAGTGATGCTGGCCATACCAAATACAAGTTGCACTGATGGACCAACAGCTGAAGCCCAAGAAAAACAAAACAGCCAACAGAACTGTTTGGAAGGAATTGATGGTTCAGGTTAGTGGTGTTGGAAAGTCCTTTCGTAATCCTTACCTTTCATGTTGAAATCGTAGAACCGCCGCGCCGTAAATATATCCACACCGGTCGTCAACACTTTCAAGACTGAAATAGCTGCGGGTCTTCGTATTGCCAGTCTGGGAAGGTGGCAAGCTTATTGGGAGAGATTTCTCATATCGACACGTTGATAAGATTTAGTGCCTCGATTAACACCTGTGTGGGTTGGTAATTCGATTGAAAGGATAAACGTGTAGATTGCATTTTATTTCGCTCAACTGTGCTGGTTTGCGGCGTGTTACTCATTCGATTACCTACACTCTGGCCAATGGTGATAAGAACAAAACAACAGAATTCACCGTCGCAGATTGACGGACTATTGGGCTGTTATCGAGCGAGTTAATCGGCTTATTCGAGCAATTAGCTTCTTTGTTTATGACGTGGCATTATCGGAGCGTATAGCATGTAAGATGGTCACAGCGATGTAAAAGGACGCAGTTGAAGGTACCAGAGCCTGAAACAACTGGACGTGTTTTATATACCAAAAGAAACAGCAAAAAGGATATTTATAGACATTAATCTTTAAGCCTTCCGTTTAATGCAACTTAAGTCCAACCCAACCATCTTTTTCCACCCACCCCTTCAACGGTGTTCCCCTAAGAGTTAGAATAGAAAACTTAAGATGTAGGCCGAGGGATATTTGCATTTTCTTAACAGTTGTTTGTGTCGACAATTTGAGGCGCTGGATGATACAGTCTGTACCCTTGCCCATTCTGAATAAATAAATTTGGATATCCGCTTTATTTACGGTGCAGTGGCAGCACCTTCTCTCTCTTCAAATTCTTAGCGGTATGAAGGCAAGCTAGTCATCTATTACATTTGAAATTTATGTTGGCACCTTGTTGATGTAGATGAGTCAATAAAACTATGCGTACTTAGTACAAATTATTCAAATCATGAAAATATATGAACAGAACACTATCCTCTGAACCGAACATGTTCGGATCGATCTCAGCTATTTATGAAAGACATTTTAGCACTAGCTGTCACTTGGTATAAAAATACAGCACAGACTGTACATTCTATTTTATTTTTTTAGTTTTCTATATATCCTCTTTGCTTTTCTACTACATTTTTTAAGATCTTTCGTTTTTTGCACCAGCATTCGCATAATTGTCAAAGTATGTTGAGCTCATATTTATAACTTATGCTCTGAGCGAAAAAATAAACACAAATCTAGAGTGTTGAAGTCAGTCAGAAGTCAGAGCTGAAACTCTTTTTGACAATTCGGGTTCTGCTAGGAAAAATTTTCAGATTTGGGAAAGAAAATGTCGAAAACATCGATTCTCCTCCAATAACCCGCTGTCTCACGGTGACACGGGTGCATTCCTTTTCATTTGCATTAAGTAGTTCTTCCATGCAATATGTCAAATGTCAAGTAGTACCTACTGAAAGCTGTCAAAAAGTTGGTGGGAAATTACACCTTGTTTGACAACCATTTTAAATGTAACTATTTATTTCTTTGAAAGCCTTCTTCATTTTTTATGTAGATATATCTTCTTATAAAATGTTTATAGCTCTTAATCCTAATCGCATTAATGTCATTGCGTATGTGTACATAGTAACCAAGAAGGTACCTAAGTAAAACAAAGTAAATATCTAATCAGTATATTGATTGAAGACTTTCGATTGATTAGAGAATCTATTATGTTTTGCTTTTATTTTCTTGTCTCAAGAATGTTATAAAAAAGCAGGTGTTTATAAGTATTATCCCTGTTAATTTTGTTCACGATAAGAAATAGCGAATCATATGGACAATTGGACACCTGCTAAAAGAAGTTATCGAGCAGAATAATTGCCTTATTGGCAGGTTATCAGTATTCCATTGATCCAACATCTTGAAGTAGGTGTTATTACAAACTTTTTGTGGGAAAAAAATAAGTGTCATTGATGGAAACGGTTGCAGGTGCGAATACGAGTTGTAAATGTTATTAAGTTTATGTTGGGACAATGTACTCGGGTACTACCAACCCACTGCTCTATTTTGTCTGTCATCGTTTTATTAATTGCTGCCTAAGTTGCTGTTAACATTGCAATCTGTTTTTAATCGGATCGTGTACGACATTGATCGCAATCTAAATGATTGTCAATTCAACTTGAAGTTAATTTTTATGATTTTAATTGCTAACATGAAAAACTATCGTAGGTAGAAATTTCGGTATCGATTGGTGAAGCAGCCAGGAATATACTTTGCTAGAAAGTATAGCAATTCCTAGGTAGGTATATAAGAGGATTACATTTTTTTAGGGACATAATTTTAATACAGCAGTCCTTAGTCCACTCAAAATTATTTAACTTTATCTACTTATATGCATAAGCCGCATAAGTAAGATGTTGGATAGCTTTTAAAGCAGGTCTAATTGAAGAACTCTCCAACGAAATTTGACCTTTACAATTAGCTTAGATTAATAACTAAATTACACTTGTAACTTATAAGTGTAAGCAAATAATCTTCTTTTGAAGATAAGGACAAGATATCGCACAAGTTCTTTGCTGACACATGCCTACATATTCTCCATACCTACATTTTTTTTTCTGTGAAAGTGTGATGGTGCGTTAAAAGTAAGTGCTTTTCAGTTGCTTTAAGTGGGGACGTTCAAGTATCTAGTTTAGTAAGTCTGACAGCTGACTGACTTGATGTATCTCAGTTTTGATTGGTCTAGATCGGTCACATGGGCAGCTGTGTCAGTTGACATTTATGGAGGGGTAGCCGACGAATCTAGTCAAGAAATTCGTGACTGAGTACTAAGTTGACAGTTCGCATATGTGGCTGACGTAGGAAAAGTGACGTTCCCGACCATTCTAGTTTTTGCGTTCAGGTTACATCTCTTCCAGACCAATCTAGTCGACTTAAGATAACTAAGTTTTTGAATGTGCCCAGTTTTTCTTAAAAACTAGTGACACATAAACTTCCATAAATATAATGTTATAAAGATTGACATATCATCATGATATAGTCATTCGGAAAGGAGCAATCTCATAAAATAACTTAAATAGATGCGCAAAAACAGAAGGTACCTATATGTATATAAATCCCTTGTTGGGTCCCACCAAACGACTAGCCAAACGTCATTACAAGAAAAACGACTACTGAACTGGCCCTCACTGTAGCGTAATTGTACCAATTAATATGTACCCTCCTCCCACGGCTTGTACCTACATATCTAAGTTCCGCACATCTCGAACGTGGACTAACATTGGTCAATGCATACCTACCTCCAATAAAAATATACCTGCCTACCTTTATAAATGTACCTTGGTAAATTTCAAACTTAAACCGTCACCAAATAACGGTTCGACGCTCTACGAACGCAACCAAGCATTTGTATAGTTTTTCCGGTATCCAAATAAAACCCCATAAATGTAAAAATGTCAGCTGTCATCACACAGCTGATTCAAGTGACAGATATCGCAAAAAAAAACTTCCACTCTTCAATTAAATTCGGAAGCCGAACGAGTTACGTGTTCCTTTTGTTTTAACATAATTTTTTTCTTCTATTTTGTTCATTGTTTTGATTTATCTTTTATTCACTCCCTGTCCCCGCTAACAACCGACTGGTAGATCTTGTTTTTCCATTCCATTAGTGTATGTATTTCCTCAATGTTTACACGCGTATTGTGTTAATTGAATTTTAAACTGAAGTGCTGATTAAATCTGAAATACCTACATAATTCAATTTCCTGTCTTTAAGTCGTCCAACTGCACAGTTGCAATGACACAATCCAGCTGTAGAATTTCAAGAACTTAATATTTTCTGTTGTCGCGCGTCTGGAAAATGCGCCGCCAAGGTGTGGACAATTGTGTGTTCACAATTGACACTGAAGACCCAGATCGTATTGATGTCGTTACTGCATCCTCCTCCCACAGCGATCTCAACTCGACTGGTAGTCTCAACTTTTTAACCGGTTCTAGGACGAATTATCGTTTCACCAACCCAGACAATGTGGAGGAGGCGGCGAGAATACAATCCCCAACTAATATGGCAAGTTTGCTATTTGTTGCAACAGAATTTCAAGATGATGTAACACAAATTGTGCTATTGTAGGTCCGTCGATGGTCGCAGAACATTTCCAAAATCGGCAAAGGAAAGGCGACAATTCGAGACAAGACCATCTATAGGCTGCCATCGCGTAAGGTGTTTGCTGTCGAGGGAAAGCTACTCTCCTCGTCGAACTGTGAAGCGGAGATTGAACAACTGGTAGAGGAAATCGAACAGCATGACTACCTAATGCAGGACACTGCTGTTGGCAAACAAATAAGAATGTAAGTTAGGCATCTTATCTTGTAATTGAAAAATACTAACATGATGTGTTGTTAGTGACACGATTCGAGCCCTTCCACAGCCGCTATCGACAAAACGTCGCCTCAAAGATAAACTCTCTATCTCGGTGACGCAACATGCAACCGGCGAACGAGTGCAAATGACAAAGCGATTGAAGAACTTCCTCGTGCACTGTTGCCTGAAGATCTGGGCGCTGTTGGGAAATATTTTTAGTGGTATTGAGATTTGGTACGATGCGATGAAAACAATTGAAGGCCACTTTGGCTGCAGCGTGGGAACATACTTTAAGTTCCTTCGCTGGCTGTTTGTGCTGAATGCTATTATGTTTACTTTGACCTTTGCGTTCATAACGCTGCCGCAAATTTTATATGAAGCATTTGGCGTTGACAGCAATAGTGTATTGGAACTCGGAACAGGACAGAACGAGGTTGTGGAATGGAAATTTTTTGATATCTTGACTGGAGAGGTGAGTGCTAGACTATGAAGGAATGAAAACCAACTTAGCTTTTTGTTTTAGGGCTTTTTAAAGACTTCACTGCTCTTTTACGGGGCGTATACTAATATGACTTTCGCCCTTGGGACGCCTCATAGCTACAGTCTTCCACATGCGTACTATATGACGATGCTGCTCATCTATCTCTGCACATTTGTTGTGATCTCATCGAGGTAAGTTTCTATATTACGTTAGCGCTGTGTCTGGTGAAGGCTCCCTTACAAAAATCCTTATACTCTTTCAACAGCATGGCACGTTCATATCGCAAAAGCTTTATCGAATCGTCGGGCGGCATTCGCAGCATGTACACGCACAAAATCTTCTGTTCCTGGGACTTTGGAATCTCACATAGTAAAGCGGCCAGTCTGAAGCATGGCTCCATCTACAATGAGTTGAAAGAAGTCCTCAACGAATTGGACGATTCCAAGGAACACGTTCCTAGGCTTTGGAAGATATGGATCTTTTGCGCGCAAATTGCTGCCCATCTTCTGGTGGTCGCTCTGATTGCCGGATTGGGCACAGCAATTTGGATTCTTCTAAAGGTAATGCAAAAGGGATCTACCATCAGCCCTAAACAAATTTTTTTCAGTTCTACGGCGAAGCGAAAGTAACATCTCCGTGGACATCGATGTACGTCGCTACTGTCGTGAATGTGTCGATGCTTGTTTTGCAGGCTTTCTTTTCGTGGATAGGAAAGTGAGTGGCAACAGTCTAAGCCGTGTTTCGTTTGTTTTCTAATAGGTCAATCTGACTCTTTTAGAATGGAGGACTATAGATCTCCAAGGAGGACATTGCACGTAACTCTAATACGAACGTTTCTCCTCGAAGCAGTTATCATTGGAGTGCTGGTCTTCTTTTGGCTGAACAAGAACTACAAAGGGGTAAGTGAAGTACGACTTTAGTGTTTCTGTAAATGATTGCTCTAACTCCGGTTGCAGTGCTGGGAGACCTCCATCGGGCAAGAGATCTATCGCTTGATCATCTCAGACTTCTTTATCAATATAATCTTCCTGCCGCTGATCGATGTCTTCCGTGTAACGGTGATCACGTAAGTTGTTCTCTTTGCACTGAATACATATCACAAATACATTTGCTTTTTTTCAGACGCCATTGGCCAAAAGTTGAGAAGCCCAGCTTTGACATATCACAAAACAGCCTCGGCTTGGTTTTCAATCAAACTCTTCTCTGGGTGGGCCTTCTGTTTTCGCCACTTCTTGCCTTAGTGTTGGTCATAAAAATGGCGCTCACGTTCTACATAAAGAAAACAATTCTAATCTACCTCTGCAAGTCGCCCAAGCACACGTGGCGTTCGGCGCAAACTCAAACCCTCTACCTAGTCTTTACGTTCCTATCGCTGTTGGGTGTGATAATAACCCTGGGCTATATCATGACCCAGGTGCCTGTGAGCCCAAAATGCGGTCCCTTCCGTGACTATGACTTTATGTTTCAAATCTTTATCGACGGAGTGCTCAAGCTACGGCAGCATCACTGGGTATGGCGAGCCCTCATGACTCTAATACGACCGGCTGTCGTTGGTGGCATACTGCTCACCATGATGGTGATCGTGTACTATTTGCGATCGAAATCCCAGGCACGGGGCATCATGGTTAAACTGCTGAAGGATATGCTCTACCTGGAAGCCAAGGACAAGGAGTTTTTGCTAATGAACATCACTAAAATAACCAAAGATCGTGACTGGATGTTCGAGGAGGAAGATCGCAACAGCAAAGAGCCAGAGGATGATGACAGAATCGAAGCGGATCAGTTTGCCGAGTCATGTTCGACTTGGAAATATGAACGACATGGACCGAGGAACCGAAGCAGAGGTAGTCGTAGTAGTGATAGTACAACTGGTGGTACAGATGAGTTGACACCTTCGAATGAGGAAACTTCAAGGAACAAGGACACGTAGCTAGCTGTCTCCTGCAAATTTTTTTCGCAATAATTTATCCGCTATTATTTTATTCTGTTTTTATTTGGAATGCACTCTAAGTGCCAACAAAAATGCTATATGTAGTTAAATTTATTTTTAAGATGATGTAGATGAATATTGAAGGAAAGAAAACTTAAAACTATTACATAGCGTTGGCTAATAAATTATTTTATTTATTTACATCAAGTTGTTACATTTTTTTGATCGAATAGTGGGGTATTTTTTATTGACAATAGGAATACTATCGGATCATTGTCTTTTGAGGTAACATGCCAGGAGATTAGGCTTAACAAACACGGATGCAGGTAGGTATTGTGAGGACTTACATGTCGCGGAGGATGTTACTCATATTCTTGAAATACCTTGGAAGGAACTTCTTCGATAATTTGGAGGAAGTTGGTTTCGCAAACGCTATTGAATCCATCTTTATGTTCTGCAGGGAAATTAAGTGCTTTGGCGAATTGGTTTAGGTTATTGACCGTAAAGGTTCCTATAGGGATGGCGATGGGCCCAATATGGTGTCTGGTCCTTGTGATGAACTCACACCCAACCTTTATTTTTGTATAAGTGTGCATATGACGGGTAGTTTGCATTAGTTCCTTACTTCCTTTACTTTAAACAGCTGTAAGAAAATCGTGGGATGCACCTACTAGGTATTTCGAAACAGAAATTAACGTCTTCTTCTTGAGCTTGAGGGCATTTCTATCATAAACTAATGTCGTTTTCCATTGGGACAAAAAATCAATCTTTTTTTTGATCTAGATCACTTTTCATTTTCCATTGGGCAAAAAAAATCAATCTTTTTTCAATTCGGAGCACTTTTTGCAGATCTCGATATTTTTTCAGATCTAAACATACTGCCACTATCACCAATACACTTTGCACAGCTGTTTTACGTCAGTTTAGGAAGTTTGTTTTCAAAACAATTGTGCAAAGTTTCGTGAAAACCCAAATAAAGAAATAAAAGCCATGGATAACTGGGACATCAATAAATTATTTTATTACTCGTCGACTTCTCCAACCGAATCATCTCATTTTCCACCCAAACTATTCCATTTTTATCTACAAAAGGGGTAAATTGTTCAAATTGATATCCATATTTGCGATTTTTCCATAAATGAATGCAATAGGAACAGCTGATAATGCTGTCAAATAAAGCACTAATACATTTACAAAAGCAGAGCAATTTCGTTGCATGTTCCATTTGCCGGGTAAAATCTGAGATCTGAAAAAGAGTTCTAGTGGTCCCAATGGAAGAAAGTTGCGTAGGTACCAGCTATCAAAACAGTAGCTCACAAAACTGTTATACAGTCGAAACTAGATTAACCGGGACGTTATACCTATTAACCGTAGTTGCAATTGCTTGCCAAA
Source organism: Cheilosia pagana (assembly GCA_936431705.1). Taxonomy (NCBI): domain Eukaryota; kingdom Metazoa; phylum Arthropoda; class Insecta; order Diptera; family Syrphidae; genus Cheilosia; species Cheilosia pagana. Next base: position 57,954,221 of record OW386168.1, on the reverse strand, counting down.
AATTCTTCTTTGCTGTGCTTTTCTGAGATAGAAGCTCAAAAAACAGACCATTAGATAATACCTTAAAACTAACTAACCAGCTATCCGTTAAATCGAGTTTTGAAGACAAAATCTGTTAACCGATACTATTACTACGATTATTCATTTCGTTTAATTAAGTTTAGATTCTAGTCTGCTTATTCTAATGCAAAAATTGCCGGAAAATAGGTGAACATCTTCTCGCATAAACGAGTTCAATATGTGGGTAGGTACTGTAAAACAGACTGTCAGTTTCTTCTGTCAAATATCTATTTAAGAGAACATGCAGAAAAGAATTCTCATTTCTCAATATTTTACTAGGGCTACCATATGCCCTTATTGGAAAAATCTAAAGACTTTTTTTTTTTAAAGAAAAATTATTATTTAAAGCTTTCTAATACATTTTTACAATCTACCGCAGAGATACTTGCTTTTAGTGAACTTCTTCTTGCTTCATTTGTGCAATAATCATTTGCTGCATCCAAAAGTTAACCTACAATAAATGGGCACATTCAAAAACTAAGTTATTTTAAGTCGAGTAGATTGGTCGGGAATAGATGTAACCTAAACGCAAAAACTAGGTTGGTCGGGAACGTCACTTTTCCTACGTCAGCCACATTTGCGAACTGTCAACTTTGTACTCAGTCACGAATTTCTTGACTAGATTCGTCGGCTATTCCTCCATAAACATCACCTGAAACAGCTGCCCATGTGACCGATCTAGGCCAATAAAAACTGATATCTATCAAGTCAGTCAGCTGTCAGACTTACTACACTAGATACTTGAACGTCCCCAATCTCAATCAGAAAACTGGTTCGTTTCATATCAGCTGTTAAGCTGTCATTAACTTTGTTTTCCCTCTAATTTGAGAGTGATATCGGTTTCGGTTCGCATTTTGTTGTGGGAAACAGATGACATGGCAATCATAAAGCCGGCCAAAATACATCAAGTTGATATTCTCTTCTCTTATGTCAATGCAATAAAAAAATACCATTCTCTTTAGGCCAATCTATATGCGCTGCGCAGCGCTCAAAAGTCAAAACAAACCAAAAACATTCGACAGACGACCGACCGACCAACCAAACAAAAGCAAATTCTGAAAATCCATTTCCATTGTGCTGGCAATTTTGTTCTGTTCTCTCTTTACCACTTCCAAAACCAGTGGCGGATAAAGGCAGGGGCAGTGCTTTTTCGTCTGTCAAGTTAAATCGTTTGCAACAGCAATGGGAGACGCACTATTCCTCAATTATTAGAAACAAAAAAAACAAGGAACAATAATTGTTTTAATCAAAACAAAATAAATAATTTTATATACAGTACGAAACGCACAATCAACGCATTTAATAAGAAAAGTGATTCCAAAACCCAAGAAAAGTGAAAGAAAGCACAAATAAAAAAAAATTCTGCGGTGCGGAATTTAGGTCAAAACAAAAGGAAACAAGAAGACAAAAAAAAAAGTGAAGTACATTATAGTGAAAAGTGGAAAATCATCCCCGAAAAAAACGACAAAAAAAACTATTCCACAACGGCGGATCCGACTATGCAAAGTTACTCCGATGCGCTAAGCGTTAAGGGGTCTAGAAGTTTTGCATTCGATATCGATATGGAAATGGACATGGATGATAGCAGGTCTTTGGCAGGTGAGTAAAGTCTAGAGCGTGTATTTTTCATAGAGCGACACGTCCTTAAACTACCTAAATCTTTGAGGATGACACGACGAATATAGGAATGACGCATTACTATTGAGCATCCAAGTCATTGAAAGTTATACAAAAGGGTGGTATTGTGTCAATAAAATGCAACATCCAATTTCTTGTTTCTATGATTAATGCTGGATGTTTCCCATGGATTTTCCTAGAATCCCCCCCCCCCCCTTTTTTTTTGATGCATTCAAGCTCCTGCACCCTCATCACACTCATCGCAATGAATGGTAAATCTTTGAGTGGGTGGTAGCCGGTAGGTCACTGCAAAGCTTTAAGCTTTCAAATTACAAGTCTTTGTAAAATATTTGCACAGCCGGTGATGGTTTTCTGCTTGCTATTGTTGTTGATTGTTTCGCGTTGAATTTAATGGAAATGTTATCGAATTATTATATCAGAACGTAGATCCGGTTAAGTAAATTGGAGATAATCGCCTTAATAATCATTACGGTCATTATGGCTTATTAGACTAAGTGCATAAAGATACGTAGACAGTCGTTAAAAATACCGACTGTACGTTTTTCCCTTGCAGTGATTCAGAATTAGCCGTCTGTTTTTATTTTCAATACCTAGGAAGGTACCTACCTACCATAATGAAAACGAAACTCATTACGTTCTTATGTAGTAGGTAGGTACCTACCCACTTATTATTGCATTGAGTACCTAGATATCGTTTGATGTTGCAGCTAATAACATGATTTCTCTTGATCACAATTGCACTCATAAGAACCCAAGTATGTAAGTAGATAGATATAATTTATTGTTCCGATGACAAGGTCATAATCTAGATTAGATGAACATAAATTAAAGCATTTTTTAGAAATCTCTGCAGGAACATAAATTCCGGTTGTAGACATTTTGTGTGTACGTTATTATTGATCGAACTGTGTCATATCGCTTCGTACATTAGACGCTAAGTCCACCTCAGTCCTCACTTTATATCGAAATCCCCAATTTCGTTTTCTCCGAAACTTCATATCCTTGTATACCTATCAAAAGTCAAACTATACTGAAACCCCGCACTTTGGCCGATTAACAGTAACTTGCCTACGAGCTATTTTTTTACAGGTCGTTAAAGATTAGGTACGTTAGTATATTGTTACATAGAAATTCGTATTGACAAATATCACGTCACGTTACTTCAAAAACATCATTTTACTATACTGTAGCACCTAATACCTACTTTTGGGACAGTACATTTCAACTTGTACGCAGTTACTTGCACATTTGCCAAAGGTGTGATGTGATTCTCAGTTTGCCTTGCCTCTGTATCATCTGTCAAAACAATAAGACTAGGTATGTTCCTTTACTTTTAAATCTTACGAATTTTTACGAATTCTTAAGCATTTTACTCAATTGTCGTTCCTTTACTCGAAAAATTCGTAAAAGAGAGCGGCTTCGAGAGAGCAAGATATTTCCCCTCTTACTAGTTTTTACTCAACAAATTTCTTTGCGTAAGAATTGAAACATCTGTCAGTTGCCTGAAAATTTACAGCTGATTTGAATTTGTTGTTCTATTTAGCATTTGGGTGGATTGCATTTGCATTTGTGTTTTGCACAGATTATTACAAAAGCGTTCCTTAACTTTTGCGTAAGTTTCAAGTTGATGGAGGGTAAATCTAACTATTGGAACTTTAGTTGTCCTAATCTAGATTTTGCGTTCAGGGTCCAGACAAATCTTGCCGACTTAAGATAACAAGATTTTTTAATGCGTTCTTATTCGCTCTATCCATCGAAGGCAAGTTGTAAAATTACGCCTTCGAGACAATTTTGAGTTTCTACGGTAAGAATAAAGTTCGTTACGTGACGAGCGGTCTCAGGTTCAATCCCCGGAAAATTAAAAATTACATCTTAAGGTAGAGAGTAACAAAGTCCTGGAAAAGCTTCCCATTTCAACCGTTCTTACTTAAAAAAAAATGTTTGGATCCCTATAAAAGCTCATACAAATGAACCTGCGGCGCCAACTATTTATTTATACGTAATAAGCTGCCGCTCGAGACTGCCGGCATTTTTATTAATTTCATTACTTCTGGTTTAACGAACTATGCCACGTTCACCGAATGGGACCAAGCATAAAATTGCCGTTAAATTAACACCAAACTGCCCATGTGTTGGCTTCTCATCTCTGAAAAAAGTATACATGTTCGCTACGCAGTTATCTGTAGCGCACCTTATCATGAACTTGCTATATTTAGACAGACGAAGTGACTACCGACTGACGTTATCACCTTTTATTTGTTGCCCCCTTCGACCTTATCAGCAATGGAGCCGTCAATCACTCAACTCATAACGACAAACTCCAGGGGATATCACAATACGAAAATTCCGTCTAATTTATTTCATCAATACAAAAGCCAAATGGTTATCGTCCAAAACCCCGAGACGTAGACAATCATTAATTTTGTTGGATGCGAACAATGAATAGTATTATGTCTCCAACTGTATGACTCATTGTGGCCATGCTGCACGGATGCAGACAGTAAATCCTCCATTACCATGGGTAGTTTTAAGTTTGGCTGTCATCCAATGGCACGTCATGGAAACGGCCAAGCTCATAAGTTTTCGTTTTATGCCAACACATGGATGATAGGGGCAATTCATGTCACCGTCATCCACCACTTAAATTCGCAATTGTATTTCAGCAAAACGTCAAAGTCCATGTCCTAAACTTTGTTTGCTGCCAAACAAAGACCGACACCGATTGTGAAATGTGTCGCTCTTGGTCTTGACTCCAAAAGTATTTACCTAAGCGAATTTATTTATTTTGTATGCTTGTTCTTTGTTTGTTTAGTTGCTCTTTGTCTGACACATTATCTACCGGCAAAAAATAATGAAAACAAAATAACCAATTATTTTCGTATACATAGCTATCTAGCGTCGAATATGAATTTAAGTGGAGAGACTTCTCGTCAGTAACCAGAAGAGGAATAAAAATAACTTTGAAATAAATAAATTTCGGCAGACAACAAGAAGAGCTTCTGCTTGGGGTGTGTACTGTGCATACAGATTAAAAAAAAACTGGAATGGAATGCAAACAATGGCTTATAGAATGTGTTTCCACATTTTTATGCGGTAACCTTAATTAAGGAGCCGACTGTGTACAGTACAAGGTCAGTGAATAGAGAAAGGAGTGTATTTTTTTTGAGAACCTGTTGTGATGTCATACGCCTTTCTTATTGTCAAATAGATAACAAGAAGAAAAAGAAGTTCTTTAGATAGAGCAAACGATCGGTTGTTATTTAATTAATTCCGTACTGTAATTAAAGGAGTATGTAAAACTGTAACAAGCTAGGTTTGACAGATTGAGATAAGGTAGAAAATACTACATGTCAAGGTCAAGGCTACAAAAGAGTCCTGATTAAAACATGCAAGAGAACAGTGTAGTTGAGTCGCAGTCGGTGAAAACCATTTCTGTTTGCGTAACGATACATTGGCTGGGCTCATCACCAGACGGTCAATATTTTTGATTTATAGATTAAATACTCGTTAGAGTACTAGTAGCAGTTCGCAACCAAGACATTGTTAGATGCTACCGAAGTTTACCCAAAAAAAGTCAGGCCAGCCAATCCTCTACAGAAACATGTAGAAATAACGAATTAGATAATATTTATCACAGCTGAGATTATACAGAAAACATTTCTGCAGACTCATGTCTAAGATTTTGTCTTTTAAATGTGTTAATCTTAGCATCGTTGTCCGGTCCACAAAAAGAGGTACAAGGTACAGAGTAAGGTATGGCTTGAGATATATTACACAGAGGTTTGAATTCAACTTAACTCTTTAGCCAGCATTTACCAAGCATTATAACAATTTGTACCTACCTATTTCTACGACTTGTTTAATAGGAACCTACATTTTATAAAATTATATCCAATATCTATTTAAAAGCTTGTTCAACCTTCTTTAATAACATAAATCATGTCTTTGCAAACAGATTTTTATAAAAGATAAGTGCTCACGCTTATCATCCATAAATATACGGCCCTCCACCCAACTTCATAGATAAGATATCTACAATATTTTGATTTATCCCATTTATGCATCAGTCACAAAAGGAGAGGCACTAAATTGACCAATTCATAAATCGTTCATTAAGCCCTTATCAAAATGGAGTAGGTGTACGATAACAATCGCCCAGCTGTCTACGCCATGCTTCTTTCATAAATAATAATTAATTATCAACCCATAAAGTACTCTACAAAGAAGGACCCATTTCTATTTTGTTCTCTTATCTTAAGAAGATATGAGATTCTTGAGCGTAGGGGAAACAAATTTTAAGATGTTTATATGCATGTCACATACATGCGTATGCCTCATATGCCCACAATGAAGGAAATTTTATCATTTGGAAAATGTCAACAAACGTTAATCATTTAATCATTTTATTTCTATCCACGAAAGAATTTCATCACATTTTTAATTTTTCGGTTAAACGCAGTTGTGAAATTCTTAATTAATACTATGTCGGTGAATCATTTACATTGACGCAATTAGATAAACCACAAAGTACTATTCCTACAATGATGAGGGTTGTAGTTTGTAGAACAAGACGAATTAGCTTTCAGCATGAATCCATAAAGAGAATGGCTTAGAATTACATATTTGTCGGTCTCTTTTCTGTTGCAAAGTGAGCAAGTTTTATCGCGACATTATTTTTAGATCTCAGATATTAATTTTGTTTTTTTGGACAATTTCTTTTTAATTAGGAGGTTGAGGCATTTATTTTTATCTCAAATGCTTGATAAACAAGAAGCGATGCGTGTTATATGACATACATTTTAAATTTTGTAACAAGTTTCCATTTACTAAAAAAAATAGTTAAAAGGGATTTATCTAAAGCAAGGCATATAGCTCGAGATTTATTAAAAATCGCGCATCTGTCATCGGGAGCAGTCCAAATACGGAAAAAAAGCGCGGACAGTCATTGTTCAATTTCTTAAATCTAAACTCCCAAAAGAAATTTATTAATCTTGTCAACTGAATATGTATTTCAAAAAATCCATCTTAAACTCAGCAGGAATGCATAAAATCTAACAGAGATATGCACTTGGCAACTTTAGAGGCTTTTTTTTATAGCTGGTTTGGTTTTGGCAACACTGGTTTTGACAGCTGACGTGTGTTTAGTACCTTGTGTCACTGTCAAACAGCTTCAGTTTGGTTTGCAATTTAACCATGGATCTTCTTACAAATGAACAACGCTTGCAAATTATTGAATTTTACTATCAAAATTCGTGCTCGGTTCGAAATGTTCATCGCGCGCTGCTTCCATTTTATGGACGAAGCTCATTTTTGGCTCAATGGGCACTTAAATAAGCAGAATTGTCGATTTTGGATTGAATATCAGCCAGAAGCATTGCAAGAGCTACCAATGCATCCAGAAAAAGTCACAGTTTGGTGCGGTTTATGGGCGGTGGCATCATTGGACCGTACTTCTTCAAAGATGATGCGAATCGCAGCGTTACTGTCAATGGTGAACGCTACCGAGCGATGATAACAAACTTTTTTTTGCCCGAAATGGAAGTTCTTGACTTGCATGATATGTGGTTTCGACAAGACGGTGCCACATGCCACACAGCACGCGAAACAATGGCGCAATTGCGAGGCGAGTTTGGTGAACAGTTAATTTCACGTTTCTGGCCGGTCAATTGGCCGCCTAGATCGTGCGATTTGACACCATTAGATTATTTTTTGTGGGGGTATGTCAAGGCTAATGTCTATAGGGACAAGCCCGCTTCGATTGACGCACTGGAAGCCAACATCCATGCATTCATTCGTGAGATACCGGCCGATATGTGTGAAAGAGTATGCTAAAATTGGACTCAGCGGATGGACTACCTGAGACGCAGCCGCGGTCAACATTTGCATGAAATTATCTTTAAACATTAAATTGCAAGGTTCAAACTATCGATTCAAATAAATATTTCATTCATTTTTTCGAATTTTTTGTGTTTTTTTTTTAAAAAAAAGTTCTAAACCTCTTAAAAAATCACCCGTTACTATACACATACACAACTCTATTTCCTTGACATAGCTCCTAACAAAATGGCATACAAGCTCTGGACAGGAGGAACAATCTGGTCTGTTCCATTACTTCTAAATCTTACGAATTTTTACGCATTTTACTCAATTTTCGTTCCTCAACTCGAAAAATTCGTAAAAGAGAGCGACTTCGAGAGAGGAAGGTAATTCCCCTCTTACTAGTTCTTACTCAACAAATTAATTTCTTTGCATAAGAATTAAAACAACTGTCAGTCGCCTGAAAATTGACAGGTGATTTGAATTTGTTGTTCTATTTGGCATTTTTGTGGGTTAACTATCGGCCATTTTTCACAGGCTACTACAAAAGCGTTCCTAAACTTTTGCAGAAGTTTCTCTCTCTGAGAGAGAATTCATCCCTCCACTGTCATTTTGACAGTCTTTTCCATTTTTACTACAAAAGTAAAGGAACAGACCTAATGCTGAATGCTGATGTGTGATGACAATCGAAAGAGCTGGACTAGCAGACAGCTGTCAGTGTCGGTGATGCATTGAGTAGCAGACTAATGTCGTTTTCCATTGGGCAAAAAGAAGCGTCCGGGAGAGTCCGGAATCGAAAAAATCACTTCTGAAACCGTTCCATTGGCACAAAAAATACTCTTCTGGTGATTCTGAGAAGAGAAATTCGCTTCTGGATTTGAAGTCAGAATCCACTCAAGAAGCACTAACACTAATGTAATTTGTGTATTTTGTACAAGTCAGCTGACAGCAGCCGTAGATTATTTTTTGGCATTTCACCAATACATTTGTGGATTCATCCAGAAGCATTTTTCTTGTTCCATTGGTTTTCAGAATGAGTGAATACCCGAGTGAAACCAATGGAAAACGATATAACTAGAGGTTTTTAAAAGAACCACTCGATTGTTTTCTTACAGTTAGCTATAAAAGTATTTAAATTTCACCATCGATGTAAACTTTGTTTTGTTTGGACAAGGAAAAAATCAGTCTCTTCATTATACGGCACTCGCACTTTGTAACGCAAAAATGCATTATGCTCGCTATTGCGATTGACTCATCAGCGGCTTCTAGACATGCATTGTGCCTTAAACCATATTAATTATCTTAATTGATGAAACGTCGTCAATCCCCATGACCACACAACAAGTCCCTATTTCGAACCCCGTTCCTCCTAAACAATTTTTCGTTTCACCTAAGTCGATGCACATTTCAAATCTAGGTATAAATAAAAATGAAATAGGTAAAACTAATTTTCTTTGAATTGAGACATCTCCTTACAGTTGGCAATTAAAAAACAATGTAGACCTATCATCCTACCCACCCACAATGAACTTGAACACAACATACGCATTCCTTGTTCTTGTTCAAGTCAAAGGAACGTACAGCGAACCTGATGTGTTATTGGCAAGAGAGTTCACTTTGTGGTTCTAGGACTAGAATACCGCGTATCTTAGCAATACTCGCAGCCAAGTTCTCAACTCGACTGCTCACGGTAAACAAAATCCATATGCTCGCCATTGTTTGGCTGTTTCGTGAGAACTTTTATTTTTAGATAAACCTACTAAGAGCATTTGTGTGTGTAAATTTGTATAGCAAATGTTTTGTTTACATTTGCACCCCCGCTGCACTCTATAGACCGTCTACGTCTATCCGATGCCGCTGTTGTGCCGGTAACGGCGCTCGAAATACCCTAACAACACGCGAATGCATTCAAAATAAAACGTCTCTCTCGCAAGCGATTGTTCTCTTGCTGTTGCTGTCAGTTTTTATCGAAAATACGATCGGTAAAGTACTTGCCCTGGCGAACAACACATTCGAGAAAAATTTGTAAAAATTTAATAAGTTTCTTTGATTAACGTAAATTACATATGAAAATAACTGCACTCAATGGCAGAAGTGTCAAACTGAACGTCACAGTAGTGGTAGTTGCACTTTGCGGCTTTTAATATTGTAGTTCGGCTGTTTGTGATTATGCAACTACAATTTCATTCGCAGAAATGCGAGAGCTGCTGTTCTTCGTTTTTTTTTGTAATAAAATTAATTGCAGCAATTGCAAAAAGTGACTTAAACCATAAATCGCGTGCTTTAAATAGATTTTGATCAAATGCCAAAGTGGCCGACAACTTGCGTAGTCAATTTGCGAAATAGGTCGAACGGTGGACACAAAAATGTGCAGTGCATTTCATTGAATTTATCGACAGTACCTATACCTACAGTTCTTCATGTGAAAGGTGTCAAATTTATTTCAAAGAATTCTTAGCTGTCGACATTTTTGACAGTCGGTCTCGCTAAATGATGGGTTGATTGCGATTTACTCGGGGCCGGGGATGAAAAATCGTTCGCTCGATGAGTAAAAGCCAGAAATAGTATATGGCGCGCCAAGAATATATTAATTGGCGAATTGCGTAGCTAAGATAGGTTGGTATAGGAGTTTTCTGGAATATTTTTCTTTTGCAGGCTCGTGGGCAATATGTATGAATGCGTGACGGGGGAAATTTGGTGGATTGCTAAGTGTCAGTTGATTGAGTAGTTATGGTCGTGGAAGGATTGGTTGACGTCGTTGTCTTATGATTACCAAAACGTCCTTATCATAACAGCTCCTTACATTGTGGATTGGTCGGTAACGTCACTTCTGCAGCCACAGCCACAGCCACATTATACTCAGTTGTCACTTATGAAAATCTGGACTAGATTTGTCGGCTACTCCTCCATAAACGTCAACTGAGAAAGCATATTCATGTAGCCGATCTTCTTTGAATTTACTTGTTAGCAATACTCCACGACAATAATTGTTTTACTTTCCCCAATCGGAATGCAAAATGACAGATGTATTTTAGGTTCCCCCAAAGTGCAATCTTTACTGTCATTTAGGGTGACTTCAGACTTTCTGTTTATAAAATTTTAATTATGTAAATGGATTTCGGTCTTTCAATGGTTAAATTGACTGCACCTCTACATTATTCGGTCACCGGATCACTCAAATGTTCGGAAAGCACTATATTGGACGCCGTTCCAGCTAAATGGTAGGACAGTCCGCGCGCTCGCAAATCATTAGGTCTGTTCCTTTAGTTTTGTAGTTAAAATGGAAAAGACTGTCAAAATGACAATGGAGGGGATGAATTCTCTCTCAGAGAGGGAAACTTACCCAAAATTTAAGGAACGCTTTTGTAGTAACCTGTGAAAGATGACAGATGCGAATATTCCACCCAAATGCAAAATAGAACAACAAATTCAAATCAGCTTTCAATTTTCAGGCGACTGACAGTTGTTTCAATTCTTACGCAAAGAAATTTGTTGAGTAAAAATTAGTAAGAGGGGAAATATCTTGCTCTCTCAAAGCTGCTCTCTTTTGGAGTTGAGGAACGACAATTGAGTAAAATGCGTAAGAACTCGTAAAAAATCGTAAGATTTAAAAGAAAAGGAACAGACCTATTATTTGCTCGACATGCTCGAAACCATAAATTCACTAAACCTAAATTTATCTTAGGCAGGAAAATTCAACAATCACCAAAATAAAGGGAAAATTCACACTTGCGATGGCTGTTGCGTATACATGCTTTCTATGAGGATATTCACTCTTTTCACTGTTGCACACATTTCGTAGCAAAACCATTGAGAGGTTTGACAGCAATCTGTCAACTATAAAAATTTGATTCATAATTGCATATTGGGTTGGGCAACTCCAACGTTTTCTGCTCTGATTTTCAAATGGCAACGTCATCGCATTTACTCAAAATGTTTATTGATGGCATTTCAAAATAACATCATCAGCACCTCTGATTAGAACAGAAAGCACTTCCCCCTATCACAACCTCGCTAAATACGAGGCAAACATTCTGCCGTCACAGAAAATGTCATCAAGTAACTTTCCACCCTCGCCGCAATCTGCGCCACTCGTTATCTTTGTAACGTCCTAATTCATTTTGTTTACCCCAAAATTTAGCGTTAATTTTAGATTTGTCAACAATCGAACACTAACTTCAATCGGAATACATTTTTTGAGTGGCTCTATCGCTCTGAGACATACCTATGTACGATATCAGTGTCACTGACTTGTACTTTTGCTTGTACTAGTACTAGTAGGTATGTGTTTTTTTTTTCTCAAACCATCTAAATCGTCTAAGTATTTGAGTTTGTTTGTGATTTTTGAATTAAAGCGGTTACACTGACGAGATAAATACTACTTTAGGCCGACAAACGGTGTACATAGGTATATAGGTTTGGTGTTTTACTGTCAGAATATACCTAACTGTCAGCGATTTTGTTGTGTCAGTGAATAGGTACCTATTACCGGTGTCAGTCCCATATCGACAGTGTAGTATTTTGTTTCGTTGAAAGAAAAACTTTGTTCTTATATCGAATTTAAGTAGGTAACTGTTTACAAATTGAATAAATTTAAATATTGCACTAGCATTTTGCCCTCAATTCGATAACTTGATACGAAAGAGTGTTTACGGAGAGGTGTTACATAACAAGTGCGAAAACAGTGATTCATCAAAAGGGTTGACTTTTTTTTGTTGTGACTCAAGTTCAGTCAAAGAGTATGAGTTCCCGCGGAGTTCGCATCACATTGGATATCAGCGAGCCGATCGATCATGAAGACTACACACCTGTGACGCCATTAAGTGCGCACTCAATCGGTCGAAATGCACAGCCCCCAAAGTTTGATCCTATTCCAAGTGAGTATATTATAAGAATGTATTTCTAGCCACCTAATTGTGTTAAGATATCACCGTCACTCCGCTGACATAATGTAAATAGACGTCACTTAAGAAGTCATTACCTAGCCTTTTGATATCCGGTGTGCCGCCTGCGTATTGATGACAACATTTGTTTGTCATACACCGCTTGTGGTGGGATGCATTCGTCTGAAAATATATGAACTAAATTTAAATTACACGCCCGTTCTATTGATTATGATGCGATGCTATTATAGCGCCAATCGGAATCAACATCGCATCATCTTAGCGAAAATTAATGCAATTTGGCAGGTAGCCCAGGGGACATATTTACGTTTTCTTTGGCGTTGCTCTTTTTGCAGTGCCAATATTTTTTTCGTATAGATAAAATTTACAGCCCACTTTGACACTTTGTTGTGCATGAAAATTGGTGCACAATTGAACGAAATACAATGATTTAAGTTGAGTTGAATTTATAATAATTTTGCATTTCTTTGATATGAAATTGTTGAGCATTAATTGTGAAGAACACTTTTTGACATGATTAATGGCCGCTGGTGGGCAATTTAAGTGTTGTCTGGGTCCATTTTTGGATACAATCGATTCAATTTTGTAATTTATGTAGCTCAACCGAGTTTGACGTTTTAATTACAAGTGCCAGCCACTTTGATCTATCTGCCCACTTTATGACAGTCGAAAGTATGGTGGTTGGTTCTTTTCTAATTGGATCCGGGGAGTCTTGGAAGTAAAATGCGTCAAGATTACGCCCACTAACACCGAGTGTCATTCATTTACAATGCCCACAGTCACATCACTTGCTACTTGTTTCACATTTTGACTCGGTATCATTCGATATCGATATCAATGTCAGATTAATTAAATTGTAGCGTGCGAAGTTTGTTATCGTTTTAATCCAATTGAAACCACTTGACGGAGAGCTAAAAGGCGACATAGAAACAGAATACCCTAGGCACGTGTCGTGCAGATATGAATATAAATCAGCGCGGTTTGACATATCGATCTCTCGATGAAGTGATATTTCGTGTTGCGGCAGCTGCCAATGCAAGTCCTCAAAGTTCAATAAGCCGAGGTAAGGAATAATTGTCAATCATAATCATCGATTGATGTTTGCAGTGTTTTTTTTTTAAATGCACTAAATAATTATCTAAATATTTGGAATTGAAGCTATTGAAGTTGACGTCTGCACTGCGCAATGAAAATTATATCACATCCTTACAATAAACCATTTTTCACTTCCGTTCTCTGGTTTGACATTTTCATTAGAACAAAGGGAATGGGATGCATCTGCACACAAAGTTCACACATGGGTTTTGTCTTAACGTAAACGTTATCTGAAAAATGTCACTTTGCTGTCACTTCTAAAAATATTATTATTGTTTTTTGATCTGATTTAATACAGAAATACAGAAAGTTGAAGTTGAAATTAGGATAGGGGAGAAATTATTTGTATAAATCTGTTTTTAACCATTCAATTCTGACAGTCGACCTTGCATTTTGCATTACGTACTGTCAGTAGGTAAATGATGTGAAAAAAACTGACAACAGACAGTTTTGACAGACTCTTCAAATAAATTCGACCAGTTCCTAAAGGTAACCCGCCACAGCGTCCATTCGCATACCAAACTGTCAACTCTACCGAAAGTGCCATACCTTAAACATGACTTGCCTCGAATTAATAATTGACTGTCTTTGTCAGCAAAGAACATCATTTTCTGTGACTTTATGGCTACAATTACAATCTATGAACCACGCACGCGCATTTTTGATCGCTCGCGATAGTTTGTACAGTTCGATTAGTTGTCTATGGAAAAAAGGATGACATTGACCATTTGTCAACCTCCTCTCTGTCGAATTTTCTGCATTATTTCTGGATGTCACAAATAGGCCCACATTAAATTTAATTTCAATTAAATCATTAGAACCCCATCGTTAATAGCATTTGCATCTTTTTTTTCCATTTTCCAGGTAGTGACATTTTACCAAACTCAGTTACGGTTCAACGTGCCGATGACACCTCCGATGATGCTCTACCAAATGAAATATCTGCCCCCTATGAGGTACCACAATTTCCCATCGAACAAATTGAGAAGAAATTACAAATTCAACGGCTGCTCAATGTCAAGTAAGTATTCATAACCATATTTGATGATGTCCCGGTGTGCGCATATGCTTCAAAATAGAATTTAAAGTTTATTTGTTATTAGTGTCCCCTTATCCGCTGTACATCTAAATATTCTCGGAGCTGCAGCAATTCATAATCAAATTTAAATGCGTAGATGCATGCGGTGGGTGTCATATTTTAGACCCATATGCGAGTATAATAGCCATGGGTGTGGAAAATACGAGCCAAGCGTGCATTTTTAATGAGCGCGTGCAAGCACACCACTACACGTGTATGCTATGTCCAACTCCTACTGCTTTTGATGTTGCGTCTTCGGATGAAAACATGTTTTGCCGGACAACAATAATTAGCTGATGGGGAGAGATTTTTGTATTCTTTTTACTTTGTGCATATTTCTTTTATTGTTGACAAACATGTTGTTGTGTTGACATTCTGCTGTCATGAAAGTGCGGCCTTGATTGCGATTGTAAACAATAATAAATCCGAACTGAATGATGAAAAAGTTTGATAAGTAATGAAAACAGAATTTGTTGTTGTTAGTAAAGATTGGCGTGGAACAGCGCTATTTTTAAAAAAACAACTGACAGCTCATTGGGTCTTTTGAGATATTAGGTCTGTTCCTTTACTTTTGTAGTAAAAATGGAAAAGACAGTCAAAATGACAGTTTAGAGGATGAATTCTCTCTCAGAGAGGGAAACTTACGCAAAAGTTAAGGAACGCTTTTGTAGAAACATGTGAAAAATGACAGACAGTTCATAAAACGCTAAATAGAACAACAAATTCAAATCAGCTGTCAATTTTCAGCCGACTGACAGTTGTTTCAATTTTTACGCAAAGAAAAATTTGTTCATGAATATTGTTTACTAGTTTTTAAGTATGAAATGAATAAAATCAAATCAAATCAATCAATCAATATCTTGCTCTCTCAAAGCCGCTCTCTTTTACGAATTTTTCGAGTTGAGGAACGACAATTAAGTAAAAAGCGTAAGAATTCGTAAAAATTCGTAAGATTTAAAAGTAAAGGAACAGACCTATTATTTCGAAAAATTTACAGAATTTTACAGAATGATTTCAAGGAAGTAATAGGACTTTTCTATTCATACTATAAATTTGATGAATACTTGTGTGCCATTTAGGAGCCACTGGGAATGTTTCCAGATCATACTTAGTTTTAATATCTTTTAAATGGCAGACTCTCAGTTTAAAAGCAATTACAGGACAACTTAATGCAGTGTCGAATACAATCAATAGGTTGTCAGATTTCTTTGTGAGGTTTTCTTCAGTGCTGTCAACTACCAATACCAAGTTCAACTTTAAACCTACAAAACACTTTTCTTTATCCTTCAGTTAATGTATTATAATCGATATCCTTCTCACATTTTAGATACTTTTGACCTATATTTTAATAGAGTAAACCCTGGCTGTTGATTATTTCCTCTAAGGTGAAACTCTTACGTTTTCCCTAGTCAGATAAATCTGAAAAAAAACGAACAGCAAAAATGGAATCCAACCTTTACCTTTTTGGTTTTCATTCTCCCTTTCATTATTGAATTCCTTTCGGTTAACTGCTCAAAATGGAATTGTGTAGACACAAGATAATTTGATTTACCGCAATGTCTACCTACCACCTACTACAATGCACTACGAGTTCAATGTCAATTATAACATTGTTGGCTTTAGTGTCTTGTGCTCATCCGAATGAATGGCCATATAGTCGTGCTTACTTTAATCGCGTTATGAAGTGTTAAAATAACGCGTAAGCCGGCCACTGGCGGTCTATATTATATTATTATCCAAGAACATTAGGCTACCCAGTTGAAAGTATGTTGTATCTAGCACTACTTAACATAGCGCACCAAAAATACATTCTAAACAGTGCTACCACTTTATAACAATTGAGCCATAATGTTCTTACAATGCTTGAGACAAAAAAATGATGAGAAGGCTGCCACTTAACCATAAATCGTGTTTTTGTTGTTTAATTTCCGTTTAACTATATCAAACAATTTGATCGTCGTTTACATATTTTTTTAAAACTTTGTCGAAAGAAAGTACGCAGTCAAGGAAGCATCGTAAAAGCTCGCTTAGGTGCGCTTTCTTTAATATACAACCACGTCACCTATTCACTAACCACCGTATTTATAAAGCTTGTGTTAAAGTCATCAACTTGTTACACAGCAGTTATGTCAGTTTTTTGTATGCTTACTGACGTTTGCTAGCAAACTAACATCTGGTAAACATGAACAAGTCGACATTTTCCGAGCCATAACGACTGCCAAACGTCAGTTAGTCCTGGCTGACGAAAATGGACCCCGCATTCTATTTGTCACTATACTTAATGAGTCGACTTGTAAAACTGTAACCATTTGTTAAGTGGCAACACTGATTCCAAGCCCATTCCAGTTGAGCGGTTTACAACATTGCCTTTTGGAATTTTTTTCTCTGAAAACAAACTTGGCATCAGTTTTTCATTGGCATTTCGCTTCCACCCTCCAATGCCAATCACCATACCATCGGTTTATCAATGAAACTAACTTTGTGTTATAGGTTTGGGGGGGCATTTTGCGTGTTTGTGGGGTATTGGGCGAGGGTGCACATGGAAATGACATAATTTCTGTGCGGTAGCACGTTTTACGTGCTCATTTATGGTCGAAGTGCTATTCTGTGGATTATTTGTGCCCGGTATCTGTCTCACAGCTCACAGGGTCATTTTCACCACACGCGGTAGTTTAGTAGCTATAGTTCGAACGGAACGGGTCGGTTTCTTCAGGTGTGCGCAATTATAAGGATACCGCTTCGTGCTAGTATCCTAGTCGTTCTCTAGTGCCGCATGTAGTATCACATTTTGCTTTAGATTAGATGTCTACCTATTCCTTTTATAGTTTTGCTTACATAAAGTTAATTGATTAGTAATCAAAGCGAGAACTACATGTAGCTGTCATATTTTGTAGAACTCAGTTGCTGCCGTGAATTAACAAAGAGAAAGAAAACTCTTTTAAGTGACATTGCGAACATAATGTTGTAATAGAACGAATGTACGCATTGCGCACCGACAATGTCATAGCTGTCGGGTGTAACCTAATTAGTATTATGACGTGCTGCAGTCGTGTCTGTTCTTGTGCAATGTGTTAATGTAATAAGCGCGGCTATAAAAATGGATAAGTAGGTATTGTCTACTATTGTGCATAACGCTTCAATAATTGCTAGTTATTTTGTTTGTCAGTGTCGATCTTTTATTTGTAAATTATTTCTAAGATTTGATTTGATCAGTCTTGAAAATTAAAGACACAGCAAGCAGTACCTCTTAAAATAGGAGCTTAAAATTAGCCAGAAGTTTTTTTTTAAATATTTAACCTATAATTGTAGCTGGGGGCAGTGGCTCAGTGGATAATGTGTTGGACTACTGAGCTATAGGCCTCAGGTTTAATTCCCGGAAAACAATAAACCTAAAATAAAAGTTAATTTTATTTAAAACGCATCTTGTGCTGCGTACTCAATTTATTTTTAAATTTGTGAATAAGCTTCGAAAACAGTTTATTTCTTGAAAATTTTTTGAAATTGCGTAACTGGCTTAAAATTAGCGTTCTAAACTTTTAAAGGATCTAACTAGCCCAGTTGCTATTTCAAATTGGTGATTTCGAGTACAAAACCGTTCTTTTTTCTGCCGGTGCTAATTTTTTTTTTTGTAAATTCGATACCAGTCGTTGCTACGCCTCTAAGTTTTTGTATAGCAACATTCAAACTCCACAAACTACAGATTGGTTATTCTGACCCATTGTGCTCGCTACCCGAACATTTTCTGATCACAATAGACCACTGGTTTTCCTTTGTATACAGAAATTGAAACACAACATAAAACTATATGAAACATTCGAATAACCCCCATCTGGCCCTAATTGACAAAACTCGATTTAACTCGACTTTACTTACGAGCAAACAATTAAACGAAAAACTGTTAAACTTCTCACCTAACCCTCGCCAGACGTCAACTTCACCACTAAAAGGATTATTGTCAAAGTTTCATGCCACTTTAAGTGGGAAAACATCCGCGAAAACTTCAAAAAACTAAAACACGCCAACAACAGTTCAACCTCCGCCACTATCGGCCTACAAGACGAGGATGTACATAGTCGTTTTCGTTTTACCATTTTATGTGAGTTTCACCTTTCGTGCTGCACGACATTCCGTCATTTTGGCCAACACACACATTGCCCGCGACGCGAACACAACACAACAGACAGAACTTTTGAAGGGGATGTGTTCAGAGAAATTGCACCATTAATCGACATGAAACGCAATCCATTCGTTTTACCTCCGTTCTCCGTTCCACACGCGTTGACAACAGAGCACTGGGAATAGAGCGCCACCCCTCTTGACGACTAAAGGCTGTTTGGCGCGGTGTTTTTATGAAAATTTATTAATGACGAAATACGAGAAGATTTCTTATTTTCAAGGGCACGCCACTATAGAAAATAGAAGATAGTGACAGTGGCATGGTGGTATATAAGGATAAATGGGGTGGTGCTTATTATTATTATTATTTTTCAATTAAAACATTTAATGCCAACGCAAATTGATTTTGCTTTATATAGAGAGAAGTTGATTATTTGCTATTTGGTATCGGAATCATTCATCCGCTGATGGCAGCCTTTGACTTGTGGCCAAAATAATAATTTCATTTAAAATGTTTGCTTGTTTGTGGTAGTTTGCTGTCAATATTTATACCGTTGTGTGTGGTGTGTACAAAGTGCAAATTAATCTATTCGACGCGACGGCGGGCAGCTACTCTTATTTCGGTTGTGCGCTCGACTGACGTTTCAGGCTATAAAATGTCATTTGTCAATGACTCGTATAATTTCTGTAATGACAGGTAATTCCTTTTAATCTTCTAATCAAAATTTATTGAATCTCTTGTAGCTGCTTGTGTTGCTGATCATGTAGATTGTTCGTAGTGTAATCAGTTTTTATATTTTTGAGGACTTTTCTTAAGTTTTATAGTTCTCGCCGAACACATCAGTACCTACCGCTTGCGGTCATCAAAGCGGTTAGTTTTATTTAACGAGTAGGACGTGTATTTTCTGTGGAACACACAATTGTAGCGCGGTTACTTGCCAAAGTTTTAACTTAATGGCGGAGGAAAGGAATTATGTGTAAGAATATCATTACATTATACAAAAATCCGGTCAAATCCTCTGCACGGGCTTTCATTGACCCAAATGTCAGAACGCCTTCATTCGATGACAACCACGAATAAATTATAATTTCTTCACATTGATTGGCTTTAGAAGACGCCATCAAAAAAGAGTAAACTTGTTCTGGCACTATTTGGTAGATCAGTAGATACTGATCAGTTTATTCAGTTTTGAAGTGTCTCTGGTTCTAGTTAGAACTTTAAAAATTCTATAGCTCTGAGAGGACTACTAAAATGTCGTTTGCCGAATATATGTTTTATTCGCCTAATCTCAGGTAGTTTGTGGACAAAAGCTGACAGCATGTGCTGATGTCAAGGGTTTTTTGCTTTGTTTTATGTTATATCAGTTTGTGCGCGATGGTTTAACACGATTCTTGTAGTGAATATACGTTCAATATGTATTTATGTTTTTTTTTTAAACCAAAAGTAAATCATTTGTCAAACACTTGAATACACTCACGTTTTGTAAGGAATAGTAATAATCAATCAGAGACATTGAGTTTAAGTATTTATCTCGCCTCAGAGTTTCCCATTTATTCAAATTTGTCAACTTTACAAAAAATAATCTTAAACATGGCTCAATGAAAAAATGGCGCTTTGAACGACTGAGAGTTGAAAAAGAGTCTTAGTTATCGTAATGCGGAACATACCTCAAACAATAATAGTGGCATCAGTTTAAAAGTTACATTTGGTCCTTACAACTTTTTTTTAACAAATTTTCTTTTTTCTCCTTTATGTCGTGAAAAGCTATATTAATTTTGTTTTAAAGTCGGTGCTAGAAACATTTTTAAGGCAAAGGTCTCTTGTCTCTTTAAAATTCAATAAAGCTGTGAAAAGCTGGTCAAATTGTATAATTTGACTTATGTAAAACTCCAAATTCACATCAATGATGTTTCTGCCCGCTTTAAACAATCACCCTAAATCAAAAAGCTATTCTTATGTGTGTTCTTCTTATCTTTCAGAGGAAAAAGCGCCCTCTCTGTTATAGCTGATGCCGTTGACGATCGACTGCCCATAGATGAACATGACTTTGTGCCAAATTTTCAACGTGTCTCGATCTCTGGCGAGGACACCAGTGGTGTGCCACTGGAGGATTTGGAACGCGCCTCCACCCTTCTTATACAAGCACTGGAGCTTCGGGCACGCTACATGTCGCTATCGGAACAGTCATTCCCCACGACGACATCTCGCTTCTTGAAGACAGTTCACCAACGTGATCGTTTCAACAACATTGAATATGAAGATCGCAAGACAATCGCAGGTAATGTCTGTCTTTTTACACAGTCTCTGTCCGTAAAACCCAACAACTTATCCACCACAGATATCCACGGAATTATTTTGTTTAGTTGTAGAATATTTTTTCTTAGATAACTTTGTTCGTCACCGAAAATCACGAGTTTAATATTAATTATTGTAAAGGACACTTTTGTTTTAATTTTTATTTACCAACCTGTTTTTTTTATTTAATTTTGTTTTATGTTTTTGTGACAAAAAAAAACAACTTTATTTTCTTTAAACATTTTTATAGACATTATTCGAAAGACCAGTCTTCCCGGCCTACCGAAAGGTAATTCGTTAATTGATCAAATTTCAAGCGAATTCTTTACGAAAGGCATGACATTTTGTTTTCATTTTTGTTTTTAGTTCATCTTTTTATTTTTGGTTTATATTTTATGTTGCTTTTTCATTTTTGTTTGTTACGTAATTACGTGCGTTGAGTATATTTTTTTTAAATACGTTGAGTGCCGATTTGACAGTTGATGGTCATGGTGTCAAAATCTTGGTGGTAACATTACTCGGTAATTCACTGGTTCAGAAATCCAATGGAAAAAGAATAGTGCTCCCGATTGACTCCACTTATGTTTTACTAAAACGTCAAAAATGAAAGGGTGCTTGTTGGCAGTTACACTTAAATTATAGTTGTGAAAGTGCTTTTTAAGTGATTTCTGGCTTGAAATCGAAAAGCGGAAGAGTATTTTTGATCCCAAGATAACGCTTTCGGAACAGTCCATCAGTTATATTTTGTTCCTTTC
Source organism: Cheilosia pagana (assembly GCA_936431705.1). Lineage (NCBI taxonomy): Eukaryota > Metazoa > Arthropoda > Insecta > Diptera > Syrphidae > Cheilosia > Cheilosia pagana. Next base: position 57,932,462 of record OW386168.1, on the reverse strand, counting down.
CCTATTGATCTTTTATTTTTTTTATTGGACACGAATAACATGTCGCGATCGGTGATCATTCGAATTGAAATATGTTTTGCCCATTAGGTAAGTTTCTTTTTCTACCTTTGAATCTTTGCTAGATCGTGGTTGTCGTAGATTTTTACCAGTAAATTTAAAATGTAACCGAGGCTCAGGTTCGATTCCAAAAACAAACGTAGCTAGCCGTCAATCTGACACATTAAATAAGCTGAACGCGCCCATGAAATTCAGTTGTCAAATGTCCCGCGAAAAGTTCTCGAATACGCGCCAAAACTATTTCATTTGTCATCGGAGTCGGACCTGAGCCAAGGAATTGCTAAAAAAGAGTAAGTCTAAATTATAATTTTGATTAATACTAATGTAACTTCGCATATTTTAACAGAGAATAAACCCTCTCCTCTTAATCTTGTAAACCATTCGTGTGTGTTTATTAGAGTGGTTCTATTCGAAAGGCGATTCCCTCCGACCCGACGTCCATTGCCAGTGGACGGAGCGACAAAATCTTTATTCTTCTTTTTTACGAGGAAAATCCATTTAAGAGAAGAATATCTTGCGCCGCCAGCGTAATTTAGTTGCCGCCTGCAACAAACTCCAGCCAGGAGAAATTATTTGCCGTTTAAAAGACACACAGCCGCCGTTCGCAGATAACTCGCGCATATACTTGTACGTATGTCGAGCAGCAGCCAGCCAAGACGAAGTCCGCGCACAGCAGCAGGAAAGTTGCCTTTAGACCTAACTGAAGCGCAGCTTCGTACTGTTCCAGAACAATCTGAATCAGATGGTGATTCAGTAGAAAGTGACTTCAACAACACGATCATCGATACACCCGACGTGGAAGAGTCGGCAACAGCAAAAACAATGGAAGAACTATTAAAGCAGATACGTGAAATGCGTTCACAACTGGAGGTAGTTGCTTCCAATGCCGCAACAGAAAAAGCTGAGCGCATCCGCCTGCAGGAGCTTGTGAATCAAGTTCCGAACACCTCAACATCTTTAACAGCTGCAACAACTGCTTCCATTGTCCCGGTGGTTGGTCACACGTCCACGATACCAACAACGCCATGCGTAGCCGCTAACACAGCTTATATTCCATCAACAAGTGTCAGTTTGTCCGAAACAACGATAGTGAGTGCCCCTGCTGTATATAGCACGTTCACAACGCCCTTTGGAGCGTACCAGCCGTCGCAGCCCCTTCGAACTGCAACAACAGCAGCATGCACATCATATGCACAAGCAGTGCCGTCATTCTTGCCGCCGATTAGTGCATCGCAGCCATATATTAACCAGCAGTTTACGCCAATGCAATCCTTCACGCCACCTCCTAATTTGCAACCAAGCTGTTCCTCTCAACAATTCGAAAACGCCAACAATGCACATATTCGCAAGCTACAAGATTTGCCGCAGTTCACAGGCAGACCTGAGGAATGGCCAATGTTCTCAATTGCATTTAGAGAATCTACTGCGATGTATAATTACTCGAAGGTTGAAAATCTGCTTCGTCTCCAGAAAGCGATCAAACAAGAAGCGCGGACAGTTGTGGAATCATTACTCATCCACCCCGAGAATGTTGATCAGGTAATGGCTGCCCTAGAATTTAGATTTGGACGTCCCGAATGCCTATTGCGAAGCCAGTTAGGCAAAGTTAGGTCAATTTCACAAATATCGGAAGGAAAACTTGAGATGCTGGTACCATTTGCCACAGTGGTGCAAAATCTTTCGACGTTTTTGGAGGCTAGTGGTTTGCATCAACATCTGGCAAACCCAACGCTAATGGACGAACTAATAGCTAAGCTGCCAATGAGCAAAAGACTAGAATGGGCTCAACGAAGTATCAGTATAGTGCCATACCCAACAGTGAAACATTTTGCTGAGTGGGTGACCGAGGTCGCGAGATTTGTTTGCTTGGTTACATCAACTTCTCTATTGCCGCCAGCCCATACAGAGCAGAAGCATGGTCCCAAGAAGATCCTCCATGTATCTGGACAAGACGCCTCCGCTAAAAGCAAGTGCCGCTATTGCGACAAGAAACAGCACCCAGTCGCGGAGTGCGATCCTTTCATCAAACTTGACGTCTCTGCAAGGTGGGACTTTGTCAAGAAAAACAGACTGTGCTTTTACTGCCTAAAGTACGGTCATAGTGTTCGCTCGTGCAGAGCCAGGAAGAAGTGCGGAATTGATGAGTGTGATAAAATGCATCATCCATCGCTACATGGGTGCACCAATACGCACTCTTCAGACGGAAGGAACTGGACCTATCGTAGCGGAAACCAAACTTGGGTGGATCGTTTATGGGAAAACGTCAACAGTAGCCGTACCAGAGCCAAGAGATGATGTAGTCCTTCATAGCAGTCAATGCAGCCCAGAGCAGGACGCGCTTGTAGACAAAACGGTGGAGGAGTACTTCGCTTTAGAAAATTTTGGAGCTAAAAAGCCGAAGGAACAGCTGATCTCTGCTGCTGACAAAAGAGCGAAGCAAGTATTGTTAACTACAACAAAGAAACTCAATGGCGGTTACCAAACGGGCCTTCTTTGGAAAGAAGACAGCCCTGAACTTCCAGATAGTTTCGAGATGGCGAAGCGAAGGTTTTTGAACCTCGAAAGCAGATTGGAAAAGGATCCTGAGTATGCCGTGACGTATAAGAACATCATCGGGAGCTACGTTGAAAAAGGGTATGCCAGAAAATTGACGACAGCTGAAGCGAATCACAATACATCAAAGACTTGGTACCTTCCCCATTTCGGTGTAAGAAATCCGAATAAGCCAAACAAAGTCAGGGTAGTGTTTGATGCGGCAGCCAAAGTGAAGGATGTGTCTTTGAATTCCTTTCTGCTAAAGGGTCCTGATGAACTGAAGCCTATGATGATGATCCTGTTTAATTTTCGACTGAGAGCTATAGCAGTGTCTGGAGACATTAGAGAGATGTTTTCTCAGATTCGCATCCAACCAGAGGATCAAGATGCGCAGCGCTTTTTATGGAGGGAACATAAAGAAAAGCAGATCGACGTTTATCTGATGACATCGATGATATTTGGTGCTAGTTGCTCGCCGTGCTCAGCCAATTATGTGAAGAACCTCAATGCCTCGAGATATCTAAACACTAACTCCAGGGCTGCAAGGGCAATCATCGATCGCCATTATGTCGATGATTACGTCGACAGCTTCGATAGTGAAGCTGAAGCAATTGAAGTGACCAACGACGTAATTTCAATTCACAAGGAAGGTGGCTTTGAGCTGCGAAACTTTTCGTCGAACTCCAAGGAAGTGATGCGAAGTATCTCATGTCAAGAGATCGAAAAACAGAAGGACAGAATGATCGACTTAAACATAGAAGCGGTGACAGAGAAAATCCTTGGCATGTGTTGGGACCCGACAGCAGACGTCTTCAAGTTTCAATGTAAGTTTCCTCGAGCCAACCGAGATGTAATGGAGAAAGACAGACGCCCTACCAAGAGGGAATTTTTGAGTATTGCCATGTCCGTGTTTGACCCATTTGGAATGGTCGCTAATTTCGTCATTTATATGAAGCTGATGTTACGTTCAGTTTGGCACACGCAGTTGGATGGGATGAGCCAATTCCCCAAGCAGTTTTCGATCGGTGGAAGCAGTGGAAGACAGAGCTTCCGTTGTTAACTCAATTCAAGATGCCGAGATGCCATGATCCCTACCTGACGCTCGCAAGCGACATCGTTCTTCACACTTTCGTCGATGCCAGTGAAGAGGCGTTTAGTGCAGTTTCATTTCTTCGTATCGAGTATGGTGGCAGTGTTCGAGTATCATTTGTCTGTGGCAAAACCAAATGTGCCCCTAAAAAGCTTATGTCAATTCCACGCCTGGAATTATCGGCAGCAATTTTGGGCATAAGGCTTTACAATGCTATTGTGGAGAATCATGACGTCACGTTCAAGGACCGAGTCTTTTGGACCGACTCAAAAAATGTCATCAGCTGGATAAGATCGGAGCCCCGGCGATATAAACAATTTGTGGGATTCCGTATTGCCGAAATCTTGGAGAGTAGCCAGGTTAGTCAATGGCGCTGGGTTCCTTCGAGGCTAAACCCAGCTGATGAGGCAACGCGAGCACGATATCCGCCGAAGCTGAATATTGAGAGCAAGTGGATTAGAGGTCCGGAGTTTCTTCAAATGTCTGAAAGGGATTGGCCTCTACAACCAGATGTCTACAACAACCAATTATGTGAGGACGAAGTGCGAACAAGGTTTCTGCTGCATGCAACCGCAGTAAGTAGCATTCTTTTTGATATGTCCAGATTCTCGAAGTTCTCAAAATTGCTGAGATGCGCGGCATGGGTACTGCGCTTTAAGGATGCTTGCTTACGTAAGCGAATAGAAATTGGAGAGCTATCCGTCGAAGAACTAGAAGCCGCTGAACTAGTTTTGTGTGTGCAGGCGCAAAAAGAAGCCTTCGCCTATGATATTTCCCGTCTAAGTCAAAATCTATCAGTCGAAAAAAGCAGCCATTTATTTAAGTTGACGCCTTATATTGACGACGCCGGTCTTTTAAGGATGTATGGACGAATAGACGCCGCCACCACTATACCATTTACAGCCAGACGTCCCATCATCCTTCCAAAGAACCATTGCCTTACCAGATTGATAGTGGACCATTTTCATCGCCGCTTACGTCACCAAAATGATGACACAATCGCCAACCAAATTCGAATGCGCTTTTGGGTGCCAAGTATTCGATCAGCTGTCAAAAAAGCAAAAAACAATTGCTTCCTTTGTCGAATTCGTGCCGCCAAGCCACAACCGCCTTTAATGGGACAACTACCGGAAGACCGCCTGACACCGTATGTAAGGCCATTTACATACACGGGGCTCGACTATTTTGGGCCAGTGTATATCACTAATGGACGACGGAGAGAGAAGAGGTGGGTCGCACTCTTCACGTGCATGACGGTGCGAGCTGTGCACCTCGAAATTGCTGCGAATCTTTCTTCCGATGCATGCGTGCTATGTATTCGCAACTTTGTCAACCGCCGTGGGATTCCGAAGCGTATTAGATGTGACAACGGCACCAATTTCGTTGGGGCAAAAAGGGAGCTGTTGAGCGCTGATATTTTTGACAACGAAGCCATCAAAGCTGAACTTTCGACGAGAGGCATCGAGTGGTCGTTCAACTGCCCATTGAACCCACATGCAGGCGGCTGTTGGGAGCGGTTGGTGCAGTCTGTAAAAAGAGTTCTTTCACACATTCTCAGCGAGATCGCACCAAGATTTGAGACGTTGCAGAGTGCCTTAATCGAGGCTGAAAATATTATAAATGGACGTCCACTTACGCACCTGCCCATCACAGCCGATGATGAGAATCCCTTGACACCCAACCATTTCTTGTTGGGGGTCCCCAACTCCACGCAAACTCCAGGCCAGATCGACCAACGAGCCCTTTGCCTTAGGAGGCAGTGGCGCATTAGCCAACAATTAAAGGATCGATTCTGGAAGAGATGGATTCGGGAATATTTGCCAGTTCTGACCAGAAGATGCAAGTGGTTTCGACGTGTAGAACCGCTCAAAGTCGGCGACTTATGTCTTGTCTGTGATACCAACGTACCCAGAAGCCAATGGATTCGCGGACGGATAGTAAGGGTTTTTCCTGGCCAAGACGGACAGATTCGTGTGGCAGAAGTGAAGACATCCACAGGAATTTTTCGTAGGCCTGCTGTGAAGATTGCTGTTCTAGATGTTGGTGAGGCTTTTGATTCCGGGCGCCTCACGGGGGGTGGGATGTCGTAGATTTTTACCAGTAAATTTAAAATGTAACCGAGGCTCAGGTTCGATTCCAAAAACAAACGTAGCTAGCCGTCAATCTGACACATTAAATAAGCTGAACGCGCCCATGAAATTCAGTTGTCAAATGTCCCGCGAAAAGTTCTCGAATACGCGCCAAAACTATTTCATTTGTCATCGGAGTCGGACCTGAGCCAAGGAATTGCTAAAAAAGAGTAAGTCTAAATTATAATTTTGATTAATACTAATGTAACTTCGCATATTTCAACAGAGAATAAACCCTCTCCTCTTAATCTTGTAAACCATTCGTGTGTGTTTATTAGAGTGGTTCTATTCGAAAGGCGATTCCCTCCGACCCGACGTCCATTGCCAGTGGACGGAGCGACAGTGGTCATAACATTGATCTCAAACGATGTACCGGTAGCTTAGCTGATTTGAGCTTGACGGCTTGATTGGCAAGCAGCGGGACTTGTTTAGGCTAAGTACACACAGGACGAACACGACTTATAAGCTTTATTCACAAATGTTCGTTCGGTATAGGCACTTATTTTCAAAACTCGGCCATCATTTACTTGAGAATAAGTTTGCGATAGGTTTTTCCAGACGTTGTTCATCATTTTAATTGTTATTTATACATTGTTCATACTTTGCAAAATATTTTTCTCATCATCCTCTATCAAGCTTATTTCTATTTTGATAAAAATGGTACTACCTGTGAGTGCCAAGTTATTGGATGGAATTCTAACTATAATCTCAATCTGTTATTTAAGTTGGTTGTACTTAAATTCTGTCTTATCTAAGGAACACACTACTAACTCCTTGATCCATTAGAAATCTATTGCTGAAACCACATAAAGCTCTTCTACCACTTCCTTCAATTGGAACTTTTTGAATAGTAGGTTTAGACCAAACTTTAATTTTTTTTTCTTTTTATTTTGCTTGTTTTTTTTGTATTTTAAAATAATTTATTATTTTCATTTTCATTTCGACTGTATGTGTTTGAAGTTTTTCGACGTTTGCACTTTTTGATGCTGCACAAAATATATTTTTAAGAAGTACAAAATTAAAAACACAAAACTCAGAATTGACAACAACCAAACCCGGTTTTTTAACCCGAAATTTGTTGATTCTTATTTTGAACTAACACACCGATCTGCATTCACCACACAAAGGACGCATAAAAGCTGTCCAAAAACACACCCACGCATAGACTCGTCCAAACGAAATAAATAAATTACCAATTGAACAGAGTGAAATGATTTCGTTTTGTTTGCCGTTTGACATTTTGATTTAATGTTTTACTTTTTATCCTTTTTGTTGTGTTTTATTCTGCGCCAATGTTTTATTTTGATTTTAATGGTTTTCGTGTTTGCTTTCTCTGGTTTAGATCATCCCATTCATCCTCCAACTGAGACGGCAAATCCATGGGATTTGGAGTTTCCACCAAACAAAGGATACAAAATTAAGGCGGTCGACGGAGTTTTCAATCTTTTCCATGATGAGGTAAGGTAGCTCCATGAAATGACAGTCAATAGGATGAGGATGAGCCTTTATTAAGAAAGGGTTAAGACGAAGACTGTCAAAGTCAATCCACTGCCTGCAGCTATCACCTTGCTAGACTAAAATGTCTTTTCGTAGATTTACTTAAAACTAATGATAAATAAATACATTCATGAATTTTCTATTTATTTTAGGAGTGCACATCGATGGTTAAATATGAATATCCGAAACTAAAAAGCTTTGTTAATGACATGCAAGTCATGTGCAACATGATCGCTGACGGACCACTGTAAGATGTTTGTTTAATTCCATGTTTAAATGATCTTACGGCTTTTGTTTTTAGGAAATCCTTCTGCTACCGGCGGCTCAGTTATTTATCATCAAAATTTCAACTGCATGTTCTTTTGAATGAACTGCGAGAGCTGGCATCCCAGAAGACGACTGCTCATAGGGATTTCTACAACATAAGGTGAGTCGGAATGTTATTAAGAAGGCACCTCAGCCTAGACAAGTTACGAATATCCAGAGCCATGTCTAAACGAGCTGTCATACACTTCTTAAACACTATTTTTTAATAGAATTGTGCGCAACTCTCACACAACAACTCGCAAGTCTGTTCAGTTAACAGTCAACGCATTTTAATCAACATTTTAGTATTTCCGTTCCTGAACTATATCCGTGTTTTCGTAATTTTTCTTACAGAAAAGTCGATACCCACATCCATGCGGCGTCCTGTATGAATCAAAAGCACTTATTGCGCTTCATCAAAAGGGCCATTAAGAAGAGCGCCAATGAAGTCGTCACCATAACCAAAGGCCAACCGATGACGCTGGCTCAGGTATTCCAATCGATGAATTTGACCACATACGATCTCACGGTAGACATGTTGGACGTGCACGCAGATCGTAACACATTTCATCGATTTGACAAATTCAATGCCAAGTACAATCCGATTGGTGAATCCCGTTTGCGTGAAGTTTTCCTTAAGACAGACAACTATCTAAATGGAAAGTACTTTGCACAAATTATCAAGGCAAGTTGCGTACTCAAATCATTCTGGGATACAATCTCATGTTTCAATTTTAGGAAGTGGCCTTCGATCTGGAAGAATCCAAATACCAAAACGCTGAGCTACGTCTCTCCATCTATGGTAAATCGCGTGATGAATGGGTTAAACTGGCCAAGTGGGCTATTGACAATAATGTCTACTCGACAAACATTCGTTGGTTGATTCAAATGCCGCGCTTGTTGTAAGTTTCCCATGTTCCCACTGCGGATACAGTCCACTAACAGCTTCTTCTTTTTAGCGATATCTTCAAGACAAACAAATTGGTTGATGCATTCCAGGAAATTCTAGACAATATCTTCTTGCCCCTGTTCGAAGCCACTAACGACCCGAGCAGTCAGCCGGAGCTGCACCGTTTCCTTCAATATGTGATTGGTTTCGATTCTGTGGATGATGAGTCTAAGCCGGAGAATCCCCTCTTCGACGGAGATATTGCAACTCCACCAAACTGGACTGATGTGGACAATCCTCCGTACGCATACTACATCTATTATATGTATGCAAACATAAGTGTACTTAACCAGTTCAGAAAGTAAGCCAACAATCCGCCTTTGAAACGGTTTGACTGATGGTATTTGTTATTGCAGGGAGCGTGGGTTGAACACTTTTGTCCTTCGACCACATTGTGGCGAAGCTGGACCTGTACAGCATTTAGTGTGTGGCTACTTGATGGCGGAGAATATCTCCCATGGTTTGTTACTGCGAAAGGTGCCGGTGCTGCAGTATCTCTATTACTTGGCACAGATTGGAATAGCCATGTCTCCGCTGTCGAATAACTCTCTGTTTTTGGACTATCATAGGAATCCTCTGCCAGAGTACCTGGCTCGTGGTCTAGTCGTCTCAGTGTCCACTGATGATCCATTGCAGTTCCACTTTACCAAGGTTTGTTGCTGATCTTTCCCTTTAAACAGATTATTGTGACCATTTTCGTTTCACAGGAACCCCTTATGGAAGAGTACAGCATCGCTGCGCAAGTGTGGAAGTTGAGCTCATGCGACATGTGCGAATTGGCAAGGAACAGTGTCATCATGAGTGGTTTCCCTCATAGGGTAGGCTATACATTCTAAGCATTCACAATCAGTCGTCTAAAACCCTCTTTCTTAGATAAAACAACACTGGCTGGGTCCTAACTATACGCGAGAAGGCGTTGCTGGCAATGACATTACTCGTACCAATGTTCCAGATATCCGAGTGGCCTATCGTTCCGAGACGCTACTGGATGAGTTGTCCAATATTTTCAAAGTTCATGAAGCGCCCTCAGTGATGAATTAAATTGAATGCTGATTGTTTTTGTTGTCAATTGTTTTGTGCTTAACACACTTTAGTGTAGAAAAATAATCAAGTCATATATATTTTTAAATGGACAGTTTTTTGTAACCAAGATTTGTTCCGATAAGACCAAAAGAGCGACACAACACTTAGTGCAGCTATTTGTTTTTTGTTTTTCCATGTAAGTTGTAACCATGTTGTTCAGTCTTATTACCCTTTCCGATTAGCGCAGCCGTTGAATTTGAATATTTAACCATGCAGACAGATTTTATGACGAATTGATGTTAAAACAAAACTAATATTAGCTAAGCTTTTGCTATTTATAAGATGAAATCATTAAAAAGTAAGACGTGCGTATTTAACAAGGAACGATACATTTTTATGAGTATAACCAACAATTTTGAATAAGAAGAGATTAAAAATGAATTTATTATTGCATACTACAGAGATGTGTTTTATTTTGTAATATTGTTGGTTCTACTAGTTGTCTTTGTCTGTCAGACTTGCCACGAAACATTGGAAGGAGTCGTTGGTTACGTGCTGCATGATGCATCGGCTTTCCATCTACATTAATATTCTGTCTTTGAACGGTCGCATAAGTTCTAAATGTAGATGTTCTGCTCTTCGTATAACAAACAATTCCGTCTTTCAATCTCGTATACGTTTGTGTTATTATATTATTACAATTCCCCTGTGAAACCGTTTTACTGACGTAAAGGTGATTCAGCTAGTCACATCTGCTACATATTATGCGTATTTGGGGCATAACATCCAGGAACTCTTACAGATATGTTTGGAATTTGACTTATCTTAAGGACTTTCTTCGCCAACTGTATTATTAAAGAAGAACGGGGTAGCAACCAAAAGGCATAACTAACGATGGGGATGACAGATCAGATGAATCACTACACGTTTCCAAAATCCGCAATGCATACCTTCCATAAAAGAACGGCGAGTTGAAAGAAGAAGTACAATTGAAGAGAAACCACAGCAATTTTGGACCAGCTGGAGAAAACGGCCAACATAAAGAGGTTATAAGTAAGTAACTTCAAACATTATCCTATTTAAAATAAGTACATATATTCAGTTCGAAAAGGAAAACATTTTAAAATCATCAAAAGTTAACCTACAAGTAAACACAGACAATATTTGTTTTTTTTTTTCACTGGTAAATAATTTTTGTTTGGCTTTCTAAAATTAAAAACGTTCTTTTAAATAAATAAAACTCTGTTATTCATCTTTTTATAAATACACATATATAAAAAAAAAAACCGACAATGAGTGAACAAAATTAAGCAGCAGTTAATTCAACACAATTCAGTTTCTGGTGAACGTTAAAAAATGTTCACAGAACAAATTAAGGAATTAGTATATATAAACACAACAGGCTTTCTCGTTTCTTCAGACAAAAAAAAAGAAAAGTACAATTTGCACGGACACAATTTACAATTCAATTCGTCTTTTTGTTTTTGCTCTCATTGTTTTAAAATGGCGAATTCATTCCTAACTTTGTCCCAAAGTCTAATCTCGCTCGTCGCTGATATCTAGAGTTAACTCTGCAACGAAAAAAAAAATAAAAAATCAGTAGACATTAGCACACATTTGGAGGGAGTAAGACTCACTTGATTTCTTGCCACTTGCATGTCTCGGATACAGCGAAACTTATCAAACTACTGCAGCATGTAAACACAATCACTGGCCAGGCTGTATAGACCTCGTCCAAGAGATTGCCATGCCACATCACTTGTAGGATGCAAATCACCACGTGCATGATGAGAATCGTAAAAATATTCAGACTCCAGATGCGATTACTGAATGGATTCTTCTGCCAGATTGAATGATCACGATGAACAAATGAGGCGGATATTATCACTGGAATGTGTGCAAAGGATACGGTGTGCATTTGTGCATTCAAAGAAAACTCCAAAAGGAATGTATGGCTCGTGAATGGGAAATACTTACCAATGTGTAAAATGACTCCCAAAAGGGAGAAAATGCGAGCAATATTCAAATTGATGTGAATCTTGTCTTCGTCGATGTCCATTATTTCGACTGGGTGCGCCGTAAATGTACAAAATGAAAGGATCTGGAAGTATGAACAAAGGGAAAGGATGATAATACACACATGCATTGATCCAGCAGTAAAAATGGCATAAATACGAAAATACAAATGTCTCAACGATGGCAGTAAGAGCCACATCAAAAATTCACTACGTTTTAACTTTTGTTTTGACCAGTAGCAGTTTAATCACTTGTCGGGGAAAACAAGGACAAAGTCGCATTTCTTCATACCGAACATCTTTACTATTTAAGTGGGTGTCCAGGAAATGGGCATGTATTTGTGCAGAGTTGGAACTGAGACACATTAACAGAAACGGGTGTTTTATTAGCATTAGTTAAAATCACTTGTTTCTAACTCAAAGGTTAAGTTTGAGATGTTTAGACGAAAGAGCAAGGAATGCCAACTTTCATTGTCAGGGGCGGATTTTAACTTCTCCACTAACCTAGAAAAGGCAACCAATACTTCAAATGGGACGCTATTACGATGTGGCTTCTTTCCAGCTTTCGTCTTAAGTTGACTTATGAATTAAATGTCATGTGTGGAAAACGTATGTACAACTACAAAGTCAACTACAATTTCTGCCTGCATGCAAGAACAGAACCATCTGTTCCATCGTACTTACCATCACTAAAATAGGCGTCACAAACTTGCATCCATAGCACCATAGAACAAATCCAAACACCTTCGAGTCGTACTCTGTTTGCTTCTTGCCTGTGGCTCGATTCATCATCTTTGGGTCGACGTCGATGTGCGCCAATGACAGCGATATCATGGGCACTGGCACACACATCAAATAGATAACAGTCAACGGCGCCAAAATTGGTGGCAACGACAGACAGGCACTTAGAATATTTATCACTGCTAGCGCACCAGCGCAACACGCCCAATATTGTATGCAATTCCAAAGTCCTGACGAAAAGCGCCGTGACAGTTCAATAATAGCCACCGTTGACAATGGATCGTCTCGACTCACCGATATTGAGCACGGCAGCGAATTTAGTAGTCTGCTTAAGTAGATCGGCGACACTGTGTGTCCCTGTGATTGCATGGGTTTTGATTGTCCGCCTTCGATGAGATCCACTGATGCTAAATGCTTTTGTTGCGATGTATTATTGCACGATGACGATGAGTCGTTAAGTTTCATTAGCCTAAGTTTGTTGTTAAGTATATTGGCCTCGGTGTATGCGGGAATCTCCTGACAGACCTGCGGATAGAGGGGCTCCACGGCGATACTGCAATCCGCCTGAAGGAAGATTTCTGCATTTGCATTGCTGGCGCTCGACCCCAAGCACACCACAATCTCTCCATAAGACTGCATGATGCTTAGCATCTCTCGGGTGGCCTCAGCCGAACAGTCGGTGAAGAGAGACACTTGCAGCGGGACATTGTCCACTTGTTCCAAGTGCGGACGAATATTTTCTATGCCCCGTGGCAGTTTGGCGCGATTTGACATGTCGAAATGAATGGGCGCACTCTGTTCAGTGCTATCAGTCAGAATGCTTATCGAACGACAGTTCTCGTCCATCGCAGAGTCCTGCGATTGCGGCTGATCTCCAGTGAGATCAATGTTAATTGATTCGTTTGACCCTCGGTCCGAGTTCAAATTCAGCATATTGTAGTCCTGATTCGAAATGGCGCCTGGCGCCGAAGAGCTCAGCGTCTTTGATGATTCCAAGTTCGCGGGCGGCAGCAGGCAGTTGAGTTCATCTCCTCCGCCCGAACGGCGACCTTCAGTGTTTGTCACAACAGAATTGATGGTAAACTTGAAGTTTTCCGAATTCTTCGGCGACTGTGGATTCGACTGACACGAGTCCTCACTCAGCAGCGATATATGGCAATTCCAACCAGACTCCAGTCCCATTTTCTCCGAAAACACCCTCGAGCGCAGCTCATTCTCCTTGCTGAAGTGAACAAACCGGATGCAAGCTCTCTCCAGCTGCTCCACTAATTGCACGATGTCGGTCTTGGCCTGATACTGCATGGTCACCATGCCGATGAACACTTGATGGCACTGCATCTCGAAACACCCGTTCACATCGTTAATGTCGTGATCGTCTTTGTTCTCAGAGAACAGCAACGAATCCGTACTGATCGAGTGGCTTAGCTTCGTGTGTCCTTCAAAGTCGCAGCGCGACTTGTCTACATGTGTCATGCGATACTTTGACTCTGGTGGTAGTTCCAGGTAAGCAATATTCCCATCCTCTGACCCACTCAGAGGTCCGATTATCCCATGTCGCAACGGACGATAAGCGAACGCTGTACAGTATGCAGTCAGAGAGCTTCGTTGGTAAAAGTCCAGGGCTCGCTTGCGATCATGCTGGCTTAGTGGACGCAAATCTTTTCCGTCCCAAAAGTCATCACAGTAGTCTAAAATAATGTCGGCCGTCCCTTGTGTGAAGAGGGACAGATATCCGCCCGGATTCTCCCGCATCACCACCGACAGCGAATGCGGAAATGGCACTTTTACTTTGGAGGCGAGCTGCAGATGTCGCGCGAAACGAATGTCACGTTGAACCACATCAGGTTGCTGCCAAAAGACGATATTGTTAGCATATCTTAGAGTGGATAGAAAGGCCAACTTACCAGGTGTCTGTAGGTTGCGAACTGTCCCTCCATGCTGAACCGATCGGTGGCATGATCGGTGAACCCAATTTGCTTTGCCAATTCACAGAGGCAGCGACTAAACGCGGCGGCATATGAGAAAAAATGTATTAATATCGGTGTTCTGTGGCGGTGACACTGAACAAAAAGCAAAAAACAATCACTAGGAACTCAAACAAGTATAAATAAATGTTGGGTACGATAGAAAAGGCAAGCTTTGTGGTGTGGTAAATGTTTACACTCGTGTTGGTGGGATGTAAAAGAAAACACAACTCAAAAGGGGAGACGTGTTCGAGACAAACGAATGAGTTTTAGAAATTTATACAAACTGAAACTTCAAAAAGGCACGAAGAGTCAAAGCCACAATGAATGGAAAAGATGGTTATGATGGCGAATGGTCTGTATCTGTAAATGGTTTCACTTTAACAACAAAAACAAAAGACAATGCCCATGCAATAATTTTGAAAAGATGTTCGTAACTACTCTCCGAGGTGATCTAGAGTTCGAAACATTGCACCCAAAATGAGAAACCATAAAAACAATACGACACACAAAAAGCAAAAACTAAAATACTGTTATGTTGAGTGATGATGGTGAAGTGATGGGATTTTCTGTACATTTCTCGAATACAAACTGTTTTACTTTTTTTAAGAAAGATAAACCAATTGCCTAGACCCTAGACTGAGGGGATTTATAGGTTATGTTGGTTCTGTTTCTCTGTTTCGCTGGTATTTGTGTTAACAGAATTTACCTAATGACTGGTTTGAATGTCTCTTGTTACTGTCATATGCGGTGTCTGACATAAATGGATCATTAAGTTGAATTTTCTTATTCAAAAAACTGCAGCTATGTCTTGAAAGTAGTCCCACCTCTTGTCTATTCGTTTATAGATTCGATGGAATATCTGAGGCCGAATTTTACTCCTCGTCGGAGCGGTACTGAAATTTAATCTGACGTTTTTCTAATGTGCGCGTCAATTTAGTTCCGCGTACTGCAGATTGACGGCACAATAACATTTTACAGAGTACCTATTTGTACTTGCCAAATATAAGTTATATATCTGTTTCCAACAATGGCTATAGTTATAGTTAGTCGCACCATAAAGAGTTGTCTACTTAGCGTCGTCAAGACGATTTTCTTAGGAACACACTCTGGTGTGGACCTACTGGACATCAGAAGGCATTAAAACCATGTTGCCGGAGTCCAATTGATTGACCTATTCTTTCAGCCGGTTGGCAAACACGATCCAATTCCGGCACGTAACCTCAAAATGCTCCCGAAAGAGGTTTTTTTCCACTGCGCCACCTCTCGCGAACGTCTGACAAACATCCGAGAAAAAAACTGTCATGAAAGAGCTTCTCAATTAGCCGTTTGGACTCGGCGTAAAATTGTAGATCCCTTCCATTCGTCCCAAAAATTTAAAACCCACTAAAAACGATTTTTTTTATAACCTCAAAATGCTGTGCCCTGCGCTCGAAATTTTGCTTAAAAAAGATAGCAGCTCCCTTCCAAACCATTTCCGTTTTAACTCAAATCAAGGGAAAACTGTCAATCTGTCAATTTCTGGTTTCAGTTCCCGCTGTTGCTGTAAAGAGGCTAAAAAAAATAGAACAATTCCGAATGGGGCCATTTAACATGCCTTGGTAGGGAATCACTTGAAGAATCAAACTAAAAGAAAATCATTCCAAATACAAAATTCGAAACAAAATTCATAAAAATAAATAATATTTAACTGTTGGTTGTAAATCTGTGTACATAAGATGAATGAATAGCAAAGTGAAATGAAACTACGTACCCATGCAATAAGCAATTCAAACTGGACTCAACGAACGCATACCGGTTTGTGACAGGGACGAGGTCTTTATCCAACATGGCTACTGCCGTCACATGTCCACAAAATTGGCCGTAATGAGCGTGAGTCGCCGGACTGCATGTGTTGAGTAGTACTGCCAGACCTGCAGAGCAAAACAAACAAATCCGTTAAAGACTTCATGTCAATTGTTGTATGATGTCCTACCTAGTGGTTTGAGGGATTTTATGTGCGCCTTCCATTCATGGTCATCGAACTCCAGCCGAAATGGGCAGTGCTGGTCGTGAGTGAGATCCAAAACTTCGGCGACAATGCCACCGTCTTTGTTGGCTTGATTGTTGTGCGTACTCTCGGAATCTATGCTTGTTTGACTAACGTCAGTCAGGTCGTCTTCAGAGTCGTGCAGGAAGAACACTTTTTCAGCGGTGGGGTTGGGCCATGACAGAATACCTTTCTTGTCCACACAGCAGAGAGCTGTAATGGAGCCCAACACCTGGACAACATTGGCGCTGCGGGGCAACAGCTCACTACCTCCGTTCCACAAGTGCAGCCAATTACGGAAGACAGTCGATCGCAGTAAGGATACACTCTCATAGTCATACGTCGGTGTGTCAAGATCCTCTTCGAATGATTTTTCCGAGTCCTTGGCTATCAGCACATGCGGTGTTCGCAGGAATGCCTGCAGCCGGGCAATGCCCCACAAATTCATCGATATCCACATGATGGGGAAGAACAATGGAAGCAGTGGAATTACTGCGGCAACCGGTGACACAACAAATATATGTTTCCAGTCTTGTCCAGTTTTTTCCGTCAGTCCTATACCGTTCACGCCCAAGGTGGCGGCCAAAAATGTAACAGCAATGCCCACAATGAAGCCCCACTGTTGGATGTACTTTGTTGCAAGCTAAGAAACAAAAATAAACAAATTTAAAGCCACAATCGATAAAATGCTTAATTTCTTACCAAATACCGCTGCTGATTGTATATGGTTGGTGGACGTTTCAATGAACCATCTAAGATAATTTTCAGATTGTCTAGTATTGGTGTGCTTTCCAGGCAGCAGACTATGTCCGGAAGTGGTGTCCGCGCCAAGGGCTTTATGGGAGGATCTTGAACTTGCGACACCCCATAGACTTCATTAGTGTTGAACGATTTTTTGCCGTCGAGCTCACAGCAGGGCCCGGGTGTCATGTGTCCAGGCCGCAAGACAATGTGATCTCCCTTGACAAGCAATGCCCAAGGTAGATTTACAATCACTCCATCGCGGTACGTCCACTGCAGTGAGACACACGGTGAGATGGGACACGAAACGTGTGGATAGTTCTTCTGCTCCCATTCGACGGAGAGTTCCTCTTCGGCGAGTTTTATTTCACTCAGGACTTTTCTGGTTTTTCGATAGATCTCAGTGCGGCGCAAGTTGTTCTCTCTGATGACTATAAACAAGTCCAATGTCAGTATTAAGGCCAGCAACACTCCCGCCAAATATTCGTCTCCAACAAATAGTCCAATTGTTGCAATGAATGAGGTGACTATGGCAAACCATCCCAGCGGGCTGTCGTAGCGCTTGACGAAGGCCGAACGGATTTTGCGGAATACACTAGAATGTAAATGAAAAGATACTTGTTTTCAAAGGAGGTCCTGTAACTTGTTTTTCTGGTCAGACTATGACGAGTTACAAATGCTGAATTGCAAACTGGATAAACGACGAACGCATGCAGTTTTCGAGAATATATTTCATGATATTTCATCATGCATCAATGACCACATAGACGATTCTTCATATGATGGTTTCAACGTAAACGAAGCGTATTATTGAGAAAACTAATTAACGTATCATGTGGGCAAAGGGGGACTGAGATCGCAGCATAGTCTCAATGGAATTGACTGACTATGCGTGCCTAATTAAAGACAATTAACTTGGAGACGCATTTATATTAAGTGAGTCTTCTTCAGTTGATTTAAACTGGTTCGCGTCAGATCGCTCCAGCAAATTGATTACTAACCAGAGTTCAATGGCTACATCCTGGGCACGGACTATGGGAAACCACGCGATTTTCAAACACATCGGTACACGTTCCTTCTGCCTGCAACTCTATTGATCATTTGATTATCTCTTCTATCAATGTTTACGGTCGTATTTTCTGTTCAATGTCAGAGGTTTGCCAATGAAATAATCGCGTGAGTACTCTGCTGGCTGTATACACACTCGCTCGTTCTCATACTCCGGTTTCCCACAGCCTTGCTATGATTATTTGTTTATTTGTTGACATAGACACAGCGATGTGCCGTGGTACCTACGAGTATATGGCGCTGCCAAAGGCCACAGTAATTCCCACAAAAATACTCATGCTACAACAGTGTTTGGCACAAAAAATATTCATGTTGCGTCAAACTTATGCGCTTGTTTGTATCATATCTATATGATTTTGCTACCGTCACAAAATGTGTATATCTATAGTTTTCTGATGATAAAAATGACCCTGATACGACCGTTGTACATATTTGTATGGCATCAAGGAGTTCGATTACCTACACATATTTCTTCTAATCAACAACAAACGCAAGCACTTACCTCTCCTCGTTGTACTTTGATTCATAGCAAAGCACCACATTGTAAATCTCGTCGTGAAGTTTGGCCAGCGCCGCTTTAGTCGTAAGTCCATAATGGGAGTTGGAATTGAATTTGTTGGTGGTACTGCCCCGACGGGCATTGCCCGCTGGTTCCGACGATACGACCATTGTAATGGGACGACCATTCAAGCGAAACTATTATGTATTTATGTCTGTTTTGTGATCGATGTTCTAAATAGTTAATGAGTTAATGTAATTCGCGTTTGGCTAAATATACTCCTCCTTGGATACACAATGCTATACATAACTACAGAGAAGTTTATGGCACTCGGATATATTGCTTTTGTTTGTTTAACTTATTTTCGATTCATAGTTCACTAGTCACTGGAATTTTCAATTGCACGCGTTTTAAGGAGATATGGTACGGAGAAAATTTCCTTTTTTGGGAGTTGCAATATGCTTTATCTGTGTTTTTTTGTAATGAAAATCGACTGATTTTTCAGTTGAGTCTTGAGTCGAAGGGGACAAATCGCGAAATGTCAGTTTGACGGTTAATCTTGATAGAAAGAGAGCAAAGCAGGGGATGAAATTGAAAAAATTCTAAAGCATTCACAATGGTTTATGGTTGCTGTCTGTGGTAGGTTAGCGGATGGCACAGTTTGGGGAGCACTAGCTGGTCGGTTTTGTTTTTAATTTGCGGTAACATTGGTAAATTTAGCCGCTAAAATTGAGTAAATTCGGAAATTTTCTTACATTAGTCAGACCCTTAGGCTACCCCAATGCGTTGACTAACTTGCTTTCAACACACGTTTATGTCCTACCCATTTAAGATTCTGGACAAAATTAAACGAAATTCGACCTGAGTATTGGACGGAATTTTCTTGACCTGATTTTTGGACTTCAAAGTTGGTCACGTGATCAATCTGCAGGACTAAATTAACAAAAAAACCGAGCCTTTTCAATATTCAGCGCTCCATTTGTATTGGATTCACAATTTAATTTAAACCTGCTTTTAAAAGATGAATCAAAGTCTGAAATGAGGTCAGTTATGACAGTACCTACTTCACACATCCTTGCACAATGTATGTAACTGCAATATGTAGCAAACTTTCTAAAAAAATTGAAATCTTACTTTCCAAGTCTAACCACCCCATCAGACGTTTAGCATCCGCTAACCGCCACCCGTGTCCCGGATGTTCATAAATGTCTCCATTCGTTCACACCAGTTACAATATCAACCACACACACGCGTTCGTACCTATACACAATAAGGACGATTTTCATGTGGGTGTGCAGTGCAATAAATGTTACAACATTTCCCGGTTTAGGGTGGGTGGTTCTATACCACATCACCAGGACAACAATTTACACGGCAGGATAATAATAAAGCAAAAACAATAATGAGAGCGTACACTAGTAAAATTTACTACAAACCCTGTAAGAGCGTAAGACCCCGTCGATTACCAGAGAGCGTCATTCTTGTAAAAAGTCAACAACAACAAAAGGAGCGCGCACTGAAAAATGCATTAAACATAGAGCCAGGGAGAGCCAGAGAAATACACCCAATTTCTTATGGAAAAGCGCCGGTCCATATATTGAGAACAACAGAGCACATAGGAAGGACTAAAAACTAAATTCAGAAAATAGCAAGGACCAAAAGAGCGCAGAGAGAGAGAGCGAACACCAATCTAGAGGGTGTGACCGGGTTAAAGGAAAAAATATTTTTTCCAATCGTCTTCGCAAATTGCACAGTTCGGTGGACGGTTCAGTGCCGGAAAAACCCGATTTAGCATAAAGTTTAAAAAATAATATCCTTCCGGAAGGTTGATCAGTGCTTTAAACAAAACAAATGTAAAACAATGGAATAGAAACGGATATTCTGTATTAAAAAATGAAACTAGATACCTCCGCACAAATCTCGGAACAAGGCGATGATATCCTTTTATAAAAATTCGAATCCTGTACAATGTGTTCAGTAAAATGGGATAAATATACGAATATATTAAAATTCAGCCAATTACAGGGATAAATTTTCAATTTTCCCATCGAATTGTGTGAAATTTTCAGTTTCTTTTTTTTTCTCTAAATTCGCCTACCACCCCTATCAAGGATATTCTATAGTGTATGCGTGAAGAGTTTTTATCTTCCTCCGGTGGTGATAAAAAAAAAATGCAACTGTGCCAATGGTTTTCAAGATGTGAATATTGTTAATGGCTAAAGTGTGAAGGGGCCGGAGTGAAACGTAAAAAAAATAACGAAAGCGATAGGTAAACGAAAAAATAGAAAAAGAAAATTATTCGCCGAGTCCTTTCTTTATATGGAAAATGGGGTGGCGGTGTTGTGTCACGGTTTTGCGCCTCCCCGTCCTGCATTAGTGTAGTTTCCACTTCTGGAGTTCTCAAAAGGGTTTTTTTTTCATCCATTTGCTTTCATCCTATCGTTTTTTATCCCGGATGCGTGTGTGTGTGTGTATATTGCAATATTCCTTGGGACGGAAGCACACGGCAGGAATACAAATAAAAAAAAAGTAAACTTCAATCAATAAAATACGTGTGCAAGTGTTGGTGTGTAAAGAATGAGAGGTTGCTGCACTATCCTGTTCCTGAGAGAAGTCGAGATTTAGCATCCCTGTTTCCTTGTTCACAATCGTCCACCCACAGTGAGCGCGCGCGAGAGAGAAGGAGTGTGAAGAGGAAAAACAAAAAAAATCTATTATTTAATTAAAAACTTACAAAGGAGGACCTCTTTAAGGACTCAAACTCAAGTTGACTCGACTGTCCGTACCAACCCACAGAGCAAAATAAATTATTCCCATCTGACTAGTTCCAGCCGCAGAGGGCAGACACTGTGAAAAACGGCCACAAGGAGACGAACAAAAGGAGTAATCCTCAATCCTCATTCGTTATACATTATACACTCGTGATATTTGCTCAATTAATCCTGACGGAGCGATTTTAAATTTGCGACGACGGACGAAGACTGATACACAAAAATAATAAACAAAGGAGCCCTGGACTGAAGGAGGAAGTCCTTGTGCGCGCTTTTGTTTTAAAGTCGACTTGTATGCCGTATGTCTACTGCGCGTCAAGTGTTCAAGTGCCAATAGCTTTACACTGCTGCTACAGGATCCTCTCGGTAATGAAGATGGAAATTAAGAAATCTGCACACACTTGACTAACAAGAACAAATAATTAAGGCTTTGAGGCATATATCGTGACCGAGGATAATAATCATCATCATCTCGACGACGTTGTTCCCCTCGACTATAGTATAATAACAGGACGACACCTCTCTTGGGAAACAATACACAAACGCAATTTGCATATGACACATACAAAGTAAAATCGTCACAAGTCTATTCTTCGAGAAGCGCTTTTTTCAACATTATCCTGCGAGCGAGAGAGAACCGTACCGTATTCTATTTTTCAACAATTTGTTGTTGAATCAATGTGTGTGATGATGAGAAACATATCCCCTCTGCTAAACAAAATGCACACAATTCTATGCGCTGCAAGAAATATGAATAATTAAGGACACGAATGTGGATTGTAAGTCTAGGCAAACTTCCCTCAAGGATAACACTTGACACACATAGTCCCTGCACGTATGCACGTACGCGATACCGCTGCGAGGTGAACGTTGTATACAACAACGATACAAACAAAAGTTAAAAAAGAAATAATATTATAACAAGGATAATCAACAATGGGAGACTACCACGAATACGCTGATCAGTATAAAGTGCCTGTCATTGCGAAGCTTTTGCATGCTTTGCCGCACTACAACATAACATTCCACAAGACCAACAGCACATTTCGGCCAACTGACGAGATCTATTTAGAGGTGAGCTCGCAGCATTATGTTGTGTCATTGTTGACGGAAGGACATAATCCTTTGCACCTGACTCGACAACCATGCCATTTTATCCTTTTATGTTTCAAGCATTCAACCACCGGCAATCCTATATGCAATTCCTTTTGTTTTATTCAACCTACATGTGTGTACGTGTGCTCAACCATTTTTTTTTCGTCCATTTTTGTTCTTTGTCTTTCTCCGTCGTTATATAGAGCCTGGGAATTTTGGGGTCAGTACCGGCTGCACTTTTGATTATATCACTGTTGGGGCTGCTGTTGTATTTGATGACAAGATGTTGTGACAGGAAACCACGACCGGCACACTCGATAACTAGTTTGAAGGTGGCGCTGTCTATTGTCACTGTGATGTGTTGTGCAGCTATTGGATTGGGTAAGTTTGGCCGTTGTTAATATGTATTTGTATATCTTTCCAATACTATATTGACAGAGATTTTATAGTTACCTACGAAATTAAATGCTTACTTTAGATAGAATAGATTCCGCTACGATTTCAAGTTATTTAGCTGACAGCCAATTTAACCTAACCTTGACCTATAAAGTATAGTCCGTCCCATAAAAGAAGAAAGATCCCAACATGCGCAGTAGCAATTTATTTAAGGGACATTTTCTCTTTTAAGGTATTTTTGATCGCATGAAATTGTTAATGCTTTTCTCTACTTTATCTTTTTTGCAGCGATATTGGAAAACGTAATTGTGCGTGCCCATGCACAAAGTACAACGGAAATCCATTTCAACCCTTTTTAATATTTTCTCAAAACTCTGGCTTTCATTACTAAACACATATTTAAGAAGTGCAACACCCAGCAAATTTCCCTTTTCTTTGAAGTGGGTAAATGTGTATCTATTGCATGCGCCGACGACGGTTCTGTGTGGAGAATCAGTCATGCCTCGATCGTCGATCGAGAGGGATGTTTTCGCAAGCAGGGGTATGCTTGTTGTATGAAATGCGCACACATTTTTTTTAGCTGTAGTTTTTGTTGGAAAAGTAGTTTTGCTTTCTCTAAGAGAATAAAATCCCTGATGTGAAGAGACCTGCGCAAGATATTTTCAGGTACTTTGGGACGGGCTATACCTACCTATTTAACGAAGCCACTTTTACAAGTATGGGGCTCAATTTCAAAACCTCAAAAAAGCCATAACGACTGCTATTCATTATGATTTGAGATTTTGAAATGACATTTTTGTATAATTGTGAGTACATTATAGCTCTGTTCCCTTACTTTTTTGGCCAAGATTCATTCACAATGCATTTAAAACCGGCATGAATTGCATCTGTTAATACGTCTTAGAACTTCGAAGTACTGCGTTTGGTAACACAGCCTGGGCTTTAATTTTTAACCTAAAAAACCTCAAAAAAATTCAGTTGTTTTGTCAAAATCGAGTGCCCACTTCACACAAAAGCATAGCCAGTACATTTTGTAACAAAATAGATTTAGGGCAAAGTCACAATAGCAATGGAATATGAAGCGTTACGGTTGAAAAGACAAACGCAAGGTGGGCGTACATTTTTCGTGACAACTGACAAATAGAGCGAGATTGACCTATTTTAGTTAAATTAAGCCCTGTGCACCTTCATCTATCATCTAAGTATCTGCTAGACCGTTCCAAATCACCTTAAACTAATATTTACCTGAGTTAGGAAAGTCTGACAGGTGACAGCTGACTGACTTGATGTATCTCAGTTTTGATTGGCCTAGATCGGTCACATGGGCAGCTGTGTCAGTTGACGTTTATGGAGGGGTGAACGACGAATCTAGTCAATAAGTTCGTGACTGAGTACTAAGTTGACAGTCCGCATTATGTAGTTGACGTAGGAAAAGTGACATTCCCGACCAATCCAGTTTTTGCATTCGGTTAACATCTAGTCGACTTAAGACAACTAAGTTTTTAAATGTGCCCATTGATGCAGAAAGTAGAACAGTTGTCAAAGTTTACTGACAAGTTCCTCGAGAAGTATAGGTACTTGTACTTTAAGTCCATTAATAAATCGAGATTCACGAAGTTTAATCTCCGTTTCGCGATGTAGAGGAGAGCGGAGAACATTCACGGAGAATTATAAAGTTAAACAAGGACTTTAGACAGTTGCAAAGTAAGAAACAAAAAGAATAGGTACTGATTCTATGTCTTTTCATTCATTATTGAAAATAGTAAATATCTACAATATTTGTTTACGACTAATGTTGTGAGAAGCTAGGCCTTGGGTCCCATAGAACTGTCGCGCCAAAATATTTATTTATATATTTTCAATTTTTCAATTTCTATTCAAATAAAGAAGATTGCTTGTTGGTACTGCACGGAAACACTGAACATGAAACCAAAATCCATAGAAAAACACCCCTCTTACACGAAGATTAAGCTCAACGTTTAAAGTTTCCCTACATTTTGCTGAATTTGTTTTAAAGTACACATAGTTTTATTATCCTTAATGAAGTCATTTCCGAAATACAGAATCTTGCTCACACTGACGAAGCAACGTCGCTTCGTCCCCGCTAGAGAACTTTACACTAAGGTAAAATAAAAGTGCTCCACAAGCACTTTATGCACCTTCTTACACTCGTGGACTTCCATCAGCATGTTTAATTTTAATTGAATGTATAAGAAAACTCTGTTTTTATGCTGAAAACTACATACAAACTACCGTTCGTATAGGAAATCTATTCCCCTACAATTCTAGTGATAAATTGTGTTTGAGTTGAAAGTTTGGGACGCAAGATATTTGCCAAGGTATATGAGAGAGGTCACTTCACTCTATAGAATCGAATCAAGCAACTTTAATTAACTTTTGTTTTAAGGGGGATGGATGGCAGTTGCTACACATTGATGGTGTTGAGAGTCCGGTATACCGGTTGCTTAACACTTGAGAGTCCTCCCATATGTCAATCTTGGTCACATTCTGGTGTATTCAAGTCAAAAGTATCCTTGAGTATGTTTATGAGGCTGTTGTATATACCTATTGTTTGTGGACATTGAGGGAATTTTGTTTATTTAAGTTTGCAGTTCTCTTTTAGGGAACGTATATTTAATTGGTCTACGGTCTCCGCTCTACCGAAGGGTATTTAGTAGTTTGGTAAAAACGAATACATGCATTTATTTGGTGTATATTTTTTTAATGAGTGTAAATTAATTTTTAACATTCAACTGCGAGATCGGGCAAAAAACGGTGGACGGATTTCATACGTCATGTATGCAAGAGATCGTAGGTGGGGACATTCGGAATTTTAGTTAAGCTGGTCTGACAGCAGTCTGAAAGCATTTGTCTCTTTTTTCGTTGATCTAGATTGATCACATGACCGATTTGAGTTGAGTATTGAGTGCTCGTTCTTATCTAAGTTAAAGAAAATTGTTAGAGTCTGACTGTGACTGTTGAAACATGGAACGATTCAGAACCCGACCGTTCTCATATATTGAAGCCCTAATAAATGGACACACTAAAGTTGAAAAATTATTATAATTACTTACAAAAACTCGTCACAAGTAAACAATTACTGTTGGCAATAGTTGTCAAGTAAAGTTGACCCCAAAGTAAACCTATAGGACACAGATTAAAGTGCACAGCTGATCGCAATGTCGCAACTTAGATGCTTTGTTTTTTTTACTTTTGTAGTAAAAATGGAAAAGACTGTCAAAATGACAATGGAGGGGATGAATTCTCTCTCAGAGAGGAAAACTTACACAAAAGTTAAGGAACGCTTTTGTAGTAACCTGTGAAAAATGACAGATAGTTCATAAAACCAAAATGGCAAACAGAACAAAAAATTGAAATTAGGTAGCTGCCAATTTTCAGGCAACTGACAGCTGTTTCAATTCTTATACAAAGATATTTGTTGAGTAAAAACTAGTAAGAGGGGAAATATCTTGCTCTGTCGAAGCCGCCCTCTTTTACGAATTTTTCGAGTTGAGGAACGACAATTGAGTAAAATGTGTTAGTGTTCGTAAAATTTCGTAAGATTTAAACATAAAGGAACAGACCTATAGTGACAAAAATGAGAATCGTTTATTATTCCTCCATATGTATTTTACGTCATAATTAAATCATTGAAGCCATTAGCCTGTTAAACTGATTGGGCTTCGTGTAATCCTGTGCCAATCCCCGAATTCAGATTCATATAATTACCTACCTATTCGTGTGTCATAAATAAAAGCTACAAATAGCCAGATACTACTAGTATCTGTCATAATTCTATGACAGAAAAATAATCCATAAACGAATAGCAAACACCTTTTAGCAAACCTATACTTATACATGTCGCATGATAAATCGCCAGATAGAGAGACCCACTCCTTCATCATCCATCTTTCACATAATCTGAGCGAACATTATTCAAATTCACCGGAAAACCATACAAATAACAGACAATGTTTCTAATCACATTAAAGATGAATGATACACACGTTTGTGGCGGCCGCTCCTCACATATTGTTTTCAGTCATAAACTATACTCCGCACACATTCGCGCACATAATCCAAATATCGATCATTGACTCTTCTTTTTCGTCCCCACCCACTGTGGGACATAACATAACCCATTTTACATATAAAATAATGCATATGTGCCAGGCCCAGGACACTCCACTTGGGCGTATTTCCTGTTTCTCGTTTTTGCGTTTTTTTTGGCAACTTTCCTAATTTCCATATATTGACTCCGATTGGACATGGAAAAAAACACGCAACCTGGATTCCACCCAGGACCAGGAGTGGTGGATACGAACGTAGTGTGTCATTGGGTCTTTCACCATCCTCCTGCAAGGAAATGAGTCATTTTAAAAGGTTTCCCAAATAAATATGCAAGCTTGGGTGGGGTTGGACAGGACAACTTGTCAAAGAGAATGAAAAAAAATACTTGCTATAAAATCTCATTAAAAGACTCTTCAAAAGAATTTTTTCTCTAACTTGAGGCGCACACTGTATGCTGCCACTGCAACTCTTGCATTGATTGCGGAACTTTTTCAACTGACAATTGTCAGAGTGGAATACTTCACGCTCGAACTGAATTCTACTTTTCTTCTTATTGGAACAACGGCATCATTCAGGGATATTATTGAGGTTTCTTGAGGAGGAGTTTGCTGGGGGTGCAATGTCTTAAGGGCTGCATTCGCACTTAAACGTGTTTAATAAGAGCAACAACTCTTTTGCTTTTTCTCTGTTAGGTCTTTATGGAAACGATGATCTGCACAATGGACTGTTGGAGGTACTCACGGCTGGACGCAAAGTCGACAACCTGGTCACTACCATACGGAATCAAACGCATATCCTGGAGAACACATTGAAGAATCGAATTCGACCACAGTTGGTTGAATTGGCAGACATATTTGACCAGCCGGTCAACAATCAAACTGCACTGTCAATTCTGTTTGTTTCACTTAATGTGGTGCAAGGAAATGTCACTTTGGCCACTAACGCTGCGGGTGACATTCGCCGTCCACTGATGGGCATCTCAATGACACATTTTCTCTCCGTGAGTATTTGGCAGCACTGTTTTTAAATTCATAATCAATTTTAATCCTATTTTAGCGTGGAGACCAATGGGAGCTCATACGATGGCCGGGCACAGTCGCCACTTTAGCTCTGCTGTTGGTTCTATGCGCGGTGCTGTTGGTAGGCGTAGCCCGCCACTCTCGCTGTGCTCTTATTCTTTTTAGTGTCTGTGGCCTCCTTGCTGTCACAGGCTCATGGTTGATGTCCGGCCTATACCTGTCTTCGTCTGTAGCAGTAGGTGATCTGTGTATAAACCCGGCTGACTTTTTAGTGTCAGCATCACCGAGGGATCTGCCGACTAATGTCCTCTTGCATTATACGCAATGTGAACCGGGTCACACAAATCCGTTCACCCAGCGCTTAAGGGAGTCTCAGACCTCACTCAACAACGCGCGCAGTGCCATGGCCACAGTGATGAAAATTTCGCTGGTTCTCTTCAAGTCGTCTGGCTTGCAACCGAAATTGGGTGCAGTGACTGCAGATCTTAACAGCAGCGAGCGTCTTCTCACTCAGCTTACTGCACTAGTTGACTGTAAGGTGGTTCATCACAATTTTCTAACCGCCGCTAGAGGTCTCTGCGAGGGTGGCTTGCTGGGCTTGGTTTTGATGTTGATTGCCAGCTTTATTGCCGCGATATTACTTACCATCATGGTGTGGGTGGACTCCCATACTTGGATCTATATAAGAAAGCGAAACGACTATGCACAGGTGGATGAGCCATCGTATATCTCCCACCCGGCCCCACAGAACCATCAGCAAATGATGAATGCCCGAACTCTGCCTAGAAATCCAAACGGGTAAGCATTAGGATATCTCTGTCTACTTCTGTTAACCGCCTTTTTGCAGGCACTTCAGCCCACCGGCTATAAGCGGTTCACATACCCTACAGCATCCGTCAAAGAGGCAGCAGCACGATATGATGGGGCACGCGCACATGCAGCAGAACATGAGGGCTATGGGCACCCATACCTTGGGACGGTTGCCATCGCACAATCATAGCCCCACACATCTATCTGGTGAGTTTCGCCTTTACACTGACCCGTCTTAGAATCCCCAGTAACCCATATTTAAAAATTAATTCTAGGTCCAAATAATGGTAAATATGCAACATTAAGCAAAAAATGCAAAACTTTGGAAGCAAATGATTTTTACTAAAAATCGTCAGCCTGCAGCGATATGAACAACCGGCAACCATCGCAACAACCCATCTACTGTCACCATCAGCATCCGCATTCGCATGCCGCAGCAGCAGCAGCCGCACATGCTCACTATCATCATCAACAGCAGCACCAACAGCAGCAGTATCCATATGTATCTGGAAACGCACAACATCTGCAGCAGCAAAATCAAATTTATCAACAAATCCCAGCACAATTAGGACAATTGCCGGTAACAAGCGGTAATCCACATTCGATCTATCAGTCGACAAGTGGAGCAGCACCTATTTATGTCTCCAATTCGGCAACAATGCGACGCCAAAGTTCACAGGGTAGCAATGGCCCACATTCGTTGTACGGTCAACATCCACAACAGCAACTGCCACAGCAGCCAATGCCACCCCATCTACAACAACATCCAGCGCCGTTGTCAGCCTTACAAGCGAAATCCCCACCGAACGAAACCATTGAAGTTCCCAGTTCGAACAGTATAGACAGCGCTATGTATGAGCGCGATAAACAAATTTACAAGTGCTCAACCCTGAGGCAAGGTGGAAAATTCGATCCTAAGTACAAACCATCGATATTGAATTGTCCACTGCCAGAGATTCCGAAAGATGCTGCTGAATCACCCAAGCGAGAGGATTCAAGCAATAACTATTCGAAGTAAGTTACTTTCAATATTTTTACCACACTTTTGATTGGCATGTAAATTGTGTAAATGTTAAAATATCAGTACATTTCAAGACCCTCATTGATAGTTAGGTTAAAGTCGACAAACAATCGAAATGTCAACTGAACGTGTGTCGAGAAAATACTCGTAGGTCTGTTCCTTTACTTTTGTAGTAAAAATGGAAAAGACTGTCAAAATGCCTGTGGAGGGGATAAATTCTCTCTCAAAGAGGGAAACTTACGCAAAAGTTAAAGAACGCTTTTGTAGTAACCTGTGAAAAATGACAGATAGTTCATGCCAAATGGAACAACAAATTCAAATCAGCTGTCGATTTTCAGGCTACTGACAGTTGTTTCAATTCTTACGCAAAGAAATTTGTTGAGTCAAAATTAGTAAGGGGGGAAATATCTTGCTCTCTCGTAGCCGCTCTCTTTTACGAATTTTTCGAGTTGAGGATGAGGAACGACAATTGAGTAAAATGCGTAAGAATTCGTAAAAACTCGTAAGATTTAAAAGTAAAGGAACAGACCTAATGTGAAAATGTGCTCGTCCATAAACGTCAACTTAAAAACCATTAAAAAATCTAGTTGTTTTAATAAAGTCGACTTAATTGATCTGGATCTGGTGCATCTAACGCCCTGAAGGTAAAAACTATATTCGTCGGTAACGTCACTTTTCCTACGCCACTCACATACCTATACGAATTGTCAACTGAGTACTCAGTCATGAAATAATGAAGGAACTTCTATCTCAGCAAAGCAATTAAAGTATAATTTTAAGCCGCAATCACATTAACTACGTCGTCCCTGACATTTGAAAGATTCACTTGACAGCAGCAGGTTATGTTGGAACCTTTCTGGTGATGTGGGTATACATTGCAAGTAAACTGCAAACTTAAAGTCGAAACAAAAACCTTTTATACCATTCAACCACAGATGAGAGTGGAACCGTTTTTTTTGCTCATTCGTCAGAAAAGCAAAGAATAGTGCTCTAAAAAATACTCCTTATCTTGATTAGATTCGTCGGCTACTTCTTCATAAACGTCAACTGAAAATGGTGTTCATGTGACTGAATTATCACAATGAAAAGTGAGACACGTCAAATCAGCCAGCTGCCAGCCTTAATGAACTAGATACTTGAACTTCCCCATTTACATGATCAGTCTAAGCCAGACGTCAGGTCTGCCAAATTTCTGAGGTACCTAGTAAACATGCGTTTTTAGGGTCCCTTGGCACTTTTAGGGTTTAAATAGAATCCAACTACAGTAAGAACAAACTAGTCCAACAGGAAGTATGGAAAGTCGGGAATAGGTTATTGGCTAAATGTCAAATTTCTCTCTGCGATAAAGATTTTTTGCAGAGCAAACCAAAATTACAAAAAACAAGCGATTTTCCAACCGGGGAAAAATCAAATTCAACAACACAAATCTTTAAGAAACATCATTAATAAAAATAAGTCACTTTGGAGTTGGTATTTCAGAGATTTAAAAGCCATCTGACAGTTATGCCAAACTAGCTTAACAAAATTTATCCGGCTTAAAGTTTCTGTCACTTTTTTGGAGCTGAAATAACCTCCGCCCATCTTTTCGCGCGGAGGTGCATCAGTTGAACCGATTTTGAATTAAATGTTCCAAAAGATAATTTCATTTGCATATAAATGTTTTCACGTAGATCGATTTTTTGTAAAAGACAGCGAAGTTATAACAACCAATGCATATCCTTATTTTTGCAGAACCCTCCAACGGCCACCGATGAAACTGCCACCTCATATGAAGGTAATATCACCGCCCAGGATTGAGACTCCATCACTTACACCATCGCAGCCGCTTAACGGAGGTAATGGTCATATGAATGGCCAATTGATCAACACACCAATTCCACCTTCATCAGGGACGGCATCACCCTCCCCACAACCGGGTGCAGTAAATGCTCAAACGAAATCTCCACCACCACCGTCAGCGGTCAGCATGGGTAGCTCACCACCTAAAGCTGGCACTCCAATGAGCGCGCCAAGTATGGCGAATGGTGAAGATCCGGATTTACCACTGCCACCGCCACCTGCGCTCAATGATGAATCTAATTATGCTGTGACTGAACTTTAAGATAAAAAATTAATAAAAACAAAAACAACTATAAAATTATCCTAAGATCTGAGTATGTAAATTGCTGGTAAGAATCGTGCACGCCCAAAAACAAAGGGCCTATGACATATAAGTATGATGATCATTTTTATTTATTTTATAGTTTTCGTCCACGAAAATTGCAAATTACAATAAAAAAATATTAAAACTAATTTGCAAGTATTCGTTGGGTACCTATTTATTAAACAAATGACAGTTGTGATTTACAGGACGAAGTGAGATGGTAAAGAAGAATCAAAAGGAAGACACATCGTATGTGTTTTTAGGTATATGGTATAATAGATATAGGATTGTATAAAGGTTACTTGGCTATTTAAATTTAATAAACAAAAACAGAAACTGTAATTAAAGTAGAATTCGGAATTTATACTCTTAAATATAGAGATCTTCTGGAAGATAATTATATAGAGCGCTGTCTTTTATTATAAGCATAATGGGGTCTTCCAGACGTTTTTCAAAATTAGTTCTGACATATAAGAGTTCTTTGTTACATGATGAATCCTATTTGGGTTATGAATAATAATCTACAATGATTTGTCAAAGATAATGTCGCTTAAAGTTGAAAAATAAAGCTACCTTTGTGTTGATCACCTCTTAAAACAGAATTATCAATTCTTTAGGTAGATCCGCTATAAAAACTGTTAACTTTCATATTAACCATGTTGTATTCAACTCTAGACAACTAGCGACACGTCAAACTAATGTCAAAATCGATTACAAAAAATATGTTCCCCAAATTTATCGGAGCATTAACCATTTGTGGTTTTTCAGGAATTTTGGCATGAGTTTGACATATCTACCGCATTACCGCTATTCAACCCACAATGAGTGATTTTTAAAACCGCAATCTGAACTGTGACTGTGACAGGTGTTGTAGGGTTTATCACTGAATACACCACTCACCAAGTTTGTTTAGTGAGTGGGCCTAACTAATAATCCTTTTTGATATATTTTTTAGGTCACAATATGTAATTTCATGTGGAAAATTTCGCCATTGTGAGTTCGAAAAATTAAGCCTAGACAATAAAAACGATTATTAGTAACGCGAAGTGTGTGCCATTTCAGAAATCGGAATTTCTGGCGCTACTTTTAACGAGAATGACTCCATTTCGAAGCATGTGTAAACGAATGAACTCCTATGAACACAGAAAGATTGCAGATGCCGGAAATGAGCTGGCTATGGTCAAAGAACTCTTACTAATTGGCTTACTATCCCAATCTATCTTATATATTATATCTCATTTACTGATAAGCTCAAAGCAAACCTTTATTTGCTGTGTAATTTTTGTAAATTAATTGAAGACGATAGCTGAGATGCACTAAACTATACCTAGTAAGCTAAATACATATGTAGCGTGTATAAGTAAATTTAATATAGAAACAAAAAGTAAGGTATTTAGTTTATTTATTTCTAATTTATCACGTTTTATGTACTACTGCAAAACATGTTGAGCGGCTTTCGATTTTAAATATTCGCCATAACTTATAAAAGGTTCGCTTGCGTACTTTTTGGAGATAATCACTAAAAGTCTGTCAATTTTGACGGAGAACTCTCAAAAATCGAGAAGTTGAACCGCAAAGTGAAAGTGTAAACCTAGCACTACCGTATAGTTCCGATTAAATCTGGATAAAAGAATATTGCCGGCATTTCATTGATTGTTGAGTGTACGTGTTCGAAAAATATCGCTGATTGCAAAATGCCAAGTAGAGTCTATAGTGACACTGACGGATACAAATGCATGGAGTTATAGAACTGATCCTGTCTAATTATCTAGTATCTTTTAATATCGAATCCGCTCTATGTTGACGCAGATTACAGCCGAAGGGGCATGAAGTGGCAATATATTTCCGATTTAGTAAATAATATAGAATATGTAGATACATAAATAAATAAAATTTAAAAGGCTATTGAAAAATATTATCGTCAACATAGGAATTAAGATTATAGGAAAATCAACTTAGAAATTGTAAGAGGCAAATGCTTCATTGAAAAAAAAAACATAAAACTAAATAAAAAGAACAAAACTGTAATCCCGAAAAATAAATAAATATGAAAATCATATAATAAAAATAATATTTCTACTATACATAGCTATTCCTACAACTTTAACTGACAACTGCCTACATTAACAATATTTACATAAATATTTCATAAACTAAAATATGAAAACATGTTTGTTTGTTTCAGTTATTTTCTATTTATTTTTCTAAATGCATGCATATAAGGTAAACACCAAAACATATAAAATATCATTCATTTCTATTTTTCTATTTATTTAACACACATTGCAAGAAACACGATATATATTTAATGTAGAATACGAGTATACATGAAAGACATAAACAAAAATTACATTTTCTTAATTAACCGGGAACAACATCGAAATTTTTTATAAAGAACAATTTACAACTTTTGCAAATAAAAACAGTTTTAAAGAATAAAAACTAAAAACATTATCATTTGGAACTTTGTTTATGTATATTTAAATAAAACAATGATACAATAAAAGCAATAGTAGAGGTATTACTTTCCAAAAAAAAGAAATAACAACAATTACGTAGACTGGTAAACAAAATTAACAAATTTATTGTAAGACAACAACACAAACAATTGCATAACATTTTTCAATATTAACAAAAGCATTTATATTAATATACACAGAAAAAAAGAAAACTTTAAATGGACAAACAAAAATCAATTTAGATATTACTCATTGTACAATACATTTTTTGTAAAGTTGTTTCTTTTTCATTTTTTATATTCGCTTATAGTTCAGTGTTAAATGTTGTAATATTTAGTGACCTACATTATGAAAAACAAAAATCATAGAAAGCTATTCTATTACATTTAAAAGTGTATTTATCAATGTAATTGTGTAATGTGCTATGTCTGTAGATGTTTGTGGTTTTGTTATTATTTTTGTATAATCATTTGTGTTTACTACAATTAAAAAGTATAATAAAAGAGATCTGTGACCAATTTATAAAGTATAAACAAATTGGGACATTATGTAAAATAATTGCTAAATCTAAAGATGTAGTTGTATTTAGGTTGATTTAAATATTTTCTTTCAAATTATATCGATGTAGCTTTTGTTTATATATTGTGATTTATTTATATTTCTTTTTAAAAAAAATGGCTTGTTGCCAACGATACTGCATATAAATATATTTACAATACAATCTACATATATATTCAAGTGGTAATAACTAATGGAAGAAATAATTCATTTATTATTGTATCATGATAAAGTGTTTAACAATGCAAGAAAATATATAAATATTATTATATATGACTAATATGTTGAATAATAAAAAAGAGTAAAATACAAACATAAGTGAATCTGTATAATAGTATTTGCATGTACCTAGGTATGGAGCTGCCTTGATTTAACGAAACAACACCAGACAAAATATTTTACAAAGAAATATTAAAGCTGTTTGTTCAGTCGTTTACCGTGGATAGTTTTGTAAGTTTTTGTGCTGCTTTTCAAGTTTTTCTACAATTAATAAAACCCCAGGACAGACGCAAAGCTAATGAATGGGGACGTTCGGATACCGTTTTCCATTGGTTTCACTCGGAGATTCACTCATTCTGAAAACCAATGGAACAAGAAAACTGCTTCTGGATGAATCCACATATGTATTGGTGAAGTGCCAAAAAATAATCTACGGTTGCTGTCAGCTGGCTTGATTAGTTTTTGCAGTTTACGTTTATAATGGGGTAGCCGACAAACCCAGTCAAGAAAATCCTGACATTTTCAAGTGTCAAATTCTAAAATAAACCACAAGTTTACAAAAACAATTCAACTTACTTAGTTAACGCGTTCGTATACCTAGTCCAGACAAATCTAGTTGACGTTTACACAAACTAGGTATCCGAAAGTCCTCAATGTATCACTCATCTATCACATGCTCATTTTAAATTTTATAAAGTATAAAGTGACAGATTAGATTAGATTTATGTTAATGAGTTTGAAGCAAATTACTATATCACTGCAGCCGCAGGTGGGCCTATTGTGATTTACTCCATTTAGAGCTCACTCATAATACCGGACCTTGTGATAAATCCTAGTAAATCTTTGAGTGGGCTGTCAGATATGTCCTCTACCTCAAGGTAGTATTTACCTAATTAGTGTTGACGTAATTGACATACCTATTAGGTCTGTTCCTTTACTTTTAAATCTTACGATTTTTTACGAATTCCTACTGATTTTACTTAATTGTCGTTCCTCCGCTTCGAGAGAGCAAGATATTTCCCCTCTTACTAGTTTTTACTCAACCCCTCCACTGTCATTTATGACAGTCTTTTCCACTATTACTAGAAAAGTAAAGGAACAAACCTATTGTATCAATATTTCAAATCCAAATGTTTGATTTGCCGTCTACTTGCAACTGCTTAAAGCTCTGTGTACCTACGATTTACTCCCTTATGAAAGAAGTCCGCAATAATGCAGAGATCGTAAATAAAAACAGTCAGATGAAATAATATGACTGGCAGTACCGTCTACCGTGTATCGTATCGTGAAATACGATACCTACCTACCTAATGTCAAGTGTCAAATCGCTTCTGCATGCGTAGGGTTACCGAAGTTCAAGAAACTATTTTGACAAGATCAATTTTAGCGCTAGGCATTTAACATTTTTCTTTCCTGTTCAAATTCATCACGGGAAGCAGATAATAAATCAAAAGATCTTATCTTATCTATTGACTGACGAGAGAGAAACAATCGAACTATTTGCGACCAATCCAACAAAACTGAGTACTGTCTTTTCCTTGAGTCAATGCACGTACCTACGCTAATGTTAAAATCATTTTTGCATTCCTTTAAACAATTTTAGTAAAACTTAAACTTGTATAATTATTCCATTATGGCCAACATTTACTTAGGTAATTCCTTGGAATTTCGTTTGGGAAACAACAAAATGTCGACTCATTACAAATTATCACGGTAACCCTGTGACTGAACTCCCAAAACAAAATGAAATTGAAAGTGAAAAAAGAATGCAAGAGATAACAAAACAATTTGTTTGTTTTGAGTGAATTCTTAACGTGATTAAATATACAAAAAAGTTAAGTCTAATATTTAGATACCCACCTACACAAACAATAATTTGCATATTAAACCATAGATAAAATGGTCTTGAAAATGTGCTAGTAGTTGTGATAAAGTTTCGGTTACACCATACCTATTGCTATCGATTCGATATCAGCACAAAAAACTAGATCATTCCTGTTATCACCTTGTGGAGTAGGTAGATAGTGGAAAATAAATATAACAAAGTCAAGGATAACCAAACAATGGCTGAATACGACGAAGACGAGGAATATGCTGAAGATCAGTATACAGTTTCTGTTATTGCGAAGCTCTTGCACACCATTCCCCACTATAACGCTGCATTCCACAACACCAGTGCAACATTTCGACCAAATGACGAGAACTATTTGGAGGTAAGTTTGCACGTTTTCTACGTATATAATCATGATTGAAAAACAATCGTTTACGTTCGAACCGCCCGGCCTGCCTGGCTCAGTGCAAAGAAAGTTGGAGTGAACTCAATACTAAACTTATTGCTTGGACGGTAAGATAGATGATTCCAATTGTTGGCACCGCTACTTGTTGCGTTTCCTCAGCATTATAAATTGTTTGCAAAGAAAGTGTTGCTATTTTTCCGCATTTCCCTTGGGTTACAAATGATTGACCCTTACAAGGCACATTTTAAACATCCATTCGTCCTAATCGTCAATCATATGTCATTTAATTTAGGTCCCCTTTTTATTAAAAGAACGGTTACGTACCTACAACCTACCGTGAATATTTTGTATTAGTCATATTCTTTAACTTGTCTTTTGATATCTATTTAGAGCCTCACAATTTTGGTGTCAGTTCCGGTTGCAATATTGATTTTATCACTATTGGGGCTGCTGATCTATCTTATAACAAGATGTTGCGACAGAAAAATCCGGCCGGCACACTCTATAAACGGTCTCAAGGTGGCACTTTCAATTATGGCAATAATGTGCTGCGCAGCTATTGGTTTTGGTAAGTTTGTACGTTTACTGTAGTCCTAAAATTACTAACGACTTGGTAAGTACATATTTTAAAATGACGACGGACCACCCAAGTTGACAACATCTCTTTGGATGGATTATTGGAATAAGGCGGGATCATCGATTGTACAGAAAATACACTTCTTTGTTCGCATTGTTCTGGGTTTAATATATATGAGGCGTGAGTCTTCCTTTTCCTGAAGAAAGATCAAACGATCTACATACAGCCCACCGTTTTCACCAACTCTACGCCTTAGTTGGCTTTTCTAAGAACACTTTCCGTGACTTTTTTCGTAGGTTTCTATGCAAATGGTAACCTTCATAATGGGGTCTTGGATTCAATCACCGCTGGACGCAAAATTGACAAGGCGGTTACTGCAATATTGAATCAAACAGACTTGCTACAGGACAACCTGATTCGGATTCGACCCAAGCTCTTTGAATTGACTGAAATTGTTGACCAACAGGAATCTAATCAAAAGACACCGTCGTCTCTATTACTGTCGCTATACAAGCTGCAAGAAAACATTACCAGGATCAGCGGTGTATCTAATATACGCCATCCACTATTGAATATATCAATGGACCCTTACCTCTCCGTAAGTGTAACGCTTTATAGTTCCATCTAATTCTGTTGATATAAACTTTCTTTCAGAGTGGAGATCACTGGGAGCTGGTACGTTGGCGGTGTACTTTCATCATATTAGCGCTTCTTCTGGTACTATGTGGCCTGCTGTTAGTAGGTGTAGCTCGGCATTCCCGCTTTGCTCTGATTCTGTTTAGCGTCTGTGGGCTTATTGCTGTAACAGCCTCATGGCTAATGGTTGGCCTGTACTTGTCATCGTCTGTTGCCGTTGGAGATCTGTGTATCAA
This sequence comes from Cheilosia pagana, assembly GCA_936431705.1. Taxonomy (NCBI): domain Eukaryota; kingdom Metazoa; phylum Arthropoda; class Insecta; order Diptera; family Syrphidae; genus Cheilosia; species Cheilosia pagana. Next base: position 57,893,571 of record OW386168.1, on the reverse strand, counting down.
CCCGTCAGAGTTTATAGTAACATCTACAGCGAACCATCTTCGACAGAGTGACGTTTTGTATTACACTGAATGCGAGGCGGGCCAGACAAATTCATTGATTGAACTTGTGAGGGAATATCAGACTTGTCTTAATAACGCTCGCAGTACCATGGCAACAGTGATGAATATTTCCTTTAATTCCTCGGACTTGCGACCAAAACTGCACGCAGTAAATGCTGATCTAAATAGCAGTAAGAGACTTCTTACTCAGCTAGTAGGAATGCTTGACTGTAAGCAGATTCATACTCATTTCTTGACCGCCGCCAGAGGTATCTGTGATGATGGGTTACTGGACCTGGCTTTACTGATGATCACCAGTTTCATCACTGCGGTTTTGCTTACAATTATGGTGTGGGTCGACTCGCACACGTGGATTTACATTAGGAAACGAAAAAATTACCGACAGGTCGATGAGCCATTGTATATACCTCATGCGGGTTCGGTAAATCACCACCAGATGAATGCCCAAACATTGCTGTTGCCGACTGCAACAAAACAAACAAAAACTGACTTGGCCGAGTAGATAGAGAAAATTGAATTCACCAAATTGTAGTTAAAGTTTAATTATATGAAGCCGGTTGGCTCAATTGACAAGTTTTTTAGATGTTTTATTGAAGACACTTGGACATGACTAAAAAAAAACAAGAAATAGCGTAAGTATAATCGATTTCTGATGCGCAACCAACAGAAAAAGTGACTGTTGAGTTTTCAATGAACTTAAACATACTCTACCAAATAAAACACACATCTATTTGAATTTCATCATTTTATTGTGCAAATTCAGCAATAAGTTTTTGATTATAAATTACTAAATTTACTAAAAAAAATTGTTTTCTTCCTAACGCATTCGATCACTTTGTGTAAGTGATCGCACATATTGCTCTCCATTGTTTTTATTTTCCTTAAATAAATAATTGTATTACATTTTACATATAATATTTATCAGAGAGATTTTTTATAAACGATTAGGGTTATCAGAAGCAACGAAAAACAGTCGAGAAACATAAAATATATCTAACAAATAAATGTGACGGTTAGTGCAATAGTGGCCAGTGGTCATACTGTAAAAAGTAAAATTGAATTGAGTTTCAAACGCCTGGTATGAATCTGCGTTTGCACGTCAGCCACCATTACGCTCACGATGGATAGGCTTTTATTAAGCAAAAAATATAAACGGGGATACATAATATTTCACTTTCTCGTTTCGAAACGACAATGAGAGATAAAAAACACAATTTAAGGAAAAAGAAGCACAAATGAGTAAAAGTCTTCATAGACATGAGGAAGACGAAATATTTCAGCTTTGGCAATGGCGATGCAACAAGGTAACACGGGTAAAATAATACTTTGCATACGAGTACACTTACTCCGTGAGGTTAAGCGTAACCTCACATTCAGAGGCAAACGAGAAACGGAAAACTTCCTGCCGAGAAACGTCTGAAATATTATCCTCCCATAGCAGATACAACAACGTAGTAGTGCACAACGGAAAATAAAATAAACTACAAATTGACGTTTCGAAACAAGACTAAAAGCTATTATTTCTCTTAACATTAAGGGGATAAGAGATGCACAATACGTATTTGGCTCAACATTCCGACATTATCTTACAAAATCACCCACAAGTTTACAACAATCTTAAGCTAACGAAACGAGTTAGGTAAACTCGGTTAACTTTTGGAGCAACAACACAAACAAATATTGCGCACCCCTATACCCCAATCGAACGCTTGACGTTTACTTTGGAATGAAGTTTCCTTATTGTAAGGATTTACAAATTTTAATTTTAATATCTTGCCGCAATTTGTATAAAAACTTGAATTGCATTTCCAAATTCGCGCTTAGAAAATTTTGTTTAATTTGTTTTTGTTTAAAACAGTTTAGCTAATTAAAAAATACTACACGACTTTAAAAAAGAACGAATCAACGCCCGACAAACATTTATCTTAGTTGAATATCAATCTAGAGCTATAATATGATTAAATAATTTGTTTTCTGTTATTTATGTATAATATATGCACTATTGGAAAAGAAAATTGTTAAGAATTTGTTTATTGGTTAGATGTTTTCAATTGTTTATCGCCGGCGCCGCTGCAACTAGTTCGGGGGCTGAGGACGACGCGCCACTGCTTTGACTCACGGTCCTCGAGTGATTGGCCGAAGGAGGTATTGCGACAGAGGGTGGTGGTGCTGTGGGCGCACCAACTGGCGTCTGTACCATCGGAGTTGGTGGTGATTTATTGGCAGGCAGCTGATTGGGCGCACCAGTCATTTGCATGTGGTATCTGTATCGCAAGCACATGTATAAAAGAATGTGAAAATTCTGGTGATGGGTGACTTACTTGTAAATATTCTCCGTGCTTTCGACAACACCCTGCGTCAGGTTTAGACTCCTTCCTTTGATGCCGGTTTCTTTGGCGGGCGGGGACCACCAGTTGACCATTCGTCCGACAACCGGCACGTGCCGGAGGATGCCTTCTTGCCAGAGTTTCTCATCGGACTCGCGTTGCAGGTCGGCTGTTGCCGCTTCGATGCCCTGGAGAATATGTTAAACATTAACACAAGATCGTAGGCAATGCGATGGTCTTACCTTTTTGACGATCTCCGACATGGTGTCGAGGACTCGCGAGTTCTCCTGCACACTTTTTCCCACAGAGACGACCAGATCAAGCAGCTCCTCCACATCTGTCTCATGCGTGACCATCCCGAATCGAACACAGATAAGCCCGTCGGTGCCTTCTCCGAGGGAGAACGCATTGTCCGTCGACTTGAGTGCGTCCACTAGGTCTGCGTTGAGTTTGTTCAATTCCGTCTTGGCCTGATCTGTCAGTAGGCTCTCCCAGCCTTCGGGAACAAACCGTACACCACCCATACCAGCCCAATCGGGCAAATTGACAATGCGTAGCACATCGCTCTTCTCGACCAATCGAATGAAGGTCGCCTTGTGTTTTATCGTTGCTCGAAGGATGTCCACATGTGACTCTAGACTTTGAGCGAAGTTTTCCAGATTCTCAGCTGAGGGCGGCTGATCACCCAGTCCGAGCTCAAGCGGACAATATCGAATACAAGTGCCATGGATCGAGTGCTCGATTATTTCAAAGTCGAACTGTAAGAGAGGATTTTCAGAGTTTGCAGAATGACAGAGGATGGGTTCTTACATTCGGACAGTCCCGCTGCATTATTTGTCCCAACCACGAGTTGAGACGGTCGTAGTATGACGCATTGGTTAGTTTCTCGACTGTTCTACTGAGTGAGGCACTCTTGGTTGCATCAGTGGCCGATGTTGTCGAGTTCGGATCTTGTGCATCTTGTGTTGTTGGTACGGTGATACTGCCATCAAATTGGAAAACTACCACAGACGATGCGGTCTCAAAGAGAATCTGTTTGGCGGAGGGAGTTAGTAAATTTAGACCGAAATCGATTGCGAAATCACTTACATTGACATCCAAGGGTTTGTTGACCACGTCGACTAATGTGGTTCCTGATTGCCCGCCGGGGGGACGACTCTGGAAAGGAAAGGAATGTATTTGCATGAGAATTCATTCCAAAATCTGTAAAAGGATGAGCCAAAGATAAATCTTCGTATATTTCAAATGGAAAGCCCTTAATGATCACAAAACAAACGCGCTTTACAATACGAGACTCATTTGAAAAGTGTGAAAGACGGGAGCAGATGCCTATCACCCGAAAGTCAAATTAAGCGATAAATATCTTTCGGGTCTCGACCTTATCATCCAACAAAAAACACGCGTTTCACTTCCGATTGAACTGAACTGTTATCTCACGCTGCACACTTATCTACTATCCACGCCTGTTTCTCTGAAATCGGTCACAAACGTTTTTATCTTATCGCACAATTACTTCGACACGGATTCGTGGTTGTTGAGTATAATTGAAAGATTTCATGCGAATAAGTGTTAAGAACTCACCACGACACGGACACCGTCGCACTTAGACGAGATCTCGTGTAGAATACTGCAAGTCTGGAATGCGACATGAATCCTCTCGGCTATCGTCTCGCGACCGAGTGCCTGCAGACTTGTCCACAACGCCAGCGAGTTCAACCGCTTCGATAGAACTGGATCGGATTCAAAGGCCGTAAGAGCACTGTTTTGCAACTGTCGATGAAGGAGCTATAAAGAAACAGAGCTGTAGTCCTCATTTTGTATATTAATAGGCCGCGAGTTCCTTACAACAATAGGGAGACTGGGTACACCCAGCCAGCATCCCAGGTTCAGAACAATTGAGTCCACAACTGCGCTTATCTGAAACGAGAATATCCATTAGATTCTGCAGAAGATGAAGCAACTGTTTGTAACTCACAGCACCAGGTCCCTGAGTGCAGACCAAAGACGCCAGACCATGGCCAGTGGCGTGCAGCCAAATGTTATTTGCCTTGCAGATGTCCCTCATCCTCGTGAGATTGTCTACGTAGCCACACACTGACGATCCAACGTCTGCAATGACTAACAAGGGTGTCCGGTTCGCATGCAAGTCAACCTGCACCTGCTTCTGTAGAAGCGTCAGGTCCATGGTACCGAGAGTTGAGTTTGATGGGATCAAACGGATTGCCTCTAGGGGAATACCCAACTGCCTGCAGGCATACTGCAACCTCATCGGCGTCGTATTCTCCGAGATGTAAAAGCACGGATTGGCCAGAGCAGGTATTCCCCCCTCCAAGTAGCCAGGACATCTGGCTACGATGGCCAATCGCACCGCTCTCAGTATCGCATCGGCGTTATCCGAGTGGAAACTTGTCGCCCCGTCGAGGAATCGAAATAGACTGCCCAGCCATCGAGTTGTATCGCCGGCTATATGTCCTGTTACTCGCAACAAATGCTGTCGATCCAAGTGACTCATGTACGCGATAATACTGTGTGAAATGAGTGCCAAGTGTGAGACATCGTCCAGCGCCGGCAATGGAAACTCCGCATCATCCTCCGAGTCTGAGTATGCTATAAGAATTTCTAGCGACTTTAGAATTTCCGATGGTGGCTTTCGATCACCATGGAGTAGGGTCACCAATTGCGATGTGTCGGGCTCGTCAGCGGGCGGCGCAGTACGGACATTCTCTAATCGCTGCAGTACTTGTGACGTCTTCAGTTCTAGCTCTGCCAGACCGGAACGAATCTAAAAAACGTGAACAAATTGTTATCAGTCCGAGGCAGGAACTGACGCTGTCGAACACTTACACTTGAAGCAGCGATTTCTGCGACTTTTTCTTCTTTTTTCTCATCGATTACGTTGGACTCTTCGTCGCCGGACATTTTTCACCACACAAGTCTTCTTCTTTGGCTTTGTGTGTCGATGTCGAGTCGATATGATGGATTTGGAGAAATTGTTTCGTTATTATTTGGGCATAAGCGAATTGGGGGTGGTTCGTTTCAATAAATAATCTCAAGCGTTACGAGGGTTTTGTAGAGAAATACGCGTATCCACTTTGGAAGGTAAGTAAATAGATTACTTTTTTCCTATTTGTTCAGTTGGTTTTGCTTTTCTCGGATACGTCGATGTCGGTGTTGTGTTGTCAATTTTTTGACGTTTGACAGTTTTTATTTATTTTAGACCGATTATGAGGAAGACCAATTGACGTGGTATTTGGTAATGGCAAGTAGGTGGCGCTGTTGACGTTTCGGTTTGTGCATTGGTTGGGGCAGTTTGAAGATGTTTGTAGAATTGACTTTCTGCAGTTCTCAGACACCAAAAATGCTGGAACCTACAAGAAATTGGATTATTACGAGAAATTAGTATAATCCGAAAGGTTTATCAACACAAAACAAACGAGAATGGATCCATTATCCTATTTGATACTAATACATTTTGAATGCAAAATATCATTTTGTGCTCATGCTGTTGCTCTCAAACTTTTAATTAGTTTCACGCGAAACTTTCCTTTAATTTTGGGTTTTGACATTTGATATACCTATCGCGGACGATTGTCGATTGTCCCATCTATATTCGCCCAACGTCATTTTTCTCATGCTCGTCATGTGAAACATTTAGGCCTGGATTCTTGGCCTCTTGGGTAAACATGGGAACGCTTAGATTTTTGAAAATTATTTGGGAGGTAGGTACCTACATCTACTGTACATTTTTGAAAATACTAATCGAAGTTAAATCCTAAAAGCTGAAAGGATATTTATTTATATTCTCATTTCAGTTGCAACCTATCTATTCCAGCGATGGAACTTAATAATTTGTCTCGATTCAAGTACTAACTTATGCCAGGTATCCGTTGTTTTATCATTTCAAAGTGTGCAACAATAATTTTTCTCAAAACTTTCTGTGCAACATCGAAACAGCTTGTACAGTCATCCACCCTAATGCAAATGCGATTCTTGATTCTTTTAGCCTCGAGATTGTCTCAAAAGTTTAATACGCTTCTTAAAACTAAATGTAACATCGGTGACACACGATAAAACTAAAACTTTCTTACATCATGACGTGCGTCCCAACAAAAATTCCCTTACAAAATTAAACTTTTGCATTTCCTCAGCACTGTGCGGAAACATGTACAGTACAAACACCTACAAAGCTGATTAAGTGGAACTGCATTATGTAAATTGTAACATCAGGCACACAGGACACAGCACACTCTTCTGCAGCACAGAAGAAGTGGGATCCATGAGCTCCAGTCTTACACTCCATAAATAACCGAAAAAGTTCATATCTATTGCCAACTACTCAAAAATGCAATCCATGTCTAAAAGGCAAGAGCTGGATGCACATCTACTATCTGCACAGATGCAGGACGCTCCCCTCTGAGATTTAAAATCAAAAGCGCAGCATTAGCACAGCAATGGCAGCGACAAGGACTTCCCACGCTCGCTGTGTGGATTGCGAATTTTATGCAAACCTTCTGCCACACACATAATCAAAAAGGCAAGCTGCTAGATGGTGTATGTTTTAAATGCATGTACCTTCCACCAGACACGACGACACGGTCCGGGTTGCTTCGAAGTTGAGAGGTAAGGGCGAAAACTTAATTTAACTCGGTGAGACGCAATTCGAATAAGAAGTTTGTTATCTATACCTACTCCGTAAATCCTTTTTCCAATTTGCGTATGCATTTGCATCCTTGTGTTTGGAGGTGTCTTATAAGACACACTCAAAGCTTGAATTGAGTTAGACCCTCAAGGAAAGAAGCACAAATAACTGTGTCGGTGGGGGAAAAGGGGCGCGTTAACTAGAAAGGAAGTACCTACTCGAGTTTACACATCAGTACTCATTATTTTTGCTTTAGTTCGCAGACATGTCCCAGTATATAGTCTTTCCATGGACTCCTACGGCAATGGTGGTCAACATGCTAACCTGGTCCGTTTGCACACCCAGCAGCAGATAAATAAACGCCCTTACTTCCTGGATTTGTTATAAACTTCCCATGGATGAAAAATATCCTGATGCACTTTTTCCTTGTCCCATTGTCTTTCCTTACACTGCATTTGGTATATAAAGGAAGGGGGGCATTATATTCCAACAGTATACCTACCAGACCAACAACAACAGGCACAGGAAAAAAAATCGAGTCCTTCTCCGCAATGCCCTTGATCCTGTTTTCGCACTGGCTTCATCAGGCCACCCAAAAATACCAAAGATTTATCGGGACCGATGATATCTCTCACAAAGCGGAGATAAACGACCCAATCGCTGGTGTATATTTGGCACAAATTTTATGTGTCACACACCACACAGTCAGGCGTGTGTCCTTGGAATGGCAGTGTGCCACAAACCCCTCTTGCACCCCCCCAATTCGTGGCAAAGGTGAGGAATTCCCTGTGCGAAATCAAGTGCCAAATGGGGGTTGTTGGAAATGTTTACCGTCGCGCCAGTAGCGACGAAAGTGTTATAAGGTCACAGAGGACGAAACAGTGCACGCGAAAAGTGGGTGGTTTCCGGCTTCAGCAGGACATCAGCTTCACAACGGGGGAAATTACGTGTTGTGCTCGACTCGTTCCCATGAATCACTATTCCGTACGTCTATGTGGCCAAGAAGCTGTGTGATTTGAAAATTGGGCGAAGCGGCTTCGAAGGACATTCTCAATTGTTTGTAATTGCGGCAAAATTACGAGGAAATACAATCGAAAGCGTTTTGTTTCGCTAATCGCAGTTAACGTTCGCCCTATGAGAGAATAAGTGATATTTCACGTCATCTGATGAACTGTGTTAAGGCCTTTTAAGAATATGACAGTTATTATCGTGCTGAAAGACTTTTTGAAGTGAATCTAGCTGTTATTTAAAGATTTGTTGAAATTGCGGGCCATTTTAAAACGTTTGTGATATGTGCAACACCCTAAAAAAAACTTCTCATGTACGAAACTGACAACCTTTCAGAAAGTCGTCCAAAAACGCCCCGGAAAAATGCACAAACAACTTACAAACCTCAAAATCTTCTATCTAAAACCGACAACAAAAAAAACAACAACACAAAAAACGGTTCAAAAATCGTTTCAGAAAGCGCCCAAAAAGCCACAAAAACGGCTCATAAGATCCCGAAAAACTTTCAGCAAAACGCTCTGAAAAACAAGCCGAAAACCATCAATCCCCAAGAAGTAAATTTGCTTAGGTATGTGATACCTATAGGTACCTACTTACTAATAATGATGTTGAGTGTCCACCCTAAATTTAACGAAGTCACAGACTCACAGTGCCGCCATTTTGTACACCTACAATAGGTTTGTTTGACGTGGCTAGCACAGTGCCCACTAAAGTACGCACTTAGAAGTGTTAGCCTGTCAAAAACCCCGCACAACCCTGAAAATTCGACTACTATATCAAGCGCAAAATATGCTGCCCTGAAGTTAGACATTGAGGACTTTCGGATACCTAGTTTAGTAAGTCTGACAGCTGACTGAGTTGAGGGGTAGACGACAAATCTAGTCAAGAAAATCCTGCCTGCGTAGTTAGTTCACGCGTACGTTTACCTAGTCCAGACAAATCTAGTTGACGTTTTACACAAAATAGGTATCCGAACGTCCGCATTGAAAAATTAATGACAGCAAGCAAAATGACAGCGAAACTCAGCATTGAATTCTTGTCCCGGCAAATTAACTGGGGTCGGTTCGGGGCAGACAGCTAGGGTGACCTAGAAGTCATATCAAACACAGGTTTTCAGTACCAGGGCGAGTTCAGTGCTATATCGAGCACATGTGGGTTAACCCAGTGCGCACTAGTGCCCACGTCAAACAAACCTTATATCAGCTATGGCTTACAAAATATTGCTTTTGGTAAAAAATGTATGTTTGTATACATCCATCGCATCCTAGCGGATTACAACGTTGGAAATGATAAAGGAAGCTTTAATAACATTTGAATATGTAGAAACCTTCTGTCAACAAGACGTATTAAACCGAAACGTCACATAATATTGAAATTGATGCATTTGTTGCAACTGACTGCAGCCAGTGGCTTCTCTTTAAAGTGTTCAGCACCACAGTGCTGGCATTAAGTTCTTTATAAGAGTGGTAACATCGATCGGCTTCCGTTGAGGATACCATGAACTTCTGCTCAATTACAACGCCTTGACCATGCGTTAGGCACGTCCATACATACATGGGTCTCATATCATAGCTCTATTACAAAGTTTATCCTGAACGCAAACATTACATATGACACGACCCCACACTATTCCCGCCACGCTCATATTCATTCAAATATTATAAGGAACATCATACCTACAACGGAACTACATTCATTTGCAGTCATACGTATACTTGCACTGTGTATAAAATAATCGTCCCGCCAGCTGCTGCTGCTTGCATGAATAGCTAATATCCCTGAACCACATTGGACTGTGTGCCGATTCTGAGCCAAGGAGACTCACCAATTTTACGCAGACCTTCGCAATATTGCTTCCAAGTTTGTAATTAAAATTTGAAACACTCCAACCGTATATGTTTGCATGTAATTTAAATCCGCATGCAGCTTGCTGGATGAAATGCGTTTGGGAAGCTGCTTTTCGACCAAAACAACAGCTCCACCATTCAAGGACAAACAGAGAAGAATACAACAACAAGCAATTGCCCAGTATAACCAAAGGAAAGAACAACATCGGCAGCACCGTTCAAGGATGGGGTCTTTGCTCTGCCCTCTGCCATTGAACTCGTGTCTGAGGATCTCTATTTCACTAAGCTGTTATAATTTAACTTTGCCAACATTAAGTGTTCGCTTTGAAAATGGCTTAAAGGAGGGTTGGAAAGGGATCCAAGTAAAAGTAACCACAGTTAACATCTCTGATTAGCTGTAAACTAATGATGACTTTGTTGTGTTTTCTGTGGTTCAGAACTTTTGGAAGCGGTTTTTTTTGTTAAATTGCATTGGTAGTGTAGGAAAAATCAATCTGTGAAAACAGTATGTATATAATGCACCATATTTGACGTCTCAAGGTTTTCTTTTTCATTATTATTTGCAGTACCTACTTGGGTGCTTACGTCAAAGCTGATTGCTTTTTCGACGATTTTCTATTGGGGACGTTAAAGTGGGGATGTTCAAGTATCTAGTTTAGTAAGTCTGACAGCTGACTGACTTGACGTATCTCAGTTTTGATTGGCCTAGATCGGTCACATGGGCAGCTGTGTCAGTTGACGTTTATGGAGGGGTAGCCGACGAATCTAGTCAAGTCGTGACTGAGTACTAAGTTGGCAGTTCTCATATAATGCTGAAGTAAGAAAAGTGACGTTCCCGATCAATCTAGTTTTTGCGTTCATCAGGTTACATCTATTCCAGACCAATGTAGTCGACTTAAGATAACTAAGTTTTAGAACATAATGCGAATTTCACGCATAGAAAAAAAAATACAGACTTCTGTGTCAAAAATAAATTGTAAAGTCGATTGGCAGGTTACAGTTTGCGGAATGAATTGAACGATGGATGTACAGCTGTCAGATTGCTGTCATTGGCAAAGCGTGCGACCAAAAAGTCCTTCGAAAAGCTGAGGAGAACCCATTACAGTCCTATTATTTTGGAAACATTAATTTTCACCAATTACTTTAATCTACTGCATGTAGATGAAATTTAAACATTTTTTTCAACTTTTCTTTGACTGAAAAAAACCACAATTATTGCAAACAAAATATAAAATAAAATAAAAACAAATCTCTCACTCGGGGGATATTAAAACTAAAGGATAATTCGCCGCCAACAAATAGGATGACAAAGGCGGTGGCGCGAAAACCCAAACAAATACCCACACGGATTACACGTGCATTGTTAATCTGTGTGAATTCTCACGCATTAAAATTGCGGCCGGACAATTCGAATTTAAATTAAAATCCGTCGATTCGCAAGCACTTGCAGATTGGAAAACAAATTGATAAAGTTTTCATTTAGTTTTATATATTTTTTACCCGCACTCTCATGCGAGAACTCAAGGGAGATGGGTTTTTGTTGTTTGTCTTTAACATTTTCAATAGCGGCAAGTGTTAAATTGAATGGAATCCATTGACTTGTGTGTGTCAAGTAATTAAATTCCTTTCAATTTAAATAGACCCGGTATTAAAATTGCACTCAATCGAGTGTGTGTACATTTATGGCTATAAAATCAATCAGCCAAAATGAACTTTGTTCATATGGTGGGATAGCGGAGTAATTGTTATTAATTTATAGTTTGCCAATCGTGGGGGAGAGTTGTGGGTGCAGTTAATTGAGATCCTTCCTTTCATTCATACACCGTCAGATAATAGCTTCCAAACAACATTTAAAGAATTGAAAATGAGATAGGATGCATTTAGACGTCAAAAGGATAAAGGGCGAGTGGAAATGGCACATGGGAAGGGGAATGACACTTGTCATTTATACATATACACACGCAATGTCTTATTTCGCCTTATGAATAAAAAAGTCAGTCAATACCTTTTTATAACAGTTATAAAAGGGAGTGAATGAACGTCTAGCGCGTTTAATGGAACGCGTCCATTTGCAATTTGAATTGACATACGTATCAGCTCGTACGCACGTCGTACGTCTCTAAAATTGACAGATAATGATACCCAGTCGTGGGTAAATATCAATTAAAATTTTTGCTCGAATGAGGATGAGGACAGTGGAGAGAAAACTCAAATTTCTATATTTGATTTATTGCGAATGACAGTGCCATACGTCAAATAGCATTCATGCGTGGAGTATATTGTTCTTCTATGACATAAAGCTGAAGGACAAACTTGTATAAGCTCAGCAACTACATATTTACTAATAATTGGTCGCTTTCAAGATCGGTCAAGAAATTCATGACTGAGTTGACATGTAGCTGATGTAGGAAAAGTGACGTTAGCAACTAGTTCCGACTAAACAAAGTGGCAGAGTATAGCTAGTAGGCATAAGAGGATGGGTATGAAACTTGATAAAAAATTCCAGTTCAGACTCTAAGCGGCAGCTCACAATAGCAATATGTGTTATGTGTACGGAAAATACAGTTCACAATAGAACTCTTGTGCAATTCGTTGCGCTGAAGAGAGATTCGTTGAGAACCGTATTGCATTTCGTTGTACCTATACAGCTTATAAAGATTTTCATTTATTTAAACTTCTGTATAGGAAATTGCGGTCCATTGAAGTAAACTTTAGACGACCACAAACAAATGAATATAATTTCCCCGATGCTTGTTAAATTTTGATGAACTCATTACCGCCACCTTGTTGTGTGGCGGCTGACGGGTTCTACCATTTAATTCCCATTGAAAGAGTCCTAACGAATTCTTATTAAACTTTCGTTTATCAACAACTGTTCATATTTCCTTCTTTCTCGCAATGCTATTGTAGCTTGGTGGTATTACCTACTTCCTTTCGGGCCGCCCATCTACTTCTTTCAAAACAACATAAGCTCTTCATCAACAAAGTTGGCAGCCAGTTTGCAATATAGACTAAATGAGCATCAGCGCAAGGATGAAAAGTATAAAAGAAAAACGAAAGACGAAGTGAAACATTATCAAGGACGACGGCCGTGCTGGTCCCCTCTGAATCTTCGTTTTCTTAATAATTAATCACTTTTCCAGTGTACAGTTCTAGTTGTGTGCATTTACTTGAGTACACTCCCACTCACTCAGTTGGATCCTTATGTTTGGAGGTCTGTCTGTGAGCGTTAAACAAGAATAGACAAGAGGGTATATTTTTCAAAGTGCTATACACAACGGAGGGGGGTGACAATTTTTTTTTAAACCGCTTCGCATAAAATGAAGGTAGGTACTAACAGTGTGTATGATCTTTACTTGGGTGTGTTTCCTTTTTTACGGATAATAGGATTCCAAATTTATGTCCCCACTCAGCGGGGACTCCAAGTGTTTGTGTGAGGGCTATTTTAATTTTCAATATCTGTATTGTTCGGCAGATTGTGTTTTTTTTTTATTAAGGTTTTAAAACTGCTAAGTGAAGACAAATTGGTTCAAGGGACGTTAATTGCATGCCTGGGTGAACTTCAGAGTTTTGTCTTAATTTTGGCAGATTTTTAACGATTGGAGGAAGGTACCAGCGAGCAGGAACCTCTGATCGGAACATTTTCCCCGCCATGTTAAACTCGGGTTACATCTAGGAACATGTAGTACAAACATTTATTAAGTTTGACATTAATTTAAAGTGTGTCGCTAGTTATCTGGCGGAAATCAAGGGGCACATTCAAAAACTTAGCTACCTATCTTAAGTCGACTAGATTGGTCTGGAATAGATGCAACCTGAACGCAAAAACTAGATTGGTCGGGAACGTCACTTTGAGAACTGTCAACCTAGTACTCAGTAACGAATTTCTTGACTAGATTCGTCGGCTACCCCTCCATAAACGTCAGCTGACACAGCTGCCCATGTGACCGATCTAGGCTAATCAAAACTGAGATACGTCAAGTCAGTCAGCTGTCAGACTTACTAAACTAGATACTTGAACAGCCCCAATGCCCTGACATGCTAATTCTATAAATGCGTACAGAAAATATTATACTGCGCATACAACAGGCGTGTTTTTTTTAGCTTCTACCTCAGCAAAGAAAAGTAAAGTGCGACTTTCAGCACGTAATTATAAAAACTACGTCCTACTTGACGTTTCCGACATTCGCTCTATTCACCCCTAGTTGAAGTCACTTGACAGCAGCATTAGCTGATGTTGGAACCTTTCTGGTGATGTGGGTGGAAATTGCAAGTAAACTGTCAAGTAAAAGTCAAGACACACAACATTTTATAGCATTTTATATTATTCAAGAAAAAATGCGACTGGAACTGTTTTTTGCGCATTCCCTACTTCACTTTGCTTTAATGAGGTCGAAGCTAAAAAAACACAACTTATATTGATTAATGAAGATTATATCTACTACTTTCACTGTCTTATTCTTAGTTTAGAACTAAATTCTTAACTAAACGCACCTTAAATGACAGAATATATTGGGACAAATAACTTGTAGCTGTCAATTTCGTCTCATATTTGACAACTTTTTGAAAAGTCAATAACAATAACTATTTGAATAGTTATTTGAAAGTCAAACTTAAATTATCCGGTGCAATAAACTGTCCTGTCGCATGTCGAATTATGCTGGCACTTTTGTTTTTATGCAGACAGCTCGGTTGAACATTTCACCATTTTCTCACACTTTTCCCTATTGGTGTCACTCTCCTCGCTGAGCAACAGCTACGGCAGCACTTGTGTGTTCAGCTTGAGTGCCCACCGAAGATGGAAATGAATAAAAATTATCCAAAAGGACATTTTAGCAAACTACGGACTTTTTTTTGCCTACTGCCAAAATAAGTTGCTCCTTTTAAATGCTCGAAAAAATTGCCTTAAACATATTCCCCAACTACACATCCATGTACATACCTACCTATATTTAGATGGTAAAAAAGAACAAAATAAATTTCGTTGGTCCTTCCTGTTATCCTGTTTTTTTTGCACTTTCTTGTCAGCAGCCGTCACAGTGAAAATAAATTATAAATGAAAATGAAGGGAAGAAACAAATTGTCTGCTGAGAAGGCGGGTACCTATCTACAATATGTGCCATACAATATGAAACTTTTTAATGTCCTTCGAACTCTTTTCGATGGGGAAAAAATCAAATTTATAAATCCTTATAAAAATATAATCGTGGTCATAATAAAAATGTCAGTGTGCACTTTAAAGTGCCAAACCGGACATGTGGTCTCTTGTGTCTGCTCGCCCCAGGACGAAATGACCAAGCAACGCACTGTGACTGTGAGTCTGTGACTGTGATCAATCTATCTGTGCAGAGAGAGAAAAAATAGAATGACTGCAAATAGCGAAAAAAGCCTTTAAATGGATGACCGCAATCCGCAATAAAACACGGACCATGGACGACATCAATAATTTGAGAAGAAGGAGTTTTCCTCCATCTAGCTCTTCTCCACTGTCCCCTCGTTAGGCACTATAGACGTATTCGCTCCCTTGTGTATGCGGCTTCAAACATATGTTCGCTGAACTAGGTATAAACGACTTATATTGGCCATCTTGCGGCTATTTTGTTGGGGAGGCTTGTTTGATCGATTTACCAGCAGGATTCATAGGGAAACCAAACGACTCATAATAGGTTTTCGGTTCATGGTTCGGAGTACAATGGGCTATTATTCGGACACTGAACGGGCATCCCTTTTGTTGATATGCGAACAGACAGGATGATGGTTAGGCGTGCGAGTATTGTAATCGTGGTCAATATGGGAATGGAAGGTCTAGCCTGGAATGGTATTGTGAAACTTAATGGTCATGGATAAGGGGAGAGGAGGTTGTGGCTTTTTGTGATATAAAGTAACCCTCACCTCATCCAAAATACAACTGAACTACAAAAGGCAAACTAATATAGCAGACAACTCATCCACAGTCATATTCTTCATGGTAATTTTTTAGCAGTAGGAGGTACCTTATTATTATAACAAGTAAAAGCCTTTCAACTGTAGATCTTGGAATTCTTGTCTGTAGGTATATAGAGCTCAAAATATTTACCTAACCTTTAACAAAGGTTTTCAATTTTTCGTTTAAAAGCTTTTTGGTTATATGTCGTCGGATTCTTACAGGTCAAGGTCGTGGTATAAACATGGCACCAGTACCGCCATCTCTAATGAATTCAATGATAAACCAAGAAGTGATAGCATCCGCTTAAAGCTGGTAATACCGCCGTTAACAAGCTCTTCACTTCGTTCCGGTAAAGCAGGGCCTACTAATGCGATGACTGATAAGTCTCTGGTCGGTTCTGCATGAAAGGAAGGAAACTCGACGAATTTGATGCACCTATTTAAAAAAGAGGCCTCAGTTAGTAACTGGCGTAGCGGCTTAGTGGTAGTGTGTTGGGCTACTAAGCGAGGGGTCCCCGGTTCGAGTCCCGAAAGAACCACATTACATCTTAAGGTTTTTTTTTCCACTGCGCCACCTCTCGCGAACGTCTGACAAACATCCGAGAGTAAAACTGTCGTGAATGAGCTTCTCAATTAGCCGTTTAGACTCGGCGTAAAATTGTAGATCCCTTCCATTCGTCCCAAAAATTGAAAACCCGCAAAACAAATGGTTGTGATAAGCTAGGCCTTGGGTCCCACAGACCTGTCGCGCCAATATATTTTCGTCGATGACTTGAATGGATGTGAGTGAGTGTGCTAGACTGTTGAGCGAGGGGTCTCCGGAAAAATTAAAATTGCATCTAAAGGTCTTTCCTCTGCGCCACTGCAATTGCTTAACTCGTTCAGAAGATGGACGCGTTTAAAGGACACATTTATGGCCATCCTTTTATTTCATTTACCATATCTATCCACAAATAAAGGCGCTACGGTCCAGCTAGTATCATCTCTAATAACGAAAATGACAGAAAACATTTTTTTAACTTCAATGCTTAAGTCTTTGGTTGACAATTCCATTGCCAGAGATCCTTTGATCAAAAATTCACCTCAATTTTCCTATGCGAGATACACGAGCAATTATTTTCCCAGTATCATGGAAATTAGATGCAAGCATGAGACCCCTACACAGTTTAACACAATTTACAGGACTAAATGTAAATCGCCTTCTACCGCAAGGATACGAAACTTTGCTCCGACGACAGTAAATTGAAATTTCCTCTTTGAATTCCATTTCTTTCCGATACAAGCACAAGTAGAAAAAGTGTCTCTACTATCGCCAAGGACCCTCCATATATTTATGCAAAGTCCATTACTTACCATATCGGTTCGGGAGGACTAAAGGTTACCTGGACGTTGAATTTTAATTCGTTTTTAAATTAAAACCGATTTATCTGCACTTCATCTCTCATCAATTTGTTGGAAAATTGGATTCCATCAAACTTACTACATCCTGTTCGCTGCAGCTACTCGTTCTTCGTCTCTAGTTTCATCCATTTGCAGTTTTTCCCCGATGTCAAAGGAGAAGGACCCGTGGTCCATCGGTGAATGGCGAGATTAAAAACATACAACTGACGTAAAACACATCTACCTTTAAGGGCCATCCTGTGTGGATCTTCTTCCTCCCCATTTCTATATAAATAATTTCCACGTGGATTTAATAAATCAAAATCAACAATTTAGACAAGTTCGACAGTTCGTATATATGGTTTTTGAGATGCGGCAAGAGAGCTCTTCTTGAATGAAAAATAGTTTTTCAATTGCTTAGCTACAGCGATTTATCATGGCGATTTATGTGTGCGCTCAGGATGTGTGCTGGCGTAGTTAATTGAATTGTACCATGGTAAGCGTGAAACCGCATGTGAATTACAACCCCCCGTGACACAGTTCTAATGTTCGCCACACTAATTGGATAGATTTTGGTGCGCCCGCGAAAAAGAACAATAAAGATGGCTGCTGCCCGGATGATGTGGAACACATTTGCAGTGTCCTTATTTCAAATTGTTCAAGTGCATGCATTAGAGCGTGTGCTGTGCTGGAGAGAGAGCAATATTTCTATTCTCATTTGGCGGTGATGCTAAGGAGCAATTTGGCGGATTCAAGTACGAAGAGGATGGGAACGACGACAACGAACGAGTGTACGTGTCTCTGGTACGGTTTGTATAATTAGTGCATGTGCGGTAATTGTTTTATGCTAGAGTCCTAAATAATCCTAATTAGGTTGCGGCTGTGTGAATTTGCATAAATAAGAAGCTGTAAGTACGGTTTTCTGCCGCAGTGTATACGGTAAACATATGTGCTTATTATGCGGCAATGATAAAGGTTGAGGTTTGCTAGAGTAATGGGGACCTCCTACAGACACGCTTCAGTGATTTAGAAAAGCCTTCCTTCAGTTTAGATTAGAGGGGAGCTCAAAAGGAAATCACAGGGAGAAGATCAGCTTTGAATGGAGGCAGATCTACACCTTGCTGGTTAAACATATTGAAGGCTGAGGTTGTTGGATAATCCATTTACAAGGAAAGCCCTCCTTTCGTCCAAAGAAATTGAAGTAACACCAACGGATCGTTTTGGAAAGCTAAAGAAGTCGTCTTTCCTGAAAAACCTGAGCAATCCTGCTTCCTCTTGCTGTATGTAGCGTCTGTAGCAGTCGTTGCTGGACAACCTAGTCCTAGGCCAAGCAATCGTTATCACAGGCAGTCCTGAAGCAACTTTAATGAAGAGGTGTCCCTCAAATAACACGAAATACAAACTACAGATATATTGTTATGCCTCAGCACAACTATTTTCGCAAAAAAAAATAATTACTGTTAATTTTCTTGACGCGGGCTGGATTTGTTTGCCAGGGATTTCGGCGTCCAGTATTAACCGTTGTCAGTGAAATAAAAGAATTTATCCGGAGCAAAAGAAAAAGAAGAATATTTAGAGTTTAGTTGATTGAATATTTATTTCTGCGTTTAATTATGAACACGGTTGAAGGTTGAACAATAACTCGTCGAGTTTTTCTTCTCGACTTCTATTTATAACATAAAAATGCTTACGCTAACAATTGCTTACCCTAACAATACATTGCTGGGATTCATTCGCGCTTGCATTCGCGCTTGCATTTTTCATTATTGGGATTCATGTTGCAACAAAATAACAAAAAATAATCTTTTGAGAATTGTGTCTAATTACAGATAACAGAGTGTGTGTATGACTTTATAAAAAAATGTATGACATTGCAAGAATCAATTTAAAATTCCTTTTCTTTTTTTTTTTGTTTACTTTGTTCTGCTACATCCGTAACAATATAAATCTCTCCTGCGTTATTCCCTGTATCAACATAAACACTCCAGAAAGTGTAAACTTTTCTAACTGACAATCAAAGACTTCATTAGCGAAATCCTTTTGATCAGCAACTGTGTTCTTGGCGGCTGATTTCGCATAATGTTTCACCTCCCAGCTTACTACAGCTTCATCGTAATAAAAGTCGTCGTCATCGCCTTCGCCTGGTTAATTAAATTTACATCCAAACCGTGTTTAACGAGGAAACCCAAATCAATATGCATAGCTCTTAAATATGATTTTACCCAGAATGAATATTTATAACCTGACGGGCGCGTGCCTCCGCCGAAGACCCAACCGCAACACTTCTCCCATAGCACCCGCCCGCAATGGTGAACGCGCAGTTCATTAAAAGCTCATTAAAAATGATTCCGCAAATTGCTCGATTAGCCCAACCGGTGTTGGCACGCGCCTCGGTGAAAGTGTGTGCTACCCCACCCAGCAGAAATCATATACCATTCGTAATAACAGTTAGAAGCGTTTTATTACCAAATTCCGATTGTTGTTGTCTCAATAGGATGCACAAAGTGTAACAGCGGCCTAATGGAATCGCCATTAGCACTAATTTGTTTTTATTGCCTATTGGGCCATTTGGGGGCATATTCGCCGCAGAGCGCTGACTTTTATGGTGACAGGTATAATGACATTTCCACGGTTTGACACTTTAAATCACGTGCGTTCTATTGTTCACACACAGCAAGCAGTTTGCTGAAATTTCCCTCATAACTATACCACAACTGCAGGGAGTGCAGCTGTTTGACATTTGTGGGTGAGCTCACCATCTGTCATCCGGTTTGACATTTTGCCGATATAGGAGGACGACCTGTAGTCCGAAACACTTGGACTTTTGATGTGGCACTCTCACCGGTGCTGCCTGTCGTATTATAAATTTTCAAGTATTGCAGAGGGGTTAGGACTTTGGAATCGATGTAGTGCAGTTTCTTATGAAATGAGGGGTTGCTTTTTAAGGTGGCAAATGGTGATGGAGGGAGTGGGAGTGATTTGAGGGCTCTACCGCAGTCACTTGGATTTCATGCAGAGGATGTTGTACACTTTGCCATTTTGAGAATGTATTATTTTTTTTTTTTTATTATGATGAGGGTACAGTGCACTACGACCTTGTGATCTATTGTGCCCCCTGCTTATACCTCGGAAAGGTTCCTGCCCTTCTCCAGAGCTCCCTCGCATTGCAGTTCCATTCAGAACTGTGTTTGAGGATCATCGCTCTGTCTTGGCCTCGGCAAGAATATCGACTTTAGAGCACTTCCTCTAGTCCAGTTTCTCTTATGAATCTAAGGATGAGTAGCGGGTCTATGGTCTGGATATCCTTGTCTGATATCTGGTACTTGCCCAGATGTTTGAGCCTCTTGTGGGTCAGTGCCCCACAGTGTTCCAGAATGTGATCTGGGGTCTCAGCGCTCTCATCACAGAATCTACAGAGACCTTCTTCTGATAGTCCTATTTTCCTCAGGTGCTCCCTCAGTTTACAGTGTCCCGTTAGGAAACCTGTTAGGATTCTCAAGTTGTTTTTGCTTAGGCCAATGCATGCCTTAAATCTTTTAGGGTTATAGTCCCCTAAAAGTTTTTTAGCTTGCCTCAGGCCTTGGTGGTTTTTGAAAGTGGCAGTTCTTTTTTCTTTTTCTATCCTCCTGAATTCCTCTCTTAGGGTGTGGTCCCCTATGCCACAGAATGGTTCAGGGCCAATGAAGGGCTCCGCTGCTCCCTGTCTTGCCAGAGAATCCGCGGCTTCATTGCCCATGATGCCCACATGACCAGGTATCCAGCAGATAGTTACTCTGTTTTTCTTGCCCAATTCGTTCAGCCTGCGCAGACATTCCCGTACAAGCTTGGATTTTATGATATGGGCATCAAGTGCCTTGATGGCAGCTTGACTATCTGACATTATTGCTATGTCACAGTTCCTGTAGTTTTTCTCGAGAATAATCCGAACGCACCTATCTATAGCACATATTTCTGCTTGAAAGATGCTGGTACATTTGCCCATGGATTCGTAGTGTTTAGTTCCTGGCCCAAACACTCCTGCACCAGTTCCTTCGTCTGTTCTCGATCCATCTGTATACCATTTTACGGTATGGTTGCTCAGTCCGTATGCCATGGATTCATTGCTCCAATTTTTCTTACTACTGACTTTCGTTATGAAATTCCTCTCAAAGTTGAATTTCCTGATGCTGTCATCCCTGGGTATTGCTAGAAGTGGAAGTTTTCCGAGTAATACATCATATTCTTTAGAACTTATGCATTTCCCCCTTCCGATTCCTTCCTTTGCCATCCGTAGGATTGCTTTATCTGCCGCATCCTCAACCATGAGGTGTAGAGGAGTTAACTCCAATAATACCTCCATGGCTGCAGTTGGGCATGTACGCATTGCTCCGGTTATGCATAGGCACGCCAGTCTTTGCACTTTACTGAGAATATCCCTAGTTGTGGCTAGACTTGTCCGTTTTGCCCATGCTACAGCTCCGTATGTGATCATAGGCCTCACGATTGCAATGTACATCCATCGTAGAATACTTGGGCTGCATCCCCATGATTTTCCCGCTAAGCTTTTACAAATCATAAGAGCGCGTGTTGCCTTACTTAAAATCTCCTCTGTGTGTTTACGCCAGATGAGTTTACTATCAAGGTGTAATCCAAGATATTTTACTTCGTTGACTGGTGTCAGTATCGTGCCTGATAATCGTATTGTTTTCAGTCTCTGAAGTTTTCTTTTCCTTGTGAATGGTACAATAGTTGTTTTTGCCGGATTGATGTTTAATCCTGCTGTGTGGCACCATTCTTGGGTTGCTCTTAATCCTCTCTGTATGATGTCACAGAGGGTCTCCTCAAACTTTCCCCTAGCAATCAACACTATATCATCGGCATATGCCTGACAGTCGATGCCAAGGTTGGTAAGTTTTTCCAATAGTTCATCTACAACTAGGCTCCACATTAAGGGTGATAATACCCCTCCTTGTGGACATCCTCTAGTTGTGTTTACTTTGATAGTCCCGGTTGACGTTTGAGTCTCCGCTGATCTAGTGCTCAGCAGTTCGCACATCCACCTGGATATTGTACTGTTTACTCCTTTTCTGTCTAGTGATCGTTTGATGGCCTCATGAGAGGTATTGTCAAACGCTCCTTCAATGTCAAGGAAAGCGCACAGTACCGTCTCTTTTGCGCTCAAGGCGCTCTGAATAATCGTCGTTAGCTGATATAATGCAGTCTCCGTTGATCTGCCCGCTCTATATGCATGCTGACAATGATGTAGGGGGGATGTGCTTAGCACTTCTTCCCTCAAATAGTTGTCCACTGCCTTTTCTGTTGTCTTTAAAAGAAAAGATGTAAGGCTGATGGGTCTGTATGACTTCGGGTGTGATGGGTCTTTTTTCCCTACTTTTGGTATGAACACAACCTTAGCCCGTCTCCATTGCATTGGTATGTATCCCAAGGCAATACTGCTTTTTGTGATTCTGATTAGGTGTGGCAGGAGTGTATCCCACCCCTTCTGTAGTTGGGCAGGAATGATTCCGTCCACGCCTGGTGCTTTGAAAGGTTGAAAGGAACTTATTGCCCATTCTAGTCTGCCCCTGGAACAGATGGCTGATGCTGCTTCCCAGTCCTCCTTCCGGGGCCTGGCTGAAATGGTCACGTCCCCTCCATCGTTGCTGAGTGAGCTTTCTGGAAAATGAGTTTCTAAAAGCAGTAGAGCCCGCTGATCTTCATTTTCTGTATAGCTACCATCCTGCTTCTTTAATGACGTTGATATTCCCCCCGTCTTTGCCAAGGCCTTATGCAGTCTTGCCGCCGTGGGGGTACTTGTGATTGTCTCGCAGAATTTTCTGAAGCTGCTTCTTTTAGCTTTTCTTATTTCCTTATTATAGGTTGTCAGAGCCATTTGGTAGCTCTGCCAATCTCCGTTTCGCTTTGCAGTATTGAACAGCTTACGCGTTTCGGATCTAAGTTTTGACAGATTTTTGCTCCACCATGGCGCGTCTTTTTCTCTCCTTTCTTTACTGAGAGGACAGCTATCTTCGAGTGATTTGTTGATGGCTTTTGTTATGTCATCAACTGCACTTTCCAGTTCCAGAGAGTGTGCTGGAGCTTTCCTCATTTTGAGCCGTTCCAGGTTACTCTTAAGGTTCAATTGGTAGTTATCCCAATTGGTTTTCCTAGGATTTTTTACCGGATTTCTCGTGAGATTTGTACTGTCCAACTCGAATTCAATTATTCTGTGGTCAGACAGTGATGGCTCACTAGATACTTTCCAGTTCCTGATTAGTCTAGTTACGCTAGTGCTACCGAGTGTAAGATCGAGTACCTCTTGCCTAACTCTAGTTACAAACGTGGGGGTGTTCCCCACATTATAGATATCAAGGGACGAACTTAGTATAAATTCTAATAAGTACTCACCCCTGGTATTGGTATCGGTGCTACCCCACACGATATTATGAGCATTTGCATCACATCCTATTAGCAGTGGCATACGGAGCCTGTTGGAATGCTCCACTAGCCGTTGCAGCTCTGGCGAGATGATTGGCTCATCTCCTGCGCAGTACATCGAGGCGATGATGATGGTGCGGTTGACTCCTTCCATATTTAAGGATACTTGTACTGGCACCATGTCTCGCGTCGTGTATTCTGAAAGTAAAATAAATTTGTCTTTATATTTTTTATCTATAAGGATGCATGCTCTCGGTTTTTCAGCCCGAGAGTCCCAAATTACCTTTGCATCCTTGTTTGTTAATCCTTTAACTTGTCCTTTCAAGATCCATGGCTCCTGAATTAAGACCAGTTCCAGGCCTCTGGTGGTAAACATTCTGGATATAGCAGCTGAGGCTCCTATAGCATGATGAATGTTTACCTGTGCTATCTTAATTTTGTTGGTCGAGGTCATCGGGCTATTGCTCGCGCGGGGCCTTTGCCCCGCCCTCAGCCAGCAAATTTTCTTCCTCCTCCGAAGTGATGTTCCGGAAGAGATCGATTGCCGTGTCGTCTAAATCCTCCTCTGAGAGCATGCTCCCCGAGATGGACATCAGATCCTCCGCCTCCTCAGAATCTTGAGCCGCATCATCCAGATCTCCAACCGAGAGCGTGCTCTCCAGGATGGGCATGGATTTCTCGGCCTCTTCTCGATTCTTGTCGTCTGGTTCCTCTCCTGAGATGACACTCTCTAGGATAGGCATCTGTTTTACAGCTTCGTCAGAGCCCTGAACCATCGGCTCGACAGTGGAGGCTAGTGTTGTACCCTTCTGTGGATCAGATAGCTCCTCATGGGGTTGCGTGCTCTGTGAGTTCCGACTGGATTCGCTCTGGGCTTGCCCAATGAGGCTAATCTCGTCAGATTTCTTGAGCCCGCACACCGTCACCCTGCCGAACCGGTAGCTCAAGGATCCATTCTGCTGCTTTATGGCATTTAAGGACTCATGATCAATACTAAGAGCCAGTACCTGCCCGGTTCCCTCGTTTCGACCATGGAGCACCTTCCATGCCTTCACATTGAGCCCTTCATTTTGTGCTACCAGCAATGCCAAGGATGTTTTAGGCTCCTGATTAGCACTACGTGGAAGGAAAATGGTAATGGAATGGGTTCGTGGTATGTCCGTCCCACTACAGGCGATCAGTCTTGCACCCTTCCAGTTGCTGAGTTTGGGTACTACTTCTCGTAGCCATTCTGCTGTTTGTAGAGTCTCGCAATCCACAAGTAGCATCCCACTTCTGAAATGTATGCCTTGGAATTTAAGCTTATGCTCCCATCCCAGGGCCATTTCCCTTACTATGGCGTCTTCCAATGCTGTGAGGTCTGAGTTGCTCAGTACTTCCTGCGGATATTCCCCTGGAAGAACAGCAACTTGCTCGGCTATGGGACCCGTGGCTTGTTGTCCGCGTGCTGAAGCAGCTTTCGCCGCCGCAGCATAGCTTTTACCTTCCACAGTACCGCTAGCTTTCGCAGGCTCTTTCCTCAAGGCATTTCGTTCCACCTTCTGCCTTTTAGCCTTGTTCTCGGTGGGAGGAGTGATGTTGCTGTTTCCTCTTTTCTCCGGAGCCGCTTCAGTGGAACTAGGAATTACCCGGTGTTCCTCTGCCCTTCTTCTTGCTTCCTCTGGACCGAAGCCTTTTTCAAGGTAGCGTAGGTACCAGCGCATCCCGGCACCACTTAGCCCTTTTCGTAGGGGATCATCTCTTCCACCCGGTTTCCCTAGTGGTGGTAAGGTCGGATATCTATTCCTATTTGTCTTGGCAGGGGGTTTGGATATTTCCGGCACTTGAGCCGTGCTGTTTCCTGCCTTGCCAGACGGAGTGGTGGTCGTTGTTTCCGTCCCGCTGTTATTGTCTGCAATCTTCCGTGCATCCGGTTCAGTTTTGTCCGCTGATTGCAGACCCAAGACTTGTTTTGAGGTGGTGACGGTTTTTTGGCTGGTGCGTTGCACCTTCCTAGAACCTCCCTCTCGACTCGTCCCAGGCCTGTCGTAAATCTGTCGGTCGTCATGGATATCCTGCTCCAGTCTGACGACGATTTCTGATGCGGTCTTCCCCCGCATTGTGTTCAAATTAATGTTTTTGTTTTTGTTTTTGTTTTTATTTTTCTTTTTGTTTTGGTCCATGTTCCACGAGTAGCGCGGGAAAAATCGTCAGCCACGTCAGAGCCCCGTTAACGTGGTAAGGCCAAAGTTACTCTCCAAGGTGGCCCGGTATCAGAGAGGCTCCGTTATAATACAGCCGGTTACCCCTGGCTGCAAACCATCCAATAAGTACGGGTCGCATAACGCTCTGGATTAGGGGGGGTGGCAGACTTAGTTCACCAACATCATCAACCTTTCGACTAGATAAACTCCATCAGGAACCGACGTACTAGTGTAGGTCGGTAGCTGATAGTGTTGATCCTGTCAACAGGCCGTTGAGTTGGCTTAAGCTCCCGCACCGACGTCAGAGTGACGTCATTCGCCAAGGTGTCTGCCGCGCGAGAGTTTGAGAATGTAAGGGCAGTTCGAGTGATTTTTTGTCAGTTGCAGGTGTGGCTGCGGTGGACTTCTTGAGTATTTTATTGCAATAGGTATTTGTAAAGGGTTCGGCAGTGGGTATTTCACTGAGAAAGTGGCGAAAGATACCCTTATTGGCTTACAGCAAGATGTTCCCTAACATTCAGCGTAATAAGATCTGAAGCGAGGAGAATTGCCGCCTTTCTCTTATGGAGTTAGCCGGACGGTACTTAATCTCCGCCATGTGCTGGTTTCCCGGTCGTTATGCGGACGCAGTGACTCGTGTACTGTAATTTTCAGCATTTTCGAAGATTACACATCCTTTGGACGCAACCAAAAAAAAAACCTTCTGCACTCTCTCGATGTAGTTGGAGACTGAAGTCTATAATCGTTTACTGTAGTAAGTATCACGGTATCATTGAGTGGTACTTCGCCTTCGCTCAGTGTTCTTCAAGCCTCCCATATAGGAATGTTCTCAAAGTAGCTTCCTTCAGAGCCCCCAAAACCTCCAACCAGTTAAATGACATTTTCCCCAAAACCTTCTCACTCAAATTTGAGTCCGTAAATTTTATTTTTCATTCGCAATCGTGCATTAAAATTCATCGAGGAAATCCGAAACCAAAACCGAATCCCAATCCCAAATCCAATAATTATAGCCCGCAGATATGCAATCAATTTTATAGTCGCAAATACTGCCACCGGTCTCATTTTCCTCGTTGGCCATTCTCTATTTCAGCAAATTTAATTTGCAGCCTCAAACAACGGTCCCGTTCGACCCAAATTCAACAAATAAATATTATTCCCATCGATTGTCTAATGTCCAGCCTAATTGTATTCCAATGGAATATTTTATGACACACTTGGATGAAGGTAGGTAACCCAAGGGAGCTCTCCCAATAGAACCAATCAAACAAATAACCGGCATGAAATCAAAACCGCTCATTCTAGTTACATATACGGCCGGTGGCACAGGACCTATACACAACTTGTGTATTAATATGGTTGAGGGCGGTTTTTTGTTCGCTTCCCTGGCAAAACATATCACACACGCACCACGTAATCCCAAATCCCATGCGGCCGCAGCTAAATACTAAATTTCGAGGTCGACTTTAGATTTGAACCGAGTTCGGTTCGGTCAAATATTATACCAGATGTGGGCTTACAGTTATGGGCTTAACCTTGTTCCGAATTTGTGTCACATCTCTAAATTTTTGTTTCTAGTGTTCCTTTTTTAAATCAATAGATGGCACTGTGTGGGGTTAATGCTGTAAGTCCACCGAGCGGCGAGGTAGAATTGAATACGCCTCGGTGGACTGATGGCGGCCAGGAAAACAATTAAATTACGCAAATAAATGGAACGAGCACACGTTCCACATGCGAGAAGAGTTCGCACGCTCTGGCAGGGTATGGGTGCGCTGATGGGGATGGAAATGGGATTAAAGCATTTTATGGAGTTTTGTTGTTTCGCCAGTGGCCGGACAATTTATGCTTCCAAACAGAATTTCATTCTCGTACAGTGGCCATCATCAGGGTAGTGGAGGCGATGTTCAGATCACGGGATGTAACGTTTCACTTCACTTTATGCCCACCAGGCCAAATATTTACTGCAGGACGACTTTCAACTGATTCTGGGATTTTGGCAACAGAAGGTTTGGCGGGACATCTCTCACTAACAACCAACAACATCAATACTGAAGTCAGCAAACTTTTCTTGGTCGACAGAGTGGCATATTGACAACTCGGTTGACGATCAAGATAATTGTGGTTGGAATTATGTAGCATTTATGAACACCACCACAGAGATAGCTTTTATACTATTGTAGGTTAGAGACCGCCCAATATCTGCTAGTTTCCGCCCCTATTCTAAACGAATTCTTTACAAAAGTTTAGTTTAAGCCGATGAAGTGTAGAAATTCCCAAGGATTACGAAATTGGGTCAAAATTAAACGGTTTGGAAGGATACTGGTCTGACTCAACTTGTACTAAAAGGTGTCACTATTCCGATCAATATTTGGGAGTAATCCTCCATAGAAAACTTCTAAAAACCGATAAAGCGCTGTCCACTTTCTGGCAGTGTAAATGTGCTTTTGGGAAGGCATGGGGCTTATCTCCTAAAAGGGTCCTTTGGATCTATACGGCAATGGTAAGACCTCTACTCTCATATGCATTGGTTGTGTGGTGGAACAGGCTATCGCGGTGGCTTGTCCTCTGACCCCTTTCTTATGAATATACCGTCTGACGCAATGACACCAGAAACCTCACTGCGACAAAACTACCACGCCAACTGCGTCTGCCTTCCAAGCGGAGATTTTCGCCATCCTTATGGCTATTCACTATGTTGTGACAAACAGGTGGAGAGCTAGAAGCATTTGCGTTTGCAGTGATAGCCAAACTGCACTAAAAGCGCTGCTCAACCCTCTTACCTCGTCCAAGTTAGTGCTTGAACTCAAGCTTTCTCTGAACTTGGTCGGTAGGCTAAACTTACTGAAACTTGTCTGGGTCACACTGGAAGACAAGGAAACGAGATCGCTCATGAGCTTGCCAGGCTGGGTTCAGAAGAAGCCCTCTCAGGATCTGAACCTGCGTAGGGTCTGCCGGCATCTGTGGTTAGGTCAACCATAGATTCTTGGGTTTTTCGTAAATACGAGTTTCTGTGGCGTGACTGCGCTGGGTGTAGACAGACCAAACGACTGCGTCCAGACATCTGCAAAAGGTCCGCGTCTTTTCTTCTGTCTCTCAAGAGAATCGACTGTAGACTGCTTGTGGACATGCGGAGCCATGACATAAATTAATCAGCTAGACTCGAAATTCATTTCGATAAGACGTGATTTTAACTTTAATTGGTGCATTCAACCCACCACGCCCAAGCGAGATTATAATGACGTTAGAGATCTCCCCTGCTTTCTCCAAGTTCGTCCAAATGCTAAACTGAAAGTTTATATCTTCCTCGAGTTTCAACGGAGAGAACAACCTGGTGCAACCATGCAAATGAAAAGAAAATCTCTCAGATAGCCTTTGAAGATAGACCCTGTAAAGTTTCCAACACCAGCTCTTTTTATTCCCATAATTTGGCATTACCTGGCGCTTGAATCGCCAACAATATATCCTTTATCCTTACAAGCGACGGGAAAATTTTTTTTTAAATCAATCCCATCCTTTATTTAGTTGGAAGCAGCCCTCTGCCGCGTGTTTCCTTTGTAGCCGCATCGCACCCATTATATTTCTAAACTGTTTTCATAAGCCCTTTCCTTCCAACACAGCTTTAAAGGCTATTCATTCTATGGCAAAGGCTGTAACCAGTGACGAAGGACACAGCAAAGAAAGAAATTCAATAATCGACTGAACAATTGTTCACGACGGAGACTCCTTTCCTTTTGCGCGCGGTTAACGCTATTATAATAAGCCTGTTCCACTAACTTGGAACCCAGTTTCTAAACCGATTATTCAAATGGCATGATGTTCGACTACTCCTCCGCGCACGATATAAAAGGGAAACCCTTGTAAGGAAATAAAATTTATTTTGAAAACTTTCCGCTTTCCGGTCGCGAAGAAGAGAAAACAATTTTTTTCTCTGTCATTTTTCTTCTTTTTTTTAATCCATTAAGTAGATACTCCTTCGACATTAATTTTGGGCCCGAAATCCCTTCCAAAAAGGACACAATGAGCAATTCGGAGTGAAAGTCAACCGTATGCACATTGGCAGCTGGACACTGGACAGGGACACTGGAATCGAAACTGAAAACGCAACTTCCCTTCGAGAGAGAGAGGAATTTTATACTTCTCTCAAGTCCATGAATTATTCTGCCCTCCTGCATCCTTGCATGTCGCCTTCAAAACACCAGTATGACAACAACAAAAGGGACAACGGGAACGGGAACTAAGAAAATGTGTCGTTGTTCGTCGTTCGTTGCAGTATACATCCAGAGAGGAAGAAGCATTTGGTAAAATTAATTACTGAAGGATGCTCTTATTTTGGTTTTGTTATACCTTTTTTCATTCTTTAACTTTTGTCCTGCCTCCTACTTACACAATGTTCCTACAGATAGAGAAATAAGGAAAAGTCCTGGCTATTTAATTCATTAAGCACCAAACATCCTTGGCTTCCCTTTTGCCGGATGTGGCATGGGCATCCATTGGTAAAGTCGCACTGGTCAGTCAGTTCAGCGGCAAATCCTCTCCGGTGTCCTTTCATGCAGCATATCCCATTTCGTTTCCATCATTCTGTGAGATGCGCGCTGAAGGTCAATTAAGTTATATAAATTACAGGAATTTAGAAGCCACCGTTATGTCCTGAAGGTGGACAAAGACACAGAGGAGCATTAACTTTTTGAAAAAGTTTCCTTTTTATTTTTAATTCCATGCGGCTTACCTGTTCCACCGGGTGACTTTCACGTATTTGATTTTGTGGCTGTGGGCCAAAAGTTTTCCGACTGCAATGAAAGCAGAGTTTTAAACTGCACCTATGTATACAGAATGGGACTCCATGCGAGGCGAAGGAGTTTCGTGAGTAGTTGTCAGTAGATCCCTGGAGAAAACTTTTAAACCCTATGTCCTTAGGCTCGCCGCCATAGGTTAGAAGTATTAGCTCTTGATGGGAGAGGCGAACTAGAACGGGCGGTTTCTGACGAGGTCTTTTTTGTATAGTTTGGTCAACGTGTAGTCGGGAGTTAACAGTTGTCCAGTTAAGGCGGACACTCATAATTAAATGGGGATGAGCTTTGACAAAAGTTGCAGAGATTGGCGTCGATTTGAAGATTCGATTCGGTGAGCAGCTGCTGTGTTTTGATTTCTACTCGTAAAAAAATAAATAAATATTTTGGCCCGACAGGTCTGTGGAACCCAAGGCCTAGCTTCTCACAATCATTCGTTTTGTGTTAGTTTTCAATTTTTGGGACGAATGGAAGGGATCTACAATTTTACGCCAAGTCCAAACGGCTCGGATGTTTGTCAGACGTTCGCGAGAGGTGGCGCAGTAGAAAAAACCTTAAGATGTAATTTGGTTCTTTTCGGGACTCGAACCGGGACCCCTCGCTTTGTAGTCCAACATATTAACCACTAAGCCACTGCGCCAACTACTTGCTAGCTGTTCCAGTTTCCAGGCATGTGAAATATGTCGCCTTGAGTCGTGGGTTCCTTATGAGGCGGAAAGAATTCGTGGATCAGTTTCCACAAGCTTTTGAGTTCGACCCAGGTCCGTGGGCAGTAATAAGATATTTATATGCATATGTATCAGAATAACAAGTGCAACTCGTTATATCATTTCATTCCATGAGTAACCCAATTGAGTGTGAATTATAAGAACGATTGCTAAAATCGCAGGGGAATGGATGGTGGGGAGTACATCTGTGATCGGCTTTGTCGCTGATTTCTGTATGCAGTTGTTGACCATCATGTACTGTACATTCCAACGCCCAAAAGGTAGTATTTCTGTATAAGTTTTGGCTCCGAAAACTCACGGTTTTTCGAGGACATGTTCCATTTTTCTAAAAATGTCTGTCTAGATGCGAAATTCGGATTTTATTTCAGATATTGGTCATTCTTCTTCTGAATCTGAATGGCTGGCTTTCTTGTGTAAGTCCTTGCCTTGAGACCCACGCCAAGATATAAGTCTGAGGTTGACAAATTCAGTAACTGTCAAGATCAGTTTAAAGCAGCAAGGCTGCATGTAGGCCAACTCTATGATGCCAAGGTCCGTTTGTTAATTTTAAGGGGAGAGAAAGATAATTCATATGAAGTCATGCACCTTCAAGCCATCAAAGTTTTGGTCTTCTGCGAAGTTTTTTACGGCTTTTATCAATGCTGCAATCGAAAATTCTTGGTTGTTTTTTGAAAACGTATCCGAGAAAATCGTTAATGACGTCAATACGTCAATACTCGTAAACGGGACCTGTCAGTACTTACTTATTCATCATAATACAGGATTGTGATTGTGAGTTAATGGAGATCTTATAAAGAGTCGCTAAATGAATTCTGCCAAGAGTGGGGTATACTCTCTACTGTTCTTGTCTTTATTTTTTACTATGAAGGCGTGCAGTTTTTAAAAGACCTATAATACTTCTCTTCTGTGGATCCATGTCCGATATCCCGTCTGAGCTCAAGAAGGCTTTTCCTGAAGAAATCCGTCTTTTGCGGGAGCCGGGCCGAGCGACAGCATCTGCCAGGTCACTGCCATAGTTGAGTTTGTTCCGGTAGGTATATCGTGTCGGGATGGAAAAATTACCTCAATCAATCGACCGGGAAGTACGAAAGCGCGTGCTTTGTTTCGTGTCAAAGATAAATCATACACTGGTTGTAAGAAGTTGCAACGCCTAGGGGCTAGAAAAGTGAATGTGCCTAAGTGGGTTAGAAAGACTTCGAAAGTCCTATTGATCGTAAATCTGTTGGGGGAGAGCTCCAATGACTTATTCTTGATACTTTATGCCTTCTGATGCATTCATCGAGACAGTTCAATTAGTCCCGCGTCTTATTGTGGTTCTTAGTCCTTCGCTTTAGCAATATCCACTTAAACTCAAATCAGTTCATAGGTGAGTTGTCCCGCAACTTCACTATACGCATCAGACTTAATTACATTGTCACTTTCGCTTAATTGCTTGATATTCGAAATCCGCATAATTAAGGATATCACGAGAAGGCATATAATGCCATTCTCACACGCGATTTAATTATACATATTGCCAGAGATCAAACACACGCACACACTGCGTCACACATCTTTGTTTGTTTGAGCGACTGTGCTCTGTACTCTCCCAGCAAGGAATAACGAGCCAAGTTATGCAAATACTCGCGGCAGTTGGGCGGCAATCAGGCGCGTGAAAACAAAAGCCAACTTCTGTCGAAGTTGTAATTTTAATTACTTCCCCATTTGGCGTGCCAAGGCGATTCACCCCCATCCCACCGTGTCGATTTCACACTTTGATATGGTAATCACACTTGAGCGGGCGCGTGGCATAATAAGCAGGCCCGCCGCATCCACTCAGCCAGAGCGTCGAAATTACCGAGAACGTTTTTGTTCCGTTTTTCTGTTTTCATAAGAATTCAAACCCGGCGCACCTCTGTCAAGGACCTGCTCAGCTAAGATTTACACACAAGTGCCTATTGGCTGAAGAGGGCAAAGTTTAAATCCATAACCAGAAATCCAAAGAATGAGAGGTCCTCGCCGAGCCTCCTTACCGCAACAAAACAATGGACTCACAGAAAAAGGTACACATTCACCAGTTGTACAAGGGGAAAGGGGGCGGCGGTGCCATCCTGTTTCATTGTTTCTGCAGGAACAAAGGAAGCACAGCCATACCACCTTTAGCGGTTTCCCGTCAATTTCCCCCAACTGCATGAGCAACTGAGCAATCCTGCAATGGACAGACTGAAGTGTGCACTTTTACTGTGTCATTGTCGGTGGCGTTTAACAGTGCATCCGAATCCGAGTCGAAAAGAGACAACTCAACCACAACGCCAGCGAAACAAAAGGATTTTACTCTACATTTGGATTATTGGCGTTGTTGTGTCATCGTCGTCTGTTTTTGCCGATATCCTTCGGCAATATTTGTGAATAAAATATGTGCAAAGAAGGATGCCTTTCATCCAGTTCGCTTGTAAGGGATACGGACACGGAGACGGACGAGAATGTGTGAGAATGGAAAATTGAATTGCTGTCCTACTGAGGGATCATTGAAATGGCCATTTGAAGGAAACCGTTATTGCTGTATAGCGGATAGGGAATGCTTTTGTGTCTTCGATTGTTATGATGCACTTAGGGAAATTGTCAGAGAATGTGGTGTGGGGGTGGACATGTGATCTGCGGATGCGAAGAGACGTTTCGCTGAAAGCATGTAGTGCAAGCTGTGTCCTTTGTGTCCTTTGTGCCGTGGGAACTCAGCTGAGGATTGTCAATGCTTTTAGACGTAATTGATATAGAAAAGGATAACCGAGTACAAGGAGCTACTCCACTTATCCCTTGTACAATTTCAATTCGAAACTAGGTATAACGATAACCGCACAAACTCAAACACTTGCTGCAAGCGATGCAATACCTCGTAGTCCTCGAAAGTGCCCGAAATTGGTTTAGTTTTTCAAAAGCTTCGACTTACTGCCATTTTGATGAGTTAAACCAAACCACCTATACACAGATATAGGTTTTTAAAAAAAAGTTCTGCCTCTATGAACTTTTATTTTCGCCGTACATTGTTGCTCCTCGCTACTCACCCCTTGTGACTGCACTCGAACAATACACCGACACCGTCCCACATCGCAGGGTTCGTAAATTATTTTCATTTTCATTACCTGGAATTAAGTTGTTCTTGTATGCAGTAGGAACGAACCCGAGCGGAGACGGACGCGGACGCGGAGTGTTTGTTGGTGAAAATTTAATTGCGGCGGGTATATTCCGGTTGCACAGCACAGGCACACGAAACAGCGCGTTGTGCTGCAGAGTGCAGACTTTGCGAAATTTTTAATGAGATGGTGGTTATTTTTAAGCGTTGCCAACACATACACAAAATATATACAACACCGTTCGGTGGTCACCGGAAAACATATGTACACGCCGAACTTTTGGAGGTGGCAAAAGCCAATTGGCAGAGAAGGAGAGAAGTTTAAAAAAGTTGTAATTGATGCAGTAGCTGATTAAGTACGTAGCTACAAAGTTGGAATGTTTAACATGCAGTTTGGGTGAGTTTTGTATTTATAATTGAACAGGGATGTACCTACCTACTGTCATAACTTTGGAATTGCTGCATTTTTGTTTATTATTCATTTATTTGGAGTTTGCGAAGGTTGTATGAAGCAGGTTGCCAAAAAAAATATAATTTTAATTCCTAGACTTTTAAGTATACAGAAAAAAAATTAACGCAATGTTCTATTATTTCCCTCTTACCCACCACAAATGTCGACGAAAAGGAAGCAACACGAATGAAACAACTTGACACACGGATCCCAGCAGCCCATTTTCAAACTTTTCTCAATGAACAACACCTGACAATGTCTTCAACCTGAATGTGTGCGTTGAAAAGAGACGACTGCCCATTTAAATGCAAAACATTGAGCGCGCACATAATAATAACACACACACTACTACACGATACTCACTGCTGCATGACTACTGGCAGTAGTATCCACTAAAGGAATAATTGTTTTAAACATTTCTCAGCTTCAGGACAACGCAGGGAGATGTTTTTTATCTTAAGTGATTCGGGGGAAAATTTATCAAATCAGTTATTTTTTATTTTGCAATCCTTTACTAAGCTAGGTCTGTAGATATAATTATAATTTTCCTTACGAATGTACAGCTTTTTTGATTTTTTTTGTAAAAACCACTTTATATTCCGGGATAAAAAGTATCATAAAAAGTCCCGACCCGACATAAGAAATCACTACGTCAAGTTTTATCAAAATCCGTCCAGTAGTTTCAGCGTGATGCGCGGTCAGGCATTTTTTATTCTAAAGTTTTAATGTATGTAGAGAATCAGAGAAGAGAAGAGAAGAGAAAAGATATTAAAGAGACCGATCCACCAACAATTGTAACATAAGCTATATCCATAGTAAAGTTACATTTCGTTGAAAAGTCAATATAAGCCTCATGGTGTCCTTTACGCTATGCTTTCCGACTGTATTACCATAGAAGTCCTCCTTGCCAGTGGGCTGAACTGCAGAGCAGAGGGTCTCAGGACTCTCAGGTTCAACTCCCGGAAGAACACAATTTAGATCTAATTTAACCAAATGATTCAGTAGTCACACTAGGTAAGACGAGGCTCATGAATCTTACAGTCTCAGGTCGAATTTCTGGTTGCACCTAAAATTTTCTAATTTAAAGAATTTAAATTCGAGAGAATTCACTACCGTTGTCCCTTTAGATCACAATTTTCGTAACACATTAAAGCCAGTGAATTGGTTGACTTGCCCACCAGAAGAATTTGTTTTAAAAACTAAGTTAAAAGAGTTTAAAAATATCTTCCAATTCGGACCCAACCACACACATCTACAAAAGTTGAAATTGATTGAGTGGTTTCGGAGTTTGACAACAGCGCCACCTGTAGGGTCAAAAACTATCCTATCTTTCAAGCTGAAGAAGATTACGTCACGTCCGTTGCATTTTCATAACACTTTAACCAGTTCACTGCCCAGCTCAAGCGTGCTCATAGAAGTACCCACTCCAAAACTCAAGCAAAACGAATGCTTGTGAGTAGCTAGGACTTTACGGACCTGTTGAGTCAACTAAATATATAAAATGGTATCATAGCGAGAACAATCGAAAATGTATGACCTAAAACTGATCCACTACGAATACTGGGTCTTTTCTTCCCTGACCTATTTGTGTATCCAATCCGAATGGTACTGATGTTTGGACTTTTTGCCTGTTTCCTAATATGACTGGCAACGCTTTTGTATAGCTACACAACATGCAATCGTAGAACTGTTCGGTTCTTTTTGTCTTCTGCTTAAAATATATTCGCTGCCTAAATGAAGTCTTCAAGTTTCGCATCTGCTGCCATTCATCGGGTAAGTTTCTACTAATTGTTTGTCAAATAATCATGCAACAGGGGAGAGTAAAACATTTTTAAGTCTGCCTCTCCATGTCGCCGACTGACTTTTGGGTCCAAAGTATACATTTACATTCCGCAACACTGTCACAATGGAAATGATTATTCATGAACATAATCTTCTCCGGCCTTCTCCGAATTATAATTACTGAACAGATAATCACTCCAGAGTCCAGATGCCATTGTAGCTTAGCAATATTCAATCAAATCAATCAATACCAATAAAATCCACTCACTCATTCATCATCGATTAATCACTTATGAGCAGAATGGCCGAGCGCACATCTACACACAGCCAGGGTAAAAAAAACCGAATAAAAGTTTACCACGTAATTAATAGCGTCCCGTTGACCTCGTAACTACCCACCCTCCAGTATCCACCACAACGGAGTCTAATTGATTTCAGATTACGCTTTGAGACGATATTTCATAAAAATCACGAGGAAACGCCACCCAAACGCCACCCCCGCTACTCAAGATGCTTAGCTTAAGTATATAATATTGATTAAGTCCGAACGGTTCAAGACTGTGCAAAATAAGTAACCGCGCACTCCGAGGGAGTACACCTTCTGCATTCCCCCTGCCAATCGTCTAAATCAATTAAATTCGATGAATAGCCCGAACAACAGTTGTCCAATTAGAACCTTAGCTGAAGAAAAAAACCAAAAACCTATTTCGTTGAGGAATGACCTTTTAATTGAGCACCGCCGCTGTAGATTTGGCTGGTTTCTACGCGCCACCCTTGATAGGATTTCTTGTGGTTTGTGGAGCGTGAGAAAAGTTTTTTTTTTCCTCTTGTGAAAATCAATTTCCATCCAACAAAAGCCTGCTTATGATTATTTCAGCAGAGGGAACCCTTTCATTTGTATTCTTCCCGGATTGTTCCCATTAAGGATGGTCTATCTCATTAGATGAGCGAGGACGACTACGAAGAAAGGCGCCTCGAAAACTGCCAGAGAATTAATTTCGCCAAAGTAGGATGAAGGCGTGTATAAAGTACCCACTCCTTGTTCGCACACCGCCCTTCGGGAGATGCGAGAACATTTTAAAACTTCCATCTTCAAGTTTGGATAAAGTAATTGTTTGATGTTTAAGTAAAATCCCCCACCGAGATGGGGTTGTGGCGAGCGGACGGAGTGAGAACACTCTTGCCACAGGATAGATGGATACACCATCATTTAGTAGTAGTAATAATTCATAGGAAGGACGATATATTTTTTTTTTTTAGAAATTCAATTTTGAGTAGTAGTGGATCTGGATAGTCAAGATAGGTCGTAAATAAAATCCGGTCGCTTCATACCTGCCCGAACGCAGCGGTTGGCAGTTTGAAGGGACTGCAATTTGAATGACAATAATAAATTAGTCCTTGTAAGTGATGGTAGTTTGACAGAATATTTGCATAATGTCGTCGGTCCTGAAATCGAATTTATAAATAGTGGACGATTGTAGGGGACCTAAAAATCGTGTCAATATTAAACCGTTCACTTGTATGTATCTATAGAAGCGGTAGTTGGGAGTGAGAGGAACGCTTACTAATCATGAAATTCCAGTTGTTCCTAACCGCTTCCTTCTGTAACTTTTCTATTACATTGTTCCATCGCCGAAGCACGATTTTGGGTTACATTCCAATAGCAGGTCCTTGTTCTCTGCAAGCAATCCTCTGTCAGATAAAAAATAGCTCAGGACGTATTAAGCCTAAGAAGCTGTAATTTAAAACACAGGTAAATCTTTTAAAAATGCAGGTGCTGGAAAACATTTTTAGCTTTTAATCGCCTGCTAAAGTACGAAAGACTTGATCTTATATTTGTTTTGTATATGTAGGTACATAAAAAAATTACCAACGAAGAAAATTCTTCTCTGGCTTTTGACTTTTCCATTGCTGCTTTCAAAAATATGAAAACTTTTGCATTTTTCAAACAATTCCTAAAATAAATGACCACGTTCGGTGGTTAATAAGATTTTTAAGAAAGTTCTAAAAGTTTCAAACCGATTTTTCTCTTGAAAATATTTGTCTGTCCGCCCTAACTGATGACAAGCTACTTTTGAATACACGCATGATGGCAAGAGAAGACCATTTTTAGGTTGATAGTAATTGATATTTATGAATGACGAAGATATTTGAGACCGTGGATGGTGAAGCTTGAAAATGAAAAATTCATAAATATGTTTACGTCTTGTCCTATAGAAACAGGAAGCAATTGCTAAAAATTGGGAAACATTTTAATGATTGGGTCGTATGAAAAGAACTATCATATTCTTTGAGTAAAAGGCTCTGGCAAAGTAAAAGCACTTAGCAATTGCTTTGAATCGTTATGATGTATGAATAAAAACTTTCTTTGCTTAAGTAAGTTAAGAAATTCTAACATAGCATTTACTCCGATGTATGATATGCCAGTAAATTTGAATTTTCCTCGAGAGTGCAACGCCTTTTGTGGAAAATGGAACAAAAGTAAACGAATTTTTTACAGCTCCATCTTGAACCTGAAAATATGATTTTTGTTTGGAAATAGCTTGGTGATGTTTCATTTCTTTTTCAGGTGCCGGGATTTATATCCGATCATCGGAGTGTGAGAAATATTTTTGAACACACCAGCCGATTAGTGAAACTATGAATAATCGAAAGGTTTTTAAAATGGAACTTAAAAGACCGAATCTCCTATACCTAATTTTTGTGTCTTAAAATGTTCATCTAAAAATATTTGCCAAA
Source organism: Cheilosia pagana (assembly GCA_936431705.1). NCBI lineage: Eukaryota > Metazoa > Arthropoda > Insecta > Diptera > Syrphidae > Cheilosia > Cheilosia pagana. The sequence continues at coordinate 57,854,192 of OW386168.1, read as the reverse complement.
TTAGCCGCACTTCGCGTATTGATGGTTTTCCTGGAAAAACAAAATTTATCTTTAAACAGAACATCAAAAATTCACAATTCTTAGATTGTTTTATGTGAAAAAATGAGCGTACAAAATATTTAGCAAAATATCTGAGTCAGTAAAATGGCAGACTTGGATTTTCGAACCAATTTCTAAATTGTTAGGTACGTTTTATTCGTACCGAACTGAGTAAAAGGTAAGTGGCGCCGCTTTTTGAACTTGTCAAAAGTTAGAGGTAACTCAAATCGGTTTATTTATACGAAACGTAGCAAATGCTTCGATTTTGACATTTCTCTTGAGTAAAATCTATTGTCACGCAATATCGCGCTATTAATAAGGAAGTCCCAGGTCTCGTGTTTTCTATTTGTCGTACCGATTGCGGCAGTATTTCCAAACTGATTTTTATAAAATATTTACCAAATGAAGTATGAACTTTTGGTGGTGAATTTCCGCATGTCTTTGCGATAAAAATGAGCAAGGTCGTTGTTTTTTGCACCAATTTTGAGATTATTTAGAAACATTTTAGTTGCAACCACCACAAAACGCGACAAGTCTCACCTTAAGGAAAAGAGAAAAACAAAAAAGAACGCAACTTCTCTAAACCAACCACAGCAGCAGAATCTCTTCTGTGTCCGGCATATCGCCTTCTTAGTCAACCCTCATCAACCGCGCAATTAACTTGCTCCTAAGTGCTGCGGATGGAGCGCATCGTAAACGCCCCAGTACAAGTGCAGCAAAGAATATTAATTGAGTGCACCACGCAGGATCCTTCTCCGAACAGAGCGTTGTAGTTTTTCTTAATCCTCCTTTATTAATACTTAATTGCAGCATAATTACCACAAAGTCATGCAACAAAAGTAGGTGCAAACTACACCCACACACATTACGTCGCTACTTATGAAGTTACACTCTGAAATTGGATACCACCGCCAAGTTCGAGCATATCCCCAGAGGAGAAACAAAGAATAAAATGTAATTTCATTATGCACCGCAAGAAGGAATAAATTAGGCACCTTTTAGGATATTCGGCTGATTCTCAATTCTCGGCAGCGAAGCTTCTAGTTTCGTATCCTTTTCACCACCGCCACGTGTTGTGGCTGCGTACGTGAACTATTTGCCTTTGTTAGATGCTTATGCATTATTTATTAGCAGGAACAAGAGAATCGTCAAGGCCGATTTAGGGTCAACTCCGACTCCGAATGAGCTAATAGTTTAGTCAAGTACGAGTACTCGAATCAGTTGATGGAAAAACTATAAAAACAACTATTTCAATGAATAATCAACAGGACACTTATCTTTGCCGTGTTTGCTACTATTAGCCAACCCATTTCCATCACAATCACTCGGAGCTAACTGCTTCTTACTTTCGCATTTTTAATTCAAACTTGTTCACGAGGCCAATTCACTTAGAGCGATGCACAGTTTCAATTTATTCATCCGTCCGTCGAAATCCTTTTCGACTTCGCCTAACCTACACAATTCCATTGGGCATTTCGCTTTTCTTTCTTAATCTGCAGCAAGTCGGTTTCAGTTTTTACCACCCCCATTCAATGGTTTCGAGTTTTTTCTTGCTCGCATTCACCGCGCGCTGCCATTCACTTGAACACAGGAGGGACCTAACCTACTTAGAGAGCACTTTAGGTTGAAAAAGGACTTTGGCGTACAGCACTTGTATTGCATGGACTGCATGAATGGATGCCACTATATATAGCTATAGCCAAAGGGGACTTCATTCCATTGATGCCGCGCCGCGCCGTCACCGATCCTCGAAAACACGATGAATAAGTTATAAGTCAGTTTGACTGATGCTATTGTGTTATTACCTTTCTTATATCGTACTAAGTAGATGGTTATTTATATAAAAAAAACTGTGTGCCATGTCAAGTACACAAAGTTTTCCGACAGTGGGGTTGGAAAGTAAAACAGAGTGTCGTCTTAAATTCATAAACTGTCATGAGAAGTACCATTTGCCATTTGAGATGTGACCTAAAGCCATAAAAAAAATCTATTGTCTTCACAATTGCACTAAGAAAGGGAACAGTTTATAAAGTTCAAAGATCCACATAAGGTAAGGTGGGTTCCATCTTTCAAGTTTATAAACAACTCTCTGCTGTCGCATGTATTTTTTATGTCAAACCATGATTATGATCTTTATGTGATGACACGCAATAATTTTTTTTTTAGTTTTGGTCCTATAAGTTTAGGTTTTTTGAAAAGTAGATATTTTACTATTTTAATACTTTTTTTAACATTTTTTTTAATCTTTCTAAAATCTATGTCGTTTATAACCTCACGGGTACAGTTTGGGAGCGTTTCTAACCAAGAGCATTTAGTTCTCTGTTTACAACCCTTAGTTTGCCAATACTGAAATAATACTTAAAAAATAATGAAAGTAAGAAAATGTTAGGCCTCTTTATGCTTTTTAAGCAATCAATTAACTTTCTGTCCCAACCAGAAGCTGAACTACAGGACTCACAGGTTTTGGACTCGCTTATTTACATGAAATCAAGCGGTCGCTTCATTATGTGATAGGTATTTGAAAGCTCCTTTAACGGGCATATCTTTTTTATTCCGATTGAGAACTTTGTGGTGGAAATGTACATCAAAAACTGACCGGAAAAATTGTATGTCCACAAAAATCGTACGAACTACTGCACCATAACATCTTTTATTAAAATTTGTAAAATAAGTGTCTGCAGAATTTGGGCTTTCTTTATTTCAAAAAATATTTGGCGCACATTCGTGCACGCATGCGAAAAAAAACAAACAAATCGGTCAGCTCTCACCTCTTGGGCCTGGGACCTGGGCAGTGACAGTGAGCTGTATATCCTGTGTGTAAACAAAGAACCAAAACAGGAAAGAAAATTGTTCTCTTTCTCTATTTTGTTGGCGTTCGTTGATTTTTCCATATTGCGGCTTGAGCCAGTGTTGACATTTACGGTTTTTTCTACGGCTTCGCTTCTCCAGAAAATTTAAGATAGTCATAGCTGACAGATGAACTTGGAGAACCAATCAATTTGTAATACCAACAGGATCACAAATCTGGTACACCGGCATGGTTCAAAGATGGAAGATGATGCCACCGGGGCTGGGGTCTTAGACCAGAAACCTTTCAAGCGGAGGTACACGCCATAGAGATATGTGTCCGAGAAAAGTGCCCGCATATACATCCCCTTAGACAGCCAGCCAGCTCTTAAGGTCCTAAGATCGTATTCGATCAGGTCAAAGCTGGTTTGGGAATGTTTCCGTCTCCTTGAAGATCTGGCCAAGGACAACATAGTAACCGTTGCTTGGAAACCAGGTCATGAGGGATTTGAGGGCAATGAACGAGCGGATTGTCTGGCGAGAAGGGGCACATCACGCCTGTTCACTGGTGAGCCCTACCTCGGTTTATCTTTGAGTTACGTACAATTAAAGTTCAGGAAATGGGAAGATGATCACTTTGCCGAACACTGGACGGAACCCAAAGGACAGAGGCAGGCAAAAAGATTCATAAGCCCAGCTCGTAGTAAAACAAAAAAGTTACTTAAGCTAAGCAAAGAAGATCTAAGGATCCTATCGGAAGAAGAGACGAAAAGTAAGTGTAGGTAAGAATTAATAAAAAAGATGAAAAAATGTGTTTAAACAATTTTAGATCTAAAAATCACCACCGGCAACTATTTGCGAGAGACGTTTCCAACTGAATGAGACGTCTTCTATACAAAGGGGAAGGAGAAGGATGCCCGTGATAAATCATCCCTTCAAAATGAAAGCACAGAATCGAATAGAACAGAAAAATCTCAGGTCAGATTTAAATAAACAACTGTCCCTCCTGTCCTGAGTACCTAAATATTTTCTATTAGCAATATGAAACTAGCTTCTCTGGTAAACATGGACATAAAGTTGAACAACATTTGGCGAATCACACCTCATTCGAGAGATGTTACGTAACATTAGCCACGAACTCATTAAAATTACGACACAGTCATTCTACCCAAGTTGTCAGCATATGGGGGTCCTTCGGCGGATATTTGATTACCCATTCCACATCCTTTTGACTTCCACTGTATGTTAGAGGTATGCATTAAATATGAAATCCCTTTAGGCTACCGCCACTTAGCTCATAACTCTTCAAGTGTGCCACACACGCGAATTCATGGCCTGAATGTGTGAATAGCTATTTGACTCTTTTTCAACACTAGGCTAAAGTATCTTTTTATCGGATCACTGGTCCTGAAGCAAATGTATTCATTCTTTGATTCTTTGGATGATGACAATATACATGTAGTCCTAGATGAGAAAGCGAAGGCAACACCTGTAGCAAAGTTGCAAGGCTACAAAAAAAAACGACTCTTTGATGTTGCAATTGACTTCACACACAGCCAGATGCCAGCGTTCTATTCAAATGAGAATGCGAATCTTAATTGCTGCGTTTAGAGTGCTCTTACATCCCTTAAACAGGTGGTGGTTTTTTTTTGATTTATGTTTGCCCACTTTGTGCTCTGCCACGCATCATACATGGAGGAGGTTGTTTCGCACGCCTTCGCAGGGTGAGATTATGGTAAAAGTTTGCCTCGAGTTTGTGGTAACCTTGGTTAGATTTTTTTTTGGGCTCACTTAGCGCAGTCTGTGCGCTTATGCAGATGAGTAGCAATTTGAAAAGTATGTGAAACATCATTTCCTGTGATGTGAGTTTGTATGCGCTTTGAATTAAATGCATTTTAATTGGAACACTTAGCGGTGATGTGTTAAATTTTGAGTAGACTTGAAGTAGAGTGTCACAGATCTACAGCAAGGACTCAGTGGCACTGGCGGTGATTTTGAGCGAATTTATGTCGTTCTTTTTAGTGTTTCAGAAAGTTTCGAATGAATTTGAAGTGGTGGGGCTTAATAGAGTTCAGCGACAGGTCGTTATGCAGTAATTCCTAAGACCGAGGAGACAAATATGCGACAGGTCGTTGGACAGTAACACAAAACTCCAATGAAACGAAAATGCGACAGGGCTTTGAACAATAATCGGAACTCCGAGGAGACGAAAAAACGGCGGGCCGTTGGGCAGTACCACAGAACTTCAATGAAATGAATAAGCGACAGGGCGTGGGACAGTAACACAGAACTCCAATGAAACGAAAAAGCGACAGGGTGTTGGGCAGTAACACAGAACGAAAATGGAACGAAAAATCGACTTGTTGATGCAGTTGGGACAGAAAAAGACACGGAGATTAAATAAAAGGCCACAGACTCAAAATATGTTGCAGTAAGTGGCCTAGCGGGTGTAGTTTTCACCCTCTACTGAACCACATTTCGAGTTCAACGTAAGTCAAACATAATCCTGTTGAAAGTTCACATATGCCATCGCAGCGTAACTTTGTAACGCAATTTATTTTGAAGAGTCAATCGCATTGCACGTAGCATCTAAACTTACTTGCGAACAGATTTTAACCCCATTCACCACTCAACATTGCCACTCTACCAACACGAATAGTGTTGGTGTAACCTCAAAAATAAAAACGAAACCCAACTTAAATTGCTTTGCCATTCTGCAAGCATTCAAACCCTGCCTCAGCTACATAAACAAACAGAGCAGCCTTACAAATGAACAGAAAAAGGGATACATCTCCGTGGAAATGTAGGAGAAAGAAAAAAAAAACTAATCAAGGCTCATGAAACTCATATATACGAACGTTACAAACGAAAATTGAGAGAAAACATCCTGAGTTGAATAATAAAACGCTACCCTCTCTGTGAGGGAATATCATCCTTTCCTTTTGCTGGCATCTATAAGTACTTATCGTTTCAGTATGGAATGCGAAATGAATAGAGATCGCAGCCAGCACGCTTTGCTCTCACTCGTCCTTGTCACGCGCAAGGCGCATTCACAAAAGCAATAGGACCAGCAATGGTAGAACCAGTAACGCGCCAGTAACACACATAAACACGGAGGTTAAAAAATTAATCACGTTTATCAAGCTTTCTTGCATCTGTTTGCTATTAGAGCTTCCTTTTTCACACACACACGCACATGGTATGGTATAAATTAGAAAATCCTTTCAGAGCTCGATGAGACGACCTGCAAAACGCGTACGCGAAATTTTCCCCACAGCTCCGCGCTGACTTGGCATGTGTGACGGAAAATATGTAGATACAATAAACAAGCACGAAGTAGCTCACATTCATCAGGAAAAGAACAAAAATAAACGAACGTTTCATGTGAAAGCGTTTTCCCTACAGCTCGGTAGGGTAGTAGGTGGCATGGCACTTTCATTTCATTCGCCATCGTCATTCAAGTGGAGAGAGTGTGGCGTGTGGGTACATTGGTGACGCTAACGGTCTGCGGACTGCGGATGTGTATAGAAAACACGAGACCAAAAAAACACGGATGGGTACATTCACTCGGGGTTTTAAATTGGTGTCCATTTGCAGAGAGCAGAGGTGCCTACGATCTAGGATTACCTTACAAATGGGGCGAGGTGGAAAGGATTTTCGCACGGACTGGATATGAGGGATTCACTTCACACTCCATCCAGTGCATATGACTGATTTCCATTTGAATTGCCCACAGGTATAAATGTTGGGTGTCAGGTGTCGGGATGGAGGCGTGCGAACGATTCACGGTTGAAAGATTTGAATTTACCATAACACTAAATTTCTGGAATCGGAGTGGCATTAAATTGAATCAATGGCTTCACCTTTGGGAACGCAATAAAATTTGCAAGACCCAGGGGGTGTTCCTGTTTTTCGTTATACCCAATGGGGTCGCTCTAAAAGTCCCTAATGATTGACAATTTTGTCAAATAATATATCCGAAATCATGCTAGGTAGCTATGTCACATTCTCTCCTTTTTTTTCTGGAAAGTTTACTGTTTGACCTACTTATGTGGTAGCGGGCACTTCTGTCCACATGTCGTCGTTGACCTTTCAATCTATTGCATGCGAAGAGTGTTATGATCCCTGGCTGGTTACATTTAAATATCCGTGTCCAACGAGGACCTGACTGTAGAGGTTTGTTGTTAGTTCCGAAACATTTCTGCATGTTAAGGGTACTATTACAGTACACTGATTCTCCAAAATGCAAGTCAGGTATAGTATACCTAATGCATAATCCCCTTCACTTCATTACATGCCTGCTCCATCTCCTTTAAAAATTTACCTATCAACATAGCATTAAGAAAGTAAATTATATTGGAAATCGGGATCCGTCCTTTAGAATGTCACACATTACGTTACCTAACGGGCGACCTAACACGGAACCATCCGGAACGCCATCAGTAAGTCCATCTTTAATCTTGAATCTGTTTCTAATACCCAAGTACAATTATCACTGCAACTCGAGCCACTATTAAGAGCAGGAGAAGAAGAACCAGATCGACCGTTGCAACACGCAAGTTTTAATCTTTAAAATTAAAATAATCAAGTAGTCTTTCGAAAACTAGATTCTTAAAGGCTTAAGCCTAGTACGCTGCTCGAGCTTAATTTTAGCTACCATACAAAATTCTCTCCAAAATTTAGCTGAGCTAAATTTAAGCGAATCCCTTTAGCCGAGTGGTACGCAGCTCGAGCTAAAAATCAAACTTTTGTTTCCGAATGTCCTTCATGTATCTGTCAAAATTTAGCGCACCCATTTAATGGGTCGGGACATTTTTTTCAAGCTAAATTTTGACAGATTGCTTTGCTCTGTTGTTCTGCTGTGTAAAGATGATGATTTTTAATGAATACATCGATGAGAAGTACCGGGAGCTAGAGTCTTTTATTTAAATAACAGAGAAGCCCTCAGAAAAAGCTAGCGATGGTGGTGGAGCAACAACCATCGACATGAAGACTTGCAGATTTTGAAAGGGAGGATTTTTCAAAGAACAGCTGTTTTTTGTGACATTTATCCACAGGGCTCTCTATGTCAAAATTTAGCTAGGATTTTAGCTGATGTTTGGAGAGAAAAGTTGGAGAGCAGCTAAAATTTAGTTTAGCTCGAGCTGCGTACTAGGCTTTAAGCTCCAACCAGGAAACCAGGTCGAGGCGACTTACCGAAATCTGGGTTATCTACAAAAGCAGTTGTCTTTAAAACCAAGTGAAAAAGAGCGTTCATATAAATAAGAAAGAGAATCGGACATTGGACAGAACCTTGGGATACCCTTAAGCACCCGACTTTTTTTTTCATCAATATTCACAGTATGTTAACTATTTTGATGGTAAGAACTAAACCAATCTAACATAAAGCAACAAATTCCCGCTTTTGCAAGTTTTTCCTTTTAGCATTAACTTTGTTCAATACGTATGCGAAAATCCAAGGTTTAAAGACAGACTACACACGAAGTAGGTTATGGTTCCGAGTTTCCATAATTTTTCTCTGATTGCATCCTTTGCTGTTGTGACCACTTTTTTGACAGGTTTCTTGTGGAATCCATATTGACGATCTGATATACTCCCATCAATGATCGTTTTTAGTTGGTGGATCTAATGGGCTCCCTGTTTTTCCTATGTTTTTTCGAAGGTCTCTGAGGCTACAATTGATGCCTCAAACTCAACTTAGAATCAGAAGACTTCGCTATGACTAATGTCTTTATCTTTACCCACCCCATATCCCTTCCGAATAGCCTCGTGAAGGAACTCAGTTTTCCCCTTCACCAAATTGTCCTCTTAATTATTTGAAATCACTAGCAGGAAACAACGCAAATGCTGCCAACTGTCAACAATCATCATCACTAGAACTGCAACTGAAAAACACGGCCAACTACATTAAGGACTCTCTTACAGGCCTTTCCATAACTCAAGAACAAAAATAAATGTCCAATTCGCTGGGTTGACATTTTTCCTGCTTCGTTCACGCGTACACAAAACCATTAAGGCCGTAAATACCCGGCAAGCACATATATATATAACGATCAACAAACACTCGGCACATCAACAAAGGATACATTTCTGTTATTGTTAATTTTTTAGCAACTGACGAGTGACGACCCATGTCAACTTTAACTCTTTTGCTTGCCACAATAATTTGCCAGCACACACTATGACCAGACCATGCACATGGAGAGGTGCGGCTGACAAGGCACATGTGACAAAAGCACCAACGATGAAGGATATATTTTATGCATATCCTGACGAGAGGGGCGACATTAAGAGCTTTTAATTGCATAGTTTGGGGTATTTGCTTTTTTTGTTATTCCTCCGCCTAAAACAGATGGATATCCTTTGAGTGATTAACCGACCATTTCGCTGAAGGACGACAAATTTTTTTCTAAATCACATATACCCGAAGGGTCTGCGTTTTGTTCACACTCTAAAGTCTCACCCAAGATAAGCTAGACCGATGAAAAATAACCCACTTTCCAATTGTTCGCAAGGACATTTCTCTCATGCGGTAAGTGTGTATCTATAAATACTATCTCGAGCACAAGAAAAACACACGGTCATAGTGTGAAATGCCATTTTTCGTAATATCCTGCCTCTCGGTGGTATTCCATTTTATTTAATATTTTCCCCTGGCAGGCGGAGGAAAAAAACTATATTATTATCCTGCGGTAAGGACCGCGGACCAAGCGACCCAAAAAAGACTTGAGAAATAAACACCGCGCGCACCCCCCGATCCGCTCCATATCCGTTGGTGAATAGAAAAAGTCACACAGAAGTTGAATCGGCGAATCCAGCTCACGATGGTGCAGCAATCGAAGAAGAAAAATTACACCCACTGCCGCAAGAATGGCACGAATCGAAGGGACACGCTAAGGACCATCTATGGCATTTCAGATATTCCTGGCAGTGAAAAGTGGAGAGGTGCTGTCTTTTTTTTGTTTTCTGTTCGACGACGATGAAGAAGGTCCTTCATTTTTGGTGCTTCTTCGTTGTCCTGTATATGCAGCCTTGGCTGTGTGTTGGCTGTTTGTGTAGAGTAAAAGTGAAAAACGTCCTGCAATTTGTCAATGTCGAAAGTTGTCCTCTTTTACGCTATTCACTGTCCCGCTTTCGCTCTCGTCGGAGTCGTTGTCGTCGTCATCATCAGCTCTATCCTGGTCCTGGAGGAAGAAAGATTAAGAATCAAGTTCGCTGTAGAGGATAAGACGAACTTGTGAATCGTTTATGTTGGAGCGTTTTTACTCTCTTTTTTTTCTGTCTTTTGTTCATGTTGCAGCAGTTTATCCGAGAATGTACTCAGATATTTCATTCCTTACAGGACTTTCTATACTTTTTTTTCTTTGTGTGTTTCTTCTTTTACTTCTGTAGTGTTGTCTTCTGGAAGGGTGTCCTTCATTACCTCTCCAAAGTGGATGAGTGAGAATATTTGTGGTTTCTCTTGTTCAGACTTCAGAAACTTCAGACACAAGGACGCGTGGACGAAGGATGAAGCAAATATCTAATGAATGCATTGGAGATGGAGTAGGTATGTCATAACTTGTTTTCGTTCTACACACACACACACGTCGTCGTCGTCCTTGTCATCATCGTCTTCGTATTTCTCTTCGCATTTTTGAAAGGAATATGATGGAGGTGCTTAACTGGGGGATCTGTCACGTAGCGGTAAAATATTTCAAAACATATTGCTATCGGGTTAATTTTTCGTTTTTCGTCAATTCGTAGAAATCCATGGAAGAGCATGTGTGCTGCTTACGACGTCGGTGTTGGCGGGGTGTCCTTTTGGAGTGAGTAAATTGCTAAATAAGCTTGTCTATAGCGAGACATCTTTGGTCCTTTTCTCTGTGGGCCTTTACAAGTGACTTATGAAGCTATTAAGATGCTCCGACAAGTTAACAATCGTTGGTGGTGTATATGGGTGTCAAAAGAGCATTTAAGGTAATTGCGGGGTGGGCGGGGGGTTACAATTCTAACCCAGCATCCGAAATGGGATTGCTTCCAATGCGATAATGTGATGGAATAGATCAATAGATTCAATAGATTGAAAGTGGGGTCAGTCTCGCTACTACGTGGGAATTTGTGGACTCATTTGGATGATTTGAGTCATAGGCCTTTTTTTTTTTTTTTTTTTTTTTTTGTTGGAGGTTGCTACTATCCGATGGAGCACTCAGACACAACTACTGGTCCATTGTACTGCCAAAACAGACACCTTACATTGCTGTACTTAGTTTGCCCGTCTTTCGAAGAAAGATGAGAAGGAGCTTCAGTGATGAAGAGCTTAGATGTTCGTCACTCACCACGTCAGCCCCAAAGATCCGCCACCTGATGCGAGCAAAGGCAGGACAACTACAGAGGAAGTGTTCCGCTGTATCGTCATCCTCTCCACAAGCAGGGCAGATGGTGGTGTCGCTCAAGCCCAACACATTTAAGTGTTTGGCAAAAGCTTGGTGGCCCGAAAGGACACCCACAAGCAGTCTACAATCAATTCTCCTGAGAGACAGAAGGAAAGATGCTGACCTTTTGCAGATGTCCGGTCGCAGTCGTTTGGTCTGTCTGCATCCAGCACAGTCACGCCACCGACACCCGTGTTCACGAGAAACCCAAGTATCAATGGATGACCTTACCGCAGATGCTGGCAGACCCAACGCAGGTTCAGGCCCTGAGAGAGCTTCTTCGGAACCCAGCCTGGCAAGCTCATCAGCGATCTCGTTTCCCTGGATACCAGTGTGGCCTGGGACCCAGACAAGTTTCACTGTGTTTAGCCTACCGACCAGATTTAGAGAAAGCTTGAGTTCAAGCACTAACTTGGACGAGGTAAGAGGGTTGAGCAGCGCTTTTAGTGCAGCTTGGCTGTCACTGCAAACGCAAATGCTTCTAGCTCTCCACCTGTTTGTCACAATATAGTGCATAGCCATAAGGATAGCGAAAATCTCCGCTTGGAAGACAGACGCATGGTTCCCTAAGGGGTAGTGTAGTCTAACGCTTTCGCTTTCCACGAAGACTCCCGAACCTGACCCCTGTCCGGTTCTGGAGCCATCCGTGAAAACACGATGGCATTCTTTCCCTGGCTCAGAGTCTGGCCGAAGCCATTCCGTTGCCTGAGGAAAGTAGACGTGATAGTTTTGTCGCAGTAGGATTTCTGATGTCATTGCGTCAGACGGCATATCCATAAGACAGGGGTCAAAGGATAATTCTCGCACAAGTTCATCAAAATTCCAATGCGCGTGGTACCAAAAGCCGCCTCTTTTTAACCGAGAGATGGATTTCAGCGTACACCCCATGATAAAAATATCAAGGGGGGGGAGGTTCATCATAGCATCTAGAGCAGAGCCCGGAGTACTGGGGAAGGCCCCTGTGCAGCCGAGACAAACCGTTCTTTGAAGTTTGGCAAAAGAGGCAGTAACACGTTTCCGCGAAAGCCTGTTCCACCATACAACCGATGCATACGAGAGGAGAGGTCTTACCATTGCCGTATAGATCCAAAGGACCCTTTTAGGAGATAAGCCCCATGTCTTGCCAAAAGCACCTTTGCACTGCCAGAAAGTGGACAGCGCTTTATCAGTTTTTGCTTCGACATGCTTGGACCAAAGAAGTTTTCTATCGAGGATTACTCCCAAATATTTGACTTCATCAGAGATCGGAATAGTGACACCTTTAAGCACAAGTTGAGTCAGACCGGTGACCTTCCTCCTTCTCGTGAAGAGAACAACCGTAGTTTTAAGAGGATTCACTGAAAGCCCATTTCTTGTGCACCAATCATCGATCATTCCCAAGGATCTCTGCGCCAGAGAGCAGACAGTCCTTAGGTCTGAACCGACAGACAGAACGGCGACATCATCCGCGTAGGCTTGTGTGTAGGTTCCAGGAAGATTGAGAACCGTTAGCAGAGAGTCTACTACCATACACCATAAAAGGGGAGACAGAACACCACCTTGAGGGCAGCCCCTGTTTACCCCTGTCATGACGCACTTTCCACAATCCGCCTCGGCAATCAACGTCCTGTGCATTAGCATTGCTTTAATCCACAACACCAATGTCTCATCTACACCATGATATCTGGCTGCGTTACACATGCTATCAAAGGTCGCATTGTCAAAAGCACCCTCGATATCGACGAAAATACCCAGCGCGTACTCCTTCCGATCAAGAGCACTTTCAATCCTACCAACAAGGTTCTGAAGCGCAGTTTCACAGGATTTTCCGCGCTGATAGGCATGTTGCATCTCAGAAAGAGGATGCGATCGAAGAGCAACCTTGCGCACGTGCAGCTCAACCAGTCTTTCCAAACTTTTCAGCAGGAAGGAAGACAGACTTATGGGTCTGAAACTCTTGGCGAGAGTGTAGTCAGTCTTACCAATTTTAGGTATAAACACGACTTTAACAATACGCCAGGTAGAAGGTATGTAAGCCAAGGCTAAGCTTGAGGTGAAAATTCTTTTCAGCGTCGGCATCAGCTGACTACAACCTTGTTTCAGCATGGCTGGATAAATTCCATCCGGACCAGGTGACTTAAAACTCTCAAACGATGCAATTGCATATCTGATAGCGTCATCAGTCACCACTCTGGAAGCAATATACCAGTTACGCCGCGTGATGTTAGTTGATTCAGATGTGGCCACCGTTACCGGTACCACAGAAGAACACGTAGTGACCTGATTTCCCGGGAAGTGAGTCTCCAGCAGGAGACTAAAAGTCTCCGCCTTTGTCTCAGTGAAGGTACCATCAGATTTTTGGAGCGATTCCAGTTTACTTGGTCTGTCCCTTTTGAGAACTTTAACAAGTCTACTGGTTGCACTTAGTGATTCGACCTCCTCACAAAATTTCCTATAAGAGTCACTTTTCGATTTACGAATTAGTCTCTTAAATTCTTTTTGTTTCGATCGATATAGATTCCAGTCCGCTTCTAAGTTGGTTTTTAGAGACCGATTTAGGAGTTTCCTGGTTTCTTTTCGAATACGCTGCAGTTCGGTATTCCACCAGGGTACCGGTTTTCTACAGGAGTTTTTTGTAACTGGACACGCTTGCTCAAAACAGCGGATAAGAACGCTGCTCAGATCCTGAGCAGACCTCTCCATCCTCTGGACTGATCTTAGTTTAAGTGGAACTTCAACAGAATTGCCAAGTTCCTCCCTAAAAAGTGCCCAATTCGTTTTCCTCGGATTTCTCCTCTCTTGCGAAGGTGAAACTTCACAGTAGATTTGAAATTCGATATATCTGTGGTCTGACAGAGTGTTGTCTGTTGATACCCTCCAATTGACGATAGTCTTGGAGTGCCTATTGGACAGAGTAACATCGATTACTTGCTGTCTCCTGGCTGTAACAAATGTAGGTCGACAACCTACATTGTTAATGGTGATGTCAGACGATAAGATGAAGTCCAGAAGACGATCTCCTCTTATATTGCATTTACTGCTGCCCCAAACAGTGTTTTGGGCATTAGCATCGCAGCACAAGATAAGACCCATCTTTTTGGACTCACAGTACTCTATGAGCTCAACAACTGCCTTTGGTGGTGGAGGAATTAGAGAGTCATAGGGAAAGTAAGCCGATGCAACGACAAAGGTTTCCCAGTTGCCGTTTGCATGATAAGTGATAGTTGCAGCAACCAAATCTTGGCAACAAAACCGATTGATAGTAACTGCCGTAAGAGATTTCGATACAACAAGACATGTCCTAGGTCTCTCGGACTGCTTATCGTAAAGAACGTTATAGGAACCGCTTAACTCACCAAGACCACAGATGCGATTTTTCCACACCCATGGTTCCTGGATGGAAGTTATGCGGTTTTTTGTTCTACTGACAGCAAGCCTCCTACTTAAAAGAGCGGTAGCAGCCTTGCAGTGCTGTAGGTTTATCTGAGTAAACAAAATGGATGTAAACTCTGGGTTACGACCACTATTCGCACTGTTTGGCATTGAAATGGAAATAAATCCTACCAAGATGCAGATAGGGACGCATGTCGTACCTAGACTTAATGACCTCGGCAGAAGCCATGTCTATGCCCACAACCAGAGAACTACCATCTTCATCAAGACGGTTTTTACTCTGCCTATGAGAACGGACAGTCCAGGCTTTTGTGTCGAGATCAGGATTCTGGGCATGTAAGCGCTTAAGTACATCCGCCGAGTTCTCCTGTTTACCAGGGATCCAGCAGACAGCACGAATAAGCTTTGGTGGCTTGTAGACCTCAAAAATTGTGGTCCCAAGGGGAGGGATCTTCGGCACCATACTCCTGACCCATTCCGAGGTTTGCTGCGAGGAGGTCTTAACCATGAAGGTTCCGTCCTTGAACTCACAGCCCTCAACCTGGATACAGGCATTAGTTGCCGAGGCAAGCTCCAAAAGATGGGCTTTGCAGTGTTTGCACTCTGCATCACTCATGCTATTTTCATTGCCTGCTTTCCCTATGCGAACTGCTAAGGCGGAGACAGCAGCATCCTTATAGGACGGCCTCTTATCTCGCACATCAGCTGTTCTGCGTTTTTTTGGAGCACTCTGACCGTCAGAGCCATCCGCGACGACAAGGTTCTGTCCGCTGGTACTGCAACCTGAGTTGGTTTCAGCACCTGCATCATCCATTACCAGTGCACGGTCAGCTCCAACGATTGGAGAGCATGCGGCGCTCACGCCTGTGTGTGTGATCGCGACGTCCGGTTTCCTTCCGCCAGTACTACTTCCATTGCTGGTAGTAGCACCGGCTTCATTTGGAGACCGTGCGCGTACAGACTCACAGACTTGAGGGGGGTTTAGTCTCTTTTCGAGCTTGGGTCGCTTCTTCTTGCTTTTCGGGACTGCAGAAGAGGAGGCAGTGTCCAATCCAAGGGGTTGATTAGCTTCAGTTGGTGAGACTTCCACTGACCTGTTCCTTTTCAAAGCCACCGCCGAAGAGTTGACGGAAGTGCTTGCGCCTTCGGCAGATAAAGCTTCTTTGCGCCGCAGATTCATCATCTTCTTCCTTTTCCTTTTCAACTGACCCTTAGTCAGGCGCAGCTCAAGGTCCGCCTTTTCAGGAGCCCGTTCAACCATGAAGGTATCCCGAGTCTGGCCGTCAATGGCAGAGCAATGGGCAGCAGCCTGTCTCATGCTCAAACTTCCAAGTAAATCGGACATAGAGCAGCAAGAGTCGCTGGTAGGTTCGGATATGAATGTTGGGGCCTCCAGAATCCGTGCCCCGGCCGTAGTCGAAAAAACTACGGATGGATTTTGGCTATTGCCATTACCACCTGGAGTAGACAATTCCGTTTGTTTCTCCATTCATAGCATGTTTTTGAGTTTTAACCACTGGCTCCTGTGGGCTAGAATACACTAACAAGGCTTTTACTGAGGATAGGATAACCGTTGCCTCAAACCATCCTCCTTTACCCGGGCTTTGGACCGGCATGCTACGTTCGTAACAAGGCGGAGTCGGGATGGAAATTGCTCTGAAATTGGACAACAGCGAGTTGCTTTGGCTTGCTTTGTACAGGAGATTTTTAAAGCTTTAAAGATTTGAATTGGTATCATCAAGAAAACACGTAGCGACATCCATCGGAATGAAACGGCAGCAGATAAGGAGTGGTAGGCAGATGTCTTGGGCTACCCACTGTCTGAGGCCCATAACCTCGACTCTCGACTAAGTCAAACTCGACTTTTGGAGTGTTATCCAAAATTTGGCGGAGCAATTCCTCGTGCAAACATATCAATGTCCTTCCTCGGTGTTGCAGCGTCCTCAACAGTAAGCCCATCATTTTCCAAGGCTTGTTGAAACCAAATGGTAAGAACGGTCCCAATGGAATGGATGCGACCCAATCCATTTTCGGTTTGTTGGTTTGTGCTCAAGGGGTTGTGAGTTGCCTTAAAGTGGGAGCACTGTTTTCAAATGATGCGTTTTACTATTTCTTTTTTTTTTTGCGATAACTGAAGTCAGATATAAATTTCTCAGTTCTGATCCAGCTTGAAGGACCAAAACCAATGGTCCAAGCTTTAAATACAGAGACCCTTTCCACGCATAAATCTATGGTCGTTTGAGCCACATCAGGAAGTGAAACTAGGAGCAGTTTTTCATCTCATAACAAAAGACCGCATTCCCCACGAGTTGTGAAAATTTGTTGCTGCAGAATAAATTTATTACAATCCATGTGAAAATGTGTGTTTGGGTATAAGTTTCCATCATCTTTCGCATATATTTTTTATCCTACACGCTGCCTCCTCTGGTTTGTAGGGGGAGCAGGAGCACCCCTTCATGTGGATGTACGTCGGTGGGGTTGCTTTTGCTTTATTTTTTGTTTTCGGCTGGTTTGTTTGTGAATTGCTGCTCTTTTGCTTGTTCTTCTGGTTTTTTGTGTCTTTTTTTGTTTGTACCTATCTAGCTGTATAGCATGCGAGTAAAGGCTTTTGGGGGTGATTATCATGTATGGCACTTGAACGCGCTGGAGTATGTGTTGTGTGTGAGTTGTGTGCGGAAACGTCTTACCTTAACCCAGATAGTGAAGAACATAAAATTATAATTTTTTTTGTGTAGCGTCCTTAGAATTTTTTTTTTGTCAATTTTTCTGCACAGTAGAACTGGCAAGGATAGTAATTATGTCGTTCTACTACAACCAGGAGTGAATATATGAGATGGCAGCTAGATTTTGGAAGTTGGCTTTTTAATTAGCCTCATGTGAAATGTTGTACACGTCGTATTCGTATGCGTGGGGCGTTGACATTGAATGGGATTATTTAAATTAGAATTCGTGTTTACTGAGTAACTATCGACGGATGGTTATATTAGTTTTTGATCCAGCTATAAAAACATTTAATCGGAAGCCTCTTTTAGAGAAAAGGATATCCATGAACATATTTAATATCCAGGATGGGGAAGACCGCTTTAGACAATTTTCGTTGCGACATTGAAAACAAGTAGAAGTTCCTCACTTATAATCATTTCTGACCTTCACCTTATATATTTTGTAGGCCACAAGACGTAATTTTGTATGGAAAATTTCGTCATTATGAGTTCGAAAAATTAACCCTTGACAATCAAAATGACTATTAGTAGGCAAAGCGGGAAGATTTCGATTGGAACTATAGATACTTCCAAATACACCACTACTAGTTCAAAATCTGACTGTTTAAACACTGGCAGTTCGTTCTACTTTTAAAAAAACTCTGTTTGTTAAATTTGTTAAATGCTGCACTAAGAGTAGTTTTTCGAAGGTTCTTGGAAGACAGGTTTCTGCACATACTAAGAAAACTTTTTTTTTTTAAACAAGCTTATCAAGCTGGGGTATATTATGAACAAACTTGATGCAGGTAAAAAAAGCCACAAGATATGCAAACGCCATGCCGCTATTGACACGCTATTTACTGCAAAAAAGCTATATCTGTTTTCTAATGTCCGACAGACTCATGCGAAGGGATAAAAGATGAGCCTTACAATGGGACACACTTCTCTGAGGTACGACATGATGAAAATCCACCTGATGGAAGAAGAAGGAAGTGAAGGAGTTCTTAAGGACACAGCCCAATAATTATGCCACTACGCTGGTCTCAAATCATACCAGTTACAGATTCCATGAAATGTTCTTCTTCAAGGCCAAAGCCGAGCTTTCCACAACACCAACACACAAGAGCTTCAGCAAATCTTGATGATGGTTTGTATGTTGTAGCACTCGCTACTTAGGTGAGAATAGTAGAAGTCGGGCATGTATTCCTCAATATTTAACCGCCCAGGGGTTACACTACACCGACCGACGAGCTAAGAATGAAAATTTGCATGCCAGCAACGACCTGAAGGCAAAAGGTCTCAGTCTCAGAACTTACAGATAGGGTTACGATGGGTAAGGGACAATATCTTTTCTCCGAGCTGATGGGCTTTTAAGAAGACGTGGCGTGTCTTTTCAACTACAAAACAATTGTTTTAATACAACAGGAGCTGCAGCCAACTTATCCGGGCACTTCCGTATTTGACAGATCTTAACGCATGCTCCATTGCTTTTAGACAGCAAAATTGTGGCTCTCCTTAATTAACAATAGTTATCGCTTAAACAATCCTCATCTTTTCGAAGAACTAACCTAAGTCTCTCATAGAATCAGCGTGATCAAAATCTGCAGAAGCGAAAGGGCTTGTATCGGTTACTATAAGTATATAGAGGCGATTAGTCGAGGGTCTGAGCTTGAAGGGGAACCTCAGCTAAATTTAAAAATTGAGTACTACTTAATCCTTAAGATGTAAAGTATATTGCGCAAGGAATTCATAAAAAAAGAAATGCAAAAGTTATGCAGAGAACCCGGCACATCTTGGTTAGTTACACCCTCTATCGAAAACCCCAAAGTACATCATGTCATTCTTATAATATTTCACTAAAACGTGTTCAGTTAAAAAATGATGTCACACTCACAAGACTATATGGAGAAAAAAGCAAAACAAAATTATGAACAAAAAACTAACAAACAAAGGGGAGGAGGAGGGGAGAGGACGAGGAGGTCATCCATTCACCTTGCTTATTGTAAACATTTTTCAAAAACTCTCGGCAAACAGGACATGACACCTTATTTCTCTTACTCTTTACCACCCCCCTTGTGTTCTTGCTCGTGTTGTCACTTAGTTTCGTTCTTTACGTTTGTTTTTCGTAGTTTCTGTTTTTTTTTTTACATAGAAAACAAACTCAGTGAAGAGTTGTCTATGTGCATACCCATCATATGCACCTAAATAGTTCCGTGTCGTTTTTTTTTTTTTTTGTTGCGACTCTGTCCATGGCCTACGACATGGCTTGCTTTTCCAGTTCAAAGACATACACCAGCGCACACTCACTGTAAGGACGTGCACGGACACACGTACTACCAATGTATTTATCCATTTAGAAATGATGCATTCAGTGGCCTAGATCAGAGAATACCACACATGGCTAGTGTAAGAGCATTCCGATGTACGCCTGTGTATCCGCAAAAAGCATACAGCAGCAGCGGCAGAGGCAGTATCAAGGAGAGAACAGCAAAAATCCGTATGCGATGGCCAACAACATTCAAAGATCAAATGCGAACCTACGTTCAGGGGATGCCAAACAGAAGGTGGAATGTCGTCACCCCTTCAGCCAATATGGGTGGCAAGCAAGAGAGGCAACTGTAAGTGATTGGGCTGGGGGATGCGGTTTCACATACTCGTACGCCACATGTCACCCCCGACCCATATTTGGAGCGCTCACAAAACGGGTGAACGAACAAATAATAGAATTTTTCTCCGCTGGCTGCACAGTTTTGGTGTGACTGGGTTGATAGGTATGTTGCATGTTGCATGGTGAGCAGCAAAGTGGATAAGGAAGTGAAATAATGGAATTAAAGACTGAGAGGTGATATAGCTTAGCATCCCTTAGGATGGGTTTCATTCGTTTGATGCTTTTTAATTGTGCAAAAAGTGGAAGAAAAACCTTACATGTGTTGAGTGTTTTTCCGGGCGTCGAGCCTGAGAACCCCTTGATCTGGGGTGAAGATCACAAATCACTGGTGCACTGGAAATGGTCTTCTTATTGCCATGCCACTCCGCGTTTAGTAAAATTTGGTCGATCGGTTGAGTTTTTGGATAAGGATTTTCATCCTGGTGCCCACGAGATCGATACGAAGGGCTTATTTGAGTGTGGAAGCTTACTTAATACCTCAGCGCGACCGGAGATGTCACACTTTGAAATATCAATTCACCACCAATGTCGTAGAAGATATAAAGCTTACTCTTGCGCCGAATTCGAACTCACACACTATTTCCCCTGGGATCGGAAGCATTCTTATAAGCACTATTATCCTTCACCTTTATGTAGTTCTATAAGCTCAGCGAATTTCTCTTCACAAGACGAATCCGCAAAACTTCGATGCCATCTATTGAGCATCGCTATACGAGGACGTCCTTTTTAACTGCACACCATAATCCACTTGTAAACAAAAATAATAAATGGTTCTCCCGCATTCAAATAAATCTCATACGTTAAAGGATTCACCCATAACCTTCACCGCTTCGTCGTGAAATGGATTCGAAAATGTCATCAATATCCTGCGGCAGATTACAATAGACGAATATGAGTAAATCAATCATAAATTTCCACGAAATCAGTCATCTCCTTGCCGCAACAAAGAATTCTATTAAATGAACCGTGTAAAAAAAATGTGCCATGCCAAACCAATACCGTACATGGAGCACATCCTTGTCTCAGCTCTATTCGGTAATCGGAGCGAACGAAAAAAAATTAATAATCGTGACTTGAATCGCATTCCTTCGGTGCTTGTTCAGATGAACAGTCAACAATCGATGAGCCCTCTCGACCTCATTAGCCCTTCGCAATACACGAGGGAGTTGGGTTACCCACTCTCCTGCTTCGCATAAATCGTGGAAAATTGCAAACATTCCTTGTTTACAGGCAAATACGGCTGATGCGCGCATAAGAAGTCTCCATAGTCGAGGCAAAAGTCACGGTAGGTATTTCCATTATTGGTAACGTGAGATTATGTTTAACAACACACCGCCGCTCCTGGTAAAGGAACAAATTCATTCTCCTAAGCACAGAAGCCATTATCCTGATGCTGTGCGAGATGACAAGGATGGAAATTAATTAAAAATAAAAAAATACTTTGAGGCTCTTCCAGCGATCAGAAGCACACTCTTGAGCAGCAGATTCCAGATGTCTACCTTTGTATTATACATGTCCTCGAAGAGGATGTCATAAATGATGTTACAGCCCTACGATCGAAATTAAAAAAAAAAAAGAAATCAACTTCAGCTCACAAGATGCAGGCAACTAAGGCAACATCAACATGCCTCTCCCTGATGCCATATGCTGGTTCCGGCAGTGAGTGGGGGATATCCTTTTTTTCTGTAATAAAGACACACATTACGTTACGGCCATTGGTTCAGCTGGGAATTTTCCTTCGTTTGAAAATTTCATATTTTGTTGTTGCGTTGTTTGCGAAAAATCTCATCCTGTCAGAAGAATGTTTGTTTATTTTTGCAATGGAGTTATCTTTGTGGCGGTAGCGGGGACGGGTGGATGGCGGGGAGACGAGGCAACTGATGCACATTGATTTATGGAAATTTATTTAAGTTGAGGTTTATCAAATTCCTATAATACAAGTGCCAGGCGGTAGGGAACGTGTGTGCTTGTTTCCTTAAAGCGGTATGTGTTTATTCTGAGTGAAGGAGATTCAATTTACGGACACATATTGGATGTTATTTTATTTGGTGTCTCAAGACACATATCTATATGTGAAAAAAAAAGAATTCTGTCTTTTCAGTCTTAATGAAGAAATTTTATGGGCATGCCGCTTCTTTTGGAAAAGCGTTTCCCCAGACGACAAACCCAACGCGAACAAAAAGTATTTTCATTTATTAGTGAGTGAGTTTCGCTGCCTATTCATCGCATCAAGCTGGGTTTCGTTGAGTGCTATTGAGCGTGGCGTGGCGCTACGATTCGTTTTGTCTGTATTATCGATTGAACGGTCAATTCTCTATCGCAATAAACTTAGTTGAGACTTGATTTTGATCAGCTGCTTAAGTTTCCATTGCAACTGGGCTTAAATGACAAATTCTTCAGACGGGTGCAAAATCCAGCAGAGCCACGCATAATCCACCAAAATGTCTGTCATCTTAAACATTCTCGGAGGTGGAGGTTACGAAAGGCAATTTGACACTGACAGGGCTGTACCGATCAGTCAGCCTAAATAATAAGAAAACGCAGTCAAAAAATATGCCAAACATTGAGGAAATTTCTGCCAGAACAGTATTTCAGTTGGAAATTTTTGTAACGTCGTGGTCCAAATTGATCGCTCTAGGTATCAGTGAAATTTAGTCACGCTATGCAACACTTTCTTAAAAAGGTTCGACAAATGAGTCCGTTGGGGCTATTTACATGATAATGCTATTCCATATCCATGAAAAAATTACAAATTTAAAAATAAATCTAGTTTTTTCTATCTAAATTAAGGACTCTAAAATGTGTCTCAAAACTGTTCTTGGGTGAGCTTTGAGAATTTTGGGAATACTTCCAACACCTTAATTTTGGTTTCTTTAGTTTAACACAGAAATCATAGAAAGGAATATTTTTTAATTTCGGGATTTTAGCTTTAAACTTGGTTAAAAAAGCCAACATGAGCAACCTAAAATATTAACTGAAGTAAATATCTTTATATATATAATTCTACTGTACGTGTGTATGTCACTGAACTCCTCCTAAACAGCTGGACCGATTTGAATAATTTTTTTCGTATGCGTTTGGGTGGCGCCCTGGATGGTTTAGAAGCCGATTGGTCAACATTGGACAAAGGGGCGTGGTACCGCCCATACAAAAATTACATTCAAAATCTTATATCTTGAAAACCACCGAATCGATCGAGTTCAAATTGACACATAATCTTAGGTATTGGCCCAGGAGTATTCGTGTGAAAATTGGTCAAAATTGGACAAAGGGGCGTGGAACCGCCCATACAAAAATTACATTCAAAATCTTATATGTATTTCAAAACTAACCAAATCGTGACTGCGAGTTATTAAGTAAAATACAAAATTGATATATTTATTTGGAATATATAAGACAAAAAAAGTTGTAACAATATCACACTCAACGAACGTCTTCGAGCCAATGCATTAAGACAAAGACTGGCCCGTCAAAGAGTCACCGATACATTTAGAACACGTGAACCACAGCGTTTGCAAGTGTATCGCGCATTGACACGTTTCACCTTTCACCTTGCGTTTATATATGAGTCGGACATCCACTATTCGTCATATTCACAAATTGTAATCGGTCCTATGAACAAACAATGCCAATACTGTCATGCACTCAAATACAAAGGTGAATCGGTATCGGAATTTGTATTGCCACCATTGAATTCGCCGCCAGAACCATTGAAAGCACTATTGGCTGGAGCTACATCACAATCCAAATTGTTTTTGCGTAAAATTCGCAAATTCAATTTCAAATGACCTCATTTGGAGCAACAAAAATCGTTCAGAACGCGGATGGTCGCAATTTTCAATCAACTTTTAAGATTCAGGGCCAAGTGTATCATCAAATTGTTTCTTTAATGCCGATGCCTAATACCGATTCAAAATTTCTCCAAATTTACTTCATGGGTGATGAGGAACAGCAAATAAACGCACGCTGCCAGTACAACCATATTGAGCAGATGGAGAAGAGGCAAACTGTGGGTATTTTAGAACGGTTTTTTTTTTTTCGGTGGTGCTTTACTGCTGCTGTCCGGTTATTTTAGAGAGACATTGCCGGTCATTCCACGCGCTACATATGCGGACGAAATTAACGCATGTATAAAACAATCATCTATGGCGAAATGTCTGTACATTACGTCTTAACACAAATGTAAGAGTTCAACTACAAAACGATCCATTGGCACTATCATTCTCCGAGCAATTGCTCAACATTGGAAATGGAGCAATACCATTGCATGGAGACACACAATGCATCAAATTGCTGGACAACTTCTGCAACATGGTAAATACGAAAGATGATTTGATTGAAAGCATATTTCCCGATTTACAAGCTAATTATATTAATCATACGTGGCTTGAAAAAGCATGCAGGACAACGTCTGTCGGGTCCGCTAGTGGTTTTATATTATTTTGAAACGACATACCTGCGAAATGCAAAGAGTAGCTAGCCCCCTGAGCCCCCCATGCGTACGCCACTGTTTCTATCCTCTATTGATGACATAGGAGTTTCAGAAATGCCAACCGTTACTGTTTGAAACTTGTTTACAAATACGCGCTTGAACCTTCAACAGTCTCGGGAAATAAAAGACCGGGAAACAACTGCTCGAGAAAAAAGACTAGAGTTGCAAATTTAAGTGGACATGGCGAACTCTGGTGCCGATTAGTTGGAAGTATTTTCGCCTTATTTCGCAAAAAGGATACTCACAGGTGGATCGAAGGAATTAAATACATGCGTTGAGTATTTCCAATATGTAAGCAAACAGAGTTTTTTTTATAAGTGTGTGGGGTACAATTTGCCCACACCTTTTGCATTAGATTATTAGACAGACTTGATCAATTATTTAACAAAAAGCAATATAATTAAATTTAAGTCTACGTGGTTAATAATTTAATATTTCTAGAGAATCGTATTAAAAAAAATAAACTCATATAAAAAATACCCACATAATTTGTGATGAACAAATTTATGTACGTTAGCTTTGTAAATGTTCGTTAGCTCAGTGATTGTCATATAAATAAAGCAAAAAAAATGGAATGGTTAACACCTTTTGAATAAACTTTAAGGCGCATGGGTTAATACACTCCTTTAATCAAATCATAACACTCTGCCAAATAAGAGGTGCATATCAAATATATTTATTTTAAAACTAAACCAACAGATGGCGCACTCAAACCAAATGACGAATCATTAAGCGCAAGAAATATGACCCATCAAATAAGAACCTCACTAAGCCACTGCTTGATGGATCATAAACCTGATTTAATGGAACACCCTTGTTCCGACTGTCGAACTGATTTCTTTATATTTTCTTAAATAAGCTGAGACTGAGACTCATTAAATTATTAGCCTACACACTCACCTTAACTGCAACACTTTTCAACAATAATCCACCTACTTTGAGCTACCTTGTCTGCTGAAGGAAATTGCATTTATTTTGCGCACAAAAAAAAAGAATACTCTTGTCCATCTCGACTTAACGTTACTATGACAATAAGGATAAACCACTCCTTAAGGACCTCAGATAAAGTTTTATCTCTGGTTATACTGCAAGAGTGGGCCATTGGCTTTTGGGGTGGCATATGGCAAGCGAAACTCTTTTTATGTCAATCTTAGTGCCGGCTGGCGATGTGTAATGAAATACACAGGCTGCCGCATCCGACAACTGTGATGGACATGACAGTGGATTTACGAACCGTTGACAGACACTATACCAACATCTGTACAATATAAGAAAGACTGTGTGCACAGTGTAGTCTATGACAACGATGGCAGGAGCTATCACGTTCAGTCGTTAAATGTAAACTGCGCGACTACTAAGGACGTTGATTTGATGTGGTTAGCCCAGTCGAGTTTTATATTTAATTGTAAAGATTACACTCGTTGTCAAATAGAGGGGCGGACGTCTAGTTA
Source organism: Cheilosia pagana (assembly GCA_936431705.1). NCBI lineage: Eukaryota > Metazoa > Arthropoda > Insecta > Diptera > Syrphidae > Cheilosia > Cheilosia pagana. The sequence continues at coordinate 57,828,267 of OW386168.1, read as the reverse complement.
CATAGTATTTGGCAGCGAAAAGGATGTGCCGTTTTTACAGGGACATGGATTTGAAATGAAGGAGCAAGTCGGGAAGTGTATATTGAAATATTAATTTAAGCAAGTTGAAGTGACAGGCGGCAGCAAAGCGAAATAAGGACCACAAGGAGTTACAAAACTTTCAAAAGCTAGTTAGGGTAACCAAAATATTTCAATTTTCGATTACTTTCAATTGGAGGCTTAAGAAATGACATGGAATAAGGAGGCCACGCCCCCAAAAGTTTATAGAGGGTCTCCAGAAAGCAATGACACTTTTGCCATTTGCCATTTTACTGCATCTGTCAAAGTTACCAATGAAATCCAGCTGTCAAAATATTCGGTAAGGCCTGACATTTCATTATGATTCGCTTCAAGCTTGCTGAACGTGCGGAATTTATTGAAAAAATATATTTTCCTATTTCCGGCTCAGTGAATTTTGTCGTGGGGTCGGTCTTCATCATGGCAGGCAATTCGTCGCACCGCGGAAAAGTTTGAGCGTGAATACACCTTTTTGGACCTTCAGCCCACAACCAGACAGAGATTGGTCGATATCTAAAAAGACCCAGAAATGTCGATTTGACGCCATTCAGCTCAGTTGGGCATCGCCAGAGAGTCAACTCGGCTTATTTTGTGCTTTGACTTGGGTCTTCATCCGTATAAAACGTAAGAATTACAGCCCGACGACCATAGGCAACACTGTGAGTTCGGAAATTGGGCGCTGGAAATAATGACCGGAGATTTTGGCCAAACTTTTGGCTTAGCGGCTATGTCACAATCCACAAGTGCTCGACCAAGCATACATGCATGCACAAAGATTGACTTTTGATGCGGCCTATGGCATGCCCGCATCTTCGGACCTTATTTTCTTTGAAATGAGGAACGAGACACCGTTACCGTCATTGGTCTTTTGAAGTTGTGTAGGAGAATTTTGGCGACTGGGCCAACACACGGCGAGCGTTTAACAATTGCCCATAGGGATCTTGCGATTTGACAATTGTATTGTTTTCTCTGGGACTACGCCAAGTCCTATATCCACGCTAAAAAGCTAGATACTTAAGACAAGCTCAAGGCCAATATTCAAGACGCTGTTGCCGGAATAATGCCGTATATATTGGACCGATGCGTTAAAAATTGGACCGACTGCGTGATAAGCTGTCAGCAAAGCCGAGGCGGCCATTTAAATGATGTTCTAATCCATACATAAAGGCAGGAATGAAGCTTAAAAAATAGAAAATCCCTCTCGTTCCTATCCTCCTTTCCATAGCCGAATTTCCATATGCTGTCCTTCCTTAGCATCCTCATGAAAATATCCTCCCAAGACAGTCGACTGTTCCTCGCATTCGTTACCCGAAGGCACCTCGCAACCACTCACTTTTTGCTCCCGCTGTTGATTTCGCATAGCAAAATGAACAGACCGCAAAAAACAATAATTTGTCAACATGGGACACCATCCAAATAACCACAAGTAAACAAGAGCAAAGTCCCAGCCACCCTCCTACATTAGGTCCTTGAATTCCGTGAACCGCTCTGGCAAAACAAAAGTCAGCTCTGCGCAACAGTGGAAGCAAAAATCCAGCTCTAATGATTAATTCAACGGAACACTGATCATAATTTATTAACGCGCTGTTATCATGGGCGAACTCTCACATTTTGACTATTATACTACTATAGAGCGCACCAGGCGTCCGGCGGTGGTGTTGTGCAACCGTGGGCGGTCGGTTGGTAACTTTTGCTTACCGAATGGTTGTTCAATATTTGCTCTTCCGGTTGCTTATTTGCTATGGTTTTGGTTTCTCGATGACAACAATCCAATTCGCACTGAAACTATCCTCCCCGCACAGACACACAGCACACAGAGGCAGAGCCGGTGCTCCGAAACGGAGGAGGGGAGTGTAAAACATTCAGAATAATTGTGTCAAACTGTCGCACTAATTACTGCTGCATGCTGAAAGAAGGATTGCCATTTTGTTAATTGAAATCCATCAGTTTTAATTTTGCGCTGTATGGGATACAACCATACAGAAGCTGAATATACAAATTGCCAGCCACGCCAAACGGAGAATCATGACGAAAGGACATTTTTCGGTTGCAATTAATGTGAACTCATTTTCGAGGGTGGATGGTGTGGCGAGAAGGCGCACTCAACTGGATGGAAAACTCCACTTGAAGATATTTATTCTTATTTGTCTTGCTCTGTTCGAATCCGAAGGATATTTGCAGTAATTTCTGTTCTAGAAACCACTTTGCGCTTCGGCTCGAGCATCTCACAAAAGGGGTTTTTGTTTTCGACAAAGTGCTCCTCGAGAAACTTAATTATACTATACGAACGACAGAGAAGCGCCCAACTCGAGTGAGTGAATTCGGTTAACTTTAGGGGGGGAGTGGGGTAGAAAGTAAATCTGGGTCAGATAGTTTTACCGATTACATTTGAATGTGGTGTGCAGTCATTTGTCGTTGGATTTAGTACTGCGAGCCAACCTTGGCAAATGATGTATTACTTGGATACGTTGGTAAACTTTGAGACTTTAGGCAAAGCGATTAAGGAGAAAGTTGTAGTGCAAGTAAATGCTGGCGATTAAGTCGGTGTTTGAGGGCAAAGTTTCGAGAGAAGTTGGTTGACAGTAGTTGTGTCCATGTGGGGAAGTTTTTCAAGCGTTTATCTATTTGCAAGATGAGGGTTCTGATTGACGTGATAGAGGGTTACGTGAGGGCGAATTTTCGCCTTGACCATAAGAAAAGCGTTGAAGATAGTCAAGATAGTAAGATAATACAAAGGCCGTCTGGGAGCAGCTGGCAAGTGACAAGACTGGGTCAGTGTTTTAGCCATCTTACAATTTTTTTTGAGCCCTACCTCAATCGAAGCTGACGTCTATAAAGATGTCCCAAAATACATCTCAAGGCGGTGGATGAGTGTAAAATGACCCACAGCACGTGATTTTTAGGAGAGGTTCCCCTGCAGACTTAAAAATTTCAATTTAAAGTACATCACGTTCAGGTGTCTTCAGCCATCTTTGTCCATGTTCAATATATTTGATTAAACAGAGAGAGACAGAAAACATATAGTACTTTCGATGTGCGACCATCAACCGAACCGAACCGAACCATCGCCGCTGATATTTTTCGATTTGATGAGAAAGTTTTGTTTGTATCTCAGCTTGTGGATGAGGCTCAAAGGTCATTGACGACTTAAAATATTTGTCGAAATGTTGGCTTCCTGCAGAAGTTAGTTTTTTTTTTTCATTTGTGTATAAAATTTTGAGTAATGGCAAGCTAAAAGCAGTGAAGTCAGACATTTTTCTCAAAATCGCTTCAAAAAGTGAGCGTGGCATTGAACAAAATATCCTATAGCTTTCTCAGAATCTTAGGAAACATATCAAAGAAAGCTTCGTCGAAATCTGTCCTGCAGTTTTCACGTCAACCCATAACAAACTCACACAAAACTCTCTACAAATTATTGTCTCGTCAAATTAAACATTTTTTTCTTCGATTTCTGCATGAAACCTGTTTGTCTTTCGTAATCCTTCGTATTCGTATTCTTCGACATTTCACTTCTATTTAAACCACTCCAAGAGTCGGAGACTTCCATTAAATATGTACTGAGCATCCTATCGTATAATGGCACGGTTCGGTGGCAATAACAATAACTACCACAGCCAAGAGACTAACAAGGACATCACTGTTCGGCCATATAATATTCACATTCGTGTCTCAAGTCCTTCGGTCTTAGGTATTCTCCCAACTGAAAGAAAGAAAGCCACCAGAACATCTATGCAAGATGTGCAACTGAAATTGCATCGATACTGACTGTCACTTGTTTGCTCCGCCACATACAACGGCCTTGAAAAGGAAAATGTCACCACCACCGTTAGAAGGAAACACACATCTGTTAGGAAGGTTAGTGTCATCTTTACAACCGCATTATCCAGATATGTGTTGGCCAACTAAATAAGGATAAAGAAGCAACACAAAACTATCACTATCTTCAGGTGTAAGTGTCCTTAAGCCGGCTCCTCTGTGTGTCCTGGATCTGGTGCTGTTTTGACCCGTAGCCCATGAGTAAATTCGTTATCCGCAATATTTATTGCTACGCTCCCTTTACACAGAAGAGTAACTCACAGAAGGCTCTCGCAAGGAACCTCCATAAATATGCTTTTATATCGAAGTGGTAATTCGTTTATGAGCTGCTGCGAAGGAGTTGCGGACGGCGTGCTGGACTTTTATGAGCTATGGGTTGAGTGGAGAGATGCACAGCGATTGGGGGTAACATATGACCGCAATTAATGGGGAAGAATATTTGTGTGCACCCAAGAAATTGGATGCGGTCGTCGTCAAACAACATACCGTGATGGTGCTGCATGCATGCATGTTCTGTGGGATAACATTAAAGTTAATGATGACTGAAATGCGGAGGTATCATGCTCCGGCAGTTCATTTAACATCGTGGGGTATTTGCAGACCACATGTCATTGCAGCATAACCGCACGGATCGATAAGCCGAATTGTCGAATAAGGATTACATGGAGGGAGAGAAACTTAAAGATGTAGGGAGTTGGTTTTGAAAATAATCAGGCGATAAGTTTTCATCTATGTGCATGTTGTGACTATAACCGTTGAAGCTTGAAGAGCGAACCCATATTGTTCCACTCCGGTATGGATAGGAGGAAGGTTTTTTGCAGGAGAACAAGGTTTGGGTGCTTCGATGGGATTAAACTATCCTTTAAGCAGCTGCAGTTCAATACGTAATTCCAATCATAGTCCTCAGGTTCGAGACGGCAACGATGGGTTCTACGATACCGAAATTTTCTTCCCCTTAGCTTCGTTTAAAAAATCTTCGTTCAGCCAATAATCGGCTCATCAAACCTCTCAGTGGACCAAAATCTTTGCCGTATACATAATTTCGTCTGTTTCAACGCATTAATCGACTGCATATGCTGCGACTCACTAATTGCCAAGTTAAGTTTTATGAGAACTTAAAAACTTTGTTCAATTTTAACAAGAAACTGAAATGTCACTGCCAAGTTTGTTTGAGACCAAGACTGGTATCAGTCTGTTAACTCATGATCCCGCCTTCTGAAGCTGTAAATTAAATAACGCTGCAAATTGAAAGTCGATACTTCAAAGTCTAAAATCATAATTTGTTCAATATAAGTTGGCAACTGACCAGCATTGCCAAGTTATTCTCGCATTTTACTTCCGTTTCTTTTTTTTTTAATTTTCCGCGTTAATTTTTACCTCTTGGGCACCGAAACTATATATATATTTTTATTAAATAGCTCGGAAGTAGATACAAATAAATAAAAGTTAATAAATAATGATATAAAGATTAAAGAAAAATTAAATTCTGGCTGTATTCACAGAAAAAGAAAAAAGGCGGTGTGCAGCGTTAAAAAAACACTAAACTATTTTTTTAAGCATTATAAATAAGTGCACGACTGGATCGCACGAAACTTTCTCGTTCATATCATCAGTTTGGTTGGTTTATTTTTCTTTTATTGTTGTTTATAGGCTATACAACAAGATTTTTCAAATTGGTGATGCTGGTAGGAGGCCATGACTCGAAGTAGGGTTTGTGATGTAAGAATTCAGAGATTTGTTCTTGAATTTGTAATGAAAGTACGGGTTTCTGATAGTGTAGACTCCAATTGGTTAGAATTATTTTCAGGTTCATGATTAATATGGTTGAAAAAAGAAGAAGTGGGAAATATTTGCAAAAAAGGAGTTTCTAGTACTAGTTGTGATTACATTTTAACTGGTAGTGCGGTAATGTTTATAAGACGGCATTATTTGCATTTTTCTAAGAAATACTAAGTACGAGGTTTTATTAAAAATACTTATGTTATCGTAAATAAGCATTTGATTTAAAATCTTTAAAGCTGATTTTGGAAAATAATGCGTAAAAAATAGTAACAAATATTGCAATGTTGAGTTCGAAAAATAATCTTGCTCAACTATTTAGCTAAAAACTGAGTATAGAGTATTGTTCAGGATATTAGTATTACTTGGTTTTTAAGGTTTTATCCAAATCGAAAATGGCGTTTTCGAGATATCAACAGTTTTCAAAATCAGCGTTTCCGGTGGTTAGAATCGAAAATGAAGGACGCAATAATGTTGAAAACGTCAATTTTACTCCAAGTATGCATTTAGGTCAAAATCGCTTTAGCCGTTTTCATGTAGGTAAAAAAATAAAAAAAAAAATTCCAAAAATATGCCTTTTTTCAAAAATCTATTATAGACAATTTAGAGAAAAACTGAGTTTTCTATCATGTTAGGAATGACCATATTACATACAAAATGAGTTTTTGTGGCAATCGTATTGACCGTTTTCGAGATAAGGCCACTTTTCAAAAGTACCGTTATTCGACTTTTTAGCCAAAAAAAGGGTATGCAGCCATGTTTACCCCATATATGGTAGTGCAAGTATACATTTTGGTTAAAATCGTTAAAGCCGTTTTCAAGTAAACCGTAATTAAATAAAGTCTTAAAAAACAAAATTTTTCCAAAAAAGTCCGTTGAACGATAATTTAGGGAAAAACTGAGTTTGACATCATGTTGGGAATGACCGCATTACCTTAAATATGAATTTTTGTCGAAATAGTTTTGACCGTTTTTGAGATATGACCAATTTTCAAAATTACCGTTATTCGATTTTTCTGCGAAAAACTGGGTATGCAGCCATCTTAGTTACACCAAATAACAATTTTGGTTGAAATCGTTAGAGCCGTTTTCGAAAAACTCAAAATTGCTGAGTACCGTTAGAACGGCAACACTTAACGTGCAAAAAAAAAAGTGGCCCCGAACTGTAAGCCCATCAACTCCAAATCCGAAGTTTGAAAGAAATCCGTCCAGCCGTTTGCGCTGTAGAGCTCAGGAAGGACGGACAGACGGACAGACGGACAGAATTGCGAAACCCACTTTTTCGAGTTCCACTATCATCGTAATGTCAGATTTGATTAAAATCTCGAGTTCGATTTTTTGTACGATTACAATACCTTTCTCTTACTACGTATACGAGAAAGTTAAAAATCCCAGGCGCTAAATCTACTTTTTCGGCACAAAATTAAAATGTTGGGCACTAAAATTACCGCTGAAAGCACTGACTTGGCCGCGCTGCAACTTTCAAAGAAGCTTCTTGCGGTCGTCAGTAAATTTAAAAATCTTGAACTTTGCGGATCGATAAGCAGAATTTGGAACTCAGAAATTTGAAATGGAATAAACCAAAGATGATTTTTTTAAATTGACATGAAATTTACTTAATTCGAAAGATAATCTTCTGACATTATAATTTAAATCTGATTTCTGGCATATGACCGCTGGCTCGGATGTAGTCTAATCTGGAGGTCCAATTTTCGATGACTTATTCCAACATTTGTGGCCGTATATCGTCAATAACACGGCGAATGTTGTACTCCAAGTGGTCAATCGTTTCGGGCTTATCGGCGTAGACTAGCGACTTCACATTTCCCCACAGCAAATAGTCAACCAGCGTTAAGTCGCACGATCTTGGAGGACAATCCACGGGTACGCAACGTGAAACTATGCGGTTACCAAAGGTTTCCTTCAATAAATTAGTTTTGGCACGAGCTGTGTGACATGTTCCTGAAACCACAGGAAAAAGCCAGTTATCATGGCGAGGGTACAACTTGCAAGACTGGAAAAATCTTTAAAATTGCTGCTATGATTTTAGTCCTAACACAACTTGCAGCCTGTTAAGTTTAAACGTTTTTCAAAATTAAACAATGCTCTCATACTTTTAAAGTGAAGAGGTCACTGACACTTGGATCAACTGCTAAAAACATCAAAACATCTCTATAAGTGTGTTGTACACCCGCCCTTTGCCAAAAGCTGTCCCCTCAACAATCTCTTCAATTCAATTTAAAGCACGAACAGTTTTTATAATACAACATACAACTTGAAGAAGAGTCACAAAAGTGTCGTTTTTTGATTCACATCCATTTTGCGAGACAAACCCTTTTTGGCATATCAAACAAACACCCGCTGCCCCTATGAAAGAAATTTTATTTATTATTTTCACGGATATATTTTCAGTGGTGTTTTGGCATGCAGCTCACCGGCAGCCGGAACCTGATGCCATAAAGCATTTTCCTTTCACTCGCTTACATCAATTTGATTTCCTTGGTGAGTCAAAAAAAGAAAAATAAGCACACACCCATACCCTTTCCATTAGGGTAAGAGGAAAAGTTTTCATTTTTCTACCACTGTGACACTTCGTGCATATATTCAAGTGGTACCTGTAGAAATTTCGGGGCTCTCTGTATAGAGGAATTCATCTCACGAAATTGGGGCTCCTTCGGTGCTGGTTTGTGTTTAGAAAAAAATTCTGATCCTGCATTCTTTGGAGGGCCTTCCCTCTGACTGACTTTTATTTCACTTATATTTCAAAAGGATGTGAAGAAGAGAATTTTTGTTTTACCTACGAATGAGTTAAGGACCGGAGGATGAGATACGACACGTATACACCGCTGAAACGGAATCATCTTAAAATATTAAGCCCAAAGGAAAAATCAAAATACTCGACAAGGGAATCCCCGTTGTACCAGTGGCAGTTCCACCGACAGGCATATGCTTGGGTGAGGGCAGAATCTGTCTGTTGACGATTAACTATGATGAAGATGGCGGTGGTCAATTTGCTGAAGGGTTTATTGGTCGATGGGATATGACCTCAACTGGCATGGTGATGCTGGAGAAGCAAGCGCACGTTCATTATTGATTGCGTCGATTAATTGGGGGCATTTCCATTGGAGCTTTACAGGGATTTCTGTTATTGATGGCAAATTAATCCTCGGCAGGCCTCCATTGGCCCATCGAATTACTGTCTAATTGTGAATAAATTAATGGAGTGACTGGCTGGCAATACGTTTTTGCAGCCTAGTGATACTGATAGTGCGTGTTTTGTTTGTAGGGAGGAACTGCTTTAGAAAGTGGAAGGTTATGAAGGGCGGTGTGTGCGATGGAAGGGAGCCCATCACGTCCAAGAGGTCCATTTTGAGTTTTCCTGAAACCCATTTAGTTGTTAAGCGGACTAGGAACCATTTGACTACAGAACGCCTAATGCAGTGTATGAGATTCAATATATTGAAGGCTGCAAAGAACTTTGGTTTCAGCGTTCTTCGTTGGTATCGTTCTGACGTCCTGACTCCATAGAGTTGAAAAACTCACACATTCGGATGGTTGTGCGAAGCTAGCTCTAGGCTACCGTAATGGAGCTCTTGAGTCAACTTTTATATATGCTAGCATTTAAAGGGTGATAACTAACTTTTTGATACTCGGGAATTTATGTGACAACAAAGTCTATAAAAGCCCTTTAATTTGATTCTAATTTGTAAAGCTGAAGCTTATCGCCCCCAATATTGCCCCTAAAAACACCAAACCATTGATTCATGAATTGAGAGAAGACAAGTTACGACATATTCGCATGGCTCTTTGTTTTTGATGTTACATTTGAAATTGTCGGCACCGAAATATATGGGATTTATTGCGGCGTTTTTATTTGTTTACATTGTGACGTACCTGTGCAGGGCAAGAGAACAAGCAGAGCACTTGTGGTGGAATTTGTAATACAAGGTGGCGCAAAAATAACCTTCCGATGATTTTTGGCTGTAATTTAAAAAAAAAATGAAAAACTTTGATTCTCATGTGGATTATTTTTATTTGGTCTTTTAATTTTTTTTACATCAAGTCGAGAATACGATGTCATGTAAATGACCATTTTTATGGCATTTTCCATCACTTTGGCCAAAACAAACTTCCGGCGATAGGTCCTCACATTCTTGACGGATATTGTCTTTAAGAGCTGCAAGAGTCTGAGGCTTGTTGACATAAACCCGCGACTTCAAAAAGCCCCACAAAAAGAAGTCTGGAGCGGTCAAATCAGGCGATCTTGCTGGCCAGTGCAAATCGCCAAAACGGGAGATAAGGCGCCCGGGAAATGCATCCTTCAGCATATCGGTTGTGGCACGTGCAGTGTGTGCCGTTGCACCGTCCTGTTGGAACCACATGTTTTCCAATCCCAATTCATCAAGTTGCGGCAAAAAGAACTCGTTGATCATTGCTCACCATTCACAGTAACCGTTTGGCCCCCGACGTCTTCGAAAAAAAGGTCTTCGGCTACAGCAGCAATATTCTCTGCATAACGGCTACTCCGGGGTCTGCCACGCCTGGCAGCATCTCGTGTTGTGCCAGTCTCTTCGAGGCGAGCGGCTAAACGTCGCAGTGTTTCACCAGTAGGCGTTGGACGGCTAGGAAATCTGCGACGAAATTCACGTTTTGCCAAAGTCACAGACCGATTATTGCTTAAATAAATAGTCACCGATATTCCGCGTTCTGGAGCAGTGTAGCGTAACATTGTTTATTAACGTGTATTTCGCATGTGTTTACTACACAAATGTCAAAACAGAACTGACATTAGGGGCCAATCGCAAAATTTATAGCATTTTCTGATAGGAGGATTACTTTTGTGCCACCTTGTACAAAACAGCGCCATGTGAGTATATTGTATATTTTACTACGCACGAGTAAAGTGAATGTGAAAAAACTAAATCCCAATGTCGTAGTCCGAAGTTTTTGATAAATCGATGTGGAAGACTGTTCTGTTATAGGTAAATGCTGAAAATGGAAAAAGAGTAATTTTTGAACTTTTTGCCCTAACATCAACGTACATTAGGTATACTGAATGAAACCTACGAAAATCTATTGACCTCGTGGTGTTGAGGTCTAGGAATTTAAGCAAGTCATACACAGTCACAGTGGAATGTATTTTTTAGTCGAGAAAGAAGTATGTATTAAGCGTAAATTTAAGCAAAATTTGTAACCCTGATTAAGAAGAAAATAAACAATCTAATAATAGCTGTGTTTCTTTCGTCCCCGTCACGGCTATAGGATAAGCAAAATAAAGAAATTCCTTGTTAAATACAACAAAGGCTTAACCTGGATAATTATCGGGGTTAACAGCTTCGCGGCGATAGAGAAAAGTATAGCCAACACAAATTTGTGTATGTTATCGATAACTTGTATGGATATTTCATAAATGACATTTGACATGCTGACAAAAATTAAAATTAAAAAATTCGAATTTGAAAAAAATTTCTCAGCAAGCCAACGAAAAAAGGTAAATTACTAAGAAATGTAATATAATGAAACAATACAAAATATTTTATTGTGTTAACTTGATTCATTTTTTATTTGAATAGAAACTTTTTGGTGCCTCTGCTTCGTTAGAATTTTCCATTAATAACATTTTATCAAATTAAATTTTTCGAATACCTATTTTACTGTCAATGTCAATTTGACTTTCAGATTGATGCGTTGCCAACACATGGTTTTATTCTTCGATGTTCGTTTTTTTCGGCAATCCCTGATAGAGACGCTGATAGGGACGAAAGAAACAAAGCTAGTAATAACAATAATATAATTTTTAGTATAAAAAATAACATAACTTTATTTTTTATAATTTTTGTTATTAAAAATGTTACTGAGCACCTACTGAAGTTCCAAATCACTTCTTTCTTACTGTGTTGGACTCTGCATTTCTGTACTATCGTACCTGATGCCTCACTTAGTTCAAGGGAAGATCCTTTCTTCGACAGTTCATCGTTTCTCAATACACCACTGTGTGGGCACCCAGGAATATATTTTTCCACGGCTGACAGTAAAAAGTGTGTCATTAGACTGAAACATTTTTAGTCGCTATTATAACTGCCAGACTCTCAGCTTGAAAAGGCCTTTTGTAGTCAGGGAGTCTGATGGAAGTGCATTTCAGACACAAATTCCTCACCAAAGTAAACGGGTGTTGCTGATGGGTAGTATTTGAAGGTTTTTTATCAATTTTCAATACATCGAAAGATTCGTCTGGACAAAGCAGATTTTTCTGGGTTTTTGAAAATTGGCCAGTCTCATCTTTTTTACCATAAGTTTTGCACTTGAATCCAAAAACGGGTCATTAAGACAGGGTTAAGTAAGCTTTCGTCAAAAGTAGTTTGATGGTACTATAGGACGTTGTTGACCTGGACAAAAGTCAATGCTCTCCGCCAGTTTATAAAATTATCCTTTGAAGTGATGAGCTGCCCCAATAACGCGAAGGAAACGCTCACTACAATATCACGGTAGCGGTGGCCTCTTACTTAGACGAAAACCACCTTTTCTACATGAAACCCAAAAATACTACAGTAACCAGTCATTGTACCTTCGACTCCCGCTTCACTGATTTCAAATTAAATTGTGTGTTCCGTATTTTGTGTTACATAAACAACTATTAATAAAAAATGACTACAAACAATATAAACAAATTCGTTCGTGGTAGTGTAAATTTAAAGGTAAGTCCTCATCGTACACGCACACGTTTGAAATGAAGTTCAATTTTACCCCCTAGCCTTGGAATCTTGCCAAGAACCCATCAGACATTGTCAACAGCTACGTCCAGTGGCTGTACAAGCAGGCACCGCATCATTTCAAAAATGGTATCGCCATCTGCACTTCATCCCCACCCCCCATTCACTACAATTGCATTTAATTTCAGATTTGGAGAAGCCCCGGTTGGCGACCCCCGACCTTGGGTCTCAGTTTCACGCTCCTATGCCATCCGCTGCGCGGTATTCATTTTCAGTTGTAAACAAACCGAAATCGAAGCTCAGATTTCAGCCGCCAACGACGACTAAAAATAGCTTTGTTGCTGCCCCGCCAAAGAAACTCGTCAAGTCGCCAAATTTAAAGATCTACAAGACGCGCAGATTCGCCTCGAGCGCGTCAAGCTCCAACGCGAGTTTCTGTCGCAGCTCCAGCTACGAGGAGCGCCGCAAGAGCATGTACAAACCAGCCAACGGTATGCAGTTTCGAACGTTCACGGCGATGCCGACTGCCGACTTCTACAACCACCCCAAGTATATTCACAACGACTTAAGCAGTCAGTTGAAGACGAACGCGAACTGTAACGACCTAATGCTGATGCCAGTCGACAAGTTGGTGAAACAAAAAATTCGCGTCGTACGTGCAAAGCCACCGCCACCAGAGCCCGTGGAGCTGACTAAACGAGACACGATGGCGACTTCGTGCAAGGGATGGCTTCCATTCGTGGTGCACATGAGTAAGTTCACAGCTTTGCCGGTGATCAAAAAGCCCCCAGCGGCGAAGAAGGAAACCCCTCAAAAATGCCCACCTCCCTTCGGTTCGATGGCGGTCAGGCAGAGGGCACATGGAAGTAAAGTGCGCCCTCTGGACACGAGTGCCAGTCAGCAAGTGTCCACTCAATACGCAGGATCGTACTACTTGCAGAGGAAGGTGAATAGCCGCGCTGATCCGATCACGTTCGAGGAGTGCGTTCCCTTGGTATGCCGTAGTCGTACCGCCCGCAGTGTCTCAAGGCCTTCGAGCAGAGCTCAGAGATTTTGAAGAGAAAAAAATTGTACATAAATAAATCGGTTTTTCTGTCCCACTCGAGGTTGTGCTTTCATTTTGAAGCGATGATTCATCGCGGGCATCCTTCCCCTTTGCTCGGCTTCGTCATGGCCCGACGTATAGATTCATGTGGTGTTTTCGAAAAATATACCTCATTCCGTTGGAGACGTCTCTCGCGAATAGTTGCCGATGGAGATTTTTAGATCTAAAGTTGCTTAAACAGATTTTTTTTTATTGTTTACACTTACACGTGAGTACCTATTGCATTGTTGCGCTTTGTTTTTACTTTGATTTGTTCTTCAGTCTCGTCGCGGCTAATATAATTTTAATTATTTTCTGTAATCGCTTTGGGGCTAAGTTCGTTCTCCTTCCGATCGTGTGCACTGGAAATGTTAGTGTAGATACTTTTTTCAAAAGCAGTAGCCACATGGATATCGATCGATCGATTAGATATGGTGCGGATGGTGGCGAGCGGGCGGCATAATGTATCTGTAGACTGTATTTGTTTATTTTATAATTGCATGGGCACGGATGCCGGGTGCTGGCTACTGGGTACTGGGCATGGGCAGTAGGTGCGTTCAAGAGGGGAACGCGATCTCTGGGACGTGTCACATTCACATCCTAAAAATTTGTTTGCAAATGTAGGTACCTATATATGTAGATCGATTTATAATGTGGTGGGGAGAGAGAATAATCGAGCTTCACCTACAGATCTTCTCATCATCGAGCAGTTGATATTGGGACGTCGCTTTGTCAACACTTGTTTTCTTAACTCATTCTTTGTGTGTATTCATAGTGCTTTTTCATTGCATGCAGTGATTTCTTGTCGCCAAATAGAATATTTAAAGTTTCGGTGAGTAAGCAGTCGTGTCTCACGTATTTTAAAACGTTGTCTAGTGTTCGAACAGTCGAGTGACCATTTGCCCTTGTCGAGGGAGGCTTGAAGGGCATATTGCGCATACTGACTGCACATCTACTCGTGTCCCAAGCCTAAGTATGTCGCTTTCCTCCAAAAGACTGTAGAATGGGTACATACAAGAATTCTAAAATCGCATGAATTGGTTGTCATCAGTTGTGACAGAGAAAAATCACATGCCAGACTTTGCTGGATACATTTCTTCATTTGTATAAGTAGGGGAATTCTAGGAAGATATTTTTATCGGATGCACTTGTTGCTGGTTTCTGACTTTGACAGAAGGCCAAAGCGGCTTCGCCGGAGAATTATAAAGGTGCGTATGCAAGACTGAAGGAAATAATTATTAGATTACGTTGTATACGTTGTCTTTGCTGGTGAGTAATAAGGGACAAAGTCAAAGATTTCGCCACAAGAGCTGCCGCTGTCACATTTAAAATAAAGAAACAACAAGGGATCATGTTTATGTCCTTAACTCGTCTTTCCTTTGATTCGTGATACGGACCTACGGGCGGGCATTCAAACAATCTCTTGAAACTGCTCCGCTTATCGGTAGGAACCGATGTTTTGGATGAAGACGACTTCTATTGTAGCCATCACATCTCATATCTGCTTAAATAGCACTTAGACGAAATACCCCATTGACGTCTAGCGAATTTTCTTCAAAACGTGGAATAAAATACCGAAAACAAAAGTTCATAACTCAGCAGGTTTTGTTTGTCAACAAGTCCGTGGATTTTTTTCAATCAATCGTTTTTCAAGTTGTCGAAAAGAATGCCTCGGGGCTAGTCGGTTAAATAATCTCGTTAATATTACAAATCGTCATTTAGTAGGTCTGTTCCCTTACTTTTGCAGTAAAAATGGAAAAGACTGTCAAAATGACAGTGGAGGGGATGAATTCTCTCTCAGAGAGGGAAACTTAGGTACGCAAAAAATAAGGAACGCTTTTGTAGTATCCTGTGAAAAATGACAGATAGTTCACTAAAACTACTTTCGAAAGCTGCTGGCACTGATAAAATCGAGCACTTATAGAACAAGAAAACGGCTTCTGGTTGATTTCATAAATGCATTGGTGAAATGCCAAAAAAATCTACGGCTGCTGTCAGCTGGCTTGTATAAAAATACATAAATTACATTTGCGTTAGGGCTTCTTCAGTGGATTGAGAAGCGAATTTATCTTCTCAGAATCACCAGAAGAGTATTTTTTGTGCCAATGGAACGGTTTGACGTTTAAAAAGTGATTTTTTTCGATTGCGGACTCTCCCGAATGCTTCTTTTTGCCCAATGGAAAACGACATTAGACTTCCGGGTTAATGAAACAATTCTTTTATGGTTTTGTTGCAAATAATGATTTTATGATTTTCAAGTCAACAACATTTTATAAATAAGAGTCCCCGTGAAAAGCACAAGCCATACAATCAACGAACGCATTTATTTTACTACACTTTGTTCAAAAGTTGAGCAAATAAAAATTGAAAAAAAATATTGGACTAAGCCTCAAGCTTTGTGGAACACCCAACGACGCTGAGCTTGTTGAGCTCAGTTCTATATTGACTTTTACCATCAAATAGGTGGTTAATTTAAACCCACATTTTTAGAGATAGTCCAAAAGAATTTTATGTTGGAGCTGTAGTCAGTTCTCTGTTATTTAGAAAATTGGTGAACGAGAAATACAGTGGTACCTTCAGATGAAAATCACGTAGGAAAACCCTATCCACGTTTTTCATATAGTGTACTGGATCGCTTGAAACTTTCTCACTCATCATGTGTTTTGGGTGAGCTTTTCTGTGTATTTCGTATATAAAATAAGACGTACAGAAAATACAAGATTTGTATAAAGCAAAAGTGCACTTTTGGCTTAAACGTATTTATCTTATATGGCAGTAAGTTTAAGTTCTCACTAATAGGCAATTGTCCCAAATTCTGATCAGAAAGTTCTAAGCGCCTAATACATAATTTGTAGCTCGTCAGATTTACCTGACCTTTTAGTAGATATAAAGACCAGTCAAGCTGAAGTTCTGGCACATTTTGTTTTTGCTGGTATTGATTGGTGATGCTGGTTGTAGGTGCCTATGGCTGTAATTAGGCTTCGCGGTATAGAAAATTCCTTACACTTTTATCTACATTTAAAATTAGGACTGTTTTTGAACTTTCATCCTCAGTTAAAAAGTTGCAAAACATGACGATTAAAGCTGTGTGTGTAAGCGGAAGTTAAAAACAAAGTAGAAAGTATTTTTTATAAATATTATCTCTTGTCACTTGTCTGAAAGTTCCGCAACCATAATTAAATTTTCTGTATATTTCGTTGCCTTGAAACAAACGAAAAAAATCCATTTAAAATTAAAAGCATCTCTCAGGGTAACCCCGCATTTCTTGCCTCTCCTTCACAGGACTCAATAGACTATGGAATCCGCTTCACCACCAGCTGTAAGCCGCAAGCGCCGACAGAAAGCATCAACACATTCCAAAGAATCAACTCACATCGTCCGCCCCAGACTGCCCTGCAAACGCAAAACAAGACGCGCTCGAACTGCTTATAAAACTGACAATTTCAACATGAGAATTTCGAAAAGAAACATTCCGAAATCGAGCCGTGTCCTAAGGTCCGCAACGCAAACCCATCCTGTTGCTGAATCTCTGTCTGAGAGTCAAAGCTGCCCTCACTCGTATTTGACAGATCACCACGATCCCTTAACTGATCCGTTGCACTTTGAAATCGGTGGAGATGTTTCATCAAGCGAGGAGAGTTCAACAGACCGACAGACAGAAACCAATCGGAAGGCTGGGCCTCCTGAAGATCGCTTTATCAAATGTGTTCCGGACTTAAAGGAGTTGTCGATGGAAAATAACAATTTAATTACGCAGCCCAACAAAAATGTGATTGCTGATGCTCAGCAACGAGGATCACGCAACGAGTTGATAGTGGAGCCTAATCAACGAGCACCCGACAACCCGACAGTATATCGCACCGATATACCTGCCATTTATCCGGGAACCCAATCACAAGGCGATGGTTCTCAAGAAACTGATCTGGATCATCTCTTATCAGACGGCAGTTCATTCTTTGAAGATTATCGCTGGCTGCTAGGTTTTGACACAAACGATCTTGCACCTGAACTACCAGCGATCAGTATCGACGACATTGCAACGCTTCCTAACATAGATCTGGATGAAAGTGTACCACTAACACAGATAAGGCCTTCGTTTGCATTTTCCGTTTTGACAGCCGGTCCAACGAGCTCTCAAGTTTCAGATTCAAAAACTGCACAAACGATGATATCGCAGCATCCACCCTCGTGCGTGTCTACTTCGACGAGTAGCTTACCTTTATACCTTAGTACAAATTTCCAAACAGTGCCACAATCTCGGTCTTTTGATAGCTCAGCTAAGAACAGTGTCGCGCTGCCTTACTCTGCAACATCTGGTGGCACCATTGAGCGTATTAGTTCGCCAGTTAAAACCATTCAATCAGTTTTGACCAACACTCCGAGTTCCCCATATATAAAACAAGAGTTTGACTTTGAGCCTCAATGTCGAATTCACTTAGTTGACACACCTCCATCGTTTACAAGGATATCCGAACCGGATGCGACTCCAATTCGGAATCAAGTATTTGAACGGCAGAACTCTGTTCATTCGGTTGCAATAAGAAACTTCCAAGATCGACAGCGAGAGTCGTTCACAAGGCCGAAGAGCACAAGTGCAGCTCACGTGAATGAACGACAAAACTGTGTTCATCCGGATGAACATCCAATACGACCAGATGAAATAAATTCGCCACGTTACCAAGCGGATATCTTTCAGAGGGAGCGGGAGTTTATGCCAACTCCACTGTCAGGTGCGGGTACATATAGACCACGAACGAGTGAATGCCAAGACTTGGTTTACTCGGAAGAGCAGGAACAACAGTGGTTTACAAGGCCACAACCAACAAGTGGGGCTCAACCGATTGAACGACATGGCGCTATGAAGGAGCAGCCATTTATGCTGACTCCACTAGTAACTGCAACTCCATATAGACCTCAATCGAATCTGGAAGAACCCCCAATGAGAACCTTTCGAAGTCTTCAACATCCAATCTCAGTTCATTCGGAAGGATCCACAATGAAAAGCCTCCGAAGGCCACAACGAACAAGTAGAGCTCCACCGAATGAATGCCAAAATTCTATTCATTTGGATGAACCCCCAATGACAACCTTTCAAGGTCGGCAAGAACATCTGTTGGCAAGTCCACAGCGGACAAGTCGACCTCAAGCGAATGATACCTTAAGAAGAGGTCTGCCATTTATGAGCACACCACTGCCATGCACGACCCCATATAACCCTCAACAACACTGGGCTCATTCGGGTTCGCCCGTCGGTCGAATCTACCCTCGGCCGTTTTCAATGATACCTTCAGCTTCTCAGGTTTTTGAACGACAGAACTGGCACAATTCATATCAACCGCAATGTGAGACATACTATTCTTGGCAAGACAATCCTTCGTCTTCCACACTACCACCACTCCCACAAAATCTGACTTCCTCGGAACAATACCAACAAAGTCGCAGAACTATGCGAAAGCGGTCTCGACAAACACGTGCTCGAATGGAGGCTTCAAGCCACCAATATGGATCTGCAACTGTGGATGCCGATAGCCATCAATACATAAGACCACGTCCAGTGAGTGGAGCAAACTATATGAGGAACACACCGTCCTCTTCTGGTGCCCGGAACGGGATTGTCAATCCGGAGCACATTTGGGGATCAAGTGGTGAGCAGGAAGACTTCAACCTCTTTACACGGTCCGAGGTGAACTCGATGATGGGCATGCATGCGGAACACGGGCAGAACCGTTTTCCACCAATGTTGCCATCGCGTAGTTTGTATATAAATACTCCGCAAGGAAGTGTTGACCATTCGTTACCCGATGAACGAGCGCATTTCATTTCACTGAATCTGTCGTCCAAGTATCCTTACTAGAACTGATTAAGTATCCTTACTTAATTATACTTAGATTAGTAGTCTATCAGACTTAGTAAAACTTGTGTGATGCTTTTAAATAAATTAAGGCATTTTATTTCGAAGAAAAAAGTGGCTGTGAGTAATATGGTCTATGGTCCTATATTTTCCACTGGTGTTTCAAATGGAAATAATACTTCGATGCAGTATATATTATTTAAAATTGCAGTATTAATTATTGTATTTATTATTTATTGTAAACAGAAAACTCAAGGACTCAAGGCTGTGTTTTTTTTTTAAGTTTAGCGTTTAAGGTTAGAACATAGAAATGACAAAAATTGAATATATAAACTTAAATATTTGTGAAGTCTGGTTTGCAGCAATTTGATCTTTTAACGAACAAAAAAATGTTTACCTTAAATTTATTTATAATAAGCCTTATATGTATAAAAAAAACATTTTGAATATTTTGACCCTATTACGGGAAAAAATGGTACTTTATGTGTTTATGCTATTAATTAAATAAAAACCTACACGAAATATTCATAATTTATTTACTATGTTTAAACCAATGTAAATGCTAGATTTAGGTACTTGTTGTGAATTAATAAAAAAAATCAAACAGATTGTGATACATTTTATGTTTAAACTTAATAAACATGTTCATTGTTCACTAAATAAATACCAAAAAAATTAACAAAAAAAACATTTTCTCTACAATTTTCGAAGAATTTTTCTAATTTGAAATATTACATCTACATGGTCAATTATGAGTAAGTGGAATATAAATCGTGTCATATGCAAAATATGGTTTTTGGAACGTATTTTTTTAAAGTATTCTGGTAGCGCGTTTCGACTCGTTTTTTGGATGGGTTTTCGAAAACTCTTTCTACGCCTTTTTTTTGGCCGGGCTTTGAATTGTTTTTGGACATGTTTTTAACGCATTTTTTGACATTTTTTCGAAATTACATTGTATGCGTTCATGGATTTTTTTCTGGAGAAGTTTTTAGACTCTTTTAGATGCGATTTTGTACGCTCTTTTCGTCTCAAACGACGCGAATTTTTTCCCTACTTCTATCGTATTTCTTACGCGTTCTTGGACTTTTCTCCGGAGACGTTTTTAGACGTGATTTTCTAGATACATTTTTGGACGCGATTTTTTCGCTTTTTGAGTTTATTTGTAGATCTGTTTTAACGAGTTTTGGGACACAATTTTCTATGCGTTTTTTGATAACATTTTATGAAGGCTATTTTTGTCGGGTTTTTGAACACATTTTTTTTACGAATATTTTAAGGCGTTTTCAGCTATGTAGACACAACACCTTGTTAGGCTTGCATACTAATACATAATTTCTGACGCAGTTTTGGATCTCTTTCTTTAACGCGTTTTTCATGTGTTTTCGGACAAAACATTTTCGAATAATTTTTGAACGCGTGTTGTGGGCGTAGTTTTCGGAAGTGTTTTTGGATAGGTACGCTTTCGGAAATAATGAATAGAAACTATATACATTACATGTGTAAGCGCAGTCACCAGAATAATCCACTTACACCCAGCGTTGTCACACTTAAAAATTTGTAAACACATAAATCGGAAAAAATATCCTTTTAACAAGTGCAAATTAGCAGCACCTTTCAGCTCAATAATAAGTAGTTTCACTCTACACTCAGGAGTATCACGTAATCGAACCAGCTCCCACTCCACCTACATCAATAGACAACCTGCACTTATTTTTAACGCAGTGATCTACTCAATGGGAAATCCCAACTAACCACTATCCCTGTTCATGTTGTTAGAACGTTAAAGTGGAAAATCGTGAAGAACCGATTCTAGTTAGCTTTTTGTATCCCTTTCCTATTGTCGATTCGAAATTCAATGAGCGTGGGAGGGAGCGCCACAAACAATCCAAGTACGGCTCCTCCAAGATATGAAGTACTCTGCGCTACAACAACTGTCCTGGTCATTTGTCAGTGTCTGGATTGCTTTTCCCTTCTTTTCTTCTTTTCCACTGACCCTCGCCGTAATGTGGTCGTAGGAGTGGTAACAGATTTCCGTCGTTGCAAATTAATTCAGAATTTCGCTTCGTTTCGTGTCGCGCCGTTCTTTTCGCAAAGATGGATGGACCACAAGTGGTGGGTTAAAGTTATAACTTAAGTCGAACCAAGTCTAAACGCTCTTTGCACATAATTAGCCCACTGGAGGCAAATGAAGATTGATATTTGAATTGTTTGGGGTTGGGCCCTGAAGAGCCTTATAAGAAAAGTGAATAAATATTTAATATCTTGATTTTTTGAAAATTACTACGCAAAAGTTAAGAAAATTTGAAGAGATGGCCCTGGCAACTCAGCAGGTGCATATTTTCCATTGTGAATTTATTCAACAGATTAATTACAATTTTCTCTTGTTCACTTTTAAAAACACACAATTGACGAATTTTAATAAGGATTTTAATTTTTTTTTCTTTGAGATTATACAGCTGAACTTTGCGACTTGAGTGTCAGAGTCTCCATTCCAGTGACAGTATCGCCTGACTGTTTTTTCGTCAAAAGAACGAAAGAAATCTAAATTTCGTGAAATTCAATTTCAAAGATAAACGCGCTTATAATAATTATACGTCTCCGAATGTCGCAGATAAAAGTACCTTCCTACATAATTTGCAAGAGCTGAAGGAGAAACGCGAAAAATTAAATATAAATTGTTTCCTTGCCGAGCGTTGCCAGATGATTTATTATTCCATTTTTTATTGGGTGGCGAATTGCTTGTTTGCGATACCAAACGTTCTTTTCTCAGTGTGCAACTACACACGAGGGGCTGGTGCCGCATGGCATGAAATAAGACCACCGCATGGGTTGGGTGTATGAAGCGCGATGTGGGCACAAAGTGTGAGTGATTTTCTCCAATATTTCCCATTTTATCCTTACCATTTCCAGGTATCTGATGACATCTCGAACTGATCCTTTGATCAAAATTCTATCTGCATCGCAACCGCCGAAAGTGCCTACTTCGAATATTTTACACTTCCGGCTCGTATCGATTAACCACCCCCAACCCATCCCAGTTAAGCGATAGCAATTAAACCCAATCTGGCTCACACTGCTTGGCCGGCGGCAGCGAAAAAGAATTTCAAACAACGCAATTCACAAAGCCATGTGGTACTGTCGCTTGTCGGGTGCCATAAGAACATATTTTCCGTCTGGCCGCAGCGCATTCCAAAAAGTAACCTCGTTGCCTCGAGCGACATTGCCATACGAACTGGATGCTGTACACTGGGGCTCCACCAACTTGCAAGCACTCGACACTTGTCGCAGCCCGTTAAAAAGTCTCGACGAAAATTTCGTTACTCCCTCGGGCGGTCGCATGTACGTCGGTCGTCCCCTTTTGTGAAATGATGTAATTATTTCAAGGATTCTTGTATTTTGTGGAATTGAAATCGTCCCTTATCCTGCTGTCGCACACCCTTTTCAGAACTAATTACAATCGTTATTATCTCAAGCTCTCGCTCTCTGTCGCAATGTGACAGAGTTGCGTTCCGGGCCGGGGAGGGGGTGCAGGAGGCTGTGGAAAACTTTTCAAAATTGTATTTCGATTGTGAGTGCGATGGGGAGGCGATGTTTCGGTGGAATGTGCGGTCGATTTGTTGTGGCAAAAACCAACCGGATGACAGAAGATATGAAGTGCTGAATGAATGTGAATGGAGGAAGTTTTGTCAAGGAGCTCTGTACGGAGAAACAAGATTACGGTAACTGCCGGCCGTGTATGACAAAAGTTTTCATAGCCGCATTGATTTTGGTGTCATTGATGGATGGGGTTGGGAAGGGAACCTTTAATTACGCCATCATGGTAGATATGTGCGTGTGTGTCTCGTTCGCCATCAATGCCGGAACAAACAGGACATCCGAATGGGTGAGTGGCAGCGCGCAACGGAAAATCATATCGGTGGCGTTAATTATGATTTATGATAATGCGGCGAGGTTAATGGTAGATGGTGTATGTGTGGGTATGTGTCTGCCACTGCATAATTTGAAGGTAGATGTGTAATTACCGATAGAGCAATTTAATAGCCCTGTGGATATGTGTTTAAGTGAACAAGCCTGAAAGTTATTAGCAACATTGATTTATCACGTCTCAAGATGATCTATGTGACGCGAATTAATCACAGATTTACTTATAGCTATAAGGACATCATCAGCAAGAGGAGCAGGTTCTGGGTTTAAGGTCGAAGGGAAAGCATCGTTTAACGAAATTTGAAAACAAATTTAGTCATATTGTCAAATAACTGACTCACACAACAGTGATGGATTGGTTTTTATATTTCATCTGCAAAACTCCGATGGAGTTGTGTGTTTTCTAATTTTTCGTGGTACCTATTACGAGGACTGAGCAACGCCCAATAAGAGCATTAGAGCATTGTTTTTCGGATTGGCACTACTACATTTGGCATTAACTGACAGGCTGAATTGTGCTCACTTTAGAATGGGGATGTTCCAGAATCTTGTTTAGGAAGTTCAAAAGCTGGTTGGCTGGATGCGTTTCAATTTTTATTGTCATCGATTTGTTAAGTTCTTTTTTTTTTAAGTTGTCGTTTGGAGAGGGCTAGCCGACGAATCTTATCACCAGGAGTAAGGAATTTCAATACACAACGGCCAGGAAAAGAGTTAAATTGTTTTTTGGTAGGCATTTGGCTTGACACAGTTAATGGAGTCTGGCGTTTATGTTGCCCTTATGTCTAATGAAAAATCGTCGATTAAATTTAGCGCCAATATAGGTATCAAACAACTCTATTCAAATCGTCCTTTCATGTAATTGCGGTGGCATTTTGCTAAATGAAATTTAATTATTTCTCAAATACCGATTTCTCTATTTCACTCATCATAGGCATGCAATTTTCAAATAAATTCTTGTTACATAATTTGTATCGTTTGCAATAAAACTGTGCGTGCGGGAATTAACCTATGGAAACTGACCTTTCATTTGATTTATACTTTATCAAAATCGGCGTTGAAATAATGCCGTAATCGGTACGACAATTGGAACATTGTGTCCTCTTTGACATTTCCGAGATACACTCCAGGTATTTCTCTAAATGGAAGGTGTTTAGAAGCAGTGGGAGAAGTTATAGTCCAGTTAAAAAAAGTGATACTCGGAATTGTACCACTGCGGTGTCAGGTGTTGGAAGCTAAACAATTAGAACGTTTTCTTACCAAGTTTTGAAAAGGTAAATACTTGAAATAACTAGCGACAGACCACACCATTGCGTGGATAAAATTTACCTTACTCAAAAACGCACTATCCTCGTCTCAACTCCAGGTTAGACAACTCCTATCCACTCCACGTTTCAAGAGGGCTAAGAACCTAAAAGTTCGAAGCATTTTACTACTTCATTTCAGACACAAATATTAGCGCTGCCTTCCATAAGACAACAAGGAGGTCAGTTTTCTCGCAAAAGTCAAAAGCTTATGCTATGGTAGTCTACTAAAATATTTGCAGGCATTCTTTGTATAGACTCGAAAGTATTCCAGTTCATGTGAAGCTTGCTTAAAATTGGACAAGTGGGCGTGGCACCTCCCATACAGTAAAATGTATTTCAATCGCTACATATTGACATTTTTGACAGCTTTCGCCCTGGAATTTGGAAGATTATGACATATACTGCCTGTTAGAAGCATTTAACATGACATAAATAAAGGAGGTACCACTCCCGTACAAACATTTTGCAAACGCCAAATCTCGATACTTCTGACAGCCAAATTCATAATGAATTAATGTGCATTTTCCCATCAAAGGAGTTTTTTAAATATGATCGGGACTTTAAACGAAAGGCAATTCGCGTCCTTCTTTTAAAAGCGAAAACATATTTAAGCAACGAATAGTATGAGCACGGAAAGTCCCACTAGTAGCTAGTTATTATTGTAGTTATATTTATAATTAAATAAATAAATAAAGAGTTGGCCCAATATGTCCGTCGTTTTGTGCGAGTTTTTAATTTTTGGAGCTTGACAGTTATGCTCTCGGAGTGTTTTTAGAGCAAAAAAAAAACGAGAATCGAATCTGGAAACCGAGAGTATAACTACCATGAAAGAGCTTCTCAATACAGCCACCCGAACTGGGAAAAGTTGGGTACCTTTGCAGACCTATTGCTCCAACTATTTTTTTTTTTTTTGAAAGACAATGTTTTGCCCTGTCAAAAGAACACAAGAGAATCTTTCAAAATCCCCTACTCCCCGATTTTCGCCCATTCAACTATAAATAAATTAGTAGTTCCTCGATTCAGAAACTAAAAAATACGAAAGCGAATACGAAAAACAGACAGAAGAGAGCTAAATGAGCTCTTAAAACTGTCTACCCATATCTTCAATCCATTGTGTAATCCATTTGATTAAAAAAAACTGTCTATTTGGAATACTTTAAATTTCCAGTTAAAACATTTCCATTTATTTATTTCCCCGTATATAGGCAACCGAAAAGCCATGAAAGCAATTAAAGGCTATCCGCCGATGGCGGACAAAAAACCATCAAAATACGTTATGAAATATGCAAATCGAGTGCTTCCGGTTAGAATGGAAATCAAGCACCAATACCATCACACCAAAAATGGCAAATAAATCTTTTCCCCCAAATGGGATATAAATAATATTTTCGCCGACAATTAAAATCCAAAATGCAACACACACAACTAAAACTAGCCGAGGCACGACTATCCTGCCTGACACAACAATTCAATTACAACATCCGTCTGAAATTGTTTATTTCACATTTATCGTTGTATAAATAAATGATTTTTTTTACAATTCAATTCGAATAGAAATTGATTTCTAATAATAACTACACCGCATTAAATACGATTGGAACCATGTTACTGGTCTTTTGTATGGTATCCTTGGTTATGGCTTGCACTCCAATGCGTTTACAATGACGCGACAATGAGCGACGCTAAAGAAAACTTCAGATGTAAAAAAAAAGAAGGGAAATTATAATTTTTATGATGTTTTTATGGTTCCAAGTTTGTGTCACTTAACACTGTCATCAATCCGACGGAAGGATACCATTTTACGGACTAACCAGGAAGTGGATGTCATAAAGTGAAAAAAAAACACCCCGAAGACGTTTTTGAATATAATTATTTTTTATGTACCCATAAAAGTTGGATATTTACGAAAATCAGTTGGCGGAAGACCACATATGTGTGAGTGTATAGCGATGTGCATGATTTCAGCAGGAATATTATGACCCGTTTGATGAGTTCGACTTTAGGGGTCATTGAACATTGGAGACCGTCTTTCGCGAAATACGTTGTCAAAGTTTGAAGACAGTCGCAGGTTGAGTTTCATCGTTATATTGACACAATAAAAAAAATGTTTTCTTCCTGATTCGTATTCGAAAATAGGGGGAAATAAATAGAAATGGTAGGGTTTTCCTGTTTTGTCGAGAATGGACATCTAAAACGTGTTAGAGTTTTAAATATGCTGCTAAGTATTAAGACAAGTGGTTTTTTCGGAAATTTACCAGGCGGGACAAGGGAAAGTGGTTAAACATGCTGTCACTTAAGCCTAGTATCCTTTTTGCGCTAAATTTAACCGTTGCTTTTCTCCACTTTGTCTCTCCACACACAACTTACTTTCTTTGGCGACTGTCAGAGTGTGAGAGGCTTCTGCTAACAAGCTGCCCCACTTAGCCCAGTCCTTCTGCTTTCGGTTGCGCACTCGTCGTTAAAATCTCCTTTGACTCCTTACGCGAGGTCTTTCTCTACTGAGTAAGTCAGGTTAGCCTAGTATCCTTCTCGAAGCCACTTCTGAAAAATACCAAGACTATGCGTGTTTCTGAGAGTTCTTAGATAACAGGAGCCCGAAAAATAACTAACGGATAAATAAACGACTTTGAAAGCTGGGTCGGGGACATGAGTTTATTCTGTTAAAATCTTTCTGATTGCAAGACTCTGGCGGGGCATATATCGGTTAACTCTTGCCAGACCGATATGGGGAGGTAAGTGACATACGTTCGATCGAATGGATTTCACAATCAGCGGTGATTTTGTGCAAGTAGGCTTTTTAGTTATTCTCCACTACTCTAAAAAGTACCTAATCACTTTTACGCAAACTCAAAAAGTGCGTGCAAAATAAAGCAACTTGTCGGGTGTTATTAGTTATAGGTTTAAGTGTGTTACAAATTTTTGTACAGTAAGGTAACAAGTCCAGTGCTGATAATATATATCCCATATGGATAATTTCGAATGGCACTTATTAGATGCGCAACGGCGCCATCCTTCGGTGTGAGTCGCTTTCTGACTTACTCACAAGTTTTCTCCTCAAGGTCCGCCATATTCCGATTTAATCCGATTGAGCTGAAATTTCACAAGCATACTTCGGTACTGACCCAGGCGGGGAGTGTTCGTTTAAGGTTTGGTCAAAACTATACAAAGGGTTTTGTTACTTTCCGTTCTAAAACACATTCAAAATGGGAGCTATGCAAAACTTAGAACTTTAATGGGCAAAGCAATTTGACGAAAATAGGCGGAATAGAAGAACGAAGAGTGAAATTGTAAGCAGTCTGAAATGATTGATGGTCACTTTTCCAATCGATTTTCCATCGAGTCTAGATCCCTCCTTACACATCCTACCACCCTCTCACCGTCCACCTGCTTACTCCACTACAATTTGCTGTTTTTCATTAAAATTAATGTCCGCGCGCCTTGAAATGCACACACCGACACAATACAAAAGAGAGCGTTAATTGCATTAAGCTTTCCAAAGCAAACAATTTGCTTTTAACCATTTTCTGCCAGGGAGTCTAGAGAGGCCCCTTTCACTGGCGGCGGCGCTGCCAAGCCTCGCTACGAGTAAAAGGACTTTGCACTCTCACAGCTTGACGCGAATCAGTTAGCTGTTGCATGCGATATGAAGGAGTATGGCGGTCTGTTCAAACACCACGGTTGAGTTTGTGGTTGCATCTTTGTGCCGCCACCCGGGGTGGCTGGGGGAATAGGATGTGCACTGTAGGCAGGGCATGGATAAGCACAATTGAGAGAAAAGGCAAAACTCAGGCAGAGTCAAGTCACACAAAAATGAATAATTAAATTTATTTCAATAGCAATTCCAAGGACGAGGGCGAGTTGGTGGAATGCCAGCCAGTGTTAAGCTGCCGAAGAGATGAAGCCCGTCAAGGCACGTAACATATGATGAGACAGTTGATGGCTGAAGTTGGGGTAGTTATCTCGGTCTGGATAACTCGTGCGTTTTTAATTACTTTTGTGGTGAATGCCATTTAATCGATGTCGCGTGCTTGGCTGGTGTCAGGATGATATTAACTTGGCTACTGTAACTGATGGCACAATGGCATGTTAACGATGT
Source organism: Cheilosia pagana (assembly GCA_936431705.1). NCBI lineage: Eukaryota > Metazoa > Arthropoda > Insecta > Diptera > Syrphidae > Cheilosia > Cheilosia pagana. Next base: position 57,799,646 of record OW386168.1, on the reverse strand, counting down.
ACGGCATTTGTATGACTAACAAGTGTTGGATTAAATGTCAGTCTACTGTGCAAACAGTGGTCGGCTGAAGTTAATTACACAATTTTTAAAAATAACAACTGACAACTGAGTCTTTGTGTCATGTGTGTGACATGTTCCTTGGCGGACCTGATGCTCTTCTTGCATTTTTAGTCACAGGTATCCATTGCCTGTGGTTAGGTGGCGAACTGTCATCACCTTTATAAGGCGTTTTGTCAATATACTGCAACTCTTCCATGGACATCCTATTCTTGCCCATATAAAAATTATCTATGAGACAACTGAACTTTTAGACAACTCATCCATGGGCTTTATACAGCTTTAAAATTTGCACAGGGTTGGATTATTAAGGAAAAAAAAATTTTGAAATTGATATACTACTGCATTTTCGAGTCACCTACCTCAAAATCTATGGTGGATCAAATGTTAGACCTTTGTTGTTGGTAAGTTGGACTGAAGTTTAGTTATCTCATCGATGAGTTGCGTAGAGTGTGGTGAGATAAGTAAATTATCTTAAATCAATCGGTGAAGCAAAACAACAGCAGACAAACGCATATTGAGGTTTATTAGTTTTTTTTTTATTATGGTACGATTGAGAGAGACCCTCGCAAACAACATAATGCATGTGTGTTCCCTTTCGTTGGTATCAGCCTGGTAAATGACCTGTAGACAACACATGCACACGCGCAGCCAAACAAGATAAAGCTAGACAGTACACACAAAACATCAATCCGAAGAACAAAAGGCTCGTGTGTTTGTACAGGATTTGCAAGATCCTTTTCATTGTCATTCAGTTGGTGACAAACAGTGGTAAAAAGTGGTTCTCCTTGTCGTAAAACAAAAATACAATTTAAAGAGAAAACAAAGGGTAAGTTAACACTGGTACTAGTGTTTCATCAAATATTTAAACTAAAAATATAAACCGTATGAAATAAAGTGAGCGATCTGCTTGCACGGTCGCTTTTCAGTCGGCCACGGTGATGCACAAGCACAGGAAGGACGACGACGCACGGTCCGCCTACCTGCGGTGGAATAGGAAGGAATGATATGGATTTCAATCATTTATCTATGGTTTGCAAAAAAATGTAGTGGGCATTTCACAGATTACTATTCCATTCGCAGAACATGTTGCGTTCTCGCATTAGAGCCAGAGGCATTGAATGAGTTAAAAGAAATGGCGTTCTGTGAAATATTTCTCGTGGAGATGCTGTGTGACAAAAACGTCCACATAAGAAGATGTAGGTATATTTAATGCGCAAAATAAATGTAAATAATTTTTAGACGCAGCGAAGCGTGCGCAGTAAAATAAGCAAGCTACACGAGCAGAACTTTTGTTTGGCGTAATTGCAGTGAGGTATGTCATACAATAACTGAACGTCATTCTTTTGCTTACAGCTGTGGTGTTAAGTGAAACTTATTCTATTATTTTATACTTACTGTTTCTGTAATATTTGTTGCGTTTATTATACAAAACATGTAATTTTCCTTCACGAATTCTATTACTTTTTCATCAATTTCGTTCGTCAGTCAGCCAGCGCTGCAGCTGAAAAAAAATCTCAGTGCCACCAATTATTTTTTTGAGTGCCAAAAAGTGCCTCAGAGTGCCAAATTAAAAAAATCGCATATTTAAACAAAAACCATCAGTAGATTTTTCGGGAATTTACAAAAAAGAGTTACAAGTCTAGCAATGTTTTTAGTTCTTATTAGGAAAATGAATTTGTAATATTTTGTAATGGAAATGTTAAAAAAGAGTGCCAAATTAAAAATTTGTTAGTGCCAATGGGTGCCAAAGTTCCAAGCTGATTTGAAAGTGCCAGTTTGGCACTAAAGCCTATGTTATTTTTACGCAAGACATATAAATTTGGAATAAACGTCAATCACAATGATGCCAAACCCGCTAAAATCTTTTTTATTATTTTTCTGTGCTGTGGTGGCATTGTCTTTTGCAGTGAATTTAGAAATAGAGGCAGTACTGCAACGCATTATGCAAATGTCAATCCGAACATTTTCCAATGCGAAGTTGTTAAGTAGGCCACTGCGACTTAGTGGTTAGTGTGTTGGACTACTAAGCGAGGGGTCCCCGGTTCGAATGCCTAAAAAATCCAAATTCCATCTTAAGGTTTTTTTCCGCTGCGACACCTCTCGCGAACGTCTAACAAACATGCAAGAGTAAAACTGTCATGAAAGAGCTTCTTAATTAGCCGTTTGGACTCGGCGTTAGATTGAAGATCCCTTCCATTCGTCCCAAAAATGAAAACTCACACAAAACGAATGGTTGTGAGAAGCTACGCCTTGGGTCCCACAGACCCGTCGCGCCAAAATATTTATTTTTATTACAATCTTGAAGAGTGTGCCCACGGCTTAACCAATGCGCAATCGCAGCTAAGTTCAAGTACCTGAACGGTGGCCATCATTCTTTTTTTTGACATTTATTGATTCGCTCTCTCTTCTGTAATTTACAAGTTGGTCTAGCTGCAATCTGTTCTGTTCTGTCCGAGGTCCTTTTGGACTAAAGCCCCACAACAAACTGTTAACCACCTTTTTTGTCAATGTCTATCAATCTATTCAAAATCAATTTGTTTCCTTACGACAGCTCATTAACGTCCAAAAATGTTAAATTAACCTCTCAATTGAAAACGCTACATGAACGTCAATCTCCAGCAGGGGAACGGAAATCAATAGTCAATCTCAAAATTTCATTAGATCGTCAAACTTTTCCCTTCAGTAGATATGTGTATGTGTATATTGTATATATGTTTGTACATGTACAACGAGAAGGTATACATTCTCGTTTGCAAGTGGGTGTAGTAAAAGTCGCCACATGCTTCAACAATTTCTCGGGTGGAAACTTTTTTCCCCGCCCGATCCTTTGCCAAAGGATTGTAGTCTCCATTTCAGAAATACAATGTGCACTGTCGAAAGTAACAACAACAACATATACCATGAAAATCCGTAAAGATAACGTAAAAGTTATTTTTTTTAATGGAATGACACATTTCACTTTCGAATGGGCAGGGAGAGATATATTAAAAAGTTTATCGTTGGAGAGGCCCGTGTGTGTATGTGTGTGTGGTATGCGATTATAGTTGCAAGTAACGGGTGTTGTCGTACAGCAAACTAATAACGACATGTTTTCAAAGGACTTTCTATGGATTATCGACTGGTATACGATTTCAACTGGGCGCCAGATTTTGCTCTTTGACAGCAGCCATCGCGCTAAGTGTCGAAAGTCCTTTCGCTGGCATGGGTTGAGGTCATATCACACAGCTTAAACTGTCAGTTTTACATAATATCCTGCAAAGTAATTCAGACGGTAAGTGATCATCGCGCTTTTGAATATTTATGCAGCTTTGACTGAATTAATGCAGGGGTACATTTCACATTTCCATTGAAAACAAAAAACAGATAAATTCTCTCTCACACCCTCTGAGGCGGAAAAGTCACCCACAAGTTTGTGTCGCAGTCGAAGTGAGTCCGTAAATCAATTTTTATGACGGACCCCGTATGTATAGGCATAGACACGCAGCTCAATAAATTTATGCTCTCTAGTACGCGATAAGAACCATTTGCACAAGGATATGGGTGATAAAAAAGGAAAATAGGCACAGAAGGATAAGGGCAGCAGAAAAGTGAAACCAAGGACGAAGTGCTCTCTATGTTGGCTGTACTTAAAAAGCCCAGTTTGTGCAGGTAGGAAGTGAAAATTTGATTTCTCTTATAAAAGGACGACGGAAGGGCTAATAAGTTGACAAATTTTACAGCCGCACAAAATTGGACATATCTTTTGGGTTCTTTGGCGGGGGCAGGGGCAACGTATGCGTATAAAAAATATAACAAGAAAAAGGATCGCATAACTAGGTAGGGTTTATGGTTGAAGTTTTGGCTTTAAGAGTTTTTTTCACGCATGCTACGAGGAAGGCTGTCGGGAGAAGATTAGCGCGTGGTTAGGGAGTCCATTTGTACTTTTGTTCGTGATTGTGTATTGATATTGGGTTTTTTTTCGATAAGGGGTCTTCAAAACAGGTCTTGGAATTGGTATGGTACTGTAAGATTGTGCAATTCGGTTGAATCTAAATTGAGATGATTCAAACCTGCTAAGCAACGAGATCGATCATCTGGTAGGGAGCAGAGAAATCCCTTCTCCTCTAATAGGTAGCGGCTTCACACTTTGCATCTGTACAGTAAGGGCGTCTCCCCTTTTTTTGAAACACAATTAAATAAAAATCGGTCATGCGCCAGACGATCAAGTCCTGCTTTTAAATTTCTTAGAATTGAAAAATCATGCTGACAGTAAACATCTTCATCCGATTACCATTTCACACATAATAAGCTGTAATTTCCTCAAAATTTATTCGACAACCCTCACAATTGGCCATAATTATTAAATTACCATATGCGTCAAAATTTAGGCGCACCTCCATACACCGCACGCATCATCCATCACTATCACAATTCGCCTCACCACAATCTGTGTGAACAAATTGAATTACTCGCTTCAATTACATCGAATCAAGGATAACGATTTCCAGGCTTCACGTACCCTCAATAACTTATTAGAGTGCCAACCGACTCGGTGTTCCCAAGGGCGGTTGGGAGTTAAGTCTGCATCGGAAATTAATTGGTGATGTTAAAATGCCGCTGATGTTCCTATCGTCGTCGTCTTCTGGGAATCACTCATCCATCCTAGCTATTATAGGGAGCAAGAAAAAAAAGCATGAATTTGACACATCATTGAAGCGATTTCATGCACACGAGCAAACTTGAAATGCGCGAATAAAAAAAAAAAAAACTCTGACAGATATGAATCGATGAATGGATTGGAGTTGCATTGAAAAGGGTTCCCGTCGAGTGATTTGATTGAGCGATATGGGACTTAACTTGAATCGAGTATACGAAAATCCAGTGAAGTGTTCTCCCGACACTGCTGGTACGGGGGGTTAGATTAAGTGTTTAAGCCGAAGGGTATGAATCGATTTAATTATCGCCAAAAATTTGGACGGTATTTTGGGGGAAAATCAAGTTGGCTGAACAAATTTGAAGGAATGGTTTGCAGTATTTAAGCTGGTGCGACTTAAGGAGAATATGTGTCCTCGGCTGAGATGATGTAGTTTGAACACTCTTACTGCATCTGTTAATTGACTTATGGAATCCGAGAAGATGCCGCAAAGCTGTGGCAAGTTGTAGGCCTTGAGGTTATGAGTTCTTACATTTCTTTAATTTTAATTTTAATCGGCTGGCAACGATTCCGAGTCAATGCAGGTCCAAAATCAATTTCGAACTACAATAATTGTGACTCAAAATTTGCTGCTGTCTGTTTTTAGGTCAATGGACGACTCCATGTGCCATCTTTAAGGAAGATACATAAAATCAGAAGTATGTTATTGATTCATGTTCAAAAAATTACCCCTGTAGACTCCGAAAAAAAATTAACTTAAAATGGAAATCCAAGATAACATGGGGAAAAGTAGGGCTCCAAAAAATAGATATACTTACATAAATTATCACACTAATCGTGAAGGGTCGATGGCTCTTTTTAAACAGCTTGAAAACCTTTTTCGCGGCTACGAGCTACGCCGCATTTCCTATGTTTTTTGAGCAATAGATTTTAACTTCCTCGTATACGTAGCTGAAGAACTCGAGATTTTAATCAATGCTGACATTTACGATGATAGAGGAACTCGAAAAAGTGGCTCTCGCAATTCTGTCCGTCCATTCATCTGCCTGTTTGCCAGAGAGCAGAGACTTCGGATTCGGACTTTCTGGGCTTACAGTTTGGGTCTCTGTTTTTTTGCACTTTTACATTATGATTAACGGTACAGGGTACATCCCATATATATTCACAATTATTGCGTCTTTCATTTTCCATTTGAATCACCGAAAACGATGATTTTGAAAACTGTTTATATCTCGAAAACGCCATTTCTGATTTTGATAGAACTTTAAAAACCAATTAATCCTAATCACTCAATTTTTAGCTGAATAGTTGGGCACGAGTATTTTTCAGACAAAAAATTTCAATACAGCCACATTATAGGAATTTTTTGAAAAATGACAACCTAAACCCCAATCACATATCTACGGTTCAAATTCACGTAAACTAGGGACACCAACCTTTTCCAGTTAAAACAAAAAGTTGCCCTTACAGATCAAAAACTGCTACGCTTGTCCTCGTTCTAAAAAATCTTGTAAAGTGGAATTGGCTCTTTTGAATATGTTTAAGCCAAAATTGCACTTTATTTAAGTATATTTTTATGCTTTATGTACGGTTTACCCAGCTTCTAAGTTTTTTACTTACATAGCTAACAACCAAACGGTTGATATGAAGGAGAAAGTTTCGTGCGACGCAGTCGTGCACTTTATTTCTATTCTATTTCTATTCTCTCTCTATTCTATTCTCTTTATATTTATTTATTTGAAGAAATTGTGATCTTCATGCTTTCCGGTTTATTGTTTTTAAATGAAAGATTGGTGATAGATGCAATTTTTTGACTTTTATTTAATTTGTATCCATTTTTGAGCAGCGTTTCTCTGAAATCAATACGAAATTCTCTGAGTAGCTGAAGATTCTATAACAGCTTAGGAGTTTAAGTTATTATACAAGCTGATTAAAAATGTCTTACGACAATTTTCCAGCCCTATTTGTGTCTTTGAGCTATGAGGGGGAATACAAAGTTATAAAATGAAAAGTTGTTCGGGCTGTTTTTGTACCTGAAAATGCATTCTCCGTTCCAATCACGCGTATCACCTCATTTCCTATAATGGTCCAGTCTTCGTCATTCAGAAGTAAATTTTTAGAGGCTCGTTTTGAGAAGACCTTTCCCAGCGGCAACCAAATCGACAGCTTACAGCTGACTTGTGCTCTCTAGACGATTTACCGTACTTGCGGGCCTTATAATTTTGCAGCTCTTAAAAATGAGTATTACTCTGGCAACTTCTGCAAGGCGTCTCATATTGTGTCTCTTCCAAGCCATCGGTATACCACTGCCGACAATGATTAGACCTTCGTATTAGGTGACACATCGGCCTTAACCACTGGGTACGAAAACTGTTTTATTTGTGTACCTTATGTCTAAAAGTTGATATTAGAGTCCCTGTCTGCGGTGCCACGAATGAAACTTCTCATTTCTCTGTAAGCAAAGGAAACAAAACTAATCTTCTGCACCGATAAATAAAGTCTTGCTTTCCAAATCCCTACCTCCGAGTAAGCTCTCTGATCACAACCAGCGCCTTTGGTATAACCTGCAATCCACTTACTCGATCCATGCCAATTGAAACCGACTTCACACCCCAGCCATAAAGAATCGAAAAGTTTGTGTGTGTATCACTCATCCAATTTCAGCCACTTCAACATCCCAAGGTAGCATTTAAGCGACGAACACTAATTCCATATTCAACGCGCAAATATTTGCCCGTAAGAAAAACAAGCCATTTGTCATTTTATCCGCCGTCCCCCTCTATCAGCAGATACTGTGACTGTGACACCCACTACTCTAGCTCTTGGTATAGGTTTTCCTGTTGTCATATTCTTGGCTAAAGTGTTCCGACAAAAGTTTTTCTGTTTTCCTCCATTTACACCATGGCAATCCATCCACACTGCCACTGCTACGTGCTACTATATCATCTCACACAGTTGACATTAAGACAGTGATAGTGCATTTTCGGGGGGATAGGGACACACAGGGTCGAAAGACAGTCGTAATTAGAACAAGTAGACATCCATGACCCTATTCGAGTGAAGATAAATAGTGTAAGAGAGCCGAACTGCTTGGTGTTTCAACTTTTTACCTCTTTGCTGTCGCCTTCCCTTACTGCTTGGTATTGACATTTGAAAGCACTGAGCAAAACACTGCAATCTCTATTTGAATGTGTGTGTGTGCGTGTTGGTATAAAAAGGAAGTTGAGCATATCACTCGGGCTTATTGAATGAGAGTGACCTGACCTGGAATATGTACTAAGGGTGGTTTGGGGTTTTTTTTTTTTTTTGATGAAAAATTGTTGATTCCTTGGCTTTTAACAAATTTTCACTTAATTTCTATTTCAATTAAAAGTTCGCTTCTTCTTCTTGTGCTTGTTGTTTTATGGCCAACATCTATTGTCTTCCCCTAAAACACCGTCCTGTCTGTTTGTGTATATCCTGGCAGGAGCTACTTAATTGCCAGAGGATGTTATTTTCTTTTCTTTATTTTTTAGCGAAGGAACTTGTAACAAATTCATTTCAATAGATTTCATGCTCAAGGGTTTCTATAGGTATACACTGTGTTCGTTTGTGTGCACATCTGTATTAGTGTTGCGTGAGGGTAAATTAAATTTCAGTTAACTGCTAAGGGAAAAGGAAAACCTGACATAAAATCGAAACAGAAAAGTCTAGGACGTTCGGTCGTAAGATGTGCACATCGTCCTTATATGTAGCAGTAAAGGAAATACCTTTCGGTAGGACAAATGCTGGTTTTTTGACAAGGACACTATTTTTTTTTTGAAATAAAACGTGGTTAATTTTTAAAAACCATTAATTTAAATTGAAAATTTTATAGAACAAGAAGGATATTTGAAAATTACCACGCGCCATATGAGCCCGAATATTGCCACGGAGAGTATCCACAGAGAACGGGTCACCTAGGACAAAGTAAATCCACCGAAGGCGTCTCTTATAAGGATGTCGATTCTTTCGATTTTAATTTTTATATAACTATCGCATTAAGTATGAAACATTCACCGGAAAAGGTGACTGGAAGGTAGTCCTAGGACCTGTTTTGAAAACCCCTACCGCACCCATTCTATTACAACTCCACTGAATGCAAGTCCTAAGGCAATTTGTCTGTCCATCTGTGCGCAGCAACATAAACACAAACATTCACCCAATCATACTCCCTACTCCCACTGATTTGGACATAATTCTACTGCCCGTCATCGTTTCCCTATAAACGGGCCGAGTTAAATCAATTCCCTGAATTTGATGTCCCAGTTATTATTGATACTCATCTGCGTTGGGCTTATTGTTTTTGATATATATCTAAGAAGCTCTATCAAAACCAGACACACAAAAACCCCCACAAAGGCTCAACTGACTGGAAAAGGATTTGTGTTGCCCCCACCCCCTTCATTAAAAGAGATGTTCAACTGATTTTAACGACAAAACAAAACAAAGTCCATTTGCCAGTCAGTAAGATAAGATGTGAAAACGAAACATTTCCACGCCATGAAGCGCTTTCTTGTTTCCTCGTATCTTATCCTATTTTGTTTCTGTTTCTTATTTTAGCTCTGCGTATTGATTAAGGGTTGATTTTTTTTGCGCTGCTCAAAAAAGGAACATCAGGTGACTGTAAAGCCATTTAACGAAAATGGATATTCCCGTGCCATTATTTTGTCGAACGATTTTAAACAAGATTGATCGGGGGGAGGGCAAAAAGGAATATAACACAACCCAGGACACTGTTTGTTTTCGGATAAATCCTTTGAGCATATCGGCGATGTATTAGCAGTCGTGTTGCCGTCATTGTCATTTGAAATTTGGATTAATTTGACTTTACCTTTGGAGTGTTTTCCTCCGCAACAGGACTTGCCTTATCGCAAATCAAATTTACATCTCGTTTGCAAGGGATGTCCAATTGTGTTCGTCGGTGAATTATGTCTTATTACGGGATAATGAACAGGCAGCAAATAAAGCGGCATATGTATTTGTATATTGAGCAGGAGCGTGGGGGCGAGTATTCGCTGCTGAATGGCAGAGTGATAAAGGATAACTGAGTTATGGTTCATTAAGGGGTTTTGCTTGAGTTCAATTCGACCTTTCTTTTCGAGGGATATACTTTCAGGAGATGTCAGCATCACAGTGTGTGATGATCCTGATGGATAGGGCAAGAGATATGTTAAGTTAAATACCGCATACAACAAGATACATTTAAATGGAAAGTATGCAACCAGACTTATATGGAACAAGATGAGTTATTTGAAAAAAGGAAGATCCACAAGCTCAAATAGGCCATTCATATTGGGTTTTTCAAAATTTAGCTATTAAATTTAACACAAGCCTTGGTGCAAAGGCTGCACATTTTATGTGAATAATCTGCTGGAAATGAATGAAGTCTGTAAAAGAACTCATTCTAGTAAAATGGTCCTGAGAGTTTCTGGAGAAAAACTAATCGTTGCTGTTTTAGTTTTTTAAACTTTCGTCAATATAAAAATTGGTTTCCCAACCAAGATGACAGTTTTTGAAATAAAAATCCAAGTGTCTAAGAAGGAATTCATTCTAAGAATTCGAGATAAGTTAAAGATATCAGAGCTCACAAATGCATACCACACATCGAGAGGAAAGGACGCAAAAAAAAGACACAAAGAAAAAGGTGCAGGTCTTAAGTGATTCGCCTGAAAACTTAGAGCGAGCTACTGAAGAAGGTCATACTCATAGAATACTGAAAGGAACTTCTTCGCTTATGACTTTACCAAACCTCCTGCATGTCGAACTCACTTCTTAGTAAAATTTTGAGGAGAATATCATAAAAATAAAAGAGTGTCATCACGAACTTTCATTGCTACACATGCTTTTGACGTAAAGTCAACATATTAGGAACAATTCAAAAATTTCTACTGAACAAAAATAACTTGAAAGAAGGCTTTTTAAATATCAGATGTCCTTTTAAAAAACGTCAAACAAGAGGCTTTCTACAGTGAGCTCTTCAGCAAATGCTTTAATTCAATTTTAACCAAGGTTACTCGATGAAAGAGCAGTTCAGTTCGTTTCATTTACGGCTCTACCTAGACTTGGACCTTCGTTTTACTTAAGTTATTTGGGAACTGAACACTCATATCCGTTCAAAGAAAGCCTCTGAGATTGGGCCCATAGGCCATAGCATTAAATAGAAAACCTCAGCATGGGCTTTATCTAAAGCGGGACAACGAGTAAAGAAAGATATCACATTAAGTGGTGTGCACAAGTGGAGGGAAAGAAGCTTGAATTACACAACTTGAGACAGTTAACTAAGGATCGGGCTAACTGAAGGAAGTTGTTAGTGATAAACCGAACTGCAGCAGAAGAAAGTACAAAGACAATCTGGCAACTACTGAATCCCTGAAGAGGCCAAAACCATAACCTTGACAGAAATTGGTAGTAGTACATTTAAGAGAGACTGATACTGATAGGCAAGGCGGACAAACTGGGCTACCACCCGATAAGGGGCTCTTCTATACACCCAAATAAATTCCTTCGTCAAGAATCACAAACAGCAGATGGAATATCTTTACAACATGAAGACGAAGTTGGTTAAAGCATGATACCATCAGAAGATGGAGGCTGCTTTCTAGAAGTAACGTCAGAGTCAGTAGAAGTTGCTGGCACTGTAAAAAGAAGAGAGAGCCGCTGTTGGTCTTCTTTTCACCCAACAAAACCTTTTTATTCTGCGCAGGGATACCTTTTAGCGGATAGTTTCTTCAAAACTTGAGTGACTTGTCATAACCAGAAGTTTGCTGTTTAAAAAAAACTGTTACGAAGTTTAAGTTTAATACTGCAAATTATTTCCAGTCCATCACTTTGAAGGTAGGCTGCGTCAATGACCCCGATTATGTTCTATTTGTTGTCCGTTGTCTTCAAAGGCTACAATAAGTAGGTGTGGACTGCTTATTCACCTCAATCTTCATCCACTTTTTATAGAGCAGATTTAACTCGGTAAATAAATTTAGCCACTTTTCTAGCATCTCATAACTAACCAGCGTTTCCACGCAAATGTTAGGTCTAAACTTTAATTCGAACTCTTCTCATTGGTGAAAGCTGATGAAAGCCGCTACCAAAAAAAAATTTAATAACTTTTTTTTCTATTTAATGAATCTGTTTAATTTTTTTCTATTTTCAGATTGAATTTTAGATTTAACAAAAATGGATAACTGGGACACTGAAAGAAGAACTTGGATTGTCCGCCGCTATCACGCACTGGAGTCCGTAGTTTCGGTTCAAAGAGAGTATAGGCGCACGTTTGGCGGCAATCCTCCGAGGGGATGGACCATAATGAGACTTGTTAACAATTTTTCCGAGCATACGACAGTTCCTCAGTTCGGAAGGAGGAAATAATCGCTGCTGTAGCTGCTGCCATACAAAGCAATCCAAGAGTTTCGACAAGAAGCTTATCTTCCTTCTTAATGTGGCAATATTCATCAGCCACCCTGTGGTATCCGAGTAAACAATCAAGTCTAGGTTTATTCTATCTCGTCAGGGGACTTGTAATTGACCCAGTGGACGTGATTGGTTTTCTTTCATTATGTACCCCTTGTAATCGGCCCTAGCGAGGTATCCGTCGGAACGGAAAATTCTCCGATTTCATACTATCGGATGATTTTTGCTTCGAGGTATTCTTCGGAACATCTATTCGGAATATTTCTCCGACATTTTGTAACGCATATCGGTGAATTATGTTGAAGTGCGATGAAGTGCATTTTTTGTCTTCAATTTTTGACAGCTAGGTTCCGATATCCTCCGACAGAAATTAGTTGCGGAATTTGTTTACGATTTGGATTTTAGTTTCCGACAGAGTATGCGTTGCGGAGAATTTTCCGTTTCGACGGATACCTCGCTAGGGCCGAATATCTCCTCTCATTCAGCGGGTAAAAGGACAGTACTAAGAGCAGGCGTTAACGTCACAATCCTGAAAAGATCCAAAGCACCAATATCAGTCAGCAGCTCACATCAAGCTTGAAGCAGCAGTATTTTGTAGTATTTTGTCAGAATCAGACATTGATGCTCGAACCGTTCTTAAGCTTCTTGTCGCACAGAAATAAAATAACACTTTTATTCAAAGAACTACGACTTGACGGTAAATAAAAGTAGGTAATATTTCATCAAAAGCCGTAGTTCAAAATTCGAAACAACCAAACTAAAACCCGCACATTCATTAGTTGAGAGACCGCTAACTCTCCCTAGAGAACTAAAGTCCCAGGACAGTTCACCCACCAAATTCAAAACACTCTCATATGCTACATGGTTATGGACTCAAGATTTATGTGCCCGAGAACTACACAACGACCTCCATTTATTCAGCCAGCAAACAAAAAACGAACCCTTAGTTACTTTCTCCGTAAGTAACCCCGAAAATTGCACCACAGTGCTAATATTTCCCCCCCTTATCTATACCACCAGCCAAGTCACATGCTCAGCACGCAACAACACAGCATCCTGAAATGAATAATGCCATCATTTATGGCCAAGCCAACCGTGCGAGCATATCGCTACGCTCCTCTGTTGGCACAAGCGAGAATAAGGTCAGCCCCTATTGTTCGACTCGGTCCCTGTGTGTACATGTAATAAAACATACGCGAGCGTATTCCTCGCCGCGATACTACAGTAATGAGAAACAAAAACACAAAAGAATCCTTCCAGCCAATTTAAGCCACCAGTCATAGTAAATCGCAAGAAATTTGCAAAGGGACCTAACCTAACACTCCACTACACATGAGAATTTTCCCCCCGTCTTAGTCCTGCGCGCTTCTGTATACCACAACGAAAATGTTCTCTTCAACCAAATATTCTTCAGCCTCACATCACACAGTACAAAAGTATATGGGCAATTGTAATTAAATATCCCTTTTCCACGTCTTTGGCTCCATGCAGAAGTGGAAGATGCTGCTTTAAGGATGTGGAATACAAATCTATCCAGCGACGATGCACGGCTCAGTGTGTCACATTCACATCTCACATCACAACAAAATTCTTGTGACCTAGAGACCTACAAAAAAGCTCCGCAAAAGCTCGCCGCACGCTTACTCTTCTCTTTATCGAATCGATTTGGCCACGCTCTCTTGGTCCTTTTTTCCATCTGTGACTGTGCCAGTGGTGCCAGATAAATTTTTACGAAATCTGCATTTTTAGACTTCAAAATCGTCAAAAAATCGTCATTGTCATAAAAACAATAATAATTCTCGATTAGCGCAACTAACAGAAATCGGAGGTAGTTGTAACAAGTGAGGTTGTTGCTATAACCAAGTCAAACACTTTTTGGAGATAAGTTGTTTGGCGATTACTTCTTCAGAAATGATGAAAATTTAGGTGCTGTATCAGGAGCAGGGTAAACCAATAACAGAAATGATTATACTAAATAATTACAAATTCATTGCAGACATTGTTTTTTTTTTCCAAGTACATATTAGAATTGAACGTCTTAAAAAGTTGTGTGTCGGCTTCTTTGTGAAATTTTAAGTAGGCATTGCGAAAAAGCATGATTTTCAGTGATTGATAGAAAAAAATTCTCTCATCATTTGCACATAAGTTGGGAAAACTTAGAGCGGCAAAAATAAATTTAATTATAAAAGCGGAAATGCATGATTGATCACAACACAACACTTGCATTTGCTTGAGACCTAAGAATCTGCAAATGGCTGTCCAAAATCGGCAAATCGTCATTGAGGCTGAAAATCGGCAAAATGACGATAAATCTGCAAATATGGCACCACTGGACTGTGCTGTGACTGTGCCAGAGAGAAGGGACATTTTCTTGAGTATCCTTGAAATCAGATTCAGTTCACACAGCACACAGACACAGCCCATCTGCGATTCGTGCGCTCTTAAACATCTGTGTTCTCTGTCTCTCTGATAAATGAGGGAACAAATTTCCACGTAAACATCCTTTCTGTGATGCAGGTCCTGCTTGATGAAGAATTTCTTTCGTTAGTACGTAACAGGATATACTTTAAGGCGCACGAATCCCATCGCGGTCGGGTTAAACTCTGTTCGTTTCAACAACACTCCCCCAAGTAGATATACAAAAACCAACCAGAAAGGATTTTTCTTCCACCATAAATTACACACACTCTCTGTTCGAAAGGATAATAAAAAAAACCTTAATTCCAATAGATTGCCTCTCGGTCATCATACGGAAAGTGTTGTTCATTTGTTGAAATATTTTCTCCTTTGCTAAAAAAAATAGTAAAATAAATCGTAAACGTGTTCAGAAAAGAAAAGAAATAGTGACCATTATCCTTGTGCAATAAAAACCAGGAAAAACGAAAAAGAAAAACACCATCCAAGCTTATGTAAGATGACATCGTGCGAAGTTGACATCAATTTGGATACTAGGTCTGGGCCATTCTGCGTATAGAATAGCGAGGGCGTTACAACAATAATAGTAACCCCCCAACAACAACCAAAAAAGAGGACAAAAGGGAAGAAAAACTCCGCCAACATTTAAGGATGCCAATTTTCGTCGCCTTAAAAGCTATTTTGTTTATAGTGCTATCCTCATAGATATGTATAAATAATTCATGAGAAAGTGTAGAAATACTTGATCCTCACGCAAAAAAAAAAGGAATACACGGTTGCGTCTGTTAGTGAATTTGTGCTTGTATGTGAGAACATAAAATTCCGTTCAATTACAGCTAATACGTGCGTTGTGTCGCCTGACAGGATACAACGTTTGTTGATACTGCTCGAAGCTCATACGAAGTGGCATACCTAATACCAAAAGAGTGTTTATCCTTTCGATTTTGTGTGTGCGTTTTTCTGTTTCTGTTCCTCCCTCACTTACCACTGACATCGCCCACGCCGTAATGTGATATGTTAAGGGATTTTACATGTTCGCTGATAAAAATGTACGTTGATTCTAATGGCAAAGCGATGTCCTTTCCGTTGTTGTAGCCGATAATATTTTTAAGCGTCTTTCAATTCGCTTTTATAGTGTGTACATAAAACAAGGACACACATTTTCGAGTGCGAAACCAAAAACAGTGATTGTCCCAACAAATGCTAGAAGGATATTAAATTATTTTCATTTTCCTGCTGTGGGGATGGTGAACGATTTTTGCTCTCAATTGAATAGTGTCGCGTAGTCATGTGTTGCGGATTCAAGTACATCCTTGTTAGGAGCTTTTGCCATGCACTGTTCTACTAGGTACTAGTGTTGAATATTTACATGAAATTATCCTTTATGGGGATAATGTGTGCATTGTGTTGAAATTGTCATAAGGGGAATGTTAAACAATTTTATGAAATCGGTGTCGTCCCTTTGGATGTGATGAGTTTTGACAGTGCCATCGGTTTTGTATACAGCGGACGCTACATGGATTAGACGGATAAGCTAATGGCTAATGATGGTAAGTCGTCTGCAGGGAGAGATTGGTACGGGTTATTTGGCAATCCCTACTGAAGTCAGTGTTTGTGTTGTGGCCGTGTATTTAAACTTGCAAATTACAAAAATATCCTGTCACATAAGCAGATTAGTATGCAGTAGAAATACATCAAGGATCTGTTTTCTTATGGTGCGGTTTGGTGCATAAATTGTTGAGACTTAAAGAATTTTGTCCTACTCTGTCATAGCATGAATGTAAACAACCCTTACGTGCATATTTATTGCTTTATTTATTGTTTGGCAAATCCCCTCTGAGCTATATTTCTAATACAACTGACAAATTTTCATTCGATGCACAGCTCATCAATATTCGAATAGAAATCTGTCCAAGGATCTACTAAGAAGTTCTACAACGACATCGGGAGGAATTGGTTTAAGGGACGGTTTTCTCTCAGTTTTAAAACAATAAATTTACAGAGTGTACTTACATTAAATAGTCTCCTCTCCTTCTGTATTTTGGGTACGAATTATTTTAGTAAGCTGGTGAGTAGTGCTCCTGTGTGTTTTGGTATCTTATGGACTGCAACATTTACTACCAGAGGTTAAATATATGTTGCTTTAAGTCCAGTTCTCGATCATGATGAAATGGCAAAGCAAGGAAAACTTACCTATCAACTGGTTGTCGCTGGAAAAAAATTCCATTTCAAGAGGTAAGTTTTAAATGCGTAAAGGTGACTTTTATTTTTTTCCTTAGTAACCGACCCCAAACAGTGAAGAGTTTGTGAATGAGGCACTTTAACGTCTGCAACCTCCAATCCAGAGGTCAGTTGCTTAAAATTGTCCAGATCCAGCATACTCGAAAGCTTGATCCTTGAACCAGAGTAGAAATACTTTATTGCCGTCGCTATCCATTTGGATGGAATTTGAAAATCCATAGAAACTGCTGTCGAATGTTTTTAAAGCTGTCCCGTTCGCGATGTATTTGGTCTTTAAAACGAAGGTTTATCTTTCCGCTTCGAACTTGTAGGTTGGCATCCGGCACTCCGAAGGCAAAGAAGTCGATTTAATTTTTGAATTTTAACACTACGTCTATAAGTTTTTGGACTTGTAATCTTACCTCTTCCTCCCTGCACTGAACCAAAAAATCAAAGAGTATTTCCTTCAAAAGAACCCAGTAGCAGATCTCATTTATCTTGTTTGTGGATCAGTAATTGGTGCTACATAAAAAATAATCTGGCGGACAAAAAGTTGTGTCCGGAATTTTGATCTCATCTGTTTTGTGAAACTGAACCTTAAAATAGTTTCTGATATCAAAAGCGACGTTTCATGCATAGATCCTTCTTCAGTCTTTTCCTCATTGCACTCTTGAAGCACGGCGTATTTTATATCTTCCGCTTATCTCGAAGCTGAACTGAGTTGTGCAGATCATACCGTCTTTCTGCTGGGAACTCCATTATTCCACAGCCAGCTTGAAAAAGTAAATGATAAATCTTGTTTTTGACGAAATGCGATACTTTTCTATCATTGCCTGTTTTGAGCCTAACGCTGCACAGTTGGATCAGATATGTCAAGACCCAAAATAAAATTCTTCAGTAGAAAAGTCGGAACTGAATGCTTATGTACGGCACTTCGAAGTCAATGAAAATGTGGTGAATCTCGACCTTAAAATACGTTTACAGGTGGTGCTGCTCATAAGATCTTTGCGAGTCACTCCCTTAATGCAATTAGAAAGCAATTCGAACAGTGCTTTAATAGCATCCACTTGATTCAACACTTGCACCATTTGTGATAAAAAAAAATCTGCTCAGTTGTCCTTCTGCTTGAACGAAAACCACACTGCTCATACCTATACTATAGCACAGCTCTACAACTTACTTTCACTTGAACTTGATTAGACCAACCCAGAGGGTTGAAACATATTTCTAATTTGTGTAATAGGATGACAGGTACTGCTCATAAATGTCCCATTAATATTAGCTTCTTAAGTAAGTACCTACAATCATTAAGCGACTAAGTACATTCACAATACATAAACCATAAGAAGGCTTAATAACCCCGTTTCAACAAAGGCTGAGGTAGACAATTTTCAAAAGCTTAGCGCCACCTGCTTCGCATTGATTCATTTCCAGGAAAATCCCCTTCTGCGGAATTACTTTTCGATGAACAATGAAATACCCGAGGCCGAAGAAAATGGAGTCCACGTCATAACCCCTCAAATGGAAATTGAATTCGCGAAAGACGCCATTTTCTTCGCGGCCGCCGAGTGAATTTTAATCAATTTCACTTTCAAATTTCAAAGAGTGTAAATTATTTCAAATGGGGTGGTTTAAAATTGTTTCCGGGATATTGTGAAAAAAACTTAACCTTCAAAGAAGCAAAATAAGCTACTTAATGTATTTATTTCAACAAAAACTCTCCTCAAAGGAACAGAATATAAAAACGAAAAAACTCATTCACTTTAAAACTTGAAAAAAAGTACGTATACGCCCCGTAATCTCATGTGTGCCCTCTTCAGCTACTCGCAACTCTTATGATAATTTTTTTTGCATCTTTACTCGAAGGAAACACACAAAACAAACTCATCCTCTACATCCCATAAAATCCGGTTACAAAGTTTTAAAGCGGCAGGAAGTATGAGGCCGGTGTCGTCGTCTCGGTGGTCCATATATCCAGGGATACAAGAAATTACATCATCACAGTCAATTTCAATTACCATGCAAGTTTGTTTTGCAATGCAAAAATCCATATTCCTCATGCGAGAAGCATCCTTTGTTCCTGACACAGTGTGCGCATCCTTTTGTCGTCGTCCTTACGACGTTTTCCCATGTGCTATAACAATAATGCTTCAACGGAGCCTGTGTGTGTGTAACGACAAACACCAACAATCTGTGCTAAGGTGCATGTAAGTCGATCATCTTCAGAAAAATCGAAGATAGCTAACATTCCTCCCTGGACTCGGTTTCAGATGGAAAAACCAAAGGCAACCGGATTCTGTGTCGTCGCATCGGTTTAAAGAAAACCAAGAAAAAAAAGGATTGCCTGCCCAGTTGCAAACAGATAACACCGGAACTTTTCACAATCGAATTGGCTACCGAGATGTTGTTGAGAGTTTTCCTGATTTTGTTATTTTCAACGTGAATGTACACCAGGCGAAGTGTAAGATAACGTACTTGGGCAAGTTTTCACATACACTCCACTTCAGTCGTCATATCTACAGAGTCCTGCGAAAATATGTCGCAGAGGTATTTTATTTTTTATTCATTTCCTTACTCCTTTCGCAGATAGCGTATAAAAAGGAAGCCTCGTATAGCAGAAAGTAATGGAGGCAAACATAATCCAAGCGGCTGGCGGATGGAAGAGGATGCTACTTGACAGTTTCCGTCTAATTTATACGTGTCGGGATACCCTTACTCTAATCCTCTAATAAATATTGCGACAAAAACAGAACGTTAAGTCGGATGGAAATGCATGAATTTATCTTTCCCAGTTGCCATTGTTTTGGGTCGTCATTTTTTTTGGTTAGGAAATGGGGCTGGCTTTCTTTAACTGTGGATAGCTTCTCCGAAATCGATTTTCCTAGAGGCGATAGTTAGTTAGAGCGATCAACAAGGTCAGACGCAATTTTGTTAAAGCTGTATAGTTTTGTTTTGATGAAAATACTTTTAACCAAATTAAATGGCCGATGTAATGTTCCCTCGAAGCATTACAAGCTCTTAGAATGATTCCAAAAATGTAGCTTAATAAAATTACAGTCATCCATATATGCAAATAGATTTGGTATTAGAAAAAGTCGTAGTGAATGTAAAGGATACAGACTTATGGGGAAAATCGGGTTGATTTATCAAGGATCTAGCTATGTACTGTAAATGACTAATGACAAAAACAAGTTCGATCCGATTTGATAGCAAGTTGTTCAAGAATTTTTGACATCCTTATTTTGGTATTGCGATTTCATCCTTTAAATTGAAGAACTACTGCTAAATTAAATTTTCGATCATTCTCGAAGTAAGCAGAATTACAACTCATGGGAACCGAAGACGTTTTTTGGCAGTTTAAACATTAAGCCATTGTGAATACCACATTCCGTATTTTTGGGCAGTGGCGTTTGAACATTTTAGGGTTTGGCTTTCAGGGTTATGGTTGGTTGGTTGGTTTAGGTGGTTGTTTTCCTCCCATCCTGATGAGGAAAAAACCCAAGTAGCGCTTGAGCGCCGTTTTGAAACCACAACTAGAGTAAAACCTGGAGGTAGAAAGGGTGGCGTATGTTATGGTAACTCATAACCAGCCTGAGGAGTTAAATTTGATGATGTTGTTGAAATGGATGCCCCGGTTATAGGGTTATAGTTTCAAGAATTTATTCTGGCAGAGTCCTTTCAACATTTTCTAAAAAAGCAACAAAAGAGACACCTTTTTAAATTTTTTTATTTTTTTTGATTCGGTTAAATCAAAAGTATAATGTCTTCACTTTTCTTAAACATTTTAAGTCAGCCGATGGAAGAGTCCTAGGTGAGATAATTGATTGGATATTCCAAAGGAAACTGTCCTTACATGCTTCTTTCTGTAAGTCTTGAGGAAATAGGGCTGATATTTCACACATCGTAGAACTTCAATACCTGTCACTTGTGACATTTGCTAGTCATTTATTCTGTCTCAAAACCTTTTTATATTTGTTGCGTCATCTTCTGTACAGATTTGATTTTCTGTTGATTTTTTTTAATATAATATCCTAGCACACTTTACCACCTGCAACGAAAGAGATTCTTCTTTTATTTTATAAACGTGCGTTGTAGAGAGGTTCACATTTACTTTTACCACTCATGGTCCCAATGTTGTCTTTTACATGTCTGCTGAACATTTTACGGTCTACTTTTGGTCGTAGTAGCTAAAAAATGGTTCAGGAAAATAGCTTAAAGGAGTCGAACAAATATATTATCGAAATAGATTTAGAAATTCGTTGTTTGACTGCGTTTAAGGCTTTTTCTTAGAAGTTTGGAAAATGTATAAATAAGACAATTCGATCGTTGTCAACTTGTTGGTAGTTTCCGTTAATAAGCTGTATAAAGATTGTGGACGTGTAGAACATTGGCTATTTATTCGTGTTCTCAAGAACATTTCAAGCTCATATACACTTCATAAGTGGCCTGCGTATTAAAAGTCCCGATCACAGCAGGTATTTGGTCGTATATTACTTAAAAAACAAAAAGTCACAACACTAATGTTCCAATTTCCTTTCCTTATTAACAAGTTTCACCATATTTTAAATAATTTTTAAATTGTATAACGTATAACTGATACAAAACTCTAATGTTTCATAGAAAGAAAGAGAAAATAAGATAATTCGTTGTCACGCCGAAAAGGTTTTTTATTTCAAACTCGTTTTCGCGAATTTTCCTCGATTGCAGAATTTAAAACAGTAAATTTAACTGGGAATTTCTCCGAACA
The DNA here is from genome assembly GCA_936431705.1 of Cheilosia pagana. Classification (NCBI taxonomy): domain Eukaryota; kingdom Metazoa; phylum Arthropoda; class Insecta; order Diptera; family Syrphidae; genus Cheilosia; species Cheilosia pagana. The sequence continues at coordinate 57,778,146 of OW386168.1, read as the reverse complement.
ATGTACAAAAATCGAATTTTCCCGAGTTCTCGGGTGGAAAAACATCCAACCGAACACCAGATTTGATGTAAAATAGGTAAGACCAAGTAAATATCATAAGTAACGTCTTCTCTTAAAAATTAAAAATTAATTATAATAAAATCTCAAACAAATTTATTTGAAATAAAAAAATAAACAACATATTTTATGTAGTGACATATTTTTGTAACTCAACGATTATTGCGTTAATTCCAAACAAGTCAACCGACTTTACTTTGGGAGTTTCCCTGCTATTTTCGGTACATTCTGTGTACAATAACTAAAAAAAATATATGCGAATTAATTCATGCAGATTTAGTGAGTTGAAGAAAATGTCAGTTCTGTGTATCTTCCTGCTCAACTTTACGTTTGCCTTTCACAATAATATTTGTTTATTCAAATTTGTTTTAAAGTTCATAAATAACAGCTATTAAAAAATGTATAAGAAACTTTGAAAACGGTCCAGAAATTATTATACCAAATTGTTTGCAAATTGACTATAATAACAAAAAAGTTTGAGTTTGAGAAGAATTAACATACCGATAGACTTTGGGTATCTACACAAATTAAATTTTCAACGCTATTCTGAGTAAGGTTTTTTTTCATTGGGTCCTTTTTTAAAATGCAACGAAGTTAAAATAAAGAAATTTTAATGACTTTGCCAACTTAGAGGACTGTTCCTTCCAAACTGGCAATGAAGTTTTGAGCGACCCAGTCATGCACTTTTTTTTAAATTACATCGTTTTGTGCAATTGCCTCGAACTTTTTAATAATCAAATGAACTTATTACCACCTACCAACTGACTTTTATAAATTATTTAATATATTATGCCGTCTATTGTAATGCATTTAAATTAGTATACATCTGCCGCGCCTTTCTGTCTGCCATATCATACCATTTGCCCACTTCTCCCCACCCGAGGCCCTTGATTAAAATGCGCAAATTGAGTTTATCTGTTAATTGTTTCCATTTAAACGCTGCATTGAAAAAGGATAGCATGCTTGATTTCATACCAGCTACTAGAATTTCCGCTTTTTACAACAAAAAAAGCGGACCATTATCTATCCCATTTTATAAGCTGATAAATTCTGTCATCGGATGAATTATGAATCGAGTTTCATTATAATCAAATTAAAAGCATCAACAAATTTATTTTACGTGCGATTTTATCGCGAATTATTATAATAAATAATTTTACTGTGTGATTCAATGTTAGGTTAAGTCGTTTAAAGGCGCGTGACTCTCATAAACGGGAAGGTCTCTTTAAAACGTATTTCGCATATTTTACGTTTGCTAAGACGTAAATGCAAACCAACAGAAACATTATAAGTGGATGGAGTGGAGATTCATAAGAAAGACAAATAAAAATTGCAGGCTCGTAGGATACCACCATCTCCCATATTCCCGACGGAGACTCTCTTCAATGGACGCCTAAAACGTTGGTTGGAAATTCCGTGATGCGTTCCCGAATACTATTGTTCTTTCACAAATGCATACAAATTTATTTGTGATATCTGAAGTTGTATTTAGTTATTGGCAATCTCCCATAGTCAGACAAAAATATTGACACTATCCGCCTAAGGGAGATTTCACTGCAAATATAATTCAAGTATCTATAAGTGTTAATATTGGCTCTAGTGCCTTCAAAACAATACTTGAAACAAAATTGGTACTCCCATCGTGGTGAAGAGATACCTACAAGTATAACAGAAAAAGTTTCCCCCCTTTGCGTTTCAAAGTTGGACGAAAACTCTTCTTTCACAAACACTATACCTTTGCCTTCATTATTCTAATGCGAACCATGGCAATTGCCTACCGTACAGTATACCAAAGGACTATTGTTCTACTTCGAACAAAGGCAACCCCACCCAAACAATTTCAATACAGGTACCCACCCACTGACCGAGTGACTGATTAAGGTGAGTGCTTCACTTTCACATATCAGTTTGAGAAATAACAAATGTTTAGTTTCCCATCAGTTACATCTTCTTGTGCTGCAAAGAGAAATAACAAAGCCACTCAGTACAAACACAATGCACGACGCTCACCGTGATGACTGCAGAAACTCTCCAGCAGTCAATCGCGTGACTACCTCTGCTTTTCAATTCCCTGAGCCTTCAGCCTTTTCTCCTCACTCAATGTCCGCAAAACAAAAGACGACAGCAGCAAAAAGAAGAAATCACAACTTCGTGCACGCCACACCACCGCAAAATATCCGTGTAGAGTCCTTAATAAAACTGCACAGAGTACTACCATTGGGCCCTTACACAATTGATAATGCTCTGGACAAACAGAAACAGTGCAATAGAACTTGTCTTCCCTATCAGATTGCGTGCATCCTACTGCTGGTGCATATGTTCTGTGACTTAACAAAATGCACGCATTTCTTGCCGCACCACGAACCGGCTTATCGCACTAAACTAAGCTCTGCGAGCTAACAACCGTAGCTCCGGCACGTAATCCCTTTTTAGGATTTCATACTTGGTTTTGCATCGCCACCCCCACGGCCCCACCATCAAGTGCCCACAGTAAAGCTATCAAAATCGGAGCGAATCATTCCCACTGGTGTATCTGTATATGTCATTCCAGTGTGAGTCCTTGTGAGTATCCGGCCGGCCTTTCTGTCTGTATAACTGTGTGTGCGAGGAAAATTTCCATTTCACACGCAAATTTCAAGTCAACGAATCCTTTGTGTATGCAAATGCATTCGAGCAAAACTAATTACGTGAACGTGGTATCCAGAGAAAGCAGTGAACTAGCACGGACGTACGATGGCTTAGTGGCGATTGCCTCACCCATTGAAGGGTATTAATTTTGATTGCTGTGGTGCTGGGGGTTTGTCTGCTATAAAGGAGTAGAATAAAGGGGAAAAAAAACCTAAGCCCATGATGTGCTGGGAAGGAAGTTGTGTTAACTTTTGTTGTGAGCCAGGGTCGAGCCACAGGGGCAACTTCGGTATAGGCAAGGAAGGCATGGCATGCTAGTGGTTGCTCGGCTAAAGCTCGTCGGACGGGGGTGTTCTTGCCAACTCGCCACATACCACCTGCTCAGCAAACATTAAAGTTTCATGCCAAAAAAAAAGAAAAAAAGAAAGAAGAAAGAAAGCTACTCTACTTAGACCTCGGACGGACTTCAAAGGATAGAACAGAAGAGAAGAGAGAAAGAGAAAAAAAAAATGCCTCAAAGACTAATGCCAACACCCCTGAGGGAGGACGGGAAAGACACGCGAAACTAATCCTATCTATGCTAAACTAAACCTAGTCTAAGCTAACTCTTAAGCTAAGCCCTATACTACCACTACAATAACTTAAAACTAGGCTTAACTAACCCTAAACGCTACTTCCTTTTCCATTGTCCCTCGAGGGTGAAGGATCATCATGGACCCGAGACTTGCCGATGTTGATGGCACGGAATGGCCAGCCCACCCTTATGTTCAGCGACATGATCCAATTGCTATCACTCAGGCCGATGTTGTGAGTGATAGCCCCTTAAAGTCTCCGCCAGTCACAACCTAAACCTAGGAAGGGGAAAGTTAGTCGTCACGTCATGTCGTCGCAGTTAGTGAGAGTCACGTTACGTCATCGTTAAACCATAGAAGGACGGCCTTCCCATTACTCCACACACCGAATGCTCCAAAAATTTAAATGCTCATGTTGGCCTATCTAATTACCAACAGAAAAAAAATACTATGACCACTACAGATAAAAATAGTGCCAATTTATTGATATCCTATTGTGAAAAAAAACTAACGCAAATCAACAAAAGCAAAGAAAAAGAAAAAAAAAATGAATTCAAAACTTAAATCTACAAAAAAAATGGTTCTGCTCTTAACACTAACTAATATCTACTAAAATTAAAAAAAAAAAATATATAAAAACATGTACTCACGGTTTTAAAATTCGTCCCCCGTTGTTCTGCCGGCAGCACAAGAAGAAACGTTGAAATTTCCAAATATGGCTTAAAACTATCGCGAACAAAACACAAAATGCTAAAGGCAGAAATACTAAAACTAAAATTAGCTATGCCTAACCTTATTCCCTAACCTTACTCTAATTACAATTCAAAATCAAATTCAAAAATTCGCAAATCTACTTCAATGCTAGGAAACACAAAAAAAATTGGCACTTCACAAAACTGCTGCTTTCGATGCTGGGGCACTTTTGGTTTCCGCTTACAAGCGACACTGTACACTTTTTGCCTTTGAATTTATCAAGTCACAATTCTTTTTGTTGTTGGGGGGGGGTTCCGGGTTTTCGTTGGTCGTTCTGTTGAAGGGAATGCTTTCCCGAAACGATTTTTGGCCGATGCCCTGGGGTTCCGGTATCTGTATCGGACCGGTTGTGGACGAGGAGACCGCTAGGAGACCGCTAGCTCTTAAAAATGCTCGTTTGGTTCCGTCTGGCTTGGGACTTTTAATGTCCAAGCCGAGCAACGGGAGCTGAACGCCAGCCTCGTCCTTGGGGACGTTAAAACTCGAACTCTCTTTCTGTGAGGAAGCACTGTTTGACGTTATGCACACACCAAAAAGATATATTTCACCTACCTCGGGCGTAACTCCCAGTATTTCTCCAATTCCACCCCTTTCAAAATCTAGGCTTTTTCTGTTTTTACCTATATAAATTAGTTTGGCTATTATTGCTTGCTTTCGCACGGAATATAATTGATTTTTACCTGTCTATTGATAATTATATGGATCACCACACGCGGGGATATTTTTTCCTGTACGCGACTGTGCGCTATTTTGCCAACTTAATCAGCTTTAGGGCATTGACCGATCACTCTGATCATATGGCTGATAGTGGGCTCGTCAAACAAAAGGAAACGAAACCTCTGTTACGAATATTTCCCCTCCCTTTGTTTCTATGCCTTTTCTAGTTCTATCTTTGTTTTATCCGTACCTCCTAATTGCTTACTTTCTCTATTATCATCTATTGTTTTCTTTTAATATTGTTGTTTTTATGTGTGCGTCCTAATTACTGTTCCTGTTTCCCCTCATCATCTTGAGAGATTGAGTACAATTCGCGCTTAAGAGAATGTTGTGTCTCGTCTGTCTTTCTTTTTATCCAATACGTCTAATCAGACTTTACCTCTGTCACACATAACATAAACAATATAATAAATACCATACATAAAAGGGAATAAATAAATAAACATATAATCAAATACATACATAAATAAATAAATCTAGTTGAAATGTAACGATCGCCTATTGCATTGACGAAGTGCAACAGACAGAACTGCGCGAAAAGGCACAGACGGAATTGGAACGAAACAGCCACCAAAAAGGAGAAACAAAACTTGACAAACTTTGCGAGTACAAAACGTCAAAACAAAAGGAACGCAAAAGCATGTCGAGTTTGGATGGACTAATTTCTGGTAAGGAACTTTGTTTTACTAATTACCGAATATTATTCGATTTTTCATTTCAGGTGGGTGTGATAAACAATCAATCAGGTACGTGGAGTGTTTTTATATTGGAGTTTGCCTGTCAGGGTGTGTATTTCCCGTAAATTCCGCGGGCAACTCCGATGTAAAGTTTTTTTTTTTTTTTTTTTTGTTTACATTTGTGAACCTAATGTTTTTCTTTCTCTTTTTTTTTCTTTTTCCAGGTACAAACGTATGGCCCCGTAACACTTTGTGCGACTGTTGGAATGAACCATCAAATTCTGTCGGAGGGCATATTGACGAGTGCTGTCGTGTATGTGAACGGCTGGCATGCATTCAGGTGCATGCCATATTGACGTGGGATTATCGTAAGGTTTCGTTTCGACTATGGTTATAGTGATTCTGGCATAATTGTAGATAAAATGTTACAGGATGTTTTACGTGACTTTGACAGCACAAAGAACATGTGTATGCGATTAGGAAGGTGAAAACTGAACACACGTAGTCTATCTCAATCAGGTTGGCGGAAGAGGTTTCCGTTTTGATAGAAGTTACATTTGTTATATTTTCAAACTAGCTGTACTCTTTCGTATTTAGAGATACAATCAATATATAAATATAATTGGAATCCAATCCAAGGTTTTCTATTTCTATAGTTTTTGATTGCGCTTTGTTTCCATTTGGTTACAATTTTATCGGCAACAGTGCCACCTATAGAGCCCAAAACTATCCTATCTTTCAAGTTGGAAGCAACCAAACGCCTTCACAAAGTTTCATTGAAATCGGTTGAGCGGTTTCGGAGATCGAACAGCGCCTCCTGTTGAACAGTAATCGAATTGAACTGAAAAACGAAATGTGCACCCGCAGCGCCACCTTTTGAGAGTTTTCCTATTTTTCTTTTTTCCTAAACCTCTGCGTTGCAATTACGAACAAATCTGGAATAACTTTTAAACAAAACGATTAAAAATTAATGAAATAAATTACAAATAATAGTTTAGGGATTTCATGGAAATTTGTATGTAGGTATGGAATAAATAGCCACCATTAGAATGCATGCACTTATGGGCTCTTTTGATGGTACTTTCCATGACTTTTTGAACTGATGCTGGCGTAATTTGACCTATTTCCTTGCGAATGTTGATTTTAAGCTCATGTAAAGTTTGTGATTTGTTAATGTAATCCTTTTCCTTCAAGAAGCCCCATAAAAAAGTACAAAGCTGACAGATCGGGCGGTAGTTCCGTCTTACTGAAAACAACTGGATCTTGAAAGGGAATAGGTGCAGATCTTTCTTCAAAATCCGCTGAATCGTGCGTCGCGTTATGACTAACTGTGTTGAATGTCGTCGTGTCTATATTATAGCATCAGTTGCATCAACTCCCCTAACGACTTGGATTATTTAAATCGATCGTCCTAAACGAACCCTAACCGAACGCCTCATACCTCCAATGTTCCGATATTGCTGAAAGTTGTCCACCACAGAACGAATAGTGGATGCTGTGGGAACATATCTAACGCCTTAAAATTTCCGGTAGGCGTAAATTATTGACTGGCTGTTTTTAAAAAATAAATGAACAATTTTTGTTCGCTGTGCGATCGTGTTATTTTCCATACTTAATTAACTAAGCCTTAAATCTGAAGCAAACAAAAAATAACTCAAAAATATCTGTAAATAAAATTAAAATTAGTACCTTAATTTTTTACATAGAAAAAATACTTTTGGTCCACCCTGTATTTAGGTTATTTCTTCTCTTCTCTTCTCTTCTGTACATAAAACTGTAGAATAAAAAATGTCTGACCACGCATCACACAGAAACTACTGGACGGATTTTGATGAAACTGGGCAAAGTGATTGCTTATGTTCTGGGTCGGGACTTAGGATCCCTCTGCGTTGTCCTGAAGCTGAACTATGTTTAAAACAATTATTCAAAACATCGCCCACAATTTTCCTTCAGTGGATACTACTGCCAGTAATCATGCAGCAGTGAGTATCGTTGCAGTAGTGTGTGTGTGTGTGATAGTATATGTGCTCGCTCCAACGTGATAATGTTCATTGGGAAAATTTTGGAAATGGGCTGGTGGGATTCGTGTGTCAAGTTGTTTCATTCGTGTTGCTTCCTTTTCGTCGACATTTGATTTGGGAAAGAGTGATATAACAGAACTTTGCGTACCTAAATCTTTTTTGTGTAGACTTCTTAGTAAATTTAATTAAATTATGTTATTTAGCATTTGTTTTTGCTTTATATTGCTTTTAGAAAGGTCCAAGGTTGATGAAAATACGTTTTGTCTTAAAACTAACAGGCAGGTGAAACAAGGAGAGCACGGGCCAACTAGTTATTATATTAAATGGCATATTGAGTTCATTAAAGTAGCACTTGAAACCATACAAGTATCTTAGTCGGTATTGCTACAAGGCAGTCAAACCTCTCATACGATTTATGTAGGTAGAGTAATCGGTCGAAATATAGCATCATGGGAAGAACGCTAACTTCGATTCGCAGTATGGATAATTTCTGTTAAGACTTTTCCCACTACGAAGCTACACAATTCAAAATGAATTCATTGGGAAAAAATTAATTCACCTCCCATCTAATCCAACTGACTGCCACTTCAACTGCCACACCCATATTTTATGTTATGCACAAAAACTTGTCTAACATCACTCACGTTCAACCGCCACACGTCCGATGCAAATAAGCTTAGAGCAACCACTTAACTGGATCAAAATAAAAAAAAACACTGGGCAAACTAACTCTCTCTCCGAGAGTGTTTCCCAAAACTTGAAAAATGAATTCACTTCAATAAGCAGAAGTTGTTCGTTTTGCTACACACTTTCTCGAAAAATTTCGAAAAGAAAAACACACATCCCCTACGAAAATAATATCAAGTGATGCACTCATGTATCTAAATCAACTTCAACTTACCCACACCCACATGAAGGCTAGCTGCCATCAATAGATTGAGATTCCTACTACCCACCAGTTTCCCTTTGCAAAAAGGACACTGTCGACGAAAATGTAATTTTTCGCCACAGGTAGGTACGATAGGTATACAGACACACCTAGCCAGCACTCTGAGTGAGTATCCATGTCCCGTGTCTATTTTGCGGTGAACCGCAGAAAGGATTTTCTTGTTGTAAAATTTTCAGAATAAAAATCAAATCATGGAGCAATTTTCTGGTATTTCTTACCTCCGTCGGTATGTGCTCTGTGATTCTACAAAGAAACGTCAATTTTCCATTCGAACGAAATTAAATTAGTCCCGAATGACAAAACAATTTTTGAAATGGTTTTTATTGGATTCTCTTGTCTGAGACGGAGACCCCAAAATTCGAGTACCTATTGTCGGATAGGTGGAAATTGCCCTCCACCCTAGGAAACACTCGTATATATATTTTCTGAGAGACATTCGGTTGATTAAAGTATTTTTAGCAGCAAGATAAATCGTGTAAGTGTGTATATAAAAGTACAAGAAGATTAATTCAACTTTGGGTTACTAGCTAGTAAATAAATGGCGTAAAAGGAATGTCCTTCTGCGATAAGCAATACTTTATGAGGCGTGTGCCGTAGCTGGCACGTGAGACGAGGGCATTTGATTAGGAAACATGCTCGTAATTCGTTACAGTAGTAATTATAGTGGGGTTTGACTGTTGATATAGTTGATTACTTGTAGGATGAATGGTTTAATAATGAGGTTTCGAATAAAATTGAAGTGTTTGAAGTCGGACTTGTTTGAAGTAGTCCCTGCTTTAAAATAAGAGTGATTGTCAGCATGGAAAACCCCTGTGAGGCTGTTTACTGTAGCCCACTGTTGCTGGAAAATGAAAAAAGTACGCCACTTTCGATAGCATTACAAAAATCATCGTTTTCAACCTTTCGAAAACGGCTCAAATGGCGACTTTAGAAAAAACTTTTCTCATCACTCAATACTCATCTTATGAAGCATCTGAGACAGAATTTTGATTAGATTTGGAACACTATTTACGAAAAATTTGCCCAAAAAAAAAACTCGCCGTGTCCGATCACATCACATCATCGAAGAAACTTGCAAGTAAACTTTTTCATCAACTTCAAGTATAGATTTTGCGATGATGCGATATTATTAGAGAATATCCAGGCTATAAGTCGTTGTAAATTCTCCGCCCCTGGGTTGTTTCTAATCCTCCCTTGACAGCCATAACGTTAGTCTTAGGCACAAGAATATGTCTGGGAAACATTCATGATTCACAAGTACAAATTGCGCAAATACGGAAGTCCCCACTGCTTTAGTTGCATTTTTAATCTGCTTTAATCTCCCTCCAATATTCACTCCTGTTTCGTCCTTCAGAAGACCACTTTTAATGCAATTTAAAGCACAAACCTAACCGCCGTTTAAATTCGCTTCAACACACAACACATTTGTTGACAGTTTGTCTTAATCTGCATTTTGAAGAATTGAAACTTCAAAGTTCGAAAAAAAATTCTATCTAGCATTGTCAACAGTTCAAAACTACTTAAGCCATCTGCTACAGATGGAAAACTAATTAGCAACGATGAAGAAGTTTAATATTTAAATGTTGGCACTTGCAAAATTTGTCCACCCCTTCCATTCCTACTCATCAAAAAGTTTATCCTTCGCCCCACCAAAAAAAAAACAGACTACTCCCTTTGCTAAGCCCCTATATCTAGAACTGTCTCTCATAAGAGAGATACATTTCCGACAAACGAAAGACAGCCTTTTCGATATATAGGGGCGAGTACACACACTTATATCATGCCAAACGCACACGAAACGAAGAAGCCATTGTGAAATTCATGTGCAAGCCTCCAAGAATGTAATCTCGTCCTCAAAGAGAAACTTTCCGTCCGACCAAACATCTCATCGTCGTCAGTTAAACTTTTGTAACAAAATGTTGCTCGTTGGAAAACATTGAAAGATTAAATAAAAATAAAGAGAACTAAATTAGGCAGCTAGCCCGGCGAAAATCATTTTCTCCCAAAGTGAAATAGTCCTTGTACCTACTTTGCCGCGCGATAATAACAAAATCCCGGGTAGTAACAGCACAGTAACTGCAAGACAGAGAATATTTGCTTCTCCTTCTCACAGAACCATCAGCAGCAGTTGGCAAATATTATTTTTCAACTGTCGTCCTTTGTGTGGTAAAAAAGGACGAGGAAAAGTAAAGTCTTATTACCAATTGAGAAATAATTGAAATTGTGTTTTTAATAAATGGAAAGTCCTTGGCGAACCGAAAATAAAGTTTATCCTTCCCTTCTCTGACTTGAGACGTGCAAAAGGCTCTTCAGCCTTCAAGACTGACATAATCAGAAGGTGAGGAGAAACGACAAAGTAGACAAAGCACAGGCAATCGAAAACTATGTCCCTTGCATTCTATGATGAATCTGGGTCTGCGTTTCTTTCTGCCTTTAATATTCCGAAAGGTTCTTCAAGTTGATAGGAATAAAGCATCCTTTTTCGCAGTGAAAGCCCTTCAAGGACAAACGCACACAAGAACGCTTTTTTTCCTGTGTTTGTCTTCTTTGCCGATTTCGAAGGGGTGGATTTGAATGTGCCTTTTGTGTTGGAAATCCTTTTTTCCATCTTCATCTTCACGTATTTAGAGAGGAACTGGTTAATGGTATTTTGATTGGCTCCATAAATTATACACGTCAAAAGTTATGCAACCCAAACGGAGAACGACTATGGATTTTTCAATAAAGAAAAAAATTCTGAGACAAAGGAAATGTAATCCGCTAAAAGTGGGGAGTGGGGAGTGGGGAGCTGTGTTTATATGTGCGGCTGTGTGTGAATTGAAGAAACGTGACCATTCAGCAAATTAGGACAAGTATGAGGAAGCATGTGCTGGTGATTTGTGTCAAGGAAACGGGATTATGAATTTCAATTGATATAATATGGGACATTTTTTTGACGTTTATGCTGAGCATAAAAACGGTATCAGTTATAGCAATGGGAAGTAGGGTTGGCTAGCACGTTTATGGGTGGCTCTTGTACAGATCGGTTTATCGGATATGGGAAACAATATATCTCGAGAGAGTTCCATTACCCAAATTGGAGATGTGTCGATGGAAATCGCTATAATTGGCTAAATGATTTAAACCCACAAATCTATAAAATGTTTAAGTAAGGACTATCACTTATCATGGAAACTGACAGTTACTTGGCTTTTAAATACGGCATGAGCTTCAGACATCTCGGGATCCCTTTTCAACCTAGCAGAGTGGGGCAACATTTTCAAATTATACATACATACAGAGACGCTCGGTATAGTGAACCCTTGTATTGTGAACTATCCAATACAGTGAACCACTAAAATTTTTAACATTAATACAATTTATTTATTTTTTTTTTTTGCATTTTGAAATAAAAATTTATAATTTTTTTTTATTTTTGGTTTAAACCATAATGAAAATCTAAAAGAAAAAAAATAATTTTATTTGCCTAAAATTCTGTTTTCATTCCAACCCTTGCTTTAATAACGTGATTTGAGTATTTCTTCATACATTACAGAAAGCATCGGCCAAGTCTCTTCATGTCGTCCAACTCGGAGTCTTAAGAGCGGTATGGAATCCATCCATGGAGTACTCTAGGCATTTTCATGAAGACTGTGATTTCCAGGTAGTAATCTTCGTGATTTAACTCCCACTCCCCGGCCTTAAGTATTGACACTTTGGCAGTGACAATGCTGTTTTTCCGTACTTGGAGTCGCACTCATCTTGGATCTACAACCCGTTTGCTTTGACTGCGGAGTCCCGCTTTTCATTCTGGGCTACTCTTCGTCCCAAGATCCACGTTTGACGTTACACCTGACACGGAACACTCACTCACAGTTTCCCGGCTTTATGACAAGTTCTGAACATATATCCAACCATTTTTTTTTTTGATGGAACATAATTTTTTGGAAACAAGTAGTTGCTGTCCAGCAGTCGCATTAATAATTCAAACCGCACAGTTCTAAATTTCAAGTCTTTTTCTACCGCATTGTCCCTTTGACTTTAAAGCGAAAACTCAACAGGCAAGGGTATTAACGCTCAAGTCGTCTAGAACGACCAAAGTACAACTTTCTGAAGATATCACACCAAAGCCTACATATTTTGGTATAAGGTTTCGTCCTCGAAACAGAGAGAAACCGCTAGATGCAGTCTGCTGCTTCAGCACCAAAAATCTGGGGCTTTGTTACTTGTTTGGCGAGGTTGAAACTAAGTTATTTTCACTCCTATATTTATTAATTTAGTTATGGTATATTGATTTACAATTTTACTTTTTCAAAGGATTGGATAAAAGGTTAACAGTCACTTTAGCAAATATATCTTTGAAAGTCAGGATCCAATCGATTTGTCTTTTTACTTTTACTGGGCTCGACCACTGAGCTGCTTTGCCTTTGGGAAGTGTTTTTAAAGTCTGCGTTCAGTGCTTTTGATTTTAAAGCGCTTATACGACGGGCTAAGTTCATTGATATGAGATGTGTTTCTTGAGCTTTTACTTCAGTAAAGCAAAGTTAAGTAGAAGAATGTGCCAAAAACTTTTCCAGTCACATTTGTGCTTGAATGGTATAAAATGCTATAAATGTAAAGTGTCCCGACTTTAAGATTGCAGTTTCCTTGCAATTTCCACCCACATCACCAGAAATGCTTAACTTAAGCTACTGCTGTCACTTGCACTTGGGATAAATGAATGTCAGAAATGTCAAGTAGGACGTACATTTTGTAATTGCGTGATAAAAATCATATATTACTTTGCTTTGCTGAGATAGAAGCTCAAAACCAGGTCTTTTACTGCTGTTGATGTTGGATGATGTTCCCTGGCTATTTATATAATATCCGACTGACTAGACATGTTAGTGCTAGATCTCCGCTACAGGAGTCTTAAACATTGTGCAGTAGTTATTCCCTTGATGTCGTATTCAAAATTCCTTATAGCACAGCTGGGGAAGACGAACGACCTAAGTACCTGGATGTCCAAGCTGCTTCCTTCCCAGTGTATACTAGATACAATTGTTACTTTGAATAGCTAATGACAGTGAGTCCCTCGCAAAAAATCGACACCCTCTACTTTTCTCCGTTCACCTGCTTTTTCAATCTGTGTTTTCAAAAATGCGCAACTTGTTTTTCACAGAAGATATAAATGCAAATAAAATGTTACCAATCCACAGACCATTCCCTCAAACGATGGTAAGTTACCAGACACTCCTATAAGCGACGCCAAAGATCCCTCAAACATCTCCTTCCGTTACCACAAAACGCAGTCAAACACCAATACCATCGATATAAAAGTGCATTGGCAGATAGAGCTTTCGAAACAAATCCCAGATAGAATAGAAAACGTACGTCGTACTGTGTTCAATCTTGCGGACATTATCTGCCATCACCACAGAAAACCCGCCGCAACAAAAACCCAACAATTGAAAGCGATTCCAGTGAACAGTTGTTGCCAGACTAATATTTGTATTTGTGGAGCAAAAATTTACTCCAAGGTGGTGTTTCACATATGCACTCGGGGTGGGCTCCTCACTACCAGATGCATACAATGCGGTAGGAAATTCCCTCAAATGCAACACACACACAGCACGGAAAGAAATTTGTTTTTTAAAAAGTTTCCTCTTGTTTGGGGGTAAAAATCACAGAGCAAAATGCAAATGCAGCTACAAAGAGTCTTGAAAGTACCCTTTCAGTGGAATGGTGGCTGGGAATAACTCTGACAGGGGAGTGGAGCAAATAAAATAGTAAATCGCGTCACACTTCAAGAGGGTGGCCCTCCCCCCGCGTATGTGCAATATCTTCAGGTGTTCTAAATCAACAAACGGACAAGAATATCACTCAGCTTCGAATTACTTTATCCGAAATGCAATTAACTCAAGTCCCACTTTATGTCCCACCCACACACCGAGACCACTCTCGCCCAAAGTGGCATGTACAGTTTCAATTTGTTTAAATTGCATTCACGTTTGCGACTGCCAACGGAGCGAGAAGTCAATGCAACCGCACGACCACCATCTAACATTTCCCAGGCGCTGTTTCGGTAGGTTGCAATTTTTTAAATGTGAGCCGCAAAAAAAATAAAAAATTGTGGAAAATGTACGTCCGAGCGGCGCAGCGCGGCGATTCAAATTTCGGAACCCACAAAGTGATGGGTGAAAAACTGTGAAAAGTGGACTGGCTTCAGTGGTCTGGACAACTTCACTCACAGTGGGTGGTTTTCGGTTTGAAAAGGATGACTCTCGCACCATTCAGAAGACTCGGATGGGGCGCAAGGAGTCCTCTGGCAAGGTGCGGCAGATATATTGGTTACGGTTCGGAAATGCTGTGAAGTGGCCAACCCCAGAACACTATACTTAACGGGTGTGCGGTAGCACGCTCTCTCTCATTTGGACAAGCAGAGCATCAAGGCACCGAGGCACTTTTGCACAATTTTGCCTGGAGTTGGTCGCGGTGAATTGAGGCCCTGCTTTGGCCCTTCTTTTCGGTCTGGCACTTCGATTGAATGACGCGGCTGCGGTGCATTTGATTTCATGAGAAATTGTGTTGCAATTTTTCTTTTAGGAACCACTCTTCAAAGTGAAGCTGTGTGTTTTAGGTGTTAAATGGCGAAAATTGTGGGCAGTTATTTTGCCATCCAGTTACAGACTTTTATAAAATTCATTGCCCTAAAAAGGTAAAGCATATTACAGCGCCGGCGGCAGTCCAAATATCTGCGAGGAATTAATTCGAAATTCGTGTCCAGTCGTCCATTCGATATACACTTTAAGGGTGGTTGGTTTAATCATTCAGAATCAGTGATTGTTGTAGCAGGATCTGGCCATAACAGAACTTTAAGATATAAAGGGGTTATGTAAAAAAATAGGACTCGGACAATAGCCCCAACTGATGTTCCAAGTGAAGCAAAGTGGGAGCTCTCAAGACCAACCAGAGCAGTTGGATATACAAAAAGGATGGAAATGGAAATCGACTACGATGAATTTCAAAAAGGACAGTTTACAATTTTTAAATTTTTGTTTTCGTGATTAAGTAGCAACACTTCAGCTTACGTATTTACAGAGAAGAAAGACATATAAAGCATTTTGCGGTCTTTTTGGAAGGTGTATGACTGATTGCCTGAGTTTTGACATCAACATAGTTAGGGACAGCAATAAAACAGTCAAATCTTTCTAACGCTTACATTGGGAACTGCTTCTAGAATCTAAATGAAGTTGGAAAGACATTGACACGTTACTCCACCTTAGAACAAGCTAAAGCTTGATACAGTCTTCCGATATTCAGTTTAAGAAAAGCTCTTTATATCCTGAACGGTGATGGAGATGGGAACTTGATCTACTTGCACTTTGATATAGACAATCTTAACCTATTTAGAGAAATATGAGCAAGTTCTTGACACTTAAATGTCAAACTCCATAGCTTTGCATGAATTTAAAAAATTAATAAGAACTGTCAGTTGAATTCTTAATTGCTTCTGCAACCTTAACGATTCGTAAGGTCCTATTGTCCCAAACTTTTTAATATTTCTACTCGCACTCAAACACGAAATGGGATTTTTTAATTTAAATCCAAAGCTACAAATCCTTGCCTTACAGCGATAAAAGTTAAGGAGAGCAATTAACGTGCGACCCAGTCGTGCACAGTCTTTTTCGATAGAGATATTTCGACTCTGGAGCTAAAAATTTGAATTCCTTCTGCGGATTCTAAGTTTTTTCTTTCAAGAACATTGAGGGGATAGACTTTTAGGTTTCAAATCAGTACCTACCTAGTTCAAAAAACATGACGTACATATACTTCATTGACGGTAAAGGTTTTTGTTCCCACAAATCGTTTATGAAAAGTCCCAAACTTCCTCTTTTCATTTTTACATACTGCATAGGGACTCTCATCTCTTCACTAAATGTTCATGAAAGGATATTCGAATTTTATATGCGAATCTTTCGACAAATTGAGTTGAAAATCAAAATGTTATGTCTTTATCGGTAGCTCATCAGAATCCACAAATTGTCCTAAATAAAGTTAACGACAGAATGCCCCTGTCATTCAGCTAAACCCATTGCCAGCCTTGCCCGGGGCTGTTATATCTTTGTCGTTAAACTTTAAGGTCCATCCGGACAAGGGATCAAAATGCAATTATCTCACAAACAGAATCATAATTAAATTATATTCGTTCGAACATTTTTTTATCCCGCCCCCCGTTTATGACAGAAACAAATTAGACAGAGATTTTCGGTTCAAATTAATTAAAAGCGACGACAAAAACAAAATTGCAATAATTAAAACTAAGCCAAGGCAAGTCAAGTACATGTTGTACAACTTGAGCCATCAAAAACGAAAGTAGACAAGGATCACATAAAAAAATACAACATTCCGAGTCCTAATTGAAAATGAGTATTTCCATTTCGATGCAATTGCCATGGCGTGGGAGGACGTCTTTCTTGTTTGTTGATTGGTGTCGCGTCATCTTGATGTACTGGATTTATTTTTATTTCCACTGCTTAGAACTTGTCTTAATGTTGAGTGTTGTGTTGCAAAAGGATGTGTACGTAATAGCTAATTATATGGACAGGGACCGCACTCATTTGATTGACAATCACTTCAGCAGTGAGTACAAATTTTCTTTTCAGGACTCCCTCCAAATGCAAATGAACAAATGCGCCCCTCAACGCAAACAAGCTAATGACGAGTAAACAAAAATTAGAGGACTTCTCTCAGCTTACTTACGCCCAAGTAAACAACTGTGAAATCTTATATGCATCCTTATTAGGGGTCCCTAATTCGCTCCCCTACCAAAAAAATAAATAGAAGGACCGAGCAAAAAAATGCTAAAGAGGCGCCTCATCTTGCATGAAATAAAATAGCACAATGGAGCACTGGAAAACAAGGATACGTATGCGATGTACAAGGCACCATTTATTTGCGCTGCTTTTTTTCTGCGAGCGGGAAACCATAATAAGGACATCAGAGCAAATGAGCAAACAAAAATGTATCGCAATTTACCGCATTGGCAAAGTTTCGAACCAACCAAGCTGCTCTTCCCCTCGGCGGTGTGTCGTGTCGCCAACACTGCTGGTCCAATTGGAATGCCATTCTCACACACACATACACACAGTGAAACATGGCCGAAGCCATTGGCGGCAAATACTCGTATGATTCGCATTTTGGGTGGTGGCTTTCTTCAAGAATATCCCGAGGCTAATATTTAAAAATTTCGTTCCAACAAGGATATCCGAGGAGCGGAACGAGCAGCGAGGCCAACGCTTTTTCTCATATTTATTTCGCTCCTGTTTTTCCATTTTGTTTGCTGTACACTTTCCGTTTGATTTAGTCGCAATAAATTCTTCGCAATACAATGAATTTTCGTGCTCTCCTGTTTGTCCGCAAAAGGACCAATTTCTTTCAGAAACACTGCTCGTAGATTCGTCTGTAGGTATGTGTTTTTGGGTAGGCTTTGTATGTCGGAGGTTTGTGCCCTGTCAGGAAACTTGATGCATCATTCTCTTGACATATTATACACTTTGACAGATGTCTATTAAAGGAGTTGGGATTTAACTTTGTCTGGAGTTGTTTTTAACTTTTGCGACACGTGTTGTTGACGTCGAAAGAGCAATTGGAAGGCATGGGTTGGGCATATGCATTTCATGGGTAGGAACTTTTTGACCCAGATATGTGTGGGCTGACAATTTTCTTCTTTTTTAATTAGCGGAAGGAATTTGGGAAATAAAATTTGTCAGACATTTTTTGTGCAAACTTGGCAACAGTTTCTGATCCTTTTGGATCGTCGTTCATTCATTTTGTTTCCAATTATTTAACCGAACACTTTGCGAACTTGACTGAGAGCCTATAACCATCAATATGAAATGAATATGGCTACTCTATCCATCAACTGCGCTTAGTGGAGCTGCAAGTGCAGGACCTGTTCTAAATAATACGTATTTCAAGGATGAGAAGGGACGTAAAGTGAAACCCACTCTTGGTTACCCGTTCCAAAGGCTGTGAAAGTTGAAGTCTTTAGTAGACTATCAACCTCTTTTGATGTTGCGCCGTCGGATCTGGAGTCGTCAGGCGTAGTCCCTAAACAGTTTGATTTTATTTTAAAGGGTGGCGCAAGAGTTTGTCATGTTTTTTCTCTATTTATGACAACTGGAAAAGCACATTTAGTTATTTTTCAAACTCTAAGAGAGTCATTGGTGACCTTTAGTGGAACCGGAAAGTGTGTCGAAAGTATTCTCTTAGAAGGTCTTTAGGGGCTCAAGCAGTAGGCACCTGCGACCTTATTACCTAAGAATCACCAATTCTGAACAAGAAAACGCGATGTTGGTCGATACAATTCGTTCGGTCCATACCCAAATCCCTCGAACTTAAGTAAGAGTTCGGAATACCAAATTTGGTGATTTTGATAACAGACTGCCCTAGTTTTTTTTTTAAATCTGACACAGCCTCACAAATTTTACAGATGAAAATTGAGTAGTCCCGTTCTCGTTATTTAAACTTAACTTCTTTTTAATATGAAGAATGCATTAATCAAGCGTTCTGGAGATGGGCATCACTTCATACATGCTTTGGCGTACCATAATTATAAAAGTCGATGCAGGAGGACCCAAAAAATACCAAATCAGCGATGGGCAATTGATAAATCCTGATTAGAAAATCGTCATTAAATTTAAAAACCTTACTAAATACAAAAAGGTTCGTATGATCTCCAGCAAGCTCAGCTATGTGCTCCACGCCCCAGACACAAATCTGAGCTACAATTAATCCAATACTTCTGAACTCTGATTTGCATAAATAAATAAATATTTTGGCGCGACAGGTCTATGGGACCCAAGGCCTAGCTTCTCGCAACCATTCGCTTTGTGTGGGTTTTCAATTTTTGGGACGAATGGAAGGGATCTACAATTTTACGCCGAGTCCAAACGGCTAGTTGAGAAGCTCATTCATGACAGTTTTACTCTCGGATGTTTGTCAGACGTTCGCGAGAGGTGGCGCAGTGGAAAAAAAAACCTTAAGATGTAATTTGGCCCTCTCGGGATTCGAACCTGAGCCCCTCGCTTAGTAGCCCAACACACTACCACTAAGCCACTGCGCCGACTGATTTGCATAAGCTGCAGACAAATCTGCCCCTAAGGGTTAACAAAGACCATTTCAAAACTCCTTTTTTTCTGTCTGTCCAAGTCTGGAAAACAATTGAAAGGAATTTTTGACATCAAACTAGTGAAACCTAGTGAAGTCATTAATGATTTTGATTCAGCACCGAAGGTCTTTCGACATCATCTTGAACAAATGGTAGGCAAGGCAACTAGTTATGGGTTAGTACAAGTTGCCTAAATATAGGCTCTCCAAAATAACTTCAAAATCAATAGAACGGTGTTCGACTTGAAGTTCCAGTTTAAATACTTGAAAAGTGGTGGAATTTTTAGCATAAAACGTTGTAATCGGTATTTGATGGTAGAAAATGTGTGATCGAATTTTGTGTGTTAAATTGGTGACAGTTGATGAAGCTACAGTTCGACATCATACATCGGAACTTTGGAACATAATCTTTTCTAGCCTTTAAAAGCTCAGTTGAGACGGTCAGCGTCCGAAGTCCGAAGCTATATAAAATTCAAATTTAGAAATGGCTTTCCCCACTTTCAGTAAAGTTGAAGAAAAATCACTTCTAGCATTGTCAAAATTGAATTGTCAACTTTAATACACCGTGGAACCTTAACAGTCACAGGGGCTCATAAATATTCAGCATCATTGACATATTTTTTAAAAACAACTCTTCTCTAGAAAGGCAAACCTATAATCACAACCTTCAGAGATGCTTGCACATGGATATCAAATATGGACTTGAATTATTGTAAATTAGAGGCGTGGAAATATGAACGCAGAAGAATGTCCCTTATTTGTTTTTGCAAGAATTTTTCTTGGCTTCATTGCCTTGACATGGTCTGTTGCTCTTTTTATTTTAAAATTAATTTGTTCATTCATTCGCTCTATGGATCGCATTTCGTGCTCCTCTTATTTCTTCTTACAGCTTTAGGACAATTTTTGTTCTCAATTTTTTTCTCATTTTCTGATTTCTTCTTGGTCAAACCATTCAATACGAGTATACCCACTTCATCGAACTGTAGTTGTTGGATGACGGTGGTAACAACTTTATGTCCGTCCAAGGACTCTTTTTTTGATTCAGATCTTGTCTGGGACCATTTTTCAAGCATTGCGCCAGTTGTGGTCTCAAGTTTTCACAGCACTACACCAACTTTGGTCCATCTAGCATTTAGTATGGTATCAAAAGTCCTTTTAAATATTTACTAAATTTTTTTAACTTTAAGATAAAAGTTTGGTAACAGTCCTCTCTTTTAGTCTTTTAGATAATCACTTTCAGAAACTAGTTCTATCGGTAACTTGTATTAAAATATCCACATTTGAGAATAGGCTTCTCACTTAGAACTCAAATTTTCAAACTATCACTTTTAACGACTGATAACCTCAACTTATTGTTTGGGAAAACAATAATTCCAAGCACAGTGTTTGTGCCGCAAATAATATTCTCTGACGCAGTTCCAAATATAACATCTTTCATATTTGATAGAAAAAGGAAGTCCAACCTTGCTGCTGCCTAACGTTTCTTAAATGTTTAAATAAATGTCTCGTACCATGTAGGCCCTTGTACTTGTATAGTTTCCAACAAGTAGAAGACTTCTCATACACAAATTATCTGCATCGATTGAGAGCCTCGTAGATTCTCAGGTTATAAGCTCATGAAGATAGCCGGCCAGAAAGGCAACAATCAGATATTCAGATTTAACCAAAGTTTGTCGACTTTTCAGAATTTCTCTACCCCTGTTTTTCTCTACTCCTATTTGGCTTTATTTTGTGATGCTATTAACCAAGACCACATAAACTGTGTCGCCTAATCCAGAAGCTTATTCTTCTTTAACCATCTTTGCTCACATTTAGACATCCCTTTATCGCAATAAAATGAAAAGCAGTGGAAAATATATTGCCACCTAAGTTAAATGAAATGAGAGTTTTTTCAATGCAGACCTTTGTAGGACTGCCATAAAAGGGTTCAACGGCTTTCTCATCCTCAAAGCCAGCTCTATCTGTACGTGTTCCCCTCTTAATTTTTAAATAAAATACGTGTCCCTCAATCTGTACATTGATTCGACTTCAAAACGGCCATCACATCTGCAAGCCCTGCAAAAATTTATAACCTCAAGACCAGTTTTAAAGGACTCACCCGTAACCACCTCAGAATGATGTGGAAAAACTCCAGACAATGGACGGGAAAATCTCCTTGCGATTTTTAATTTCAAAAACATTCCCCAACCGGCAGCGTGTACCAAAAATGTGCAACCATTTTTACTACTCCGCTCAGCCAGCAGTCAATGGTTCATTTTTAATTATTCCACTCTACGTTCACGGATGGATAGGACTCATAAAAATCCTCCTTTCTTCACAGCATTTCTCATTTAATTTCTGTAAATCTAATTAAAAAGTGCCGACTGTCGACCAAAGGTGACTCACATCGGGAATCGAGTTCGGGGAAATAATAAAATTGCCGGGGAATAATGACGTATCTCTGGCCAACCACTGTTGCATAAGAGACAGAAAATCGATCCTTAACGCGCTGTGCATAAAAAGGGACACTTTTCATCGTCTGCTCCTGTTTGCAAATGCCACTCGATTGCATGCATCGCCTCTCTCAGGAGCATGAGTTGGGTAGATTTGTGGAATGTGGCTTTTTGATTCCATATCCAGAACTGAACAATGTCCTGTGTGTATAGGACTACCTTTGCCTAATTTTGCATTTGGGTTAGCCAGCTCAAAGAACTAATGCAAAATTCATAGCCACACACGCACGCCCACACAGTTGATGCGGAACGTTTAATTTCAGAATCCTTTGGTGGCCTGTCAAAATGAGAGATTATCCCCTATCATTGTCATCGTAGTAGTAGTAGTAGTCGTCAAGACAAAAGTGTGGAAGGACATCTCATGTCAGAGACAAAGTTATTAAACTTCCATCCTTTAGCAAGTCCTCGTATACAGTGAGCAGGAACTGAAGTGCGTCGCCGGTAAACTGTGGTAATACCCAAAAAGGGTCAAATTAAATTATCCTTGTCCTGAATGGAATTCCGGGTTTATTGTGTATTGTCACACATACCATCCAGCAGATTATGACTTTAAATTGAATGTTTGACACGCCATTATGCTGTGCGTGTGCGTGTGATGTCAAATGGCTTTTGTTGAGCAGAGGGAACCTCACAAGACTTTCTTGAGGGTCGCAATGGAACAGGAATGGAAATCCCTGTGTTGTTGTATTGTGAAATATGCCCTGGGGTTAGCTTCAGGATGAAGATGTTTACCGGTAGTTTACTGGAAAAACATTTAAATTGAGTAATTCCGTTTCCTGTTGGGGGGGCTGAGACACTCTGTGGCATTCGAGGGTTGCAAATATTTGCGTTTTGCTGGGAACACTGGCGAATGCGTAACTATGATTGGATTTTATGTTCATGGGTACTTACCTGAAGCTTAAGGGATCTTGTGACCTATTACATGAACGGGGGCTACATCTTGGATAGCATAACCGACATGATTTTGCAACTGTCTTTTGGGGGAACATCTCGGCACTTAAAATCGTAATACCCGCCATAAAATTCAATCTAAGTTTGGCACTTAATGCAAGCTAGCAATCGCAAGGACACTGGTGACCGATTTAAATTATTTAAATTCTGATTGAAGTAGACTCCCGTAGGTCCTGCAAGTTTTATAAAGTTCGGCTCTGATGGTAGTTTTTTGAACTTCAGGTGGGTTTTATTTCAATTCGCACACTGCCGTCCTTTGTGAGCCCTTTCTACCCAATAAGGGAGAGTAAACGCGCTGAATTAAAAATGAAGCGTGTGTGTTCCTTTTTTTTGTAATTTTTCAATCCGATGTGAGAGGTGTGAGACCCTGTGTGTACATTGCAAAGGGCTCGGCATTTTCGAATTCAATAACTGAAGGAGTGGGTGGTGGGCCTTCAGAGCTTAATACACGTTGAGTATTGGGGTAGGGTAAATGTGGGGTTTCTTGTCGGTGGAGCGTTTAAAATTGGAGTGCTTTTAACAGCCTATTGTGCAGCGTGCCCTTTTTTGAAATCCAGTCGAGTTGGGTATTCATTTTTGTTTGGCGATTGTGTTTTATTTTATAACGAAAGGTATTGAGGGTTTAGGGACATTCCACCTTGCCGAACTCTAGCGATTGCACTATGTAAAAGTATCCTTGTTATTGCAATCTCCAAATGCAAAATTATGCTAAGGCTTTAGGCTATCAAAGGAATAAATTATTGATAGACAGGTCCTGGCCCAAGCTGCATGTGAAACACTCTAAGCGTTTGATTTGATGTCTCTCGGTAGACTGTTGCCTCAAAAGCTGTCATCACTGGGCACTCTGTCTCTCGAAACAGCTATGAATGCAAGAAAACCATTCTTCAGTCTCCCTCTGAAAAATATGCTGAGTATGAAATCTTAAATTCGTGTACAAAAAAATTGAAACCAATCTGAGAAGCTCGCCCAGCCTTAAACTACAAGAAAATTTCGAACAATGCTGCGCTGATTTTTCTCAAGACCTTAGAAAGGAAAAAATTCGGGGAAAAAAGGGTGTAAGCTTTCTTTTTGGACTTAACTTCGTTCAACTTGATTTTAACTTAATAAATTTAAATCTGTTCAAAAATGCTTAAAACTTTTTTTAAGAAATAATATGCTGAATATTTTGAGCTATAGTTCGTTATTCTGTTCCGTCCAGAGGCTGAGCTAGATGAGGATAAAAACAGATCTTATTCGATCAAATACTAACAAAGAAATTAAAAGAAAGTTTTTTAAAAAAAGATTCCGACAGGTGGCTCTGTTGTTAATTAATACACAAAGGTTTACGAAAAAAAAGAAAAATCTTTTCCGATCTCCGAAACCGCTCAACCGATTTCAATGAAATTTTGTGGATAAGTATAGTTGTTTCCAACTGGAAAGATGGAATTGTGTTGGATCCGGTAGGTGGCGCTGTTGTCGATCTCCGAAACCGCTCAATCGATTTCAGTGAAATTTTGTTGGTGGAAATGGTTGGTTCCAACAATTGGTTTCAAGCGTTGCACCTTCCCATTAAAAAAAAGTACTTTCCGAAATGTGGGCGGAACTTATTACGAAAAGCACTAGCATAGCCGGGTGGATACAGCTAGTTCTGAACGTCAAAACTAGTCCTTAAATAATCGTCAGCAGATTTCCATAAGTTGAGATCACAGCCAGCGGTCATGCAACAGTGACTAACTTCTACATAGTCAATTTCGATGGGGAAGTTTGGGCAAGCGGACAGTAACTTACTCGAATTTTAAGCATCAGTTTAAATTCATTTATTACTTATTGTATGGCAAGGCTATAAAAAGCACAAACCTGTCATACAGCTGTTTAAGTGGCGAATACACCCCTTCTACACTATTTTCCATACAACTTTGAATATATAACTTCCCCAAGTCGACTCAAATTGCAATCTTTATCCTTTCCATTCTTTCGTTTCTCCTTGTCGTGTAAACCAGTACCGCCCGTGGTTGAAATCCGGCCAATATTGTCTGTAGATAAAGTAACGAAAGCCAACTTGTTTTTTACATAATTTATTTATTATTTATTTAAATTTATTTATATGCTAAATCTTAATTCATAAACCTTTCCCATATGCAAAAAGAATGGAAAAGGGAAAACATGAATGTTCGCAGATAGCTCTGCAATGCCCCTGAAATAAGATTTTGTGATTGCTTACTTTTAGGGGTTATTAATTTGCATACCTTAATAACCCATTAACCATGAGACTCTCCAACAGGTTCTAATCTAAGATGATTAAATTCGTTACTATGGAAACATGACGGCGACAAATTGAATGGCAACAAAATGCTTTCGATTAACTGCTAAGCATTTTTTATGGGAAATTCTTAACTTCATTTTACCAGTCTTAATGGCGACATATACCTACGATTTATTTTTTGTGCACATCTATGGCACAGTACCTTTCGAATGATATAAGTTTCATTCTCCTCATTTCATGATAACTACTTAAAAAGTGTACGGAAACTTTTGATGTTTACGTATTAATAAAATGATAAGCCACAAGTCAATCATTTCAGTATCTCGCATTCTTTTTAAATACAAATTGACCGAAAATTCCGGTAAAAACAAAGTCTGCCTATGCGCCCTTGTGACATTTACTACAAAATAGGAAGGACCTTGACACATCGCCATCACTTTGTGGTTATGCCTTACTGCCAAACTTCACATAAAAGATCCATGAATGAGAATTTCCCTTTCCCGCCGTCTGAAAGCCCTGCTTGCTATCCTTCGCTCAGTTGAACCGTGCGCTGAGGAATAAAACTGCCACTAAACTCGCTCGGGGGTATGGATTAAAGTGCGCGACCCCATTACTTACATCCTCGCGTTTCATCATCGCTCTTCCCCGCCGCCAAGGACATCCTATAGTCTGTTGTTCGCTGGTTTCATATATACATTAAAAAATATGGACCCTTACTCATACAGAGCCGCATGAAATATTAACGTCAGTGTTGCAAATTAATTATTTACAGGAAGTAATTAACCCATTAGCGGAAAACTGCGGGATGGTGGGGGGCGGAAAATTCCATTTAGCACAAGTTTGTGTTTAGTTTTCGGTTGAGTGTGGAGCAATAATGGCACAGGAACTGCCGCAACAATAATTTGTAAAGCTGATAGATGGGATGTGGTCAAAAATCGCAATCAAATCGCAATCAATTGCATTATGAAGTGATTTCAATTATTTCGGGTCAGTTGAGTCCGAAGTGGATAATAATAATTGTTTGGCGAGCACGCTGAGTGTCGAATAAATTGCGGGATTTGGGTCGACAGGATTACTATTAGTTTTGGTAGCCAATCGATGGTTTAGAATCGATGGGCTAACATGCTGCGTTTGAAATTAATCTCTAATTTTTGGAAGTATCCACGCGGATGTTGGTTGTTTTTGGCGGCTGACATGAGTAGTAGTATTCGTCCTGGGACTGTATGTGCTGTTGCAGAATTTGAAACAATTTTATCTATATTCCACATGCCTCCGCATGTTATATAAAATCAGTCACCAATGGCATTACAAAATGGGACTAAACTTCCTTAACGCGAAAAGTGAAAACAAGTCCCAGTGACTTATCTCGAAGGACACCTCCAACACCGCCCAACAGAGACAGGGGTATTAATTTTTCTAATGGCAGCCGCACAATCTCTTGTACGTTTGTATTTTTAAATTATCCACAACATTTGAAACACATTCCGTCAAATTTCGTTGACGTTTTTTTGCGCGTTATCTCCGTTTTTTGATTTTATTGCCGGCTGACACGAGCTTCCGTATGACGTAAATTAAGAGGAACCTTCCACTGATATGAAGCCTGCCAGTGTATCCTTCGAAGAGGTATACATCTCTCCAGCAAAACACAATTCACAGAAGACAATTTTAAAACATCATTACCATAACTCGACGCACATGCCTAAGAACTTTCGCAATCGTTTCCTCCTGTATACTTTTGAATATCTCTGCGGGTGAAGGAGAAAATTATTTCCATCAACCGTCATCATGGCATCGTTCGTGTATATCCCTCGCAGAGATAACTAATGTATAAATAAATACGTACCCAGATCTGAGGACATGTGTGTGGTGGAGCGACATACGGCCATCATGCGATGTTCGATATCCGCAGCTATTAGATGCACATGCTCGTCGTGAAAGTGTGTGTGTGTGTATTCGAAATTATTATATAAGCGTACATATTCATCACGATGATGATGTCGCTCGTCGATGGTATCTCCAGCAGACACAACAGGAACCAACAAAAAAGAGGGGAAAAACAAATAAAGCGCCCTCCACTTCCGACAATGGTACACATAGTAAAACAGGAAGAAAAATAATGTCGACAGATACAGAGGCATCATATGCCAGTGCAAGTCGCAAATTTACTATCTCCACCGTAATATAATCAAGTCCTTTTGGTCGCATTTAACCCTGTAAATCGATCCAGCAATGATGATGATGATGCTGGTGCTGATGCTGGTGATGACGATGATGAATTTCTCTGATACCTGACAGCTAGTGGTTTGATTTCGACACACTTTGTAAGGGTGGCGGGAGGGTGGAAAAAAAACATGCAGAAATATCCTTCCTATCTGTGTATGTGTGATAATGATAGATATAATGATGATGATGATGCTGAGGACGTGTGGGGTGAACAAAAATTAAGAAATCATTCGTCGTCGTTTGTGGTCGTTAGTCTTCTCATCGAGACTTTGCAACGCTCTGATTGTGACGGGAATTTGAATACGACCGCTTAATGGATCCACTTGGGGTGGCATGGCAGTCCGACCGTTCACTCAAACACCAAACATTTCGAGTGTTTTTTGTGGAATTCATTAAGTTTGTGGTTGTGTTAAGAATTTGGAACGCTCCAGTTCGTAAGTATTTTTAATCACCCCATGTTCCAACTCTGAGGGGAGCCCTTTCCCATAAGTGCTGGCTGAACCCAATAACCATGGCAATATCGATGGGCTAGGATGTTTGGATGAACATTAATTCCATTCGCATCTGGTTGGTGAGATAAACACGGGTACTAATGGATTTTACAAGGAACGTCTTCCTTTTCAGGGTGGAATGACTTGGAAGAAGTGATTGCTGGTGCAAAGAATCAAACACTTATGTTTTGTTTGGGTGGCAGCTTTGGTAAAAATGTACAGCAATATTGAAACGGTACCAGTAAACAGTTAGACCTCCACATTTCCTAGTGCGACAACTTTTTTATAATCTACTACTACCCGCCCGGATTTGCCCGTGCAAAATGTGGTTTCAGAATAGTTGATGAAAAGGAAATTCTTGGATTATTCGTTACATACAATTTCGAAATTTAAAATGCGATATAATAAACTGATATGAAAACAAAATTTGGGAAAAGAGCAGGATAAAGCGTTGTAAAAGTGTATAAAGCTGCCCACACAACTCTTTTACATATCTGCACCCGCTGTACTGTTTCGTGATTGCGCATGACCAAGCGGGTTGAACAAGGAGGTGTCAAACGCAGTACTCAGTACTCACTCCTCACTCGGGGAAGAAAAAAATATATACAAACAAATGTTCTCTTAAAATCAAGTGTCCAGTGACAGTGAGAGCTTTAATAAACCAACATATTATTGGTTACCTTTGCTTTGTCGCGAAGATGACGATAATGGATAAAAATGCACGTGTGTGGACCATTTTGTTAATATTAAATTCATTTGATAGGCTTTTGTGTATATTTAGTTTTTGTATATATAGTATTGGCTGGTAGAAATTTAAAAAGGGAAGTCGGTAGGAATCGGGCTATATGGATGCCACGCCACTGCCAGGTATAAATGATTTATGAATGCATGAATGAAATAGGAATCGAGCAAGAGACAAGACACACCTTTCATACAATATTTGACTTTTTTCTTTTATAGGTTTCTTTGTTTCTTAGCAAACCAAACAGCAAACTGCCTCTGTCTGTCACAGGAGTAAAATAAGGTTAAAGGAGATGTAAATGTATTGCGCGGTTAGTAAATTATATTTGAGTTGAGAATTAAGTGCATATCCACTTGTATAAATGTTTTAAATGTTGCCCTTTTATTTAAAAACCTTTTAAGATATCAAGTTAATGGATATCCTATGTTGTACCTGCAAATGTCCTCTTTATGCTGGTAGTTATACTATAATTAAATTCCCAGTGTTTTCGAACGCAAAGCGTTGCAAGGGAAAAACTGAAACGAAACCAAACAATAATTTACTCTTGTCCAATTATTTCCGGAAGTCATAGAGATATATAGTTGAAACAAAGTGGAGAATGCAGGCCTAGATATCCTATCCTCTATTGGCCTGTGAAAAATGCACCAGAATATATTCAGCATTTTCTAAAATTTTTGCATTAAAGACATGCAGTCAAATTCAATATAAGTCTAACAGAACTACACTAATTTTATTTATATGATTACACTTTTTGTCATCGCAGAATTCATATTTCATAAATTGCTTTCGTGGAAAACGATGTCAAAATAAAATAGGAAGCTCATTATTACAGAGTATGACGAAATCCACCTTAGCTTTTATAGTTGTAAGCTATAATTGCAGCCTACGACTTTGCATTCCGTACTGGTAGCTGCTCCAGACCCTGCACGCTACCGTCACCGTCATTCTGAAGCATGTACTTCATGAAATTTTATGGATAGAGCCACTCGCAATGTCAAGACTCATTATCTGTATGACTCTTGTTTGTATAATGATATGCTTAATGCAAGGGTCCTCTACAGTCTTCCTAAATATTGTTCTTTTTCCGACTTTGCAAGTAATACCGATTAAAGTATTGATGTCCTGTGTTAAAGTTCATCAGTTGTTGTAATTCTAGCGAAGATTCAAACTGCTATCAGTCAGACAAGTCTAAAAAGATCAAGTTTACGACTGAGTTTCCCGTTCATTGCAGTTTGGCTAGAGCTTTTTTTCTTTTACTCGATAGGTAGGTTTAAGGTTTCTAAAAGTAATCTGATAAAACGTAAGAATAGCTTCCCTAAGGCTGAAAGTAGGGCTCGCGATATGTAGATCCTTATAAAATAAGTTAAATATGTGGTTTAAGTTCCTTTAGGGAATTTTTTTTAAATATTTCACGGAAATTTGTGTTTAAAATAAAAGTAAGTAAAAACACCTACATAGAGGAGCGTGTTTAAGGCCAACTAACTACCCTGAGTCCGATATCAAACACCAAACCAACAATTCCACAGAAAATACACTTTCAAAGAGATTCCTTCCAAATAGATGAACTTTAAAAAAATCCTTATTTATTTAAATTTGCCGAGCAAATATTCCAACCAAACTTGGACGTCGAAGAATTTTCACAAAACAACAGAAACATTAAACTTCTGTTTATGGAAGCAAAAAACTACCTTCCAACAGCACGTTCTCGCTGTCGGTCGGCGGCGCATGCAAATAAATTTCGCACACCCAAAGATAGCCAACTATAGAGTCAGCACAGCCATTCCGACATAAGGTATCTACAAAGGTACGACAATTTAAATAATTTATTTAGTGGGAAATTATGCTGAAACGTGACTCTTTCAAACAACAAAAAAAACAAACAAGGTATTCCTTTGAGCTTGCCTCGCCCGACGTATTTGCCTCTTCCAAATATCGAAAAGGGGAAACCAACCAGAATAACTGCCTCAAGCTGGGTATTATATTCTATTCATGTATACGAGTATCTATATATGCATTTTTACCGGACACAAAGTGCATCCGTTTTGCACTAATTTTCGTTTTTATTTAATTTTTTTTTATTGTTATACACTTTTTATTTTAAATGTGGCAACGCTTGGCCATGCGTGAAAGAGGATACGAGTGATATGAATAGCATAGTGTTTGATTTAAACTCATAAATGGGGACTCTTTTGTCGAATGGATTGAATGCAAACATTATAAAGGATTCACGTAGGATCGGCAATGGCTTTCGGCCACCGCATCGCCATGATGAAGGAAAACCCATAAAGTTGGTGCGCAATCTGTGCGGTTGCATGTGGGTCATATCGATGCACTACATTTTGGACGTTTTTACGATGACAACTCAGTAGCGCATTTTACGGTGAAATGTATTAAAGAAAGCGCCAGCGACGTGAAGTTTAACTGCAGCGGAGTTCGTCAGCAAGATTAAAATTCTGCCATTTGCTGCCGAATCGTATTTCAAGACATCTTTCGAGTTGCAAACAAAAGGGATTCCTCGCCCGAAGGCTTAGTCAAGTTCTCCATTTGTCCTTCAAATGTCGAGCTAAAGCAAACTGCGATATAAAGCATGGGGAGCGACTTAACAGTCTTAGAACCCTAGGTAAATCCCACTGCCTTCTAACTCGATTGTTTCTGCATTTTCTGCACATGACATTTCCACATGCACCTGTACAAAACAAATTAAGGGCAAAAATCTCAGCAATATTTCCCTGCCTTTAGGTCTCTCAGAGAACAAAAATTGTTGTTTACATAAGACCCCCGAAACAATCTGCGTTCGCTGTTGTCTTACTTCTTCACATTTTGCCCCTTCAAACCACCCCAACGAAAGGACGAAAAAACAATTTCCAATTCCTCCCTGATTTATTTAGAAAAAAATCTTTTGTTGCTCCAAACCCACGGCTGTTGGTGAAAACAGCAAAGTTTAGAAAACACATATTTATTGAGACGAAGAATATTGAGGAAGTTTTTCATGAAAATGTGGCTAAAGAACAAATGGACGGAGTTGTGCACGCCATGCACAATGCTTACCATGGCAAAAGGTATAAGCAGTCCACAGTGGCAACCACAAAATGCGTGGTTGTTGTTATTGAAATACTGCCAAAACGAAAGGAAATGAAACTCCTCTCCCCCCCCTTTGTGGATGGCGAGCATGGTATACATCGAAAAGTCAGGCATAAAAAAATGCAGGATGGGCTGCTATACCGCCCTCTCTTTTTCTGCACTTTCTGCGGCGCATATAACGATCTCAATAATGCAAGAAGTTGAAATTTTTCAATGAAAATCTGAACAAATAATGATGCATTATGCATTCGAAGAGATTCAAGGATGTCGCCAAAATACATATAAATTTGAGGATACGTATTCTGCTGCATATATTGTGCAGAGGAAAAGTTGGTTGAACAGTTTGTTAGGATATATTATTTTTTTTTTGGTTTTGGGCGGTTTAACTTTTCACGCCTGAAAGGGTGGGTAATGGTTTTGCTGATCTTAGATAATTAATTAGCTCTGGCTGGAGGGTCTTTTAATTGACTGTGTATAGGGTTTTGGGCTCAAAGTTCCGAAACGGGTTTTAAATAATAGTTCTACTTATTTAAATCGGTTTAATGAAAGTAAGATTTTCTTAATAATGGATTAAAAAACAAAACGCTGCCTACGAATTTGTCAAAATTTAAAATTGAGACAAAGTAATCGTCTTAAAGTAGACACTGATTTTCCCTATTTATTTTTTTATGAGTGCATTGAAGCATTGAGCGAGGGGTCTCAGGTTCAATCCCCCGATAAGCAAGCAAAAGTATACCAAACATGAGAGAGTACAAATTTCCTGAAAAAAAATACTTCTATGTTCAGCGGTTCAACTCCATTAGTCTCCTTTAGTCCCACAGCCTTCCAACCTGTTGTTTAAGCTTTTTGTTCTTTTATTTTTTTTTAATAATCATTTATATATTTTTTTCTGCGTGAAAGGTCGCTGGGAGTAAAGCTCGTCGAAAGACTCTGCGCAGAGGAATAATCGCGAGGGACCCTTCCGCAATTGTGAGGAACCTTAACTCGACAAAAAAAAAAACTCCCAAGGACTGACTACGCCTTACACAAATGTGAGAAATTTTCAAAGAAATATTAAAATTTTCTAAAGCTAACAATTCTCATCCTTTGATAAAAAAAAATAAAAAAATCAACTTAATTTTTAGTTAGAAAAATTAAGCAAATATATTTCTGAAATTAAAAAACACTTTTTTTGCGAAATTAAGTCCGCATTCAAGAATGACGTAGTACACCTAAATTGTAACTTATTTTTGACTTTGCTTAAATTCGGTAAACATTTTCTGAATTTAAGAATGTAAAATAAATGGCAGCATTTCTATCAAATAATTGAAGGTTTTGTGTAGTTGAACTTCAGTGCGAATAAAAAGGACGAAAAGGCAATGATACAAGATCTTAAAATTTTTCAAGCTCAAGGACAAAATAAGCAAGCAGAAAGTAACTTAAATTAAATTTGTAGAACAATAATAGACTTGAACCCGACAGCCGACAGTGTCAGCATTCTCTGCATACATCAGTCTCACATCCTACTCATAACCGAGTCTAAAATAAATTTTTCAACTAACTCTTTTTTCATGATTTCGATGGAAGGATGGCCCAAACTGATCTAGGACGTTTTAAATAAAAATTGTATTACATACTTTCATCTTGACAGTATATGGACAAATAGGGATTAGGGTTCTATGGAGCTGACGCAGACTTTCAAACTAATGCCGGTTTGACCCTTCGTTACTGCATTCATGTCCTGATGGTTCGCACACAATCTGGTTTATATTTTTGCTTCCTACTGAACTTAATGCTGTCAAAGACTTTCTAACTCAATCGAAGACACTGCATCAAATGATCCTTCTTACAAAGTAAGCTTGTTGCTAAAATAGTACAGCAGGGGTCGAATCGCGTTATCTGTGAACGAGCATTACGTTCACGGAATTAGTTGATTTTACATGTGAAACAAAAACAAATTCCGTCACGTAATGTTCGATCACGGACGACGCAATTTCGCCCCTGGTCTAATGCTAAAATCCCGCAGCTTTCCCAGAAATGTCATGTTCGCTTGAATTTAAATTTATTAGAATGGGATATCAAACAGCATCCATTTTAAGATCGGTTCCAGAAATCGAATTGAACTTGAATTTCGGTTTTGTTTAAGTTTTCGTAATTGTCAAGAAAAATTTATGAAAATGAGCAGTCTTGTGAATCCTCACTTTTTGCCTGCAATGCACCTAAAGAGCCATCTCAAACAAGTTATTTGAACTAAAAAAGCTGATAAGGTAATGCCACTACATAAAATGAATGAAAAAGTTACGTACGACCCAGTCCTGCGCACAGCTTTTCAATTGTATCCGAGTCTGACAGGGGCGCGTTAAATTAAATGACCCCCACCCAAATAAAACAAAACATACCACAGCTCGTAAAATATATCAAAATTGGCAGCACCATTAGAACAGAATTGAACTATAAATTAAAAGCACTCTGCGGAAGATGACAACCGTAAGAAAAGTTCCCCATCACATATCCCCCAGAAAGTCAGTGGAAAAACATTCGGATTTACAACTCGAATTACTATATTCATTTCTCGGAAATAAAAAACACTGGCAACACACGAAATAGCCCTTAAGGTCTACTCATTGCACTAATGATGTGTTGGCAAGATTTCCACCATAATCAAAGCACGCCAACAATATAGCGCCTTCTGGTACAATAGCTACTCCCATACCCGCCTTGATGGCATTGTATACAGTGTACAGTGTTCACCCCTATATCCCCTGAGCGCTTGTGTCGCTGTGGTAGTTAAAATCGCTGTGGGCGTTCATAATGAAAGTCGGTACCTTCCGCTACCAGTATAGTTTTTGGCAAGCAGTGCCCCGATATGGCGTGCTTGTTCTACAATGCCATGGCAGCTAGTTAAATGACTGCAATAACGACCCACATAGAATACAATTAAACGATTACAATGGGAATTGCCGTTAACTGCAGCAGTAGCAGCAGCAGCAGCAACTACAGCGCGGCGGACACCATACGGATAGAGCACAGTTTGCCATATCCTTGCGGGTAAATACAAACCAAAACTCCCCCAACTTTTACTGTTGCAAGCAAACAAACAAACAAACAAACAAGGAAGCGTGCACTCGCAACAATCCGTTTGTTTGCCACAACTATGGGTGGGTAGGGGATCCATTACGAACGACGCAACACAATATAGATCCAACTGAATGCTGTAGCCGGTTACTACCTGCTATTCCCAGTTGGAGCCGATGATGACGATGGGGAACATTAGGACTGGGTTTAGGTCTCGTGCTGGCTTATGGTTTTTAATGATGAAGAATATGGTGGTGGGAATAATGTGACAATGA
Organism: Cheilosia pagana; assembly: GCA_936431705.1. Taxonomy (NCBI): domain Eukaryota; kingdom Metazoa; phylum Arthropoda; class Insecta; order Diptera; family Syrphidae; genus Cheilosia; species Cheilosia pagana. Next base: position 57,743,091 of record OW386168.1, on the reverse strand, counting down.
TTGCCCTCTATGAGTTGTACACAAACTTTAAGGACAATCGTGGCGAGTTTGATTTATTCAAAGATGTGACTTGTTGGTGGTGGTGAGGAGAAGATGTTAAAATTTAGAAATTGGATTGCAGAAAGCTTTTAAGACGATTTCCAATTTTCTCCGAAATTCAGTTGTGGTCTTAATTACTGGCTTGTTAAGTGTTTCCTTTGAGAGGAGAAATTGTCCTTGTTCGTAGTTGTCGTGAATTGAATTATTCCTGCTTATCTCGTTTCTGGGTAATCCCTGTCGAAAGGAGCCAATCCCCAACGCCCGCCGCAGTGAGCTGACTCAACTATTCGATTTTCGTTAATTCTTCGCATTTTAGAGATCAAGTCACTTGAGAAATATTGACTCGCAGAAGTGGGCTTTTATTTAATTCCAATGGGGCTGGCCAATTTTCGCATACACTCGTATTAAAGGAGTGTCTGCCAAAAGTGACCATTTCATCGAAAATATTCGAAATGACTATGAGGAGATATTTCATTGTTTCACATCCTTCATCCTTAACAGTATAGACACCAAAAGCAATTGAAAAAGTCCTGAAGTATAGAAGCAGATTGGAGCACAAAACAATGTCCGACATAAATGGGTTAAGTTAGCGCTTGCTGATTTTATAGCTTCACCTGGGCCTCTTAAAAGTTACACACTTATACAGATAAAATGGAAGAAGTTGTCTCCAATCGAATTTTGTGTTTTAATATGACATAAAAATTCCAATTTGAAAAAAGTTGGACAGACGATGCGCTTGCTGTCATTGGAGTTCTTCAACATAATGGAAAATGGGAAAATTGCGCAAAGTTTAGGAGATTGCCACTGATGATTTAAAGTCATAAACTGAGGGTGTAAAAATGACAGGCTGACAAACGTCACATTTTCTGACATATCCAAGTAAGAATATTTTCCCCTTTTTGACAGGCGACAAGCCACCGGTGAATAATAAATGTAAATTGGCGTTGATTGACTTAAATGTTTGCTCTGATCTGTATTTTGATTTCGAACTTATTTCCAACAAAGTCAAAAAGTCATATTAACAGATTAAAATACAAAGCATAACTAAAACGTAAATAAAAAGGTATCCATTATAATATTAAAATAAATATCCCTTTCTGAGAACAGCTATTTTTTTGGTTTAGAATAAATAAAAAGGGACTTTGATATTGAGTTTCGGTCGGGAAAATTTTACTTTAACGGCACAAATTTAAAACGTATTTGTTTTATTAAAAAAATATGATCTTACAGTGAACACACCTTAAGGATAATAAGTTTTTAAAAATCCCTATTTTCATGAATGACATTTAATTTAAACTCTAAAAGTTATCCCTTCCTCAAGTCGAAATGTAAGACGATTCCGAATATGCAAAATTAAATACTTAACGAATTCTATGAAGACAGTTACAAGTTTTAAAATAAGAAATCAAAAAAAGTTGATATTGCCTGCAAAACAAAACACATACGAGGCCCTCTGGTGAGGGGATCATCTCAAAAGGCTGTCCGAATGAAATGCTGAGAGTCTTTTTAACGTTATTAATAAAAAAGACAAAAAACCCAAAAAAATGTGCAAAATAACGAGTAACGAGTAATTGCGTTGTATGAAACTCTGTGAATTCTACGCTTCAATGTTGAACATTTTTTCAAAAATAGTGCCAAATAGTGGAAAGAGATAAAAAGTAAAAGCTTTCCCAATCTGTTATTCTGCAGAAAGGAATAATGATTTAAAAATTAAAAATTTAGATGATGGAATACTGGAATCTTCTCGTGTTGTCCTTCATGTCTTTATATCGCAAAGGCAAAGTCGAGTGCTCCTCAAAACAGTCATGGATGCCATGGTATGTCCTGTTGCAACCAAATGTCTCGTAAGTCGTTAGTCCAATTCGTTAAATCGTGTAAAAAAGTTGTTCAGAGCGCGTAGCAACGCGGATTTAAGAAAAAATTGAGCCTATATTTTAGACAACTTCTAAATATCTGTTTTAGAAAGTTTGACAGCTGGTTGACTGGATAAGTCTCAGTTATGATTGGCCTAGATCGCAGTAGAGCAATTTATTTATTTATTTATTTCAAAATCACTTACAAAGTAAGACAAGAGTTTTATAAATTTTTGAAAGCCTTTAAATAATTTAAGAATATGAATTTAATTTATTTATTAAGCTATTTACATCATTATATATTTATTAAAAAGAAATCGAAATTTAAAAAGGGAGAACAAATAAGAGCGATAAAGCTAAAAGCGGTAGTTAAAAGTCAAGAATTGCTTGACTGAATAATAAGTTGACAGTTTGTATGTGTGGCTGACATAGGAAAAGTCAAACATTCTAGTTTTCACATCCCAGGTATCTACATCTAGTCCATGCGACTTAAGATAACTAGATTTTTGAATATCACTGTTAAAAAAAAGCTAAATTAAGAAAACAAATCGAAAATGCAAAAAAAAACTTTTCAGCGCCGGAGTCTTCAAAAAAATAACTTTAATTACAGATGGGTTACTTAAACCATAATTCAAAGTTATTTTTCTCTCTATTTATTTGACAATATTTTAAAAATATATTCCATAATAATATAAATACATTAAATATAATTTTAAATAATCTTTCCAAAATATAAAACTAAAATTTCAAGCAGAAATGGCAAGGATCAAGGAAGCATCTCCCACTTTGGTTAGAAATGACATGGAAATAACTGAAAATAACTCCTAAGCGCCTCTTGATCTTTTATTTTCATATAAACTGTGAAAGCTGTTTTCCAACAAACGACGATTGATTTTTGAACTTTGTCTGTAGTGCCTCATCTGATGGGAGTCCCAATTTTATAGCCGCATCTGGCTATTTTACCTATTTTCAAATTTCCCTATCAAACTTCATTGCTGTGAGTGGGTTAATGTATTTTCAATTGCCAGGTGGAAGTTCATTCTTTAAATTACTGACAGACTGTCGACATAAACGTTTTTTTTCAACTGGTGGTAGCTTAGCAAAACCTAAATTCGGTCTTAGCAAAATTTATCTGAGCTTAACAAACGCGACAATAATCCAACAGTTAAGTCCAATTTTGTCTATCAGTTACGAAGATTTTAAAATCTCTGTCAACGTCTCGATTACACAAAATTAGTGAGTGCTATAAGTATATAAGACTGAAGTTTTCAAGTATGCTTGAATGTCCAAAAGGACTAGCCTTCCATGTACTCACCACCCCTTTACTAACAGAAATTTTGACTGTTATGCTCTTCATAAAGGGCTCAATAGTTCCAGAGCTTTCGTAGATTTTTAAATGAATTGATTATAGTCGAGCCTTACTGTCGTTCTCTATACCTGAGTGGGAGTACAGTCGCAGTGCTCAAGCAATGCATTCTATCAGGTTCCGAAAGCTTTTCTGTCATGACTTCTGTACGCTATTTTTAATTTAATACACCCGTTTAACTGTCTGGTATATCTGCGTACGCAACTGCATACAAAATTCGCCGACAGGAGGCCTCTCATAGAAGCAGCATGTAACATATCCTGATTACCCCAAAATCTGAGCAAAATTTACTGTGTCAAAGTACAACTGACAGTGACCAATTTTTAAAATTAATACGAAAACAAATTGATTGCAACCATTTCGCGTCGTTATAAGGAAACTAGGAACCGCTGAGTTTGTTTGTTTTCCGTCAATGTAGGTCTCTTTCTCTTTTGTCTCTGGGCAATATATTTCTGTGGGTGATTTGAATGCCCAATTCGATTCCCTTAAATAACAAGGCAAAGCCACAATAACATTAACTGAAGCTCATGTCCCCAAGCGTAAGTAATCCTCGTAGTGTATATTACACCAAGAAACTATTCCTTATGGCAAGATTGTTGTAATCAAATATGAAGTAGATATCCACTCTGATGACATGAATTACTAAGTAAGTCCTAACCACGCAGACAACGTTCGTTACACGTCCTGCGATATTAGTTACATACATTATCTCGAGGAAGACGGCAGCAACTTAAGCATCAGATGACGCCACCTTAGCCAATAACCGCCCAGCACCTATTATACTCAACTACCAGCTATCAGTACACTCAGACTCACTCCTGCCGTAAACAAATTGTTCAATATTCCACCGGTATTATCCTTTCAAACTCAATTGTATCAGCTCAGCCAGCCGACATCCCAGATGCCTTTCGAAACAATAAACAAAAGCCGTTGACACAATATGCACAATATGTATTCTACAATTAACATCCGTAATCACATCCTTGTGCACCCAAAGCTTATACCAGCGATAAGTTAAACAATAGCTTCACAAGCCACCTGGGCTCGTATCTGCCGTCTTGAGCACCGGCACCGGAATAACCTCCCCCGTATGCACGCACGTACGTTTGCCAATATTATCCCCTGCTAATTGAATTGTAGCACGCTCATGTGGACCTTACGAGGGGGTGGCTAAAGCCTACTTCAAAAGCTAAGCAAGCAACATTTGAATTTAAATCCAATACGAGGAAAAATGCATCGTCCTTAAGGCTAATTAAAAAAAACCACCAGCGACAGAGCCGAAATTAAATTTCCGCATGAATAATACGTGGCTATGCGTACAGCCAGCCCAAGAACACAGCCAGCATCCATGCGGTCTCGAAGCGTAAAATTAAATCAATGGCGGCTTAAATGGCACACGAAATACCGGTACGCTGGAGACGGCCTAGCCGGATTATAAATTGCAGCCACAGAAAGGCGAAACAGTGGCACGGCGCAGCCGAAATTGGAGCGCGCCAATTTATTCATTGTTTATTCGGTGCTTCAGGATTTAAAGATGAAACCATAATAGAAGGCAGATAAATTTAATTAACAGAAATGCAAAGAGAAAAAGCAATTTTTGGGAATTTCAACCCGAAATTGGTTTCCGAAGGGAGCGCCGAACTCCGATTTGGCACAGCCTTCCGCATTGCTTATGGGCGATTGTGTGGCTAAGTAATTGTACGGCTTACGATTGTCATTTGAATGGAGATTTAGATTGAGTTAATTGTTCGAATGGCGTAAGAAGGGATGTGCTGCAATATTCAAATTGCTTGATTGTAAGCGGATTGCGCTCTCTCTCTGTCATCGCATTGTGGGTGCGGATTAGGTTGCATCGCTGATGTGTTGGTGGAATGTAATTAAATCGGGAATGCATTTGATTTTGAGATTCAAATTGGATTTGCGTGACGAAGCATGTGGTATTGGTAAGCTTGAGTCTTTGTTTACACGAGGAGTTACATATTCGTCGAATCAATTGGATTTATTGGATTTTGAGTAAACGTGCAAGATCAAGAGGTTAGTGGTTCGGAGAGTTAATAGCACTCGAGTCAGCAAAACAGAATTAACCTGTATTTGAGTCTTCTCAGAGTCAGAAAATGGTTTCAGCATTGGTAGTAGGTAGGTACTTGGATACTGTGACCAAGAGTTCCCTTCCCTTTTTTGCATCATGCGTGGGATATTTTTCTATGGTGGCACTTGCATTCCCCTAGAAAATCTGCAGTTTATTGCCATCATTACGTGGAATGCCTTCATGTCTCAGAACACAGCAGAGAGATCCCTTGAATTCTTCGCGATAGCAGTTCACAAGCTTTGATTTTTTTTCGTTTCAGTTAAGGCTTTAATTACTGCCTGGCTGTCGATAAAAAAGATATTACCTTGCTCTTACTGCCAGGACTTCTGCTTGGAAGACTGCTGTTCTGATTGCGCAAAGCATATTTGCATCTCTTTTGACCCAGCCCACCAATGGTCATCTATTATGACTTCTTGCTAGCGTAAAAAGGTGGCTCTTTGAAGCTTTTTAGACCATCGAGTAGTACACCTACAATCAGTTTGCATCTATCCAATCGATGTACAAGTAAAATTGCAGAAAAAATGTACTTGGAGTCTGATTTTCTTTACAATAAACCGCCCGTCCACGGCCTCAGCGTCGACACTTACCCATCAAAACAAGTAGTCCTTTCACATAAATTACAAATTACACGCCCCAAGTCCTCACAGAAAATTAGCCATAAAAGATCGACCATCAATCTCGAAAGCGACACAACTTTGTATACCTCTTCCGCGTTAAATAGAATTTATGGCTGTCAGTCTTATCAAATCCCATCGTAAACATTTTAATTAAAATTTTCCTTATAGAAAATCCAAACACAAACACAAAGATCTCCCCATGTTTCCTCTTTAAAAACAAGTCAAAAGCAATTATCATCTAAAGCTATCCGTCCCCCTAATGGTTTTTATTCCTCTTCCGCATGGGGTCACCTTCTTTCTGAAGTCCCCTTCATTATCATTATCGTCATCATCATCATCATCGTTGTCCTGGCGGCCATCAAAGCCATAAAATTGTGAAGATTATTGCCGATTCCATTGCCACTGTCACGGTCATTCATGCGGGGTGCCAAAAGCATTCGCTTATCGATTCACCATCGTTGCTCGCCTTATAAAGAAAAACATTCATCTAAATGCTAAACAAAAACACAGCCGTCTCTCTCAAAAAAAAAAAAAAAAAAATGCCAAAGAAAGATTCAAACGACGTTCGTTGGCAGATAAAACTTTCAAAAGATGGATGCTGCAAGATTCGCGGTTCAAAAAAATAAGAGAAAAAATGTTACGTATACGCCACCCGCAGCACAAATGTATGAGCTTGCCTTTGCTCGGGTTTTGCCGTCATCGATAGTCATTACCATTTTACCATTTGCCAGTTGCCTTCGTTATGTCTTCCTGTGGCACTCTTTCTGCGACTGAAAGTCCTGCGAAAACACCGATAAACGGCAAGATACTGCGAATGTTAATGACAATTTCATGGCCAGAGCAAGCAATTTTAATTACACCCCGCCAACTAATTTATGTTTGTAGCATCTTCCCAGGGGTGTAATTGCACAAGGACAACAGTGGGAAGTGGCTTCCTTCTTGGGGTATGTAGCCGGAAGGTGACAAATTATGTTTTTCCTCGTCGACCCTAGGGAGTTGGCCAAAACAATCATAAACATAATCATCAGCGTCAATCAAGAATACTTTTCCAAATTGACGCAGATCATCAACTTGGCCCCAGGGGGGATTGATTTCGATTAGAACCGAGAAGTCGCAATACCAATTAACAATTACAGTCACAAATTGACCAATCCCATGCAACCTAACCACCTCGCCTAACTTTGGGCCAACAGAAAGCGAGCAAATTTGCATGCCAATTAAGCTTGTTTGTTAACAATGATCCCATCACTATGAACAACTTAATTTCCAGGCGGGGAAGTACATACTTGGCAACTTAATCGCTGTCCGAGGATCTACCCAGCCACCTGGACTGGCTGACAAAAAAAAATACGTTCGCTATAATTTGCAAAGAAATTACCAAAAAGAAGAGCACGCGAGCAGAGCGAAAACAAGAATCTCCCCAAAGGTGGGTGTAAGGTCCAACCTTATCTAAAGCATCATCGGTGTAGGCGCTCCCAGGCATGTAATTCAATCCCTCAAGGACGAGTGTCCATGGAAATGGCTACATAAAAACTGCCTTTTATGCGACATATACCGAGATAGGCAAGTCTATCTGCATCCATTCCCTTTTCTGTGCGGTTGGAAAATCTGTCATCTCTTCACTCATAAAAGGCTTACCAGGGAGTATCCCTTTCCATTGTCAGCGAGACATCTATCCTACCCGCGCGCCCTGAAACTGAAATGGAATAAATTTATCTGACCATAATCATAATGGTAACATTTATAAAAGTTGACATCTCCCGCGGGAGAAAGAGGGCCTCCCCTCTCCGTGTGCGGCTGTTTGTTGAAATCTTCATTTTCCTTTGGTCGCGTGGTGGTTCATTGCTGTCGCCAATTTGTGTAACGCTGCCATGTTTACAGAGGACACGACTCATTTGAATTTCTGAATGTAGTTCTTTTTTGCTCCGCTCTCTATCTCTTTGAAAGGTGTGTGTGTGTCGCTTTTTGTTGTTTCCGTCAGTGTGGATATTTTGTTTGTTTGTTGGTTAAACTGGCGAATAATTTATTTTATCCTAGACCGGTTTTTGTTTGATTTTCATTTCGGAACAAGATTTCGAATATGTTAGAGATAACATGACAGGGGCGAGTGTGCTGTGAGATTTGACAGTATGAAGGGGGGGTTGGGCACGTGGGTTTATTGAATCATTTAGTCGCAATTGCCCGCAGAAATTGTGAGAGCTAAATGGAATTTGGGCTTGTTTTCGTGTATGCTGTCTGGGGATAAATGGAGCTCTAATTGGATTAGTTGGTGTATATTGGATGGACTAATTTTGACAGACTTTGGCGGGACTTTTGCTTGCTGGATACGGTCCAAGGTACCTTATGTTTTTGTTTATCTTAATAGGGATTATACAGATCCGTTTCTTTAAATAGATATTTAACAAAAACGAGAGGGACATTCCCAGGGGGTTTATAAATTTCCCTTATTTTTGAAAATACACTGCCACAGTAAGAACTGTCTTCTGACGTTTTACTGTTGATAGAAAATGGTTAGTAATACCCTGAACTATCACAGTATTCTTCAGGATATGCTAAACTGGAAGAGTTGAGGTGTATAAATATTTGCTAGCTAATTATCGCTTGGATACAATACAAAGAAGACTGTTGCTTACAAAGCTGGCGGTGTAAATCGGACAGTGTCAATAAGCAGATTTGAGTAGGAGTACATTTTATACCAGCTTCTTCTCACACTAAAGACTGACATGCCAACAGCTCGAGTAGAACTTGTGAACTTGTGCTTAGCGAACGATTGAAGAAATTGAGGCCTACTACTGTAAAAACAATGTACGGAAGTTTTGCCAGAGCAGCAGGTCCGATCCGAAAACCTGTAAAAATGACCAATCAAACCTTTTAGTAGGACCAAAGCCGATGATGAAAATGTGAAACATGTATTTTTGCGGACTATGGCGGTGACGAAGATCAGAATCCCGCTGTGAGGCAAACTGTACCATTCAATATAGAGAACGATTAACAAAATTTCCATCCACTTAAGCAAACCTAAGTAAGGTTTACATAGTTGCTGGGAAAACTTTTTCAAGGCAGCACAAAATATCTCAAAGTTTAGTTAGATAGATGGCAGCCCAATGAATAAAACCTCAGCATCGTCTCCCCAGTTCACAGGAAAAAAAGCTGTCCCGATTATATGGTAATAAATTCTCCACTGATCGCCACTGATCGCAGCCACTGGATCCACCATTACCCAACAACGAGGACCATTAACCGCTACAAAGGGAAACCACACCAACTCCAGCAGCCTAAACAACAACAACGTATATGGCAGATTTTCCCTAACGCATACAAGTCACACTCACTATCTGGAACAGAAATCGTGAGTACCCGTGAACAAAATGATTCGGGAGGATAGTACACTCAACGCTTGTGCAAAACACTCGTTGCTGACCCTGTTCTCTAGAGACTTGCACTACTCTCCAAATTTTTTGAAGGGATCTGGTATCGTGATTCGTGAGCATGCCGATCCATTCCGTACTCCTTTCGTTTCTTCTGTGGATGTGGGTTTTCAACCACAGTCTCCTGCTATCCAGGTTTGCCATTTTGACCACTTTTCAGTCAAATCTGACAGGATTGATATAAGTTTAACTGGAAGATTTTTTAAATCAGCCGGCTGGTTTTTGAGCTGTATTAAATTTTCTTTGACTGCTTTAAACTTCTTATCAAAATGGCATTTTTTCCAACCACCACTTAAATATGATGAAAATGAGGAAGTTTTTTATCTTGGCTGACTTTTTTTCTGGATTTATGTTTAAAATTCTTTGTCTATTTTATTTGACTGAATTTCAGTTTTTGGACTGCTTTTTTCCAGTCAATCTGACTGGAAGCACAGATTTCAAATGGCAACCCTGCTGCTATCCACTGTAGTTAGGAAGTCGTAGTACGTATAAATTGTTTGTTAAGGTCAAATAAGTAGTTTTAAGATTATCCAAATTGTTAAGTACTAGAAGTTAATAGAAGCTAAAAGTGTACAACGCTCCAAAGCCAGGCCTGCCAGATAGTGCGATATATCGCGAAACGTGCGATTTTTATTTTGATATCGCTTTTGCGATATAGATGTTTTTCGCGCTTTTTGTGCGATTTTTCACGTCAAATATAACCTTGAACATTTTTTTGCTTTTAGTTATTAAACAGGCTTAATTTATCATAGTCACAGTCGGTAAACACACCTTTTTTAACTTCCAATACGAATACGCCCTAAACTTACTCATTTTGAATCCGACATTTCACAAGCCCATAAGCCCCAAGCGACATTGAAGTTAATACGATTTTGTTATTTTTAATCTTGTTTCTACCTAATTTAAGCGATTTTACATAGTGCGCTTTTTTGCGACACAAAATTTCACTTTTCGCGAATTTTTGCGATTTTTGATGTCCAATGGTGCGACACAACCACTTTTGAATCTGGCAAGCCTGTCCTAAGCTCGTGTTTCTTTGGGGGCAACCCTGGACCCGACAAGTATACCCCAGCCGCAGATAAAAAACACATCACAAAATCTCCTTAACATAGCACAAAAGATCCTATCTGCCCTATAATTGAATCTTATCAGTGCGTGGTTTTCGGCCAGGAAAGTCACCTCTGAATCTGATCAAATCTTCACACTTTAAGGTTCACAAAACCAAGAAATCCAAATCAATATGCACCCTCTTTTCATCAATTTCAAAGGCTCTTATGACAGCGTCTATAGAGAGGAGCTAAACAGAGCCATGCCTAGTTTTGGCATCCCTAAAAAACTTGGTCATCTTTGATGTAAAAAAAGGATTAACGAAAATGGATTAGGCTGCTAACGACAGCAATACCAAGTGGTAGAGGTCTTAGTCTACATTAGCTGTGCTAAAAAATTTTACAACCATACCTCGGTAAAAATTAAACGGAAAATAACTTTTGCAAATCGCTGTTTCTTTGGCTTTAGAAGAAGATCCGAATTTAGAACAACTTCTGTATAAGACACTGATAACTCCTGAACTGTTTTATGGCATCGAAGCTTTGATTTTTATGAAGATATCCCTCTTCCTGATCTTGTTCCCGTTTGCCTTAATGGCCTTTGGAGGGGAAGATTCAACGATGAACTTCGCGAGTTGTACCTACAACCTCCATTGGCGTGGTAAAAAAAACTGCAAATCAGTCCCCTGAGGTGGCAAGCCGGTGCCGGTGGTATAGTATTTTACAATATTCGACGAGAAACCTGATGGACAAGGCCGTCCCATTGGCGAAAATTTGCGGCTGGGTCCGTCTCGTTGCATTCATAGACGAATTACGGGACGTTTTTCTTTCAAATTGTAATGCTTAGCTCCTAGACCTTATTATAAACCTTACCTCAAAAACGCAATTCATGACAATGGAAATCGCATCCAAATTGTCGGACTCTGCTTGATGACTTTCTGCCACAGTGATAGACCATAGACTCCTGAATTCTACAAGTGAATATATACTCAAAATGGGACGTGAACCTCTTGAGATCGGGACATTGTATGTATCATTTTTTCTTGTTTAGTGTGGCCTTTTTAAAATTAGGTATACTGCAAGGTATGCTATACATAGTTTTAATGTTTTTTTAAGAGCTGTTTGAGTTGATATTAAAGACTTACACAAATTGAGAAAATAATCAGACCCTCTTTTCGGACGATGGATAACTTTATGACACTCAAAATGGAAAGTGATTTCGATCATGTAGCCACCATGGGAGCGTTTCAGGCACAACGTCTTGAAGTTCCAATGTTGGACGACATTTTTGATTTTTAAAGACCGTATTTGAGATACCGGGCTTCACAGACAGTGAGCTCATATTCATGTACCAACGGATTCGCTTACTGCTAACACATTTGCTTAGTTCTCCCACTGTCTTTTTCTCAAGGTCGTCTTAACTGCTCCCAAACCGTCCCCTATAATCATTGCCCCTGCCATCGCGTATCTACATCAAACCCTGCTCCACATTTCCATCAAAAAAACGTCATTTACCAAGAGATAACCATCTTAGAAACTCTTTCTGACATCCATTAGTCATTGAGTAAATGCCAGCACTTTCGGTTTGCCGCATTTTATAACGCAAATTACATCCCCGAACCGTTTAAATGCTCCCATCTGTATCTCGCCATGGCTCCAATTTCTGCTGTTCACAATTGAAACTAGCTCCACGCAGTCAGTATAAAGGGAATTCGGTCAAACCGCAAAGTTTTTCTTTCTCGTTTTTAATATTTGTTTAAATTTTGTTTTGGAAGTATTCCAGGATTTTTTCGTTTTGCCTCAATTTTTGCATCGAAGGGTACACACACAAAGAGGCCAAATGGAAAACTTGCTTCGCATTTAATATCAGAAAATAAAATCCCACTCCCTTTGTTGTAGCGCAAACGCAGGCAGGATATCCAGCAACTATAGAAAGCTGCAGAACTAAGCAAAAAAAAAAAAACAAAAAAAACTCCACCAACAAACAAAAAATGCACAACAATTGAACTCAAAACATTTCGTAGGTATATATGGAACAAAGCAAACACCCTTGACTCGGCTTTGAGTTCAGAGTCCCCTTGTTTTAGATTTTGAGAGCTGCTGTGCGGCGAACTCAAGCCAACCACTGTGAAGGACATCATTTAATATTCTAATGTTTAAATTTTGCCTGCAATGCGTCGCAATAACAATTTATTATTTTTTTTTTGCTTCTTTGCAGAAATTGTTTTGAAACAAATCAAAGGACATGCCAGCGTCCAACTGATATCCGAATCAAATATTCTCCAAACCAAGGCCACCAGATGAGCGGCAATGGGCTACAACCTCGACGCATGACTAACACTTCAAGGACTCTAGACTTGGATGCCATTAGCGACAGATAGCAATTCGTTTTCAAAAGGATTCTCCTACACATCTTGCGGATAACCGTAATGATGATGATGATGCGAATGATGATGCGAATGATTGGAATAGTAATGACGAATTAAACACGAGTCCAAGGGTCGCTAGATATCCTCCTCTGCCGCTCACACGAGAGAAGGAGGACACCACAAGAGGAACTTCTTAGCGTGAAAGCTACACTAGTAAACGCACACACATACGCTCCATCCAATAATCGAGATCGAGGACAGAGATATTCCATCAGCATTAAAATAGGCAAATCAATCAAATTGGATTCAAATCGAGTGAACGCGGTGGAGGCGTACTACTTGGGTGGTGGTCTTGGTTTCGGTCCCAGTTGGAACAGCAGCAGCAGCAGCAACAATAGTTTTACCACCATTGGGATATATCAATCCTTCGTAGCTTGCCAGAGGACTTTCAATAGTTCACAGGGAAATGAGATGAAGTGGTTTCAAGTGGCGATAGATATGATTCTTGTGCTATCATTCATATCAAGTAAGTATGAGTTCATCCATCTGTCTGTATGTGTTTTCTTTCTTTTTGTTCCTATACATGTCAACACTTCATGACTGTGTGTGAATGGGAGGGAAAAAAATGAGTTCTAGGCAATTTCCGGTGCTTGATTTAGTCGCAATTTTTCGTTGGGTTATTTTCGAAGATGTGTGCTTGGTTCGGGACCCTACTCTTCGCAATCCATCCTGCGTCGAACAGGAGGGGTTAATTTGTTGAGTGCTCTTTCACATGCCAGGGTCCTTATCATCGATATCCATTGAAAGGGGGCTTATGGATTGGGTTGACAGGAAATTTGTTAAACTGACGAGGTGATTTGTCACAATTTTTGCATTTGTATATGGAATGGCGTGTTAAATGGGGTCACTGACAAAGTGTGAACGCAACGCATTTGTTTGAGCAACAGACAATTTCTGAAAATTGATTAACTTCGTGAAAGGGGACATTTTTGAAATGCATTAGCGTATGTCATCGAAGCGGAGTCGAAAGATTGCCACAACTCTAGACAGATAGCTTTGGATCAAAATCGGTTGGCTGAGATGTTATGCAAACGAGGTTAGTCAATCCGTGTAAAATGGGTCTTAAAAATCTGAATCCGTTTTTCAGAGAGGCGACATCTTCCATCTACTCAACTTGATGCTTTTTTCGTATATATCTATGCAGTTGAAATGACTGGTTGGCTTTCTGGGTAGACGTCAATGCCAGTGGAGAATTTGATGGGGTGAGCCTATTAAAGAGATTCGTCTATATAGATGACGACGCCGACGGTCCCGTCGTTAGCACTCTATTTTAGCATGACCAGAATTTTGCAAAATGAATCTAAGCTTCTGTCTATTTCGACACAAAACAAACCTCAGTACTAGCTAATTTGACATTCGGTTCGGCCAATTTTTATTCTTGTAACGGACCTCGTCATGAGTTCGCTGAAATAGTCACCGGCTAGTAGAGACAGCGGATTTTGACATTGTTCGAGTCATCCTGAAAACAGTTTTCGCATTTGGATCAGTCCTAGCGGTTTAGCATTGCTTTAAGTCCAGCCAAACATTTGAAAGCACACCTTATGGCTTTTAAATCTTGAATCTTCTAGTGCTATCTGTCAAAAAATATGTTGAATCCAGTTGAACTTCTGTTTGACCTCTTTCGGATTCTGAATCTCTTAACAATCCTTTGACTGCAATCTTTTTGTGATGTGCTTTTTCTCAAGCCGAGGTTTTGCTCGCCAGGTCCAGGGTTTACCGAAAGAAACACATTAAACTCTGGTTAAGAGGTACTAGTACTATATACTATTTATTCGCAGTACTTTACTTAGGCTAGTTACAATATTTTCATATAACCTACACAAACTACAATATAGCTTAACAGTATTTCAATAATGTCTACGCTACGTCTTAACTTCGTGGCCCTACGACGGCCTTTCGCACGGGATAATTCAAAACGACTGACTAATGTATGGAAACGGAAGGGGAAAGGAACAGCGCTGCAGGAACAGGCACTTTCAAATGAGTTTGGCACTTTGGCACCCATTGGCACTCAAAAATTTAAAATTTGGCACTCTTTTTTAAACGCAATATCAAACAAAATTTCCATTAAAAAACATTACAAATTAATTTTCCAATAAAAACTAAAAACATTGCTAGACTTGTAACTCTTTTTTGTAAATTCCCGAAAAATCTACTGATAGTTTTTGTTTAAATATGGGATTTTTTTAATTTGGCACTCTGAGGCACTTTTTGGCACTCAAAAAAATAATTTGTGGCACTGAGATTTTTTTTTCAGCTGCAGCGCTGGAAAGGAAGGGTATAGGATGGTTAAAAGAGGTTAATATGTGAGTGGAAATGATAGCGATAGGGGAGAGAGTTTGAGTGGTGTATGAAGTATGAGTGGGGTATGGGGTTGCCTTACACTAGGATGGGAAGGGAAGCAAACCAGCTGGGAAGTGGGATTACTGATGCTGACACTGCTAATACAAGGCGATCTCCCAGAGTGTCAACCGCCAAAAACTGAAATTCAAAAAACAAAGACCGACGTCACTTTTCCAAGCGGGAGCCTTATCACGAGATTGGTACGAATCACACTTATACAAGTCACCTCAAATGGTACTTTCATTCGGGTACTCATGCTTTTCCCACCACTAATAGAGTGTGACTTCTCCGTGACCAATGCAAATTCTTAATGTTGCCACGGAATTGGTGTGATCTGATAACCGCCAGTGGAATGGCCATATAATATGAACAGTGGCGGTCATAAAAATGTGAAAAACGGGGACGTTTGTTCAAAATTTATTTAAAAATAAATTTAGGGGAGGTAATTCAAGAGCTTTATCGATTTGCAAAGTCTGCATAAATAAGAGTTCCACCTATTTTTTTTGCTACGATTTACCTTTAAGACATACGTCAGTTCAAGGCGTTTTTTTTCTGACTGATCTACAATTCTGTTACCTAAAACTTCTGTTGAAGTCCTCCTTCTCTCCGAAACCCGATGCTGCTGTTTTTTTACAGCGAATCTTTCCACCTCATCCTGCAAAGCAATCTAAATCCAGAAATCAATTTTTGTTCTGCAATAAAATTTCAATTGCATTACATAAAATGATTCGAGTGCGTATCCTTTTTTTTGGCTACACACAGCCAGCCACTTGACCCACAAAGTCGAACGAACTCATTTAACCTCATTTCGCTAAAGTGCCTACATCAACACAATTCGTCACTCTCACAAGTGTCAATAACATTTCACTTGACTGACCCCACCCAAAGGGAAAAGAATACAATCTCTCCATCCCCGGCACAGTGAATCAAATTTTTCTTTCACACTCACACATGTGCTCTCACTTCAGATTTATGTGAAACAGAAAAGGAAAATAAAAAAGCCAACAGAAAAAACAAGTCGCAAACGATAAAAACGAAGGGTGGCCCGGAAAATCAGTCCAACGCGATATAGCATGAGCTATAGGCCTGTCGACTTGTGCGCTCTTATTAAATTGAACTAGAAACATAACCACCACCATAACCCTCAGCCTCTCAGTGGCACAGCCAGTGGCACATTATCCTTAAATAATTTCATAGACTTTTGTCGGTGTATGGCTAGTCGTTTTCCTCCGGCCCTACCCCGGCTAGTAGTCTCGAAGCAACTCGAGTGGATGCATCCAGTCGGTCATACATTAAACTGCTTTCTTCAAAGGACGAAGTGAAATAAAAAACAAAAAAAAAACGGAAAAAATCATTGCCGGTACAGTGTTCATGTTGGCCATTCGTTTTTGCCTACCACTGCAAGTAGGTGATTATAGCTGTAACTGTATTAAAGCGAATAACACAGCCCTTCCGCTTGTTAAAAGGATATACGACAAGCTATAAGGATATTGTAACGAGTGTGGGATGTTTTGCTTGAATTTCACTATTTCATGCCGTCGGGACTTTGATCCTACGCCTTGATAAATATGAGCATCCGCACATTACATGTATTTATACAGTGCCTTGTTTTGCTCCTTGGAACCTTTCACATATAGATTGGCTTCGGTAAGTGTGTGGAAATAAAAATCGCCGGATGGCTT
This sequence comes from Cheilosia pagana, assembly GCA_936431705.1. NCBI lineage: Eukaryota > Metazoa > Arthropoda > Insecta > Diptera > Syrphidae > Cheilosia > Cheilosia pagana. The sequence continues at coordinate 57,726,199 of OW386168.1, read as the reverse complement.
AGTAAATTTTAAAAACTTTAAAAATGGTATGCGCACGCGAATGGTGGTCTGCCAAAGAAAGGACTTTCCTTGAAAATATTTTATATTCCTTAAAGTTCCTTCTTTAAGATGTCGGGCTTTTGTGATGGAGTTGTGTTTGTTTTTTTTTTATTTTTTGAAGTTTTCCCGAGCATTTCTTCTGATTTAACGCAAAAGGATCAAAACAATTTGTTTTGTGTTCCCTTTGTGTGTGTATTTCTTTTATTAGAGAAAAACGTTCAAGCCAAAGCGAAAGATGAATAGGCACTTTTTATGAGATTCCTTGTTAAGTTTTGTTCTTTTGTTTTGTTTTGTTTCGAGGGTAGCGCAATTTGGGAAGAAAAGAAACGGTTTGGCTTTCGTTTTTCGTTTTGTTTGATGTCGTCTCGTGAGTGTGTGAAGTGCGACAGATATTGATTTGTTGTGAGCTGGGGATCGGCAGGAAAGGTGGTAAACATTTTTTTGTTTTTTTTAATGAATTTATAAGCCTGTCGTGTTACGCCCAGTTTGTGTTGCCAAGGAGAAATTTTACAGAGTCTTGGTATTTATTTCTTAACGACAAACAAAGTCGCAGGTCTTTAGTTTGCACGTGAACCTGTGGTGCCAAGGAGCATGCAATTGATAGAAGACAAAATAATAATATGCAGAGTACGGAACTATGCCGGACTTAGCTTGTGTCTGTATAAAAGTTCACTTAATTTTTCTCAACGCTCATTGGCTTAAGCTGGATTAAGTAACCATAAGTAAATACAGTGATCGCTGCAGTTTTCTGTAGGTTCCCACCAATCTTTCGCTTGCTTTAATTTTTATTTTCGAAGGGACTAGAATCGCGTTAGCTGAAGTTGCTTAAGCTAGATTAAGTCCATGCAATGTAACTCTTCAAATGCTTTAAAGGTCAAAATAATTCGGACCACTGTACCTATTCAACATTTGAAGATATGAGATTGCTCTCACTTGCCGATGAAGGCGCCATTGAGCAGTTAAATCCGCTCATCGTAGTCATAAAATTCTGACCCGGACATGTGAAATAAAGATTTTTGACCCGAAATTCGAAATTTTGACTCGGATTTTAAAACAACTAATATTAATATTTTAATACGGTAAAAATTCGACACTCAGACCTGAATATAAGAAAAAAAAATAAACTTTGCACATACCTAATAATTTTGATTTCTGACCCGGATGGGAACAATTTAGATTTGTGCCAAGAACATCAAAAAAGTTGGAAAATTTAACCCAGCCATGAAAAACTTTAATTTTTAACGAAATTTGTCTGAAATTTGAAATTCAGGTTTTTGACTTTAATATCAGGTAATTGGAATATTAACCGAGGTATGAAAAAATTAAATTTTTGACTGGAATATGGAGAGATTTGTATATTTATAACTCAAACAAAAAAATTTTAAATTTGACACTGACATGAACAATTTAGATCTTTGACCCAGATGTGAGTTATTTTGATTTTTCGAACCAATCATTAAAAAAGTTCAAGTTCGACCAAGGCACGAATTGTAACTGTAATTTTTGTCCGTGGTATGAACAAAAATGTTAAATTTCATCTTAAATATGAACAATTTTGACACAGATAGAGAAACTTTAATTTTTGATTTTTGAAATTCTGAAAGTAAGACTCTTTAGTGAAGAAATCGAAATTTTCACGCGGAGGGTAACAGTTCAAAAAGTTTAAAATTTTGACCAAGACTAAAAAATGTTTGACTTTGTCATGAAAAAAGGGGAAAAATATAGTGAATTCAAGTCCAGTTCGCAGATACAAGCTCTTCAAGTCAGCCCATTTGCCAACTAGCCAACAATCACGCATGATAGAAGCACAACGTTTGCTAAATTTTCCCAAGGTCTTCACACAGTTCTGTATAAAAGATGTTAAATCAACTCCACCACCGATCCCAACATATTATTCATTCAACTCACTTGTATTCCCACAACAGATACCGAAACTTCATTAACAACTTCCAATATTGATAGGATCCTGCCAGCTAACTTTGCACTTTATCCTCCATTTAATTTATTCTATCGCAATAAATTAATAAGACACAGGCGACGATATAACAAACTCCATTGCCATTATCATTTAGAGCCTGTTGCCCCGCTCCAGCAAAAATGCAAAGTTACTATATCATCTGTGAAACTAAATCCAATCAAAGGCCATAACCTTTCAGACCTACGTAAAGATGTAATATTATGATAAAATAATCCCAAAGAAATTCCACTGATGAATATCCTTTTGTTTCGCTTCATGTTCATCCAATAAACAACCATATTAATGCCGTACACCGCATCCCTTATCCTTTATTCACATTTCGATATCCGTTTCGATATCACTGTCCATTGCCGACGGCTGAGCGTGAGCAGGGCAACCTTTTCTCCGACCATGTATGAAATATTTTATATTTCGATTTTGATAAAAGTTTCCCAACAAATGCCCACCGCCTCCGCTCCTCCGATAGGTATTAGGTCCTGTGTAGAACATGCCTGCGAAAGACCTCCTTTTCTGTGGGTAGGCACGTGGCACCCTCCTCGCCCTGTGGAAATAGTTTTGATTTATGGCAGCATTTTTTCGAGGCCGCCCGGTGCGACTCCCTACGTGCGTGTGCGTGTGTGCTCTCAGCATATATCCTTCCGGTCAATCGACGCAGACAGTTGGAGTCGAGATGATGAATACAGATCCACCTAGGCCCTAATGACATTTTCGCCCCCTCCCCCTTTCTGAATACAACCGAAAACGTAATTCAATTCATGTGGTCTTTGTAGCAGGGTTACGTCCCCCAAGGGACTCGCCGTAACGTAAGTTGCCAGCGCGTTTACACCACCGTTCGACTAAGGAGTTTCGTTCTCTTTCCCAAAGTGATTTTAGATGCGTAGCTTAGCAAAACCAAGGACACAGTGACTTGGCCACCTTCGCTGGGGCAGTCCTTTGTAAAACGATAAACAAAACTAACCGACCCCAAACAATGGTTATGACGAGATTGCTGCTCACATCCGCGCCAACCCTACGAACCCCAATTTCGAAGCCAAATCGTCGATGGAAGGCGGAGGGCCATTCCCGGGAATTTTGTTGGGGCCACACGCAGTGAAACGTCAGGTCGCCTACCATTGCAAATCGATTTACGGTTTATCTGTAATTAGTTGGTATAAATTAGATGCATCCGAACAATAATTGATTGCTATTAAGAACATGATTGCAAAAGCACTGCCAGCCAGCAAAATACGTCCCACATCCCCATAGGCCCGGCCGTGATGTGATTGCTTGTTTAATTAATGACACTGGGTGTGCGAGAGGAAGGCTGATTTTCAGAAAGGGTTTAATGCGGTCGTGCAAAGTGATTTTGAGTGATGAATTTTTATTGGACCGGCGTCGGTTGTTTGGTGAAATTTCGAATGGTGTTGATTTCGATTTGGGGGGTTTTGCCGTTGCGCCAGTTGTATTTGCGAGAAAAGTTTGGACATCCATCAATATGTGCTGTGGATAGGAGTGTCCTTCGATGCCCATATAGGGAAACATATTTGCAATGGGCGTAGAAAATTATTTCGGCTCGCATATCGCATGCTACATGTTGCGCATTTTATATCCTAAGCTTCATTTCACATAATCCGTGTCGCACGGTTCATATCGCACGCTACATTTCGTACGCTACTCGCGTTCTGCATGTCGCATGTCGTACAGTTCATGTCCCACGCTACATTTTGTGCGCTACATGTTGTACACCGCATGTCGCACGCTTTGTGTCGTACTCTGTATGTGGTACATTGCATCGCATAATCAGATGCTCCACGTCGCATGCTTCATATCGCATGTTGCATGTGGAATCCCGCATATCGCAAACTTAATGTTTTTCTTACGCTGCGTGTCATTTGCCTCCTTACAAGCTCTGTCTGTCGCGCGCTACGTATCGCGCACTTCAAGTCACACGCAGCTTGTCGCTGCCAACACCCACCCACTTCTCCTATGCATGCCTTTATCACTTTTAAAATGTTTGCCCGACACTGTCATAATAGATAAACGCATAATTCTGCGATTTTTCCCAATCTAACCTTTACACCAGTGACTGGACACAACCCTGATGCCCCCAGCCACGCTGAAAACATCGAATAACATCGAATCCATGGAAAGAGAGACAAGGGATCAAAATAAATATGTTTTCACATGTCCTTCTGCGACAGAACAGCAAAAGGATATTAAATAAGCAAACTTCCTCCATTACCACCAGAGATAATATATCTACGTCATGTCGCCTTTGAACTTTGTCGAACTTGCTGTGTCACAGTCTTCGTATTAAGTAACTTCTTAACTTTCAGTTCGATGGTGTGTATGTCGCGCACGCTGACATGATGACAAGGAAACTTATTCCCATAGAGCACACACATCCCTTTCGCTTCCGGTGTCGTCACTATTTCTGTTCGCTGTGTCCTGTGTGACAGAGTTAATATCACACGGTCCCTGTCAATTTGTTTGACTCTGTCGATATTTGCCCCCTGACACGCTTGCACTACGACACTTTCACTTTGATGACAGTGTCCAGAGGTCGTACATGGGTGATGGGTATGGGTACCCAAAAGGAGAGGACATTAAGGCACACACAAGACACAAATGCAAATTAATACCACTGAGGAAAAATACAGAGCATCCCATTCAAATGAGTAGCATGATCCTTTTTCGTATCCATTCGGCGATAAAGTTGTGTTGTGCCTCAACTTCAATGCTGACCACAACATTTTCCATTAGCATATTCAGAAGTTTTGTTGGCGTCCTCGTCGCTCGTCCTCTCTATTATTTTCTCCCCCTCGTGTAAAAGATTAACTTTCTCATGAGCAGAGCCAACAATCCGTGGTATGCTGCTTCTTTAAGGTAACGGGTATTAGCATATTTTTTGTTGGTGTTCTCGTATTTGAAGTTTGAATTTCCCTTTTGCGGTATAATCCCGCTTTAAAGTTTATAATGGACTTTGGTCTGAGGCGGTTGGGGGTCTCGGCCAGGATGTGGCTACGGAGAATGGAGTAATGGATAACTCGCTTCGCTCGTTGGTGTTTAATGGGTTTTCGTGGAAAGTAACTTTAATTCTCACCTTTTATGATCTGAATTTTAAAGATAAGAAGCTTTGGGTCACAACTGGACCGTGGAGGTGCGCGGTACAGTGTTCGGGCGGGCCTGTGCATCTCGCGAGAAATCGCAGGAAACCCTGTAAAAGTTTATCCGTGTTGAAGGGTGTTTTGAATATTTTATGGACCGCAGCCTGTGAGGTACGAATGTGCCTTAGCTATGGGTAAATGCAATAAATTCCAATTCACCGATGTTCCAGGCGCTGAACAGTCGATGGGGAAATTGGAATATAATTCATTGATGTGTGTTCGTGTTCGGGTGGAATTTTCAGCACCTTTGATGGGTGATAACGGTGAGCGGTTCAACAGAAGTTTACTGCTAATGTGAACGGCAGGCGTGCGGCAAATGGAGGTGGATTTTATTTGACTGGGCTATGGATGAAAACGTTTTTTTGATCTCAAAAGGTATCAATCAATCAATTCGAGCTGCGACATAAGAAAGTAAAACTAGCCAAAGCTTTGAATAGTTATCCTGCACACATACCGACATACGTCCTACTCAACACGCAATAAGCCCATTTTTTTCTCATATGCAACACACAAAATTGGTACAAATCACACGTAGACAAGTCTCTCAGACAAGTCACTGTCATATCTCATTCAGGTATTAATGGTTTTGCAATCACAAAGAGAGTGTGACTTCTAAGTGACGAATGAAAATTCTCTATGCGGGCATAAAAGTGTGACAAACGGACGGGGGCGTTTCGTTACAACACTACCCACATTCTGCAAAATAATTTGAATAAATAATTAACCTTTATTTAAAAAAAATACTGGCCTTAATTGTTAAGTTTAAAAGTTTTAAATGCTTTTCATGAAAAGGACTAGTGTCTTAAAGCCCTTTGTTGTATGAGAAATGTCAAAACCTCTTTGAAGACCAGCGGATATTAGACAATTCTTTAATGTCGAATAAAGATTCTAAAGTTGCGCAAATAAACAACTAGCCAGATAGACTGACGTGTTGCAGTCTTGCAATTTTAAAAATAAAAGAACATTTTTAGCTTATGCCTCCTCCACGCAAGAGGAACAACGCAGTAGGGGATGACCTCTGCGCCCAGTTCATAGGGAACTCCAAACAATATGACGTGGGAGGTGGGACGCTGGAGGTAGCAATTGCAAGTCATTAATCTAGCTTCAGAAGAGACATGTAGGTTGAGGCCCAGGTGCACCTTAAAGGGCAGCAAAAGGAAAGATGTACAAAGTGTTAGCCAATACATGAACAAAATGTTGGAGTTACATAAAATGGAAAGGGAAATCCATTGTCCCACAACGTTTTGTAGATTAGTTCACTTTTTGCACATTCAACTGGACAAGTTCAAATCTCCTTGCTGAACTTACTGGTAGGTCATTTAGTTCAAGCCTCATTGAGATGCGTAGTTGCGATTGGCAGTGAATTGTTTAGAACTTTGATCGGCAGATCATGGGAGTACTATTGTTGAGAAAAAACAACCCCCAGTAACACTAAAAGATGTAAACAATGGGTACTGGCAACCCCTTTTGAATTTCTTAGAAATTAGGTCTTAGTAGTCCATAAGTTCTTAAAAACAATAGCAGGCCTTTTTGGTCAACATTTTTCTCGTTAAGTTCAAGTAGCAGTGTCTTGACAGTTTAATTCTAAGGAAAATTTCCAGCTTTTGATGATAACTTTCTGGTTTCAATAACTTTTAGCGAAAGTCGAGACATACACAGCGATGCCAGATGTGGGGATTTTTCCCCATTTTGGGGAATTTTTGACTCAATGGGGAAAATGGGGAAAAGTACTATTAAAATGGGGAAAAATGAAATGCACGCATATTTATTAATTTTGCATAATTTAAGAATAAAACTCGTGCAATTAACTTACCTATCCCGAACATAATGACATCACCACGTTTATATAATCTAAGCGATTTAGTCATAAACGAATTTCGAACTGAACACCACCTTTACTCATATGTGTCATTTTCACATTCTGTTCACCAGCTGAACAAATTTTGCAAATTCAATATCAGCTGTTAAGTCGCTTTTTTAATTTTAATGGAGACGTTTGGATATCTAGCTTGAGTAAAAAGTCAACTAGATTTGTCTGGACCAGGTTTACGAACGCGTTAACTAATTGAGTTGAGCTGTTGTTGTAAAATTTGGGTTTATTTCTTAATTTTGACACTTCAAAATGTCAACTGAGTATGGAATCAGGATTTTTTTTGACTAAATTTAGCGGCTACCACTCGATAAACGTCAACTTAAAAACCTAATCACGTGACCAATATGAGCCAGTAAAAATTTAAACACATATCAAGTCAATCAGCTTGACTTACTAAACTAGAAATCCGAACGTTTTCAATAATTTATTCTATATTTATTTTTTATAATTATCACTTTTCATTTTTAATAGATGATTTAATAAAAAAAAAACCAAATATGTACTGTATTAAAAATGGGGAAAAAAGTGGGGAAAAAACGGATATGAAATGGGGAAAATTTTCAAAAATATTCCCCAAAATGGGGAATTTCGGCAAAAAAAATCTGGAATCACTGGACATACACCAGAATAATCAGTTTAACACAAATCGTTGCATACCTTTGGGCTGAAATAAATTCACATGGAATTGTCTTATAGAACACTTGTCTAACTTATCTCTGCTTAGCTTCGCTGAGACAGAAGTCCAATAAAGCAAACTTATGACATAACGTGATTTATCCTACTGTCAAAATATTTTCCAAATTTTAGAAACATCCATGCATTTCCTGGGCCGCGATTGTAACAAATCTTGAGGTTGTGATCCTTAATATTTTGTAAAAATTTCCAATCTTACTGAGTCCCTGTTTTTTGACTTGACAATCGATGGGAAACCCCTTTGACAGCTCATCCTACAGCGAAAAAACTCCAGCACCTCAGTTGAATTGTTTGCTGGCGGCTCTGCAAGTAACCATACTCTGTTTCAGCTTCAGGACATTTTGGGCGCTCGGTCCAGGAGATCAACTATTTTTAACTGCTTGTGATTTTTTGGAGCTAGGTACTAGCATGATTCAAATTTCGATTCAAGGCTTGAGTTACAACAAAATGTGTCTTTTTTAATCGGCAGAGGAATTCTTGTTTGCACATAGAGGGCGCTCTTTCATTCACTTTCATGAGCAGCAACAATTTGGACCCAAAGCCGATCCCCTAATCCAGTACATTCCAATTAAATACCTCTTTCACATCAACAGCGATCCAACTTAAGATCTTCATGCCTTTAAGCTCAGCAGCAAACACAAGTATGCAACTCGCCAAAGGATAAACTTTTTGAGCGCATTATTTCCATTTGTTTCCATGCGGCGATTCGCAGAATCTAATCTCATTCACGAGTTTATTAGCTTTCGTTGGAAGGACCAAAAAAACGATATTATTTGGCTTCACCTCCTTGAAATGAAAATCCCCATAAAAAGAATGAAAGGCAAAATCTGTGAGCGTTTGCCAACTCACCCACAAGCGCTATTTATTATGATGAACTGAGAACAATGAAACGAGAATCCACTTTTCTGCATCCCGTGTGTTTGTTTCCTCCTTCGGGGCACTTTAGAATGTTCTTCTCTATGCACTTTTTCTTTCTGCTTTCGTATTCAAAAGATACTTGTCATGGCGTTTGTCTAAACTGACTCTCAGTCGACATGTAATAAAGTTCAACCGCTACTCTTGCACTTGGGTTTTTATTTTTTTTATATTCTTATCCGTCGTGATCTGCCTATCTAGTATCTATCTACCTATTTTACGACATGGTATTGCATTGAGAGGGGGAAGGAGAGTCCTTTTATTTTTGGCAACATCACCATCACCATCAGTTGGATGTGCATCCTCTTGCTGTGCGAGAATAGACTGGAATCCAATGTGGAAAAGGTTGTGTAAGTGGCTTGCGCTTTTGCTTGCACTTAGTCTTTGGTGTCGTTGTTGTGTAGTTTTGGTCCTTTGGAGTGACACAAGGTTAAGTGCGGATGTACAGTCCTGGGACATTGTGTGCGCTGAAAATAGTCTGCTCCGGTTGAAATGTGATTCTTTTATTCTTGCCGCGGGGGATGTGATTACAGGTGCATAAGAGGTTCGTAACAGTCTGTCGCTTCTAATCTTTTTGGCGGATGTCCTTGTACTTGGCTTGTGACATTCAGGCGAAAGATGTTCCATTCGTTTCCAATGTGTAGTCCGACAGACGAGAAATTCGCTCACGGAAATTTGTTGTGACAAGGAGGGAATTGTACATTTTACAGGCGCTTTAAAAAAAGTATTTCAACTAATTCGTTTTGTAAGGTATTGGAAACTTGGGAATATGTCTTTCGAAATCGAGTTTTAAAGGAGGTTTGTTGTGGAACAATATTTTTAAAATTTGCTTTAAGCCGTGTTAAATTTCCATGATACTTATTTTGTGATCTGGGCTAAGGGGTGTGGTCCGCAACTTGTACTATTTAGTACGAAATACAAGAAACCGCTTTTCAAGCTGCGTGCGGAGTACGGTACGGGACCAGAAACTAAATTGGAAACTTGACGTCCATCTTCTCTTCATTTGGAAGAAGACAGCATGGACGAAATGGGGCATCAGGCCGATATATGATGTATTGGCATAAGAACTTCGTTTCGAGGGAAAATGAGAACTCAGTATAAACTGACGGCTCCAAGACCAGTAAGGGCACGGGGTCAGTTACATACTCCAGCGAGTTGGACCACCAAATGACACTGAAACTTCCGGACACGTGCATATGTGCCAGGCGGAAGTCGTGGCCGTATTTAAAGCTACGGATGCACTTAAGATGAGATCGATATCCAATTAGAATATCGCCATCTTCATTGATAGTTATTCTGTCAGTCTGAACTATTCAGAAATTTCCTCACTGTGCTCAAAGCTCAAGGCATCGTGCTCGCAGAACCGAGTCAGACTGTGCTGGGCACCTGGGCATTGTGATATTGATGATACCGAAAGGGCCGCCATTCTGGCAAAGAAGGTAGCTGAGCTACGCACCTTTACGCAACGATTGAGTGTATAAGACCACCTATGGCCGTTGACAGAAGGATTATTTTTGAAAACACCTTCAATAAAGCAGTCACAAGATAGTCACAAATCGAAGGAAGACACAGGGTTTCAAGGACACTGTCGCCTGTTTTAAATCGAAGGATGTCTAAACAATTAATCAATTTCAGCAGAACAATGTTGAGATCAACAATAGGAGCACTACTTTCTGAGGAAGCATGCGGCATGCCATGAGACTAGGAGACAACAAGTCGCGGAAGATATCTCACACCTTCTCTGTGATTGTCACGCAATTGCTCGGAGTAGAAGGAAGCACCTCGGTAATCGGCATGTACTTCTTAAATAACTTGAAAGAGGTTGCTTTCTCTAACAGTATTGAGACCATTCTAAAATTCTCTAGGGAAATTGAATGTTTTGGAGAATTGGGGTATGTTTTTCAACCATGATAGTTCCCGACATGGGGCCTGGCATCTTGCATCAACCTAACCTTACCTAATCTACTTTGTGAGCAAAAAATAAATGAAATAAATTATTGTAGGCCAAGCTTTTCACAACCATTCGTTTTTTTTTTTCATTTTTGGGACGATTGGAAGAGGTCTACAATTTTATGCCAAACGGCTAATTGAGAAGTTATTTCGTGACAGTCATACTCCCGGTATAATTTGCGTTCTTTCGGGGATCGAACCGGGGACCACTAGCTTAGTAGTCCAACACATTAACCACTAAGCGACTGCGCCTACTGTTTTGTGAGCATATTGGCCGAAAATCAAACGATTAAATGAAAGCAAAACTGGGGTTGAATTACGGCTCCGTGATCGAGCAATACGTGACTGAATTTGTTATTGTTTTGCATGTTAAATCAAACAAATTCAGTGACGTATCGCTCTCTCACGGGTGCGGTAATTCGACCCCTGGTGTCTATTTAAAACCATCTTTCCAACTACCAATGATCCGCCGTCCACTAATTTTTTAAAGAGGGACGTTGGGCCTTGTAACGTTTCCACAATCCCTTCCACCAAAACAAATATCTTCAACTTTTCTGTGCTGTTCAATGATTTTTTTTCTGCAAGATATTCTTATTACAATATAATTAAATTCAAGATAAAAAAAACTTTCAAATGTGACAACTAAAAGGGTAAGCCAATGACAGCAAAAATTTCCACAGCAATGCTCAAAACACGCCAACGAAAACTAAAGAAATAAACCGCGGTAGAATCTGCGACGCTAAATTAAATTCGATTCACTTACGATACAAAATTAAAAAAATCAAGTTGAAACTCTCCCACTTCTAAAAATAACTTATTAAAAAAGCAAAGCAGAAATCACGCTCAGCAATTTAAGACGCAGTTTGTTACAAAATTGTCAAAGAAACCAAAACGTCGCAGTTACTCTTCTTAACTCTGTCGACTGATTGTGGAATGGGCCGTTTTTCCTTTCAGTCGAAAGACAAACAAAAAAGTAAAATTGTATAATGTGAGAATTACAGAAACGCCAAAGAAACATCGAAGTCTCCATTCAGATGTCATTGCTTGGTAATTGGCGTTGCCATTCGACTAAAATCTCAAAATTAAAACAATTAACATTTTTTGTTATACAGCATTGTTAAATATTCTAAAGGCCGATGACAGGGGATGTTAAGTGACGTGTTGATTGGGAGAAAGGATTTTTTTAATAATAGTTTGCCGTTGCAGCTGATAGTATTAAAACTTTGTCCGTCACGGTATATACCGACCATGGTTCCTATTTCAAACTCACCAAAAATGACAGACTCTCCCCCACACACAGTAAATTGTCATGAGAATCCCTCCTCAAAGGGACTTTAATTAACTAATTCAAGTGCACACTAAATATCAACAACTCCACCAACGCCTTTCCCCCAAGGATGCTCACAAAAGATTTATTTCCTCGACCAGCATATAAATATCTCATTTTCAAAGAAGGATGTGCCGCTTTGTGTGCAGGCGAACGCGCTCGCACGCTAAAAGTTTTATGCCTGAAATAATTTGATACCACTCGGCGAAGGTGTCGTCGCCGCCACCACCACCATCGGCCGCCATGTCGCACGGTCCTGAAAAGCAACGTGATGCAAATTTGCTCATCGTATTGTTAATTTATAGGCAGCGCTCATGCCGCACGTGTCCTCGCTGGTCTCTAAATCTAAACCACCACCGGGTGTCTGTATCTCGGATTTGTAATCCGCTTAAAATCGAGCATACCGCAGAGACACAGGAAGGAATTATTATATCCTATTAAATAATAATCACATAAAGGAGAACCCGAGCATTGTCGCTGTCTCACTGTGTGTGCCAGGTGCCGTGCCCCATGAAAAATTCAACAATTTTGGAGGCTTACCGATGTCGTCACCTATTTTTGTGGCCGCTTGCAGGGGGAGTGCGACCGCACAGGATCAATTTCGGTTTTTTTTCCAGCTGGGACTCTTTTGTTAAATTTTAATGCAAGAGCGAAGTTATTACTTCATCTTGTGCTAAGTAATAAAGTGGAAATTTGGAAATGTGCAAATGTGTGAGGCCCAAGGGTAAAGGTGGGAATTGCCATTAACCATAGCTAAGTAAATAATTTATGGGCCTTGGCGTAAAACTCGGCAGAGGATGCACAGCTCACATAACTCCATGTTGGGATAATTAATTTAACGATTGTCTTATCGTAAATTGTAACCGAGGAGGCTGCAAAAGCCCGCAGGTGCTCGTGTTGCTCATTATTTGCAAACTTTTAACGACCACTAAGAGCTGTTTACTTGGAATACCTATTCCAGTCCAAATTAAATGTTTTTATTATAGCATTTAATAAACAAAATAAAAGTCCACACCACTTACTAGAACTACTTTGAGTCTGAGTCTGAGTCTGAGTGTGAGTCCCTTCGAGAGAGAGATAGAAAACACAAATAAGTGGAAAATAGAATCCACTTACACGCTTCCAAGTTGCACCCATGTAATCGTCACTTTTCATTCAGAAGTGCAGCAGGCACACCCCATCGATTTTGCACTCGGCGAACACGTTTATGCTTAAGTGGAACACAAATTGCTACCCCTTATTCGAGACATGTCTCCTCTGCACATTGATCTTGTAATTTCAATTGCGGAACGATTATTGCAACGCAATCAAAGCAAGGACATCCCCACGAGCAAAGTACTGGCGGCGGGACTACGTTCCATACAGCAGCATCGTCTGCACAATGCGAAATGAGAAATTCTTGTTGTCGTGTTGCGCAAGGACCTGCTGACTAGCTTCTTCCGCAATGGGGACACGGTCGAACATAAATGCCAAGGTTCACTTGCTATTGCTTGGAGTCTCTGGACTGCCCACTCATAAGCTGTTGCTGTTACTGTTAGTGCTCTCTCTAGTCCAACCCAAGGAAGAGGCTTTGCTTGCCTCGTTGTCCTTTGTAACACACATGTACGGGTAGACTGATGGTGGAGTGGGGGAAACGTCTCAGCAGATTGGCGTCCTTAAATTTATTTAGCTAGCAACACATGGGGACAAGGACGCCTACGTACACGTACGTCTGATTGTATGGGGCTCTTCAACTCTTTAGCCGTTTGATATACGACCAAGTGACTGACAAATGGCCGCTGCGTGCGTATTGTGTGCGATGTTTTCACTCGTCCGTGAACCTCCAATTCGTATTTAGAAGTGACATATATGCCCTCGCATTCATCTTGTATTTGTGTTCAGCCCTTTGCACGTATACAAATATCAGAATTGATATTCTGTCGTGGCGCAGGATGCTGGTGGCTCTGATGAAGTATCGTACATTTTCGATAAGTGGATGTTTTCTTTTGTGAATGTGATTTAATTGGGATTTCTTTTCTGTTGATCGGCAAGGACATTTCAAGAATAGTTTCGATACGGAGTAGAGGAGAGTTTCCCCTTGAAAGTAATCGGCTTTGCAGGGCAGAGCATTACCTACCATTCAAATCAGCTTAGAGCTTGTATTTTTTCGGAATATATAAATTATTCAGAGCTCCAGTGGAAAGGAGTGGAATAAATTTGTGATCTAAAGGAAAGCGGTGGGTGCCTTTGGGCAGCCTATCAATTTATTTGACAAAGGTACACAATATTGTGTTGGTAGAGGAAAATGTTTGCCTTTGAACTTATCAGTCGTGTTTTCGGGTGATTATGGGTCCTTACGATCAGCTTTGGCAAGTATTTGAGTGTGCAAATAAAGGAGGAGGAGGCGGAGGAGATGTGCCATTTAATACTGAATGAAACATAATTACGCGGACCTTCCCAGTTAGCTGGAAGAGGAATGTGTTTTTAGTTATCACTACTACATTCATGAATAGGTATACATTGACAGATTAAACGTTAAGAAACAGTTTGCATCATCGATAAGCACTAAACTGTCAAACGGACGGTCGTGTTACTTAATTCTCTCATAATCTGCATATTAAAGTAACAAGGAATCCATCGTTTATTGTCCTTTACAACTCCATTGGTTAGTGCCTGTAATGTAAGTCAAATTTCGACCCAATAATTCAAAGTTTTTCCAGACCTTACTGAAGACTTGAATAAAGGGGTTTTGGAGAATGTTGCTTTGCTGAATTTATGCTCTAAAATTCACCTAATGAATACAGATTTTGTCAGTGGACATGTCGTGAGCTGAAGATCCAGACAAGATCAAAAACGCAAGCCCCGGAAGCCACAATTTGTTTTCTTTCCGACAAAATTTATGCCGCTGTACGGCTCGTCCAAGAATCCTTTTCTAGCTTTGTTATTGCTCACGCTTTTTGCACCATAAGGCTAGGCTGAAATAATGGGAACCTCAGACATGTTTTATTATAGCGTGATGAAAAAAATTGTTCATTAAAAAAGACAAATGCTTTCATACGATCACATGGCAGATAGGATCTTGTTTGCGATGTCAAGGTTACTGATGCCACAGTTGGCACAGTTTGGAGGGTCTCCAATTTGTGTGTATTTAAATTTGACAGGTAGCGGAATCTGATCCAGAAACCTCAAGACTCATATTAATTTATGCTACTCCCGCTTCCTTTTGGTCTGGTGGACAGAAATCTCGATCGTCTGTCATTTAAGGTTAGGTTAGGTTAGGTTAGGTTGAAGTGGCTGTCGGTTAGCCTGTCATTTTGCATCCTGTTATTATACATCATGGTGGACATTATTCAGCACCGACTGTGACTAGGTTTATCAAACGTACCCCTTTTTAAGAGAAGGTGTTTCCCTTTTTAGTCTTAAAAATGAATTTGTCCCCCAAAATTCAAAACGCAAAAGGGGCACGGAAAAGTCTCCCTTTTTTATACATCTTTTGACTTTCACTCTGCCTATTTTTTTCTCTTTGAATGGTTGGATTTGCGAAGCCATTGTATACGAAGTGTTATACATCCATTTATTAAATAAAATGTTTAAAAAAATGTTAAATCTGAAACTGGCCTCTCGATGTAAAAATAGTACCCACTAAAAGTCTCCCTTTTCTCGTTTATAAATCTGGTCACCTAACTGTGACACTACAACAAGGTTCACCATTTACTACACAGGACTGTGGTTGAGATTTCTGGCCTTGACTGCTCCATGGTTACCACTTGAAGCACACTTGTCGGTCTGAAAACTTCATTCGAAATGTGTTAAAAGTTTTAAAATAATTTTCATCATAGAATCATCATCAACTGGATAAAAACTGTATTACTTTCCTGATCCTTTTAGAATTTCGACTGATGCGAATAGAAAAAGGAAGCTCCAAGTACTATTTAAAAGCACTATCCGCTGTTGGCTAAAAACTTGTTGGATGTGTCTTTTCGGGACTATGACAAGCCTCGTACATTAATTCAATATCAAAAAGATCTGCTTGCTTAATTCTTCAACATTTCTCAGATATTAACTGAGAGACAGTTTTGGAATTTGCTCCCGTGTTATCTTAAAGAGCCAAATGATGCGCATCGATTCAGAAGCGAATAAAGGCTTTTCCTGACAAATCATGTATACCTGGCAGTGGCGTGGAGTCCATATAGCCCGATTCCTGCCGACTTCCCTTTTTAAATTTCCGCCAGTCAACACTATATACCAAAATCCAAATATACACGAAAGCCTATCAAATGAATTTAATATTTACAAAATGGTGCTCACACGTGCATTTTCATCCATCATCGTCATCGTCGCGACAAAGCAAAGCTAACCAAAAATATGTCGGGTTATTAAAGTTCTCACTGTCACTGGATAGTTGATTTTAAGAGAACATTTGTTTGTATCTCTTTTTTCCTCCCCGAGTGAGTACTGGATTTGACAACTCTTTGTTCAACCCGCTTGGTCATGCGAAATCACAAGACAGTTGTCCTGCTCTCTTGCCAAACTTTTTTTTTCATATCATTTTATTCATCCATTTGTCGCATTTTAAATTTCGAAATTGTACGTAACAAATAATCCTAGAATTTCGTTTCATTCAGCTATTCTGAAACCACATTTTTCACGGGCGAAGCAGTGCTGGTTCAGCTAGTAAATTATATTTCCCAATATCAGGATTTAATTAAACTTATTACGCCCATGTAAATTTTGGATAAGTTTTTATTCTAAATCTTATTTACTTTCGAATTTTAAATAAAATATTTTACTATTTATACTTCTATTTAATTTTAAGTGTAAATTATTCTACATAAGAGCATGTACTCAATAAACCTAAATCTAATCTAAAACTCAAACTACCTCCATGTCCATTTGTTGAACTTTTGCCTGGATACCCGAAAAGGATCTGATGCCGTACATACATTTAATAGCACTCCGTCTTTGTTCTAGCAGTTCCCTTAAACTTCAGGGCAATAATTATAAACTTCATCCTTTCACAGACTAAAGACACCATCAAAGACACACTATATACCATTGAAGATATGCCAATACTCGTATCTCCTCCTGATCCCTCACGCATTAAGCAAAACTTTCTGGCAGAGCAAATAAAATTGATTAAACACAGTAGCATCGCACACATTCTCCAAGGACACCCAAGAACGAAACAAGCATCCTTCGAAAATACCTCCAATTTAAATGGCAAAACTACTCGTTACACAGCACATCCTGTAAACAGATTAAGCACAAAAAGTTTATTCTTTGTCAGGGATAAACCTCTCCCACTAACTGCATATTGTATGCTCCTTGCGAAAACGATCTAATTTAGCTAAAAATCTAACACAAACAGTCTGTCGTTAGAAAATCCCCCAAAACAGCACACACATCCTTTATTGATATTGATACCGAGCGCACTGTCGTCCTTCTGGGTGTCTGTACAGAGCAGATGAAGTGCACATGAGAATCGCAGTAACCCTTACCAAACGGGCTCTATACATGAGCGAATTTTGTGTGCAGCAAAGTTTTTGTCCCGTCTCGAAGAGGATAAGTCTATACATCCTTTCTCAGTCAATTCAATGTCTTTTGCAATGGATATAATAGAGCTATCAGCTGAAAATCCATGACAAACAGGGAATTGTTTACAAAAGACCCTCACATCCGAAACAACGTACATCGTTATCCCTTATCACAAACTAAGAACCGAACAAGATGTCCTAATTTGTGTGCATGCACGTTTGTGTGTGTTTCTATATTTTCAGGCAGCACAGCGAATCCCGATGCTAAACGCCTCTACGACGATCTCCTTAGTAATTATAATAAATTGGTGCGACCCGTTGTCAATGTGACAGATGCACTGACAGTGCGCATCAAACTGAAGTTGTCCCAATTGATTGATGTCAATCTGAAGAATCAAATAATGACGACCAACCTGTGGGTGGAGCAGTCCTGGTATGACTACAAATTGAAATGGGAACCGAAGGAGTATGGCGGCGTTGAGATGCTGCATGTGCCCTCAGATCACATATGGCGGCCGGATATCGTTCTGTACAACAAGTGAGTCCACTCAGAAAGTGCTTTCAGTGCGATGCGATTTTTGTTTTGTTTCTATTTCTATTTACAGCGCCGATGGCAATTTTGAGGTCACACTGGCTACCAAGGCGACACTGAATTACACCGGACGAGTGGAGTGGCGCCCGCCAGCGATCTACAAGAGCTCCTGTGAGATCGATGTCGAGTACTTCCCCTTCGACGAACAGACGTGTGTGATGAAGTTCGGCAGCTGGACGTACGATGGATTTCAGGTGAGTTCGATACCGATACCGATGCCGATGCCATTAAATCAAATACGTGTGTCCCACTTAAGCCGGAGGCACAGTAATACATTTGGTCCGTAGCAAGACCCTTAGTGATTGTTTGGCTCGTTTCTTTAATCATCGTCTTTGGGCACACAGACGTCCTTGTCCTTCGAATCCTTTTTCCCTTCGAAAGAAATCTGAAACTGACGGGGCGGAAATTATTTCAATGGAATGTGGTAAAGAGAAACACATCGGAGTCTGGTAATAAAGTGAAAACGACGAAGGAATCCTTTAATATCCTCGGGGTGGATGATGATGATGTTGAGGGTACTGCGGGGTACTGTTACGGCTTAGCCCGAAGTTAGTGGTGTACCCGCACACTCAGGAGGGGGATTACACTCTTTTTTCGAAAGAAAACGCCGGTCAGAGGGATGGCCGAAAGGGTAAACGGTTTCGTTTTATCGAAAACAATTTGTCGATTCTGGTTAGGGGATCGGTGTGCCATTTCTCCGATACTCAATTTGGGAAAGGGATAACGAGGGAAAGTACTCCTCGAAGTGAAATGGGACAGACCTACTTACGGAGCAGACGAAACTATTCGGAAAGGATGTGGTAAAGTGGGTTATTTAAATTACCTTTGGCTGTGTGAAAAGGAAGTGCACTTTTCACAAATTTGGACAGAAGTAATTTCCCTTCTGGCTACAATAAATAGTCCACCGGTAATGGCAGTAAGTAAATTCAGATGGGAAGGTGAGTTGCCAGGTCGATTAGTGGATAATGCATACACCGTGCAGTAGTAGTTTTATTTTCCATCATTAAGGTTGCATTTTTAAACCACCGTCTACTTGTTGCGGGAGTTTAACAAGTTGTTTTTCTTTGTAGTATAAAGAACCTCAGAAAGCGGTTATTCTTCGAAATCTGTTTAATTTAATTTAAATTTGTTTAGTTTAATTTAAAAATGATCATCCACTTGTTGCGAGAGTACAACAAGTTGTTTTTCTTTGTATAAAGAACCTCAGATAGTAGTACCTACTTGTTCAGCGGCAGTTTTTCAATCATTTTGCACCGAAAATTCTAAAACTGTTGTTGAAACTAAAAATGATCATCTACTTGTTGCGAAAGTTCAACAAGTTGTTTTTCTTCGAATAAAAAGTCTCAGAAAGTAGTTTTTGTTTAGTTTTTCGGTCATTGTAAAAGAAATTTGATAATTTTTTGAAGAGCAAGGTGTACGCCAGCAAGCATTAGAATGTGGACGAGCTCTCAGGCAAAACCTCTCGCCGAAAGCATCGGCAATTGGCTGCATAATAAATTCTAATAAATACATTACATCGGAATTTATGAAGAAATGTACGGTTTACATTTAACAAGTCAGATGAGTACAGAAACCCCGTCGATAAATACCAACAAGATGTAGATTTGGAATGATTTACCGCAGAGATCGACGAAATGGCACCTTTGGTGGTGGTTTGATTCGAACTTTTTAATGAAACTTACCGCAAAAGTCAAATTCGCCTTCAAGATTATTCATTTCCAGGTTTCGAAAGTCGCTCTACCCATCCACTGAACTGATCACCACATCCACTGAACTGAGTCCTTTGGGGTAAGACTTGCTGCTAAAATTCCGAAAAAGTTACAGTCCTTAACTTAAGAACGAAATTATACAAAAATGTTACATATATTTTTTTGAAACCTCATAAGTTCTTATCAAAAAAGCAACGCAAGTTGCGCAAATTGCGCACTCTTGCCCGGAAGTCTGGATGGACTACAGTCGGGGAAGTTGCTCTTCGATCGCGATTTCTATTAACCCTTTCACAGACGAAGAAGTTGGACACTGCGAACTATTACCCCAAACGACTCCTTGCTCTTCTATTTCCGTTCCCTTTTACCAATTTTAATTATTTCTGTCTGCCTTCGATTTTCAGCAAGTTCCATCCACAATATGAAACGCGCGCTTACAAATAAATCAAGCCCCCAAAGGATGTCAATCAACCCCAATGTGAGTTGTTGCTTTCAGTTAACATGGACCTTTGGCGCAATTTTGATCCCAAATTGGAATTTCCCTCGGGGTTGTACATATTTACACACCCGATGAAGAGTTCAATTCAAAACAATTAGGCAATATACTCGTATACGATGTAAACAATCGGCTACGCCTCCTCTGGCCAAAATTGATTTGTAATCAATTCTTTTCAGTACGCCAACAGAATTTTCTCCTTCCCCATTTGTAATCAACATTTAATCGCATTCACTAAGTTCATCGGCTGCCTTTATTGCTGTCAGCAGTCAATATTATATTCTCCTGTTGCCATATTAGAAGATGAATGGAAAATCAAATGCAGGAACAAACAGCCAGAACGAAAAATCAATTGTGTGCCAAAGTTCAAAAGAGATTAAATTTTCCACTCGAAATATCCGGGCGATGTATAGGTAAGCCCCCTCTCCAGTTGGGACGCATTTATAATTCCTTTAATAACCGATCGGATTAGCCTGCCTTCGCCCTAAACGGAATGGAAATTTACACATCACTTGCGAGCGGGTCCATCTCGCGAACGAAGATCAAAAATATATCTCAGCCATTGAACAGGTTCTGCGAACAAAAAAAAAATCACGCCCATCCATCCGATAGTCCTTGAGGATGTCACTGCAAAGTGGCACAATGAACAAGCGACTGTGACCCATAAGGATGGCGGAATCGGTATAAATCGATTTAAGGGTCTTCAACGGCGCATAAAACTGTCGAAAACGCCTTCCCCTTCCTTTGGGGTGGGCGGCAGTTTTCGTTGTTTCCGTTCACTCTGCGTTTAGCAAAAGACATTGCGTATCCAGCCACTCGGCTCGCACAGCAAATTTACGACATTCTCCCGGGTGTGTAACAATTCAGAGCAAGGATAGGGCGGACTCCCCTCCACCCACTCGCACACGTCGTATGTGTGAAGAGTCTTGTAGTAAGCCAAGCAAATTCATAACAATGTCAAATATAGATCCGCCAGTAGAGCAGAGTACTCGTATCCTTTGTGTTTTGCTCGATTATCAGTGATGAGGGGGAGCACCTATTTCACGCCTGGGAGTAAGCAAGTTACATCCTCACAAAGCATCTTTTCCTATTTGCTGTTTTATGTTTTCATTTTCGAAGTAAATAGGGAAAATCAGTTGATTTGCGATCTCCCTGTGAGCTTTGACAGAGCAATTTGCTTCTGTGTGTCCTGCTTGGTATTGTAAAAGTGATGTGGAAGACATGTTGTTAGGAGCGTTCCTTTATACTGTTTTTCCAAGTTGTTCTGAATTTGTTTTCTACTTTTTTTTGCCCTTTCGGTGCTCGATGATGGAATTCAGTTCAGAGTTCCCTTTGTTGGAACGTGTCGTCATGAAGTTTCTCTAGAGAAAGCCGTAAGGATGTGAGAAATTGGATAACATATCTGCATGGGGGGGTGAGTATTTTTGTGTGTGCTGTTCGTTCCTTATTAGTTTATCAACGTGTGGAGACAGCCTTGTGTTGGCTAAAATTATTGAACCTTTCGGGGTTGTTTTTGCATGTGTATGTGGATGGATTAAGTTCGGTATAGCTCTGGAAGTATAGTTAACCCCAAAAACGAAAAATAAAATGCGATTACATATGACAAAGCAAGTGCTTTCACTTTAGCTACTGTAAATATTTTATAGCATCACCCCATAAGAATGATGAATCTTTCTTCGTTTCCAAGCAGAAATACGGCCGGCCCGCTCTTGCAAGTACTTTTCGCAATATGTTCATCAACTATGGCAATCTGCCACCAAGTGCGTCTTAAGAACTTCAGTTTTAAGTAACTAACTACAGTCTTTGGTAAAACTTGGCCTTTCATTCACAAGCTGACGGTTTTAATGCCCAGGCTGATTACATTCCCATTCAAATTAGTGGAGAATTTGAAGGGAAAATTTTTCCAGAGACCTCTGAACGTCGTATCTGACATAATCTTGGAAAAAATCTGACCGAAATACAGCATTAAAGCCATTGCTCACCCAAAGCAGGAAATTTGAAAACATTTAGACTCCTTCCTTCAAAAAAACAGGGATTTTGTGATGAAGTCAAACTTTAAGTCCCACTCTTCTATCATTGAGGATCGATGTTCGATGTTCTACAGTTAATTCCTCAAGGCATTCACGGGAGGTAGAAGGTCAACAATGCCTCAATGGACTCAAGGCTGTCACGGCAAGTCAATAAGGGCATGCATTTTCAATCTTTCGAATGCAATTCACGATGTATTTCTGTATCCGATTGAATTTGAAGCATTCTCAGTGAGTGGATCCTGCATCACTCCCAAAAATGTTTGCTGACCGCCGCATAAAATCTAGTCTTGACTTTATGACGATCGCACATCCAAAGGACATACAAATTTAAAGTTTTCTGAAGGAGGGCTGACGCCATTGTCGCTCGCATAAGGTTTATCATTATTTTAATAATTTTGCGCCTATAAGTTTTCATCAACGTAGGCCACAGTGAAGCCAGTTGCCACTGCCCCAGATCATGTTTAGAACATGTTTTTGCAAACACAACTCCATACAAAACTGCTGTATCTAATCTCATTTTTGCTGTATTTTGAAGCTTGGACAATGCACTTGCACTTGAAACAAAATGCCATTTAATTGTTTAAAACTATTTTATTTAGGCTCTAATTTTGCGTCATCCAAATCTCTGGTGAAGTATCCACAACTTGTCTCGAACTTTTGCAATCTTTTTTAATGATTTCCAAATAGAGGTGTCCGAAACTGAAAACTACAAGGGCTATAAGTAGCACTTAAGTTTTGAAATAGAAATAATGTGTATGATCCAAAATGGCTTTATGGTTTTTCAAAATTATCTCCATAGCGATCAATATACTTTTACATGAGTTTGAACCAATTTTCGAAGCACTTTATAAAATCTAATTGAAGTAGCTTCAAAACATGTTGTCCGTATGGAAAAGAATAAAAACACTATTTGATAATTTTGTGGACTGTTGCACTTAACTTTAATGGCGTATGTAGCGCACGCTTCAGTGGTTGAACAGGAAGTGCCTGACTTACATATTAAAAAAATAAAATGAAGTAATTCCATCACCTGTTCGCGGACTATATTATTTGTAGGTTTCGCATCATACTTCCAGAAATATTGGAAGTAGATTGGAAGGCAAAGAAAGTCGACTGGAAAGTGATTGGTGGAGTTCAGCGCGAGTTATCTTAACTAAACACATGTGATTTGAACGTATCAACCGCTTCTTAAGGCGTCGAAAATGGTTGACTTCGCATTTTATGTTTGATCGGTGGGAAAAGGTTTAAATCATTAGGTGTCAAATAAGGACGGTGTATGACTCGTCAATTCAATGTTTTGTAACGCTTAAAAATACACGCGGTTAAACCGTGGAGGAGGATGATTTGTCTTCTTGTTTTGTTCTCGTTGGTTTTCCTTATTTTTCCGAGAACCTCTGGCAAATGACTATTCAGACCGTTCTACGTTGTTCAAATATCACGGTGGCGAAAGGTCGAATTATTCCGAAAAAAAACAGTTCGAACATTTTCGCCTTACAAATGCTCCGGGCTTGAACAGTTTTTTTCTAGATTTGAATCGTCCTCAAATAGCCATACAGTCGTTGGTGTTTATTTTCAAGTTCATATGCATTGATCCATGAGTTTTCGCCTGTCACGATTTTATAGACGTCTTTTAAAGCACTGTGATACTTGTCACTTGACGATCATGCAAAGAATCGATTTTTTTTCTGCCGCCCTGTACCGAAGTGCCATCACGATTGAATTCGAAAAGCCAGTGAAACACACCAAAAGTCGAAGCGAGTTCATCGGTACACTATTGTTGGTCGAAAGTGATAGAAAACCACTCCACGAAAATGAATCCTATTTTTTGACCAAGATGAACGTTTTAAGTGGCTTCAAAAAACATTTAAAATGTCCAACTTTAAGATACCAATGTCAAACATGACATATTCACACTGGTGTTGCTATATCTCAAGACTTAAGTAGCAATGCCCGTACATATTCTGACACATGAAAGCTTGAAATAAATATTTCCAATATGACTCTAAATTTGATGCCCCATGCAAGGACTCAACCAAAAGAAAAAGTCATGTAAACAATGCCCTGATTCCTGATCCTTTGTGTCTGTCATCTGTAGCTGACTATCGAAATTGCAGAATGGTCCTCGGAAAACTCTTCCACAAAAAGTAATCCCCTGAAAGTATTTCTCGAAAACTGAATTCCCCATGCATTTGCTTTACTCATTTCCATGGAATTAAGGTGGCAACAGTGCCAGCAATCCTGTTCCATGATTCGCCAAAAATCCATCTCATGCGGCACTCTTCAATTATTTAAAAAAAAAAAGAAGAAGCGAAAAGCAAAAATCACCACCCCTCTTGTTTGAGCCAGCTTTAAATAGTGCAGCAATTTGTACGTGTCCCAGTTAACAATTTACCATCCAGACTTGTGCGCCCGGATTTCGTGTATACACTAATTTATCGCAAATTGCCAGGAAGACACGTTTCAAATTACACAAAACTCCTGCTGGCTTGTGTATGACAGACCAAGTTGACTGGCGAAAGAATTTTGCACATTCACCTCGGTAACGATGCCAAGTAATAAATAAACGGAAATGTATTCGACGTCCCATTGCTTCAGGATGGGAACAACTACCGAGCTCCTACCTCCAAATATGCACTTGCATGCCAGAAGGGTTGGATGCTTTTTGGCAGCGTTTTTAATCGGATGGACACGGAAACTGCTTTAAGCATCGAAAAATGTCGTAAAAAAAGGATTATTCCCCCTCCCCCAAAAAAAACGTTCTTCCGATTTTATTCATGGGGTCTGGGTCGGTGTGGAGACTTAAATTTTCACAGAGCTCACCCCATTGGGGAGAGGGAGACCTCGGCCTCGGTACTTCCATCGACAGATGTGCACATCCGTCAAGGTGTATAGAGCTCGTCCACTCCACCATGGGATACTGATACAGAATATCCCATCAGCAATTTGCCTTTGAAATTCCAATACAGGACCAATATCCTTTTTGTTCGGCTTGTTCCTATTTAAATGCAGTTCTTTTATTCTTCTTTTTTTTGCCTGCGCAACTTTTCTTCTCCTTTGCCAACATTTTTCTTGTTGATTTGACTTTCGTAAACGAGGTGGACAATGAGTGAAAGGGAACGAGAAAAAAAAAGCGCTCCTTTGAGGACTAGAAATCAGGGTGAACGAGCCGCAATCAGTTAGTCCATCGTCTGTTAGATGTCGAAGGCGAATTGACTTGGGTTTCTTTTTCTTTCTTTCTGATTCGATTATCCTTTTTGCAGAGTTTTGTGTTCTCAATTTCGAATTCCCGTGTCGTCGGGGGGGATTTGGTTTGTTGTTCGTTTTTGTGTAACCAGGCGTCTTCGCATTCATTTTGTCGGACTCGTCTGCTCTCGGAGACGGCCGATTGATTTTCAGCAGTGAAGGGTTTTGCTACGGCCATCCGTATGTGTGTTCAAATATCCTTTCAAAGTGCCTCGGTTTTTAGTATACGTGCTTTTTGTGTGATTTTTATTTTTCTCATTTTCTCTTCTCTTCTTTGTGCGACGGCTTGCGTCGGGCTTATGTACATTATAGGTGGACCTGAGGCATATCGATGAACTTAATGGTACAAATATAGTTGAAGTTGGTGTTGATTTATCAGAATTTTACACATCAGTCGAATGGGATATTCTGGAAGTTCCTGCTGTAAGGTGAGTAGTTTTCTTTATTTAACAATAAATTTAACGCCTTTTTTAATTGCAACCAAGGATCCCTTAGTGGATTTTTCTGTATAATTCTTACCTCGTTTGGCTGTCCCTTAAATCTTTAACCGTTTATCTCTGAATTAAGGGAAATTTGCATAATGCTCGTATATACAAATCTGTACGTATGGCGACGCTCCTAAAGTCAAATATGCGTCGAGGAGCTGCGTTGTATTTGTTCACAGGTCAGTAACGCTGTACAGCACGTAAAGTGTTGTCAGTTCTTCTTTGCAATGCATCGAATTTTCATCTCAAAGCGCCCCCACAGGTCTACACTTGTACAAGAACCAAGATGATTAGGTTAATGAAAAAAGAAAGTTTGTCCCACTGTATGTGCGTTTGTTCCCGCATCACAATAAAACTAACCACCCAATCCGTATGAGTTCCAGGGACCAGATAGAGCTTAATATTGACCAAGATATGGTATATTTTTTAACGAAATTCAACCGACTTATTCACAAGATATGCAAATTTAAAACAGATGTCGTTGTCAGTCGTCCAAGGCACATATATTTTTTTCTTAAATGCCATGTTCAGTATAAGCTTACTTCGCCTTCTCGCAGACTTTACAGTCTTTGCAACCATGGACTTGTGGTTATCGTGTGTCGCGTTGTTTACCATTTTTTGCAGTATCCCATTATTTTACATTTTATTTTATTATGAAGCCGTGTTAGTTTAACCATCCCTGAACACATCCCAAGAATACTCATTCCAGTGTAACCCCAAACTTAAAGCGCCAGAAGTAAAGTCAACACAACTTGTCGCATTATGTACCTCAAAGCTCAAAGTCAAACCCCAGTGAACGAAGAAACTGACGACACGCTCCTCCTTTTGCTGTGTGTCTCATTACTTCGCCCAAGTTAACAAATATCCGTTTTCTCCGGAACTCTAACAATTCGTCTCGGCTGATCCAAAGGATATCCATCGAACTAAAAACATTGACAAGACAACCTCATTAGATGGCAAGCCTATGGTCCAAGTCCAAGGCATTACGTCCAATTATGCCGGTTGTCAATTAAACTTCAAAAAAGTTGACGCACCGACAAATTGCCACTCCCGTCGCTTTGACGGGCGCTCGCTGACTTCCTCTCCGATATTATTGACACATTTTTTGATTGTACGATTATATCCGTCACAGCCAAAAATATGGTGACAAGGACATGGAGTCGGTGATTTTGTCAAGACGATGAACGACTAGTGGGCGGATACGCTTTAAAATCATGAAAGCATGAAATTACCCATCAGTGTGTCGGGAAAGTGAGAGAGGAGAGTTCTTTGCTGTGTGCCCCACCGCACCGTTGTGATTTATTACTTTTGACCTACCGTTCAAGGATGTAACAGCGGCATTGAAGGGTAATACCGAGATGGTGCCATTAAGGAGTGCGCCCCTCCTCCAATCACTGTAGAGTAACAAAGCCTATTGTAGTGGGTGAGGGCGGGGGTGAAATGTGACGCAACAGACAGTAAATGATGTCGCGCGGGGCTGTGATAGATGAAATGCATAAAAGTGAATTTGATGGAACACGATATGGGCGGAATTTCTGATTACGTGGCGTGCAGAAGTGCAAAATTTTAAGAGGATTTTACGAGATAAAAAACGGGGTTAATGACGATTTGACAGCTTAAGGGTGGGCTGGATGACTAATGGATGCAGTGTTGAAGGTTATTCCTCTATATAATATGCAAATGGAGGAGCACATTAAATGTGGCATCGAACTGGGTTGCATGCAACGGAAATATGTGAGAATATGAAAGAGTTACATCGTCTTTTTGAGGGGATGATTGTAGGTCATTTACTGATAAACATCATCCCATCATCCTGCTCCAACAGGAAGTAGTCTGCGCCACTCTTAGGAGAGCTACTGTCAAAAATAATCACTTTTGAGTGCCTGCTGTATGCAGTATAAGCTTACTTCGCCTTTTCGCAGACTTTACAGTCTTTGGCTCTCAATGGAAAATGATTCCCCATGGGCTTGTGGTTATCGTGTGTCGCGTTGTTTACCATTTTTTGTAGTATTTTAGTGGTCGATTGTAGCTCGGCACGTGGATTTAAAGCTCAAATGAGTCTCAATTCAATTAAATTAAATGTGAACTGCATGTTCTGTCTTTAAATCCAATGAGAAGCTTCTGAGCTGTAGTCACATTTTTCGTTTTTTTTCACAAATGCATGGTCGTCCTAGGGCATCCATGGAACGTTCCTATGTATAAATCTAAAAAAAATCAAAAAGGATCAAAAAACCCCGAGTAATCAGCGATTGAACAAAATTATTCATTCATTATTTTCATTATCGGATATATCAGAAATCACTGTAGTTCATTGCAAGACTGAAAAATAGACTAATAGAAAGAGTAAACATACCTACCGTCCACCTCGCCAGATCACACTTTTCGTAACGCTATTGTGACACATTCATCAGTTTTTTCCCCAGATCCAGCGTTTCACTTCAGAAATATGATCGAGTCCAAAAATTCCTCTTAAAATACCAGTCGCACGGAAATAGGAGCAAGAATTCTGAAATTAAATGCTGTCTATCTATTTTGACGTATAAGCAATAGGTATGCAATACTTATCGGCTGTGTGTCACTCCAATTGGGCACATTTCCACTGCATTATTGTGGGGGTTTGGGTTGTGGGAAGTGGGACTATTTCGTGCAGTCATGACATCAACCTACTTTGTTCAAGTACTTCCGTTTGCCTCGCCAGATCACCTTTTTCGTAACACATTCACAAGTTAACCGCCCAGATCCAGCGTGCCTAAATAAGTTTCACTTTAAAAACGGATAGGGACACACAAGCGGTGGTTCCCCTGCTTCATGAAGTTACTGGAAATCTTTTATTAATTTTAATGCTTTAAGGTCATATCTTAGGTGCCTTCGATAGTCAATAGGAGTGACTATTTTTACTTCAGCCCGTGACAAAAAAAAATGGAAGAAGACCAAAGGATACGCTACCGGGCGAAATTAGGCTTTAAATTTACCTCTATTACAAAATTATATTGTGGCGTTACTAAAGGTCATAAGTAGCTGTCATTTATTCATTTAAAGTTGGCATGAACCTGTCGAAAACAGCTGAAAACTTGTCTTGTCATACAAGAAGAACCAGAGCTAACAATGTCACAACAAGAACGGCACTCCGATGCACTTTCCTGCTGTCATTTAGTTTTCCCTTTTGAAAATATTACACCAGTCCTTGTATAACCTAATTCCCCTCCAATCTTGAATACAATATCTGTCAAATTTTCACAGTAAATGTCGTAACCAATACCAAAGCCGTATACCATCCCTTTTCGCGTCAAGGACTCAACCTAAGAAAACATCACTCCTACAGCGCATAGGTATATAAAACTACACTGAGGGAAATTGAGAATCGTGACCAGCAGCACTAAGTCTGGCACACGCTTTTCGATCGCAAAAAAAGAGTAAAAAAAAAACAAAACTATGCCGCCTTCCATACTTGGCAGGCATCAGACGCAGGTTCAGCATCCATCATCTCGTGTTAGTAATAGCGTCACGAGTACATGAACAACCAGGTGAAAGTTAACTGAATGAGTTTATCCTTTTGGAAAATCCTTCAAACGTCCTTAATAAAAGCCGAGTGGAAGGTTATTGTTTCCTAATAACTTTTACCATCAATTTCTCATGTTCATGTGTTCAGAATTTGACTTTCGTCATGGAATCCTATGACCTCTGCAAAGTTGAGAAGTACAATGGTATTTCGTACTTAAAGCGAGTCGATATACGGCTACACAGACCCACAAAATAAAGAAGGTTAACTCATCTACCTGCGGGGAAAGTGGAGATGAAGGTGTTTGCCGTTTGAATTGGATAATTCTCGAAAGTTTTCCACTAAAACGCGGGTTCTAGGGCACCGGATACTTGAAAGTTCCTTCATTTAAAGTTCGCTTCCGTCCGTTTGGCATAGGACTTGGGATTTTCACTGCAAGTTTAAATAATCCTTGAAGGAAATGAAAATTCTGCATGAGAGGAATTCCGTTGCGAGCGAGGGTTGGTGCAGTTAGTACACTACGTGATGTTCTTGGCTGTACACATTTCACGTGAGCATGCATTGTTGGTCACCCCAACCACTTTACAGATGGGCTGTTGGGTTCAATACGTTTATAATGAGAGAACGGGTTAAGTGGAATGCATTGTGGGATTTTTAGGTCGTCTATACAGTTTTGAAAAGGTGCTTTCTTCGGGAGCGTGATGCATTTATGGAGTCTGCAGGCGCAGAGTGTCTCAGTCGCAGTCGCAGTTCAACGCGTTTGTTTTTAGAGTGGAATTTTGAGAAAAAACTATATGAAAATTTGAAGGACTGTGTGGGAAATCTAATGGATTTTTTTCTAAAGAAGAATAAGTTGTACGCGATATGCGGCCCAAGGAACTTGAAAAACTTGACGTCCCGAATGTGATTTGTAAGAAGTTGCTGGGGTGCACATATAATGCTTAAAATATCCTTTCACTAAAAAATGAAGGACTGCACTTCTTTTCGCCGGAAATGTGTTTTTCCGGAATAGATTTAAAAACCGCTGTACGAAATTCACTCTGGTTTCCACAGTTGTTTTGAAAACTGTCTCGATTTAGAGATAGGATCAGTTTTATCGCTGTACAGAAGCGGAGATCTAAGCAGAGAGTCCTCCCCGAATGCCTTTTACCTCCTTGACCTGGAAACCTTTGAGTTTATTTGCTTGAGAACTGTCAGACTGCTCAGACGGGTCAGACCGGTCTTAAATAAAATGTGGAGACGTTTATTAATAAATAATTGCATACCTTCAGGAGGCTGTGCGTTAGTCTGCTCTTAAGAACCTGGGATTGAATTACCGCATCCGCATCCTTGATCGAGCAATACGTGACTGAATTTGTTATTGTTTTGCATGTAAATTTAACAAAATTCAGTGACGTATCGCTCGCTCACGGGTGCGGTAATTCGACCCCTGGTACAGCAATGACTTTTGCGTGTAGAGGGTCATTTATAAAAAATTGTCTGCCGAAAGTGTCACCTCCTTTATCGACTTCACCGCCATTGGGCAGGTTAAAATGCCTAAACTGCCCTAGAAACAAAATCAAAGCTTGTGACAAGATGAGACAAGATCGTGAACTTTATCAAATCCTCAGGATGGTTACGTTTCGCTATATCTTTTGGACAGTCTTTCAACATCGGTCTTTGTTGTAGCAGCTTGATGTACAATGGAAGTTTAAAATATACTCGGTGTGGGGGGGATACTCCAATGGTATGAAAAAATTATCTTCTGATTTTAGTAGTTCCGTTATTCAAGTATTTTACTTTAAAATTTCATTTGGCTGTGATTATTAGATTGCTTTCTATCTGGCATTGAACAAAGTCGAAATGGCTGGCGTCGCGATAATAACTAAAATTGAGGACCGCGCTGTACTTAAATTTCTTACAAAACAAGTAAAAAGTCAAAAAATTATTCACCAAAAGATGGTGGCTTGTTTCCAAGATTTTAACCTTCATTGTCAACCATTCAAAAGTGGTCAAGTGAATTTCAAAGGAGCTGGGAGAGCATTGAAGACGACCCTCGCTCAGACTGCCCACTACTGCCACTAACTGCCTGCACCGCAAAAAACATTAAACAAGTGGAGAAACTTGTTCTTAAGGATAACCGAATAGAGATTAAAACGATAGCTGAGAACATTAACCTTTCCATTGGTACCTTACACACCATTCTTCATGACTGCCTTAATCTTTCAAAAGTCAGTGCAAGATGGGTGCCTCGAATGCTCGCAGTGCCTCAGAAACAAGTGCGAATCGAGTTTTTAAGGATGTTTTGTAGTAGTGTAGCGAAGACTCTTAAGAATTATTAATATAATTGTTACTATGATCCTGAAAGCAAACAGGAGTCCATGCAGTGGCACAAGAAGGGCACCGGCCCCTCGAAGAAGTTTAAGGTCACTCCGTCTGCAAATTAGGAGTGAGTGCATTTTTAAGAAGCACTGCCGAGTTTCCTCCCCAGAGACCTACTTTCAAAATTGAAGACAATAAACCATAAGGAAGTTGCAATTTATTCAAAAGTCCATGGCACCGAAAACCCCCCCAACCGAATATTTCAAATCTAAGAATCTCTCCGCATCATGTGCACAGTTAGCTCGGCCAGCTTAGTTACTAAGAATTATTTATGGTTAGGTACCAACTGAAATATTGATCCTGCACTCAACCGAATGCACTTTTTCCCGCCTTCAACAGCAACCCCTTGCATCCTTTTACTGTGCCTCTGTTGCTGACAGTCTCGTGCTGACGTGTCCCAGCTCTGTATTTAAATATTCGCTTCTCACATTCGATGTTAATGCAGTCGTTGCTTAAGAAAATGCAAATATGTAACACACAACAAAAACTCCTCAATGAATTCAGTATACATCCACTCAGAATGCGTTACCTTGTATGAGTTGTATCCTCTATACGAATGTCCTTTGTGCCTAACTCGTATGAAAATTGAATTTAAATGCTCCTTAGTTTAAAACACATAAATTCGAGTGTGTGTGCCAGTGTCAGACCCATCGTATCCCTGCTTATGGAGATGTTATAACAGGAATCATCCGTATTATTCAAAACCGTAACAGATGTTTCGAATTGACACGAGCGCACTGTGCAGGATATATGCTATTCAAAGTGAGTAGTAGTTGCCGACAAATAACACACTCGCATTGGATTGTTGATTCGCCATACAACTGTATACAAATGTGTTTGAGTGTGTGGCCCATAGCAATGGCTGTTCAATAATTTAGCAAACTGAAAGGAAAAGGTTTTGATCCTTTGCAGCGCATACAAATTAATTCGTCAACTCATTTCGCAGAGCCCTCATCGAGGAACTTCAATTATTGATTCTCGTTTCACAAAGGGATCCGATTACAATCCACATGCCATATATCCTTGGAGTTTGGTTGGCATCTCGATTTTTGACACGTGCAAACTTTCATCAACTCATGATGGGGCCACAAGTTTGAACACCTTTCTGAACTTTTGGAATTCCATCACAAGACTTTTGAATATATACTACATACAAACACACAGTGCTTGAGTACACAAAAAGGTCCTTCACACGAAGAGGAGGGGAGAAGAAATAATCTTCGACAGTAATAAATTTCAATTTGTATTCAGTCATCATTGAGTTTCAGTGCAATATTTCATAGCATCAAGGACCCATAAAAAAGACTAAATCATCATCAGCAATTTAATGATTATAATCGTTCTACCGGAGAGCGGTTTACCTGCTCGTATAGTGCATTTTCTCGTCACAAGTCACTGCCTGTTGGTCGCCTTTGTTGCTGTACCCAGATCTGCACAGGGAAGATGGTTGGTTATCCGTAAAAAGCCTGTTGGCACTTGGGAAAATCAGGGAATGGAAGAAAATGTGTGTTGAGATAAAATTGGAGCCGCCAAGTGGGAGAAGAAAGTGCGCTCACTTGAATTGTATTTCTTTGTGTAATGAGGTCGAGAAGGCGTCTTTAGATTAAGACGATCATGCTGACTTTTCAGTCGGTTAATGGTTATGCGTGCAGTCATGGCGAATAATTAAGTGATTTTAGGAGGCGGCGGTGGTAGTCAATTTTATGTTGGATTTTACTCGGTTTGAGAGATTAATTCAAAAGGAGTTGAAGTGGAGTTTACTTGCAAAGTCTTCGTTTACTGCTCAAGTGGGTTTCAAGGGTTTGTAGCAAGGAACTCTTTATACTGGGCATTCACCTAGCACTGACATCAATCCACATAAGTCCATCAGTCATCATCAAATGGGCAGGATACCTTCAGAGCCAGGAAAAGGGTGCGTGTTTTGATGATAAATGTGTTTATAGGAGACGCACGAGCAAAGGCTCTGCAGCGCTGAAGAAGGGAAAAGGAAAATTAGTATTAAGGGCTTAGTAACTCTTTTGTTGGACTTTTCAGCGAGGGGTCCTAGGTTGGATCTACAGAAAAACACAAACTACATCGGAAAGTTTTTACCACTACTTCACCCATCGTGGACCTCTAACAAACATCCAAAGGTATAAATATCGTGAAAAACCTTCTCAAAAAGCCGTTTGGACTCGGCATACAAATTGTAGATCTCTTCCATTCGTCCCTAAAATGAACAACTCTCACAAAACGAATGGTTGTGAAGCTTTGGGTCGCTTACGGAGCTGTTGCGTCAACTATCCTTTTTTTATTTGGAATTTCCTTGGTCTAGGAGATCAGAGATTCCCAATTGAAACAACAATATTTTTCTTAAGAAGGCCAAGCAACTGGCTATTGGCTTCAAGGCAAGATCATGACTCTTCGATATGACAGAAGACACATAGTCGAGTCACAAAAGCGCGGGGGGGGGAGGTGTATTTTTATATAAGCAGTTTCTGAAAGGACATCATGTACATAAATAAAATGAATAGTTCAAGAATGGATCAACAAGCCAACGGAGCCAATGAAGGAAAAGTTCCACCATCCAGTACAAAGAGGTTCATGTAACTATAAAAACAAAGCTGAAGGCCACCGTCGGAACTTTCCAAATGCGAATGTGTTGTTTTTGTAGAGCTCATGCATCATAGCGTCTGCCAGCTATAGGTGCCTCAACCACATGCTCAATTACCAATTGACTTATACCCTATTTACAACAAAAAGAATTCCTTTAAAGGTCTTTAAAAAATAATCGAGGCATTTTCCTCGTAACGTATGAAAGTCTTTCACAAAGGGATCCGATATTACAACAGCAGCCACTAGCAACGTAGAACAACGATCTTCAAGCATCTCCAGTGCTTATACGTTTAACGCTAGACAGAGTTCAGAGCTTCCTTGAATACAATTAAGTATGATGATGCATCTATGTCCAGGAATTTAACTTCTAACCTCTCGTTCTCGTAAGCTCTCGTAAAAGGAGACAAATAATCTACCCTACTGCTTAACACTTTGAAGTGATTTGAAGAATTGTTATACGGACATATTTATCACAGGCCTTAGGCGGGGGTAGACTGTTTGCGGTCATCTTCCACTCCTCCGAAGACAAACCGTCACCCAAAAATGCAATTGTATCAGTCACCTCTATCAACTATAAAACGGAGCCAGAAGATACCTTCGACTAATACGTACAGCCCTTAAATCTTCAGTGTAAGTTGATTACTCCCAGCACCCGCACCAGCTATCTTTCTTACAGATGGGACATCGAGCATTTAAGGCTTAAAATGAATATGAATCGTTTCAGGCGTTGGACTTGCAAGTACAATTAAAACAGTGCGTTTCGGCTCACCACTACAGGGCTTTTCATCGACAGCTATAGGACAAAGAACTTATCTTAAGGAAGGCCGATATTCTGCCCAAAAACGGAGCTGAGATCCCACTAAATTTAGAGGCCACCACAGGCCATTACTAGATTGTTATTAATAAGGCCTTCAATACGGTAGCCGCAAGTCGGTCGGATGACACAACGTTTCAAAGGGCTTCTGGCCGCCTTTAATTGAGAAATAAAAGTTCTAGAGAATTTGCAAAACTCAGCAGAGCAAAGTAAAAACTTTTGATAGGTATACTACAGTCGAACCTGTCTAAGTGGGACCTGGCTAAGTGGAATACCTCTACTAGTGGGCCTTATCCTCGTGCACCTTCATTTTTCTTTAAAACAACTCTATAAGTGAAACTTTTTCCACTTCTAAAAGTGAAACTTATATTTTATAAATCAACATCTGTAATTGGACCAGATTTACAAATTTATTTATTTTAACCTCTGTAAGTGAGACAGACTTGCAACAAAAATGTTAAATAAATTTGTTTTTTTTTAGCTGAATAGCTAAAATATCCATTACGTATTTCAATTTGTTTGAAGGCCTCCTTAAGTGAAACAAATATTTGCTCTACCTAGATAATTGAGAAACTGGGTAACTGGAATACCTCTATAAGTGAGACTGAAATAAATGGCCCATTGGATTCCAATTAACCAGGTTCGACTGTATCTACTTCTGAGGCAGCACGCTAAGGGATTAGGTTCACCGAAAACGAATACATGCATGTGCTGTGACATCGCCCACGTACTCTGTAGGTGTCAGGCAGTTGCTCGGAGTAAAAGGAAATTCGTTCTTTTTACAATTTGGAAGAGGTTTGTCTTAAGGTTCTCTAGCAACGTCTAAGAAAATTGGCCCTCTACAACCAAACCTACCCTAGCCACTGAAACTGAGTCACTGTCCTAAAAATACCACAATACCTTCTTTTACTCACACAAGCAGAAAAAACACCAAAAGTGAGAAGGAGCCTCCAGACACTATTGAACGTAGCCAAGTCTGTCGGTCCCAAAGTCCTCTTCACATTTACCCATCGCCATTGACTTGTTGTTACCCATTACGGTTGGCTCCAACATCCGCCAGTAAGTGGTTTAATCTATCCCAAGTTACTTACACCACTTAAGCGAATCCTATTTATTTTAATTGAAAAATAATGTCGCACCCCGATTATCCTACTTAGAAAACCCACTCAAAAACTCAAAAACCCTCGCTAAACTTCTGTCAAACAATTTATCCTAAAATCACAATTTTCCACTCTCCCCCATGAATAACTTACGTCCCTCATTAGGAGCCAAATAAATTATTCAGCCAACGAGTGTCATTAAATCTCACCCCACATACACCTACAACTACATTCGAAAATGCACTTTGAATTGAAAAATAATTTTGACAAGCAAAAACTCTTTTTCTACTTACAGAAATGAAAAGTTCTACACATGCTGCGATGAACCATATTTAGATATAACATTTAATATAACAATGAGACGTAAGACATTATTTTACACTGTCAACTTAATTATTCCCTGTATGGGAATTAGTTTTTTAACAATTTTAGTTTTTTACCTACCATCGGATAGTGGAGAGAAGGTGAGTTCCATTTGAATGCAAAATTTATTATCCTTTCGAGGGAGGTATCTACTTTTAAATTTATACGACTGCCATTTGTGTGCTTTAGTTAATGGATATCCTGTTTCCAACTCGCAGTGTATAATTTTTCAATTAAAATTCTAATTTTTCAATCCTTCCACCCAACCAAGAACGATGAATTTTTAATCAAAAAAAAACAGAAAATATTTTCAGCATTTTCAAATCGATTTCCAGTGCAATATAACATGTCGCACGCTTTGAGGCGTCATAACGTGCATAAAATGCGATGCTTTGCGTTTCTAATTACCATGCGCTGTCGCTGGCAGGCAAAATGTCATCATCATCACCATGTTAACTTTACAGAATGTGTGTATC
Source organism: Cheilosia pagana (assembly GCA_936431705.1). Classification (NCBI taxonomy): domain Eukaryota; kingdom Metazoa; phylum Arthropoda; class Insecta; order Diptera; family Syrphidae; genus Cheilosia; species Cheilosia pagana. The sequence goes on along the minus strand of OW386168.1, from coordinate 57,689,005 downwards.
TCCGAGTAATGCTCGATGCAATTACAAAAAAAATCGGTATCCTTAGTAGCTGCAGGAAAATCATCATCATCATCATGTTACTGTATGGTGGTACTATATCACTACACTTTGCCATATGTGTGTACTTGAAAAATCTCATCAATGCGTAGAGGTTTTGCAAAAAATAAAAACGATACATGCAGAAGCAGATACACAAGGGCAGCGAAAGAGGAGTCCCCTTATGGGAAAAAAAATATAATTTACTCGCTAGCTGGCTGGGGGCGATACGGTGGTCTTCTTATCTCAACCCAACTTCCTATGACTTTGCGCATCAAAAATCGATTAAATATTTCATTCACACCGCCGCCGCAGCAGCGCAGAGTTGAGAGGCTGAATGGGGTAATATAACTGAATCTATCCGGCATCCATATGTGGTATGGAATTTATGGGTTTTGTAACGAGCACGGATTCGGATGGAAGATTGAGATTTCGTGTAAACGTTCGGGGAGAACAACTTCCATTAATGGACCACCCAAGGGGTGCGAATTTATATAGATGTTAAACGAACGGATTGATGAGTTCATTGAATTCGGTGGGGTATATTTTAAAATTCAATTTTGCAAGTCCCAGAGGCGGGCTTCAGTGAACTAGGACTAAACGCTGCTTACCTTTTGCGCTTCCCAATCGCGGAGAGTCTCTATAGGGACACTGAAGCTTTTCATCCACATCAGTGATCTGACATCCGCCATGGCTTAGTCTTGGAAACAGAAACTCGGTCGGAGTAGATTATCAAAATAATTGGGGATAGAAATAAAATAAGTTCTGTTGAGAAGTTTGTCGAGTGTTCATTTGATGTGTTTTGTTTTTGAGGGACGAAAAATTTCTAACAAAAATGTCGTCAGCCTGGGAGTCTTTCTTACAAATTCCTCCTGGAAAGCCATATCGGATCGGAGCGATAAACACTATCCCAACAATTATTGAATGTGAATCCAACAGAGAGGTTGAAGAACCGAAAGCATATTTCTGTACCTATATAAAGTCACTTGCGTATTTTTCCATTTTTTTAAGCGGCAAACTCTGTACAGTTTCTTAATGGGGAAGGACTTATTTTTTGGGAGGAATGCTTTAAGCGCAAGACTGCTTCTTCATTGTCAGTATTAGTTTATAAATTTAGTGATGATATCTTCTTTTATATCACAGGATCAATATCTATCAAAGATAGTTTCTTTCAAAGGGGCCAAGTCGCCAAGTGTCCGATTCTTCTATCTGCTGCTGTTCTCACTCAGCGGAATAAAATGAGACTCCCTCGAGTTAATAGTTTCGAACACACTTCTTCAGGAATAGTTCTTTGCCCGACCTGGACCTCTCTCTATACCATACTATCCTGTAAATATATCTTAACAGTAGTTGAATAATGTCTAAGACTCTAAGCTACGTCTAAAACTACGTGGCCCCACGACGGCCGGCGTGGTTCCTTAGCGGCCCAACGACAGCGTGGTTCCTAGAATGGGGAGGGATACTGCTAAATACAAGCCGATCTGCCAGAGCAAAGCCACTTTTCCAAGCGGGAACCTTATCTGGTACAAGCCGAAGAAAACCACCGAACTTCACATTTCCCTTTGCTTCAGCTAAAAGACTATAACAATAATAGATGACAGCGTCACCTATATGCGGCCGATTAATTTGGCAGTCGGACTTGTTAGTGACGAAAGGATTGACAAATAAATTTGGATAGAAAGACTCCACACTCAAGTTCCAAGTACAAGTAGATACCCTCCCTTCTTTACATAACCTCCTATTTCCCATCCAACTCCAGCGCGCCTTGATCAACTTTTAATTGTTTTCCTCCCTCGCATCGTCATCTTCGAAAAAAAGTTTCTCACCTCAACATTTCATTCTTCTCTCCTCTTTTTTTCAGGTATCATTAAGCATATCTATTCTACTCTCGCTGACTGTGTTCTTCTTGCTATTGGCGGAAATTATACCCCCAACATCATTAGTTGTTCCGTTATTAGGAAAATTCGTACTATTTACAATGATTCTCGATACATTCAGGTAAGTGAAGCTTCTATTGATGTAAACAAAATAAAAAATAAAATCCACCAGACTACGTCCCCGTAGACCCATCCTAGAGATGCTACTTGGCAATTCACAGTTATGGGCCATTAAAGACGCTGTGCCAAAAACCACCACAGGAGTGGAATTTGAAAGTTCATTGAATATATTTTCGTGGTACATTTTCCAAAAGCAGAAAGGTATTTCGCCCCCTCTCCGAAAGGTGATCTGAGCAAATAATTTGTATCTTCCGGTGAAAGGAGGATATTTTTATTTTCTATATTTTTTTTTTGGTGCTGTTTCCCTCTTGCAGGATTTAAATGGAGTTTTATGTTTAACGTTTAAATATTAATGTCCCGTAGGGCTGTTTGTTGTCTGGCAACGGGTTGCATTTGACGGTATGGTCTTTCGGACTTTATAGATATTTTATTGGGTTTCTTTTTCAGTTACTTTTCTTGTTTGTGTGCCGTTGGTTATGGTAAAAGTTGGTGGTCAGATTATTATGCGGAAGTCTTGTAGGGACGCTCGTCGTAATTTGCTAGACGAATGCTGAATTCTTAATTAGCCTCGGTGTGGGTTGTGTTTCTTGGGTGTATTTTAACCTTTTTCTCAATTGGGTTAGTACGGTGAGGGTGAGGGCGGGAGTATTATGAGAGAATGGCTATGTAAACAATGAAAAGTTGACCGGAAATAATAATGTCGGTGAAAACTAGGTATTTATGGCGAATAAGGGTTAGTGAGTAAGTTAGGAAGTTTGTCTTAGTTTCAGGTTTATTTTTTGGTTCCGTACCCACCTCCGGTCTTTGGTAATGTATGTCAGACTAAGTTTTAGACTGGGTAAAACTGTTGCAGTTGGAAAATGACTGATTCAATGTTCATGCACTGTCTTCAAACTGTCATGTCATTGAATATTGCGAATATTCACTCTGCCTTCGTGACAGTAAGTAGGAGGCAGATTGTCATTCCCTGCGACGAAATGGACCTTTCTTCTAAGCGTTTGTTGCGATTCCGTAGAATTTCAAAGAGTTATTCACTTCACCGTTGGCAGTATTCCTAATACTCCTTTTCCTGTTATTGTTGGCAGGTTTATGGGAATGTTACCTTTGGTAGCTCGGCATCATCCTTTACAAGGAAAGCGAAACTGGCCTAGCATTTGGTGAAAAAGTGTTGCAACCTTACTAAGAAATCCGTCATGAAAACACTTACACGTCCACTTAGCAATGGGGAAGAAAACCTGTGATGTGCTTTTTGTCTAGGGCTGAGGTTTATTTTGTCGGATCGCCAATGTTCTTCCTAAAGAAACACGAACTTCTTAGGTTTAGAGGAGTTTCCTTTGTTACAGTTTTGTCTTATGTTTACTTTACAATAATTCAAATAGTTTACAAATATTGTTTTCTACAATTTATATAATCTACGGTTTAAAGGGTAGCGGCTCGGTCCTCGGTTGCGTCTCTGGGTGAGAGTCTGCGGGTTCGTCTTGCGACAGTGCCGGCGGTCTTTGGGTCCGTCCCGGCAGTCCTCAAGTCTTCCTTACGGCGGACTTAGCAATTTGCAAGTTACCCGTAGGCCTACTAGCACCAAAAGTTTCAAGCGGTCGGATAACTGCCTGAGGATAGAACTCAGTGGTTCACAAGATTGGTACTGGTCAACTGTGATATTTTCTCGATTTGTTTGCGATCTCACTGGTGGTATCATAGAATCCCAGACACCAAGCGGGTGGGAATTTTATCACCAATAAAAATAAATATGGCTGGACGACGGAAATGATACGGGAAAAGTGCACATAGACGAACAACAAATAAAGGGAAAGTATTGTTGTAACGAATGCTTCGTTACAAATCCACCGGAAGGATATTTTGTAATCACTTCATAGCCAAAAAAAACCGAAGGTTAACTTGAAAAGCCATTTGGCGAAAACTCACCATCGATTATGCACACTTATTCTCAATGGCAACACTCAACCAGATCAGTCGCCTCGCCATCCATACAAGTGACTGATTATGTTAACAACTTCATCTGCCAGCACCAACACTGTTTAATGCACATTAAATGTGCCTCCACCTACATGCACAATACACAAATGTCTTTTTGTTCTGCAAGTAGGTCCTTGTTGTTGTCCTTGCAACTTTATTCACAAAACCCCAAACACAGAATAGAATGTGAATTGCCGTCCTAATTACGTATGTAACCCCTAAAGGGTAACATTTCCATGGTCTCATTCCAACAGATCCTTGTGGCAGTGCCGCCGACGGGCATATAACGCCTCCGAATTTTGTCATTAAATATTTTCATTAAAATGTGCTTACGTGTCATAACTGTGTGTATGAAGTGTAGCCAACTTATCCTCGTAACCTTTCTACATCCTGTGCCTATTGCTGAGACGGAAGTAATTTTGTATGATATGTGCCAGAAATGGTGTCGTGCGGTTGGTATCATTACCAGATGAGCGACAGAGAGAGTGAGAGGCGAGAGTTACCTCAACTATGCGAGTTGGGGTTTTTGTGACTTTGAAAAGTTGGATAGCGGTTGGAATTCCATTCGTTACTTTTGGCCCTTTGTGTCAGGATTGTCAGGATTGTCAAATGATGTAATTAAGCAACTTTTATGAGGTTTTTCTCCATGGTTTGGTGGAACATTTTATTTATTTTATCTACAACTATATTTGTGGGCCCGTAGAGTTTGTCCTACTCACTCGCGTGGTACTCTCAGTCAATTATCTCAACAAGTGCTAAGTCGCCTCCCAAGCAATCGGCAATAAATTACAGACAAGCCCAAGGAAGGTCTCAACGCAATACCAACAAGTAAAGGCCTCTAAGTCGGCCATCTGTCATATGCAGCATCCAGCCCCGGTTGGCTGTCTCCGAATAGCATTGAGATCGCAACTTGTCCTCACGAGTCAGCACACATTGTCTGACCCACTTTATAACCCAACCGTAATTCATTTACAAAGCCTTCGGATGGGGGTAATAGATGGGTTTGTGTTTGTCACGCTTACTGGTGGGCCATCGAGAGTAAATAACTGCAACTTATGGTTCCCATTTTTATTCGATTTTCTCATTTTAATTTCATGCTTCGTCCTTGCATCCGTGAATGGCCGCCGCAACCTCAACAACAGTATATGCGTTACAGTAGTCGTACTGAATGTGCACTTTCGTTCGCCGCAAACTCATACAATGGCCCCATGGGTGCGTACTGTGTTCATAAATCAATTGCCACGAATACTGGTGATGCGGCGACCACTCTATCCAATCAGTGAGATGATGTAAGTGTATTGACACCAGCGTGTCCTGCTGGTGGAGGTCTAATTTTGTTTTTCCTTTGCCAACCCGCAGCCAATCATCACGACGTCTAATGGTCCGGACATGCAATGGACTGGAATTGAGGGATCAAATACCACCGCTGCCGCCACCAGTTGCCTTGTCAAAGTAAGTAGTTCTCATGTATGGTAAGCCAAACTGTTGATGGGTCTTATGAATCATAGTCTCTTCGACAGACTCCATCATAGTCCGAAGAAAACGTCGCGAAGTACATCGCCCCATCTGCAGCACAGAGTACAAAGTTTCAATCTGATGGACGAGATGACAGCGCTGCCATATCCATCGACAATATCGACTGTCAATCAGCAGACGTCGACAACATCGTCACTGATCGACGGCCACCATCACAGTCAGTACCAGCAGACGGGTGGCAGTTTGCTTGATCATCCACTGACGCCGTCACGTTTTCGTCAAATGACATCGACCTCATGTCAAACAAATGGCATGGGCAGCTATAATCCACATCAATCAGCATCCACATCGACACTGCATCATCATCATGAACAGCAGCGGCAACAGCAACATCATCATTTGTATCGTCAGCAGTCGACGTCGTCGGCGACATTCTCACCGGCGCCATTGCATTCGCATCAGCAGCACCAGTCAACGACAACGTGCGATCTGTTAGGTAACTCAAATGTGATAAAATCCACAACGACGGTGAATTCGGTGGCGACTGCGTCGACACTGGCCGAATCGTGCTGTAGCATTCAGGCGCAATATCAGGCAACACATCATTCGTCGGCAGCAGCGGGGACAGCGGGCGCCAGCAGTAGTAGTCATCATCAGCAGCAGCAGCAACAGAATCAGGCGCCGTGCTGTTCCTCGGGGAGATCGTGTACCACGGTGCGACATCGATGGCATACATGTCCTGAATTGCACAAGGCGATGGACGGTGTGACGTACATTGCGGATCAGACGCGAAAGGAGGAGGAGAGCACCAGGGTGAGTTGGAATTTCCTTGAAAAATATTATAATGTGTGTCTTTCCTTTGTGGGTGTGCCGAATTGCTGTTTCATAACATGATGCGCATGCTGGGATTGCCACTACTGTAAAATGAATGAAGAGCATCAATCTTCTCGAACTTGTGTCGCTTTTTCGTCTGCCTTAAGTTAGATAGGAAAAACGGCTGGCAATGCAAAAGATTTTCGCACTCGTCAAATCTAGATCCCTAAATGTTGTGACTCATATACAGTAGAGCCCTTCAAAATGAACAAGCCACCTAGTTGATCCTTAAATCAAATATTGTCGGAACGATAATCTTTCATATCTATTTCTGTACATATAATAAAAAAAACTAGCTAAACCATGCTCGCCTTGCTTCACCGCCTGCAATGTAAAGCAAAAACAAAGACAATAAAAACATAATTTTAATTCCTACGAAAAGACTACATAAAAAAGATATCCGCAGAGTTCTGTTATTTCCCTCTTACTCTCCTCAAATGTCTACGAAAAAGAAGCGACTTGTATGAAACAACTTGACACACGAATGCCACCAGCCCATTTCCAAACTCTTCCCAATGAACAACTGAACCTGAAAATGTGTTCAACATGAACGCGTGCGCTGAAAAGAGACGACTGCCCATTGAAGTGCAAAACATATATGATCATTTAAATCGCGCACATGATAATAATGGCAGTGGTATCCACTGAAGGAAAATTTTGGGCGATGTTTTGAAAAATTGTTTTAGACATTGCTCAGCTTCAGGACAACGCAGGAGGATGTTTTATACCTTAAATGAATCAGAGGAAAATTTACTAAATTCACTTATTTTTTTTATTTTTTAATCCGATAATCCATTACTGAGCTAGGTCTGTATAAACAAAATTTTCCTTACATATATCCGGTTTTTTGTATATTTTGGAAGAACCATGTTTTAGTTCGGGATAAAAAGTGTCCTAAGTCCCGACCCAGAATATAAGCAATCACTATGCCAAGTTTAATCAAAATCTGTCCAGTTGTTTATGCGTGATGCGCGGTCAGGCAATTTTTATTCTACAGTTTTATTATACGTAGAGATTGTATGTGGATTTGAACCAGCATCACGTTCAAATTACTCAACTTGCACATGTTTCGCAGAAAAACAAAGAGCTTAACATGGAGCAGCACTTCAAATATATTTGATATATAAAAATTTGCGTTTCTTCGGAGGTTGAACTTGAAACCACTTGCTCCGACAGCATTTCCCTCATTCTTCTCGATATAAGGAAACTCAAAAAATGGTGTCAAATTTACCCTCCAAAAAGAGCATACACGCTCGCAGCTATCTCCAAATAATAAATTACAACAACCCACCTCTTGGTGACACTCTTAAAAAATCCTTTAGGAACATAAAATACTCCCTCCCACGTAGTGCTGCGTCGCCCACGCGCAAAAGTTATTCAAAACCCGATTTGTTCATTCCGTCTGCACCTCCAGTCACATGTGACTACGCCACTTGAAATGTCTTCACTTCACAATAATTACTGACAACAATTTGCTGACGCATGCCTCTCCAATTCAATTGGTTTCAAATTGCCATTAGTCAAGGAAAAATAAAAATGTTACGTATACGCCATGGTTAACCCAACATTAGCTCATTACTCATTATTTTGAAAGATATCTGTCTTGAGTGCTGGGACATCCTTTTCAGACTCAAGTCTATTTTATTCAAGGAAAATCCTCACGATTTCGCTGTATCTCACGAACAACAGAACCGCGCCCCATCAATTTGCGGTTACACATCCAAACACCGCAGCTGTAGCAATACATTATCCTTAACCCCATTTGCGAGCATACACAACACACAACATGTAGGCAAGACGAATGCCTTCATGTCGAAGAGAAAACGCCTAATAACCCACCATTCAATGCCAAATCTCCTAATATCCTGCCAATTTTTCTTTATGTCGGCATAACTGGCGGATGCGAATACACATGTCAGCGCGATGATGATGGCAAAGCAAAATAAAAAAGCATTTTGTATATAGCAAATCATAAAAATGTCAGCAGATGTTTCCGATTCGTACAAATCTCACATGATGTGTTTGTTGTATAGCCAGAGATGATTTATCCTTTCTTCCTTTGCATCCAACGTCAATGGTGTCTCCGTTTCCAATATCCTTATATGGAGACACAATCACAACAAACCGTTGTCCCTCGCAGTAGCAGCGGCAGGAGGATACCTTCCCAGGATCATATGATAATAACAACACTGTATAGTGTCCTTTTTGTCGCTTCAATCAAATATATTGTTTGTAGACTCGCCATACTCCCACTGATGGATCTGTGTGCCCTTTTCATTTTACTTTGTTTTTCTATTGCCCTTCTAGGTGAAAGAAGATTGGAAGTACGTTGCGATGGTATTGGATCGCTTATTCTTGTGGATATTCACCATAGCTGTAGTTGTTGGAACAGCTGGGATTATATTGCAAGCGCCAACCTTGTACGACACTCGGGTACCAATCGATATTAAATTATCCGAAATTGCATCGACAACAGCTAAACCGAACATTGCCAAACCTGTGTTATAAATTTATTTAACGACGAACAAATGAATTCAACAATATTCAATAACAAAAACAAAAAGGTAAATAGTTAATACGAAAACAAAATATATATATATATAATATTTTTAGTGTATGTATGATAATTTAAATGCAAGCAACACGAACATGGGAATAAGAAAATTTACTATACAATTTATATTTATATACTTAAAGCAAAAAAAAACACACACAAACAATTATTCTTAAAAGTGAGTTTTGCTATAGTGATGGCAAACAACACGGGAACCGAAATAGATAAATGAAAAAATTGATTTTCTTGATTTTTCCCCCAGGAGGGACTGTAAATTGTTGATGTTTATTTTCGTTTGACGAAGGAGACTCTTTCTTATTAATGTTTATTCTTATTTTTTCTGTCAAAGTGACTATTGGTTTACCGCGTCAGGTTGTTTCAAGTGTATACCAAAAGAGGGTTACTTCAAAAGCTATTTGAATTTTTATTGGTTTGTATACCTGCTTAAAAAAAAGTGGTTCTGATTGTGACAATGAGCATGAGCAGAAGAACAAATATTATTATTGAAGCCTTTTCGAAATACTCTACCAATTCATCCCCATGCAGTCTTGAATAGATATTTTTTCGGTACGTCGGGAAGTGCACTCAGGCGATGAGCATTTTAGTGCCAGTGGTCCCTAAAATTCCCTGCTCGGAAAACGGAAATCGAACAGTTGAATTTAACATATATTTATGACTAGTACCGCCCGTGGTCGAAATTCGACCAATTTTGTCTGTAGATAAAGTAACGAAAGCCAACTTGTTTTTTACATAATTTATTTATTATTAATTTTAATTTATTTGTATGCTTAATCTTAATTCATTTACCTTTCCGCTATGAAAAAAGAATGGAAAAGGGCAAAACATGAATGTTCGTTTCCATAGTAACACCTCGCAGATAACTCTGAAATTCCCCTGAAATAAGATTTTATGATTGCTTACTTTTAGGGGTAATTAAATTGCATACCTTTAAGGGTTAATGAGGCTCTCCAACAGGTTCTAATCTAAGATGATTAAATTCGTTACTATGGAAACATGACGGCGACAAATTGAATGGAAACGAAATGCTTTCGATTAACTGCCAAGCATTTTTTATGGGAAATTCTTAACTTCATTTTACCAGTCTTATTAGGGACATATACCTACGATTTTTTGTTTCTGCACATCTATGGCACAGTACCTTTCGAATGATATAAGCTTCATTCTCCTCATTTCATGATAAATACTTAAAAAGTGTACGGAAACTTTTGATATTTACTTATTAATATAATGATATGGTGGAAATGCTTCTTAGAAACAGCACTGCTTCTTACACCTTGGTGGCTTCCTTTTTTTCCTCTATCGAAAAGTCTTCATTTCTGTCTGAAAGCTTGAAGCTAGTTGTTTAGCACTTTATTAAAATTTAAGATGCTTAAGACTGCTCAGGGCCTCTTCCTTCTACGCAGGTCTTTGTTTAACTCGCCAATATCGCACTGCCTTTATTTTTCTCTAAGCCTTCTGCTACATTATTTTTAAAGACACTCCCATCTTCATAAAAAAAGGCGGTTTTCCATGGATTGATTTGGCCGACCTTTAATGATTATTTGCGCTATTTCATTAACTACTTCAAGATACAGCATCCACTGGTTGTTGTTATGTATGGTAGGTGAACGCTAAGGTGAAGGCACTCTCCGTAGTCTCTGACAACTTTAAGTGTATCGAGACTGTTACAAGGCCCCACGTTGGGCGCCATTGTTTCGAGCCAGGGACGAGCCACACAGGCAGCTTCGATATGTGGTAAGGGGGCAAGAACACCCCGTCGGACGAGCTGGACCGAGAAACCACAATCATTCTACGCTCTCCTCAACGATACCTAAACTGACCCTGGCTCACAACAAGAACCAAGACGCCGAACGTGAAAAATATTCTCCAAGGGTGTTCGCAGCTTCTTCTTATTACCCAGTCGAGTTCTAAATTCAAATGCAACAATACAATGGTTCCTTACGAAGTATGTGTTTGTTAAGGATGCTTGCGGTCAAAACGACGGACACCTTTACCCTTCAAATTTAATGCATATCTAACTTAAACTATGTCTTTTCCATGTCTTGAGATTTTTCGTACAAAAGTTATTGGCAACTATGCTAAACCATATAAGTCAGCACAAAAATCTCAACGGGTTGCTAAGGTACCACCAACTAAAGTACCGCCAATAGCTTTCAATGACAACCGACTCAAAATACAAACGTTTTCCTTGCACCAATCATCCCCCCCCTTTATACCCACACCAAAACCAAATATCTGCCACCCTCTCGCAAAGTCACATCACCCATGTACACAAACGCATATTGCAACCTCATTTCAATGCCAACACAAATCTGTCTTCTTACAACGGAAATCACTTTGCCAACGAAATTTTGACTGTCACTTTGACATTATGCTGAAATTATGCCAAAGGCGGATCAATTTAAATTTGCTCCGAAATGCAATTATGCCCTGTCACAATATAATATCAAAAGTTTCTCCCCTGTGGGTTGTTGTTGCTTCAATGAGCTGTCAACGTCATTCCATCATTTCGGGGTGTATATATTTGTCAATACGTCAAGCTTAAAGATGAAAATCAATAATTTAATGAGTCCCGCCTGCGAGAAAATGTCCTCAACTTCTAAGGATAAACCAATTAGCTATTGAGAAAAAAAATGTGAAACACAGAAATCCCACACATTTGTAAAACGAATAGGAAAACAATGTAATTATAGATTTTTGTTACGAAAAATAGATGAAGAAAATTACATTTAAGACAAAATAAATATAGAAAATTGAATTTATTGTAAAATTTACAACTAACTACGTTTTAGGTATTTGAAAACAAATTTAAACTTTAAATATAAATTGTACCTAACACGAATTTCGCAAATGAAAAAAGAAAATAATTAAGTGTAAATGGTAAATTGTTTATCATGTATGTAGGTGTATTTGCAAATTGTATAAAATCTATTCCACAACATTATGTACGACAGTGGGAGGTGTGATTAGAACGAATTGGTGGTGTGTTTGCAAGGTTTTTAGATTTTTTTAATGGATTGACAGAGCAACTGCAATATGTCCTCATTTTTATGACTTTGTTTCGGTGCATACTTAGTTAAAACTTTTGAAATAGTTCTCTCCGGAGAGGCGGACATTCAACGTTTCAACAGCGCCTCAAGATGTGGACACTAAGACCAAAATTGTGAAAAAGTCAGCGCAGTGAACAGCAACAGAAGTCGATTTAAGCCATTTAATAAATATTTTAAACTCTCCTGGTGCAAATAAATATTTTAAACACTCGTGGTGTCGAAAAAAAACAAAGCTTTTCGAACTCGAAAATGATCCTAGAGCAATACAATTGAAATTGCTTCAAAATGTTGGCATGGAGGAAAACAAAAACGAAAGGATTTACCATTTTCGTATTCGCATAATTAACTTGGCTTTTTTAAATGCAAAATGTTATGTTTCATTTCTAACACGCCTGATGGCATAAATTAAAAAGAAAATAACCTGAAGGTAATTACAAACCACCAGCGCCACTAAATTTCATCGAGTAGAAAAACATTGAGTGAAACTAAAAGTCCAGACATACGCGAAAATAACCAGTTAATAGCACCGTACCACATTAAATCACGCTGAGTTCCTTTATTGCACATTTTCAAATAAAAAAACAGAGGCCTTCAGAAATATAAGTGACCACCTAAGGGTATGCAATATAAATTACTGACTAACAAAACGAGCTTCCCAACTAAAAAGACCCATTCATTGGTCTTAGAAATGGAATTTTGGGCTTGCTTACCATGCCGAGCCGGGGCACTAAGAACCGGAGGTCCTCTTAGCTGGAGTATTCTTGTCAATTAGCAGCTAGCTTGATATAGCAGAGTTTGATCGAAAGATCTACATTTCAAGTCGGGATCTAAATAATGTAGCTCTATCTCTACTTTTGAAAGAGACTTGCTCAAAGTTGCGAGCTACACAGGGCCAAATAACCTTGATAAGCTTACTCATTTTACAATTAAAATAATAAACACAGAAAAGTCAGTAGAGAGCGATATGCTAAACGATGTTTTTCGATTTGTTTTACGGGGCAAAAACAAACAACGAAGACGGTTTGCCAACACGCGAACAACCCAAAAAATTCCACTGTAAATTTTACAACATGTGGCAGTCAAATTTACAACAAGTTGTATATTTGTGTATTTAAAAGCAAATGCGTCAATATTCACAATTAATTGTAACTTTGACAGCGTTTGATTTTGTTAAATTGATCGCAGTTTCTTGTTGTAAAATTGACAGCGCGTTGTGAATTTTTTGTTGTTAAATGTACATGTATGAATTGGTGACATATGCATTCAAATCTACATCTTGATACTAAATTCAGTTGTGTATATTGACAGCTGCATTTAACGTAATCCACTCGCCCAGCCGCAGTTGTCTCGAGAATTCACGAGCCGATTGGTCGTTCTGCAATGCGACTCTCATGTTCGTTGTCAATTTCAACTTCTTCATATGTCTCAAAAGGAAAAAAACGATTTCAGGCATGCAGCAGTAGATATCGGGATGACGGGAAGCAGTTGACGAAAATCTCCGGAGAGCAATATCGTCTCGAATCACCTCGTAAATCCCTCATTGTTCAGTCAACTACCTCTAAAGCTCGCGTCATGGTGCATTTATCCCAAATGATAATTTTGCATTTTCTCATCAATTTCGCTGTCGCTGTCGGTTTCGAGAGATGAAATATCGCTATGATGATGGCAAACAAACAATGTACAAATTTGAGTCACTGGAGTAGAAAAAGTTGCATTGGCGAGCGTTGAGTTCCAATGTGTATCGCTTTCGAGCAAATCTAAACGTTGCTCAACCTCCCGAAAAGTGGCGCCCAGTACACCATCTACAGTACGCAGGGAATCGAAGCTATAAATCATCAAATCATGCGATAAAATGTAAAAATTTATCGAAAAAAATCCAACTTTTTCGTATTTTTCCGGAATTTTCCAAAATTTCCACTGAGAATTTTCTATTTTTCCATTCGAAAAGCCATTTCGGAACAATTGCACACAAAATTCCATACAAAAAATCAAATTGATTTTTAAAATTTCCCGACTTTTCCGGAGGGTTTTCCCAATATTCTCCTGGCAATTACGAACCAGAAAAAAAAATTTGAGTCAAATCGGCCCAGAACTTCCGAAATGCTATACATTTTTCACACCATTTTAATATTTTTGTCTATTCTTGCCAAAAGCGTACAAATTTTCAAAATCTCGCTTCGCTCCTGATGAGTCCTCGTTTTCAAGAACAAAGCACGAAACACATTTACGTGGGTCAAATTTCACTACCCCAATCAGACCCATCTTGTAAATGACCTAGGTAAATCGAATAATTGACAAAACTAAATAATTTAAAAATAAAAAGGGAACACAAAAAATTCTATGTCCATCCTCACTCGAGCGTCTATTTTCCCGGAAAGGATGAGCAGTATTTCAATTTCCAATTGACTTTATTCGCATTTTCCGTTTTTTTTTCCACCTCTCGCATCACTCCTTCGATTAATTTTAAGTTAACTTCAGCTCCCAGCCCCCCAGTGGGGCAAGCGAAAAACGGACATAATGCATATTGCTTACCCGGAGTTTGCAGCTCGGACATGGAATACGAAAGACAATATACCTCACCGACCACACTCGGTCCTATGGCAATGCGAGTATCTTTTTAGGTTTTGCTCCCGTATATATAAAGCATATATCCCAGAATAAACCGAACGACGTGTCCTGCGATGTATGATGAAGAAAAATCATCATCGTCTTCGTTGGCTTTGAAAAGCCATCCAGCAGATCCAAAAAGAGAAAAACCCCGTATATGGATGCGAACAAGCTCATTTTTTATTTGCCTTCTACTATCTCGCTTCTGCTGGTTCATTTTTCTCTATCTATTTCTTTGATTAATGATGCTTGTTGTTTTGATTGCGACTGTCTGTTTGTGCGTGTGTTGTGATTTTTTTAGGAAGAAGAAAACTTTTAAATTTATTCTTTTTGGCTTTTATTCATTTGGCTCCCCCCCATTCTGTTACTTTGGTCAAAGGGACCTTCGAAATGGTTCACCAGTTGAAATGTGGATAATGGTATGTCTTTGGAAGAAACGGATACATCAATTCCCTCCGAAGAAGTTTATTGGAATTGTATCGACGTGACAGTCCATTAAACAAAGAGAGATTTCGGGATTTATGTATTGTAGTTATTTTCGTTGTTATAGAATGTTTTGGGGAGGTTATATTCGTTCATTGATTTGGTTGAAGATTTTATGGCGTGTCCTCCATATTCTCAGCAAGAGAAGTTTTTAAATGTTTTTATGTGTATTGAATATGACCTACCGCATTGGGACCCGTATTATCTTACGAAGGTGAGCTCCGAGTCAACATTTTAAGCGAGTTTTGGGTTTCAAAAAAGGCGGTCTTAAATACAAAAAAAAATATATCAGCCTATCCCTTGTCTGATAGGTACATAATCTTGATTGTCGACTGAAGTATTTCGTCTGGTGCGTGAGACCAATGCCCCTGAAATAAGATTTCATGATTGCTTACTTTTAGTTGTAATTAAATTGCATACCTTTATGGGTTAATGAGACTCTCCAACAGGTTCTAATCTAAGATGATTAAATTCGTTACTATGGAAACATGACGGCGACAAATTGAATGGCAATAAAATGCTTTCGATTAATTGCTAAGCATCTTTTTATGGGAAATTCTTCACTTTATTTTACCAGTCTTAATGGCGACATATACCTACGATTTTTTGTTTGTGCACAACTATGGCACAGTACCTTTCGAATGATATAAGTTTCATTCTCCTCATTTCATGATAAATACTTAAAAAGTGCACGGAAACTTTTGATGTTTACGTATTAATATAATGATATGACGTTTAATACTAAAAGCAGCTGAATGGAGTTGCAATAGGAACATTTTTTTATAGAATACTTGGTTAGGAGCCAATTTTACCGAATGAGAGTGTCGGCAAAGCCATAAATCTCAGCAGAAAAAGCTGTCGTCTAAAGTAACTTGATAAACTGATACACACCCACACATATTTAATGAAATTTTTGAGGCTCATCATCATGAATGCAAGTTTTCCAACAGAGTTCAAGGTTTCGATTAGCTCCTGCATTGAGATCTGACATCACACAAGACACAACCGCTGACAACTGTCATACCAATAGATCAAACAAACAAAGGGCACATTCCAAAACTTAGTTAACTTAAGTGGACTAGATTGGTGTGGACCAAATGTAACCTGAACGCAAAAACTAGACTGATCGGGAACGTCACTTTTTAAACGTCAGCCACATTTGCGAACTGTCAGCTTAGTACTTAGTCACGAATTTTTTTACTAAATTCGTCGGCTACAACTCCATAAACGTCATCTGAAACAGTTGCCTTGTGACCGACCTAGGCCAATCAAAACTGAGACACATCAAGTCAGTCAGCTGTCAGACTTACTACACTAGATACTTGAACGTACCCAAAGTATTTGCCATCGTTGTTCGTTTATACATCACGGTCAATGATTTCTTCTAAAACTTAAGTGATTCGATCGTTAATCAGAAGAAAATACACAGACCAACTTGAACTTGGCTGTGATCGGATGCTTAATAACCTGAACGGAAAAGATAATTGTACTAGATCATTCGTAGGTCATTCGTAGGTGGCGGTGAGTGACTACAGGTGGAAGGGAAATGAGTGCCAATAAGCCTTTTGAACGATAAATTTTTTGACATCTGGTTAAAGATGATCTTTGTCAGAGGCAAGTTGACAAATACAAAAATCATCTATATTTGGTTTTTTTTCAGGACACTAAAACTACTCCTAATCCATTTATGGATAAACTTGAAATGTTATGGCGTGTGATGAGAAAGCAAACTGATTGATCTATCATTGTGTCAAAATGTCTGAACGATCCAAGCCATTCTTTGGCAATCTTCGTCAGGTCTTAAACAATCCATTTTAAGGCCAATTCAAAGTTTGGTTATACTTATACCTGATCAACAAATTTTTGGGGATCATTATTTTTACAATTTAATGGAGCGCTAGCTATCAGGGTTTTAAGCTATGCTTTTTGTCAAATTAATTTCAGACTTTTGACCAACAAAGCGCTTTTAGATTTGTACCGAATCCGAAGCCAGCAGCGATCCACTTCTTGAAAATTTGTAAATGTCATTAACGCAGTGTTCCATGTTTTCGTCTAATCTACTAGAAAACTAAATCAAGTCTTCTGAACCTTCCTGCCTGACTGATTTGGGAAAAAAGAGTAAGTCCTTTTCTGAGTCAACCAAAAGCCTCTTGTCGCCGTAATAGTGCAGAAGATCACTCCATGCTACCTTGAAGTTAGCTGCTGTTGGACGCAAATATCACGAAGGTAAAAGAAGCCGATCATAAAACTTGACCTTAACATGGGATGATCCCTTCCTCTCAAGCGAAGACTAAGAAGTCGACAAAGATGGTTCTTATTGTCAACTTATTCATAAAATCGAAGTACATATTTCTCAACTTCTGCAACTTCCCCTACGGATCTCCCTCAAACTCTGCTGTTTTTAATAAGTGATCATATTTATACTATTTTTGATCAAACCTTCGTCCCTTCTATGACAAAGTCCAGAATTGAAAATGGTTCCCAAAATGTGTACAGAGATGCATTCTTTGTAGGACTTGTAACAAAGTCGAATACGATCATTTCAACTGCGAATTGTCAATCACTTTTGAAACCAACATTTTTAACTATGCACTCAAAACCAGACACCTGCCTAAATAAATGAACAACCCTCTCAAATGCAAAGTTCGCCCCTCCTCTACACGCAAAACAATCACAATTTAATCTATCAAAAAAATCATTCTCACTTATCTGTTCCATCTTTTTTAATGGCCCGCCCACCTTCATACATAAAATGACGTTGACATAAAAATATTGTCATTAAATTTCAAAGTCTACAACCGACAACGCGCTCCTAATCCCACTATGCCGTAGCCGTAGCCGTAGCCGTATACCACTCAAGACTGTTTCTCATTAATAAGTTCGCATAAATATACAAAAAGTTCATTCAACGGAGCAGATAGCACACGCGAAGCTGTTAGACATTATAATGTCCGCACCCATTAAGCCTGCGAACGATAATGGGGATATGATGGCAGTCATTATCATCATCTCCAGCCGCGTCGCATTAACATTTCTCGCTGTCTCCCTCTCTCCCACTCGCTGTATCTCTTTTTTCACTTTGTTGTCGTCCTCTACTGCCCAGCCTTGGCCCCACGCCCCCACTATCGTCATCCGAATCGATATACCCGCATGCCTTGCATTTGGAAATCGATCTACTAAATTTCACCCGACGTCCCGTCCGACATTGTTAGTCTATCGCATACCCTCAACTAGATCTATAAATGTGCGAGATATTGTGCTGAAAAGGATGCTGTTGCCAAAGCCGCTTCGGCTCAAGAGGTCACAGCCAAACGAATATGAAAAAAAAAAACAGTTCAAGAAAAACAATTCTGCTCTGCAGGAGTCGACGTCCTTTCCCATTATAATCCCCGACAATTCGCCACCGCATCACACCAACAGAGAATGAAAATATGTCCTTTATTCAGCTACACGCGATAGGCTTTTAAATGTAGATATCTACGGATTCAGGATTGGCACTGTCTATAGAGAGTCACAAAATACAGCAGCGAATTTCGTTCAGTTCCAGTCTATTGTATGGAATACACAAAATTTCTGTTCAAGCGGCAATAAGGACTTTTGATCCCTTATTATTCGGCACAAAGAATTTGATTTAATGTCGCCGTGAGAGATGAGAATTTTGATTTTGACAGCCCCCGAGGATAGGGACGCAATGAACAAATGGAAACAACTTGAAGGCGAGATTTTAATTGCGGAGAGCAGTCATCTTGACAAATTGAATCTCCCAAGAGTTTGTGTCAGAATTTGCAAGTGAAAATATAGCTTAAAGCAGAACGCTTGATTGGAACAACAATGTGTTTTTTGGGGCTTTTGTGAGTGCTTCCACAGATGGGTATACAGCTTAAAGGGTGCGTCGGTGTATCTTTTCCCCTTGTTTTAAAATCGGCGCTAATATTTCATTCGAAGAGGCTATAATTGCCCACCGCAGAAATGTCCTTCCGACCATAACATTTAACTTTGGTACAACTTTGACGTTGTACTCTGGGCCGGTGTCATTTGGAGGACTGTAGGGACTAGTGGGTAGAATCTTTTATCGCATAATTTCTTCTATATAAGGTCTGTTCCTTTACTTTTAAATCTTACGAATTTTTACGAATTTTTAGGAATTCTTACGCATTTTACTCAATTGTCGTTCCTCAACTCGAAAAATTCGTAAAAGAGAGCGGCTTCGAGAGAGCAAGATATTTCCCCCCTTACTAGTTTTTACTCAACAAATTTCTTTGTGTAAGAACTGAAACAACTGTCAGTCGCCTGAAAATTGACAGCTGATTTGAATTATTTGTTTTTATATTTCGCTTTTGGGTTCTATGAACTATCTGTCATTTTTCACAGGTTACTTCAGAAGCGTTCCTTAACTTTTGCATAACTTTCCCTCTCTGAGAGAGAATTCATCCCCTTCAGTGTCATTTTGACAGTCTTTTCCATTTTTACTACAAAAGTTAGGGAACAGACCTATATTCTTAAACTTGAAATGGGCGCTTAAGGCCGCCCGAGGTATACGCTTTCGGAAAAGAAAACGCTTTGCTATGAATCGTAAATAAATTCTGCAACCAATTTCTGTCGGAGGATATCGGAACCTAGCTGTCAAAAATTTAACAAAAAAATGGCTGCGTTCCTCTGCCCGCTGGATATCTAGCACAAAATAATCCGGCAAATATTGCAAACGTTTGAACGATTTGCCTTTGACTAGTTGTTGTTTTCTTTCTCTCTTTCAATGCAAAAATTTCCCTGAAAGGGATATTTCACAAAAAGTGCTAGATGTGTAGCGCCTTTGGTGATATGTAAATTTTTTTTATATGAAGTTTGACATGCCGCTGTTCATCTAGCGGGCAGTGGAACGCGGCCAATGAGCTTAATCGCCTTTCAACGTAATTCGCCGATATGCGTTACAAAATTTCGGAAATATATAATATATTCCGAAAAGCTGTTCGGAAGAATACCTCGAGGCCAAAATCCTCCGAATCGTTTAAGTCGGCGAATTTTCTATGCCAACGGATACCTCTGTTAGGGCGGATTGTAATATTTTACAGACAAGTTCTTGGTTATCTGAAGTAAGTGGGCAGGAAATAAGAATTTAAACATAAGAAATGCTTAGAGTAAGCTTTGAATGCAATTTCAAATATTCTGATCTCATGTGAGCTCGCATAGTACACCCCTGCAAGCTTGCATTGTCTACATCTGCGCATTGCTTTTGATGTTCGCATTTTGTTCGCTCGCGTGTGGCTTGGCGAATCGCAACGGATTCTTCTGCAAGTATTCGTAGTTAAATGTCAATTGTTTTACAGAAAATAATAGAAATAGACTCACAAGTATTTTACTCGATTCTTCTTGCTTAATGGGTCAACAACACCTTTCTTTTTTTACCACTGTCAAGACGATCACATATCTCTTCTCTTCATTTTAACAGTAGCCTTATTACTAATGGAATCGAATATGGATTTGTTTTTATTATCAACGAAGAAAGATTTACAAAAAACATGTTTCGCCTGAGATTCTCTGCTGAACTCGCCGGCGAATGGGGTCATCCATTATACTTTTTCATTGGTGTAAGTGTTGTACACCACTCTCTAGCACTTTGTAGTGTCGTATTGTATAAATGACTTCTTTGATCTAAAAACTGAAAGACGGAAAATATTTTAGAGCAATTAATTAACTGATAATTGCGGCCGTTTTCCACCTGGACCCAGAGAAACGAAAAATATCGAAGATAAATACATATGAATAAAATCTGAATCCAACAACCAACTGTTTCCATTTCAATTAAATAACCATCAAGGACTTTCTGCAAATAAAATCCAAAATCTAATTGGCTCTTAACCAAAAGCAGCTCACTCTAACCAACCAACACAACTTTCAAAATATCCCTCCAACAGAACGAAACAATTTTTAATATCCTGCGGTTTGCCAGCACAACCGGCAATGGTATACAAATTAATCCATGCATATATAGCTTTTATTTTCAATTAGAGGATGGGACCAGCTGAGCCATTAGGTTTCTCGTTGCGGGACAACTAACTTTGACAAATGGCCAAGAGTCGGACTACCGGTCCCTTGTGTGTCTGATACTTCACAACCAGAACTGGAATCAAATGCAAAAACTACTTCTAGTGGGTATATTTTTGTTGCGCAAAGCCTTTTGCGGCATGCCATTGGACAAAAAAAAATATATGGTAAAGTCGTATAACCTCCGTTCACAAATTCGTAAATTCAAACCTCGTACACATCATAATCTGACCAAATCCATCGTGCAAAAGTCCCAAAGTTAGCCTCAACATCAACCTCAGGATAGGGGCTGGGGCGGGACAGGGCTGCGTCCCACGAATGTATTTTCGAAATAGAATCCTCGAGCGTGCGGACACAGCCAGAGGACATCATCATTGTCGTTGTCCTCATCGTATAGTGATTGTGAGTCGCGATGATTCCCATTCACTGTCCCATTCGCATAAATTGTTGGCTTTTCTGCTATGGTCGCTATGGACTATGCTTTTAGCGGAGGACCGCAGGATTTATTCGTTTTTTTTACGCTTTGTTGATGTTATGATCTATTTTATACTTTTTTTGTTGTTGTTGGCGCAGATAGATGAGATGGATGCCGAGTCTGCCGGACGCAAGGACGAAATTAATTATTTTTCGCACAAAATGAATGAGTGGAAGCGTTTCGGCCGCATTAGTAAACGTATATTCGGTTCGCACAAGCATTGCCAATCAGGATACGAGTGGCAAACATGTGAACTGCAATTAGAGCGATACTTTTAATGATCATATCATAGAGAGATTATTTCAAACAAGCCTGCAATTAAAATAAACTTATATGGCGCTGGGTATCCTCTAAATTGGTTGATATGAGTTCTCCCTGGTATTTGTGTTGCGCCAAGGTGTTGGTGGATTTTTTTAAGCATACTTATTAACTTCTCGAATGTATCCTTTTTAAAACTGCAGTCTTTTTACACTTTGAGACAGAAGATTTTTCACGTTCTTTGCATTTGTTTTTTTTTAAAGCTCGGATATGATAACCAGTAAACTTTTTGCTAATTCCAATTTTTCATTTGTGCTAGAAAGTTGACCATAAAAATGTCATCTATGAGTGAACTTCTACCTAAATTTTGGACCCTAGTTGGCTCTAAATGTATTGACGCATTTCTTTTTTTGATAAAACCTATAAATGTCCGACTTCTTTGAAAAAAAATGTTGACTAAAGCCCTAACGTAATGCTGAGTACCAATGTAAGTCTTTTTATGAGTCAGAAACCTAACTTTCCGTTGGGTACTCTTCCCTCAAAACTGTGGAAGCCAAAAACGCAAGCATGAAGTAACAAATTATTTAATTGGAACCAAAGTTCTGATCTGCGTCAAAAATTATAACAAACTCAACAAAAAATTCATTGAAAAAGTAAGTAAATGCACAAAACTACAAGTAATATTTGTTAATATCTATCACATTTAAAATGCAAATTGTTAACCATTCTTTGGCCGACTTGCTAAGTTCCACACAATAGAAAAAAAAACAAGAACAATCTGCTCACCTTCCACTGAAAATACTCGCCCTCCATTTCCATTTGTATTCTTTTGTACCAACTCTAACTTTAAATCTATATTTACTATATCTAGTTCTAGTCTTAGAAAAAAAAAAAAAAACGAAATCTGTAAAAATTCTTGAAGAAAATAAAGCAATGAGTTCTAAATCTCCTAATCTTAGGCAAACCAAAACTTGGTCTTAAATTCTTAGACAAACAAAAACGATATTTCTCTTAAACATTAAAAGTAAATTTAATTGGAGAAAAACTATACAAAATCTACGAGTAACATTTAAAAATATTATAAATAAAACTTTTTCCAGGTTTTCTCTCTATAAACAGAAAGAAAGAAAATTAGTTTTCTAATCCTTTTTATATTTCCATTGTACTTTTTTAAAAATAAAAACAAAAAACAAATGAAACTCCTTTTTTATATTGAAGAAATTCCGTAATTTTTTGTATTAAAATAAAAAGAATCCATAAAATTACTGTACTTAATAATAAAAGCAAAAAAAAACTTCAAATTTGTATAAACAACGGAATCTTATGTGATAGAGTGGTTAATCGAATTGACCAAGAATTATTAAAAGAAAAAAAAACAAAAACATGAACACAAACTATTAAAAATATAAAAAATGTATATTCATGTTAATGAGAAGTAAAAGTATTAAAACAAATAATACTATAAAACACTGTTACATATTTATAAAATGAAATTTTACTTATAGTTTCATTTGATTTTCGTTTCCCCCCCATTTTTGTATCACCCTGGAACGGACCAGTCAAATAATTATGAAATAAAATGTTTAACAAAAAATATTGGTTCTCACAATATAATAAACAAAGTTAAGAAAAAAACTACTATAGATATGTATTCAAAGAAAAATTCATAAATATATCATTAGATTTTAAATGTGGAAACAAATTTTGTTTTTTTGGGAATTTGTTTGAGAATTTCAGCGGAATTCTCGACACAACAAAACAGAATTATGTACGAAAATCATATAGAAAAATTGTTAAATAAAATATGAAAATTTCCAACTAGACATAATAGGATAATAAATAAACCAAAATAAGGGGACAGAAAAACACTTCACTTACACTTTATTGGGGTTTCGTTAAAGTTAAAAAAAAATTAACATTTTATGACAAACAAAATTTAACCTAAGCATCTCTGAAAAACGAATAACTATATATATACACTCACATATATATGTAAATTTAACGAACAATTGTTGTAAGTACCTATGTAAATTTGATGAAAAAAAAACACAAAAATTTAAACTAAGTTTGAAGGAAAACAAAAATTATATATAAATTGTAAGTAACACATTTGAGAAAACAGAAACGAACACACAAAAATTTAAAACAGGAAATAACGTAATGATTAATAAATAAGTCATATGATGAACAAACAAAAAACGAACAAGAAATCAATAAAAAATGACATGTTTCACTGAAGATTTTAAAATGCTGTTTCAATTTGGTTGGAGAAGGATTTAACTTCAGGCCTGGTATGTATATAAAGGACGAGACGGTAGCGTTTGAGTTATCGTGTGCTACACGAAAACACGAACCAGGGAAATGAACCTGAAGTAAGGTTTTAATGGTATCCGGTCGGTCCGTTGTGTAGGTTCCGTCATTTTTCTTGAGCAATCCTACACAATTTGTCTGATCTTTGTGTAGAACTTTGTGGATTCTAACTGCTACCGGCATATCTGATATGTCTTCGCAGCATTTCCTCCATGATGCCCTTTTAGATCTTCTCAATTCTGAGTTGTATTCTGTGAGAGCGGATCTATATTCGATCGATTGAAGAGTTTTCTAACCTTCTCCCTGCTTTTGGCTAGTTGGTCGTTCCACCACGGAACCTTACGTTTACTCAAGCTGGTTTTACTGACACAACTATCTTGGTAGGAGGTTAGCAACACATTATTAAGCTGATATGCTGCTTCATCAAGGTCCCACGTGGACTCAATTGACGAAATGAACATATCCGTTTTTGAGAGAACAAGTCCTCGATACTTATTCCAGTCCGTTGACTTGGGATCGTATCTGTTTTGGGCCTGTGTCGATTGGCCAGGTATGTCGAACCTAATGTGTTGATGGTCTGACATAGAGGCTTCCTCTGACACATGCCAATTTACAATGAAATTTGAGGTAAATCGACTAGCGAGAGTGAGGTCAATTACCTCCTCGCGGATAGCATTTATAAAGGTAGGTTTAGTACCCTTGTTAAGAATATCAACATTTCTACTAACAAGAAAGTCTAATAGGTACTCACCTCGTTTGTTGTTGTTAGATACTGCTTCCCCAGTGCCTTGATTTTGTGCGGTTTTTCCCGCAATGGCGGTTTGCGGAAAGGGTTCACGTATAGGCAGATTCTATAAATGTGTGCGGGATGTCGAGAACTGACAGCTTCCAATATTTCCTGTTCTAATATCGCTTTGTTCCTGGAAATTCCAGGCGGGATTTCCCTAACGCAACCTATTTAGGTAGCGAGAAGGATGTCGGTTGACGACAATTGACACGCTATCCGATATTTCGAATGGATATAATCTCGTAAATATCGATTGTAAATTTTAGTTTTTGTTTTACGCTCGTAATACAGTATAGACGGTAAATAGATCATTTTTACGCAAATTTTATTTTATAAATAAACAAAAAGCAACCCAAATGTCATTTGATGTAAATAAGATCGTTCAGCGGATGAGCTATGCACCACTATGAAACAGTAGATGCAATTCTTTTTCAAAAAGAAAACTTTAAAGCCTTACCCCCATATTAATAAACAAATGTGCACAAGTTCGTTTGCTAGCAGACGTCAGTTAGCATACAAAAATTTTACGTAACTGCTGTGTAATAAGTTGGTTACTTTTACGCAGCCTTTATTAAGGGGCCGTTTATAGCGATACGTAAAATGCAACCGAAAAAAAAAAAAAGGCAAAACAAAATTTTTACGGTTTGGTGTCGCTATAACTGCACGCTAATACGGGGGTTATTGTTCATCTATAAATATATAAAAAAAAATTAAGCATTGGTTGTATATATATTAACTCATTTTTAGATCTAGTTTTTAAGATTTTATTTAATTTATTTCGTCAACATTTAATAGCCAATCCGCGTCGAGTAGATTCCTTCGATGCACATTGCTGGTAATGAGAACTACCTGAACGCAATCAAAGCCAGTGGCTCACTCACACACTCAAATCCGATTCGGAACGTTCCCTAGCGCAATTGCGGCAAAAACCGCACAAAATCAAGGCACAGATTAAATTGTGTGCATTTGCGTCACATCCAATGGTGAAGTGAGTATTGGTCTTTTGGCAATACTCGATTAACCTCTTCACTTCAATGAGCGGTATGTTGTTATCGTCGCCGGGGAAATATGCCGAGGCACACACGATGTTTTGAGTGCCCCTTTCCGTCGGTACCTCTGTTAGTAGGGCCACTAAGTCCTTTGTTGTATATTCTTGAATGGGAAGAAAGCTGATATCTTTGGCAGGCCGCCCTCGGCACTGGCTCATCGCGTTTATAAACAAGCTTACCTGCCCTATTTCCAAGTCCCCTAATTTGTCCGCCGATAATCCACGGTTCCTGGATAAAACACAGGGTTATCCTTTTCTCTGCGAACCTCTTACTAAGGGTAGCGGACGGTAGGGTAGCGGTACGGTATTTACGGCCTTATTGCCAGTATTCGGTATAATTTTTGAGCGAATCAACGTAGTTTTGGAAGTTTCCCCCGTATTACGCCCAGAACCGTTAGGTGCGGTATGCCCAATAGCAATACCACTTCCTTTGCTGGTTGATCGGGTGTGATCCGTGGGAAACTCTAACGCTGACGTTTTATCGCCGGTGGTTATAGCTGGCCCAATAGCCAGACTATTTGAAGTTGTTGACTGTCCATCGGCATCAATGCCAGAGGACGGTACTGAAATGGCTGTTACCCGAGCCTTAGGGGTACCGTTACCAGACACTGGATTCCTGTCGGTGCTCTTCAGAATCATTTTGAGACCCTTCCCTTAAGGTCAACGAGTTTGGCCATGGAGGCTTCATCAATGGCTAGGACGAGGTGAAGGAGCACACCTTCCTTACCTCTCTTGATGACCCTCCAGGTGTTTGCCTTCAAATCGGCATTTTGGGCTGTCAGGGTGGCTAGCACTTTCTCGTTTGAAAGTTCTAAGCTCTGTGGAAAGAAGCCACGGATGATGTGTGCTGTTGCATAAATAAGCGTAACCAGTAGTTAACTAATATTACAGGGTGAGTTACTTAAACATTGCAAAGAAGTCGCATTCAGGTAGTTCTTTACGCTTAGTTGCATAACATTGTTTCCTTAGGCGAGAACGTTTCTCAAAGTTGGATAATTTATTACACATCTTTAAACTATTATAAAAAGTGAGCTTTTTATCAACATACGCACTTTAGATGCATTCACTCATTTCAAACACTGTTTATTACAATGGCCGACAATTATTGTGCTCTTGTCAGAGCAGGGTTGGTTGAAGCGTCATCTATGAGTATGACCGTGTTTACATTCGCCCCAGTAAATTGCCCATTTTGACATATAACTTCGTTCCTAAGGCACCTTATTGCTAATTCGTATTGAATTTTAACTTTGCATGCAACTTGGCACTTAAACTTCCCTTTTTCAAGGCGGCTGCGTCCCGCATTTGTGGTCCTTCCGCATTCAACTCTATTGCAAACCTCTGCCACAAATTGTTTGATGTGTGCTTGGCTTCCGGAGTTTTTAAATGTCCCTTGGCCAAATCGGGATGAGAGCTCATAAACTCGACCAAACTTCTCGAATTGTTTTTCTTTTGTATGAATATTTCTGCTGGATTCCCTGTAATTGAATTTATTTGCTTAAATTGTTATTAACAAAGCTTTATACATTCGGAAACGAGTTGCCAGTAGATTTCATTCCTCTTTAGAAAAAGAGAGTACAAAATATTGGTTTTCGGAAATTTTCACTTTCGGAACGAAATATGGAGTAGGTCCCCTGCTCTCGAGCTCATGTATTTCAAAGAGTCCCATCTGATTTGCCCAATGTGTGCGGTTGCAGGACGGTAAAAGAAAAAAAAAAGAAAAAAAAGCCTGCTTCCATTCAACTAAAACTAAAGCGTTCATCGGTCTACATAGCATCTAAATTGAGTCCATTCACGTCGACACAGAAGCAATTGGCATGCGGCAACCCCCCCACCGTCAATAAAACGACACCACATGAATGTTCAACAATAATATCTTGCACGTGTATATTTATTTAAATTCATAGCTATACAATAAACTTCACACTAATAAGTAACTAATAAAATACTAACAAACAAAATTCAAAGGAACACACACAAAATAGGAAAATTCGAAGAAAAAAAAAGTCATCAAAGGAATACAAAGGTCATCAACACAATAACTGTCTTTTATGGTGCTAGGAAATAGGTTTTCGTCTTAGGACTATCTACTAAGTGGTAAGTTAGGAATCAAAACATTGAGGATCAGACGTGTCGGTCCGAACAACAACAAAATAAAGTCTTAAGTGGGAGAGCAAACGAACGAAAGAAAAAACCGACTGTTGCACAACGTAATTCGTCCCTAGTATATCACAAGGTAATCATGTAGTTTCTTCTTTTCTATTATTAATTGGAAAGAGTAGAGATAATAAGTCATGTAGCCTAGTTGAGCTGCTTCGTAGCGTAGTGTTTCAATTTTATTCAGCTTCGGCGGATAATTCGGGAGTCAGATCGTCCTCAGTGTCGTAGGTGGTCTCGCCGCGCCCTTCGCGAATGCGTTTAAGTTTGCGTTTTAGTGTCATGATGCCTAGAAAGAAAAATGTAACTAAACAATGCAACAGGCAAGATGTTTCAACTCACATTTTATGGCTTGAAAGGTTTTCGCGGAGGAACTTTCCGAGGTGGATGCAGCAGCCGCAGATGCTGTCAGCTTTTCATGTGCCAATTTCACCTCGTAGTAGGCTTTCTTCAGCGCCTTGAAGTGCCGATGCTCGCTAGAGTCTTTCAACAGAATGCACCTAAGAAGGTGGATTCGTGAGGCATTTGTCAACAGACTTAATGGGACTTTGTACTTACCGAGCAGCTGATCCTTCGCCTGAGCAGTCGATGGGTGAATTGTGATAGATTTGGTGGTAGAAATACTGCAGCACAGGTGAGTTCCAAATGGACAAGCCGTACCACAGCCATATGACTACGTTCAGGAGGATTTTAAAATTCTTGGCGAACAGCGTTGGGACGAGGTACTTGAAGGGAAGCAAGCTTATAAAGACATGAGACCTGCAAGAGGAAATTTCATTATCGATCGCTTTTGGGGATGAAGTGCGTTACCATGAAGCAATCCTCAGTCCGAGGAAAATCTGATACACCAAACGGTTTCTATGCGAGTTCTGCAAAGCCAGGAGGAACAAACACTCGGTTATGATGTTGTAGACACCCAAATTCAGGTTCAACCCAACGAAATAGTTCTCAAACCTGCAAAATAAACACACTTATATGGGTTTTAGAAGGTCCAATTTCTTACTTGTATCCATTGATTGCGGTCAAGGCCAACGCGTATAGCGTCTTCGATGCAGCTTCGGAAAAATCGCATTCCCTGGTGTCCAACATGGCGCCGTGGAGGTAGAACGTTATAATGAACAGAGAGTAGAGTTGAAATTTCTCACACGACTGAGATTTGTAGAAAATTGTGTTTTCATAGGTGGGAAAGAGTCGGCCAGCGTTTCTGACCAACTGCGGTGAGATTATGTATTCGTTGTAGTAATACAGAAATATTGTGGATGCTGCATAAAAGGCGATATTCCAAATCGAACGAGCGAACTGCTTACGCTTGTAGAACTTGACGTTGGGTGATTTGAAAAATATCTGCAATGGGAGAGAGAGAGGGTTTATTTTCTTATGTTCAAGAAAACACCCAATTTTATTTTATTTCGATTTGGCTCAAACATATCATGCAGAACAGTAAAACAAAGATTCAATTTCGAATTTGCAACGTTCATTTAACCGTTTCCGGTTTCATCGATGCCATCAACCATTCGTTCTCACTACCGCCGCTAGCAACACCTACAGCCACATCGACTCAACTCCATCACTGATAACAGAGAAAACAGCTGTTTCTGCCTGC
Organism: Cheilosia pagana; assembly: GCA_936431705.1. Classification (NCBI taxonomy): domain Eukaryota; kingdom Metazoa; phylum Arthropoda; class Insecta; order Diptera; family Syrphidae; genus Cheilosia; species Cheilosia pagana. The sequence goes on along the minus strand of OW386168.1, from coordinate 57,659,257 downwards.
CCGCGCGCACACATCGACAAACCAACACTTAACCGGGCGCCAAAGAAAAACAAATAAAAATAGAAAAATTCTACGAGCGAAGAAAAATTCCATAAATTGCCGCGTATACGAAAACTTACGTGAAACAGGCGATAAAATCCGTAGAAACCCAACGTAAACATAAGAAAAATCCAAAACACTGTGTTCACAAGATAATTTACGTTAACGTCCTTCAGGAACACCTCGAACCTTGTGTTTGCCAGTAAGTACTTGAGTGGTGTAAAAAAATTGGTAATTTCCTGCGACCAGTAATCGAAAGTGCTGGGGTTCACATTTGTTCTCATGTCCAAAATCGATGCCATGGTGTGAATTTGATAAGTTGTTTATTTGGTTATTATGCGGTCTTTGTGTTAATGTTACTTATTTCGCGATTACATGGTTCGAAAAAGGTTTAATTTTCCACAAAATGTTGGTTTGGAAAATTTTTGTTTTTAGTCCCGGACGAAGGTTTCTTTTCCGCTCTCACACACTACCGTCATCTGTCAAACACTAGATGGGGAGAGCGAGAAAGTGCACATGCACACACCTGACAGTTGACAGATGGAATTAGGCGATGTGTGCTGGCATCTAGTTGTGGATATTTTGTATACGATTTTTGCTAAATGGCAGTTATACAGTATGAGTGGTAAAGTTAACTACGAAAAATCAATGTTGTAATTTTGTGTGACTTACATTCTTAATGAAGACCAAACGGATCAACATATTATAGACATTACTCAAACACCTAATTCCGCTGAGTTCCATTTTCAAAATGTACATTTATTGAAGTCAAACTGCAACAATTCCAAACAAACTGGTACATTAACGCACACGTTTGTTTTCTTTTTTTGTTATCTGACGTTTCTGCATTCGATTGCAGCGAACAATACTACTTTCTAGCTCAAACTATTTTCTTTCACTGCAACTGTCAGTACAAAAGGATTACCTATTGCCAGTTGTTTAGCAGCAGCTACTCTTTTTGACATCTAGTACAATTTCTAAAAACTTCGTTTTGTGGGCATTCTTATGGTATATTTTAAACCATTTCGATTGCCCCCAATCACAAACGTCACGGCATTTGTTTTGGTACGAAAGACAGGTTTGTGATCTCATTAGGTAACCCTAGATTCAGAATCAGAGACGTCAAATTGAGGACGTTCGGATACCTATCTAGTTTAGTAAGTCTGACAACTGACTTAGGTACTAGATGTGTTTGAGTTTTTATTGGCCCAGATTGGGGTAGCCGACAAATCTAGTCAAGAAAATCCTGCCTTCGTACTCAGTTGACATTTGAAAGTGTCAAAAATAAACCACACGTTTACAACAACAACTCAACTTACTTAGTTAAGGCGTACGGATACCTAGTCCAGATAAATCTAATTGACGTTTTACACAAACTACGTATCCGAACGTCCCCATTGAAAGCATATCTACATTTTAAATAAATAAAATCTGACGTGAACGATTTTCGTTCTAGTGTCAAAAGTTGTACTATTTGTCAAACTAAGAGTGGGAACATTCAAAAACTAAGTTGTCTTAAGTCGACTAGCCACATATGTGAACTGTCAACTTAGTACTCAGTCACGAATTTCTTGACTAAATTCGTCGGCTACCCCTCGCAGAGCTAGATTTCCGTGTTCGATATGCTAAAGCGAGCGACGAAAATGCACTGACATTTCGGCAACTTATTAATGCCGAATTATACTTCAAAATGCGCCATCTATAGAGAAAAATAATAATGAGTTTAGTTGTTGAGCTTGCTAAGACAAAACCTTCTTTATGATCTTCTGTTCTTCGAGATCAAGAACTACTAAGTAATGTCACAATTCCTTTTTCCATCTGCAGTTGTAGCCTACATTAATATAGCTAAAATATGTTTTGGCTCAAAACTAGTTTTGCAGTTACCGATTGTTGCTCCAATATCTAACAGAACAGCGTCATTTCTGGTACTTTAACAAACTGGTTATCCGTCTCATAATTCTGTCCATATTTAAATGACTTTCCCCCTATACAAATAGTGCGACAGTTCACAAACATAAACAGCGATAACTTGTTTAAATTGATCTCTTCAGCAATGGTATACCTATGCTAAATAACCACAAGAGCTCTAAAAATAAATAATACGATGAAGACAAAACCACAAGTCTCTGATTGTGACAGTTATCGTTATTTAAATGCGTCTGAGTTGATGGTTATTTCACAATAAAATTCAGTAGCTATCTTTATTTCCAACCGACAGCACCTATCTTCAAAGTTCATATTATATATGAATTTATTTCTGTCAGCACTTCTACTGGTCTCAATATCAGTTGAGTTCTGCACCAACATGGAGGTGAGTGAAAAAATCTAGAGCGTGTAAAAACCTTTACATTAAAATTGATTTTAAAGCCAGCATCGAAAATCGCCTACATCGAGGATGCACCAGAAGATCCTGTTAAATTGTTTAAAGATCTGTTGGAACTTCAGAAAAATCGAAATCCAGATCAGAAATATCTACCAATGAATATCGCAACTGTCGATAGGTAATATTAGTTTAATTTGTTAATTCTGCAATTTGAGGAAAATGCATTTCTTCAGTGAATTTGGCGCTTTGGGTCGAACTGTTGTCTATCGTGGATTAACCGATAATCATGTCACTTTTGTCACAGAGACAAATACTCGCAAGTATTTGAATATAATGGACAATCCGAAGGTTTCGGTGACGTTCTTTTTGGGCACCCTCGACAGTAAGGGAGTTGAATCGGCATGGCAGGTGAGTTTAAATATTAACTCGTAGATGATATAAATAATTTATATACTATTAACAGATTCGACTGTTTGGAGAAGCCACACAACTGTCCACAAGTCAAATCTCTGATCTGTGGAATGAGGAACCAGTTTTTGCCAGAATTCGCAGCCATATAAGTGAATGTGGAAAACCTGTAGACCATGAGCAGCTTAGGGAAGCACACGACACACTTCTTAGGGCATATGAAAATGGTGAAAACGCATTACCTCAGACAAGAACTTTGTAAGTGACTGATGTATTTTATAATGCTGAACAGTGAAAAATTTTCCTTTACAGTACCGCACTTAAAATTATACCTACCGTATGGGACTTTTATAAATCTGAGTTGGTAAACTGCATTGCCGACAGGGTTCAATATAGGAAAGACAAGTCGGATGGAGACAGCTGGAAAATTATGCATGTTGCAGCTTAAATCGTTGACATCTACTCCAAATCTATACATTTACTAATAATCTGTACTTAACCAAAGTTTTTATTTCAATAACTTATTTTTGTGTCGTGACTTTTCTTGCCTGTCCTGTTATACATATTTATTTTTGCGTTTTCTATTTAATAAAAGCATATTTATCTAAAAGCAATATGGAGTTACTAACTAATCCAACAGCTACAGCGTTACAGGTCTGTTCCAGTACTTTTTATAATACACCTGCAATTTAAGAATTTAGGAGTGCCTAAGAAATGTTGTGATTTATGGTGTAGGTACATAAAGTTTAAAATAAAAAGCGTTGTACTGTGGCTTAAAAATGTACCCTGATTTTAAACGCTGCGTAAGTAACAGCTTACGTCAAATGTTTGTATGCTAGCTGACGTCTACTGGCTTACTTACTTATACACAGTTTTGTTTATCAAGTCGGGGGCTAGTGTTTCGGTTGTAGTCTACAGTCTACAATCCAGGGAGCTGTCTTTCTGTCTCTGCAAGCTTCATACCAAATGGGGGCGCGTTCAATAAATGCATACTATCTAAATTTAAATCAATTGCGCTCCTTTGAAATCGATTAGGGTAGGTAATGCACCTGTAATCTATGGTAATTCTCAGGCAATAGCAATATCAGTTTAGCCATGTGTAAAATGCGGTAAATGTTTTTCTGTGGCTTTTCGGACATAGCCGTGAATGTTGAAAAGAGAAGTCAGTCATAGATTTCTCTAGCCAACTAGCTACAGTTCACGGAAGAGGATAATATTTTGACTTTATTCTTACGATAATAGGTTTGTTTGACGTTGGCCCTAGTGCGTACTAGTGCGCACTGGGTTAACCCTAACCCTAAACTCAACTCGCCCCGGTACTGAAAACCTGTATCCGACATGACTTCAATGACGCCCAGTTAATTTGTCGGGGCAAGAATTCAGTGCTGAGTTTCGCTGTCATTTTACTTGCTGTCATTCATTTTTCAACGTAAAACGTCAGAGCACCATTTTTTGCGTTCGATATTCAGGGTTATGCAGGGTTTTGGACAGGCGGGGAAATTAGCTGACACTTCTCAATGCGCTCTAGTGGGCTCTAGTGATAACCACGTCAAACAAACTTAATGTCAAAAAATGAGCGGATATATTTATTTCATCCAACAACAAAATCTAAGACCGAAACTTCCCAGTGAAAAGTTTACTGCATTCAAAACGCCAAGTACCTACCTAGGTCGCCTACCAGTGTAGGTAAACAAATCTCCATATATATAGCGACCGCCAGACAGACAGACGTCAGACTACATGTCATTTATTCTAAGTTCAATTACCTTAGCAATGAACAATGATGAACATTCGTAGATACATATTTAGGTTTATTATTCAAAGGTAGCTAGTTCACTCCCGACCACTAGTGACCCATTTTGTAATCTACCTACCGACAAGAACTAACATCATCGATGACAGCACAGCACAGCTGATTGAAATGAATGTTTGAAAGTGTCGCTTGCCGTTTGCCTCTTTTTTTCTGATAAACAGCTGATCGAGTGACTTCACCAATCGACAAGTATGAACAAGAATCGTGTGTATAGTCAAGTGAGACACTCATTCTTGTGTCGCGTCCATTCATTTCGATTCGCTTCGTATCACATTTGCATTCGCTTCAATTAGCATTAACACTCAAATTCAAATAGCGTTGGCGCGTCGTCTGGCCTGAGTCGTTTGCGACATTTTAACAGAACCGGGTGTCTATTCCTTCATGAATAACTTTTTTGAAGGTGATCTTTTTGCTGTTCAATCAAAAAAGGATCATAAACATAATAATAATTAAGGATAGAACAGTAACGTAACAATAAACAGGTAGGCCCTAGTTATTAGCGAGAACGGTTTCGCGTGTTTTATGGTTTTGTTTTGATCGTCAATCCTTTTCCGAATATAAAAATAACCCCTTTTCAGTGTCCTCAATACATTCGTCAACAACTCGTTGAACAGTGAACATCTCAACGGAAGTGAAGAATTTTTGTCTACGATTGTAATTTGAATAAATTTGCATTTTAAATCGAAAGATGACTCAACAACACACCAAACTACTTAAGATGATGTACAGCGGTAACATGGAGTGCATCCCCTGCCCGGAGGACTCTAATTATGAGAAAGTTATAGAAATTGGTAAGTTAAAATAATTTTCAAATGTGAGTTTTATCAAGTTTTTGTAACTATAAATTTTTCTCTCTCCCGCAGCCGTTGAACGTTTTGCCATCCCCGCCGATTTCAAGGACTTTATTCAAATCTCCAATGAATCCAGAAACATATTCGATAAGGAGTCCTTTGAATCATTTATTTCGCTCTACCCAAATCCAGAAATTGTATTTAACGTTCGCGTGGATTACAGTGGTCTTTTGGATAGCTTACGAATGGAAAGAGAAACCCGAAAGCCGTTTTCCAAGCTAAATGTCAAACGTCAAAGACGCGATGAAGTCGAAGCTGTTCCAGTGACCAGACAGAATTGTTTTATTGGATCATTTCCTGGATATAACTCGTCATCAGAGGAACCAAAAGCGAAGAGAGTCAGGAGTGATTTTGTTGGCTTTAGAGCTGTAGCTGCCATGAAAAGAACCTCGTCGAAAAAGTTCATTCGTATTTAAAAGTTTCTGTTAAGTATTTACACATTTTATGTTTTTTCTTGATAAAAATATTGAACTTATTTTGTTTCGTAAGGGAAGAACTTAAAGTTTTAATTCGAAAGTGAAAAATATTTATTTAAGTTCCTTGGTTTTTCAACATTGCGTGTTTATTTAGTGATATTTTATTTATTAAATGACAATATATTCCATCCAACATCAATATAGTCTTTTTTCTGTTATTTAAGTTGAAGCAACATTGCATTGCGAGTCGCTCATTCTTCAATTCAATTAAAACAGATAACGACACGGAAACGTCATAAAACTAAAATTCTACTGTACTTTTTGATTGTAGGTATGTATATTCGAAGGAACTTTCAAAACGTTATTAAAAATGGATAAATCCGCAAAAAAAATAATATTAAACTGAATCCGGATGTTTTTCAACGTCTGCAAACTGGAAATTTGTTTAAACCCTTTGACGATTATTTTTGAAAATTATTTTTCTTTCTCGCATATGTTTTTAAAAAGTGTCATGCCAAACTTTCGTTCCTTTACTTTTTGGTTACATTCTCTTTTTCTGAGAGAATATATCCCCACTCCTTGATGTCTGAAATTTTGCCGAAATTGGCCCAAAAAGTAAGGGAACAGACCTAATGCTTCATTGCAAGAAAATAACCCATTATACCTACCGACAAAATACAATTTATTGTACAGCGTGATCACTTTTCACGTTCTTACAAACCACACTTTGATCTAGATCGATTTTCTGTAATTTTAGATTGATTTCAAGATTTAGACATTATGTACTTTCGTTAACACCAATGTTGGACTGGAGTTCCAAGTCATTGAGCCAGTCAAAAACATGTTTGAGTTGCAGAAGTGTGTGCTTGCACGAGAGGTTGGAGCTGAGGGAACTGTCAAATAGCGCGCCGTTCCAGTTAAAAAGTTGGAATGATTGATGCAACATGAACCAAGTATGCCTATTTCTAGCCTTACATTTTGGAATAGATCAGTTTATCAATCTTTATCCATTTCTGACACTTCCCGCAGTAAAAGTCACCTGATGACCGCGATGAATTTGACAGATTATTTTTAACAAAATTGCAAAAAGTGTAGTCGGATAAGGAGTTTAATTGGTTTGTTGACCATTAACAATTCGGGAAAATGTTTTTGTGCAATTCTGCTTCAATTTCCTGACTGCGAAATTGCAATAACTTTAAAAGTGGGTCACAGCAATGGGTCATAAACAAATTGAGCTGAAAATCAATATTTGCAACTAGACGACAAATAATTTCAATGGCGGCTACGGGAATAAAGATGTGTCATTCGAATTTGTGTACTTCAATTAAATGCTTATTTCAGAATGCCAATCAAAACAATGGCGATCATTAGGAAAATGTTTAATTGTTTACAAATTGGGTGCCTACCTACAAATAAAAAGCAGTTCATCACTTTACGAAGTTGTGCAAAAAGCAAAAATAAACAGAATAACTATTGAGTCACATTTGAGTGTGCAGTTTATCAGAATGAGTGTATTGCTCAATCAGCATTTTGAATTATTATTTATTGATTTAAGAAGTTGAAGACAACATTGTTGCCAATGTACATTATTTTGGACTGCAGCTTTAGAGGGTCAATACAGGAAATAATTAAAATCCTGTTCTCTCGATGCATATTTTTAAAGAATTATTCCCGTACCTATATAAAATGGTACGAGATTGTCGACATTGTCAAAGCAAAGAAATAAGAGATAATCTCTACTACCGTCAAATCCGGCAAAAATACCGACAGTAAAACGTAGAAGTCGTTAAAATGCAACTAAATGACTGTATAATTATTAAGCATAGCAAAGAACCTGATTAACCATTTCTCCATTCACAATTGACATGTACATGATCTTGTGTCAGATAAAGTACTAGTTTTATTTGTCCAAATAGATAAAAAAAACCCTTGTGTCAGATAAAGTACTAGTTTTATTTGTCCAAATAGATAAAAAAAACCCTATTGAAGTTATGTTGAATGTCGGTTGAATAAAAACATTTGAATAGACAATTAAAATTAATATGAAAAAAATGTGGCATTATGTTAATTTTTGACAACTAGAGGAATGCATCTAAAATTGCTAATGCATTAGCGAAAATTGCAACACATTCAAGTAAGCTAAAACATTTGACCGTCAATGTAATGTGAATATCACCGCCTCAATAATTGATAGACATAACTGAAATCTGTGAGTTAGTGTGTTGGACTACTAAGCGAGGGATCCCCGGTTCGAATCCCGAGAGAAACAAACTACATCTTAAGTTTTTTTTCCACTGCGCCACCTCTCGCGAACGTCTGACAAACATCCGAGAGTAAAACTGTCATGAAAGATCTTCTCAATTAGCCGTTTGGACTCGGCGGAAAATTGTAGATGCCTTCCATTCGTCCCAAAAATTGAAACCCCCACAAAAAGAATGGTTGTGAGAAGCTAGGCCTTGGGTCCCACAAACCTGTCACGCCAAAATATTTATTTATTTAATAACTGAAATCTGTTGGTGAAGATTTCATCCAAATTTTACTTTAATATTATGAATAGATTGGTCCCTAAACACGACCTTAGAACCTTTTTTGCAACTGCTCATCATTAAACCAAGGTACCTAACTCTTAAAAATATAAACACAAATTAATATATTACTTTTATTTATCTTTAAAAAAAATGTATACAACATTTATATAGTTTTGTGTTTAAAAGAAAACAAAAAATAAGTACGCCTTAAAATAATTTAACAGTATAAACAGTTTAATACTACAAGTAACTTTACATTGAATGCATAAATAAGAAATTGACGGTTCTTCTTTTTCATTGTTTTTTTGTTTAACTTAACTATAAATGATTACACTTCAATGGCAGCACATTCATTCAAAAATAAAAATCATAAATCAGTGTTAACTTTGTTTTAATAATTTAATTACAGTAAAAAGTAATTCTCAATCAGTTTAGAGTATTTCTATAGTTGACTTAAATCTACATTTTTCACACACGCACACTCAATCATTTAAAAAACAAAATGCTAGAAAACTAATTTAAGTACTTCTTTTCTTGTTAATGTACAGGGCTGGATTCGGTCTCTTAAAACTATCCAGAATTTATTGTTTCTCTAATCCAGGCCGAGTTCGATGTGATTTTGTCGTACATTCTTGGTCGCTCTACTCCGGTTGGACCACAAGCTATCCGCCATGAGGATATGCCAACCAATGCCCATTGGCTTGTTCCTGGTATCGTACATTGCACTGGAGCACCAGAGAATTCTTCTTGCTGTAAAGTGAAAAAAGAGTTGATTTTAAATCGTTGAATCTTGATATAGTGTTTAAGAAAATACAAAAAAAAAATTTATCACAATATTGCAAGATCGTCGGGCATTTTAAGACCTCCCTAATAAAATTGCTTGCGAATTGAAATTTATGAAATTTATTCATCCATAGGGTTGAAAATTTCCAAAATTATGGACGTTTTTACTAAATTAGCTAGGAGCAAGAAGTCTTCTTAAAATTTTGTAGGTAAGTTGTCGTCGTCATTTGGAAATATGTCGCCATGAAGAATGCTTTAAGTTAATTTGACTTTGCAGCCCAAAAAGGTCTTAAACATTTTTAAAGTTTACTGAAAGGTGATGTTATCTGTCTTCTGATGTCATGTGTTACACTTCGAGGAATACTTTCTTGCAGAATGACGATGGAGAACGCTCGCTGCTCCATTAATAATAATAATATTAATAACAATCTTAAGAAAACACCAGAGGCACAATTTTCCCAAACTACTTGCATACGCTGACGGCAACGATATCTATCATTGTCAGAACACAACGATCTGTCACTGGTGCGTTTGCAAGTATCAGTACGGAAGAGGCAAAAATGCGTTTAGTAGTGATTGAGGGCAAAACAAAATATATGCTGTCAACAATAAGGGACATGTAGCGCTAATGGACACCAACGCTCCGGCCCGAAGAGTCTTCGATTCCAACCCGGAGGGACAACGCAGTAGAGGAAGGTCTCGCCTTAAGTGGCGATCTGGTCACCCTAGACCTAGCTCAACGACCAGTCTTCTGTGGGCTGCCTAGGTAGGTAGGTACTAGGAATAAATTTATTGCTAGTTTCGCGAGCTGCATAAATATGGAAGCAATATTCGAGTTCTGATCGAACCTCAGCCTGAAATGCTGCCCTTGAAAAGCATGACTATCCCCCGATCTGGCAACTAACTAAAACACTGTTTAGTTATCGTCTCAAATGCAGTGTTTGTTTTTTTTTGATGTGAAACATCTTATGGCGCGACTTGGGAGTAAAATCGATTCATGAAAGCGGAAATGACCAAGCGGAAGTGCGAGACGGAAATTGGCCTGTCGCCATCGCTATGCCGCCGCCTAAAACTCCTTAACCACTCAACCGATTCGAATGAAATTTTGTGGGTGGGTATGGTTGATTGTAACTTGATGAATACGATCATTTTGGACCCGATAGGTGGCGCTGTTGTCGATCTTCTTAACCACTCAACCGATTCGAATGAAATTTTGTGGGTGGGTATGGTTGATTGTAACTTGATGAATACGATCATTTTGGACCCGATAGGTGGCGCTGTTGTCGATCTTCTTAACCACTCAACCGATTCGAATGAAATTTTGTGGGTGGGTATGGTTGATTGTAACTTGATGAATACGATCATTTTGGACCCGATAGGTGGCGCTGTTGTCGATCTTCTTAACCGCTCAACCGATTTCAATGAAATTTTGTGGGTGGGTATGGTTGATTGTAACTTGATGAATACGATCATTTTGGACCCGATAGGTGGCGCTGTTGTCGATCTTCTTAACCACTCAACCGATTCGAATGAAATTTTGTGGGTGGGTATGGTTGATTGTAACTTGATGAATACGATCATTTTGGACCCGATAGGTGGCGCTGTTGTCGATCTTCTTAACCGCTCAACCGATTTCAATGAAATTTTGTGGGTGGGTATGGTTGATTGTAACTTGATGAATAGGATCATTTTGGACCCGATAGGTGGCGCTGTTGTCGATCTTCTTAACCGCTCAACCGATTTCAATGAAATTTTGTGGGTGGGTATGGTTGATTGTAACTTGATGAATAGGATCATTTTGGACCCGATAGGTGGCGCTGTTGTCGATCTTCTTAACCACTCAACCGATTCGAATGAAATTTTGTGGGTGGGTATGGTTGATTGTAACTTGATGAATACGATCATTTTGGACCCGATAGGTGGCGCTGTTGTCGATCTTCTTAACCGCTCAACCGATTTCAATGAAATTTTGTGGGTGGGTATGGTTGATTGTAACTTGATGAATAGGATCATTTTGGACCCGATAGGTGGCGCTGTTGTCGATCTTCTTAACCGCTCAACCGATTCGAATGAAATTTTGTGGGTGGGTATGGTTGATTGTAACTTGATGAATAGGATCATTTTGGACCCGATAGGTTGCGCTGTTTTCGATCTTCTTAACCACTCAACCGATTTCAATGAAATTTTGTGGGAGCGTATGGTTGGTTGTAACTTGATGAATAAGATCATTTTGGACCCCATAGGTGGCGCTGTTGTCGATCTTCTTAACAACTCAACCGATTTCAATGAAATTTTGCGGGAGGGTATGGTTGGTTGTTACTTGATGGATAGGTTCATTTTGGACCCGATAGGTGGCGCTGTTGTCGATCTTCTTAACCACTGAACCGACTTCAATGAAATTCTGTGGGATGGAAAGATAAATTTTTCGATTTTTTTCAACCGAATTCTCAAAGTGAATACTTATATGGGAACGCTGGAGGAACTGAAGAAGCTAGGTTTTACACAGACACTAGGCTTCTGAATGAGTTGACAGCATGAAAACAAAATGTAAACAAAAACTCTCGAAATTTATATAGAAAACATTGCATTGGATTGTGTTATGAAAACTTGTTAAATTAATGAACATAATTATCTACTGCGCTGTATTAAGGATATAATATTATAAAGATTTGGTTTTTAAATTAAATTTCTTAATGAAATTCACCTAAATACAACACAATTCAATTTAACATCCACATTTAGCAAGAGAAGTTTCACATCTGGCGTGTGGTCACAAGCACGCTCTCTGTTTTTTTTTAATAACAACATCAATAAAATCATCAAAAACAAACTAATTCTAATATAAGTAATAAAAAACGTTATCGCTCAGATCCAATTCAAACACGTCCTCAAACTTACAAGTCATAAATGAGATTATCCTGTCACCCCTGCTTGTTTTGATTTAAATATTTTGTTTACGCTTTCACGCACAGTGCGACCTAAGCTAAGCCCCAGCAGGTAGGTGAGGTATACCATTCAAAAACATATTTTTATGACGAAATTGTCGCGTGACTCATTTTTTAAAAATCTCAGAACTCTGAACTCAGAGTCAGAATCATAATAATTGTTATCCCGCCTCTGCCAGCACGCCAGAAATTCATGTGTATGTATCCCATGTTTAAAACAGCTGATGGATGATGCAGTAGATACACCACATCGCAACGGTCGCTACAATCGACATGATAGAACATGAAAATTGTAACCCTCCTCGAAACTCGAATTCGAATGTGCTGTTGCAGTTTTCTGTTTTGAGTTCTTTTCACGATTCAGTTCGTTCAGTTCTTCGGCGCTAGATACAAACACAACCGCTCAAATAAATGAGTAATATAATTTTATGATCGGGGCTGGGTGTAAATGAGATAATCACCCTTCCTACCTGCACACTCAATCAGTGACGTAGTAAAAAAAAGTCACCACAAATAAGATCTGTTGTTGTTTACCGAAAATATTACCTTGGCAAGGACATTAGGGAGTTCCTTTTGAGCGCCAGTAGTTTTCCCTTTTTTTGCGAGTATAAAACCAACCGGTCTTCCTCTTTCTAGATACATTCGTGATCAACTCGTTGAACAGTGAGCAACTGAACTCGGCGGAGGAAGTAAAGTATCGTTTCGATTTTGAATTATTTTTTGAGTGTGTTATTCTTTTGTGATTGTTAAAATGGTTCAACAACAAACCAAAGTCATAAAGATGTTCTACAGCGGACAATTGGAGTACATATCGTACCCGGCAACCGCCAAGTACGAGGATATCATCGATATTGGTAAGAGTCATAACTTTTTGTTTTTATTTAAACTAAAGTGTTCTTTTGTATTCTTTTAGCCGTTGAACGCTTTGACATTCCCGAAGATTTCAAGGATTTTATTCAGATCTCGAATGACACGACCTACTTGTTTGAGAAGGACACCTTTGAGTACTTTATCCTGCTGTTCCCGAATCCGGAAATAATCTTCTTCCTACGTGTGAATTATGTGCACTTCTTGGGGAACTCGCAGCCAGATCGTCAGCCATTTGACAGACTCACTAACAAACGTCAAAGGCGGGAAGATGACCACGAACCTGGTGCTGTTTCAAGACAGAATTGTTTTATTGGATCTTGTCCGGGAAATGATTCATCCGAGGAATCACAATCAGAGCCAGTAGCCAAGAGAACTAGAATTGATCCTGTGAGATCGAAAGCTGCAGTTGTGAAAAGGACTTCTTCAACAAAATCAATTCGCATTTAGAGAAGAGATAAATGATTATGTGCAAGTGTTAATTTATTTATCCGCGATTTGTTATATAGTTTAAGTGATTTTGTAAATAATGTGGATGTAGGTTTTATCAACTGTGTCAAAGATAGATGATAAGTATTTATTTTGTTCTTGTGAAAGAGGTTCCTTTATAAAGTAAGAGAGATTCGAATGATTGGATTTGGATGGAAGCTAAAATATAATAAAATATTTTAGGTATATCAGTATGTAAATGTTGACAAGTTTTTGCTTTTGTGTTGTAAAAAAAGTTTAGGCACTGAATGACATCAACCTAACGATGATCGGGGATCAAATAGCTCCATGCGTGGGGGAGGGACGTGCTATACTTTTATGGAATTTAGAAGAAGAAGGTAACCATTCATTTTGATTGTTTATTTTGGATCACTTGACAACAGACACAACTTGGCTTATAAGCTAGACGGATATCGGAACACAAAAATGCACAAAAGTTTGATTCATTTATAAATAAATGAAGCTAAAAGGGTACGATCCAATAGTAGCCCAAGGCATATGTAGTATATTGTATATACGAAGTGGTTTTGAACTCAGAAGACTTTAAATATACGATTATTTCAATTTCCTGCTCCATATTTGAATTATGTATTAAGGAAGTTTGGCGAATTATTATTTGTTATACGTCATCGACTAAATGCATATTAGCTTCATTGAGAGTCAAGGAAGTTCTCACAGGTTTTATGCAGAATTAATTTTTTTTTTGTTGGAGGTTGCTACTATCCGATGGAACACTCAGACACAACTACTGGTCCATTGTACTGCCAAAGCAGACGCCTTACATTGCTGCACTTAATATTCCTGTCTTTCAGAGAAAGATGAGAAGAAGCTTAAGTGACGAAGAGCTTAGATGTTCTGCACTCACCACGTCAGCCCCAAAGATCCGCCACCTGATGCGAGCAAAGGCAGGACAACTACAGAGGAATTGATCCGCGGTATCGTCGTCCTTTCACAAGCAGGACAGACGGTGGTGTCGCTCAAGCCCAATACATTTAAGTGTTTGGCAAAAGCTTGGTGGCCCGAAAGGACACCCACAAGCAGTCCACAGTCGATTCTCCTGAGAGACAGAAGGAAAGACGCGGACCTTTTGCCCAAAAAAAAACCCAAGTATCAATGGATGACCTAACCACAGATGCCGGCAGGCCCAACGCAGGTTCAGGCCCTGAGAAAGCTTTCTTCTAATCCCAGCCTGGCAAGCTAATCAGCGATCTCGACCTGGGAACCAGACAAGTTTCACTGCGTTTAGCCTACCAAATAAGTTTAGAGAAAGCTTGAGTTCAAGCACTTACTTGGACGAGGTAAGAGGGTTGAGCAGCGCTTTTAGTGCAGCTTGGCTATCACTGTAAACGCATATGCATAGCCATAAGAATAGCAAAAAACTCCGCTTGGAAGACAGACGCATGGTTACCTAAGGTTGCTTTCCACGAGGACTCCAGAACCAAACCCCTGTCAGACTGCATATCCAAAAGGCAGGGGTCAAAGGATAATTCTTGCACAAGTTCATCAAAATTCCAATGCGCGTGGTATCAAAAGCCACCTCTCTTTAACCAAGGGGGGGGGGCGGTTCATCATAGCTTCTAGAGAAGAGCCGGGAGTGCTAGCAAGGCCCCTGTGCAGCCAAGACAAACCATTTTTTGAAGTTTGGCAAAAGAGGCAGTAACACGTTTCCGCGAAAGCCTATACAACCGATGCATATGAGAGGAGAGGTCTTAAAAGATTGATAATGCAAAAGGGCGTAGACAAGTAAAAGAGCGTCAAAAGATTTACTTTTTATGCAATTGCCTTCGCGAACTTGGTAGCATTAGATTAGAATGTAAAGAAGAGGCATATGTGAACGAGAAGCAATGGATAATATGTAACCGGTACGCATATTTCGCTTATTCTCGTTCACCATTCGCATAAGCTTCCTCCAAATGTTCGAATTTTGTTCATTTGCGAGGGTTTTGGCGAATCGAAAGCGATTCTTCTATTGAAAAATCATTTTGTACAATAATAATAGATTTGTGTACTGCCAAGCATTTCTCAGCCTAGCTTCGCTGCCAAACAACTTGGGGCGGTTCAGTTTCAGACCTCATGTTTCACAAGCATTGAGCCCCTCTTTTTTGCTACCAGCGCCACCTATAATCAGACATAAATACAAAATTTCCGACTCACCGTGCAATCGTGCTTTTGGAATGTGGCTTCCGTGCACATACTGTTCACCGTCGCAATGGAGACATTCTCACATGCCGCCATATCACCGATCTTCAGTTGCACCCTCTGCAGATGATCGCGCTGCCGTGACCAACCCAGGGTGTTACAATTGGTCCACGTTGTCGTCTGTTCCGCAGACCGCGTCGTTGTCACATAATTCACTGGCAGTTGTTGTGGACGCAGAGAACGAGCTTTTTCCGCATAGTACTGCATTTGCGGCACACTCTCTGGCAATGGATAAGGTTCAAACTGTGCCACCGCCACCGCCCGAGGCATTCGTGATGCAGCCGCTTCCATACTATCAACATCTGAGGCGTCTGTGCTTAGCACAGGTTTCTCCAGCGAAGGTGAGACAAAGAACTGTTGCGTCTCTTGCGGTACAGGCTGTGCTTTAGCTGCCGTGTCTCGGAGGTTATGCCTATCGCTCTCTAGTTTTTCAGCTTGGGGGGTGAATGTTCGCCGTTGGTACTCTGGTCTGAGTTTTCGATCCAGCTCGTCGGGCAGGCAAATCGGGCGAACAAAGTCGGAAAAGACTACCGGAGTCTCGAGGCGAATCAAGGCGGCTGTTGATCCCTCGACGGGACTCTTGATCAAACCGATTACGCGTCGACGTTGCGTCCATGGCGAGTTAGAGCTGAGTCGAACGGAGCCGAATATTGCCATCCAAGTGGCACGCGGCTGTCCTTGGAAACAGGACTCTGTTGTGAGCACCCAATCCCGGGAGACCTTAAAAAAAAGACAAAGTCAGTCTTATTCAGAATAAGGGGGTTGTAAAGCTTACCAAAGTGCCATCACAAACGTGACTGTCCTCTCTGTACAGGGCCACAAGCCATGGCCAGTCGCCAGGCGATGACATTTTCGGTAGCGATGTGTGCTTTGGTGAAAGGACAGACTGAACGCCACACTGCAATTCGCCGCAACTCACATATAGCACTCTTTTGCTCTGGCAGGTGGTCCGGATGAATGAGATCTCTGGCGCATGCGGATCTAGAACGCGCACGTAGTCCTTTAGGCGCTCAGTGTCGTTTCTGATGTCGAAAAGTCGAACAGATCTAAACAAGAGAAGAATGTGACAGAACAAAATGGTAGATGAAAGGAGGATGTATCGTCAAGAGATGTCTCCCAGCGGGATTTCAAGTATCAAGCAATCCTAAGTCCTGATTTGTCAACGATATGAACAGTCAACAAAGAAGGGCTGTTCACTTGCGGTTAGTATGGGAACTAGGTTGACAGCGTATGTCACGTAGCACTCGCACTTGTTGCCTAAAAAAAAACCTCAACTTACTCATAGCCAAGCGACTTGCACAGGGACTCTGCCACAGTCTGTCGCACGCTGTCCTTTTCGCTGCCATCCAAGCCCTCGGCGCACAGTTTCCCAACGGTTCCCTTCTCTGAAAAAACTGCAAAGCCTTCCGAATGGAATCTCGGTTGAAACGGTACCAGTGGCTCCGGATTTATCAAGTCCGCCGCCAGAGGTGCTATAGACACTAGGAAACGTCAAAACATAAAAATTAAATTTCCAGCCTTCTCAGTCATCCCATGCGCTCCACTTACAACAGTCCTTCTCATCGGAACCATCCGGACAGTCGGCTTTTCCATCGCATCTAGCCTTCTTCGATATGCACGCGCGGCCACGCCCACAATACAACGAATTCGGGGGACAAAATGAACAGGATCGCTCATCCGACAGATCCGGACAATCTCCAATTCCATCGCATAACCTGGGACTCTGCGCATTGCTTTGAAGGTCCTCCGAGCAATGCGGCTTATTATGGCAAGACTGCATTCCCGTGGACTCTGGGAAGGCCTCACAGTCGAAGAACTGTTTGAATCTATGCAGCAGTCGATTGCCACAACCCTTCATGAACATTTGACAGTACTCGCGACACATTACTCCAGGAGAGGGTTCCGCCAGTCCATGCGTCTGACAGGGCGGCTGCAAGAGGCGGCACACAAAGTCGAAGGCCTCACGGAAACATTCGGCGTCGACCATTTCTCGGAAAGCAATCACGTCGGCCTCCACCTCCTCATAGGACGAGTGTCCCAGCAGATTCGGGTAGGTGGTGTAGTTGTACCCAATCGATCTGCAATAGTTCAACTTGAGCGGCTCACAGCGGCGTGGTGGGCGTGGCGTGGTTGTCGTCGAGGAGGGTATTTCATCGTCCTTACCCAGCGGCGACGATGACATAATCGGTTCCTCAATCATCCCGGTTACCTCCTTTATGGTCAAACTTTCCGCATCGACAGTCATGTTGGCGAAATACCTCCGATCTTGCGCTGTGATCTCCTCGGCAAAGATGGCCAGTAGGTCCGCCGTTGAAACCAGTCCAACGTAGGGGTCAAAGATGACGTTGAAGTGAACGAGGATATCATTCGTGTCATCAGTCCTAAACGAATCAGATGCTAGATGAAATGTCACAAAAGGACTCTTACTGATCTTACCCATCAAGTGCTAGGATTTCAGTTCCCTCAAAGGACTCCCGTAAGTCCGACCTCCGCAGCAACAAATTGATCCTCTCCTTGTAGTCCCTGGACTTGTGTTGAAACCGTATCGACGTCTGATCCGCCAGATCCATGGACCATTTGTCATTCACCACTCTGAATCTGCCCCGGAACGTTCTGTCTGGCAGGGGATCAGGTCTGAAGTAGGTATCTACGGAAGGAAAGGCTATAAATGTGGACTTTTGACAAAATCGGATGGTTGTACTTACAGCCAATGTATACAAACGCTCCGGCTACCAGCAGAGCGACTAGAAATCCCGTGATGACTACGCAACCGCATTTCTGACTGTCGCCGATTTTTCGCCTCGTGAATCGGATGTCTGAGTCGGTGGAAAGGACGGATTCTGTCTTACGGCCGTGACTGTGATGTTGGTGCGGCTTGTGATGGCGTGTGCATCGTGTGTTGTGGAAGGTTTTCTGTGGAACATGTCCGTTTGTGTGTGTCGTTGCGTTGGTTTGGATCACCTGCAAAAGAAATAAGTTCTACTGTAATTAAAGCGATTTTCTCAAGAAGTTTTGATGCTTTTTAAGGGTGTTTTGTTTCTTAAACCTAATTGTTTGTAATAAACGCAAGAAGGGTTTTTAACAAAACTTAACAATGGAATGGGAACACTCCTGTTAATTTCTGAATTTAAAGATGACAGGGAGAAAATTACAGTTTTAAAAACATTAAACTTCACTAAGTTTCTGACCTAAAACTTTAGGGATCGGATCGTTGAATGCGATTTAAACAAGTATCCATTTTTATGAGGAAGGTTGAATGCCAAACTCTGTAACTAAAATAAATAGAAGATTTACAACATCACACATTACTAACACGTAAGATTAAAGGGAAGCCCAATAGATGTCTGACTGAAAAAGACAGCAGTATACATAACACGCATAGTTACGCGACACTTATTTTGGTCGGCCATCTTGTTAACGTGGTAGGAATTATAGGAAAGTTCAGCATTTTGATATTTTAATGGCAATGGCTTAGAGAATTTCGTTTGATAAATTTCGTTGGTTAAATTTACTAAAACCAAATCACTCTCATTTGACATGTTTTTAGTCAGAATAAGAAACGATTGGCAAAATCCACAAAGACAGATTTTTCTTTATATGCAACTGTCGTCGGCGGCTTAAATTTTCCACCAATTTATGGGCTTTGTCTTAATTTGTAAAAACTTTTGTGTTTTTTTGAGAGGCATAGTTGATTGGAATAAAACCCACTCAAGTTGAGGCAACGATACAAAATGTCTGACACTGATAGTGAACAACTTACTTCATTTTTGAAGAAGTAAGTAGGTACGCAATAACCCGCACTAAAAATTGATTTTTTGGGTGGCATTGATACCTTGGAATTTTTCTTCCTCCAAAGGCGGCTATTGTGCTTTTCAGATTCTGACCTCACATTTAAGGGGCCAAATATGCAATTGGTATTGCTAAATCTCACGCAACTTTTAATCCGTTTTAAACGTACGTAATGTCAAATTTCACAAATAATGACATTTGTTTTTTGTTGTTTATCAAATTTTTATAGAAATGAAATTCTCCGCATTTGAGCAAAGTTCCCAATTAAATGCAAATGCAACTTATGCGGAACAAAGTGCCGGTGATGTGGCCCATGCCGATGTAGACAACGTGTTCGTAAATTATGAAAGTCTCCGATGCAGTTTGGTAATAGCTATCACAAATAAAATCCATTTTTTTCAGCGTCTTGATATGAATTTTTTTTATTTTACTTCCTGCCTCCTGCGATCAAAGAAATGTAAAAAATATAACCTAAACAAAAACAGTGAATATTGAGTTTTAACCCGAGTTAAAGTACTTAAACTGGTTTTCGGAGTGCAGTTTAAAAAAACTGGGTTTATGTTTGGGTTTAAAGACTGAATATTATGGACTTGGGTTTAATTTATTTGTTGAAGTCACTTAAATCCGGGTCTAACCTTTAACCCGGATTTAAGGGAGTGAATAATATGGCCGTAAGTATATTCAAAGTTTGAAACAAATCAGTCCTAGACCTCAGGTCAGATGGACTGAACTGTGAGACCCACTTTTTTGAGTAATGTCACTCCGTCATCGTAATGTCAGAATTGATTAATATCTCGAGTACTAAATTTTGGTCGCTCTCAACGAGTAAAAATTGGAACATCGAAAAGTATTTTTTGAATAGAGTTATGAAAATCAAAGATTTAGGAGTTATATTCGATACGACACTTTCCTTTAAATGTCATATTGATTATACTGTCGCGAAGGCTAACTCAGTTGTTGGCTTCATAAAGCGTAATGGAAACGAATTTAGGGATCCATTTGCTTTACTTTCGCTATTCACTGCATTAGTTAGATCTTTGCTGGAATATGCTGACGTGATTTGGAATCCATTATTTTTAACTTACTCTGATCGCATAGAAAAAGTTCAAAGGCGTTTTGCTAAATACGTTTTTTTATAAAATGCATTGGGAATTTCTCCTTATTATAAGGCCTGATGCTTACTTCTTGATATTAAATCTTTGAAATCCCGTCGTCAAGTACACGATATAATGTTTGTAAGAGACTTGCTATGTTTCCATATAAGATGTTCTAGTTTGCTTTGAATGATATCAATATGTATGCACCCACGCGATCCTTGAAAACTCGTAATCTTCTATTTCAAAAAAAAAATCATAAAATAAACTACGGCCGACATGAGCCCATGACAAGAGCCATTCCAGCTTTCAACAGCGTTTATTCAAAAATTGATTTTTCTGTGTCAAGAGTTCGGTTTAAAAACTTTTTAAATAAATATTTATGTTTCCAGTTTTCAAACATCTGTTAGTTTTAAGCACTTGTAGGTGAATTATAATAATAATAACTTTATTCAGCTGAAAAAACTAACTGTGTAACAGGTCTTTGTTCCGTCTACAGGTGCAGATGGTATTTTTCATTAAAGCTAATGCCAGTACCTACCAATTAAAAGATGTTAGTAACTTACTTAAAAATGTTAGATACCATGAGGGTCTGCCTTAAGTAGGTTAAGGTACCTTGCACCTACAACCGCCAATTATAGACATATGATGCAAATTCATCAATTTCTTGGAACCAGCTCATTCACAGGTCATAAATCACCCCTCGTTACATAAGGTCATTATTTTATAATCTAGTAGCGGTACTACTCCAAATTTCTTTCTTCATATTTAGCATATTTCCGTATTCGTAATAGTTTTCGCTGTACTTATAAATATGCATGCGCATATCTGAAGCCTGTGCAAATGATCACCCAAATCACAAGCAAGGCCGTTAATCATTTAAATTAATTTCGCGGAAACTCTACCTACTCTCACTTTTCAAACTCGTAATAGAATAATTACTCCGCCAGGCTGTGTCATAATCATAATGCTCAAGCTCATGGTGGGTGAACTTAATTTAAGACACATATTTTCGACTATCCACTGAAATTTCACAGTATCTACCACTCGAACTGTATTATGAATGGTATATCAAAAGATCATTTGCATACAATTTGCAAAGAGTATCAAGCGCCAGTGAAAGTAATGATTGTATATATGAGAAACTTGGATGACTCTTGTAAAAGTGAAACGACACTTAATTGGCTGGAAGCCTTCTCGAAAATACAAAAAAATAAAATAAAATAAAATTGAACAATAAATGCAAAGCCGCCGCAAAGTAACGTCAAAGTTAATTGACATGCGGCAAGTAAAACAAGTTTGCGGATCACCACCGGCTTTTTAATGTATCTCTTGTTAAATTTTATCAATCTATTTAAGTATAGGTCTGTTGAGCTGCAAGACTCCAAACCTCGATTTACTTTATGATGTTAAAAACTGTAACTAAGCGTGGTTAGTAACAAACTTAGTTTTACGATGAATGCGACATAGCAGATTAGCGTCGCAAGAAGCGATTTGGAGTTCCCAACTTTTAAATGCAATTTTTTGAGCGAAATTGTTAAAAATTTAAAGCAAATCTTCGCCTTACAAACATCGCATCAGTAAAACAAGCCCCAAATCAGATATTTTGCAGAGAAATTTCGTCTTGGGTTGAGATTAAAATTATCTAACCTCAACCAAATTATTCCGAAAATTTAACGAGTTATTTTGCAACCACATAATCTATATAAAAATAAAAGAGTTCCTTTAGTTACTCTGCCTATAAAACGAACGTGTTTATGTGCAATAACTTGTGGCATTGCATGTCTCCATCAGTTATTAATAACTTGTACCTGTTATCATTGCTGAAAAAAAAGAGAAACAAAGAAACCAGTCGGCAACAAACGAAACAAATGACCACTTCAACCAGCTTAAATTCATGACCACACTCCAAACTTATTCGACCTCTTGTCAAAAACATTTCACAGAAACACAATACTCAAGCCATTCGACTATTCAAAGAGTACGACATGACAATCAATAAGTCATGCCTGACCCACCTATTATATGCATAGTTCAAGGCGCTCTACCGGTTTTCGCTGTACTCGCTTTCCTAGCCAAGGTCAAGAATTGTCGTACTTTCTAGCCCCCACTCTTGAACTCTTGAAAAATATACTTGAATTCTTTAGTAGTTGATCAGCTTAACAATTAAGATTCCATTGATCGTACAACACTTGTTGACCTTGTTGCAACATTTCACTGTTACCACCTTGCCAAAGAACCAACGCGCGTAGGGAACTGCTGAAAGGAAACAAGTTCTACGGTCCGAGGGAATGCGATATCTGTCATCACATAACCGAGCCACACCGTCATCGATGGCTTCAAAGTGCACTGGTACACTTGTTTCAGCGGTAATTTGCATTGTTTGGATGCAACACGCCGGTAAGGTGCAGCGGCCACGGTGGATAACTTCTGATCTTCTTTAAAAATGGTTCGCTTTTGACGTCTGCACTACGGACGCGATGGCGTTGCATACGAAAAGCCGTATCTCAAATAACATGTGGATGGTGAAGCAGACTGGCGACAATGGATCGCATGTTACAAATGGTGAATTTGATATGAATGCGGTTGCAACTGCACGGAGTTCTATGGAATCTGATGACGATTAGCATAATGGCTGGTTTTGTCGGAGTACGAGAGAACAATTAATGGATCTGGAGCAGGTGTCAGTCACATTTTTGAGCAGGTTGAAGCAGATTTTTTTACTTCGCTACATATTTTGTTTATTGAATTCGATTTCGGAAACTACCTACTTCAATTTGAGTGAAGCAGCTTCAGCTGTCTGTGACGGTGGCGTTTGGAATGAACATAATCTATTAATATTCGACTCTTTACGTTTGATTTGGTTTTTTGTTGCTACTCCTGAATTGTTTTCTACAGTGTAAATCAAAATAAAAGTTAAAATTTTGCGCGCTTACTTCCATATTTTGGGAGCATAAGAGGTAAGATGTATACACAAAAGGGTATTCACTTAAACGCGTAAAACCCTCATAAACTGCGTAAACTGCAGAAGTTCACCACCTCGTAAATGAACTGTTTTGTATGGAGAACAGTTTACGCAAGCCTCAAATTTTCCGCGATCAATTTGACACGGGAATCGACTGCGGAAAATTACGCAAATGTTCAAATGTCACACGGGGACAGGCGGTCGTGTGAATTATTTTTCGTTTTGTTGTTTATGGCCTGGAAATCAATAAAATTATGTCAATCGATTATTATAAAATCGCACTTGATGGAAATATGTATTTGCCTTTGTTTTACTGCCAATTTCATCACAAATTTTCTTTTGACATATCGATAATTTTGGGAAGTCTAAAAACAGCTGAGTTTGACAGGTGACTTGACAGTCGATCTACGCGAAATACGCAATGACATTTCCAAAGGGTGTTAACGAGCTGCATAAAATTATAAGATTAAGAATACCCTTATTATAGATAGCTCTTAATTTGTGTTTCTTATTTCGATCAAAACGCAGAAGAAATTGACTGAGCACTTTGAGTAAAAATCTGAGTACAGCACAATTTGACAGCTGATCGGGAATGCGAATGCTGGCACAGAAAAAGAATGTAGATTACAAAATTAACAGCAGCAATTCAACAACTACTGTCACATGATAAAGTCATTTATGACAACTAGTTCTCGAATGGGTGATTTATACTTTGCTAAAAGTCTTCAAATTTGAGGTTTTTGGCCATCTTTTCACGTCTTGCTTTAACGCAGTAAGAAAAGGCAAAGTAACAGTGTTTTCTTTCAACGCTTTTCTTGCTTCAATTGAAAAAGAGCAGCATGAAATCAGTTTAAAGCCCCATGTATATAATAAAAAGTTCTTCAATAAGGATAGGTCGATATTGAAATGAAATAAAACAAGCTGTGTTTGAGTAATATTTTTTTATTTGAAAGGTACCGTTTGCACCGACGACACTCATTTTCATAATTTTGAAGTGCCGGTTAATCATGTAACTTGTCATTGTGAATAAATAATAAACACCAGATTAGACAGATGCCATCAAGAAAAAATGGCCGCCATTGGCTGGCAACTTGGACTTTGACATTTGTTCATAATTCGAAAAACCACCATGCGGAATGGTAGATCCACTTGTCATTGTGGCAATCTGACACGTGTCCTTTTCGTTTCGTCATTCCAATTGAATTGGACTTGCTATTGCGTGCCCATTATGTTCAAAGTATTTGTAGACGATTACTTCAAGTTTATCAATTGAGATTTATTGTGATTTCCATGGATTTTGTTTATTCTCTCATTCGCATTGTGAAAAGTGAGGTTACTGGAGAACGAATTTCAATAGAAGGTTTCTTGTCAACGACCAATTCGTGTTGTAAATGAAATTGATTGACGATTGTGGCATTTTTGATCAAGGACTTTAGTGTAATAATTCCCCCGATAGATAAGACAATAACCGCAGCAATTGCGGTCGCTTTTGTATGAAGATGCACCCCTATTATCACCCAACGCCCAACAATGCAGAAAATTACGTCATTTAGAGCCACAGTTGTCAAAGGATGCGGTTCGTTAATCTTAACTCTGAGGAAATGTCGTCAGACAAACTTTCCAATATGTCGAATGTGGACCAATACCTTTCAGAATTAAGGACAAATCCGCACCTCTGTTGCCGAAATTTATTGAAGATCAATGTTCCTTCAGATTTATTTCCTTGAAAATTCAAATGATGAACGCAACTGGTTTGGTTAAAACTGCGTTTTATTAAACGGGACGAAGTTCACCGAGAAAGCTATATTCAATAAACTTCAAACCAAAAAGGAAACTCAAAGCGTTCACCATTTTCAATCGGTATCGGTAATAACTTCCTGCTCTTTCAACCCACTCACAAAGTGTAAGAGCAATCCATCTCCCAACTAGAACATGAAACCACTAGGGAATAATGCGGAACAGTGCCTCCTAAAATTTGCATGAGATTTGCGCTCACGTTCCAGACCCCCCACAGTATTCAACGGCTCTTACAGCATATTCTTCGTTCAATTAAAAATCGAATGCATAAATTGTATAACAGCACTGGCTCAAACTCGCACATACTTATTCTAACAAAAGACTACCATCGGGGTTCGAAAAGATAGAACAACATAAACACCACTTCACTAATGACCGTAATTAACCATCAGATAAGAGTACGCTACCAACTTTTACTCCATTTGCGCGAGTACGAGTAAAATGAAAAAAATTAGCGCGTCAAGAAAAAGTTAACAAACAAAACGAGTCCACTCGTGTAATTACTAACTACCGCCCTGCTTAGCTGCAAGCCTCTGTGTTGCGTCTCATAATTGGTTGGTGAAAAAGTTCTCATAATAAATCCGCAAGTGCATCAAGTGAGAGACGTTACAAGCATTCTAATCAGACCCCCAAAGGGCAGAGAAAGCATTCGAAAGTCGCGCAAGGCTTGGTGAAATTCCACAACGCAAATATTAAACGCCATCCTCGACTGCTGTTGTTGTTAATAGCTGTAGGTTACTATGCTCAAACCGAAAATAGGTAATAATTGCTGTTACTACAGTTAAACATGTAGATAGAAAATTTGCGGGAAAAAAATAAAAAAAGCTACTGCTCCAGGTGAGGCTCGAACTCACAACCCCGGCATGTCTCACACAAGTTACTGATTATAAGTACCGTGCGCTAACCAATTGCGCCACTGGAGCGCTGTGAGGGGGGTTGTCTAAGAATCTTCAACATGTCCCTTGGACAAAACAACAGCTTGAATGGCAGATGCCCTCTGCCCTCTCTTTAGGGATGAATCATTCTTCATTCCATTCCGTGGCTGGCCTGGAATATTGTTTCGCTGAACTCTTTTTTGGGGGAGGAAATTCTCGGTTTGGCAGATTCAAAAATGTTCTCTCCGGTCGGCAAGGTTCAATGTTCTGTCTTCTGTTGTTGCCGTTTCATATGCTGGCTGACACCGTTAAAGTGTGTTTGTGTTATGCAAGATAAATGCGTCCATTTTCGGGGTGATAACATATTTTGATTAATGTTAATTAGATTACATCTAGCTAATCAAGGAGAATTTGTTAGATTAACTACTCGTAGCATTAATTGTGTCATGAGGGCGTTGACATGATTGATGAGCTTGTATACAAAATACAACGGTTATAAGATACATTTGTGTCCAATTTTAATATGAATTTGGCGATAATCAAATAATCTTGAGCCAGGGGTAACCGTGGTTAAGTGTTAATACATTTATCGCTGTTTCGTGCACGGGTTGGGCTTAAGTAATAAATGATTTGATAGAGATGTCAAAAAGCTCACAATAAAAAGTGTTCTTGTCCTTTACTACAAAACTGTGTTTCTTCCCAAAGTGGGGAAAGGCGACCATCAGATGTTTTCTGAGACTAATGATTTTTAAGTCAGCACTTAAATGATAAAAATCGCACAAACATTGCTTGTCAAACTCAACCATTGCTGAAAGAATAGACTATGGATAAAAGTGGGGGTGAAAGAGTATCCAGACAGCATACATTAATTTACTATTGAGTAAATTAATCTTAGGGATCGAGAGCTGCTTTATGAGTCCACAGAAGGCCCGCGAAGAAAGCGCAGCGCAGGGGTCGATCTTAGGACCAGACCTCTGGAACATTTCCTACGACGACATACTCAACATGGAGATGCCCGAGGACGCCTTTCTGGTCGGGTACGCAGACGACGGCAGCGGTGATCACGGCACGAAATGAAGTTGAACCAGGTCATGTCACGAGCAAATTTGGGGATTGAAGAGCACAGACTCAGCCTAGCAACGGAGAAAACTGAGATAGTCCTTCTCACTAAGAAAAAGATCCCCACACAAATTGACTTCCAAATCGGGGCAGAAGTAATAAGAAGCAGTGCCGCGGTGAAGTACTTGGGACTGAGGCTCGACACAAAGCTATCCTACTGGCAACAAATAAAGGCAGCAGCGGAAAGAGCCTCAAAAACAACTGCATCACTGAGCAGACTGATGGCAAACGTAGGCCGCCCAATAGCCAGTAAACGAAAACACATTCCATCCTTCTTTACGGCAGCGAAGAAGTACCGAAAACAGATGGCGGCAGTCCTAAGACGTGGAGCTCTACGCGTAGCTAGCTCTTTCCAAACGGTTTCGGAACCAGCCGCCCTAGTTATCGCGGGTGTAACACCTATCGACCTCCTAGCGGCGGAAAGAAAACATATCTACGACAGAAAAGCGGAAATTGGCTCTAAGGCGGCTGCGGAAGAAGCGAAACAGCTGACCAGACAGCGGTTGCAAGAACGATGGGATTCGGAAAGTAGAGGACGCTGGACGACGAGACTGATCGAAAACGTGACAATGTCAATGTGGAACGAGCGTAAACACAGCGAAGTAAATTACTACGTTACCCAGCTCCTTACTGGACATGGCTTTTCCAACGCTTATCTCCATAAAATGGGGAAAACTTTCGTTGAAAAGCTACTCAAAAGGAAAAAAATGGAGGAGGACATACCCTCTCAAAATCAAATAAATTGATGAAAGCCACACCGGCAAGAAAGAATAAACCCGCAAATTGAATAAACAAAGTGAAAAAGCCGGTCCTCCGAGGGGAAAGGAAACGACACCACTCTGAAGTAATGCGCAAGCGGTTCCGGAGTGGACGGTGTCAAGTGGAAAAGGGGTTAAGAGGTTTTTTAGTGAGTAGTGGGACGGAAGTCTCACACTACTTGAAACAGAGCGGGACTGTTTCTCGTGCGCATAAGCGCTTTTCCTCACCCCCTTGGCAAAAAAAAAATTTGCTATTGAGTAAAGATTCTATTACTTTTACGCAGTGATTATTAAAAACGGGGTAAGTTTTAAGAACCCCCAGCTTATCGATATTATTTTAAACGCTTTCGAAGCATCGCCAAAATTTTAAGCGCATCTGTTACAATATTTCAATTAACTGGACATTTAAATTTAAATAGAAACAGCGTTTTAACTTTTTCGAAACGAAAAACCCGTCCAAATAATAAAATCTTTATTATTAAATTTTGAAAAGAAAATATTTAGAGTGATGGATAAGTATTTATTCCCAATTTAGACAAACGTCCATTCGTCCACGGTCCACCTACAATTTAAATTAACTTCCATGCAAAAAACTGAACAAAACCTTCTCATACCAAACGTCATTATACTTTTTAGTGCATCATAAGCAAGCAGCATTTCGATCGCACTTAAAAGCTCAGCGGCGCAGTAATTTGATCGCCAATTCAAAAGGTAAATTACAAAACTCGTTTCCAGCCACAGGTTACCAAATAAAAACCAAACAAAGACAAAAAATCTACTACAATCGCTCAACTAATCCGGTCGCGTCGTAAGTCAACGCCACTATTATCGATTTTCATGCACGACTGGCTGCGAGTCGAGTAATACAACACAGACACACACACGGCCGATGCCATCATAGAGAATGTCAAAAGCCGCCCTCTATGGCTTTTAAATGTCACTATGGTCGTTTAAAAGCCAAGACCCTCAAACGGCTGACATTACCGCCTATTTAAGTGTCCGATTTACGAGCCACACTACGTAAACGACTCTCATTCATTATCACGTGCGTGTGACACCTACCCGTTCAGGAGGAAACCATTTTGACGTCATATACGTCGCATTGAAAGCATTGACCTCGATCGAATTAAATGCGAAACCTTTTCAAATCGAACGAATTTGGAGTGCGCGGGAAGAACATAGCAAAACAAATTTCTGTAAGATGCGTAAACTTGGAAAAGCTCCACTTTTTGTTGTCAGCTTTGACTAAGCCTACACGTCCAATAAATCCAGTCATTGACATTAATTGGAAGGTGGTGGGTACTGGGCAAAGGAGCGGGAGGAGTTTAGATCACAAATTTTTGCAGTTTTAAAAATGTTTTTTGGTAAATAAATTATTAAAACATTAACTGGAAACAACATGCCAACCGACAATCATTTACATGGATAACAACCTTGTTAATAGCTGCATGCTTTATTACTTTTTAGTTCAAAATCATTTAATTATTTTGCATTGCTAAATGGATTCAATTTTTTTTCTTGTTTTTTTTTGTGGTGGCGAACTGGCAAGTAATTATCTATTTGCGGGTTTGAAATTGCTTTAATAAAGGAAATTAGCGTTGCATGCGAGAGATACACTAATCATAGTTAGATAGGCGATTTTTTTTCCTCATTGGATTGGTGTGGTTGCCGGTTGAAGAGGAGTTTATGTTGCGAGACGTTGACCCATGGAAGCGAATGTACTTGATTCGATTAATAATTTTCAA
This sequence comes from Cheilosia pagana, assembly GCA_936431705.1. Lineage (NCBI taxonomy): Eukaryota > Metazoa > Arthropoda > Insecta > Diptera > Syrphidae > Cheilosia > Cheilosia pagana. The sequence continues at coordinate 57,629,454 of OW386168.1, read as the reverse complement.
AGGCTTTATATATTTGCTTCTTGCAATCATGTCCTGAGGTTTTTACTATACCTCCAAGCTCCAACCACAACCCTTTGGTTTCATTGTTTTTCGAGAAAGCTGTAATGAGGAGTGGGGCCATAATCAGCCATTAATGCTATCGGTGTATAGTCACCCTCTTTTCCATATTTGCAGGTTTTAGAAATCGTTCCGTTGGGATAACAGTGAGTCTTCTACAATCCTTCCTACTGAGGGGCAGATGATAATACATCTGTACACATCGACAGCTTGCGAAACCTACACGTAAACCTCCTCCAAAGCTTGTACCTGATACTTACATTTGTTGATTTGCGACTTATTTCAATGAGTTCCTAAGCTAGTATTAAAATGAATTGGGCCACGCATCGTAGTTTATGAGTTTTGTCAGTATAGACTTAGTTATCAATGGACTACTAACGAACCTGGAAGAAGCTTGTTGTAAAGATGTTTCTCTCCAAAATGAAAATACAGGTTCTTCTAAAACTTCTTTCGATGGAATATAAAAATAAAATTGCCAAATTGTGTCTATTATATATAAAAGACTAGAAAATTTAAGCGGCTAAAATTTGATCTCATTCTAGGGAGAATGTTTATACTTTTTTTTCATGTGTGCTACGTAAAATGAAAGACTTCTGATAAACTGCATTTAACATCATACGTGACGGAACATAATATGCGGAAATTCACCTACGGAAATTCACCTTAAAGTCGGTCAATTTTTCCTAAAAACTGGCTTAGAAGCAACGCTGTAATCGGTTCGACAAAAAACGCATTAAAAGGGTTCTCAAAAAAATTTAACTATTGCGTTTCCTGTATTGAAATTTGTAAACTTAATTTTTAAGAACTTTTTAACTGCATTCTTATATGTAGTATTGGGGATAAGTTTGTGAAATAAAAGGAAAGGCATATCGCTTATAAATTAACGCGTTCGACCTTAACCGCAAATTTATAGTAGTTTTGTTAAAAAAAATAGCCTGGATATTTAAAATCAGAACCAAGGTGTTCCAGAATGATTAGAATTTTAGACTTTCTGATTGCTTATTTATGAATACTTGCAGACGACTTTTATAAGCTTCATGATGAAAGTTTGCTTAAAATACTTGTATTTCTCTTTAGCGTTATATATTTTTTTAAGAATTTAAATTACAAACTAAGATTTTGTTCTTGTCCACGACAAACTTAAAGAAAACAAATTATTTATAATTTAACACAGACAATTTTTTTGAAATGTCACATGACACATTCAAAAATCTATTCAATTATCTCCATAGAAATGACGATCTTTTAGGCCTATTCACGGGTCCGCAACATGAAACTCTATGCGGTTACCAAACGTTTCCTTCAATAAATCAATTTTGGAACGAGCTGTGTAACATGTGGCGCCTTCTTGTTGAAACCAAAGCTCCTACACATCATGGTTGTTCAATTGATGAACGAAAAAGTCAGTAATCCTGGCTCTATAGCGGTCACCATTGACTGTAACATTCTGGCCAGCATCATTTTTAAAGAAGTACGGACCAATTATTCCACAAAAACTGATTTTATGGGTTGGTGGAATAATTGGTCCGTACTTCTTGTACGGTGTGTCGACATACACTTGAGGATTATCATCACTCCAAATGCAGCAATTTTGTTTATGGCCGTATCCATTCAACCAAGAGTGAGCTTCATCGCTAAACAAAATTCGCTTATGAAAATACGATACGTATTTCGAAAAGAACCATGATTTTCAAAATAAATTTGCACATTTCGGAAGTGTTGTTTGTCATGTTGAAATGACAAACCAAACAAAAAATAAATCACTTGACAGCTGACAAAATAGCCGCCAGTTAAAATAGTGCTGCCAACATAAAGTTCTATAGCTCTAAAAAAAAACACCCTTTATATGTTTTATTACCTGTTTTTGGCAATCCAGTTCAAAATAAATGGCATTGCTTCCCTTTACTCATTTATTTCAACTCTTTACTTATATAACACAATTGATACTGTTAAATGAGAGCTACACGAAATGTTTATCGCCTGGGATTCTCAGACGAGCTTGCCGGCGAACGAAATCTTCTTCCGGGGACACCAAGCGAATGTTATGCGAAGCGTATGGTTTACTGGGAAGATCTTTGTTGGCAACTGTAGATCTGTTTGGCTGTTGCTACTGGTTGTTAAATGTTTGACAAGTGTGATGATCATTGGAGTAATAATCTTATAATAAGGCATCATTTCGTATTACAGTTTTGTTACCCACAATTGAGACCGGATTGTCATATCGCATCCTTCAAAATTAATCCAAATGAATTTGAGAAGCAAATATTGTGTTACCTTTTTCTACCAGTCGCCTTTTTACCCCCCACAGCTTGCGTAATCCCCACTCAGATCTTTTTACCATGCTATGTCCCAAAAACTCCATCGCCCATTCAAATCGCTGACAGAATTCAAATTAAGCTGATCAGCACATGAGCACAGTATGCATGTCTACTTTTTTCCTCTGTCTGGTAATGTTTACACAATAAACAATCAAAGACAGTGAGCGGGTTATGGAAAGGCAAAACTCTGACCCATTGTCGTACCATTGCACGTGATGATCGGTGTCCAATGATCATTCCGCTGAAGCATAAACATGAGCTGAGCATGAGCACGCTGTCTAGCAACTACGAGTACGACTCTTTAACTGGGCACGTAATTGGTGCGTTCTACCTGTTTTAGGGTAAATCTTCTGCCTCTAGGCCGCGTTTTCTTTCTACCTCACCATCCCAGTAGCCATGAACCAGAAGTAGGTCTCGAGCACTATTCTTTCTAGCCAAAGTGTGTTAACTAGAATTATGATACGGTTGTGGAATTTCATTCGACTTGCGCCGACTTGAAGTTCTAATTATTGTTTTGAAAGACTGTAAGTGGCCTAAATGGCGTGACAATAATCACAAGAGATGCTGGAGCAGGTTTTAACGAACATTTCGACACTCGCAAAGAGCGACATTTCGAAATGAAATTTTTAATTGAGATGTAACATCCAGAATGCAATCTTTTGAGAAAATCTCTGAGGTCAAGTGCGAACTGATGCAATTCAGCGGAATGTATGCTGTGATTGTTTTATGTTTCACTTCGGTCGGTGTGTTGTGTAATATATGTTTTATGACTTTCTGTTGGGTTGGGCTGATTTACTTGTGTATTACAAAATTGAAAATGATGTATTGTCTTTTGAGTCGAGCTGTCAATGACTGTCGTATACGGCTTGACACGATACAAATTGTTTTGTGTTACCTACATCAGTCGTTCGCTTCTATAGTGGAGTGACGATTGAAGGAGTGCGGTATCTGTTAATGTTGTTTTTTTTTTCGCCACAATTATGAGTCGTTGAGCTACCGCGTAATTTAAGTCAGCTAAGCCGGATGATGGATGGAGATGGTATAAAAGAGTACGAGTTGTTCGACGGTGGGAATATATTCAAAGGATGCTCCAAGTGAAACAAGTTTTAAGCATTTGGGCGTGGTTTTAAAAAAAAAAGCTGTACAATCATTGCATACTGCAGGGATAAGTTTGTAGATTGTAATTTCGTTAGGTTTATAAAATCCATACCTTGTTGACTTTATTGTTTTATTTCGATAAATTGGATTCAATTGACAAATTGCCCGTGTTATTCATTTATGATCATCATGAGGCTTAGAGAGCAAATGTCATTAAAAGAAGTTTATAGCTAAGGAAGGGTGAACGAAATACTCTTTGCGCAAAAATGTATATCGGTATTCTAAAATTTAGGAACTTGAATCTTGATTGAATTACTATCTCCCAGGGGCTAACCAAGTTTGAAAAATCTTTGAGAAATTTTAGTTCCAATTACACAAAAACTCGTAATACTTTTCTAGTTTCCATTTTCCAATGTTAACAAAAAAATGTTTTCTGGAAAGGGGGGCATAGGTAATAGGTGGGGCAAAAGAGATCACCCGTTGTGCCGAGACTATCGCCGCTGTTGACGAGGATGTCGAGCTGTCGTCGGAAACATCGACCAGACGCCCTGCCATCAGCCAATCGTCCCTAAGGCGTATTTTGGTCAAAAACTTGCGCATGTTTCCGTAAAAAGTCCCGTCCGTGCATCAGCTGCTGCCTGTCGGCCCCAAACGTGTGTAACCTACGCCCAAGCCATCCTCAATCTCGAGGACGAAGTGGACGATTTTTCGACCAAAATAATAATGAGCGATGAGGCTCTTTTTCACATCAGCGGGTACGTAAACAAGCAAAACAATCGCTTCTGGGGCACCGAAAATCCACGAGTAATGCACGAGGAGCCATTACACCCGCTCAAAGTTACTGCATGGAGCGCTGTTCACGCTGGTCAAACGACAACTGTGAACGGTGAGCGCTATAGGGCCATGTCGCAATTGGACGAATTAGGACTGGAGGATATGTGGTTCTAACAAGACGGAGCTACGGTACACACTGCGCGAGCCACAACCGATATACTGAAGGCGTTTTGGCGATTTGCACTGGCCCGCAAGATCGCCCGATTTAACGGTTCCAGACATTTTTGTGGGACTTCTTGAAGTCTCTTGTTTAAGTAAACAAACCTGAGACCCTCGAAGCCCTCAAGGACAACGTGCGAGAATCTGTCGTCCGAAGTTCTCGCCGAAGTGATGAAAAATGCCATAAAACGAATGTGATCAATTCAATCAATTGTGACGGCGCCCATTTGGCCGATATCATCTTCTTGACTTAACCAATAAGATTCTAAAGATTCAAGTAAATATATTCAAGAACAGAATCGAAGTTTTTCATTAAAAAAAGAAAGCCAAACAACATCGGGTGACTTCTTTTGGCCCACCTTGTAGTTGCACAAGAAGCGTATTTTCATATCATCCATATCCTGTGAAATGTGACAGACTGTCAGACTGTTCAAAAACTTTATGAAAATCGGGTTTGCTCAATTAACTTTTTAGAAAGTTTTAGTTTTTCGAGATGAGTATATATTCGCAATAGAAGTGTGTTTTTTATTAAATTCCCAAGGTGCAAAATTTTAAAGCCAATAGCCTAAATTGGGAAATATAATAAATTGCAATTTTAAGGAGTAAAAAGTTGGAGAAACCAAATCGGCGATGCCAGAGGCAACACTGACCAGCAACCAAGCTCATTGTAGATTGTAGGAGCTCAGGAAGACATTCAGCTTTCGCTGCTTTCTGCCACTAAGGATCCGAACTTGGTCGTAAGATGCCCGCTTTTTACCACCAGGAAATAGAATTGTCCTTGTCAGAGGTCTGGATGGAACCACACACCTTCCTGCTAGGCTGCTACCAAAGAACCACGCTCAAATTGAATTAAAATTATATTGGGCGTGTTTTTTTGAACACATATCACAGGAAAGTAAAGTGCTTGAATGGTATAAACTGGTATAAAATGCTGCGCGTCTCGACTTTAAGTTTGCAGTTTACTTGGAATTTCCATCGCCATCACCAGAAAGGCAGAGGTTCCAACGTAAGCTGCTGCTGTCAAGTCACTACCTCTTAGGATAAATACCTAGCGTGAATCTCAGAAATGTCAAGTTTGTTGTAATTGCATGGTAAAAGCTAAAAAGTCGGGCCAAATGAAGGGCCGTAGGAAAAGCTTCTCACAGCCACTGCTTTTTGTGAGCTTTGTATTTTTGGGACCTGTAATTTTGTGTCAAGTCGCAGTGGCTGAATTGAGAAGCTTTCCCAGTAAGATTGTCAGACCTATGCGAGAGAAGGTGCAATCAAAAAAAATAATCTGGTTAAATTTACCGCTTTTTCGGGGTTGAACCTAGTTGTCTCTTTTCTGACTCTGAGTACAAGAAACTCTGCAATTGTAACTTCTATCTCTCTTGTAAAATGCGACTTTTCTGACTCCACTGTAAGTCTGTGTACAGTTAACTAAACTGCAACCAATCCTGCTGCAATTAAATTTCACTGTAGAAAGTCCAATGTGGGAAATGGGATCCTATCAACTGTCATTGGAAGCACGTACTTCTCATGTAAATTACGTGATCCAATGGTGAAGGTGTATTTTTTGTTTCTCTCTCTCAAAATGTATTACCACTGAAAATTGATCAATCAGTACGATTGTATAGATACCCTCGTATGGCTACATGAGACCGGCGCGGCGGCGACGATACCAAACACAAAATTTCCCATTCACCATGAACTTACCTTCGTGTTCCAATTTGTCTTTCCGTTTGAATGCTTTCCACAAATGTTATTGTTGTCCCGATTAATGACATTATTGTTGTTGTTGTTGTTGTGGTTTGCAGCACTGGTAGTCTTCGTTCCCTTCTCAGATGTTGACATTTTTTCTGATTTTTTCTGAAAACAACAAAAAAAACTCTTAAAGAAAACATATACTTTTCAGATTGAAGGTCCGCATATTTTTTAAAAAGTCTGTATAGACGATCGCAAGATCGATGAAGTGTAACTAACAAATGATATTCTCACGACAAAGACGCGATCTCATCGTGATCTTCAAGAAGTGGCGCACGCTAACAGAACAGATGTCTTAACGGACTCCCTGCGAACCAATTCGCAGAAAACTTTGCACATTGAGAAAGTTCCATGCAGATGTGCTGTGCTATATGCTGGTGTCTGGTGGATGATGAATGATAGATGCAAATTGCTGCAATCAAACAACACGACAACGACGAAGGAGACCGCACTGCAGCGCCGCTGGGGTGTAAGATAATGCACTCGGTGTTTGTTTTGCGCAATAATTTGTTATTGTGAGGTTTTGACAAATTATGACAGCCGGCGGAACAAGTTTTAGAAATTGCGGGAGTGTAGGTATTGGATCCATATTTAAATGCCCTAATTGGACTTGAAGTTGAGAGTCTAGTGTCAATTACACTGAGTGACAGTGACACCATAAAGTAAGTTAATAGGTTCGTGTACTTTCAGCATAGAAAAATGAAAAATGTCAAATTTCAAAAATCGAAAGAGAAATCTATCAATTTCAAGAGAAGTACGTGATCGGTTTTCTTACAAATGTCATTTTGACATTTTCAATTGGATCTGAAGTACCTTGTTCAAAGATTAACAATTGTTGAGCAAGGTTCTCTTTAAATCATTGAATTTTTTAAAAGATAAATGAATGCGCTGATATGTTCTAGGTCAACATTTTACTAAAACTTCTTCCTCCGACTTTTGAACTGTCACTTAGTTGTCAGATATCATTTTTGTCATTTTTCAGTAAGCCGAAATTCGACGAGTAGAGAAAAAATGAAAAGAGGGGAAATGGATTTCTCACTCATTTTTTTTTAAATTGGGTCTGTTCACTTACTTTTTTGGCCAATTTCGTCAAAATGTCAGATATCAAGGAGTGGGGATATATTTTCTCAGAAAAAGAGAATGTAGCCAAAAAGTACAGTAACGAAAGTTTTGCATGACGTTAGTTAAAAACATATAGTTAAAATAATATGCAATGATAAACGTCGTCAGTGGGTCTAAAAAAATTACCAGTTTGCAGACGTTGAAAAACACTCGCATACAGTTTAATATTATTTTGCCTGCCGATTTATCAATTTTTAATTACAAATTTCAGCACTCAATAAACCAAACCGAAATAAACAGCCAATTCAAATTGACTTTTGGGAGATTTGACAGCGAAAGTCAGTTATTAACAAACTAGCCCAAAGAAATTTCTTGGGCTATTATTTGCAGGTTTTTTATGAAGGGGAAATGTTTTGTTCTCTCTTTGTGGCTCTCTTCTGCCCAACTTTTGAGTAAAGGAACGAAGTTTGACTTAATTTGACTAATGTGTTCGAATTAATTTCGTTAGGGAACAGACCTACAGTACGTGGTCTGTAAAATAGTTTTACGTTTGCAAAAAAAAAACTCGCACTAACCTAATGGAAGGCAAGTTTCAGGGCGAAATAATGGCTTAAGGGCTGATTAATTTGGAATACTCAGAGGTCTGAAATTGGGCACCGATTTAGATTTTTTAAGGCTTTATAATAATCGCTTGTTGTCAGGCCTTCATTCTATCAAATCTTTTAAAAAATTAAACAACTGCTTAATATATTCTTAAGTCGCTCAATGTGCAACAAACCCAATTTATAGGAGTCCGAACATTTTACACAAGTAATCGGTAGTCATCAGGACCAATTAATTCAGTTACCACGTATCTTGTCCAAATACAAACCTTTACAAACTTTTTCGGAGTTTTCAGCTTAAACTTTGGACGAAAGGCATGTTCCTAAAGACCTGAAACAATCAGCAGTCTTCAGAGCTCATTACTTCTATTACCTACTCTTAAGACTTGTCAGCTTAGTGGTTTATCCGGCTTAATGGCTTAAACCCTAATATCTAGAATTTTGACAATATTCAGCTCCTCTTAGGTCTCTGACATTTCAATAAGTTTTTTATTAAACATTTGAAAAACGTTTTCTAGGAAATCAACGACACATTTGCTTAAACATTACACATCGTTAAAAAGAACTGTTTCTTTTACACACTTTATTTCAAATCGACGATTATGGGCGCTGCCCCGAGTTCGCAAATTGTTCGGGAAATAATTCCATACTTATTTTTCGTTTCGCTCCAACAGAGAAAACGACATACAGTGCTTTCAATGTGCACCAACCAGAACAAATCAAATTTTAATGTGGTCAAAAAATAGGCATGGCAATCAAAAAACATATTCCTTCTTATAGTCTTCGCTATCTGTCAAGAAGTCTTATGGCTTTAATACAAATAAATTACCTTCAAATAGGAATTTAGGGTTCACTTCCTGAGGGTGAAAAACTGGAATGTCTTTTAAAGAACGTATAAAAATACGGACTGTTAGAATTCAAGTTTTCAATCAATCACAGTCTGGTATTGAACTTGAAGTTCAAAAAAACCATACTTTCAACCCAAATTCTTGTTATCAAGTTGCTTTTATGAAGCAGATTCAATGGAAACTGGGCAGTAATTTCGCACAAGAACTTGTTAGGGGACGCCCTCAAATTTAGTGGAAAAACGTAGCTTATTCATGCTTTACCTTTTTCTGTCTCGTAAGGTAATCAGTTGTATTTCAAAATGGCTTAAATAAATAAAAAAGTTCATATATTTGAAACCTAGCTCACGCGGCTTTTTATTTTTGGGAAGAATGGAGGAACACTGTTATTTCCATTTTCTCTGGACTGTTATCAGCAACCCTAAAAATGCGATTTGTAATATTTCGGGGGTTGAACCGGGGACCTTTCGCACTTACCACTGAGCCACTGTACTGTAACAAGTTCACTAGACATCCACACGCATAACAAACATTGGCAGCACTGAAATTTTACTCATAATCCGCACTCTAATCAAACTACGTAGTTGGCGCGTGGCAAACAAAAAATTAGCCGTCTAGTCTAATTACACCTCGCAGACAGACTTCTCCTGTAGCTAAATCGAGTTGAATTAGAGCTCTGCGAGCTGTCAACTACAGTATGGTCCATAAAAATCACAAGGTCCATGAATCATAACTCACTTCAGTTGAGTAACCACAAGTGACATATGGGTATACCACACCAATACCGGCTCAGTTGATCGCTAATTGAATTTGGAAAAAAAACATAGCAAAGAACTTCTTCCATCTCTAGTGCAAATAACAAACAACTCAAACCTATTCGAGTATCTTCACGCACGGCGATATGTAAACGACCCAGTTTGCTTACGACTTCGCTTTTGTATATAAAATGTCGATGAGCTGTCAATAAAAGTGATTCACGTTCCATCTGTGCGGGTGTGGGGAATATCTTTACGGAGACCTACTTTCAGTGCGTGGCGGACGGTGTGCGTACAGCCAAACCTGTCAATGCCATTGTTATGCATGAGTCTGACAGAATGGCATGCACCCACAATCTGTACGCAAACACTTCTGACATTTCGCTAAGAAACTACACTACACTTTGTTGCGAAAGCAAACGTCACTAAGTAGGTTCCAATCTGTCAATGAGGCTTGAGACAACCAGGAAATCTGCGGTGCATCTTCATGCAATTAGGAATGTACACGCGTCGGAAAATTGCCCATCTTCTCTTGCCGCAATGATGGGAAGCCACGCCACTCCGACTCTGTGTTGAAATCCATTTTGTTATGCGCGCTACTAATATTGCAATTTTACTCGCGTGTAAACTTTCACTGTATGCGCACTTCTTTTTCCCGCTCATCGGACAACTGTATATATTTGTCGAACACTTATTGCGGATTGATTACCCGCGTCGATTTTGAAATATACGCGCATGCATCAAGGAAGAGATATTATCCGCGTAATGTCTCTCCCTCGACGGAGTTTGCTGACCTTTTGCATAATGGTTATGATTATGATAGTTAGCGTCTGTCTGATGTGTTTTTGTGATTCAAAGTGTTAGATACGTAAACAGAAAGATATTCGCTGACTAATTAAAAAAAAGATGATGCCTACCTACAGCCAAACGAATTTGAACTTTCCAAATCCGCGTTTTGTACACGTTTGCGTGTATGGCTCGCTGAAAACAAGTTCTGTTTTTTTTTTTGCAGTGGTTAATGGGTAGTTTAACTACTTAACGGTACTTAAAGTTGAGGTGACAATTTCCCATGACAAGTGTCATTAGCATGTGAGTGAACGAATGCGAGTGGGTTGTGATAATGCGTTTAGCTTGTTAGACGCGGTCAATTGGGTTCATTTTGAATTTATAGACGTTTAATGGAAGCAAATAAATTTCAGAAGGGCATATTGTAGTAAATGGGGTCAAACCAAACTGACTCATGTCACAGCAACTTAATGACACTCGCGATGATAGACTGGCATTAGGTCTGTTCCTTTACGAATTTTTACGAATTCTTACACAATTAACTCAATTGTCGTTCCTCAACTCGAAAAATTCGTAAAAGTGAGCGGCTTCGAGAGAGCAAGATATTTATCCTCTTTCTAGATTTTACTCAACAAATTTCTTTGCTTAAGAATTGAAACAACTGTCAGTCACCTGAAAATTGACAGCTTATTTGAATTTATTGTTCTATTTGGCATTTGGGTGAAATATTCGCATCTGTCATTTGTCACAGGTTACTACAAAAGCGTTTCTTAACTTTTGCGTAAGTTTCCCTCTCTGAAAGAGAATTCATCCACTCAACTGTCATTTTGACAGTCTTTTTCATTTTTACTACAAAAGTAAAGGAACATACCTGTTGTGTTGCCGTTCTTAAAAGATGTTTTAGGACAGTTTTAGGGACGATTTCATTCTGACAGACTGTCAAAATATATCATAACATTTGTATGAAGTCGTATCTAAATACCTACAGCAAAATTGCAAAGTTTTTCCGATTATATGTGGACTGTGTTGTAGAACTGCCTACCCAATCTGTATGGATCTCCCAGTAAAAGATTTGGGTTCTTTTAGGTCGACGTGCCTTCTTACTCCTTGGCAGTCAGAAGTTAAAAAAAAGGATTTGGATTAACATATGGCAGCACATAGTTTCAATTTCATCGTTATCGTCCAACTCTTTCTGATTCTCATACACACTTTGGAGTTTTATGTGTCAGATCACAGATGTCTCTCGTTGAATATGAGTGGGCTGGTAGTTGTCGTGAGTTGCTGTGTTTTGGTCGTTTTTTGTTCCTTTTCGTCAAAGTGGGTACGAGAAAAGTGCTATAAAAAAGGGAACGAAGATCTATTTTCTGTTCTAATGGGTCTTTCATTAAAATTAAGCGCTTTCTATGTTTAAATTTAATTTAACAAAATGTGTGCGAAATATCATCGACATTTTTATTCGTGTGGAAGGCATATCGATGCCCTCGAATCGTTCGTGCGGAGTTTCCAATGTGGCGTGAGCTGTGTGGCACGTACCGCCGTCCGGTTGAAACCACATGTAGTTGGTGTCCATATTATCCAATTCAGACAAAAATTAATTGGTAATTATCGACCTATAGCGCTTGATGACCTGGCCAACGTCGTTCTCCAAAAAATATGGAGCGATGACGCAGCCAGCCTACAATTCACACCGAACAGTGACTTTTTCGGCATACTTAGGACCAAATTCTTACCCATTCATCCAGAAATGGGCCTCCCGTAAAGCGCGAGTTAAGTATCCATAGCAAAACATATTGAGAAAAAAGATAACATTATTTGTATTCAATGATATCTTTAGTCTCTAGTACAGTCTTGCACACAACGCTACAATGATAACATATGTAAAAGAGATAATATCGTTTGTATACAATGTTGGAATATTATCTCTTCTTCATTATCAAGCAAGACGATTGTACGCTTGGGTCTCCTTGTAGATAGATAAGAAAAGTATATAAATACGACTGTATGATGAATTTATCAACAGTCTTATTGTAACTACATAGTAGCCTTAAGCTCCTTTTAGAATTAGTAAAAAGTATTTCAATAATAAAGGACATAGTTCCAAATAAATATTGTTTAATTTTAAAAGTAAGAAACAAGTGTTTTAATTGGCGATCCTGCCAGGAGGTTAAATATACTTTTTAACTTCAATCGAGCGGACCTCGGGAACAAGTAGTGAAATCTAGTATAAACAGAACACTCGCGTTACCGGTTACAAGAATTACCTAGCATAGCAGGTACAAATATAGCTTCTTCGTACGAAGCAGCAAAGCAATTCAGTGAAAGTGTATATGTGGAGGAAAAAAACACACAAATTCGACGACAACAGACACGAGTTCAAAATGGAACAACTCGCAGTATTAATGGCAAGATTAGAAGCTTTAGAAACCAGGAGCAACACAGTAACACAAACCCTAGAGCACACACGCACAGAGAATGCAAGGTTAGCAGCAATAATAACTAACCAAAATCAAATAAACACTAATTTAGAAACAAAACTAAATGAAGTAAAATCTGGATTAGGCATAGTACCAAACATACCTGTGCTAGAGGAAATAAGAACCACATATACAGATGGTAGTGAAATACAGTTAGACGCATTTAAAAGCCTACCTATTTTCAACGGCGATCAATCAAATTATCGGTCGTGGCGCGAAGAAGCATCCAGATTAATGGACAGCATTAAAAACTTCAAAACACACAGTAAGTACGCAGCAGCATTGACTATAGTGAAAAGTAAAATACAGGGTGCAGCCGCGAATGTGTTAACTAATTATAACACAATTTTTAATTTTGAGGCGATACGTAACAGATTAGATTATACGTACTCTAATCAAGAACCTCTATACGTGCTACAAGACATGATGAAAGCCATCACGCAAAAAAGAAGCACACTGTCTGAATACCACGACGAGATAAATAAAAATCTCAATTTAATAATATCAAAAATCACTATGTCAGGTGATCCGCCGAATATAATCGACAGACTAATTAAAAATGCTAACGACGACGCAGTTCGTATATTCATTGATGGTATGAGTGACAACTTTACAAGAGGATCATTATATTCAGCTACAATAAATGATCTAGAACACGCATTCGCAATTGCTCGCAGAATAGAACATGATAATGTGCACAGGCATTTACATCTCACTCAAGATAAGCACCACAAAAATATGCCACATGAACGCAGAAACGAAAGAAGACCAAATTATTCGAGCCAAACAACGAATTATCAACCCCAGAAGCAATACGATAATATACAGCAACACAATCAAGGACCACAGCCGATGGAGATAAACTCGAGACAAATTGTACATGCACAGCGACAAAATTGGAATCAATACAAACCCGATGTATATAATCCACCAGCGAAACGTGAACACAGCGGGAGTTTCAACACACACAACAGACCGCAACGATCTTATCAGCAGAACTTCAAGCAGCAGAGAGTAAATAACTCCCGACAACAACGCAGAGACGATGTCAGCAGTACATATGCAGAAGCAGATGAAACGGAATGTATGGTAAATAATAACATAAGAATAGATCATTTAAACTAGTAGACGGGTTGCCCTGCTTAAATTTAACTAGTACTATTTCTAAGGAAATTTATAAAATTCTTATTGATACTGGTGCAACCCATAATTACATTAATAGAAAATGCGATTCTAGCGAAAAAATTAAAATTAAACCTATAAAAATAAAAACAATGCATGGTTATTCTATGGTAGATACAAAGAAAGTAGTTAGGATATTAAAGAAAAATATAACATTTTTTGAATTAGAGGATATTCAGTCTTTTGATATGATATTAGGATATGAAGGACTTAAAGTTCTAAACGCGGAAATAAATTTCAGTAATATGACTCTAACTACCATAAGCAGTGTCGAATCTATTCAGAAAATTAATTACATAATTGGGGAAAATAATATTTATAAAGCAGATATAGATAAACTGATGAAGATTAATAACAGCATAGGACCGTTACCCTTTACAGATACTATAGAAGCAAGCATTAGGACGACCAATGATAATCCGGTTTATGTTAAACAATATCCATATCCCATAGCAGATAACGAATTCGTAAACAAAGAAATACAGAAACTCTTACATGACGATATAATAGAAAAAAGCCATAGTCCTTATAACAGTCCCATATGGACAGTACCTAAAAAAGGTTTGGACGAAAAAGGAAAACCAAAACGGCGCATGGTTGTTGATTTCCAAAAACTTAACGCTCACACTGTAACAGACAGATACCCCATTCCGGATGTCAACATGACAATTCAAAATTTAGGTAAAGCCAAGTACTTTACAACATTAGATTTGGAGTCAGGTTTCCACCAAATTAGAATCAAAACAGATGATAAAGAAAAAACAGCTTTTGCTATAAATGGCGCAAAATATCATTTTAAACGAATGCCTTTCGGGCTCAAAAATGCACCAAGCATATTTCAGAGATGCGTGGACGACATTTTGAGAGACTTTGTAGGTAAATTCGTACACGTTTACATTGATGACGTATTGATATATTCTTCATCTGAGGAAGAACATATACAGCACATAAGTCAAGTATTCGACGTACTCAATAAAGCCACATTAAAAATATCTGATGAGAAAAGTAAGTTTTTTCAAGAAGAAGTAGAATACTTAGGTCACATAATCAGACATGGTAGAATCACTACGAACCCTGAGAAAATAGCAGCTATAGAAAATTTTCCAGTCCCACAAACGGTAAAGGATTTGAGAGGATTTTTAGGTCTTACAGGTTACTATCGTAAGTTTATAAAAGGATACGCAAGCATAGCCAAGCCCCTGACATTATATTTACGAGGAGATAACGGTAAAGTAAACAAAAAACAAAGTAAAAATATTAAGTTAAATCTGAATGATTCAGCATTAGAAGCGATTAGAATTTTAAAAAATTATTTGAAAGAACAAGTCGAACTTTTTCAACCGGATTATAGTAAACCATTCGAGCTTACTACTGATGCATCCAACATAGCTATTGGAGCCGTACTAAGTCAGAATAAGCAACCTATACACTTCTTGTCAAGAACACTGAGTAAGACAGAAGAGAACTATAGCACAAACGAGAAAGAGCTATTAGCGATCATATGGTCCTTACAAAAACTCAGAAACTACATATATGGTATAGCAGACTTAACCATATATACCGATCACCAGAGCCTTATATATTCTGTATCAGAAAAAAATCCCAACACAAAGCTGAAACGTTGGAAGGGAATCATTGAAGACTTTGGAGCAAAATTAGTTTATAAACCAGGAAACCTAAATCTTGTAGCTGACGCATTATCACGTCAACGCATAAATACTTCTACCATAGAAACAGCACATTCAGCTGAAAGTTCTTCTAATGATATAATAAAAACTGTGAATCAGCCTTTTAATGCATACACTGCACAGTTCGAACTTATTGAAGATATAACAAATAATATCGAAACACAAATCTATTTTAGTAACAAAATAAGACTCATAATAAAGTTTAAGGACAAAGACTCTTTACTAAGGCAGATGAAAGAAGTTATACAACCCCAAAAGATTGTAGCTTTGCATACGAAATTTGAAAACATATACAAATATGGTGAAAACATAAAAAAAGAATTCCCACTAGTAAGATTTATATTCACACCAAGAAAACTTCAAGACGTGACAAATTTGGAGGAACAACTAAAACTTGTAAGGGTAACTCACGAAAGAGCACACCGAGGGTTACGTAACAATATACAAGAAATCTCAGAGAAATATTACTGGCCCGATCTAAATAAACAAGCAAAGAGTTTCAACAGAAAATGCATAGCATGTCTATTTGGAAAATATGAAAGAAAACCTATCAGAGAACCTCTGAATAATTCAGAAATACCAACACATGTGGGAACACACATTCATATGGACATATACTTCAACGACAAGTATACTTTCCTTGTAACAGTAGATAAGTATTCTAAATATACAATCCTTCGGGAAATCGAAACTCGAAACAGACTGTACGACGTTATGGAAGAGGTCTTATCTAATTATTTCCCAAAATGTGAACGACTCATGACAGATAACGAGAAGGGATTCAAAACAGAAATGGTGAACCAAATGTGTTTGAAATACAACATAACTAAAGTAGAAACTCCAGTATACAGATCGACAGCGAACGGTCAGGTAGAACGTGTAAACGGTACAATAACTGAACTGTCTAGAATATTCACAATTCAGAATAAAACAAGACTTATCGAAGAAATATTTAGAACAGTGCGTGAATTAAATAATTCTATACACTCAGTTACCGGTTTGAAACCTAGAGACATTTTCTTTAATCAAAATAAATATAGCAATAGTGAAATTATAATAAATAAACTAAACTCAGCATCCAAAAAAGTGATCGAACGTCTAAATAAAGGAACTCGACACAGAGAGTATAAAAAAGGAGATAAGATAATGGTAAGAATCACAGGTCTTAGAAAGAAATCTAACGCCAGATACATAACAAGAATAGTAGAAGAAGATAAAGGAGACACTGTAATCTCTAAAGAAGGAATAAAAATTCACAAGGATAACATAAAGAATTATCATTTTTCAGATGACGAAAATATTAATATTCCTAACATTACTAGGAATTGTACAGAGTCAAGAAGGGCAAGGAAACGTTCAAATAACTGAGTTACTAAACAAGAAGTTTATACTTACGCAAACAGATGACGTGTATTTATTCAAAGAACAAACTTATTTGTTACATGCCACCAACCTGACTTCGATATTTCAACCTTACGTAAATATCGTAACTAGTAAATATCAACCTACACAAGAAGAAAAAATTTGGTTAAGTAAAATTAAGAATTTAGCAGACCAATTACAAGAACATACTAGGCATACTAGATCAATTAACTTTTTAGGAACAGCTTTCAAATATGTGTTTGGTAATCCTGACCATTATGACTTAGTTAACATAGAAACGAGTATAAATAATCTCATAGAAAACAATAATAAACAAAAAACTATAAATTCTAGATTTGAACAAATTTTGCAACAATTCGAAGGTCAGAGCCTTAAAGAACATTTAGTAATAGAACAAGTGTACGAACAATTATTATTATTGACCAGAACAATTAATGCAGCAAAAAATAATGAATATTTATCAGAAAGCCTAGACTTAGATGACATTAAAAATATTATTCAACATGAAATAATTCAAGTACCCATAATAAATATACTTGAGTACTCTAAAATATTATTAGCTAGAACTGATGAATTCTTCATCACAATATATAAATATCCAGTTCTAATTAAATCATGTAAATTGTATAAAGTAACACCTTTAAATTCAAAACATGGAAAAATCATTACAGATAAAACAATTGCCTTATGTAACCAAACTTATTTAAGAACAAGAAATTGTCAAAATCATCTAAGTAAAAACATTTGTGAAATTAACTTTGAAGAAGAAAATTGTCTTATTCCACTTTTAAAGAATATAACTTCAAAATGCAACATTAAACAAGAATACGATTACGACTTAGAAATTGAATCCGGTGTTATGTTATTAAGCGGTAAGCATAAGTTAAATAATCAAACAATTAATGGTATAAACTTAGTTACTTATGAAAATACTATAAATCTAGACGATAAAATATACAAAAACATGCATAAGCAAATTAAAGAAGTTATATTAAGAAATCATAATTCAGAGTCTTACATCGACCAAATAATTAAAGAAGATACAATGTACAAATTCGATAACATAGATACTTTAAAAAAACTAATTATTCCTTTTGAAGAAAAACCGATATTATCAACTATATACACAATTGTAACACTGATTGTTATTCTAGCATTTACGTACATAATGATAAAAACTATACAATGTATAACAGATCGTCAAAAACAAAAAAAGATTGACGCATATAACAAAACTTATGAAAGAGAAATGTTAAAAATAGCGTCGAAAAATCGGGACGATTTCGTTTAACAAGGGGGGGAGTTAAGTATCCATAGCAAAACATATTGAGAAAAAAGATAACATTATTTGTATTCAATGATATCTTTAGTCTCTAGTACAGTCTTGCACACAACGCTACAATGATAACATATGTAAAAGAGATAATATCGTTTGTATACAATGTTGGAATATTATCTCTTCTTCATTATCAAGCAAGACGATTGTACGCTTGGGTCTCCTTGTAGATAGATAAGAAAAGTATATAAATACGACTGTATGATGAATTTATCAACAGTCTTATTGTAACTACATAGTAGCCTTAAGCTCCTTTTAGAATTAGTAAAAAGTATTTCAATAATAAAGGACATAGTTCCAAATAAATATTGTTTAATTTTAAAAGTAAGAAACAAGTGTTTTAATTCGCGCTATATCCGTCGATGGTGATTTGACAAAATATGCTGAATAAATTACAGTCAATATGCCCGCTGTCAACTATCAAGGTCCGGAAGTCCTTTTGGAAGACCTGCCTGTATGAAAGGTATTTTGATTTTCGTTTTTAATATTTCTCTCGGGTAAGAAAAGCCTATTTAGCGAGTTAGCAGTTCCCCGAAGTGCTTGCAGTGTTATTGCTCTTGCAGCACGTCTTGCAATTAATAGCTCTTCTTCGCAGCAGACGTCTGAATGTGTGATTTCTTTTATTTCAAATGAAACTTAGATCTTTTGGCGCGACAGGTCTGTCCAAACGGCTAATTGTGAAGCTCTTTCATGACAGTTTTACTCTTGGATGTGTGACAGACGTTCACGAGAGGTGGCGCAGTGAAAAAAAACCTCGAACAGGGGTCCCCGCTTAGTAGTCCAACACACTAACCACTAAGCCACTGCGACGGCTCTGTTATACATCAACAAAAATGTAAAAAATGCCCTTCGAATCAATTAGCCTGAAAACCTGTCACCAGATAAAAAAACAAACACTCCCAAACAATTTGGCATCCTTATACGAACTTTCAAAAACACCAAAACACGCAACGTTTCTAAAGACAGACTACGCGTCCCATTTCCCACCAGACTTTGTTATCGCCGCACGCCGCTTTGATCATCATAACAGATGGCAAATCACTAAATTTCCAATTTCTATCGATAAATTTCATTTTAAGATAATAAAACTTTCCACCATTAATCGTGCAGATGTGCCCCATAGACTCACAGTTGCGCAGCCCGCAATTAAACCCTCGCCTCCCAAAAGCAAATATGTCACAACGGTCCTGCGCGCAGAAGCGCAGTTGCTTATCTCGTGTCTCCTTTTATAAATTGATTTTTCCTGCTGCTGTCATAAAAACATACAATTTCCCATGCAGCATTGTCGGATCGGAAAAGTGAAATCTTGCGCACATGACCAAAACGAGAAGCAAAACGCAAACCAAACAAACCTCGGAACCCACTTTTGACGGTCACATATATTGACTATGAACATGAACCCATCGAATGCAGTTAAAAGAAGAGAGAGGAAAACTCTTCACCGTGTCAGCAAGTCAGTGCCGCATTGCAGCAATGTCAAGGCGCATCATCAGCAAATTTATGCACCCATAGAGGTTGCAATGTGCGCACTTTCATCCGCCAAAAAAATGAACGACAAAATGTTAGTGAAAGCGAATTGAACGACCAACACACGAACACGACACGACGCTGGTTTATTGTAGACGTTTCTCACTGTCAACTGCAAGTTTGATGCACAATTTAACTGGCAACTTACTTTCCATGGACTCCATATAGCCAGTCGCACCATCCCATCATCATAAGCGAGCAACAGGCAAATGTCAAGGTCTTCTTCTTCTTCGGGGGAAAATGTATTGCAGCGCTTAGAAAAATGGAAAGTGGGTAAATTGCTCCCACAGCACG
Organism: Cheilosia pagana; assembly: GCA_936431705.1. Lineage (NCBI taxonomy): Eukaryota > Metazoa > Arthropoda > Insecta > Diptera > Syrphidae > Cheilosia > Cheilosia pagana. The sequence continues at coordinate 57,609,311 of OW386168.1, read as the reverse complement.
GCAATTTATCCACAATCTAGATGCATTTGCATAGATTTACCTTGCCGCCGAAAGTTGTAACTAGTTGGTCTCCATGGGGCCATTGAGTAAACCAGTTTCAGCGCAGTTGATTGTTGATGGCGTATTCTGCATGAGGAATAAACCAGATATCGAGGCGGTACGTATGCGAAGATTATTCTTGAAATTGCAGTAGGCAACTCAACACAGATCTGCCATATCACATGGGTTTTGTTTCACTTTTGTTCACTTTAATTGGCTGACGATTTGAAGTGATTGTATAACTAGACTGGTGAAGTTATGCGAATAGAAGATGCAAGTGATGCCAGATATTCTAAAAAAAGTTCTCATGTCAGTCACAAAATGTTTATGAATTCAGTCAGATGTGACAGCTGATGTAAGGCCATTCAGTAATGTATTATGTGGGCTTAAGCTGATATCAAATGCCAACTTAAGAAGTTGTAAAATACATGAAATGGGGCAGTCATCTTATTATTGTCACGTTATACCTAAAAATTCAATGGGGACGTTCAAGTATCTAGTTTAGTAAGTCTGACAGCTGACTGACTTGATGTATCTCAGTTTTGATTGGCGTAGATCAGTCACATGGGAAGCTGTGTCAGTTGACGTTTATGGAGGGGTAGCCGACGAATCTAGTCAAGAAATTCATGACTGAGTACTAAGTTGACAGTTCGCAAATGTGGCTGACGTAGGAAAAGTGACGTTCCTGACAAATGTAATTTTTGCGTTCATGTTACAACTATTCCAGACCAATCTAGTCGACTTAAGAAAACTAAGTTTTTGAATGTGCTCAATGTGATCGCACACTGGCTTAAGCTGGATTACTTCAATGCAACCCTAACCTACTATTGTGTATCTACTTAATATTTTTAAATCACCTTTGGCTATGTATTTTTTCCATTTTCGATTTCAATTTAGAATCCAACACAAGAAACACTAAGCACTTGTTATAGACTTTTTATAAAAGCTGCTATTACCACTGTCCGCAAATGTCAAGTATGAATGTCAAAGTTAATATGAAAGTCAAACGAAAATTAGAGTAAAATAAAATCTAATAGTAATGCATCCTGTTTGTCGCCGTTATATTCGAATGCTTTTTAAATTGGTTAACTCATGCGGTAACGATGATCAGCAGGGTGAATTAACGTCTTGATTTCTATTCAACAATTTCATATTTTAACCGAAATTGATTGAATATAAAAAAAACTGAATTTCCACAAATTTTACATTAACTTATTTATTCTTTTAAACTGACGCAAGCGGTTAATTATTGTCTTTTCTAACTTTATTTTAATCAACTAATAAAAGCACATAGTGAATATTTGCTTTAATCATACAAAAGTCAATAAAACATTAGATACTACTTTTATTTTAATTATTTAGTGTTGTTTGTTTTTGCATGCGCATATTAGAGCTAATTAATTTCGAAAAATCCAGATTAAATAAAATGGGTCTAGATCAGAAGAAAATTTTTCTTTTCCTTCATCTAAAACAAGAATTCTATTCATGGAATCGTATAAGACTGTTTAGTAATTTTACCCTAAACGTTTTACCCCAGCTGGTTTCTTTGCCCTCGCACTACTGCCCATCTTCATACACTTTTCTTTTTAGCCATCCCAAGATATTTTCAAAAATATTTTAGTCTGGAAATTAAGACCGCGTTAACAAATTCACATTTTGAGGTGGTTCATGTCATTCAGGCTTTATATGGATAGGAGCATTTACCTAATGTCTTAGTGGATCAAAAATGCCTTCATAAAAACGTGTTTCCAATACAATGTAGTAGTATTTTTAGGTCACGTTTTTACTTTAAAAGCTCAATTGTAGCACCTCGTCAAAAACGACTATTTCTTTGTCCTACCATGGAAATATTTGAAATATCGAGATTAGTTTTTTGTTTTACCAAGCTTTTGCCATTCCTGTCCATATTTTCAGAACTTCATTTTAGTTTTCATTTTTGAAAGTTTCTTTATTTAAAAGAAAGAACGTGCTTGGCTGTTTTTTTTTTAACATTTGCCTTAAATGTATTAAAGCTATTTATTTAACTAGTGGACCACCGCCAGCTTTGCTACGCGTTATTTATTTATAAACATTTTTCTTCGGTAGGCCAATTGCACACAAAATTCCATATAAAAAATCTGTTCTCGATTTTTCCGATTTCCCACACTTTTTTTTCGTAAAAACCTACTACGAACAACTGCAGGAAAATTTGGGCGATGTTTTGAATAATTGTTTTGAACATTGCTCAGCTTCAGGACAACGCAGAGGGATGTTTTATATCTTAAATGATTCAGGAGAATATTTACTAAATTCACATATTTTTTATTTTTTCAATCCGATAAGCCAATACTGAGCTAGGTCTGTAAAAGTAGAATTTTCAATACAGATATAGTGTTTTTTGACTATTTTGTAAGAACCACGTTATATTCCGGGATAAAAGTATTCTAAGTCCCGACCCAGAACATAAGCAATCACTATGCCAAGTTTCATCAAAATCCATCCAGTAGTTTCCGCGTGATGCGTGGTCCAGCATTTTTTATTCTACAGTTTTATTATATGTAGAGAAGAGAAGAGAAGAGATATTGCAAATTTCGCACAATTTATAAATCAAGGCACTGCTAATAAAACAAATTTGGTATCCCAACAGATCCTTGTCTAAGAGATTAGGAAATTTGTTCAAATTGTATTCAAGCCAAAATATTAACTGTTCTTCTTATATCACTGGAATATCGTCAAAGCTAATTTTTCTTAAGAACACCTTTAACAACTAAAATAATTATTTATATAACTTTTTTTAAAAACTCCTGATCGTCCAGCAACAAATTTTTAAATGCACTGTCGAAACAACAAATTGGGGAAATGTAATCGTCTCACTTGCGCTCCACATAACTTGTTAATGCTGTACAGCAAGGCCCTTTTCGGGGTAATTAATGATCCGCTGTACAAAATATCTTTCACCGTCCAAATGGGAACGCCCTTGAAAAATGTTGTCGAAATTTCCCAATAATAGTAAACGGTTGCCATCATAAAAGTATCAAACAAACCTCAAGTTACCGACCTACTCTAATCACTGTGACTTAAAGTAGTCTCCTTAAACGACTGAAACTCAGCCCATCTCCGTGTCTTCATTTGCAGAATTGTCAACTTCAAAAACCACGACTTAGAAGCAAGTTTTCAAAAAAATGATCTACAACCAAATATTGAAAAACTACAGGGAAAGCTACGACTTTCCATTTCCTAAAGTATATTCCGCCGACTGACTAACATGCTGACCTAGACAATGTTGGTCACCTTTACGAAAATGTAAGCAACCTTCTGCAGCACTATAATTAGCGTGGAAATAAACCACGGACCTCCATTTAAAGCCGCATAATGATTCGTTTATTGAAGCGACTGAACACCCAAGCATCACCCAAAAATAATGGCCAACCTACATAAGCGCCTTATAACCCGTAAACCGGCATAGTAAAAACAAAAACCCAATTGTTTGCCTGTACTGAAAGTTGTTAATAAAACTGTTCATTTGCCTATTAGCGCGACAGTAAAAATAAAAGAACAAGTTCGCTCCTCAACTCTTTTGATTGCCTTTTTGCTTCTAATTCTTTTTTTTTTTGTCCCTCTCTTATAATCCCAATTAACACCTAAGCAACAGAAAAAAAATATAAAAACGATTAACCACATATACATCAACTCAGTCTAGCGAAGGTTGGCTGGGTACACCGCGATGCGACACCACAACCGAGTTCGGAAGAGTTTTACCAGAACCATTACCGATTTTAGAAGTGAGTCGGCCGAGAATTCTCATCTCGGTTATAGATCACGACTTTGAATAGTTTCTTGACACCGGGAGTAGAGAGCTCCCAAAAATTGATTCTTGTTAACCCACCAACAACCGGTGATTGGAAACACTGGTCAATCACCCGCAGTGACATAAAAAGTCCAGCGCTGCTCCATTTCCTGGACTTTTTGCCGCAACATTTAATTAGCCATTCCAGTCACGACATTTTGAATAGCAATTGTCTGCCTGTTTGCATATGTTCGACGACGATACGCGCGATTTAGTCGAAGCCTAAATTCGACTTCAATTTGTGATTTGTGTTCCACGTTATGTAAGGCTGGCCGAATGCACTCATAGTTCATACGTTCACAGTGATTTTGGATTTTCGTAGCTCAATCGCTTTGTCTTATTTTGTTGGACTTAACAAAACTAAAAAAAAAAACATGTATAATCACAGGTTAGCGAGAGGGAACAACAATCACCACCATCGCGCACTGCAAGCAATGAACTAGAGCTGTGAGTGGAATTATAATGGCCAAACACGAAATACCATCGTGCGGTGTACTAAGTGCGGTTTGTATTTGTATCTAAGTATCGCCGTTATAAGTTACGAGAGAGAGAGGGTGAAGAAAATGCTCTGAATTTCAATTGCTCAACGCGTGGAGTTCGGTGATTCACGGAGATAAGTTTCGGAGTGGTGTTTTAGAATTCTAAAAACTGGGTTAACCAAACTGTACCTGCGCATTGAGCTGTGGAATACACAAGATAAATTTAAAGTTTGCTTGCAGGTCTTAATCAGCAATGGTAGGTTGCAGATAATTTATTTACATTACCTGGAGGTGTGGGTGGGATAAGTAAGTATGGATTAGGGCCTTCGAATGAGATTAGAAATAATATTTGTGAATTCTTGATAAAAGTCCGGACTAGTTTTTAAGCCAGAGGACTGCCAGAGAACCCAGAGAAATACTCTTAGTTACAACTTATGGAAAGGGCACCCAACATCGATAAATCCGACCGAACTTCTATAATAGGTTAGAAAGGAGGTACAGTAACACTTGTAGGTACCATAGATTTTTTGTTTTGTGGTATTTCTATTACTAAAAGTATAGAAGGCTGGGTCGCATGGAACTTGTTTATTTCATACCAAATTGGTGCTGTTAATTTGAGAGCGCAATGGTAAATTCGGACTTTGGATCAGGGAGTATTAACCTAAGGAAACGGAATTTGATGTTAAAACGCCCAGGCATTTAGACTGCAGAAATGGCGCGCGCCTTCGGGCTAAAAGGAAACAGCAAAAATTGAGTGCACGACTGGGTCGCACAAAACTTTCTTGTTTATTGTACTTTGGTTGGAGTTTTACTCTAATTTTTTATCATGTATGTAAGTAAGAAAATAGGTGGGTAGGTAAGAAAATCTATAAAGAATTTAAAACAATAAAACAATAATAATGCAAGGATAATAAATTAGAAAAAGAAAAATGAGACATTCTGTATTTAACAAATTGACTTTTATTGCCTCAAAAGTAAGTAGACTTAAGATAACAACAAACAAACAATAAACAGTACTTGATTTCAGCAGATACTGCAAAAACAATATTAGAAACACCAACTAATAAACTGGCAAAACAAGCGATAAACTCTGGAAGAGCGCAGTTAAGACTGATGGTGGTGGGACTGATTTCAGGACACATAATCCTTAACAAACATGCAAATAGAATCAGCATCTCAGGAAAATCGATATGTTCGAACTGCCAGGAGGAGGAGGAGGAAGTTTTAGAACATTTCCTCTGGTACACTTGATACCAGACCTTACATGCCTCAGAACCGTGAAACTAAGCGACATCAGGGAGTTCTCTAAACGAACAAACTGATTTGCAATAACACAAACCCTACATCCAGTGGCTACCTTTTACACATCCCTATTATCCCTTTACTCCTAACAGAAAAAACAAGAGGGGAATACAACGGGCCAATCTGAGGCCTCAGTGAAGAGCGGAAAGGTCACCCTCTTCAACCAACCAAGATAGCACCAATTTGCGCAAGATCGCATCTATCTAGTTAGCTTTAAGAGGTTTTTGTATACACATCATTAAAGTCTTTTTACAGATTTGCAACAGATTTGTTTAAAAACTTTTAAATCATTTATCCCTGGCAAAGGGTGATTTCGAAATTTTTTGAGTAAAAGAGTCAAAATCTTACGTACGTGGAAGTACGGTTCTCCGAACTATTTCAAACACGAACCGAAATCTGTTGGCCATAAATTAAATGCAAGGAGAAGGCTAAGTTCGTGGAAGGATCTTTTAATCACCTAGGACAAAACGTCACTTTTGACAGCAACAATTTCGAGATAGTTAAGGAGTTCATCTACCTTGAAGAAAACATGAACTCCAAAAGAGACCCGTTAGTGCAGATCCGGCGACTTCGGTTTGGCAAACGAATTGGGATCAAAACTCCTAACTCGCAGGACAAAATGTATATTCTGCAAACCCTCATTCCGCCAGTTCTGCTGAATGGTCCCGAGGTACTTCGAAAGAAAAATTCTTCTACGGATTTTTGGTCCTGTTTGCGAGGAAGGGAAATAATAGAGCAAATACAATCGCGAACTCTATGAGCTGGACCAAGATGTGGATGATTTCAAATCCCCAGCGAATAGGTTCGAAAAAAAAACTGAAGACTGGAACTGTTTTGTTTCAAAGACCAAGCCATCGCAAATCTCTAGATTACTGGAAAGCAATGAAACAGCTTTTCTTAGAATTTTTCGTTTTCATGGTTAGATACATAAAGCAAACCGACTGTGCCGGCGAAAAATATAGCTTTTTACAGCAGATCTCCCAACCAGTCCAATAAACACTCTCGCAGAGTTTTTTAAATCATTGTCTTCAAACATAACAACATCTCGATGCATTCGTAGTCTGTCCTCATCATAAACTAGTTAAACCACCGAGAGCTCTATTAAAGTATGCTCTAAGAGCTCTAAGATAGTAACGATTTTATTACAAAAGCGCGATCGATAGTAACTCTCACCTTCAATGCAGCATCTCAACATTTTCACTTTCTTCCACCTATAAAAAATGTTTGCTTCCACAAACTGTTGTTTTAAAGTTCAAACGATCAGTCATAAGCACTCAATCCACGGAGCTAAAGTCATTCTTCTCAAAGGTAAGCGGTGTCGGTGTGCGCAACATTTAAGTTAACCTTTTTGGCAACATTGCGCATATTCAAGACCCATTCACCCCGATGTGCTAGCTGCCTGGTGCGGTGAAAATATCAAACCCCCAGCGCAAGCCTTTGCTGCGGGAATAAATTATCATATTCTCAAGATTGCCAACGAGTTTACGGCGATGGCGGAAAAAAATACATCAAAAACCAAACGGCTGCAGGGTATGAGTGTCTAAGATCTATCGAACTGGTTCTGTTTGCCCGACTGTGGCTGCCGCTGCCATAGAATACAATTTCACTATTCCGTGCCTGATCTGAACCCGCGTCGTGTGTCATAAAAAAACAACTCAAAAACCGAATAGAAACAGAAACCAAACTCATTTTCTAATCGCACATTTTGAATGGTAGAAAACTTTTACTTTGCTTGCGCCAAATCGTAAATCTTGTTACTTTTACTTTTTCTATAGCTTTTTTCGGTTGTGCGGATTCTTCTTTTTTTTTCGTTGGCATTTCGTTCTTAATTGGGTCAAGATGACGACATAGATAACGCCTACGGATATCATTTGAAATTGGAGCCGAATTCAAAGTTGGCGAAAAACCATTGGTATGGTGGAAACAAATTTTGGACACTTGTCTTCTTCCAAAGTTATTTATGAGCGCTTTCACGGTGGGGAAAGGTCATGGCCGTTTTTTTTTACCAGCAAGGTGATTTAACAGCGAAACACAAGATGGAAATCTGATGAGCATCGAGAAGCAAGTTGCAGAGCGAATGGTGAATGCTTCACCAATGAAGATCTGTTGATACAACATGGACGGGACTTTGGGACTGTTTTCATTATATATTTGGCGAGAAGGTCTCTTGAAATGAAAAACATGTTGAATGCGCTTTGAGCGAAGATTTGGCCGCAAGCGTTTGGTGTCGAAATTTCTCTGAATGGCTGGAATATTTACTGCAAGTGGATAATGAAAATGTTGATGCTAATCGTTTATACAAAAATTGTAATAGATCTGCTCATAAGAGGGGACAAAAACATGGCTCTAGAACTTTGAATTTCATTAAGCTCTTTTGAAAATCCACCATAATTGTCTAGGTCCCGCTTCTTTGTTCTTCGATTTGAAAATGACAGAGATCTGACATAAGTTATAGTAGACTTTAATAGTAACCCATATAGAAGTTTGCAATCATTTTGTTTATATTAACAAATAGTGTGGTTTGTCGCTTGTGGTTTGTCTTAAGGCCGTTTACCAGATTGGCAATTTAACTATTATCTGCATACATTATATAAAAATGGATCGTGGTTTGTTCGGATGCTTAAAACTGGAAAGCGACTTGTCAAAATTGCATACTTCCTTCTGCGGGTTTGTTCGTAATTACAACGCGAAGGTTTGTGAAAAAAAGAAAGTTCGGAAATTTCTCAATAGATGGCGCTGTATAGATGCACATTTCGTTTAATGTTTTATAAAAGTTTACTTTTAAGGTCAAAAGCAGATAAAAGGGCGTGCCACTTTCCGCGCAAAATAAAAAACCATTCTAAAAGCTATTTCTCGATACTTTTGGGAGCTAATGTTAAAAATTGTATAGAACTTTGATCTGAATTGCCTTAACAAAGCACTTTGAAATAAATAAGAGGGTTAGAAAACCGGGTATGGCACTTACCGTATAACAAAATAATTAAAATACGATATCTGGACATTTATGAAGCCTTGAAATTTTGTAAACGGCATTCTACACAATGTGGAAGTTTTAAGAAATAAGTGTCACACAAAAAACATTTTGACACGTGCAAAGTCGGGTGGTTTCAGCTAGTAAATTTTAAAAATATACATTCCTAATGATAACGACTTTAAGTTTAGATGCTATTGCTCAAAAATTACCTTTAAAAATTCGAGTTGTGTAGCGGCTTGCAATTGTGACGGAGTTGTATATAATTTCCCGTTCAATATATGAATAACCTCATCAAAATTTAGAAAGGGTCAAACTTTATAAAGAAAGAAAACAACGTGACACACGATTCCCGCTAGTCCATGCGCAAACATTTCCAATTAAGAGACCAATTTGGAATTCCTTCTAAAATTGGGGCACATTCACAAACGTCAAATAATGCAGGAACTTTTTAGAGATCTAAAAAAAACTTTCATAAAAGGTTTGTTTGACGTGGGCCCTAGTGCGCACTGGGTTAACCCTAATGTGTTCGATATAGCACAAAACTTCTATGGCGCCCTTGTTGAACTGACCCCAGCTAATTTGTCGGGGAAAGATTTCAGTGCTGAGTTCGGCTGTCATTTCGCTAGCTGTCATTCGTTTTTCAATGCAAAAGTTCAGGTAGCATATTTTGCGTTCTATTTAGTAGCCGAATTTTCAGGGTTATGCAGGGTTTTTGACTGGCGTGATAATAAGCTGATACTTCTCAGTGCGCACTAGTAGGCACTAGTGCTAACCACGTCAAACAAACCTAATATCGCACTTTCATTTAACGACATCATAAAGAGCACGCGCTGAGGCCAACTTTCATTGAACTATCCCAATTTGTTTTGTATATTTTTCATCATTTCCTGGTGCATAGATCGCACCCATCTTTCGTAATAGAATCCACGCATGTAGACATTTCACAATTGAGTTTCTGTGAATCATCATCTGCAACTCATCGCAGCGGAAATGCAACGCAGGTGTCGTTCAAAGCGTAGGCCATCAACTTATGGGCGTGTGATTTGATTTAAAATTCCCGCCCATTCACCCACTCCAAAGCTGCTTGACTTCATGGCCACAAGAACTTCTTCGAACTACGCAGATACACCTCCACCGATGCGTTCATACGTTCGTTTATGTCTTAATTTGGACATTTTCTACGTTGTAAATGCCGCTGTCAAATTCAATTAGCTGCGCATCTATCATTAAAGTCAATCGCCACAATTTCGACAGACGATCTTGTGCTTTGCCTTATAATTTGATAAATTTTTGATGGATTAATCTTTTCACTTGGGCGATACTTTCGTCGAGATGTGTACGATCCAGATAGCCCATAAAAACGAAAGCGAAACAAAAGACTGCGCAGAGTAGTAATTTCAGATAATGTGCTTTTTCGTTGAGATAGAATCGATTGGGAAGGCACCAACTAACCGCGATTAAGGGCAATCAAAGTCAAAGAGATTTCTTGTCGATCGATTCTCGATTTTACTCGCGCACGTGATGGATGGTTCAAGTATAGCAAACCAATGGAAAAAGGATCAGCAGCTGGCGCATAACCTTTTTTGAATGACAATTGCCGTTTCGAGGTCACGATGAGTGGGTGTGGCGCAGCAGAATAATAATCTGCCAAACATACGAGCAAATTTTGTACTCGGATCATCGGATGTGTCGAGTGAAAGTTAGGTACCTACCTACGCAGCCGTGATTTATGTGCGAACCATATATCAGGTAAATAAAGGAATTTTCGATTAATCGGATTAAAAGGGTTCGGTATGGATGGTTTTTGAAATTTAAATGTCGCACGGGTAACGGTCAATCATTCTTACGCATGCCAATTATTTTAATTTGGAAACAGAGCAGAGGTTGGAGGTATGCTGCTCATACAATCGTTAATCATCAATCAATTTCATACAGCATTCGACGGAAAAGAGAGGTGTTTGACAGTTATGTGGATAGGTATACAGACACAGAGGTGCGAAATGTTTTTAGTGTCAAATGTTAACGTGTTATAAGTGCGATCTGAATGAATATCGTTTGAGAAGAAAAAAGGGACTAAACATTACTATGTCGCCTGCCATTTTTTTTAAATTTTAAGCTATGGTGGTAAGCTTTTTTCTGGGTGTTTTTTCTTTAGAATATCCTTAGTAAAAAAGCTTCTTCCGCGTACATCTGTTCTTTCATCTCATCTGTCCAAAACAAAAGCAAATATATACCCAGACCTGGAATCTTTTTGAGAATCGTCAGGACTGTAGCTAACTAGGGATTCAAAATGAACTCAATAGCTGGAAGCTTGCAAACATAGTATCATTCATTTGTAACCTAACTAAAAAGCGCGTTCATTGAAGAACGGGACAAAACTGGACCAAAAGTCACTCCGAATATGGTTGTTGCGACTAGCTTTTTAGCCGCAAGTTCCTAACCCAAAAATTCGTTCGCGAGAAAAAAAAAAACCACAAACTAAATTTTAATTATCAAATTTATTGCAATTTTTCGTCTGTTCTTGCTGACGATTAGCAGTGGACTGTGTCGTGTCTGTTGACTTTTTTTGTTGAGAAACCTCTGCTAGCCGCCCGTTGGTTCATCGTTTCGGTCGCAACTACCGTTTCCTCGGAGCGACTTCGATGATGGTGTTGTAATTGTGCTATGCTTACGATTGTCACAAGCAGCTCGTTGTCGGTCGCAACTACCGCTATTTGGGAGCGGCAGGTCGATGGTGTTGACTACCGGCAATGGCAAGTGCACTGAAATTGATGGTGCTATGATGATTGTGCGACGACGGTATTTTGCGAATGTTTATAGGGTGATGCTATGTTATATGGTGATTTAAAGTGATATTATATTATAGAATGGTTAATGTGTGCATGTTTTTGTATATGCCTACGTATGTGCATAGGACTATGCATTTTGCGAGCAGCAACATACTGCCCGCGTTGAGAGATTCTGCTCTCAAAAAATTTACCTTCCGTGAGTTTTTATTCAGGATCAAGTGGTAATGGGCATAATTTGGCTATCGTCCGTTTGTATGTTCCGGTTGCTGTCTTCACGTTGGCTACCCGTATGTTGCCATCGTCTCCCACGTAGAGTTCAATGACTCGTCCCATGGGCCACTTCATTGGGGGTGTATTATCCTCTTTCAGAAGGACTAGATCGTTGATTGCTATGTTGGTTTGTGAAGTTTGCCATTGTTTTCGAAGTTGAAGCGTCTGGATATAATCATGAGTCCACCTCCTCCAGAAGTTTTGTTGGATCCACTGTAGATATTGGTAGCGTCTTAGATGATCAATGTTGATGGTTTCGATGCGAGGTTCTGCCACAGTTGTCAACGGTGACCCAACAAGAAAATGGCCAGGAGTCAGCACAGTGAAATCGTTGGGGTCACTTGACATTGGTGTGAGAGGTCTGCTATTCATCACTGCCTCGACTTGACAGCAGACGGTGCTCATTTCTTCAATCGAGAGTACCGCTTGGCCAATTATTCTGCGAAGATGGTGTTTGGCAACTTTAACAGCTGCCTCCCACAATCCACCAAAATGGGGCGAACGCGGTGGAATCATGCTCCATTCAATGCCATCCTGAAGACACTGTTCTCGTACAATTTCATTATGCTGCTCGGACATGAACAGCGTGTGAAGCTCCTGGAGCTCTCGTTTAGCTCCCGTGAAGTTGGTGGCATTGTCCGAGTAGATTTTCGAGCATTTACCGCGCCGTGCAATGAACCGCTTGAGAGCCAGAATGAACGCAGCTGTTGATAAGTCTGACACAAGCTCTAAATGGACAGCCTTGGTTGTGAAGCATACAAATATCGCCAAATATACTTTGTATGGTAGACGCCCCCTGATGCGATGGGACACATAGAGTGGGCCACAATAATCTAGACCTGTGATGTTAAATGGACGAGATGCTTGAACTCTGTCAGCTGGCAGGTCTCCCATTAATTGTTTACCTAGAATTGGTTTAGTGCGAAAACAGATTATGCATTTGTGTATTACTTGCCGAATTGTTCCCTTGGCACTCAGTATCCAAAAGCGCTGCCTTAGGATGTTATGTAGCGTTTGCGGGCCAGCATGTAGATTTTTGCGGTGATAGTGACGAATTAACGTGATGACGAAGGGGTGCGACTTTGGAAGCAATATAGGGTGCATAGCATCGAATGGAAGTGATGAGTTTGATATCCTTCCTCCAACTCGAATTAGCCCGTTGCTGATGAATGGTGACAACTGTTGTAGATGGGACACAAGTGGTTTTCCTTTTCGTAGCTGATTGATTTCCGCGGCGAAGGATTGAAGTTGGATGCTGCGAAGCGCGCAAATAAGTGCATTGTCAAGTTCTGCTGGAGTAATGGGTCCACAAAACCTGAACTTGTTCTTGTGCATAGAGTTCTCAATGAATCTGCGAATGTAGCAAAACACGCGGAGTAACGTTAAATAATTATTATGGTATTTGCATTCCAGAATTATATCGGGGGATGGGCGAGAAACTAGTGCAGTCCTTTGTTTGCGTTGTTCTGGAATTTCCTCGGTGTTGTCCGTTTTGTACAGCTTGGGCCAATCTGTTTCCGAAAGAGAAAGAAAGTTGGGACCATTAAACCAAAAATTGTTACCGATTAACTCGTCTGGAAAAACGCCTCGCGATACTAAGTCAGCTGGATTGTCCTTGGTTGGCACATGATTCCATTTGAGCGTTGGAAAACGTTGTATTTTTGCGACCCTATTAGCCACAAATGTTGTCCATCGGCACGGTTCAGATGCTAGCCACGCCAAGACGATGGTTGAGTCTGTCCAACAGAATGTTTGTAGGGATTGCTTCCTGAATGTGCATGAGATCTTCTCCATGAGCTCCACCAGTAGTACCGCAGCGCAGAGTTCCAATCTTGGAATTGTGGTCTCAGAAATCGGTGCTACTCTGGATTTCGCGCATAACAGACTGGATGTGACTTCTCCATTCTCCTTGGTTGACCTCATGTATATGCACGCTCCATACGCCTTGCTGCTAGCATCTGAGAAACCATGGATCTGTGCTGTGTTAGTGTGGATTGATACATACCGAGGAAGTTTGATTCGACTTATCTCCTTCAAGTGACTTCTATATTCCACCCACTGAGTATGAATGTGTTCAGGAAGACTCTCATCCCAATGAAGTTTGTGCTTCCATAAAGTTTGCATGAATATCTTCGCCTTCACAATAAATGGATTCATTAGTCCGAGGGGGTCATAAAATTGTGCGATTTGTGACAGGATGCTTCGTTTGTTGGATGTGCGATCAGGTGATTCCATGTAGTTAAAGCGGAAGGAATCGTCTCTGGGATCCCATCCCATCCCAAGAGCCTTAATGATTTCGCTATCGCCCACGACGACGAAGGACTCCCTGTCCTCTTCTGGAATATCAGCTATGATACTTGGTTCATTTGATGCCCACTTTCGAAGCGGGAATCCGCCACTTCTCAGCAGGTTGGTGATGTCATTTTTTATTTGTACAACTTCGCTCAGGGTGTCTGCGCCCGACATCAGGTTATCGACGTAAAAATCCCGTAACGTGATTGCAGATCCTATGGGAAATAGTTGCAAGTTTTCTTCTGCGAGTTGACGAAGACATCTGACTGCTAGGTACGGGGCACAACTTGTGCCGTAGGTCACTGTCCTTAGTTTGTAGGTATTGATGGCCTTGGTACGGTAATCTCGCCATAGAATGCACTGCATGTCTGAGTCTTTCGGACTGATCAGTATTTGCCGATACATCTGGGTGATATCAGCCATTATGACGAACCGATGTATGCGAAAGCGAGTGAGTATGGTAAAAATGTCATCTTGCAACGTTGGACCAACCTTCAGCAGGTCATTCAACGATTTTCCAGATGAAGTCTTACACGAAGCATCAAAGACGACGCGCAGTTTGGTCGTTGAGCTATCAGGCTTCAGTACGCAGTGATGGGGAATGTAATTTACCCTGTCATGGTACGCGACCGCTGAGTCAAGTTTTACCATATGGTTCAATCGTGCATATTCATCCATAAAGTGGCGATAATCCTTCTGCAATGATGAAGAGCGATATAGTTTACATTCAATGGATACTAACCGTTTTCTTGCGATATCATAGGAGCTCCCAAGTGACTCGCGATTCTCACGAAAGGGTAACCGCACGATGAACCGGTTCGTCTTCGGGCAGCGCACTGTTGTTTGCGTAAAAAACTGCTCACACTCTTCCTCTTCGGTCGAAAGTTGTTTGCGTGGGGAGTGATAATCTTCTATTATCCAAAATTGTTGAAGAAGTTCTTCTAGTGGTGGTGTGGTTGTGACGGTAAAACAGCTGCAATTGATGCGATTCGATGATGCGTTTGCTAACAAGGAAGGCGATGACTGAGGTGCAATAATGCCAACTGTTCCACCCACAACCCAACCGAGAGTTGTTTTTTGCAAACTTGGGAGGTTGTTTCCGAGTTTTATTTGGCCCACCTGTAGAAGGTCAAAGTAAATACCAGCACCAATGAGGCAATCCACGGAGGCGGGGTGGTTGAATCGCGGGTCGGACAGCTTGATGTTTTGAGGTATTTTCCAACTTGCTGCATTTATGTGGTGGTTAGGCTGAACTGATGTGATCTCTGGGAGTATGACTACATCTACGTATACCTTGTAGTCATTCACCAACGATTCTATGCATATTTGCGATCGCTGGTAGGCGACGGTGCTAGATTGACCAATTCCATTGACATCTAGGTATGTGCGACTGCGAGTTAATTTTAGATGTTGCGCAATGTGCTCGGTGATAAAATTTAATTGCGAGCATGAGTCGAGAAGAGTTCGGCTGATCACAGAAACGCCGCAGTTGTTGCGAATACTGACTAAGGCAGTAGCTAGTAAGACATAACCCTCTTGTTGACTTGGTGAAGCAGCGCTAGTCGCCTGTAATGAAGTTATGGTTGGATTGATAATGGATGATGGATTACCTGACTTGCGTTCGGAAACACTCGGTTCTTGGCTGTCATCGGTAGTTGTGTGCACCCTTTGAAGAGGTGTGGCGGTGGACTTCTCACGATGTAGCAGCGTGTGATGATTTTCGTTGCATTTTTGGCATTTGTGTATTGAGTTGCAATTCTGCACGGTGTGACCTCCTCGAAGGCAATTAATGCAAAGACTCAGCTCCTTGGTGCGCTTGAACCGGTCCAATGGGGTTAAATTAGCAAGTCTCTGGCAGTTGAACGGATTGTGCGCAGGCTGCTTACAGAAAACGCACGATGACGACGATGGCGAATTGGTTGCGATTAACGACGAGTTGTTGAGCGCATGATGCGATTTCGGCTTGGCGTTGTAATGTAGTTGTTGTTGATTCGAGCGGTGCGATTGGGGCGAGTTGTTTGTTAGCGAACCACCATGTTTTTTAGCTTCGATGATGTTCAAGGTCTTGCAGCGTCTCTCCATAAAAGTGCATAAATCATTCCAATTAGGGTATTCGAAGTCATCTGTGCATGACGCCGAGGTAGAATCTAAATTCTCCATCAGCTTAGTTGCTGCCCTATGATCTTGTTTGGCAGTCACTTCATCTTCCCATTTTGCTTGCGAGTCGCTGTCGAACTTTGACATAATCAAGTGAAGTAGAAAGCCGTCGGCGATTTGCTCCTTATTTCCAATGGAATTTAGAGCGCGAAGATTAACGTTGATGGTGTCGATCATAGAACGAATTGCCTCAACTGATGGTTTCATAACTGTTTGTAGCTCGAAAATTTCTTGAATGTGAACCTGAAAGAGAAACCGCTTGTTGTCGAAACGAGCCTTTAGCAAGTCGATGGCCTTCTCGTAGTTGTTGTTTGTGAATTCCAGAGATTGTATGACCTTGGCAGCGTCCCCATGAATACAGGACCGAAGATATTGGAACTTCTCTATGTTACTAAGCTCCGAATTGCTATGTACCAATGAATTAAACATATCGTAGAAGTCCATCCACTTAGTGTGCGCTCCAGAAAACAATGGTAGAGTGAGCTTTTGCAAGTGAAAGCGAGGTGGTTGCGAAACGGTGGTATTGTTATGCATTGCTGAAGCATTTGGTCCAGGAGGCGTGTGAAAGGTCTCCAATTGTTGGAGGATTTCCGATTTGAGCTCAAAGAATGTTTCTTCGTATGATTCTCTCTTGCTACTGTTGAGTTCCTCCTCGTCCAAACTTTCGATTTGCGACTGGATCTTGTTGAAGTTGATATATTGGGTCTCCAGCATTTGCAGTTTTGTTTCCAGTTGAAAGCGATTGAGTTTCTTGAGGTTTGCTGAGAGATGATTGCGATTCTTTGTTTGCTGTCCAAGAACAGCAGCTCGTTGCGATCTAAGCGATTTAACTTCCGCGAACACTTCTGGGTCCATGGACTCATCCGATTTTTTCTCCAAGGACATTTTGAATCAATTCAGGATATCCGGCTCGAAGGACCTTATGTTGCGACTAGCTTTTTAGCCGCAAGTTCCTAACCCAAAAATTCGTTCGCGAGAAAAAAAAAAACCACAAACTAAATTTTAATTATCAAATTTATTGCAATTTTTCGTCTGTTCTTGCTGACGATTAGCAGTGGACTGTGTCGTGTCTGTTGACTTTTTTTGTTGAGAAACCTCTGCTAGCCGCCCGTTGGTTCATCGTTTCGGTCGCAACTACCGTTTCCTCGGAGCGACTTCGATGATGGTGTTGTAATTGTGCTATGCTTACGATTGTCACAAGCAGCTCGTTGTCGGTCGCAACTACCGCTATTTGGGAGCGGCAGGTCGATGGTGTTGACTACCGGCAATGGCAAGTGCACTGAAATTGATGGTGCTATGATGATTGTGCGACGACGGTATTTTGCGAATGTTTATAGGGTGATGCTATGTTATATGGTGATTTAAAGTGATATTATATTATAGAATGGTTAATGTGTGCATGTTTTTGTATATGCCTACGTATGTGCATAGGACTATGCATTTTGCGAGCAGCAACAATGGTTATTTCAATAAAATTTCGGATAAGGGAAGTAGATAATAGACTTACTAACTGAGCATTTATTTCATCATTATTCAATGCTTATTTAATTTTCATTTTAATCTTAAAATTACATAATAAGAAGACATTTTTAGATTTAAGCAGTTTTTCCCAAATATTTCATTACTAGTTTTATTTAATATACATATCTATGTAATTTTGTGCTTAACTTCTATCTTCCATTAAAATGACAGTTTAAAGATGTTTTTGCCAAGATTTGGAAGTTGCCAGCTGTTCGAAGACTTTTGGAGTAACCCTGTGGGCTGTATCGTTAAGATGATAATACTTTGAGAAGGCTGGAGGGCATTTTCAACATTATATGCGATGAGACTCGACAATATACAATGGTCGGCATAAGTTATTTGACAAGATCAAAAATTAACTTTTTGTAAAAATGAAATGCATGGTCTGTTTACCTCATAAACAGGTGAGCATACTTAATTTTTTATTTTTAAATAGTGGAAGTCACTTATAACGAGATCGGTTATAACGACCAGTTGCTTATAACGTCCATTTTCAATTCATTTGGTTGGTTCATTATATTTTAAGCCAATTTACCGTGGGATAAACCGTCGGCGACTCGTTGTATATAACGAAATGTTGGATATAACGACCAGATTTTCGGAAAAAATTGGTCATTGTCGTCGGTTATAACAACGGAATGAGAGAAAAATTTTATAAAAATTGTCTGTTAAATATTAAAGCAGTTTATTTAATGTGTCGCCGTGAAAGCTGCTTTTAAATTAGTTGTGGTTTAAGCGTCTTTAACAAAAAAGGAGGTATTTTAACTGATTTTGTTTATTCCTGAATATTTGTGGAAGCCAAAAATGGCAGGCGGATATAGCGCCCGCCGGTTATAACGACCGCATTTCATCAGTCCCTCCAGCGTCGTTATAAGCGACTTCTACTGTATTTATTTAAATTCATTAAAATTAATAAAACTAGCTTTTTAAAGTGGCATAATTAATTTGACAAATAAGTTTTGATTCTCAATTAATATAATTTTAAATTTAATAAGGAACAAAATCAAACAAATTTTTGTAACCGATTGGATGAGTTATTAAGCATTTTTGCGCGAACGTCATCCCAGAGCTTTATTATTACAAAAATGGACTCCTCTCTGCTCCAAGTCAGAGAAACAGTTCTTTTTTCTGTATTGTAAACTCTTACATCTTCTATGAAATTAAGTCTAGGCTTTGGAGTGGCAAGTTGTGTGCTTCTGGTTCAATTTGCCGAAAAAATTGCACCATCATTCGGCTTTTCTGGCAAGTAGTGTCATCTTGTTGGAGAATAAATTACAGCAGGATATCGCTAGATGGAAATGCATGATTGTTTAAAGCATTTGTGCTGGTTCATTGTTTAATCGATTGGAAGAAAATCTACAAGGCCGCTGGACGACATACAACCCCTGAACAGTACCGACCCGCCATCATGCTTACTGGTCTGAACTACTGATGCGTTTCTGACAAGCTATTTTCGGCATTCAAATAAATCCTTTTTCCGGTGATCCATGAAACTCAAATGAACTTTCGTCCGTCCCCAAAACTAAGTTCCAAAAGCTTATTGATTATTTTTATATACTCTTGGGCGAATTGTAGCCACCTAATTTTGTTTTCGTGAGTTATATACGGTACTTTCCCTATAGAATGTCTTCTTAAATCAAATTCAGCTAGAATCCTCGAAATTGTCCTTTCGCTAATAGGGTTTTCAGCATATTTTTTTCATTTCAAGCTTGAGATTTTTGGAAGCTAAACTCTGTCATTTTCCATATATTTTAATCAAAATGAACCTGTACACAATAAATCTATCATAATAACTTTGAATTCAAACGATTAGGATTTTGTCAAAATACTTATGCCAGTCAAAAAATCGAACTTTAACCAAAAAAAGGTCTGACCTGTCCAGCGATGGGACTTAATAGATTTCAGTTACACATGCTATCACAGGCCACATCATAAATGCAATCACTCTGTCAAAACTGATAAGTCTAAATGACAGCTTTTAGAAGTTATGCGTCTTTAAGAGCGACTGGCATTTCTGCCAAAATACTTTTGCCGAAAGAGTGTATTCAATGGGCTGTACAGTAGTGCCCATCTGAATTAAATATGTAGACTCATGCTAGCCAGAAAGGCAGTGTACTTCTACTTATGCATTTTAATTCAGTCATTGCGAGGACACATTTTTATAATTATCATCGCGTTGATTCCGATGTAAACAATGCCTTGCGACTCTGGCTATCAGCATTTAAAAACTCTCACGACTGCGGATCCATTGTCTTCAGGCAGTTACAGAGATCGTCAGTGGTAGGTTTCATAATTTACACTCCTGGCGCACTTTCCGATCACTTAATTAATTCGATAAAAAAAAGAAAAAGAAACAGTGCTGCCAGCACATTGTAAACATAACAATTGGGCACGTTCAGCTTTCTCCATTTCGCTCGTCGGTCCGTCTCAGCTTGCCACTGACCACTGGGCAGATGTTATCTTTGATCATTGCCCGTCATCAACGTCAATATTGTATTTGTATTATCTCTTCATCACCATCGATTTGGCGTGCGATCATCAGCGCATCATCAAAACGCACAACATCATCAGTTAACAGCGGTTTGCGCTTTTTCTATGCCGAGGCCGACACAAACCCAGCCAAAGCAAACACACAAAGAAGAAGAAGAAGACGACAACGACGACAAAACAATCTTCCACAGTCCGCCACAAAGATTGCGTTTGCGTGTGATACCAATTCTCCAGATCGCTTCTCAAAAGAACGTGAAAGTGGGACAGTGCTCTGCTGTGGTTGTGCTGATTGGCTTTTGAGGTGTGCTCGAGCGCGAGTTAAGTATCCATAGCAAAACATATTGAGAAAAAAGATAACATTATTTGTATTCAATGATATCTTTAGTCTCTAGTACAGTCTTGCACACAACGCTACAATGATAACATATGTAAAAGAGATAATATCGTTTGTATACAATGTTGGAATATTATCTCTTCTTCATTATCAAGCAAGACGATTGTACGCTTGGGTCTCCTTGTAGATAGATAAGAAAAGTATATAAATACGACTGTATGATGAATTTATCAACAGTCTTATTGTAACTACATAGTAGCCTTAAGCTCCTTTTAGAATTAGTAAAAAGTATTTCAATAATAAAGGACATAGTTCCAAATAAATATTGTTTAATTTTAAAAGTAAGAAACAAGTGTTTTAATTGGCGATCCTGCCAGGAGGTTAAATATACTTTTTAACTTCAATCGAGCGGACCTCGGGAACAAGTAGTGAAATCTAGTATAAACAGAACACTCGCGTTACCGGTTACAAGAATTACCTAGCATAGCAGGTACAAATATAGCTTCTTCGTACGAAGCAGCAAAGCAATTCAGTGAAAGTGTATATGTGGAGGAAAAAAACACACAAATTCGACGACAACAGACACGAGTTCAAAATGGAACAACTCGCAGTATTAATGGCAAGATTAGAAGCTTTAGAAACCAGGAGCAACACAGTAACACAAACCCTAGAGCACACACGCACAGAGAATGCAAGGTTAGCAGCAATAATAACTAACCAAAATCAAATAAACACTAATTTAGAAACAAAACTAAATGAAGTAAAATCTGGATTAGGCATAGTACCAAACATACCTGTGCTAGAGGAAATAAGAACCACATATACAGATGGTAGTGAAATACAGTTAGACGCATTTAAAAGCCTACCTATTTTCAACGGCGATCAATCAAATTATCGGTCGTGGCGCGAAGAAGCATCCAGATTAATGGACAGCATTAAAAACTTCAAAACACACAGTAAGTACGCAGCAGCATTGACTATAGTGAAAAGTAAAATACAGGGTGCAGCCGCGAATGTGTTAACTAATTATAACACAATTTTTAATTTTGAGGCGATACGTAACAGATTAGATTATACGTACTCTAATCAAGAACCTCTATACGTGCTACAAGACATGATGAAAGCCATCACGCAAAAAAGAAGCACACTGTCTGAATACCACGACGAGATAAATAAAAATCTCAATTTAATAATATCAAAAATCACTATGTCAGGTGATCCGCCGAATATAATCGACAGACTAATTAAAAATGCTAACGACGACGCAGTTCGTATATTCATTGATGGTATGAGTGACAACTTTACAAGAGGATCATTATATTCAGCTACAATAAATGATCTAGAACACGCATTCGCAATTGCTCGCAGAATAGAACATGATAATGTGCACAGGCATTTACATCTCACTCAAGATAAGCACCACAAAAATATGCCACATGAACGCAGAAACGAAAGAAGACCAAATTATTCGAGCCAAACAACGAATTATCAACCCCAGAAGCAATACGATAATATGCAGCAACACAATCAAGGACCACAGCCGATGGAGATAAACTCGAGACAAATTGTACATGCACAGCGACAAAATTGGAATCAATACAAACCCGATGTATATAATCCACCAGCGAAACGTGAACACAGCGGGAGTTTCAACACACACAACAGACCGCAACGATCTTATCAGCAGAACTTCAAGCAGCAGAGAGTAAATAACTCCCGACAACAACGCAGAGACGATGTCAGCAGTACATATGCAGAAGCAGATGAAACGGAATGTATGGTAAATAATAACATAAGAATAGATCATTTAAACTAGTAGACGGGTTGCCCTGCTTAAATTTAACTAGTACTATTTCTAAGGAAATTTATAAAATTCTTATTGATACTGGTGCAACCCATAATTACATTAATAGAAAATGCGATTCTAGCGAAAAAATTAAAATTAAACCTATAAAAATAAAAACAATGCATGGTTATTCTATGGTAGATACAAAGAAAGTAGTTAGGATATTAAAGAAAAATATAACATTTTTTGAATTAGAGGATATTCAGTCTTTTGATATGATATTAGGATATGAAGGACTTAAAGTTCTAAACGCGGAAATAAATTTCAGTAATATGACTCTAACTACCATAAGCAGTGTCGAATCTATTCAGAAAATTAATTACATAATTGGGGAAAATAATATTTATAAAGCAGATATAGATAAACTGATGAAGATTAATAACAGCATAGGACCGTTACCCTTTACAGATACTATAGAAGCAAGCATTAGGACGACCAATGATAATCCGGTTTATGTTAAACAATATCCATATCCCATAGCAGATAACGAATTCGTAAACAAAGAAATACAGAAACTCTTACATGACGATATAATAGAAAAAAGCCATAGTCCTTATAACAGTCCCATATGGACAGTACCTAAAAAAGGTTTGGACGAAAAAGGAAAACCAAAACGGCGCATGGTTGTTGATTTCCAAAAACTTAACGCTCACACTGTAACAGACAGATACCCCATTCCGGATGTCAACATGACAATTCAAAATTTAGGTAAAGCCAAGTACTTTACAACGTTAGATTTGGAGTCAGGTTTCCACCAAATTAAAATCAAAACAGATGATAAAGAAAAAACAGCTTTTGCTATAAATGGCGCAAAATATCAATTTAAACGAATGCCTTTCGGGCTCAAAAATGCACCAAGCATATTTCAGAGATGCGTGGACGACATTTTGAGAGACTTTGTAGGTAAATTCGTACACGTTTACATTGATGACGTATTGATATATTCTTCATCTGAGGAAGAACATATACAGCACATAAGTCAAGTATTCGACGTACTCAATAAAGCCACATTAAAAATATCTGATGAGAAAAGTAAGTTTTTTCAAGAAGAAGTAGAATACTTAGGTCACATAATCAGACATGGTAGAATCACTACGAACCCTGAGAAAATAGCAGCTATAGAAAATTTTCCAGTCCCACAAACGGTAAAGGATTTGAGAGGATTTTTAGGTCTTACAGGTTACTATCGTAAGTTTATAAAAGGATACGCAAGCATAGCCAAGCCCCTGACATTATATTTACGAGGAGATAACGGTAAAGTAAACAAAAAACAAAGTAAAAATATTAAGTTAAATCTGAATGATTCAGCATTAGAAGCGATTAGAATTTTAAAAAATTATTTGAAAGAACAAGTCGAACTTTTTCAACCGGATTATAGTAAACCATTCGAGCTTACTACTGATGCATCCAACATAGCTATTGGAGCCGTACTAAGTCAGAATAAGCAACCTATACACTTCTTGTCAAGAACACTGAGTAAGACAGAAGAGAACTATAGCACAAACGAGAAAGAGCTATTAGCGATCATATGGTCCTTACAAAAACTCAGAAACTACATATATGGTATAGCAGACTTAACCATATATACCGATCACCAGAGCCTTATATATTCTGTATCAGAAAAAAATCCCAACACAAAGCTGAAACGTTGGAAGGGAATCATTGAAGACTTTGGAGCAAAATTAGTTTATAAACCAGGAAACCTAAATCTTGTAGCTGACGCATTATCACGTCAACGCATAAATACTTCTACCATAGAAACAGCACATTCAGCTGAAAGTTCTTCTAATGATATAATAAAAACTGTGAATCAGCCTTTTAATGCATACACTGCACAGTTCGAACTTATTGAAGATATAACAAATAATATCGAAACACAAATCTATTTTAGTAACAAAATAAGACTCATAATAAAGTTTAAGGACAAAGACTCTTTACTAAGGCAGATGAAAGAAGTTATACAACCCCAAAAGATTGTAGCTTTGCATACGAAATTTGAAAACATATACAAATATGGTGAAAACATAAAAAAAGAATTCCCACTAGTAAGATTTATATTCACACCAAGAAAACTTCAAGACGTGACAAATTTGGAGGAACAACTAAAACTTGTAAGGGTAACTCACGAAAGAGCACACCGAGGGTTACGTAACAATATACAAGAAATCTCAGAGAAATATTACTGGCCCGATCTAAATAAACAAGCAAAGAGTTTCAACAGAAAATGCATAGCATGTCTATTTGGAAAATATGAAAGAAAACCTATCAGAGAACCTCTGAATAATTCAGAAATACCAACACATGTGGGAACACACATTCATATGGACATATACTTCAACGACAAGTATACTTTCCTTGTAACAGTAGATAAGTATTCTAAATATACAATCCTTCGGGAAATCGAAACTCGAAACAGACTGTACGACGTTATGGAAGAGGTCTTATCTAATTATTTCCCAAAATGTGAACGACTCATGACAGATAACGAGAAGGGATTCAAAACAGAAATGGTGAACCAAATGTGTTTGAAATACAACATAACTAAAGTAGAAACTCCAGTATACAGATCGACAGCGAACGGTCAGGTAGAACGTGTAAACGGTACAATAACTGAACTGTCTAGAATATTCACAATTCAGAATAAAACAAGACTTATCGAAGAAATATTTAGAACAGTGCGTGAATTAAATAATTCTATACACTCAGTTACCGGTTTGAAACCTAGAGACATTTTCTTTAATCAAAATAAATATAGCAATAGTGAAATTATAATAAATAAACTAAACTCAGCATCCAAAAAAGTGATCGAACGTCTAAATAAAGGAACTCGACACAGAGAGTATAAAAAAGGAGATAAGATAATGGTAAGAATCACAGGTCTTAGAAAGAAATCTAACGCCAGATACATAACAAGAATAGTAGAAGAAGATAAAGGAGACACTGTAATCTCTAAAGAAGGAATAAAAATTCACAAGGATAACATAAAGAATTATCATTTTTCAGATGACGAAAATATTAATATTCCTAACATTACTAGGAATTGTACAGAGTCAAGAAGGGCAAGGAAACGTTCAAATAACTGAGTTACTAAACAAGAAGTTTATACTTACGCAAACAGATGACGTGTATTTATTCAAAGAACAAACTTATTTGTTACATGCCACCAACCTGACTTCGATATTTCAACCTTACGTAAATATCGTAACTAGTAAATATCAACCTACACAAGAAGAAAAAATTTGGTTAAGTAAAATTAAGAATTTAGCAGACCAATTACAAGAACATACTAGGCATACTAGATCAATTAACTTTTTAGGAACAGCTTTCAAATATGTGTTTGGTAATCCTGACCATTATGACTTAGTTAACATAGAAACGAGTATAAATAATCTCATAGAAAACAATAATAAACAAAAAACTATAAATTCTAGATTTGAACAAATTTTGCAACAATTCGAAGGTCAGAGCCTTAAAGAACATTTAGTAATAGAACAAGTGTACGAACAATTATTATTATTGACCAGAACAATTAATGCAGCAAAAAATAATGAATATTTATCAGAAAGCCTAGACTTAGATGACATTAAAAATATTATTCAACATGAAATAATTCAAGTACCCATAATAAATATACTTGAGTACTCTAAAATATTATTAGCTAGAACTGATGAATTCTTCATCACAATATATAAATATCCAGTTCTAATTAAATCATGTAAATTGTATAAAGTAATACCTTTAAATTCAAAACATGGAAAAATCATTACAGATAAAACAATTGCCTTATGTAACCAAACTTATTTAAGAACAAGAAATTGTCAAAATCATCTAAGTAAAAACATTTGTGAAATTAACTTTGAAGAAGAAAATTGTCTTATTCCACTTTTAAAGAATATAACTTCAAAATGCAACATTAAACAAGAATACGATTACGACTTAGAAATTGAATCCGGTGTTATGTTATTAAGCGGTAAGCATAAGTTAAATAATCAAACAATTAATGGTATAAACTTAGTTACTTATGAAAATACTATAAATCTAGACGATAAAATATACAAAAACATGCATAAGCAAATTAAAGAAGTTATATTAAGAAATCATAATTCAGAGTCTTACATCGACCAAATAATTAAAGAAGATACAATGTACAAATTCGATAACATAGATACTTTAAAAAAACTAATTATTCCTTTTGAAGAAAAACCGATATTATCAACTATATACACAATTGTAACACTGATTGTTATTCTAGCATTTACGTACATAATGATAAAAACTATACAATGTATAACAGATCGTCAAAAACAAAAAAAGATTGACGCATATAACAAAACTTATGAAAGAGAAATGTTAAAAATAGCGTCGAAAAATCGGGACGATTTCGTTTAACAAGGGGGGGAGTTAAGTATCCATAGCAAAACATATTGAGAAAAAAGATAACATTATTTGTATTCAATGATATCTTTAGTCTCTAGTACAGTCTTGCACACAACGCTACAATGATAACATATGTAAAAGAGATAATATCGTTTGTATACAATGTTGGAATATTATCTCTTCTTCATTATCAAGCAAGACGATTGTACGCTTGGGTCTCCTTGTAGATAGATAAGAAAAGTATATAAATACGACTGTATGATGAATTTATCAACAGTCTTATTGTAACTACATAGTAGCCTTAAGCTCCTTTTAGAATTAGTAAAAAGTATTTCAATAATAAAGGACATAGTTCCAAATAAATATTGTTTAATTTTAAAAGTAAGAAACAAGTGTTTTAATTCGCGCCAGCAACACATTTTGTTTTTGTTTCCCCACCAAGAATTGGAACAATAAACCGAAGACCATTGATTCGATCCAGCTATTGAGACTGTTAAGGTCATTAAGTAGCTTGATTGAGTTTTACAAAATGCGCCTCTGGATGACAACTAGCTGCGGGTACAACTGTCACTGTCATTAACTGCGAGTTTGCTGACTTTCTCGAATGATTTCCAGAAGGGTCAATTATTCGGCATGCCTCAATTTCTCCGGCGCTAATTTAATTATTTATTGACACAAGCTTGCGGCCAATTCTCCAATTATCCACAAGATCAGCGCAATTTTCACCGAATAGGTGCGTGCTCTGCATACTTTGACGCCCACATTTCTATTCGAGAACACCTCTAGGGCCTATTGCACTGACAGATAACTACAGGGTGTTGCTTTGTGTTGGTAAATTATCACTTTAGCTGTGGCAGCCCGAGGTTTAGCTTTCTTTTTGGTTGCATTGTTGCACATGGAGCGTCGGTATTGCACATGGGCTGTATCTGCATCTCAATGATATGGTTCAGGACAGCTGCACTTTTTTTTTTTGCTGAGGGAAAAGTGAAATGCCCTGAAGGTGGTATTGTATGGTTGTGTTTCTTTTATTTGCTAGTGCTGGGCCGTTTCAACCTGCAACTCGAGTCTACGCTGTGGGTTATCATCGAGTGAAATCATTTGACGTTAATGTAGGTTGAAATTAATGAATCGAATCAAATCAGTTTAGGTGAACTAATTATAGGTTTTTGTTGGGTTGGATTGAATCGAAAGCAATTGCGCAAAAGGAAAGTTCACTTTGGGTGACTTGTATGACATTTTCATTTGAAATAACTTAGGGATTGGACGCACTTATTGAATGTTGTATTCATTTTTAGTTTACTGCTTTCGCTTTGTTATGAACTTTTGATAGATATGGGCGGGGACATCTTTTTGTGAAGCATTTTGTTGGAAAGGGTTTTTTTAAACTGTGGAATATGGGCAAGTGCCTTTCTGAAAACGTCGCAATCTCATTTTTAAGAGCATCGTTTCCTCAGGATTAGATAATTCTTTATACCTTTAAAAATGTACGTTAAGTAGGTGCACCAAAAATTCATATACTTGTTTCAAGTCGTAGATATTCTGGAGTATTTTGCTTTAAGGCGTAATTTCACTTTGAAGCAAGCAAAAGCCTCGGATGGATTCAGTATTGATGACCCTTCAAAATATAAATGAGCTTGCAAATCATTCTCTTACGCTGAATGCTTGGGACTTTTTCTTCCGCAAGTCGCCGGCTATTCTTCTATCAATATTCGCCAAATCGTCAAAATTTCAGAGGACATAATATGTGCCGTTTCGGATTCGCAGATGAACATCAGTGTTGCCAGATTTAGCACTTTATCGTATCTTTGGCGTTTTTTCTTAAAAAACGAAAGAAATTCCTTCCAGAGCGTCCAACACAATTTTGGGCAAATTTTGTGTTAATTTCTAAAAAAATGTATATATTTTCCAACTAACCCGAATTTTGTATATTTGGCAGCACTTTTGCCTTCATGTGACAACGTATAGTCTGTCAAAGTGTTAACTTGCATGTACCTACACCAATTTCTTTTACATGACATTTGGATTTGACAGTTTTTTCGAGTTTTATTGGGCACATCAAAAACTTAGTTATTTTAAGTCGACTCGATTAGTCTGGAGTAGATGTAACCTGAACGGAAAAACTAGATTGGTCAGCATTGTCACTTTTTCTACGTCAGCCACATTTGCGAACTGTCAACTTAGTGCTCAGTCACGAATTTCTTGACTAAATTCGTCGGCTACTCTCCATAAACGTCAACTGACACAGCTGCCCATGTGACCGATCTAGGCCAATTAAAACTGAGATACATCAAGTCAGTCAGCTGTCAGACTTACTAAACTATATACGAGTACTTGAACGTCCCCATTTTAAACGATATTTGAGCTACATTCAGAGCAACGATATTGGGCTATACTTTTTCAAAGTATATATTTTAGCGAATCGCTGAAAAAGTAAGATTTTAATATGCACAACCCTCGGTATGATGAATTTTTGTTTTTAAATCTCCATCAATTTATTGTCCATGACCTTTTTTAACAGGTGCATTTTATATTAGCTTTGGTTATCTAATATTCAAAAAAGAACAACAACAAAATTGAGTACCTATTTTATTAAATGGTCATTAGTCGGACTTGAACACATCCATATTTTGGGATTTGCTTGAACAAAAACACCTTAACTTGTCTATTAATTAACTTTTTGCACAATGAAAAGTAGAACGGTAGCTTTAGCACATACATGGCTGCCAATTTAATATGAACTTGTTTCAGACTAAAGTCGTATAGCTTGCTGCGCATCTTATACTGAACGAAACTAATTCAATTAACCTCCTGCCGTTCCTTGACATACAAGTAGCAATCGCCAATGGCGTCTTTATAAAACGGCCATAACCCCATGCTAGGAAATTTAATTGAATTTTCACATTCAACCAATCTTAATGCGGAAGACTATGGTCATGTGCAACCTACTCGGTCCATGTGTCATTCCAAGGCACACCGTTTTTGGTTGCACACTCCAAAAACGAAACAACACACCAGCCAGAGGTCTGCAATTTTCTCATAACTACATAATTTAATGTCTTCAGCCACACGGGATATAATATTATTATCCATTGTTTAAACGCGTGGAAAATTACTTCAAATTGATGGCGTATGTTACCGCCAGCCAACTTGAGAGTCAGTTATTTTGTTGGCAAATTTAAAGCCAGAAAAGACAATTCTGGGAGAATTCATCCATTGTGGGCGCTGGCTGTCAAAATAGCTCTTATGACAAGCAAACAAAATTCAAAGAAACAAACGCCTGACGGTTCTCTGATTATAAATCGAAAGTAGAATTTCATTCTCCTTAACCTTAATCCGTGGATAATTATTCAATTCACGGCGAACGACACCGCCTGAGTTTATTGTTTATTAAGAATGTATATGTCATTTATTAGATTGATATTATGATTTATCCGTTCCACTTTGAAAATTTCA
Source organism: Cheilosia pagana (assembly GCA_936431705.1). Lineage (NCBI taxonomy): Eukaryota > Metazoa > Arthropoda > Insecta > Diptera > Syrphidae > Cheilosia > Cheilosia pagana. Next base: position 57,579,162 of record OW386168.1, on the reverse strand, counting down.
CCTCACTGCCTATAAAATCTAAAAACAACTCACGTACGGCACAAAACGATGACACTACAATTAAGAAAAAATGCCTACCTGTCTATACTTTGACAGCTTAAATTAAGGTTAGGCCTTAACCTACAAAAACATTTTTGATCGTTCACTTGAAAGAATTACCCACATACTCCACTCCCCACGCTTTCGTCTTACATAGGTGCATTTGTCGAACGTGTCTGAATTTGAAGTGTGCTGTGTGCTGTCTGCTGTCACTGCAGTAGTAAAATGTTGCAGTATCGGAAACCTAATTGACACTTGAATCATTTCCTGGAATAGTTTTCCCCCTTTGTAACCGCGCACAAGTTAAGGTTGAGGTTATACCTATGCAGACGATGATCATGATGATGCGAGTCAGAGAGCGGATGATCAGATTTCCCATTCAAATGACTATTATGGCTGCAGCTGTGCTTGTGGTCAAGCATATAGAAGACGGAAAGAGATTTAGTAACAAATGGCAAAATGGCACTCTGAGTGCCGTTTATGTTTGTGGTTTTCATTTGAGGAGATTATATCGGATATTTCTAACTTACACTATTTTCATTGAACTGTATATATCTTAATTTGCTTGGCTGCATCGAATGCGATCGTCATCCCTTGACATTACTGTTCATAGAGATGTTCTTCAAAATGATGTCTACGAATTTGACATTAGAATAATGATAGCAATAGAAAGAGAGATACGTCTGGGTTCGCAAAACGATAATAAAATAATAATGGTCACAATAATGGCGGTCACTATTCTAATGTCTCAGTTTGACAGACGTCATTGTTTTTGACATTTTTGTTGGAATTTTAAAATCAGTGATCAAATTGCGAGATGACAAATTGAGATGACAGTGTACAAAAATATCTTTTCATGGCATACCGATACCAGAGATTAAATTATGTGACCAAGAAGCAGTTGCCATTGTCATAAGTGGAAACCTCTAACAAGTATAAAATAAAAATCTGTGACGCATATTGTTCTCCTGTCAGCTCGTTTGCTAGAAAGTTAACATAAGGTCTGTTTACTTGTGTAGTTAAAATAGAAAAGACTGTCAAAATGACAGTTGAGTGGATGAATTCTCTTTCAGAGAGGGAAACCTACGCAAAAGTTAAGAAACGCTTTTGTAGTAGGAAACCTGTGAGAAATGACAGATAGTTCATCCAACAAAATGCCAAATAGAACAACAAATTCAAATAAGCTGTCAATATTCAGGCGACTGACAGTTGTTCCAATTCTTGGGCAAAGAAATTTGTTGAGTGAAAACTAGTAAGAGGGGAAATATCTTGCTCTCTCGAAGCCGCTCTCTTTTACGAATTTTTCGAGTTGAAGAACGACAATTGAGTAAAATGAGTAAGAATTCGTAAAAATTCGTAAGATTTAAAAGTAAAGAACAGACCTAGTTTTTCCGCATAGATTCGCATAGAATCCGACTTGGTGATCGCATTTAGTTCTTCTGCGTGGGTTTTGGCAAATAGCAGCAGCTTTTCTCACCGCCAACGTAAACCATTTCTCAGAAAGATGTTACCTTGGATTCTCTGACGAACTCCACTAGGAATGAAATCTTCCCCGAATAAGTTCTCATAAAACTTTGTCGATCCAACTACCTACCACTCATATTTCCCACTCCACACATATCTCAATGGTTGGCTTCACTTACATGCGGTCCTAAGGAGTCAAAGTCAAACTCTGAACGTTCAAGTTCCCCAATGCCATCGAATAATGAATTCACTTGTAGGACCTCCAGCAGACCGCATCGAATAAATTTTGCTTCAACTCGATTCCACGGCATTCCCTCCAAAGAAGCAGATGTCTTGTCCAAGCACCGCTCGCGTTATCAGCGGAAGGAATCTTCAGAGCCCAACCAATACACACAGACGCCATTATCCCCGAGAACACAACACAACTTGCAACGCCAACTGCAGTGTCCACAGGAAGAGACAAACTACGTTTTATTGCTCCTTAAACTGATACCAATAACTCGAGGAAAAAAAACGATCGCAAGCAAAAAGGAAGACAATTCGCCACATTAGCCTCGGGGGCAAGGGAAAGGCTGGTGGAACACCCAGTTCTTGAACAACCCGTTTATTATCGTTGGCTTCTTTTTGCCTTTAAATGCCTGCCGATCAATATTACCCGATAACAGTGAATTGTTGAATTGCTTACTGCAGTTCTATCCACAGGCAAGTTATGTAATCGAATACCAGCAACTTGTTGCCAACATAAAATGCCAGAGACCTACTGCAAGTGTTGGGTCGTCGTTTCACCGGCACATTTTGCTGCAGCAGCAGGCTCAGGTTTATACCATTTTCGCCTTTTGTGATCAAATATTTTTGTTGTTGGTGTCAAAATGGAATACTTTTGTAACTTTTGTGGTTAAATCCGACCGCACAGTGCGCACATGAATCAAATCGTATTGTTTTGCGCAGCACCGTTGAATGGGATGGTGATGGCCAAAATAGTTGTGGCGGACATGCTACGAGCGTGACTTTTTATGGGCAAACAGGGGATAAGTCGACAAGTGAAACTGACTATAAATACTGACAACTTTTAGCTTCTTTTTCACCTCGCGCGTATGCATCGCGTTGCTTTTGTAGGCATCGCGTGTTGATGGTGTGTGCGACTTATTTTAACAGCACCGCACTGGCTGTCAGTGAGATAAGACAATTCCGTTCGGACAACCGCGTCACACTTCGAAGAGGATGTGAAGTTGAGGCAGCCGTATACGACGTATACCTGCTATTGGTAAATGGTGTGTCGCATTGCTGAAGCTGTGGAACCTGTTCCAGTTTGCAGGTGGATGGGAACAAAATGCAAGTGCATGCGCAGTGGGTACTCGCACGTCTGAAATCCGCATATACGTTTCGGTGGATAAATTTCTTAATGTGGGAATGCTTTCTTTGTTGTTTATAAGCATTTGCGTATAAATTAATTACTCCAAGGACGTAGCGACATTAATAAAAAAGAAAACAAAAACTGGGCCTATATGTTACCCGTGGCATGAACTAGTAGAAAGCGATTTAGATTCATAGTTGCAGCTTATATTCAGGACGATTTATTTATAGGCAGGAAATATATAAAATGTTTCAATGACATCTGACTATAAATAAAATAAATATTTTGGCGCGACAGGTCTATGGGACCCAAGGCCTAGCTTCTCGCAACCATTTGCCGAGTCCAAACGGCTAATTGAGAAGCTCATTCATGACAGTTTTACTCTCGGATGTTTGTCAGACGTTCGCGAGAGGTGGCGCAGTGGAAAAAAACCTTAAGATGTAATTTGGCCCTCTCGGGATTCGAACCTGAGCCCCTCGCTTAGTAGCCCAACACACTACCACTAAGCCACTGCGCCGACATCTGACATCTGACATATGACATTAATACGTCAAATGAATTAAGAAGTTAAAATTTTGGGTGGACTGGGTTTGTCTGGACTAGATGTACCCTGAACGTAAGAACTAAATCGATCGGTAACGTCACTTTTCCTGACATTTTTGCACGCAAATACACGAAATGTCGGCAACACCTCTAAAACGTCAACTGAAAAAACTGTGATTTATCTAGGCAAGTAAAAACTGAAAAACATCAAGTCAAGTCGGCCCAGCTGTCAGAGACTTACCTACTAAACTAGATTCTTGAACGTTGACATTTATGAAAAGGTAACCGTCAACAATATTCATGCACTTCTTGACTGAGTATTCAATTGATAGGTCTGTTCCTTTACTTTTGTAGTAAAAATGGAAAAGACTGTCAAAATGACAGTGGAGGGAATGAATTCTCTCTCAAAGAGGGAAACTTACGCAAAAGTTAAGGAACGATTTTGTAGTAACCTCTAAAGGCTGATACGCTGTTCGAGTGAAGTGAAATTTTCACTCCTCTCCAAAAAGAGCTGTGAAATTGAAAATTAAATTTTCACGCCGAAATGTCAAAATTATAATGCGACGGACAATAAAAGCCAAGTGAAATAGCTTTAGTAGGGCCCCTGCAAATCACTTTTTGAACAACTATTTTCCACTTGAACAGCGTACTGCCTAGTGAAATGTTCACGTGGAAAGTTCATTTTGACATTTCGTAGTGAAAATTTTGTATGAAAAATTGGATTTCACTCGAACAGCGTACCAGCCTTAACCTGTAAAAAATGACAGATAGTTCACCCACCCAATTAGAACAACAAATTCAAATCAGCTGTCAATTTTCAGGCGACTGACAGTTGTTTCAATTCTTACGCAAAGAAATTTGTTGAGTAAAAACTAGTAAAAGGGGAAATATCTTGTTCTCTCGAAGCCACTCTCTTTTACAAATGTTTCGAGTTGAGGAACGACAATCGAGTAAAATGCGTAAGAGTTCATAAAAATTCGAAAGATTTAAAAGTAAAGGAACAGACCTGATAAATCGATTGTATTGCTGACTAGTTAAAAAAAACGAGACGTCAAAACATAAAAAAAATAAAAACAATGACATTCAATTAACAAGTGGCTTCAAATCGTAAAAACCAAGCAAGAAGACGATACAGATCAAACCACAATTTCAATTTTGTGAGCTTAGGCTAAGCAGCGGAAATTAAAGGAAGCTCTGTTGAACACTTGAAATGATCAACTTATGATATTATGGAAAGGACATACGATATCAGCGTGACGTTGGACTTCTCCCACTCAATTAAAAGTACGTTTCTGTGAATAAAAAAAGAATGTCAAATTTTACCAGTATTGCTAAAAAGGAATTAAATAATATCGAAGGTAACTTTTGGGAGAATCGCAAAGCTCAATGTCGGTTAGTGTACTGCATTCAAATGACATAAACAATAAGCCAACAGTGAAACTGGTAACCTCACTTTTGTCATTGACTCGCGACAACAAAGCGAACCTACTCGAATTTAGTGCTTTATCAACATCAGGCCAGGGCGAAGTGACATTTCCAACATATATGCATTCTCACTCTCCCTCCTTATAGGATAAAAAGCAATATCCATATCCATACGTTTAAGGATGAGTAACACGTTAACTTTGGCTAAAACAAACTTAAATTGATGACAAACTAAATCGATGACAAGTCATAATAAAAGAGAACCGGATTGTTTATTTGATATTTAAATAAACCAATGAACCCAGAAGTCGCGTTTTATATACTTCACCTAGAGATTTTGCCTTTCGTTGCAATTTTACAGTTGAAAATCAAGTTGACAATGAGCACCAGTTGCAGAGACAACTTTCATTATATACCCGCATACGAGTCTGGTTACCATACATTTCAAGGTCTTACTCAATTCAGATTTCTGCTGGTCTGGTTTGCGGCCCAGTGCAGTTATTTTTATTGACTATATCGATGTCGTCGATATTAATACGTTATAGCGTCAGTCTCAGTAGTTACCTATTTATATACTGGTAATGCGAAATCAGCAATGTCATAGCAGTTACCTACTTGTAATTTTTTTAAACCAATTTATTTGGCTAAAATAAACACTTCATTAAGTTATTTATGTATTAGTTTCTCCGTTATCGTGTTATGATGTTGAATATGTATTTTCGAAAGTGCGGTCCGCGATTACGTGTCTAACAAATTGATTACAATTCTATTAAGAAATTGACGAAATTATTAATTTAAGCAGATGAATTATTAAACTTTTGTCTGGTATTTAGAAGCTGTATGATAACATGCTTATAAGTTTGATGAAAAGAAGTATTTTTTATTTGGGAATATGTGCTGGATGAGATCATTACGTCTGACGTAAGCCAAACTTTCTGTTTAGAAAATTGAAAGAGCGTGCGAAGCCAAACAATGAGCAATATTTTTTGACGTTTTGGCTTGAAAAATGATTGAGATTGCAACATAATAAATTTGATGCCGTTCTGCCTGAAACAGATGTGCAGCAAAAACCGTGCATCAAAATTAGAGAACATGGTTTTCTATACAAGCAAATACACGACTTTGCTGCAAACAATATTTTGCTTCTTGATGCTGTACTAGAATACGAAAATAGTACAATTTAGTACATTTCTTTTCATTTGACGTATGGGTCAATGAGAGTTTTTACTTTGATTTGAAAAAAAAAAAACTCAAACAGTCATGGAGTAAAATCTTATAGAATTTATTAAAAACAAAGAATTCTTATTTAATAAAAAACACAGGCATTATAAAAATATATTTTTAAGGGACAAGCCTTTTGCAGAACTGTAACTTTCTTTAATTTATTAAGTCGTCCAAATTCATTTCGATATTATTTTATCAATATAAAATTAATTGTCAAATGGCTGTACTGTCATTAATTGTTGCGATGTAATGTCAGTAACTACTGCACGTCTGTTTTATATGTGTCGCTGTACGCATTGCTGCACGCAGTATTAATGCACGTCTGTTTCAGGCATTATTGAGTGTTTTCTGTCCATATTTGGCATTTATAAGGACACAGAATTATGAAGTAAGGTTAGTACTTTTAGGGAACAAAATCATTTTTGACAATCTGTCAATATTTGTCGAGTGAATTACCCCGAAATTCAGAATTGCTCTTTTCAATAAAATTCGTTAAAGCACTTTTGCTGTAGTGGCAGAGACCAAATGGACATCATATGTGAGATTTGGTTTTCTGCTGCTACTGTTTTTTGTTTTCAACATTAAATATGAATGTTTCAACGGGCAAAATCAATATATTTCAATTAAAATTTACATTTGCAATCATAATTGTATATTTTCCGAACACATAGCCCAAAATTTGTTTCAAATTGCACAACAAACTTTACAATCGACATATTTGTTTGTGTTGCTGAGTTCAGGGCAAGTCCTTAAAAATATTCCGGACACTTCCTTCACGTTTAGAACTGACCTGGAAGTGCACTTTATTTTTCAATGAAACATGGAAACGTAGAAAGAGCACTTCTGGATTTGCTCTTTTCATAGGAAGGGCAATTATTTTCTTCACTCGAAAACGCCATTACCAAGCACACTTTGGGACACGATTTTATAAAACTATCACTTGCAACAATTTAAACGCAGAACTAACGTCTATCAACAAGCATCGCTTAATCCTTTAGGTGCCTCAAAAGAGCATTATGCAAAGGAACGCAATTTGAATTGTACTAGATTTATGATCGACTGAATATGTACTCAGTTCGTTGAGTATTTAACTAAAAAATGTCATAATCATTGAATATTGGATTATTTGGTCATCCAATTGATCAATTCGAGAAAAAGAACAATGACAACAACAGCATAATAATCATCTGTTTGCACAGTTCAGGGTCGTTACCCATCGTACCCTACAGTCCTACACAATCAACGTTCACTGCAATGCGATCGATTCATTAATTATGTTATTATAATAACTCATTTTACAAAAGACCAAGAAGATTAACTATGTCAAAATATCTTTGTTTAAATATTTCGCAATCTGTTTCGAACAGGTCAAAACAACAACCTCTTACATTATTTTTCAAATTCAAAGTTTAAAACGTTAAAAATGCCTGGGTAAGTGTTAGGTTCTCAATTTCTTATTTAGCTTTCTTCACTTTTAAAAACAGAACGTCATACCAAATGCAAAAGTCGCCCACAAACCGCTTAACAAAATGTGCAAGACTGGATCGCACAAAACTTTGGTAAAACTTTGGTAAACTTTGGACTTGTAAAGAACTAAAAATGTAATAACTGGCCATGGGTTGAAGGGAAATAATCTCAATACCAGCTGATAGATAGAATTTATAAAAATAAGTCAAGACAACGACTGATAAACTGTCAGACACAAAACATACTTCCAAGTTCCCACTTCAACCGACCTTTTCTTGTTTCTTTTCAAATATGCATACAGCCATTGAAATATTTCATAAGCCCATCTCAAATTCAAAATCTAAATAACTGCCTAATTATTCATTTTCCCATCGCATCACCTAAAATCACCTTCCCTTTCATACAAAAGATACCCACATCCATCCAACCATTTGTGTCAATCCCCAAAACCCATCTTAGAAGAACAAAGGCTCCCAAAAGAAAGTAAAAACAGTAACCCACTGCTGCGCCCAAAACGAAAAGGCCACGAAAAAAAACAATAGATACCAACCTTATTATTACTGCAGTAGTAGATATCCGACATTTCGCTGCGCACAACCAATTTGTATCCAAGTTAGTTGCGATGATGATAGTTTTCAATACAAAACCCAAACAAACTAAACCGCATACAGGCAAACAAAACTAACGATAGCCGTTCCACTTAAAATTTAAAATTTATTCACTTGAATGGTTTTTTTTTTAATCGCGAAGAAGAAAAAAACCGTCAAAACAAGCAGAACTGCTCAAATTTCACTCTCGTAACACATATCACGATTTTCCATTTCTTTTGGTTATCACACAGCGCACAAACGGGGGAAACCGACCCAAAATTTCAACAACAAAAATAATCACTTGCGCCAAGAAAAACACAAATTTTTTTTTTTAAACAATATCTGTGTGAATTTACTAAGTGAAATTGTCTCAAGTAGCGCAGAGATACAACTCAGTTTTGTGAATGGTTTTCTCTGCAGTTTAATCCGTTTACACTGTGAGGTGGTGTCACTCAGGAGACATCAAAAGAACCGGACTACTTAACACTAGTTGCTCGAACTTTCGATTCGAATCGAGTTTTCCTTTCTTCGCATTTCACCAGTTAGACTTAGTCGAGGAGATAGATAGTACGACGTATATCTTGCAAAACTTACACGCGTCCGCTACCGAACAAAGTTCCAGCTGAACTGTCTTGGCGAAGATACCAAGTCTGGCTTAGACTGCTGCTGCTGAGACACCTCCATCTGGTAAGTGAATTTCTTGTACACCATCGCCGCGCCATCTCGATTATGGGTTGCGGTTGCGGCTGGGGAAATGTACCTCGAACTTCGAGCATGTTTGTTCGAAAGATAAACACAACTCAGGTGAGAAAAACTGTCTGCGCCTTTTCTTTTTACCTTTATTGGTGGAAACGACGCGACGTTCCTTTTAAGCGGATTGTTGGGCACATTCAAAAATTATTGTTAGCATCTTTAATCCCATTACAAGTCGGGTAGTGAACTAGGAGGCTTTGAGTGGGCTAGGGGGAGTACTACTACTGTAACTTATGTGAACACGATTACTCACTTGGTGTGCTTCTTCTTTATGTTCGGCGAAGGAAATGGAACGAATTGACGGTTTGGGGCTGGTTGTAATGTGATTACCCGTCGCGAGGATTACTCGTGTTTATGACAGATGATGAGTGCTAATGTCTCTGGGTCTGTATGTACGGGAGAGGGCAAGAAGCTGATTGACTGATTCAATTGCGAACTTGTTGCACTAATTTAGGTAAGCTTGCACACAGATTGGGGTCAATTACTGATCGGGTAAACTTAAGTTATGCAATAATCCGATTAGATGTGTTTTGTGTGGAAGGAAGCCAGTGTGTGTGTTTAAAGGGATGGCGGGAGTGAATTTTATAATAACTTATTTAGCTGACGTATAGCTGACATAATAATCGAATTATGCATTGTTGTGTTTATTTTAGACAACTTAATGCCTACAAGTAGTACCTCCAGTGTTTTCGTGAAAGCAAAAGTGACACAAATGGAAACTTTGACAGAAGGAAAACACTTTACAGTTATGAGATTGGAAATGGGGACAGTGGCTTATTAAACTCGATCTCTGTGTGATATTTAAGGATGTTCATTTATGCTTTTGGACAACACCTTTCAAACATTCATGTTTTTATGAAAAGGGCGATAACCCAAATAATAGGCTTCAAAGGTGCCCCGATATGCTTGTAGATTTATTCCTGTACTTTAGTTCTTGTAAGTTACTTGTTTTCAGGACTAAAGGTCAAAAATGTGCTTGGCCTGTGTAAGCGGAATTAATATGCCTCACAGAATTTGATAGCACTGTACTATAAGACTGCCATACGAGTTGTGTGTTCGAGATTGTTAATATCAATAACGATACGCGGTCACGTAAGATGTATGTCCGAGTTTGCTCGTTAAATTATAGATAGATAGACGTCGGAACGGAAAATTCTCCGCAACGCATACTCTCTCGGAGACTCAAATCCAAATCGTAAACCAATTCCGCAACTAATTTCTGTCGGAGGATATCGGAACCTAGCTGTCAAAAATTGAAGAAAAAAATGCACTTCATCGCACTTCAACGTTATTCGCCGATATGCGTTACAAAATGTCGAAGAAATGGGCACATTCAAAAACTTAGACATCTTTAGTCGACTAGATTGGTCTGGAAGAGATGTAACCTGACCGCAACAACTATAGATTGGTCGGAAATGTCACTTTTCAGTCACGAATTTTTTGACTAGATTCATCGGCTACCCCTCCATAAACGTCAACTGACACAGCTGCCCATGTGACTGACCTACGCCAATCAAAACTAAGTTACATCAAGTCAGTCAGCTGGCAGACTTACTAAACTAGATACTTGAACGTCCGCAATATTCCGAATAGATGTTCCGAAGAATACCTCGAAGCAAAAAACCTCCGAATCGTATAAAGGGCCCAACCTATAGAATCCGTCGCGTCCGTTGCGGCAACGTATTCTACTGACAGTTTGATAGAATACACAGCAGCTTATGGAAAGTGACCCATAGGCATCGCACGTGCCGGATGCGACGGATAAAGTGGGTTTACTTTCTACTTTTCTGTGTGCGGCATGCGTTGACAGTTGGCACAGCGGGAGAGGAAGCTCTTTCATTGGTGGAAATATTGAGAGTGAGAGAAACTGTCATGGTCGTTTGGAAAAATTCAAAATAAATATATTTTGTGGCGGGCAAACAACTATTTTCAATAACTCATGTGAGTTTAGTGTGTTTTCAATACAATTCGTAGCCATATTTCTTTGAGAAACATGTTTGAGGAGCATCTCATTGAGACTATGTATGAAGTGAAGTCATCGGTAGTTAACATGTGCGACGGATTCTATGGGACTGCTCGTTCCGTCGAATACGTCAATATTGCCGGATCAGTCGCCGCAACGGACGCGACGGATTATATGGGTTGGGCCCTTGACTCTTGAAGACCTACTTTGACGTTTGTTCTCAGTTCTTTCATGTCTTCCAATCTTCTTTCGTCTGATTCAGTCTTGTCAAATGAGCGACCCATTTTGATCCATCTGTCTTATTGCAGCTCTTCAATTGGTCATCGAGTAGCTTTCACCATTAGTTAGTAATTCCCGACAAACAGTTTTTAGGACCTAGTTTTTTAAATGCGGATTATTTAACTAACTTTTCGGTAACTCTCCAACCTAATTCTTAAATTTAAAAAATGACTGTTCAGCGGAAACAAGCGAGCAATCGTGGGTGTTACTCAGTAACTACGTGCTTACTTTCATTGGCAGAAATTCGTCAGTAAGAACTTTTCTATTGCAGCATATTTCAAAGGCAGAAATTGATTTTCCTGTCCCGTTTGTATAATACGAAATACAGGATTAGAGCAAGAGATTCAATGCAAAGGCAGCTTTATCGTATTGGCGAATAGAAAATCGACGACCACGTCATAAAGACAACCCAAATTTCACGTGTGTTGCCCACATAGAAAGTACACCAAAATCATAAAGGACATCTTAAGGTCACCTTATTTTGGCAAAAATAAAAATACGACTTCTAAGCAAACTGTTGAATATGTATAATTGCAATTAAACTTTATTTATTTGACGACTCAAATTTGATGGAATTCTTAAAATATTTCACCCATTGGCTTCACGGTAATTTCATGAATCTGAAAGAGAATCGATAAATTATTTTTCACTATTTCTAAGAAAAACACCAATACAAACCTGCACGTTAGGGGGAGTCCTGAGCGCATACAACACAGCGTCGGCGATATTCTCAGGCCTTAGTCTAGCCATATCCTTGACATAGAACTGAATCTCCTCAGGGAAGATGTTTGTATCCACTGCACCTGGACATATGCCCTACAAAATACGAATAAGAAAATACCGTAGATCGGATAGTAACCACTTACCGTAATTTTGACCCTTGACTTGTGCAACTGAAACTCCTGGCGATATGTCTCCGTCATGGCGGTTATTGCAAACTTTGTGGACGGATAAATATTAAACGACGGCAGCACATCTATGAAATTCAACACTTGATGACCGGCAATGCTGTTCACTATCAAAATGTGTCCCTCATCATCGCGCGCCTTAATCCGATTGAATACCTCACGCGTGCACCAAAGTACGCCCATCACATTTGTATCAATGACTTCGCGAATTTTCGTCGTATTACCGGGCGCCACTAGTTCTGTTTCCCTTGTTATTCCGGCGTTATTCAGCAGCACACTTGCCCCGCCCAAGTGCTTCTCAGTCCAATCGATGACATCGATAACTTGGTCCTCCTTGGAGACGTCACATTTACGTGCGATGAACATGGACTGCAGGTTAGCCGGTAAACTCTCCTTGACTTCCTTTAACTGTTTTTCTCGTCTCGCCAATGCCACCACTCTTAACCCGGCTACGACTAACGCCTTGGCGCACGCAGCACCAATGCCCCCACTAGCGCCCGTAACAACAGCGACTTTATTCTGCCACCTTTCCATTCTGGTGTTTGAATGCGAAATGAACCCGGCCGCAAGGAATACAGCTCCACAACTTACCTAACCTAAGCTAATTAAAGCGAATTAAGGACAGAAATCAAATGCGCGTGAAATTGTAATTCAATTATATCTTCACTTGGCTTCTGCTCGGTATTCCTTAACATAATTTGAGCCATTCACCATGGAACGCTGGCAGAAGAAAGTCGCTGTTGTTACGGGCGCAAGTACTGGCATTGGGGCAGCGTGTGCAAAGGCTTTAGCCAGGGCTGGTCTGGTGGTTGTTGGTTTGGCGAGAAGGGATGAACGGGTACGCAGATTGGCGGAAGATCTTCCACGGGCAGTGCAAGGCAACTTGCATGCTATTCGGTGTGATTTGACCAATGAAGACGATGTCCTGAAGGCATTTGAGTGGACTCAGAAAAATCTAGGCAGCGTGGATATCCTGGTGAATAATGCGGGTGTCATTGAAACGACGCAGCTCAGTAAACGCAACAACACCAAGGAAATTCGACAGACAATCGAAACGAATCTCATGGGAGTGGTGTACTGTACACGAATGGCATTCAATTCCATGCTGGACAGGGATGCCGAAGGACATGTAGTGATTGTGAATAGCGTGGCTGGACATCAAGTGCCGAATTTGGGACCGGACCTGCCATCCTTGAACGTATATCCAGCTACTAAGTTTGCCCTGCGAGCGATGACGGAAATCTACCGGCAGGAGTTTTTGAGGAACAAATCGAAAGTTCGAATCACTGTAAGTTGTAACGGCAGCCGTTTAGTTTAATGTTTAAAAGACAAATAATGGTTTCAGAGCATTAGTCCTGGAATAGTCAATACAGACATTCTCCCGTCGGAGATTCAAGCTGTTGTCAAGCAGTTTATGCCAATGCTGAGTTCGGATGACGTCGCTGATTCTGTTTTGTATGCGATTTCAACTCCCGAGAATGTCCAGGTAAGTTCCATGTGTGTCGCACGATTAAAGAATATTAAACCCCACGCATAAAAAGTGTATGGCGTATACGTAACGTTTTAAACGCTTTGTAGCTAAAATTTTAGCTGACTACTCGTATCAAGGTCGAGGAATCTTTTTGGGAGAATGACTGGGAATACTTTTGGACTCATTTCTTTAATTGTGAAGCCTTATAAAGTACTGTATGGTTTTTAAATTAGCTTTTGACGAATATGAGCTCTTGTTGCATAAAAAAATGGCCTTGACATTTTAAGTTGGCAAACTAGACCAGTTTTTTGATGAGACACCACCAACAAATTGAAAACAAACACACCGAACGCAAATAAAGTTAGAAAACGTTTTTTTAAAACAAATCCAATATCAAGAGAATTGAAGTGATTAACTTAAAAAGGATATTATTTTATTCTACATATAAATTCTCGAATTTCTCACGCTGATATATTTTTGAATCCAAAAAGTATGCAGTTTTATTTTAAAATCATTCCTAGGCAAAGAATACAAACTTGAATTTCAACTATCTGCAAATGACGACCACACACATTTGCTCTCATTTCAGGTTCACGATATAATAATCAAGCCAATGGGAGAGAAGTTCTAAGGATGACATCAAACAGCAACAACCTCCAATTTAAAATCGCTCACCAACGGGCTTTATGATGATCTCGTGAATCTGTAAAAACAAAATAAATACATTATAGAGAGCCCTCAAAAAAATTATCCTTCTTTGTTTGATCCTACCTGAACATGCGGTGGCGTGGCAATTGCATACAAGACCGCATTCGATACATCCTCAGGACTCAACAAGGGCATGGTGGCGCGTATAATGTCAACCAAGTTATCTGGAAATATCTCCGTATCCACTGCTCCCGGGCTTACACTCTTTAATAAAAAATAAAATCTTTTTTATCACTGCCACTTTAATTTGCATTTCGCCTACCGTTACTCGAACTTTCGACCCATGCCTATTGAACTCCTGCCTATAGGTCTCCACCATCGAAGTGACCGCATGCTTAGATGCTGGATAGATATTAAACGATGGCATTTCATCTCCCAAATACGGTGTTCGATGTCCTGTAACGCTGTTAATGACCACCACATGTCCGTCGACTTGTCTCGTTTTCATCGAGTTAAAAGCCTCTCGGGTACAGAAAACCACTCCGAGAATATTGGTATCCAGAGTTGCTTTAATTTCGGCTGTATTATCCGGCTGGACCAACTCCGTTGTTCTCACCACTCCGGCATTATTGACGAGAATATCAACGCCTCCCAATTCACTTTCGACAAAGGAGAAAACCGATTTCACTTGCTGCTCATCGGTGACATCGCATCGCATTATATGGAATCGCGAACGTTTCTCGATCGGTAGACTATTTCGAATATCCACCAAACGTTCTTCACGACGAGCCAACGCAACAACGACCATTCCCTCCCGATGTAGATCCCTGGCGATGGCTTCACCAATTCCCGAGCTTGCGCCAGTAACTACAGCGACTCTGTCCACCCAACGATCCATTTCGAACTGTGCAACGATCAACGACAAGTGAGAGTATTTACTTACGACTGATCAGTCGAGAAAGTTTTGCAACGAGTTTTGGTTGGAAAATGATCGCCGTCACCGGTTTGAGGTTTCACGGTGGCTTTTTGTGGCTGCCTGCAATATTTGTGCACATGCAAGTGATCGTGAATGTCTCTTACACCGAGATACACAATATCTGTGGGGAATAAAACGTCATAGCGGTTTTGAAGTGCAAATTACAATGCTAGTTCTTTTTCTCCACAACAGTGAATAGAGTTATGGTTAAGACAAAACTCAAATAGGTGAGTTGGAGGTTATGACTTTCTGCCAGTGCTTGTGATGTCTCAAGAATCCTCTTCAAAATAAGAGAGCATCCTCATTTGTACATTCAAAGTGTAAACATTTATTCGCATTTCAGTTTTAGTTTTCTTAAGTATAAAAAAATAAATAAACTAATTTGTTTCAAAAACTAAATTCAACAACAATCTGCTCCATGAGGAAAGTTAAATATTTATTCTTGGTTCTCTTTACGACATCATTCCCTTGCTGCGTTTAAAGGCAGCGCCAGCCTTACGATTGTGATTGGCCCTGCTGGACTTGTTGACGTCTTTCTTGTGACGATTGACGAGCACATCCTTCTCCTGGCCTCGGCCCTTAGGGCCACCCACAACATCTTTCGCTTTGCTTGGTTGTTGTGGCGCTCGACCAGGATTGTTTCCGTACTTAGCCGCCCGCTTTGCCTCGTATCTCTCTCGTATAACCTCGGGATTTTCACAGAAATTCATTCGCTTGTCGTAGGTTTCCTTGTCATTGGCCTGATTTTGATCATTCTGCTGTTCGACTTCATCCTCCGACGACTCTTCAGCGTCATCACTCTTATCCTCGATATCGGCAAGCGTCGTTCGCATTTGCTTCGATGTCACAGCACGTGATTCACTTTCCAATACGGCATCGTAGCTGTCATCATATTCGTCGTCGTACTCATTGGCACCCTCCT
This sequence comes from Cheilosia pagana, assembly GCA_936431705.1. NCBI lineage: Eukaryota > Metazoa > Arthropoda > Insecta > Diptera > Syrphidae > Cheilosia > Cheilosia pagana. The sequence continues at coordinate 57,563,136 of OW386168.1, read as the reverse complement.
CGACCAAGGTGTATTCCTGATACCGGTGACGAACCACATTCATGTCTCTCTTATCGTCGAGTAGATCGCCTAGGTTTTGTGGTGCATTGGGGAAGCCTTTTCCTATTTTTATTATACACTCTGGGTTGTCCTGTGTCATCACGTCATACTTATCGCCATCGAAGACATTGAAGCGCTGGACGCCAGTCTGTTGATAGGTAAGGTCTCGCGGATCCGGTGGGATATAGACTTCACTTTGATCCGAGTTTATAAGATCGGGAGGTAGATTTTGCTCAAGGATGGCTGCTATCGCATCTTCGGAGTTGTCATATCGACAGAGCACACGACGCACAAAACCATCGCCTAGGTGTGGTAGGACATCTAGAACGCTGGTCACTTCCAGATCGATGTCTCTGGTTTTCGGTTCAGAGTTAGTCGACCGGATGGCATTGTACATCGACTGTTTGGCAGCTTTACTGGTAGATGGCTTGTCAGCGTTGTAGTCTATAGAGGCGGCTCCCTCGGGCTCTGGTCGCTTGTCACTTGATGTGGGTGCAGCTACATTGGCTGGAAGGACGAACATAAATTATCCTGTTTGGAAATTGAATGCAACGGTCACTCACTTTGTTCTGTTTCCGATTCGGATTCATCTAATTGTGCGAGCGTATTTCCGATCATTCCAAACGATTCAGAGTCTGCCTCGTCCTTATACCCCTTCGCTACGAAATCAGTTTTGAAATCATCTCTGTTTATGGGCTGTCAAGGAAATAACATAGACAACAGAAATTTTGAGGGATTAAAGTCAATTTGGGGTTAGTTTTATGTAAGACACTAAGCGGGATGGGTAGGAAGGGTAACAAATGAACAAAATTAATCTGTAATCTGTACAAAGCAGACAGAGTTCATAAGATCAGACAAAAGGAAAGTGTTTCTTGTAAAGGATACAAATCCTTGCATGCTTGCTTGAGAATGTCCACGTCCAGTTCGATTGGATACTCTCGCTGATAGTCTATAACAAAAGCTCGGTCCGCCAAGCATTCAGTCATAATTGCAACGAAATTCTCCGACGGCATTAGGCTCTCCTCCCTGAAAAGGATACATTGCTCAAATAACTAAAGTCTATTCCAAATTTCTGCACTTACGGATTGCTCAGTACAGTTTCAATATGAAAATAGACAATGTTGCGAAATGCCCTCAGAAATTGCAGTCTCGCCTCATTCAACCATTTCAAGCTGTTTGCCGTCGCATTGATAAGATAAACATTTTTATACAGATATGGAATAGTGTTGTCGTAGAAGTGTGTTATGCTGAAATGGCAACCCAGTCTGTTTAAAGCAATTAATAAAGAAAAACGCAACTGCGACCTACCTTTGGCCCAGTCTTATATCGCAGCAAATGTTGCGAGCGTCTGGATAGACTTCCAACAGAATACTCAATGTAAATGCACAATCGAGTGTGAACAATACCAAATCGTCATAAGGTGTGTCCAAGTCTTCACTATTCCCTGCCTCACCTCCGATCGCACCCTCATTATCAGCCTGTTGCTGTATAGTTTCGAAAGCAACAACAAAGTATTGCAATGCAGCTGTCAAATCATTTTTATACTTTGGTTCAATTTTAAATACAGTTGTGATGATTTTCCGCATAACATTTAAATTGGATTCACCCAGAGCGATAATCAGATCGAACAGCATCGGTATGGAAATGAGAAAATTCGAATAGATGAGCTCTTTAAGTCGATCCTTCGAGATCCACTCCTCGTCGGATTCTTTGTTGGTAATGATGCGACATACGACACGAACAACGGCAGCTAAAATGTTCGCGTAGAGTTCGAGAACGCGTTTATCTGTTGTAAGGGACGATAGGTCCAAGTAGAATGGAGTTGCTTTCTTTAGGAATGATAATACGGAGTTTAGTGCGGCCTTCTGGTGGATCATATACGACCAAAATCTACAAGAAAAAAACGATATAATGTGTAAGAATATAAAACTCGGGGAACCCCACTGCAGCCATACTCATAATGTTTCAACTCAAGTAGAAATTGAATGTCTTTGAGAAACCATTCGCCTTCGTAAAGCCACTCGTCCAAATCGGCGCCAGCTTTTATTTTACCTCCGGATCCGACCAGGCTTGTGTAGATTGTAAACGCATCCCGAGGAGCCCAACGTTTGTTCTAGTTAAAACAGTGTTAGTTGTTTATTTTAATATTTGTGAATTGACCTACCAATGCTGAAACTTTTAACATGACACCATCCTCGTCTACTCTTAGGGTTAGTTCTTCTAGCGGTTTCTTCTCTGGATTCTATGAAATGTATCGGGTAAGTTGGTTATTTATTTTAAAACAGATTTGCATATTACCGAAAAGATAACATTTGGTTTCGTTGTCGTCATTTTCATTGAGCCCAGACAAATATTTCACCACTGACTACTTATCAAAATTGAAGGAAATACGAATGCTTGACAAATATGCAGTTTGCAAATTTTGACAGTCTCCTCAGCTGAGTGTCAACAAGACTGTGACACATGCCGACCGACACTAGTGCTACCCAAACTGCGCCGTTTTTTATAGCACAAGGTTGAGCCGGCGGTGATTATCAAGGTGTTTATATGGGTTTCACCGTATTGCCTCATTTTTCCATATATGGGCGTTTTATATAGCTAAATTCATTCATTGTTTTATTTCAAAAACAACAGTCAATTGCCTGTTTCACAAAAAGCTGAAGCAGAAGAATAAATTAAGTCCCAGAAAAAAAAAATCTAACCTCACTTTAAATCTACCTTTCCAAAATCAACAAAGTGATAGCTGACGCAACAGTATTTTTCATATTGCTGTAGCATGGTAGAAATAAAGTATTTATATATAAAAACGTTTCTATGTTTTTTTACAAGGTTCTTTTTTTAGTGGGGTTCGATATGTAACCTCAAAACCCTGTGAGAACTACCCTATGATTCAATATAAATTCAAAACTAACAAACCTATTCCGTACTCAAACCTCAATATGACAAGAGGTGTTTTGTTGACATCATGCTCCGCTGTCACTTGGGACTTTGTTTTCGATTAGAAAAAAAAATCCACCTTTACCTCGCCTAATTAAAGTTTCCTCCTATCTAATTCTACTCACCAAGTAAGACCACTCCAGATAAATAAAAGCAATGTCTAATCCATTCGATGAGGACAATGGGGAGATTCTCGAAGGTTTTCTTTGTCCCATTTGTCGTGAAGATCTTAAATCGCTAGAGTTCCTTACCGATCATGTGGAAAGGCAACATGCCGAGGAACAAGACGCAATCAAATCAATATTTAAAGACATCTTTAGCAAAGCTAAGCGTAAAATTAAGTTAAATTTCGATGACTCCATCGATCTAGCAAAGAGCTTCGATCGTGACGTCCGCGTTAGTAACTACACTACTCGTGGCAATGTGTTCAACTACATGGTACAAAGTGCTGGCGCTGAGCGCTCGCATTTATCCTACTTCAATTCAGTAAGGTATGTTATCTTTTGAATACTGATGGCAATCTACTTGATTATTGTTTTATTTCAGAAATCCCCGACTGGAACGATATGCCAGTGAGACCAACAAACTGATAATCCGACTGCATAAACTGTTGAAAGACATGCCGGCTGAACCTATGCAGCGCAAACAACATGAACAAAATGTTTGTAGATAATGCAAATTCGCTAATTCGAAACATAGCCAAACATATCTCTCATTTTAGATTGTTCCTTGGTTAGATGGAAGTTCAGTGAAACTCTGTCCAAACTGTGCAAAAAGCTTCCACATCGCTCGACGGCAGCACCACTGCCGGCTCTGCGGTAGTATTATGTGCAACGATTGCTCCAAATTTCTGCCACTCGATGATGCCTGTAGGTATGAACTGGGATGCCATTCTCTGTATTCTAATTCGTACTCCTTTCAGTGGAACTAGCCAGTCTGACAATGTCCCGCACTGAACCAATTCCAAAGGCGAAAGACGAACGCATGAACAGCATTCGGACATGCGATCACTGTCTTTGGCTGTTAGAGACGCGCAAGGAAATGCACGATAGCCGAACGTGCCGGCCACCGATCTCTGTCATCTACGATGAGATCCAACAACTGAAGAAGAACATCCTGCCGGACATTGAAATGTATTCAAAAATCATCGACAGTTTGTATGCCGGCGACTCAATTTTCACAATTGCCGACGCTAGTGCGTTGCGCGGCAAAATTGGCCAAGTTGCCGAGACAGTAGATCTTAAAAGTAAGAAGATTCTACTACTCCCCTGCCAAGAGGGTAGCCGGGAGGAGGCTATCAAAAAATCCATTCGACTGTCCTGCGTACAGCTGATAAAGGAGAGAATGCTGTCGATTGCACCACTGCCAGTGGAAGCGGAAATAAAAAAGATTCAAGACAAAAAGCGCATGGAAACCGAACAGAGGATTGAAACAGAGCGGCGTCTGGCGTTGGAGGCGTACGAACGATATGGACTAGCCGATGGAGATGGCGGCGCAGCGTCAAGTGATTCCTACGCATCGGCGGTAAGTATTTGATAAGGCGATTTTTGTGTCAGATAAAACTTTGGTACTACTCCCTTCATCAACTAAATGATATTTTAGACTGTTTTCGAGTTAAACATGTTTGAGTTAACCTTATGCGTCTGGTCATTAACTCATCAAAAAGATAATGACTGCTTAAGCTTAAGTGGGGTAGTTGAAATTTTATTCCGTCAGACACCAACTGTTTGAATGCACTGCAGGACAAGTGATTTATCAAATGCTCATGCACAAAAGGTTGAAATAGATAAAATGGGGTGTTCTGTAACGCACTACTGTTGATGCACTGTCACTGTGGCTTTGGAGCCTGGTATATGATGGTCACCAAATTGGCTTTGCTACCAAAGTTACAGAAGGCCAGCCGGTATTGTTAAAGGCTGCAGTTGAATTGTTAACACTATCTCAGTAAGAACTCGTCGCTTATGATACACCAGCTGCTTTAACCTTGAATTCGAAGAATTTCAGTTAAATGCGATATCTCCAAGATATCGTTAAGACGAGATACTTGAACGACTTTGTAGCCTATCTTGTGCATGCAACGTACACTCCGACGCTACATTTGAATAATAAACGCTGAATATAAAAAAAGAATTAAAAGCTGCAGCAGCTAAAGCAGTTTTCCCTTTCGTGACTAACGAGTAATTAAATATGTGCACAGTGCACACTCAAAAAGTTTTATGACTATACGATCGTACGTTCTTGTTATCATGTTGAAAGTGAACCTCTCAGTCACCCGTTTTATAAGCAAAACAGGGCGTCATATATTTATATGGCTACACCATATACCTACGTGACCCAAACACTTTAATTACCCACCGAGTATGTTCAAAATATAAACAACGTCTTGCAGCACCTCCACCTCTACAATCACCTCTGCTTTATCTGACACAACAATAAATTTCAAAACTGTTTCAACTTCATCTTTTGTTCGTCTTCTAGTCGGCGCTTCGCACCTTGGACAATTGGAGTGCCTATCAAATGACCACCTCCGGGGTGACCAGCAACGATCCGCTAGTGGAACAAATCAACATCATTAAAGGTTACATCAAACAGGCACGCAGTGCGATGCGTTTCGACGAAGTCGCAACTCTAGAAATGAATCTGCGAGAACTCCAAAGAGAATTTTACATGCGTCATCAGTCAGCGAACAAACCACCGCCGTCGCTCACAGAATAGGAACACAAAAACAAAATTACTGTGCACTCCATTCAATATTCAAAGATATTTAAGAGTCCATTTTTATTGCACTCCACCTAGTTTATACATAAATGTGTAAATGTATACATATATTGTAGAAAAAGGAAAGCTTAATGAGAACAAAATTGTGCAAATCACAACTAATATTATATATAGCAATAGTAGGCAATAAAAATACGCCCCAAAGAGTTGTCCTTACAAAAAATGCTTGTGCGAGTTGAAAAATAGTTACAGAATAAGAGTGGATGGACTTTGACCGGTGGCTTATGCCTTCAGTCCAATGCTTTCGACCAGCGATTTAACTTTGTCCACGTACTCCTTTTGGGCGTCGTCGGATGATTTGCCCTTCAATTTGTTCCATGCCTCCCACTTGGCCTTGCCTTTGAAGTCCAAGAAGCCGGGTTTATCTGTGCAATGATACGCATTTAAAATTTGTTGGTAACCTCCAAGGGGATAAAAGTTCTTTGTTTGTTTTTTTCACTTACCGGTGTTGCAGTCGCCGACAGTTCCCTGTTTGAAGAGACTGTACAGCTCCAATAAGTCATTGTCGGCTGGTGTAGTTTTCAAGTTCTTGACATCTTCAGCGGCCTTGTCGAATTGCTAAGGACGAAATGTGCAGGTATAACATTTTTACTTGCATTTCTCGTAAGCGCACTTACCTCCTTTAGTGACATGATTGTGCGTTAGACTTTTTCTTTTATTTAAAAGACTGGAGAAGCCTGTTGAAAGAGTGAAAGCCAAAGTTAAACTAATTGGAATGATGTAGAGAACAGAAGATCTGGCGATAAAGACACGTATGTCAAATGGTTTTATTGAATTTTGTAAGTGGAACAAATCGATGATAAGATTGGTGTTTGATATGAAAGATTAATCATGTTTTACAGAGAAAGAATTTCATTCGGATATCAGGCGATTAGGGTGGGTCGGAAGGAGTGGGAGGCAGCAGGCGGAGGGCAGAGGAAACTCAACTTCTTACCTACTTTGTAGAAAAACGAATGATTATGGTCCGAGCAAATTGCCGGGTGTTGAACTGACGATGAAAAATGTATTTTTGGAGTGTGTTCAAAGACTCGAAAGTTGGCTAGAGATGGCTCTCATTTTTGTAATACCGATGGTCGGTATCGATAACACTAAAAACGATTTTAATTAATGCAATAGGTAGCTGATCCTAGCGGCTCGCTGTCAACCTATAATTTTATGCCGAACCAGAACGAATTTTCTTGGGCATCACATTGTTCGTTGGCGAGGTACCTAATTAGCCAACTAGTAATAGGGTGGCCACTGACTGTGGCTGAATTTTTAAGCTTATCGCTTAGCTTAGAATTAGCTTCGGAATACTAAATATATTTTCTTTTCTTATCGGTTATAATTTTATCATGTTTTTATTAATTTTAAGTACTAAACAGTCGTCAGAATTTCTTTTACGTATTCTTTGATTGATACTTAACCATTAAGGCTCTCCCAAACCCACGCGACTTATTCGCAGCGACAGCGACGACGACAATTTCGACTTTGAATGCGACAAGGAAATTCGCAATCCTGCCGAGAACGAAACGTCGCGTCAGTATATGTCAGTTACCAGCTCAATCAGTTTTTCAGTGTATGCATCGCAGAAAAATAAACAAAAATTACAGATACGCAGCTACCTAGACCGCGACAACCACAAAAACGCTGCCAGCAGCGAACACTTTAATCGCCATCGCACTGACTTGATCGCGTGAGTGTGGGTATTCTCATATATTGCCATGTTTATATAATTTGACAGGCGAAATTTTCGCTACCGCTACGAATAAGTCGCGTGGGTTTGAGAAAGGCGTGTTTTCTTGAGCTTCTGTTCCAGCAAAGCAAAGTAAAGTAGGATTCTCAGCTCGCAATTGTCGTCCTATTTGAAATTTCCGAGATTCACATTAGGCATTTATCCCAACTTGACAGCAGCAACTTTCACCTTTCTGGTGATATCGAAACACAGAACATTTTAGTTTAGTTCCACTCAAGCAAAAATGTGACTGCAAACTTTTTTTGCATTCGTATACTTTGCCCAAGAAGCTAAAAAACACTAAGGCGAATTTTTATTTTAAATTAATCGGATCTATTCAAATTTGTAGGAAGCATCCAGACAGAACTACAAAAAAATGTTTCTTAGATTTGGCATCACTTTTCTTATTCAGCCCTTTGTTTATCATCCACGGAAATCAGATTTTTCGACTGCCAAAAGTTTTATATTACCGCCAACATAATCAAGAAGTTTTAAATGTTTATTCCAATTCCATAATTTAAGGATACGCATACATAAAAACACCATCCTACTATTTTAAATATTTATCAATTTCAAAGACAAACTAGTCATCCAATACAATGGTCGTAAGTGCAAAGGTTGTCTACAATTGCCCAAACTCTTTTAAAAGAAACTCTCATATTAAAGATAACCAACGAGGATGGACAACAAACTGATAGACAAAGACTTAACAACGACCAGGAGTACACTAGGGAAGAGCTTGCGCAGATGTTAGTCGAAAGCGCCAACAGAATATGTAAGCCAATGGACGATGCAGTCGTGAATAGTGTTTATAACTTTATTCAACTGCAGGGGGACAGATCAAGGTAGCTGGAAACAAACTACTCACCGACTGGGGTGGCTACGATGCTTTCGATAGAATTGCCAAACTAGCAGCAAAATATCCACTTGCTGCGTTAGGAGCGGTGTTAGGAATAGTTGTTGTGTTCCTGCCGTTTACGATTCTTTTGGCGTTTGGACTGTCAACCATGGCTATGACTTTCACGGGATTCCTGATGCTCGAAGGTAAATATCGACATTTTTTGATAACAACTTGACCTTTATTGACTTTTTTTTATTTAGGGACATTGCTTACGGTCGCATCGGTCCTGTTGTTCGGATGCTTGGGAGCTCTGTTGTTGGTATTTTTGTTCTTTAGCGTTATAACTATAGCCGGCTATTTTGGATTTGTGCATATTTATGATTTGTATACCGAATCAAATAGTAGAATTGCACTCAGGCAATTTCTGAGCCGTGAACGAACAAACAGTGAATCTCCTCGCCAATAACAACCCACACATATTGATAGACACACACAAAGACTGCATACAAATTTATCTCGGCGCCAAATCTTGCACATCACCGAAACGGCTTATCATCACGTACATTTCTGCTGGGGATAATCGCGTGGAATACTTTGATCGCTTTTAATCTTAGCTTCCAGTTTTAATAATTTTAAGAATGAACAATCAAGAAAATATAGAATTTTTTCGAATTTCTGCAGTTTTCTTTTCGAATTTAACGGCCAAAATATTTTTCAGTGTTTCCATTTCTCGTTTTAAGTACCAGCATTAGGTCTGTTCCTTTACTTTTGTAGTAAAAATGGAAAACACTGTCAAAATGACAGTGGAGGGGGTGATTCTCTGTCAGAGAGGGAAACCTACGCAAAAGTTAAGGAACCTGTGAAAAATAACAGATAGTTAACCTACCAAAATGCTAAATAGAACAACAAATTCAAATTAGCTGTCAATTTTCAGGCGACTGGCAGTTGTTTCAATTCTTACGCAAAGAAATTTTTGGAGTAAAACTAGTAAGAGGATATTTCTATCTTGTAATTCGATACTATTCGAAAGTTGTTTCGATTCTACTTTCAGAGAGAACTGCTCTATTTGAAAGCAGAATCGGAACAACCTTCGAATATAATCCAATTACGTAGTTGGCCCCCTGAATAATCGAAATATAAGGCTTTTTTTATTGTTCTTCAATTATCTTTATGTATTTATCGGCTAACAACAATGGGTGTTTCTTATTTTGACCACATTAACAACAGTTGGATCTCATTCTATTGTTGTAAACCTTCAAGGAAATCAGTAGTCTATGCAGATCATGATACCAATAAAAAAAACGTCTATGGTGGGATCTTGTCCGCTTAAGATCATGGGTTGAAATTTCGCCAAAGCACTCAAGCTTTCTCTGTTAACCTTTATTCTCAAACGCCCACTCCATTAATATTCAATTTTTGACAATTTAGTAGACAGAGCCCCGTTAAGGCTCTCTCGTTGGGGGCTTGGAGGAACTTTAAAAATTAAAGACATGTTTATTATAATGTAGAAGTGACAGTTACCAAACCCATTATGTGTGCCAAAGGGAGAGGGGAAGTTTAGTCAGTATGAGTCTGACACACCAAGGAAATTTAAATTTCTTGTCTCGACGGTGCATGATGCATTCTTCGCCCTCCCTGTAGAAAAAAAACCCCTAATTTAAATATATTCGTGCTCATACCCAATATCCGACTTTATAATTTTCTAATTTTCGCTATTATTTTTTACGTACATTTTTCTTACAATTGACTTGGCAGCACTCTCAACAACAAACATCTCTGAACGCGATCAAATTCACTACCCCGCTGAGTTCATTTGGAGGAAAAAACAGCAATGGCTACCGCCACGCTGAATATGTTCATCCATTGTGTACGTTCATCCGAAAGTTGTGTAAATTTTTTGTAAAGTTCAACCAAAGTGAATTTTCATCTGCTAGTGAACAGTCGAGTCGTGGGGAAATTCTTTCCACCATTGTCCCGAATTTTTTTGTCATTTTGAGAAAATCAATTTTTGTGAACTAAAAGTGCGTTTATCGAACCGTATTGTGCATAAAAACATTAATAAACTATTCACGAACGGTAAGTGAATAAAATTTTGTGAATTTTTCCAATGAAAAATGCCGAAAAATCAATTCCAAATTGGGGGTGTGGTGTCAAGTGCAATGGCTGGCTGGCTGGCGTACCTTGCATACAATTGCGGGTGTACATGGTTTTTTCTTCTCGACATTTTCTTTCGAGATTTCTTTTAAATGAAATGGCTGGCTCTTCATAATTTTTCTTCATCAACAATTATTATACTGTAGTGTGGAAGTTAAGTTTTTTTTTTTCATTCGAGGAAAGCCCGGAAATGCCAATACTCACCTGAGAGTTTTTTTTCTTCCTAATTTTGTGTTTATTTTTCGTTTTTCATTTCGTCATGGCGCTGCGCTTCTCTTGTTGACCTCTTTATTATGTGTCTTGACGAGAGTGGTTTTCTGAAAAAGAACCTAGAACCGTGTTTGGTAAATGTAAATGCATAATAATTGCGTTTTCCTTTGGATTCTCCTTTTACAGTATACGGTATACCTACATGCGTTGCGTGGATTGTATTGTTTTGTCTTTGAATTGGATTATCTTGCGTCGGAGGTGGATGTTCTTGGGAAATCCGTGACTAATGTACAAAGTATGTTAACTTTACTGGTGTTGCCCAAAGCGAACGTCGTGGGCAAAATGGTTCAGCGTAGTTCACGCTGTGTGCACTATGTAACTTGAGTTGAGTTGAGTTTCGTTTTGCAGAATATCTATGGTGTGGGTTTGAGTTTTTGTTGGAAATGTAATCCGGGGACGAAGGTAGCAGGGTACCTGCGCCTTTGTCTTGCAATAGTGTATTATAATTTGTCTGCATGGTTTCGCCGAAAGAAAGGAGTTGCTTACACGTTTTTGTATACCTACCTGTGCGTTTATATAAAAACAGCTAGGGGTAATAGAAAAAAAACAATATTTTCTTCATAATAAATTGCATCTCACAGCATCTTGTTATTCATGGAAACTGCTAAGTTTACTTTCGAGCAATAAAAATGCTAACAGAAGACAATAACTATTCGCCTTGTAATGGTCTGTCTCTATTTGACTTAGTTTGTTATGGTTTCACTTAACTAAGGTCACTAAACACCGATGGATTCAAATAAACATTCAGACATTGCTGCGATATATTTTCTCCAAGAATTTCCTTTCAAGCTATTTTTTATCTAATAGTCATTCACTATTAAAATTTTTATGATGCCTTTACGATCTCCTGTAATTATGCACACCCACTTTATCCGGTCTTTGTGATGTTCATTAGGCCGATAAATATATAGCTCACCAAGCTGGAAATACTCCAAGACTGTTGCGAAGAAAGTGCTCATGGTTGTTCAATGGGTAATGTTGTGTTGTATAACAACTTTTTAACACCCAGCATTATTTTTGCTCCAGCATTGACAAGAAGTCAGTACAGTGTTTCTAACTAGGAAAAATATATTGAACAGACTGCGCTTCTTAAATTGATTATATTTTATCACTCACTGATGGCGGGGGTAGTGCCGCCAAAATTCAACCTTTATGCTTTATGATTGACTCTAAAAGATCTTGACTCATTTGAAGGATCTTAAATCTGGAAAAGCAATAGGTAGTCGTTTTTCTTCTTCTTCTTCATTTTTTGAAAAGAATAACGGTCGGGAACAGACGAGAGTTTAATCCAACACGTCTCTAAACCAGATTTAAACATAGGTACCTACGACACCACATAAAACGTTCAAATGGCTGTCATTAGTCACTTGGCGATGGGTTAAAACATCATTCAAGCTAGCATCCTTTTGCCACGCATCAGTATCCACAAGACAACAAATCAAAATTGATCACATTGAAACGTTTAAGACGGGCGCACTCTCCAAGGTGCAAAAACACCACCTCCAAGCATTACCTAGCAGCAGAGTAGTTTACTTACTTAGATAGTTACTTAGGTGGCGCTACAGTCCGGGGTGGACCTGGGCATCAACCAGTACGCCTCTCCAGTTAGCTCGGTCTTTGGCTATTTGCCTCCAGGCGCGCGCCACCTTAAGCAGAGTAGTTCTTAATGAAAATAATTTCTCAAAGGATATCCTGATTCTTGCAAAATAATCAGGAGGCAATAGACTTCCTTCGAAACCTTCAGATAAAATGTTTAAGCATATAATATATAAATCAGATATTCCTAAGGCAAGATTTTTAAGGTTGAACTTACTTTTAATGTTTTTAAAATTTTTTGTAGAAGTAGACTTACAGGGCTCTCATCGCGTAATTCATGAAACGATCGAACTGAACGACGTCGTTTTAAGTTTGCTTCGCGTAACATCATTCAATCGAATCGTTCATCGTTTCCATTTTGAACAGTTTGAACACTACTGTAAACAAACTCTGACAACAGAAAATGTATGGAATCTTTTTTCAGTTGTAGAATTGGGTGAAAGTGAAAAACCATAGACTAGATGGCGCTGTCCATGACTCCCGTTCATGGAAAAATATGCAAAAGTATGGAAGGATGTTTACGGAAATCAAACATTATAAAGCATCACATGAGAATTTGTATTGTTAATTTTCGAGTTGTAAAAAAGGACTCAATGAAAGCAATTTTATAACTGCATTTTGTTTCTGATTGCATTATTGTATGGCATTGTAAAACAAAATTCATTTGAAGTTCTAAAAAAGTTGTACCCCATTTTTTTTTTGTTACAAAAAATGAATTTTTTACCACTCCGAAAAAAGTGAGTCCTCTCCAAAGAGTGTATGTTTCCTTTAAATATTTGTTAATACTTCTCTCAGCCGAATCAAACTGAGAAAATGCACCAAAAACGATCAAACGACTGAAAAATAGCAATCGTTCAATCGCAATCGTTCAGTCGTCGAATTTGACAGTTGGACGAGTTATACGAAGCTACTATTTTAGTGTTACACGAAGAAATACAATCGTCGAAACGACGTCGTCAGACGATCGTCGTCTTACGCGATGAGAGCGTAAGATGAGAGAGGTTTTGTAAAACATCTCATAACGGGCTTCATTTACATCAAGGGCAGTTGTTTGATATTATTTACAAACAAATTCGTCTATTTTAATATCCTCTCCTCTTACATAATCAAACTTTCCGACATTGGAAAAAGCGTATTGAAATTCCACCGAACCCTTAAGGATTTCAAATGGTTTGATTTTTCGTTTCTTGAAAAAGCTTGGGGTTAGTCACAACCAGTAAAACTGTGAAACGCAGGAAGAGCAGCACAAAGCGTAGGGCCCAAATTATTGAGTGAGGCTTTCAATGAAGAAGGACAATATGCTGCAGCTTAAATGTTTCAACGGGATTGTGGCCCCGAGAAAATTGAAGATGTTTTAAATAACGGAAATGATTCATCAGACAACGAAGAAGACACACAGAATTATTCATCTGACAGTTCGAAGAGGAATAATTTTGTATGGTTAGGAAAAGGTCACAAAGTGATTAAAATGTATCATTTAAGATTGAAGTTTATGCAGTATATAATTTGTATCTGCTTTTTTATACAGACAAACATAATTTTATATCACTAAGAAGATTTAAATGTTAGTTAATGTTTCAAAAACTGTCTACGTTTAATTTCGGGATACTTTAAGGACGCGGAGTGAAGGCTGTAAATAATTTGTCTGAGACTTATATATTCGTAATAAGGAAGAGTTGTAGATTATTTTCATGTGACTAGAATATGTTTATATGTATTTGAAAAAAAAGGTTTAAGAGTTTTCAGTAAAAAAGTATTTTAATGATACCTTAAGGACGTCTGGCGGGGTGAAGGCTGAAAAGAAAACGTCTGGGACATACATAATTGTAATCAGCAGAATTATTTTGATTTTTTGATGTATCACTTCTGTGGTTATACATATGACACCAAAAGTTGATTTTTCGACCCTTTAAGGGAGCGTCTGGCAAAGGGAAAGCTGAAAGTAAAATGTCTGTGACCTAAATACAGTAGAAGACGCTTATAACGACGGTGGAGGGACGGATGAAATGAGGTCGTTATAACCGGCGGTCGCTATATCGGCCTGCAATATCTGGCTTCCACAAATATTCAGAAATAAACAAAATCACATAAAATGCTAACTTTTTTTGTTAAAGACGCGTAAGCCACAACAAATTTAAAAGCAGCTTTCACAGCGACACATCAAATAAACTGCCATAATATTTAACAGAGATTTTTTTGGATTTTCCCTCATTCCGTTCTTATAACCGACGACAAGGATCAATTTTTTCCGAAAAATTCGTCGTTATATCGAACATTTTGTTATATATGACGAGTCGCCGACGTTATATCCGACGGTAAAATAGCTAAAAATATAGTGAAACAACCAAATGAATTGAAAGTGGACGTTATAAGCAACTGGTCGTTATAAGCGAGGTCGTTATAAGTGACTTCCACTGTATTTGAAATAAGTACGCAATTATCTATTGTTTAAATATGCATTGAAGTGGTGATACCTCCGATACAAAAATCGAAAAAATTACCGTTTTCAAACGACCGCCTACAGCCCCGGCTGAAAAACAACCCTGCCAGATGTTTGAATTTGTATTATTATTGTTTATATCTACACATGCAAGTACATATATGAATTTTGGTTATACATCCACACCAAAAACTTTCTGTCGGCTCTTCGTCTAAGAAGGATATATCTCCTGGGTTGAGAGGACTACAAATGATGTAGAACTACGACGAATAGCAATAGAAAGAGAGCTTATGCACCTAGGAAACAAAAAGAAACTTGACCCCTCGGGCACATCTTAAGAAATGGCCAATAAAAATGTCTGCAAGGTAAGATAGTGGCTTAGTGGTTAGTTTGTTGGACTACTAAGCGAGGGGCTCAGGTTCGAATCCCGAGAGGGCCAAATTACATCTTAAGGTTTTTTTCCACTGCGCCACCTCTCGCGAACGTCTGACAAACATCCGAGAGTAAAACTGTCATGAATGAGCTTCTCAATTAGCCGTTTGGACTCGGCGTAAAATTGTAGATCCCTTCCATTCTTCCCAAAAATTGAAAACTCACACAAAACGAATGGTTGTGGGAAGCTAGGCCACAGACCTGTCGCGCCAAAATATTTATTTTATTTATAAGGTAAGATAGAAGGAAGGAGATCAGTTTTAAGAGAGAGGTCTACATGACTGTCAAACATGCGCCAACCTTTCGACTGCAGAAATACTGGGAGGAGTAGAAAGCAAACCGAGCGGAGACCAAATTTAAGAAGAATACGTGATTTGTCGAGGTAACAGTTTTTAGTTCTTTCTCCTGAGCTCAAATAAATAATAAAATGAATTCATCCGCCGCCATTTCGTCCTCTTGTTCTGAGAGGCTTATATTTGATTCCACATTAATCGAGTGATTTCCAACAGAGCGTTATAGTGTTGTTATATCCTTCTAGCGCTTATGAGTTAAGCTAGGGACCAGGCCACCTACCAGGAAGGGAAAAATAAGCTCAAATTATGTGTATGAGAAAGTTCCTAAATGTTGTTGCCAACCCATGTGAGAACGACAATTTCGTCCGTCAGCCAGGCACAAAACCGTCGACCAATCTATACTTTCGTTAGTCTGAAAGTCCATTCAAATTTTGCCATTTCAATGATGCTCTAAATTTGTATTGTTTATAAATTATAATAAATGATTTTGTTTTTTGTATTTTTCAGGTGTGGTGTGAAACGCCTAAATCACCATGAGTTACTTGCCTCCCCAAAATCGAACCAGTAAGTACCAATAACCTACCTACCCCAGCGCATGCATTTTTATATACCTCTACATAACTTAAGCTAAAACAAACACTTCATCAGTGCTGTGCACGGCTCGGTTGTACTGCTGTACCTCCTTTCAGCAGTGCATTCTCTTTGTGCTGGCTCGTCGTTGAGATTTCTTCCTCATCGTTGCATAATTAATTGATTTCAGTTCTTTATTATAATGAAAGTCCTCTGAAAGGAAACTCACCCAATCGGCATTTGAAGTATTTTAAGATTTTTTGACTCGCTGTGTTGAAAAGCCTGCTGTTACATCAAAAAAAAAAATATGCAAATTTAGGTCTCTTGAGCAATTACACGCGACAGTGTGTTGCAGGACCACCCCGTTTACATTTGTATGCATGTCATCTTTCTATATTTGCTCTCTAACACAAAAAGGCGAAAATTATGCCAACTTGTGAAAAATTCCCGCCACAAAAAATTAAGCTTCATTCTTTCTCGAGTTTTTTTCTTTTCAATTTAATTTTTTTCTCAATCATGTACTCATTTCTGGGGAAAAATGGGCGAACGGACGGGAGAGAAACAGAAAACAGAAAAAAAAAAAGAAAACCCTTTGGCTGAGGAAGAGGAGGCATGCAGCAAGCCGTCAGTCACGTCAGTATCCATATCCAGTGCGATGGGAAAAATTGCAGAAGCAAACAACGTAAAACCCAAAACTGCTTGTGTTGTAATAGAAACTAAGTGCTATGTATGTAGCTTACACACTACAGTCGTGCACTTGGTTGAATTAATTCATCTAACACTGTCGCGTCTCGTCACAGTCCTTGTCGCTTTTTCCTTGCCTTGCTCTCGTTAGCTCTCTTCTCGTCGCTGTTTGTGTGTTATTTGCAGTGTAAGTGCACACACATCGAGAGAGAGAGAGAGCGGGAGCCTTCAAGCCTTTTAGTGGGAGGATATGAAAATCTCCACCTACTTTTCCGCTTCCCATTAATTCTGTCGTCGCATGTGTCAAAGGGATTTTGATTGTCAACAGGGATTTTTTGTTCGCTTTCTATAAATTCGAAAAAAAGAAGAAACGAAGAAAAATCGGATGGTTGTTGAGGAGAGGCGGAAAAAGTTTACATAAGTCGAGTCCTTCGGCTGCGCCTTTCTGTTGCGCTCCGTAGTGTTTACAAAAAAACACACACACACACAGAAAATTATAGAACCCAAAGTGCAATGAATATTTCCCATCACCTTTATGTACATTTATTTCCCATTTATGTGCTGTGCAGAGAGTAGAAGGAAATCCCTGGCTATATATATATTTATTTTGCGGATCCTTGCATAATGCATTGCTTGCGGTATTTTTTCGCCATTTAAATTTACATTTGATTGGTCTTTTTGTGCTGCGTCGTTGTGTCGCTTCTAGTCCAAATGCATTTGTTTAATGGATGTGATTGCAAAAAGGACTGTGTATATGCAACGCTCCAAGTGAAGGCTCTTGAGAAATTGAACATTTCTGATGTATACATTCGGCTCTTATGTATGGTGTGTCCTCAAGCCGACTTTGATGCTAAAAGAAATGGACCTGTAGCTGCATTGATGACACTTATACTTTAGACAGATGCATGTTGCGGAGGGAAATGTGAAATGGCCCAAGAAGGCGAGGAGTTGTTACAATGTGTTTGATGGAGCTCGATGAATGGGTAAAGTATTTTATAAAATACGCAGTCGATCTGTGTATTTTTTACACAATTCCCAACAGTTTGCACTTCTTTGCGGACTTCTTCAGGAGCTTTGATGCACTAACTCGATGTTAATGGGGCTACGCTTCGTTCGACGGTTATTCTTACATCTTCGTTGGACTAAGCAGAGTGACCGTTGTGCGACTATAGTCCCAATTTGGCACTTTTTTTGAGAGCCTGCCGCAATTTCTTGGTAAAGGGTTTTCAAATAAGAGGTGTTATTTTGAATAGCCGCTATTTCGGTAGCTGTCACTTTTGAAGCTGTTATTTTTTGACATTTGACAAGTAGAAACTACGCCATTACTAAAAATGAAACGATACACGCTTTAACAACGCATTGAAATTAAAAAATTCACTACAAAAATGCATGAAAATAACCCGGAATTCCATCGAAAAATCATCTTGACTGATGAGGCCCATTTCCACCTTGGTGGCTACGTCAACAAGCAAAATTGTCGCATCTGGGGCTCGGAAACCCCAAGAGATATTGTTGAGAAGCCTCTCCATCCTCAACGTGTGACTGTTTGGTGCGGTTTATGGTCCGGCGTGGTCATTGGACATTACTTTTTCGAAAATGAAGTTGGATCAACAGTTGCGGTGAGTGGATTGCGCTATCGTGAGATGATTAATGACTTTTTATGGCCGGGGTTGGATGGTATTGATCTAAATAACGTTTACTTTCATAACATGATGGCGCTACGTGCCACACAAGCAACGAAATTATTGATCTTTTACGGGAAAAGTTTCCGGACCGTGTTATCTCTCGAAGAGGTGATCACAATTGGCCACCGAGATCTTGTGATTTAACACCTTGCGACTTCTTCCTTTGGGGCCACGTGAAAGATAAGGTCTACGCCAACAGCTCAGCGTCGATTCAAGACCTCAAAGATGGAATTCGTGTGTCAATCGAGGACATAGGGCAGCCACTTTGCGATTTTGTTATGGAAAGGATATGGTCCTGTAAGCGTGGTCGTGGTGGCCATTTGGCTGCTGTTGTTTTTCATTATTAACCGCATACCTTCCTCTTTATTATGAAATAAATATCCAATATTTTATCTCAAAAAATGACATTTTTCTCTGAATATCAAAATAATACCTCTTATTGGAAAGCCTTTTTTTGGAACTTTCTTTAGTTGGAAAAGGCACTTGGCAAATTGTTCAAAAAACAATCACAGCACTATTATAGTGTTGAGCAGTCCAATGCTTGTTAAAATTCGTGCAAAAGTTCGAAATTTCCAGAGTAGCTTCAGAATTGACACGACGACCCGTGTTTTGCGATTTTTTAGAACTCTTCTGCGGTCACCCTGGCCACTAACTCGATTTTTATAAATCACTACCGGACCCGGCGAACTTCGTCTCGCCCCAATTTTACGCCTTCAGATAAACTCCAGTGATAATAAAACACAGATAGCTTGTTAAAATTTCAATTTAATTTATTTGAATTGAATCGAAGTCAGTAAAGAATGATAAACAATGTTTTTCGATTAGTTTTCCGGGGCAAAAACAAACATCGAAGATGGTTTGCCAACAGACAGACAGAGCAGGCAACGTACAGCTGACCATGCGAAAAACGGTGGAGTTCCTGGCAAACCAAGCCAGTTTAGTTGGTCGCTTCATCCTCTTCGGTCACGCGGTCAACAGATTTGTACGAATGCAAATATCCAGCGATTTGCACTTGAATAATCAAATTCAAGTTATCGACGTCCTTATTCTTCGCTGCCCGTTCACTAATCCAATCGAGATTTTTAAATTTAGTGATGAGTTCCTCCTTCGATGATGTGAACTCGCAAAAATTTGCACGGAACGATATCAATCCAGTCGAAACATCAACAGCAATTTGGCCATTGCCAAGTGCCAGCCGTTGTCTCGTTGTTGGTCGTTCTGCAATGTGACTCCCATGATCGTGGTCAATTTTAACTTCTTGACATTATATTCTTGACATACCTCCACAAAAAAGACGATTTCAGGCATGCATTGAGTTCATCGGCAGTAGTAGATTTCGGGATGGCGGTTCTTGACGAATGACTTGCACGTCCCACCGAGAGCATCGAGAAAGTTAATGCACCCCGTTTCATTGTCAACAACCCTCATCAGCGAATCGTACACACTCTGCTGTCTGCTCGGCATTCAACAGCGGCACATTTTTTTGGACTCTTTCGGCCAGCTCATCCCGATCATAGTCTTCCTCCCGTTGCAATTAGCGATTGAATGCATCGTGCATCAAACGATTTGGCGTTGGCATTTCCAATATCGATAGTAGACTGCCGCACCTAAGTACGCACATGTCTTCGATGAGAACTAACGCTTCGTTGCGCATGTCGTCAATAATTTCAAGATCGAAATTCGAGCAAATCTAAGCATTGGTAAAACTCCCGAAAAGTGGCGCAGAGCACATCATCTACAGTGCGCAGGGAATCGAAGGGTGTAGGGCCTCTAATGTTCATAAAAAGCTATAAATCATCAAATAATGCGATAAAATGAAAAAATTCAAATTTTTCGTGTTTTTCCGGAGTTTTCCAAATTTTTCACCAAGAATTTTCTTTTTTTTCATTCGAAAAGCCATTCCGGAACAATTGCACAAAAAATTCATACAAATAAATCAAATTTCAATTTTTCCAATTTCCCGACTTTCCCGGAGTTTTTTCCCAAAATTTTCTTTCGTAACAATAATCTCCTTGCAATTACGAACAACTGAAAAAGAATTTGAGCCAAATTGACCCAGTGAATCAATATACATTTTTTACACCATTTTTATATACATAGAAGGTTTTAGCGATAGCTTCCAAATAATTTGCATGATTTGTTTAGTAAAACTTTAAAGCATACGCTTTATGTGAAAGAATTTCCGCATAACAGCAAAGATTTCATAACTTCCTTGCGGGATATCCTGCCATTGCGATCATATCACAGAGAGAAGCACACCCCCTCTCCCGCAGCATAATATATTTTATCAGAAACAGTCTCCATTTTGTGTTTGCAACTAAATTTGTATTACTTCGAGTTGATGATGATGATGATGATGATGATGATGCCTATGCTTCGTACAAATGTATACAACTGTAATTATTGTAATGCGTCTGACAAAAAAGCGAACACAAACAATCCACCTTACCCCCGTTCGCATTTAGCACTGCGGTAGCTTTGGTTTTTAATGGAAATCGTCATCTCTAGGAGAGAAATTCTCAAGTGGCACATGCAATGCAATCCATTTCTACCGCTTCTCATTGATTTATTGTTGTTGTCGTTACTGTGCACAGTCTTTTTTTATTTTCTTTAATCCCATCTCATGTTCTATAGACTTTAGTGCTTTCCCTTTGCTAACGGTAGTTTGTTCTCTTCTTGTTTGTTTTCCCAACAGTGCCACATAATCAATATAATCCACCGGACCTACCAATGGTATCGTCTAAGGAGCAGACGCTTATGTGGCAGCAAAACTCGTATCTGGGTGACTCTGGCATCCATTCGGGTGCAGTCACCCAAGTGCCATCGTTGAGTGGCAAAGAGGACGAAGAAATGGAAGGTGATCCGCTGATGTTTGACTTGGACCAGGGATTTCCGCAGAACTTCACCCAGGATCAGGTGGACGATATGAATCAGCAACTGAGTCAAACGCGTTCGCAGCGAGTGCGCGCAGCAATGTTTCCCGAAACGCTCGAAGAAGGCATTGAGATCCCATCGACACAGTTCGATCCGCAACAGCCCACAGCTGTTCAGCGTTTATCTGAGCCGTCACAAATGCTAAAACATGCCGTGGTCAATCTGATCAACTACCAGGATGACGCTGAACTTGCAACCCGTGCGATCCCCGAACTGATCAAGCTGTTGAACGACGAAGATCAGGTGGTTGTCTCGCAGGCAGCTATGATGGTGCATCAACTGTCGAAGAAGGAGGCATCCCGTCACGCCATCATGAACAGTCCGCAAATGGTGGCCGCTTTGGTGCGCGCCATCTCGAACAGTAACGATCTGGAGACGACCAAGGGCGCCGTAGGTACCTTGCACAACTTGTCGCACCATCGCCAGGGTCTGTTGGCCATCTTCAAGAGCGGCGGCATTCCAGCACTGGTCAAGCTGCTGTCTTCGCCAGTTGAATCTGTTCTCTTCTATGCCATTACCACTTTGCACAATTTGCTTCTGCACCAGGACGGCTCTAAAATGGCCGTGCGTCTGGCTGGAGGTCTCCAAAAGATGGTCACCCTCTTGCAGCGTAACAATGTGAAGTTCTTAGCCATTGTCACTGATTGCTTGCAAATTCTGGCTTATGGCAATCAAGAGAGCAAGTTGATAATTTTGGCCTCGGGTGGGCCCAACGAATTGGTTCGCATTATGCGTTCGTACGACTACGAGAAACTGCTGTGGACCACTTCGCGTGTACTGAAGGTGTTGTCGGTTTGCTCCAGCAACAAGCCAGCGATTGTTGACGCCGGCGGTATGCAGGCACTCGCTATGCACTTGGGTAATCCATCGCAGCGATTGGTACAGAATTGCCTATGGACCTTGCGCAACTTGTCCGATGCAGCGACCAAAGTCGAGGGACTCGAGGCTCTGCTCCAGAGTTTGGTTCAAGTTTTGGCTTCCACAGATGTTAATGTAGTCACATGCGCCGCTGGCATTCTCTCGAATTTGACTTGCAACAATCAACGCAACAAGGCGACCGTCTGCCAAGTGGGAGGTGTCGATGCACTTGTCCGCACCATCATAAACGCTGGTGATCGTGAGGAGATCACCGAGCCGGCCGTATGCGCTCTACGTCACTTGACTTCGCGTCATGTTGACTCGGAATTGGCACAGAATGCGGTTCGTTTGAACTACGGCTTGTCGGTCATTGTCAAGCTATTGCATCCACCGTCGCGTTGGCCCTTGATTAAGGCCGTGATCGGTTTGATTCGCAACCTGGCACTATGCCCAGCAAACCATGCACCGTTGCGCGAGCACGGGGCCATACACCATCTGGTGCGGCTGCTAATGAGAGCTTTCCAAGACACTGAAAGGGTAAGTTGAGAAAATTTACTATCGAAAGATGGAGCCTTCAATGTGTGTGTGTTTTTTTTACAGCAACGTTCGTCAGTTGCCAGCACTGGCTCGCAGCAGCCGAGTGCCTACGCCGATGGAGTGCGCATGGAGGAGATTGTTGAGGGCACTGTCGGTGCATTGCATATTCTCGCCAGAGAATCACACAATAGAGCACTAATCCGCCAGCAGGCGGTTATTCCGATCTTTGTGCGTTTGCTGTTCAACGAAATCGAAAATATTCAGGTAAGTGCAATGGACAAGAGTTTGACAACATTTCTCTGTAATGTGTGTGTGTATCATTTTAGCGTGTCGCTGCCGGAGTACTTTGCGAGTTGGCCGCTGATAAGGAGGGCGCAGAGATAATCGAACAAGAAGGAGCCACCGGCCCTCTCACCGATCTATTGCATTCGCGGAACGAGGGCGTAGCCACATACGCCGCAGCCGTTCTCTTCCGCATGAGCGAAGACAAACCCCAAGATTACAAGAAGCGTTTGTCTATTGAGCTAACAAATTCCCTTCTGCGGGAAGACAACAACATATGGGGCAATGCCGATCTCGGAATGGGCCCAGACTTACAGGTACGTTAGTCGTTCAAATGACACTCACAATGATACAAGACAAAAGCGAGACTACTATTCGTGATCTATTAATAGATAGAGAAGATTAGATTAGATTGGAGTAGGAAGACATTAGCTAGAACTTATCTCATATAGCGCCTGGTGTGTTTACAATTCCTGTGAAGCCAACGGCTTAGGGTATCATTTCCTTTTGTTTGACAACTGAAAAGAATTAAGTGCACTCGGAGAAAATATGTTTGCACTGTTTAAACGGAGTTAAGCATCGGGTGGCACATCTTGTCGGGCTTTTGAATAGCACTGATTTGTCGCCTTTTTTTAACAATCAGTCTTGGCAAATGCAATTTTTTTCTGTAACTTTTTCCACTGACTCTGTGACTAGTGAGCGATTGGTAGCTGATATTCTGTAAAGACGTGTTTTATTCAAACAAGTTCAAATGAAAAATTGTCTCTTTGGTGCGTGCTTGCGTTGCGTCTGTCTTAAGCTTGGTAAATATTATCTACCATGAGCCCAAGCAGAGTAACTTGTATGATGAGACAATTGCGGAACGTTCGCAGCGTGTTTCTGATAGCAACAGGTACAAAGTTTGCAATGTTATCACTCATTTTCTGGAGTTTGGCGTTAGGGACTTCATTGCATCGCTTGGTAGGCTACTGAACTTCCTCGTAAATTGCTCACGCAGTCGTCAATGGACAAAATGTATTATTTATTGAATTAATAGATCTGTGTAAGGCCGTCATTCGTTTTTTCTGGAACCCCATGTTTTCTTTTCAAAATAGATTCGCCGTAAATTTCACTTTGGTCGGAGATGCCGATTGTTTCTACCATGCGGAGAGTGGTCGTGTAATAAATATATAATTGATTGGCGAGTCTTTTCAAATGCTTTACATGAGTATATACTAAACCTGGATCCACTGCTCATTCTCCCATAGGAAAACTAGACTGGGTGATGTGCTCAAAGTCAGAAAATACACTGCCGATCAACCAAATAGACTCAAGGTTAAAAACTTAATTTAAATCACAGATTTATTGAAAAAACTAGCTGACCCGTGCTCGCCTTGCCTAACACACCGTTTTTTTTATAAATATGTTCTCTCCCTTGGACCTTTCTAAAAGCAATATTATAGCAAAAACAAAGACAACAAAAACATAATTTTAATTCCTACTAAAAAGTCTACACAAAAAAGATTTACGCAAAGTTCTGTTATTTGTTCCCTCTTACCCACCTCAAATGTCGGCGAAAATGAAAAAACTTGACATTGACACACGAACCCCACCCCAGCTCATTTCCAAACTTTTCCCAATGAACAGCAACTGAAAACGTGTTCAACATCAACCTGAGCTTCAGAACAACGCAGGAGGATGTTTTATATTTCACCTGTTTTTGATTTTTTTCAATCCGATAAGGCGAAAAAGCCATCCCCACAAATTGTGTATAATATTGAGGTTAGGAGAGTATGGAGGCCACTCCATTAAGTTCCCATTTTGGTCATTTATCCACATCTTTACGACTCCGGCAGTGTGGATTGGGGCATTATCCTGTTAAAAAGTCCACGATAATGGCTCAAAAAGGTTGGAAAAATGGGGGAATTCATTTTGGAGCAGCTCTTTGTATCTTATTGCGTTCATCTATCAAATGCACCATAATAGGATATGGCACCCCACACCATTATACCCCCCTCACGACTATGGTGACCGGTCAAATAGTGTTTTCCTTTCTTGAATAGTTGAATCCATCCGGTCCATCCAAATTAAAGCGTTTTTCATCAGAAAAAACGATTTGATGCCACTCCCCATTCCATGCCATGTGTATCCGAGCAAACAGGCAGCGAGTTTGCTTACGAATGTCGGTAAGCGGTGGTTTTTTCTTAGTTGTAATCTTTTCAGATATTTTGCCTTGCGGATTACTCGTCGTAGGGTAGCTCCACTTGCATTTACACACAAATTCTGTCGAATTTTGGCTGCAGAACACTTTAAATTTTAAGCTTCTCGAAGGATCCTTCGCTCCTCGCAAGGCTTAAGTGCTTTCCAGGGGGGTTTTTCATATTTTTTTCGTAAGGCGATAAGTAACTAAAAAAATGACAAACAACAGACTGACTTCTAGAAATGTTTACAGCCATTTGTCTGGTTGAAAGATTGCAGTCTCGAAACGCCAACATTTTGCCTCCACCACGCCCCCTTTGGTGGTAAATTATTCCTAATTTGATTTAGAAGACAATTTGACACTTTTCACTTGCACAGTTTATCTGAAACCAAAATTACAGCTCCTGAGTCTATTCTAATGATGCACATTCTTTTGGCATGGGCGAAGCAAAATAGTACAATATAAAACTGTAAATTAGTCCATTGCTTTGCTCTAAAAAAACAACAACAACAACTATGGCGATAGCTACAGCGTAAAAAAGAAAATCAAAAGGGAAAAGAAGAAAATATGTTGAGTCTATTTGGTTGATCGGCAGTGTAAATCTAACTCCAATTGGCATCCATCAATATCCTACCAGAACTCCCTACAAACATTATTTCCTCTCTTTCCTCAATCTTATCATGTTTTCGTCGACTGAAAGACGTATTAAGAAATTCGCTATCACCACTTCCCGATTGTCCGTCATTTTACTTCTCTTAATGTAGTTTCCCCGAACTACTCGCATATGGAAATCACTGCCCCATTCCTCTTTATTCAGTCTCAAACAAGCTTAGAACAAATGTGAAACGCTCTTCTGCCTCTTCTCCATCCAAATTGTTGACAGATATTTAATTTGAGTAAACTGTTGGTCAGTCGTACCTTGTCTGGAAGTAAAAAAAACATCAACCAATCGCCAATTGCATTTGCCAACCTGACACTTCACCTCACCAAATCTTAGTACCGCTCTATATGTATGTCAAGCAAACCCGGTGTTAGTCAGTTAGTCGCAATTAGTATAAGTTTCCCATTTTATTTAGCCTGTATCATTTGTTTATTATTTTCTTATTTAAATGTTATTCTTTTTTTCCTTTCTTTTTATTTTATTTTTATGTTGGAAACAAAATTTGTCCACGATTTTTAACAACTACCAACAAAATTATATAAACCATCATCCCTCTCTCTCAATGCACCTGTATGATTCGGGGTTTTGCCCTTACACACAAATTTATAAAAAAAAAACACACACTCAAATTGCAAAACACAAAAACAAATTAACTGATTCGTTATTGTTGTTGACGGGATAAACTACCACTAATTCAAATAAATACATAAAATAGGATATGCTTGGACCAGAACAAGCATATGAGGGCTTGTATGGGCAAGGCCCTCCGAGCGTTCACAGCTCACACGGAGGTCGAGCTTTCCAGCAAGGTACGTACAATAGAAACCGAGTTGCATGTCATCTCACTTAGTTTGTTGAATATTAACCAAACCAAAAAATTAATAATTAAATCAAAACCAAAAACAAGAGTTATACCAAAAAAAAACAAAAATAAAAATAAACAAAAATCACTCTCATTATATTTACTAATAATTTATCAAACGATGCACATAAAGAAAAGAAATTGTTTCCAAGTAACCACACACACATTGCACTGTTAAAAAAATATACAAAAAAAAAAATACATTGTGTAAAAGAAAGTACTAAACGTAAGTTGACAAGACACTACTTACTGCACAATCTAATTCAAATGCAGTTACGTTTGTTTTGTTGTTCTGTTATTATTCACTTTACCCATAAATATACAATCACCTCATGTCCTCACTCACACACGTTTTGTAGGAGTTTGTGAAGTTAGATTGAGTTAAATGGATGTTGTCAACATGAATACTTTTATAACAAAAGAAAAAAACTCTCCTCTTTTACTTTATTTCCAAAACAAAAACAAAAAAATACAATCACTACTACAGAACCAGCTACTGGCCATGACACGATGAACAACTACAGCGAATATTGCTACCGAATGGTTGAATAATAATCAACAAAAAGTTAAAACACTTTTATAATTTAACACTCGGCAACTGTGGCAATAAACAAAAGAAATATTCGGATACTTTTACAAAACTTAACCCCCAAATTGGCAACAAAAAAGAAATGCTCTCTCTTGTCTGACAGGTATACAGAATGCAAAACAAATTTACGAGTATCTAACGATGTTACACTGTTGCACACAGAAACGCGCACGTAATTTGAACGTTTGTTGCAGTTTTCCGAAGTGCAGAAGTTGTCAGAACCAGAAATTGGAATATTTATTCAGCACTTTGAATGCCATTTATTTTAAACACGTAGGAATAAGGCGCTGGGGTTAACTGCCTCACTGTCAAAACGTCGTAGAAACAGCTCGAACACTTTTGCAGGAGCGAAAGAATTTCAGGAGAATAACCTAGCCTAGTCAATGAGCTTCATTATTGAAATATTGTAATGGAATCAAAATCATGCCATTATGTGTGGAATAGCACATCATCCTCGGCGGACCTCTTTGTGTTGCGCCACTAACATGCGTGACCTCATTTCCAAATATGTGTTGTAAAGGGTTTTCCAATAAGAGGTGTTATTTTGATATTCAAAGAAAAATGTCATTTTTTTTAGATAAATGATCGGATATTTATTTCATAATAAAGAGGAAGGTATGCCGTTTATAATGAAAAACAACATCAGCCAAATGGCGACCACGACCACGCTTACAGGACCATACCTTTTCATGAAACTTTCCTTAACAAAATCGCAAAGTGGCTGCCCCATGTCCCCGATAGACTCACGAATTCCATCTTTGAGGTCTTGAATCGACGCTGGGCTGTTGGCGTAGAACTTATCTTTCACGTGGCCCCAAAGGAAGAAGTCGCAAGGTGTTAAATTACAAGATCTCGGTGGCCAATTGTGATCACCTCTTCGAGAGATAACACGGTTCGGAAACTTTTCCCGTAAAAGATCAATATTTCGTTGCTTGTTTGACATGTAGCGCCGTGTTGTTGAAAGTAAACGTTGTCCAGATCAATACCATCCAACTCGGCCATAAAAAGTTATTAATCATCTCTCTATAGCGCAATCCATTCACCGTAACTGTTGATCCAACCTCATTTTCGAAAAAGTAAGGTCCAATGACCCCGCCGGACCATAAACCGCACCAAACAGTCACACGTTGAGGATGGAGAGGCTTCTCAACAATAACTTTTGGGTTTTCCGAGCCCCAGATGCGACAATTTAGCTTCATCAGTCAAGATGATTTTTCAATGGAATTTCGGATAATTTTTGTTGTTGAAGCGTGTATCGTTTCATTTTCAGTAATGGCGTAGTTTATACTTGTCAAATGTCAAAAAAAAAAACAGCTTTAAAAGTGACAGCTACCGAAATAGCGGGCTATTCAAAATAACACCTCTTATTGGAAAATCCACGAAATATAAATATCGTGCGATTATACACAATCAGCAGAATTGACATCTTTTGAACATATAGAAAATCACACGATGCGACTGATGGTTGAACCGGATACGTCGCTGCATTGAACTTCACTCATATTTAGACAGACAGTCGAAATTAAAAATTACTGAAACGGAACAGTCGTGGCTTTCATTTAAAGTATTTTATGGCATCCAGTGGCGTCTTGTTGGAGCCAACTCTCGGATATATCGATGATGGTCGAGCTCTGGCCACAGAAAGTCGACTAACATCGCCCTATACCTGAGACCATTGATCGTTCACGGTGCCTCGTTCCTCATTTTGAAAGAAATAAGTAACAAGAGTATGAAAAGATCCTAACATTCACAAATCCGCTGGTCCAGATGATATATCCCCCCATAATTTTGAAGAGGTGAAAGAGGCGCGAAAGAACACGTTGACAAAGCCTCTGCCTTTTGTAAGCTTTTTCACCTGCCCTATTCTTTGGACTCAGCATTTGTCCATCCCTAAAAAAAGGCGATTCCTCCTCTCCCACCAAGTATGACAGATATAGCACTTGCGTCCATTCTTTCCAATATCATGGAAACTCTTGTAAATCGTCAGCTTATGAAATATCTTGAATCAAGAAAACTTGACCGGCAGTACGGTTTTCGTAGCAGCAGTTCCATTGGTGATTTGATGACTTATCTCACCGAAAAGTGGAACCAATCTCTACACCATTCTAAACGAAGATTGTTGCGCTTGATATTTCGAAAGCATTTGACAGAGTTTAGCATCAAGCTCTTTCGTCGAAAATGCGTGCCTATGGGCTCGACGAGTCTCTTCTGCAAATCAAGTTATGTTGGATGGTTTCAAGTTTGCAACTCACCGATTAAAAGGCTGGTGTTCCACAAGGCTCTGTTTTGTCTCCGACACTTTTTCTTATATTTATAAATGATTTCTTGTCTGACAAGACACTCTTTCGGTGATGATAGCACCCTCAGTTTTTCATATTCGTTCCGTGATTCACGTCCCTGCTCTTCGGCCTTGGAACTGGAACGGCAAAATATGGTAAACATTAAATTGCGATCTTGACAGCATACTTAAATGGGGTACAACTAGTAGAGTGGAATGCTTCCAAAACACTATCTATCATTAAAACGTAACCTAAACCCCCAGCCATTATCCATGAATGGCGCACTTGCATCGACGAAACCGAAAGACTTTCCATACATGGTATGTGTGGAACGACCACATCTATGAAGTCACCAAAAACGCAGCGAAATGTCTAGGTAAATCGATGCAAGAATCACTTTACACCCTTATTGATCGAACACTTGTAGATTGTGTTCGTTTCAATAACGAAAATTTTGCCTGTTGACATAGCCGCCGAGCTAAAAATGGTCCTCGTCCGAGAAGATGATTTGTCACGTTGCGTTCGATAGTATTTTTAAATAATTTCCACCTAAAACGATGCCTGATGAAATGGCAAACCCTACTGAATATTTTGACAGCTGGATGTCATCGGTAACTTTGACAGCTGCTGAAACGTATCAAATGGTAAAAGTTTGATTGTTAGCTGGGGTCTAATCGCGTCGTCCGTGAAAGAGCAAAACGTGACGCAAATTGTCTTTGTTTCACATGTAAATCAACTTAATTCCGTGAGCGTAATGCTCGTTCACGGACGATGCGAATCGACCCCTGGTCATCTTTTACTTTCGAGTTGAAGAGTAAGACCTTTTGAGAGAATAAACAAAAATAACGACTTTGCAGTCTGCGTTACATTTATACAACTTTAATTAAAAACTTGCAACGCCATCTGTCGAGATTTTACGGGATTAAAGAATGCCATTATTTACCTAACGCAGTTTTGTGTCCAGGCCCAAACCATCCCCGTTGAGTTGAGTAAAATGGCATTGCAAAGTTGACCCAAAACGTTTAAAGATGGCTACGAAAAGCTGCTGCATAAATATTCCAATTTATTTCACCAAATCTGACTACACCTATACACACACACACACAAACAGCACAGTAAATTGCTAGACCCGCCCCGCCCCTTTATATATTATAATCAAATAGACCCCCCCCCCCAGTGTTAAAAATTTTGCAGCTATTATTAAAAATCGTTAAACTTGTCATTCTCATTACGTTTTCCATTTGTGTTTGTGTTCACCATAGTTTTCAGTTTTCCTTTGATTTTCATTTTGTGTTCAGTTTCATTGCAACGTTCATTTTTGTATTTTTTTATATATCTCTTTGGTTATGTTGTTTCGCAAGCGTAGGTGGACTTTATTTTATGCTTTCCTCTCGCAGAATCATCATCAAAGACCACCCCATCATTAAAAACAAAAAAACAACGATCAAAACAATTCTTTTACATTTTTCCAAGTACATGCGCCTCATCGAAATCATTTAGCTGAATTTTATGTTTGTTTTGCAATTAGAAACAAAAACAAAAACAAAAAATCTTCCATCTTTCACACCACCCATAGAATGAACTAATCAAAAATATTTCTTCTTTTTTTCTGTCTCTCCTTGGGATTTTTGTTTTTTTATTTAAAATACTTTTAGCTAAGCCAGCCTAACATATATCATCACTAAAACAAATTTCACAAGTTTGTTCAACTGATTAATGATTTGGACAAATGATAAATATAACAAAAAAACCGAATTTTTAGTAACATTAAACAAGAAAAAAAAAGTATAAAACCAAAACAAAACTTATATATAATTTTACTTTTGTGTAGAAGATAAAAGGAAAATAATATTATTGTCTTGAAGATAAAATGCTCACCATAAGAATAAATCCAAAAGAAAACCAAAAGTATTTATCTTAGCGTAAGAGATATACAACTTGAGGAAAAGAAAAATGAAAACAAAATTGTAATAACAAACCGTATAGGATCGTCACACCAAACTTCCCCCCAACTTGTCTCGTTTTGAAATCAATGAACAATGAACAATGCAAGCAAAGCAAACCGGCGTTAAATAGGTGATTACCAAAGAAAAATGAATACATTTTTTGTAAAAAAGTTTATATCCTTAGATATTATTTTCATTTGGTTTTGCTTAGATCGGAATTGTCCTTGTTTGTTGGTTAGAAAAGTCTGTTTAATTTTAATTTTATATTTGTATCCTTTACGGATTTTCTTTTTCATATTATTTATTTTATATACCTGTTTTATTTTGGTCCAATAAGTTTTAATCGATGTACATAAGTGTGGATTGTTTTTTATTTGTTTCCCAGTAGATGAAGGTTGTTTTAGCTTTTCACGCATCCTGCATGGTGTTTTATGAGTATGCACATCAGTGTTTGAGTATTTTAAGTTTATAAAGATTTTTACTTATTGCTAAATTGTGGTATTATGCTATTGAGCACTTTTATGTTACAAAAAATCAACACAAATGCGACATGTACCTCCCAATGAGCCAAAAAAGTGAACAGAACAAATTACGTGAACTAGTCGTATAGGAAAAACAAGAGTTGGCGTCTGACGTAATTGCAAGAAGGAGTACCTACTGTGCTCAAGACACATGAGCAGAATTTATTACGCAGCAATTGTTTTTACTCAAAAGAAATGTCAAAATCGAAGCATTTGATACGTTTTGTACGAATAAAAACTGTTCTGAGTTACCTCCAACTTTTGACGTGTTCGAAAACCGACGCCACTTACCTTTTACTCAGATTGGTAAGAAGAAGACGTAGCAATTGCTACAAAACTCAGCTATTTTGTCGACTCAGACCTTTCGCACAAAAGTCGTTACACTGTTTGGGGAAAATTCAAATTTACTCGTCAGGTTTGACAGGCAAGTTCACGTACGACGAAGTAAATGCAATGTTCGAATTTTCGAACTTACTGTCGTTGTAGGTACCTCGGCTTCGTTAAAATTTTCAATTGTCAATTTTACTGTCAGATGGATGCGTTATCAACTCATGTTTTTATTCCTCGATGTTCGTTTAGAGACGCTGATAGGGACGAAAGAAACACAGCTAGTCATAGCTAACTGTACTGGGGGCCAACTATACAATTCGATTCTACTTTCGATACTATTCGAAAGCTGTTCCGATTCTGGTTTAAAACAAAAATGTTCTATATGAAAGTAGAATCGGAACAACTTTTGAAAAGAATCGAAAGTAGAATCGAATTCCATAGTTGGCCCCCTGGATTGGATGTCGGTTCGGCAATGATTAAATTTGCATACTGCATTTATACTCAGCCTTATTGTGAGTTTCGCCCGAACAATATTCCACCCGAAAAATGTACATTTCCCTTTTCGCATATTATGAGTTCCAGGCGAAAAATTGTTGATGTTCGAAAAAAATTTCCCTTATTGGCAGCACTGTTTCGGGCGGAATATACTGCTAGGTATTTACAACATAAATTGTCCATTCTTTTTTTAGAGGCGAAAACTTGAAAATTTAAGTTAATTCTCGGGCGAAACTCGCAATAGCTTTTAAATTTTTGGTCGTTCAACAATCAATACCTGGGCGCATGTCGAACGAACTTTTTCACCCCAAATAAGATATCTCGTGGGTCGTTTGGGAAAAATGTCCTCACTGGTCAAAAGTGAAGAATTCATTGCGCACAGTTGCACAGAAAGAAAAGTTTGATACCACAAACTGGTCACACTGTTCGGCTTACAAACTATATAAGTGGCGGTCCACAGACAAGCGATGGGTTGAGAATTTCAAACATATGCAAAAAAAATTCTCTTCATTAAATTCGCAACGATTATCGAATAAAATTTCAGTTTTTATGTATCGTCGGCTACGGTCGAGCACGTGTCTTCGCTTTGAAAATTTGGAAACAAGAGTAATAAATCCATTCTTGCTACACGGAAAGGAATTGCTTTGAATTCTTCAATTTTTTTTGAAAAAAACGCGACCAGATTTGTTGTGAAAAATCTCATCTCAGGATGAGCATGCTTTCAAAAAATCGCAGGCAGAACCGCAACCAGCGCATGATTGTCTGATGTCAATGTAGTTCGCTATATTGATTAAAGACTCAAATAAATAACAATTTCCTTTCTGCCCACTCCAATTTTAATATTGCTTTTTATCTCGCTAGGTAAAATACCTAAATATTTTTACCCAGAAGCTGATGCTGAGACGTCTGCTCCGTAGTGAACTGTGAAGATCTTCTTGTACCATCCGAAAAGTATGTTGTTAATGAAGTCTCCACTGCTGGGCTTAAAAATGTTGCTAAATTCAGTGCAGTCTTTAGATTTATTATGCCTCACTAGTAAAAGTTTGATCAGCGTACGAGGTTTTTGCCCGAATCGCAACAATGTGATCAGTTGGTCGACTCTTTCTTTTACTTTGAATGCATATGTCGCTTTCAGTAAGCAGCTTCTTTCATGCCTTATAATATGTAATGCTTCAATTATTCGGTTGGAAAGGACTAAACGACAATAAAAGAATCGCAAAATAAAATTTACATTTTGGACAAAATAAACCCCGATTCTACGTAACGTTATGCCAACGCATGACGGACTTTTGTGTGCAAAAGCATACGGTTCCCTGTAAAGCCTAGTATACTGGGGTGACAGCACGTAAGTTGATATAATCGAGTTCAGTCAATGGGGACGTTCGGATACGTAGTTTGTATAAAACGTCAACTAGATTTGTCGGGACTAGGTATCCGTACGCCTTAACTAAGTAAGTTTAGTTGTTGTTGTAAACGCGTGGTTAATTTTTAAATTTTGACACTTTAAAATGTCAACTGAGTACGCAGGCAGGATTTCTTGACTAGATTTGTCGGCTACCCCTCCATAAACGTCAACTGCAAAAACTAATGACGAGACCAATCTAGGCCAATGAAAACTCAAACACATCTAGTCAGTCAGTTGTCAGACTTACTAAACTAGGTATCCGAACGTCCTCAATACAATCGATCTCTGGCAGCACCTAATTTGTTTCGATCGAGGATAATCGGTTTAGGACAATCGATTAAAAAAATTTGGTGCTGCCAGAGCTCGATTGTATCGACTGAACTCGATTGTATCGAGTTACATGCTGCTACCCCTGCTCGTGCTAAATTTTAGCGTCCCTAGTCTCCACTTTCACCCCTATCGGGAATAATATTTCCCCGGAATTTTTTCTATTCAGCAATCTGATTTACATTGCTGACATGGGAAAGATTTCCATCGGAATTTATTCGCGATACCCCTGTTTGTTTCTTTGTTTTTATCGGCACATCTATTTGAAGTTAAGAATTCAGCTGGCGAACAGGATACTGCTTTGCTAAACTGCCTCGCTAAATTTTATCTTTGAAGACATTTTTGTATGGGAGATAAAAGCAGGAGCAGGATACTAGGCTTAAAAGGACATTCGGCAAGAGTAAAAACGTTCTCAACCAATCTCTCATAACTTATTCTCATTTTGAATGCTTTGAAGCCATCAATATATGTTTTTAAAAATCCAACAAACAAATTGCATGTGTTTTTGTAAACTTTTATTTTTACTACATAAATACTTCAGTATCTCTTTCATATTCATATTTAAATTTCTAATGTGTGTGTATCGTTTTTTTTACATATATATATAATCCTGAATGAATCAATTCAATTTTAGCAATTTAAACGAGTGTTTGTTATATTTTTGGTTACTGCATATTTTACTTACTATTTTTTATCATTTGTGTATGAACATTTTTATTTTAACGTTTATCTAAAACTTATTAAATGCGATTTCGCAATCCTGCAAACTCTTTAGTCGTTCGTTCACATGTGGGGAGGAGACGTCCGAGTAAAGACCGGCAGCTGGTCATTGCACTGCGAAAATAAATTGAAAACAAAGCCTTTGGCATTATTTGCAATAAAAACACTCCCAGCTCCAGGATAATGGAGTGGAGATTGTGTTTTCTTGTGTTGCACCGCTCCCCCCCTTCCATGTGAACGAAAACTGTCGAGTGTAATAGTTTGAAATTTAATTAAAAATGTACACTTTCTTATTGTTTTTTTTTTCCCCTTTCTTATGAATATTTAATCACAACAGGATATGATACTCTACCAATAGATTCGATGCAAGGTCTGGAGATAAGCAGCCCAGTTGGAGCTCCACCAGGCGGTGCACCAACCTCACCCTATTCGATGGACATGGACGTCGGTGAGATTGGAGCCGGCGAATTGAACTTTGATTTAGACGCAATGCCAACACCACCAAATGACAACAACAATTTGGCCGCTTGGTACGACACCGATTGTTAAATTTAAATATAACCAGACACACATACATACATACATATTATATTTCATATTTTTATCACATACATTACGTTTTTAGATGTATTGAATTTTTATTTTATTTTTTTTCTAAAAGATTTTATTTCTTTGTCTATTTTATAAGAGCAAAATTGATACGAAACCTATAACACGCAATCTAAATAAAAAAAAACAAACAAAATTAATTTTTCTTTGTCAGTTAGTATTAAAAACAAAGACAGATTGTTTTCTTTTCATTTTTGTTTGGTTTTCAATTGGCGAGTTTTTCCAAGGGCGCAACGAAGTGGAGCGGCATTGAAGGAATTCAAATTGGCTAATTTGCAGTATTCCTTTTGACAACGAAAATAAATTGTCATATTGTCAAAGTTGCCGCTGAAATGTCACTATAAAATACACAAGGCAAATGGAACTGGTATCAGAACTTGGAGAAGAATTACCGCACCCGTGGGCGAGCGAGACGTCACATACATTTTTTGGATCTAACTACAAGTAGTACTCGATCACGGATGCGGTAACTCAGCCCCAGTTCTTTGCTAATGCCGAAAATTCTTTCAAATTATGAAGTTTCGAAGCTTTTGATAAAACAGCGGCCTTTTTTGTAAGCACATACTAATACTAGGGTGTTTTTTTTAGAGGTATAGAACTTCGAATTGAAATAAAACACAAGAAAATCGTTTTAATGTCCATCAACTTGGCTTTATTGGAAGGATAATTTTATGCCATTAAAGTTCAAAAATGATTTTGAGCATGTGGCATGTTCGAATAAAGCCAAGTCTAGAGGGCCAATTTTCTGGTTTGTTGGCGTAGGCGAGCGACTTCACATATCCCCAAAGAAAATAATCCAATGGTGTCAAATCACACGATCTTGGTGGCCAATTGACAGGTCCATTCCGCGAAATTATGCGCTCATCGAATGTTTCCTTTAATAAATCGATTGTGACGTGCGCTGTGTGGCATGTAGCGCCGTTTTGTTGAACCACATCTCATCCACATTAATGTCATCCAATTCGGGAACAAAATAGTCGGTTATCATGGTTCTTTACCGGTCTCCATTAACGGTAACTGACTCTCCAGCTTCATTTCGGAAGAAGTATGGCCCAATGACTCGACCAGCCCATAGAGCACACCAAACAGTCAGTTTTTGTGGATGTAATGGCGTCTCAAGGGTCTCATGTGGATTCTCTTCACTCCAAATGCGGCAATTTTGCTCGTTGACGTAGCCATTCAACAAAAAATGAGCCTCAAAACTGAACAAAATTTTGGGATGTAAACTTTGCGAACTAAACCATAATTTTCGAAATAAATTTGCACGATTTACAAGCGTTGTTCATTTGTCAACCTGTTAATGAAATGGCAAAACAAACTGAACATAAATGACATTAGAGTTGCCAGATTTGACCACAAAATGTCAGATTTATCTCTATTCGAAAAGCCAACCTCTAAAAAAACACCCTACTAATGAATAGACCCCAGCTTCGATCCGAAAATACAAAAAAATTGTCTGCAGAGTTATAGCTTTGGTTAAAATTAGCAAATTTGACAACTTTCAATGCTCACCTAGGTTTGTATCGATAACATCCTCACTGTGAGTTGTTAAAATTTAAGAGTCCACTTTGAAAACGATTGCAATTGCAACACCTTAAAATGGCGCCCAATGACGGGTTTACTTCAGAGTGAAGAAATTTGTCTACGAAAACGTTTAAAGTTAGGTTCGCCTTTTTGACATTGATGGATAACAAATGATGCCTTTCTAAAACCGCGGAAACAGAGAACAAAATTGGGTCACATTACCATTCAAACTTCGTTCCATTTGCCCAAGTCCCTCTTTTAAAGCATCATACCTCCCAGGACCTCTTAAATTAACACTTTGATACGTTTATTTGAACACAAATTTATTATTACACTCAACTCAAGGTAACAGGGTATGTATTGTTAAAATTAAACTTAAGACGTTTTAGTTACTTTAATTGAATAATGAATCAAATTATTATTTTTATTTACAATGACTGTTCAAATACATAAATACTTCCATAACATAATTACACATTAGAATTAAAAAACGAAAGCAGATACAAAACATCAAAATAATAATTTGTTCCAACCTCTCAGCAATGCACTAAATATTAAAATCTATGTAATGTAACCCACACCTTCAGACAAAAAGAAACAAAACAGTAAATCCCTCTCGTAGCGAGAGAATAACTTTATAACTAATCTATAGTAAAGCAGTTTAAGTGTTAGGAATATTAAATATTTCATTAAATAAAAAAAAAAACTATCTAAACTTCACAGTAGGTTATAGAAACCCACCATTAAGTACACCAAACTCAACTCATTTACACACTGGCAATATTATTTCTGCGCATTTCGTTAAACATGGAATGGAAATGAATTCAATTATTATTAAAAATTGAAGAAGGATTAAAACGAACAATTAAACTTCGTTTAATGTAATATGTAGATTCATACAAGCTAAGGTAATGCAAAAAAAAAGAAGTATTTTATGTCAAAAGATGAATTTTATACAATAAAAAGAAAAGTTATTAAAACAGAAAACCAACAAAACCACAATTGTAAACATTTAATATAACACAAAAACGAAACAATTGTATTATTCTAAACAGACGCAATAGCATAATAATGTATTTAAACCAAAATATTTTCTAATTTACAAACTATTATCTACAGAAGAGGAAACTATACATAATTCAAATAAAGGAAAACGTTTTAACAAACCGTTGCATTCATTTCTGTTTAGTTTATTTACTTTCAGACTTTAATATAAAATTTAGGTTATTCCTACCAACGCCAAAGATTTCCTTTTTGCGAAAGTCAATAATTTGTAATTTTCAATAACTTTTGGCACTACTTTATAACTGGGATAAAGTAGTCTGTCAGTGTCAAGTAATATTTTTTGATTCGAGGCGCAGTCCGCAGAATTTAGGAAGGATTTTCCTGTTGATACGAAATAGAGTTTTTTTAAGCGGTTGTCTTGAATGCAAAAGCGAAGAAAAAATGTCTTATGACGAATTTCTTGGTGATTTGACTTTTTTAACAGAAAACCGCAGAACGTAAAAGATGATGCTTTTTACTTTACTTCAAGCGTAAGTACCTATGGCTGTCGCCCTGTCGGTTTGTGTAATATATTGTCCTAAACTCCTGAACACGCTAAAAGTAGGTCTGTTCCCTTACTTTTGTAGTAAAAATGGAAAAGACTGTCAAAATGACGGTGGAGGGGATGCAATTCTCTCTCAGAGAGGGAAACTTACGCAAAAGTTAAGGAACGCTTTTGCAGTAAGTAGTAACCTGTGAAAAATGACAGATAGTTCACCCACCAAAATGGCAAATAGAACAACAAATTCAAATCAGCTGTCAATTTTCAGGCGACTGACAGTTGTTTCAATTCTTACGCAAAGAAATTTGTTGAGTGAAAACTAGTAAGAGGGAAAATATCTTGCTCTCTCGAAGCCGCTCTCTTTTACGAATTTTTCGAGTTGAGAAACGACAATTGAGTAAAATGGGTAAGAAGTCGTAAAAGTTCGCAAGATTTAAAAGTAAAGGAACAGACCTAGTGTTGTGGTTTAATATTTATTTCACCACATTTATTGCCTTCCCCACTTTATCATAATCCGACGTCAACTGTAGGTCAAATGATTATGTATTGCCTGACATAAACTAAATATTATATAATTATAATACATACATATCGCCAAGTTTGAATCAAACAAAATATAAATCGCTTGGTTTGCTGTGAAGTGAATGCGAGCATTGCAGTGTGGTGTTCTGTATTGTCACTCGACCCTATTGGAAATAATATCTTCTGCATCTGATTTACATTGCTGACAAGGGAAATATTTCCATTATTACCCCTGACATTTTTGAATGAAATCGTAGAGAACGTAACGTAAAATACCGTCACTTATGTCATAAACTAAAACAAACACAACTTGGCATCATTTGGTAAAGAATTTTGACGTGGCCGGCTAGTGCAGACAAACCCGCATAAAATGATAGCGGACGCAGTTTTTTGACAGATTGCACTTATTTTTTCTTTTGTCAGATTTTTGTGTGTTTTTTTCTTCGTGAGTGCAGTAGACCCCGAATTCGGGGAAAAAAAAGTAAAATTCTTTTATTTTTCTATTCGGCCAGACATTCCCCAAATATTACAAGTACAATCTCCTCAAATAAACCTAAACTTAACCGTTAACCACCTTCAATTTCGCCGTCGCCCACCTCATCAACTACTGGCAAATGCATTCGATTTGTGACATTTTGTTGTGATTTGTGTGAAAAGAAAAGTAGGAAAAATCCTCTTCCCTGGGAAAGTGGAAAAATTCTCAACTATTTCGGTGGATTTTAATAAACTACAAAAATGGCACTGAAAAAAGTGAAAGGCAACTTCGAACGAATGTTTGATAAAAATCTAACAGATCTCGTACGTGGAATCCGAAATAACAAGGATAATGAGGTAATTAATAACGGTACACAATTATGGTAGCAACCGCTTACAATTGCAATATTTTTGCAAATATAATAAAAAAAAAATCAATAACTCAGTTTCAATTCATTATTTTGAGGCTCTGGAGGGCGCGCTTTGAAGTATCTTGCTCTTCTATAAAAATAGATATCCAATGTAATTGGTGACTTCCCAGCTGCCACTGCCACATGCCTTATGGAGATGGATTTTTATACCACCATCTCCTTATGTCACGTTCATCAAAGAGTGCAATTTGAGAATAATTCTTGTTTTATTTTTTTTGCAGGCCAAGTACATCGCACAGTGCATAGAGGAGATCAAGCAGGAGCTACGTCAAGACAATATCAATGTTAAGTGCAATGCTGTCGCTAAGCTGACGTATGTAAGTACATAGATTGTTATGAAGAGATGGGTATGCGGCGCTACGTTGTGAAGGAAACAAACCTAAAAGGGGGATACTGAGATCGGATTCAGGGGCAATTAAGGAAATTGTATTTCTTTATTTTTAGTCTTCATTTGTGGTTTAGGAGCATACCTTGTCTACTGGGTTGTTGGGAGGAGCAAGAATATTGATGGTAACGAACAGGTTGGCAGTTTTCATTGAAACCAAACACCGAAGTTGTGGTTTTTAGTAATAAAAATATGATTTCTTCTTAATTTCGATAATGCAGTTAATGACGCATACGATTTGTTATCTATTATTGGTGAAACGATCAACTGTATTGAGCGCAGTATAATCGGGTCAAGGCAACGTATAAATTGCGCTGCAAGGAGTTCAACTGCCGCATTGTTTTGTTTCACGCACGATGCTGTTGCAATTTGGTCGTTTACATACGATTTTACGAACTCAGTGGCGAGATTTTGTTTGCGCTGTACCGACAGGTTTACGTCTGTTTTTCACAACACTCAAAGTTATCATCCACACAGACTAGAAATGCAGACTGTTTCTACCTCTAGATTAAAATGACTGCGAACCCCAGCCAAATTTTGGATAAATGTGCTTTGAACAGCCAACACAAATGCCCGAGGTGCATTCCATTGGCCATTATGGGTAATTTTTAGATATGGGAACTGAGTAACAGTAGCTTCTTTTGCCAGCTTTAAGTGTTATTCAAACTTTTTTATTAAACAATCTCTGCATATGACGATTCTTTCCGCTTTACAGATACAAATGCTTGGCTATGACATCTCGTGGGCAGGCTTCAACATCATAGAAGTGATGAGTTCCTCTAGATTCACCTGCAAGAGAATCGGCTATTTAGCGGCCAGTCAATGCTTCCATCCGGAGAGTGAGGTAAGACCCTAAGATGCCGCTTGCGCTCCCCACTAATTCCCTCTGTTTCCAGCTGCTCATGCTCACAACAAACATGATTCGCAAGGACTTGAATTCACAGAACCAATATGACGCCGGTGTTGCGCTCAGTGGGCTGAGTTGTTTCATATCGCCCGACTTGTCTAGAGATCTAGCCAACGACATTATGACTTTGGTACGCATACAACTGCAAATCTTGATTGTACCACAATAACCCACCCTTATTCCAGATGAGTTCGACAAAGCCCTACCTTCGTATGAAGGCCGTCCTAATGATGTATAAAGTTTTCCTGCGCTATCCCGAAGCCCTCCGACCGGCGTTCCCCAAACTCAAGGAGAAACTTGAAGACCCCGATCCAGGTAAATACACACTTTGCATTCACTTTAATATTGAAAACAAATCCTCCCCCCAAAGGAGTTCAATCGGCCGCTGTAAACGTCATCTGTGAACTAGCACGTAAGAATCCGA
The DNA here is from genome assembly GCA_936431705.1 of Cheilosia pagana. Lineage (NCBI taxonomy): Eukaryota > Metazoa > Arthropoda > Insecta > Diptera > Syrphidae > Cheilosia > Cheilosia pagana. The sequence continues at coordinate 57,520,956 of OW386168.1, read as the reverse complement.
AAAACTATCTTCCATTGGCGCCGATATTCTTCAAACTCATGACAACGTCCACCAACAATTGGATGCTCATTAAAATCATCAAATTGGTAAGTTGATACGGTTCCCCTTTCGTCACCACACCCCATCACCATTCATAGTAATGTTCTCACGATTTATCATAAAAAAAAAATGTTTCTTTCCTTCTCTCTCTCTCTCTCCGTTTGTGGAGAGAGAACACACAATTTTAAGTTGTCTCTAAACCTGACTTGTACTTTATTTCTTTTCTTTCTTTTCTTCTTTTACTTTCTCCTCTCCTACTGTGTTTTGATATATTTTGTGATTCCTATTTCCCAAACAATTTATTAATAAAAAAAAAATCTAAAACAAAAATTAAAACAGTTCGCCAGCTTAACTGCCATCGAACCGGCTCTGGGAAGAAAACTAACGCAACCCTTGATCGAAATTATTTCCAGGTTTATTATCTCTCTTTTTCTATATAATTTTTGAAATTTTGTTTTTCCTTTGATTTATCCTCTCTTTTTGAATTTGTTTGGAAGTTTCTAATCACTGAACCAATTTTTATCTAAAACACTTTTTTCTTTTTACAATTCGAGCAAATTTGTTTAAATGTTTTTTTTTTTTATTTTATAAACCAATTGAGTTCGTTTGGTTGTTATTTGTTTGATAGTTTGGTTGAGTTTTGAGTTTTCATCACACTGGTTAGTGCTTCCTATGAATTTAGTTAGCGAGTATTTTTGGTTTATCTCTCTCGAGAAGTGGAAGTAGTCGATGCAAAACAACCCCAGCGGCAGCTAGTTGTATCTTGTGAGGGCAGTGAATATGTAGACAAGTAAATAAGAGGTGCTTAAAAATTGACTAGTTGTTACATAGCCCTTATAATTAAATTAGCCAGTTGACTTCTTATTCTTAGTGTAAGCAGAAAAGCTGTGGCTGATTACATCCCAAATGGTTTATACATGCAGATATCTGGAAGGCGAAAAATTTAAATGGGTTTATTGCAGTCGGTGATCTTTTCTTCTGCGTGTTTCTTAGTTTACTACTATTATCTGCCTCCACAATAACCTACTATGCTTTTGTAAGACAGAATGCGCGAGTTACACAAATGCGAGTCAGCAAACTTGATGACGGAGCATTTGTGTTGCTTCGCAACCCATAAAGTGCCAATGCACCACTTTCCTGGCAAACACCCGAAGGCCACAGGAAGGTGAGTGCATTGACTTTGCTGACTACTCATAAATTTTCAATGCATCGGTTTCCTATCGGAACTTCCCAACTTCCGAAGGTAATAGGAAATTGGATGTATTGACAGCGAGTCAGTTCGTGTTAGGCAGTCAACGAAATAAAGTATACATACGAAACCAAATAAGATCGTGTTTCTCTTTTAATATAACTCGCGCGAACCATTAGGACACTCTGCAAGTAAATTGTCTCGGCCGCCTCTATGTTTTGGTTGCATTTTTTTGTCGGATGTTCTGTACTGGGGTGGCTTGTTTGCATTCTCTGTTGAACGAGGGTTTTTTGGATTGAATGGGGGATATAATTTTTCAGATACCTACAGCTTCCTTGCACGTATTGACAGTCTAAAAGCAACCGTCAACCGTTGCAACGATGAAAAAAATCGGCCCTAGCGAGGTATCTGTCGGAACGGGAAATTCTCCGCAACGCATAGTCCGTCGGAGGCTCAAATTACAATCGAGGTATCCGCTTCGGAAAAGAAAACGCTTCGCTATAAATCGTGAACCAATTTCTGTCGGAGGATATCCGAACCTAGCTGTCAAAAGTTTAACAAAAAAATGCACTTCATCGCACTTCAATGCAGCTCGCCGATATGCGTTACAAAATGTCGGAAAAATATTCCGAACATGAACCGGCTTCATGAGGAAGTGGAGTCATATGTCATAATTAGCTTGCTTGGCTCTGTTGTGAGCGTGGGCTCAAGTCAATGGCAAAGTATTCAGTTTCCCTGTCTTTCTGGTTGGTGATGAGTTGCCAATTTACGTGGTGGGCAATAAAAACCCCCCTTAGTGTAGAGTACTAAATGTTTCAATGTCTTTTCGCCTACGCAATACAGCCAGCGTCTTTCATGCAGAAGTTCTGGATATTGGGGAGGCGTGTAGTCTACTTATGAACCGTGCGACACCCGATAAAAAAATAGGCATCTTCGTTGATAGTCAGGCGGCGATTAAGGCCTTGGTGTCGGCCAGGTCTTTATCTAAACTTGTTGTGGACTGCAGGGAGAAATTGGCCAGGGCAGGTCATCGGTTTGAAATCACTCTCGTCTGGGTTCCCGGCCATAGAAACATAGAGGGGAATGAGAAATGAGATGAACTTGCCAGGCGTGGCTCTGCTCTGAGTGTATCTCATGCGAGAGAAGTTTTTCCTCCGCTGGGATACCAAAAGAGAGAAATTCTCATTCACTACACTGCATGGGCTGCGACTAGATGGGTGAACCTCACAAACTGCGTCATTTCTAGAAAGATTTGTCGAAAATTCAACGAAGCCAGAACAAATAATCTCCTTTCCAGAACGCGTGCAGATATCACTAGACTTACTGGCCTCTAGGAACTCGCGCAGCCATGCTAGGCATCCCCCACAACACCCACTTTCGTAGCTGCGCTGACACTAACAAGATTGAAACAGTGTTCCACCTTCTTTGCGAATGTCCGGCTCTAGTTAAAACCAAATACAGTGCCCTGGGTAGTCCTTTCTTTGACGACCTATCGGCCATCCGTGGCATCCATTTCAACAACATCATCAAATTTCTAGCGGACTCACCCTTAGCATGATGGAGATTCGCCTGTAACACCTTAAAGGTGTTCATTAAATCCCTAAAGGATCTAGCTTGCCAGAGTAGTTGGGACTTTTTGGGGCCCTTTAATCTGCGGCAGGCAGTCTGTCCAGGTCGACCAGTTGTCCTGAACCTGTTTGACTCATTGTTACCATTTAAGCGACCAGAGTCAGCGTTAATAGGTACGGTATTTACGGCCTTATTGCCAGTATTCCGGGCCATAGTGCTCTTCGGTATAATTTTTGAGCGAATCAACGTAGTTTTGGAAGTTTCCCCCCGTATTACGCCCAGAATCGCTAGGTGCGGCATGCCCAATAGCAATACCACTTCCTTTGCTGGTTGATCGGGTGTGATCCGTGGGATCTTCCAAAGCTGACGTCTTATCGCCAGTGGTTATAGTTGGCCCCATTGCCAGAGGACGATACTGAAATGGCTGTTACCCGAGCCTTAGGGGCACCGTTACCAGACACTGGATTCCTGTCGGCACTCTTCAGAATCATGAGACCCTTCCCTTAAGGTCAACGAGTTTGGCCATGGAGGCTTCATCAATGGCTAGGACGAGGTGAAGGAGCACACCTTCCTTACCTCTCTTGATGACCCTCCAGGTATTTGCCTTCAGATCGGCATTTTGGGCTGTCAGGGTGGCTAGCACTTTCTCGTTTGAAAGTTCTAGGCTCTGTGGAAAGAAGCCACGGACAATGTGTGGCTTTGGAAAAAGATCCTCTTCCACCAACTTCAGACTCAGACCACATTTAGCTCTGATCCTTTCAAAATCGGAGCGCATCCACCCCGCGGTAGCACTATCTGTGCAGACAAACATTAGCCAACCGTACGCCACAGTTGCTCAGTTCAATTGAGGTGTCCATAACGGCCTCTTGGACTAGGGTTTTTTGCTCTGGGGAGAGGGACTGGTTGGTCAGGTCGGTCGGAACAATTCCCAATCTAACATGGACGCAACACTGCAGTTGGCAACAAGGGTGGTCGTGTCGGAGTCGTAGTTGGACAAGTCCATCTCAGTCTCACTGGCACATTTACTAAGTAAGGATGGGGTCCTGATGACGTCACCTTCCTTACCTATGGGGAGGCTCGGTTGCTCGACAGCAGACCGAGAAGAAGTGGCCACAACTTCCTCAACAGCATCGATGTTTCCGATCTCCGAAAGCCCAATGGCATTGTCGGAGTGAGATTCTGGTTGCCCAACAGCAATTCCGGAGTTTGATGCACTCACAGAGGCACCAGTCTGTGAAATTTTTATATTTAAATTGGAAATGATGATCCCACGAGTATCCGGGAAAAGAACATCACCCATGCCCGAGCCCGGTACGACACGGGAAGACTGGATTAAAACCGAAGGTCGCCTGGTATTCGCAGTCCGCATACTTTCGACTAAGCATTCACTAAGCCACGCATTCCTCGTATGCTGTTCCGCTTTGGATTCGAGTTTTATTTGGCGGTTTACTCCCCTTTTGGTAGTCCTTAGTTAGTTGTTCCTCAAAAGTCTGTCTGTCATGGGTGACCCTTCAGACGACTTCCGCCTCCGACAGTATAGCCCTTTGAGTCGTTGCAACATGAAGCCTTCGCACCGGCGCATTCGAAGCGAAAAGGCGCATACGTCAAGGTGACTACAGTAGCGAAGGATAAGAATACTAAGTCCCAGCTCTCTCAATCTTAATAGAATGAAGTTAGGTTAGGTTTGGAGTTCGGTGAAACTAGAAGAAATGTAAGACTCAAAATTTGCAGTCAGAGCTCGCCCACTTCCACAACTCGAGAGCTATTTAGTTTTTTGCCCGAAATGTCATCACTACACTATCACTCACGATCACCATCACACCACACCACACCACACACCGAATGAATATCTAGAGAGGATTCAGGACAATTTTTTCCCGTTTTGCGACCGGTAGGACCTCCCCTTCCACATGAATATAAACCACCGATACACACTATCTGTCTCTATATTTCCGTCTATCTCTCTTCCTCTCACACATCATTTAAAATTCAAATTTAATAATTTATTATGATTTTATTTTGCTTGTTTCTTTTTCTCTTGCATTTGCAGTTTGGCGCTTTAACTCCTTTAGAACCCCGGCTAGGAAAGAAATTAATAGAACCTCTCACAAATCTAATCCATAGGCAAGTTTTGTGAACTCTCATACGTTTGTTTTTTTGTTTTTTTCATTTATATTATTTTTGTCTTAATTTGTTTGTTATTTTAAGTTGTTATTGTTGTGAATTGTGTTGCGTTCTGTATAAATTATTGTGTGTACTTTACGTGTGCGTGCATTTTACGTTTTTAGCGCTCAATGTAGTTCACATTTTCGATATTTTTTATTTTTTTTAACTGCTTTTAGTAAGCTTAATCGATCGAACAGAAAAGAAAAATGTTTAAATGTTTTCTCGGTTGTGTTTCTTTAGTACGTCGGCGATGAGTTTACTGTATGAGTGCATAAATACGGTTATCGCTGTTCTAATAAGCATAAGTAGCGGTATGCCAAATCATAGTGCCTCAATTCAACTGTGTGTCCAAAAACTACGCATCCTAATCGAAGATTCCGATCAGAATTGTGAGTAAAAATCACTCGTTTTGTGTTTAGTTTCTGTATGTGTTTGTGTGTGTTTAGTGAAATACCTAGGACTACTGGCCATGTCGAAAATCCTAAAGACACATCCGAAGAGTGTTCAGGCGCACAAGGATTTGATTCTGGCGTGTTTAGACGACAAGGATGAGTCGATTAGATTGCGTTCACTGGATCTGCTGTACGGCATGGTTTCGAAGAAGAATCTCATGGAAATCGTCAAACGTCTGCTGGGCCATATGGAGCGAGCGGAGGGCTCTGCCTATCGGGATGAGTTGCTGTATAAGGTGATTGAGATTTGTTCGCAAAGTTCATACCTGTATGTGACGAATTTCGAGTGGTACCTGACTGTTTTGGTTGAGCTGATTCAGTTGGAAGCTGGCTCAAAGCATGGTAAGTGTTTTTTTCATTTTTTCGATCAAACGTTTTCTCATTTTGATGCATTTAAAGGTGGTCTGATTGCTACACAGCTGTTGGATGTTGCCATCCGTGTGCCAGTGGTGAGACAGTATGCGGTAAATGAAATGAGCAGTCTCCTAGACACGTTCACGATTTCCTCGCAGAGTAATTCAATGTATGAGGTGCTATACGCCGCTGCGTGGATTGTTGGCGAGTTCTCCAGGTGTGTATTGAAAGATTAGCTCGACGCTAAGCTGCTTATCACCTTTTACAAAATTTATTTCAATTTTTGTCAGCGAGCTACACGATGCGGAACGTACGTTGAACATTTTGTTGCGACCGCGTCAAGTACCGGGCCACATCAAGGGCGTCTTCGTGCAAAATGTTATTAAACTGTTTACAAGACTGGTGACGACATGTCTCGAAAACCAAGACGTCGACGGAATTGTTCGAGTAAGAATGTCAAGCATGACTTTTGCTATTGCTGCATACTGATGATAAATATTTAATTTTCAAGCTAAGCGATCTTGTGCTCGCCAAACTTCAAGACTTTTCCAGCTCGAACGACATTGAAGTGCAAGAGCGAGCAAATTCCGCGTACGTTCTGATTGAAATGCTGCGTGTGCAATTCTCTGCGAATCACACCAGCCACAATCACACCATGGACATTATAAGTGGTCTCGAAACGGTTCCCGATGATGGTGCGGAGAACGAAGCAGCCTCAGTGACAAAACCAGTGGTTCCTACCATTCCGACATTAGCTATAGAAATCGTTCAGGAGATGGCACTGTTATTTGCCGGCGAATTGATTCCAGTGGCGCCAAAGGCACAGCGTAAAGTGCCACTGCCCGATGGGCTGGATTTAGACGAATGGATAAATCCGCCACCAGAAGAGGAGAGCAGTTCGTCGAGTGATGGCGAGAAGGAGGAACTCTTTGTGTCGGCCAATCATGAAGCGGAAGGCAGCTCACGCCGACGGAAGAGCGAAGAAATAACACCCGAACAGTTGGAAAAGAATCGACTGGCGCGTCTAATAGAGCAAAGTAATAACCCGCATTACTTAAAGTCCAGTGATAGCAAGAAGAGCGCATCAAACAGTGTAAATAACGACGCCGATGCATATGATAATATTGATGATATCCCAATAGCTGAGCTCTCACTCGATGTTCCACTGCAAGTGCATTGTAAGGGACGAAGGGTTTTCGATTAATTGATGTTGGTAAAATGTTTCTTTTTTTCAGCCACAAAACGTTCCGACCAATACATGGTGGATGAGAAGAAGTCATCGAAGCAAGAGAAGAAGAAGCACAAAAAGTCGAAGAAGAGCAAAAAGTCAAAGAACAAAGTTGCATACACAAGTTCGGAGTCCGAGGATGGTGAGTGGTGTTCCAATTGTGCTTAGAGTTTCCCGATTTTAAAATAGTAGCCGTTTGTAACATTTAAAGTTGGGCCATTCAACAATATCTCATAGTCGTATGTGTTGTAAAACTGATTGGCTCTGGCGTTTGCGATGCCTGTGATCATGTGGGTGGGGAGATTACTGTCCATTTGATCGATGTGGTTAAGGCAATGCATTCCACATTGCAATGAGTGTCGTATTAGGTGTTTCCACTGTCAAATTGGAACCATGACTAACATGATTCAAAAAAAACTTATTTCTTGAATGGCAACTTACAATTTCTATGCCAATAACACATGTACAATTTTCCAACTACTAATTTCGTTTTTACCTAGAACCGAAACCCCTGCATGTCGTAAACACAACCCTGGAAATGCCCGAAGGTGTAGCTCTCTCAGACGGTGACGACAAAGATGGCAAATTTGATCCCGACGATCCGCATCGAGCCCTAGACATTGACCTGGGCATGTAAGTAAAACAATTTGCTCCTCATAAACCGATTTCCGACCATCTCTCTCTCTCTTTCCCAGTCCCGACTTTGATGAACCTCCCAAAACGCGAAAGTCCGCTGTTACCAACAGTGAAAACCTCGACACCCCATCCAAGCGAACAAAATCGAAGAAATCGAAAGACTCCGCATCCGCCAACGACATCGCGACGACCAGCACCGCAACGGGTACCACTAAAAAGGACAAGAAAAAAGACAAAGACCGCGAACACAAGTCCAAGTCAAAGTCAAAATCAAAAAGTAAAGAGAACGACGAGAGTCCCAATCTGCTAGGCACGCCTGAGAAGAAAACCAAGGAGAAATCGAAATCATCGTCTTCCACAAAAGACGAAGCCAGCCACAAAAAGAAGGAGAAAAAGGAAAAGCATCACCATCGTCACCACAAAGAAAAGAAAACGGAGCCATCCGCCACACCAGCGGAGTACGAAGAAGCGTTTGGCATCTCAACGCCCAGCAAGGAGGTCTTCTAAAAAAAAATGTATCAACCGCCACCAGCAGCTGCCGTCTAACGCTGCTAAGTGCGTAATACAAGATAACTCAACCCCCTGCCTCCTTTTGTCTTAGGTTAAACCAATACAGGCAAAGGGAGTGCAAGTTGTGTTAAAAAACCTAGCTATAAATTACTCAATCTAAAGCGTCTTCTCGCCAAACTTAGACAAGAAGAAAGTATTTTTTAAAACAAAGCACAGAATGAGAAACAAAACAAAAAAAAACAATGAAAACCATTTGCTAATGAACAAAAAATCAATTAACTAGTTAAACTTATTATTATGATTATGTATTTTATATATTATGCAAACATTATTTACGTAATTGGTAAATTTATAAAAAAAAAGTAAAAATCGCAAAACCATAGAACAATAAGTAAGAGAGACATTTTTAGCGATTTATTTAAAATCATTTGTTATTCTAAGCCACTTACGCATACCCAGCCACACACACACGAGAGATTGCTTTTGTTTGTTTCATTCAACTTTGATCAGAGTGCAGAAAATAAGATAAGAAGGAGAAAAATAACAGCAATTGTAATAAAACAAATCACAACAATATTCAGCAAATTGTAAACTTCTTTCGAATGCATTATATATACAGATAACAAACAAATATATTATTATTACTCTTATATACTAACTATATGTATGTACATGCATAAATCTGCTCCAATATTCCAACATTAAAAGAAGAAAATAAAAAAGAACGGACAGAAACGTGTTAAAACTTTTTGGAACATACTTAAGAGGCGGTTTGTTTTGATTTTTGCGTTACAAAATACTATCACGCCTAACGTGGAATCCGCCGAGGGGAATGTTTCACTCGAATTCAATAGTTGGCATCGTAGAATACATTTAAAGTGAAAGATTCACCTGTCGGTAAAGTGAATGCGTTTAGCTCCATCGTAGAAAACGATCGATGTGTATGTTATTCGGTTTGGAACAGTTTGAAGCTCTGCGCTTTGCGTTTCGAAATATAGATCACGCCCTATTCGCAGCTAATGAGCTCTACGAGCAAAAGAGGAGGAAAGAACACCGGCTTCTCCGAAAGATAAAGAAAGAGCATGAGAAGCGCGCGATCGAGGAAATAGAGAGATGTTACTCCAGGAACAATGTTCGAGAGTTTTACCAAAAGGTAAATGTCGTGGCAACAAAACCTTAACAGAAGCCTGTAGAGATGAACAAGGAAACCTTGTGGTGGAATCACAGTCGGTGCTGAGGACATGGAATAACCATTTCTGGAGACTGCTAAACGGCGAAGGCGACCAAGATCCCGCTGTCAGTCAGAACGAACCATTCAATCTGGACGATGAAAGCCAAGATTTCCGTCCACATAATCAAAATGAAGTGAGGATAGCAATACCCAAGCTTAAGTCCAACAAGGCTTACCTGCCGAGCTCTTCAAAGCAGCGCGAGATGACATCGTAGAGTGCATACACCAACTCGTCCCCAAGATTTGGTCAGATGAAAGTATGCCTGATGAATGGAACCTCAGCATTGTTTGCCCGATTTAGAAGAAAGGAGACCCTCTAAACTGCGCCAACTATAGAGGTATCAGTCTGCTAAACACTGCTTATAAGATCCTCTCTGTTGTACTGTGTGAACGCCTGAATCCATTTGTCAACGAACTGATTGGACCCTATCAGTGCGGTTTTAGGCGCGGTAAGTCTACAGCCTAGCAAATATTCACCCTATGGCAGATCCTGGAAAAAAAACCCAAGAAGTCCAAATCGATACTTACCACCTGTTTATCGATTTTAAGGCCGCATATGACAGCATTTATAGAGACGAGCTGTACAGACCCATGGCTAGTTTTGGCATCCTTGCCAAATCTGACGAGTGCAGAATGACGATGAAGAACGCTGTCAACAAAAAGGGACACACAACATCGACGAATCGCACAGAACGTCACGATAAACAGCTATAACTTTGAGGTAGTTAGGGACTTTGTCTACCTCGGCTCCGCTATCAATAATAAAAATGGTTTGACCTCAGAAATCAAACGAAGAATCAAACTTGGCAACCGCTGTTACTTCGGCCTAAGAAGGCAATTGATTAATAAGGTCTTGTCGAGAAACACTAAGGAGACTCTATATAAGACCCTCATCATGCCGACCCTCATCATGCCAGTCCTGCTATATGGTGCAGAAGCATGGACGCTGTCAAAGGCTGAAGATCTCCTTGGTCGTTTCGAACGAAAAATTCTTCGATTGATTTTCGGTCCCGTTTGCGTTGATGGGGTTTGGAGGAGGAGATTTAAAAGCGAACTCTACGAGCTGTACAGCTTCTTCGCCCTGGTCAAAAAAGTACGCATCAGCCGTCTAAGATGGCTGGGGACATGTAGAGGGAATGGACACCAACGCTCCGGTCCGAAGAGTCTTCGATTCCAACCCGGAGGGACAACGCAGTAGAGGAAGATCTCGCCTTAGGTGGCGCGCACAAGTGGAACGGGGACCTCAACCAACCTGGAGTGCGCAACTGGAGAGGCGTATTGGTTGAGGCCCAGGTCCACCCCGGACTGTAGCGTAGCCTAAGTAAGTAAGTTCTTCTCAACATAGTCTAAAACAAAGTCGCTTCCTGCCGTCTGTCCTTCTGTACGCTTAGAACACTGCAGCACGTTGCTTCCAGTTGTCCAGACCAAGCGCTCTGGCATCCGCAATGGCATGGTCTTTGAAATGGAGGTTCGGTCTTCCTTGTCTTCTCGAACCTGGGGGCTGGAATTCGAAGATCCTCTTAGTGTGAGCATTATTGTCCATTCGCTTGATGTGGACTACATCCACATTTTGGTACAGCTCATAGAGTTCGCGGTTGTATCTTCTCCTCCATTCGCCCTCCCCGCACACAGGACCAAAAATCCGCCGAAGAATTTTTCTTTCGAAGGAGCCCAGTATTAGCTCTCCCTTCTTGCCTATGGTACAGAACTCGGCGCCATAAAGCAGAACTGGCAAGATAAGGGTCTTGTAGAGTATACATTTCGTCCTTCGAGTTAGGAGTTTTGAACCCAGTTGTTTTGACAAACCGAAGTAGCAACGGTTTTCTAGAGTAATTCTCCGCCGGATCTCCACTATGGAGTCATTCGTGGAGAATATAATTACTCCGAGGTAGGTGAACTCCTCAACTATCTCGAAATTTTTACTATGCTTATTTGTTTGTTGATAGCATGTACTTGGTCTTGCCCTCATTTACTTCAAGGCCAACGGATTTCGCCTGTTCTTCTGAACGCTTCTTTCACGGCACGCTGGGAGCGACCGATGATGTCAATATCGTCCGCATAGCCCAGCAACTGGACAGACCTGTTGAAGATAGTGCCTTCCGTGTTGACACCTGCCCTGCGCACTATCTGCTCCAGTACGAGCCTTGCCGAAATCCGGTGCATGTTTGAAATAGTTCGGAGGAGCTACTTCCAAACTACACGCTTCAGCGCGTGTTTTCCAGCGTCACGTGACACAGCTGGTGGTGAGTTTCAGTGTAAAAATTTGGTCTTTAGTCGATCTGCCGCGCCGGAAGCCACACTGGTACGTGCCGATTAGTGTGTTCCAGAACGGTTTTAGACGTTCACACAGTACGTTGAATATGATCTTGTAAGCGACATTAAGCAGGGATATGCCTCGATAGTTCTTGCAAGACATAGGATCGCCTTTTTTGTAGATGGAACATATAGAGCTGATAGTCCAGTCATCTGGCATGTTTTTCTGCTTAATACCTGAAAATTGAATTCCCCTTGTTCCTAATGGCAGAAAGAAACAATCAAATCATCAATCATTAATAAAAAAACTAAAACAAAAACCTTTCAAGGTATCATAAAATATGGCTATATATTTTAGACAGTTTGTTTACGTTTTTTTTATTCGAATTTTTATTTAAAAATACAACAGTGCTCTGGCGTGCTTTTCAAAAATACTCGACTCTTTTTTTCTTCAATTTTGTTGTCAACGAATCAACAGGGAGAATATAAATCTTTATTCCAACACAATTAACTTCTTAAAACAACGCGCATAACCAATAAGTGCTATTAGAGTAAAATATTTTATTTGTTCCTTAGAGAGATTCAAATGTTATGGGAATTAGAGAATTTCGCAGCACGAAACGTATACTAGATTCCTGCTCGGCACAAGCAATGGCGATTGATGGCACTTGCTGCTCCCATCACCAGTTGGATGGCAAAGAATGGCACGATGGCATTTTGTGATCTCACTGCGGTTTCGGCTAAAATATAGCATAAGTTCGTTTTGGGTTTCTGCGGGCGGGGGTCAATTGATGCTGTAGCGACTGCTAGTCATACTCTTGTTCGTGCTAAAGAACACGTTGCTCATGCGCATATGTTCAAATGTGAGTGGTACGCCTAAGCGCTGATCGCGCTTCTTGTAGTATTCGTTAAAGTCCAAACGAATGCCGAACAATTGCAGATTGTGATCATTGTTCGAGTTCAATGCGAGTAGGAATTGTCTCACAGCAATCTCATAGTCACAACCGATGATCTCGAGATTTTTCTGACAGCTATTCAAGTTTTGTTCGAAGATTTTGTGATCTTCGTCTCGTTGGAGTTGCCTTTCTGCGGTTACTCCGAATGCACCTGTTTTCTCAGATTTGCGGATCTCCTCATCAAAGTCCTTTGTGGCTTGTAGCTCTTTGAAACACAGTTCGAAGAATTTATCTTGCCAAACTTCCAGACGGGTGATGCCCAGGTACACTTCTTCCATGTTGCCGGACAAACGATCCGATTTCGAGTCGAGAAATGCACCGATTTTGATGGCGGTTAGGAATTCATCGTGAGCGTTTAGGATATCGTCGAGCGTTTTCGCCTGTTGGACTTTCTCTTGGAATTCGGCCCAAGAGCATTCGATCACCTCGAAGAGGATGTAATACTGCATTTGGTGGATAAAATGAATCATCTCGGAGGTAAATAAATGCAAACGGTACATGATTGGATTGAGTTGAGATTTTAGTGGGCGGAGGGGCTGAAATGGCAAATAAAATCGAAATTCAGTTGTTTCAAAGATGTGTTAATTAAGGAGTTAAATAGACAATTAATCACGTCTATCACAGAATCCGTCGTATTCGGAATTTTGCTACGAACCCCGAAAGAACTATCACAGAATCCGTCGTAGGGGAAATGTTTGCTACGAATTTCGAAACAACAAACATTTTAAAGTTAGAATTTCGAAATTCGTAGCAAACATTTCCCCTACGACGGATTCTGTGATAGTTCTTTCGGGGTTCGTAGCAATTTTCCGAATACGACGGATTCTGTGATAGACGTGTGAATATTTTTACTCTAAACTTGCAAATTGCGAAAATATTTTTTTCATAAACATTCGCTTCAAAAAAGGTCTGATTCGAACATCTCTCCATAACCTATCGCTTCCAAAAACAAATTTCCATTTTAATTTTCCATTGTTTTATGATTTAAATAAGCTTTTGTTAAAATGGGACAACTTTAGTTAACGCATCCATAACATTTATAATTTTAAAACATGAATTCACATTTAAATTATTCAATTATGCATTTTTTGAGTTAAACTTACAAAATACACACAATTTACATAAATTACGCGATCTAGAGCAAGAAAAATTGTTCCCTTCAACCCATTCGAATAGAATTGCTCGCACAATTTGCAAACAAACAGTTCTTCTGTCTAGCTGTCATCTGTCAGCGATTCCAACAATCGCGCAATAGTGAAAAATGTCACAATTTTCCGTAGAACTGCCATAAATTGCTCGTACGTTGTCCGACGAATTTCAAAGCCCTTTGCCCGTTCCCACTGTAAGCACCTGTGTGTTTCCCACTTCCTCTAATCACAAGTGTTAATTGCCTATTATTTTCCCAACAGAAAAATTTAATCAGCTACACCTTAAACAAACAAAAACCAACATGTCTCTCAGCAGTGACGCAGTTTTCCAAAAGATCATTGACGGAATCAAGGGTAATGAGGCCAAAGCAAAGTCTGTGAATGGAGTTTTCCTGTACAAAATCACAAAAGACGGCAAAGTCGTCAAGGAATGGAGTAAGTAATCGCAAGTCCCAATTTCCCCATCAGTGACTAAGCAAATCTTCAAACACTTGCAGCTTTGGATCTGAAGAGCGCCAAGGTGTACGAAGGCCCAGCTCAAGGAGTTAAGGTTGACACCACTCTGACTGTTGCCGACGAAGATATGGTCGACATTGCTCTTGGCAAACTGAATCCACAGGCCGCTTTCATGAAGGGCAAACTGAAGATTGCTGGCAACATAATGCTGTCACAGAAACTGGCCCCGCTCCTCAAGGCGGCAGACTCCAAGTTGTAAATAATGGACAGCGATAATTATACAGTTCGGTTTTTAGAGCACATAGAAGTGGTTACATTTTTTTTATTACAATAGTATTTCAAGACACATTCGCACGAAAATCAATAAAAAATAGAAAATCATGTTTCCCCCAAAAAAGAGGTTAGAAATTTGTATATTTCTTTAAATGGTTTGTTGGCCACACCTTATCATATCATAAAGATTTACATCTTGTGTTTGATTCCTATTGTTAGAAATCTGATTACTTAATCTGTAATCCAACGAAATACTTGAGATTGTGCAAAATACACTACACATTACCCTGGACAAAGGTCAATTTTGAGTGCGAGTGGGGAAAAAGTGTTTGTCCAGTTCTAATGTTATTCAGCGACTTGCTGTTTTAATTGCAAGCAAGAAAAGAGTGTGTGTATGTCGTGTATAGCCGTCATTAATGCTGGAATTGATTTTATTCTCTGTGCAGTTTCTAAAAGTATATTGCATACTGTAATAGTGTGCGGCGGCATTTGGACTTTCTCCCCCTGTGGAATTTAATGAGAGGGGTTAATGATTGCGGTTAATGAACGAAGTTCAAAATTTTATTTACCATAAAGGGTTCGAATAGCACTTTTCGTGCAGCAACAAGTGACGGATGGGAGAATAATTGAGACCAATACGCTTTATTCTGTTCTAGAATAGTGTGAGAAGTTCTTTTAAATATTGAAAAGTAGTAACCACTGCATTAAGGCAGCAATGGAATACATAACACTGTCTTAGAGAGTTTGTTCTACTACCTACATTGCCATATCTCAATCTTTACTTGCTTCAAAGCATAAATATGACACTTCCATTGCATTCCGACTGGAAAGACTGGACTCCTTATATATAAGACTTGATGGATGCGTGTTTTACACTACTCTTGTGTTGTCTATACCGCTTGCCATGTACAAAATGATAAATCTGTCACAAGAGCACACTTCCTACTTTCGAAAGCATACGAAAACCTTCTCACAGGAAGTAAGAGAAAAATGCCCTGCATCTTAGTTGTGTGTATAATTTGCGCAAGTTCGAAATTAGACGTATGGTTTGAAGATTTGATCTCATAAGTCAAGGTTCATCGAAATGCGTATCGTTGAATCAGAAATGCCATGCAAAAAAAGCGCCTTATCACAATCAGATTGGAAAAATTATACATTAACTATTAACACAAGCACTATAAAATTGTGGGCTTCAGATAATCACTCGCTTAGATAAGCCACACAAAAATAAATCCATAACAAATACTGTTAAAGGTCGTGCTAGGAGTAAGGAAGTCAAATGTAACCTCAAACACTTTATCAGAAAAGCTCAAGTTACACCTTAAACTGTCAATGAAGAGTTCTTTTGGTTTCAAGTGGTAAAAGACAGTTCGCATTACAGTATTCCTTCAAGCAATGTGCCTCTCCATATGACTTTTAAAAATGACTTTTTAAATGCGTTAAAAAAAATCTCCCTCTCTTGTTTGAATTTTGGAGCTGATGCAATTGGAACTCAGCAGAAGGCCACTACAGGGAACACCCACTCACCTTAGCATTGCACATTTGTTCCTTCCAGATCTTGGATGAGAGCAAAAATTCGATATGTTTCATCCGCCAGAGTCGCTTGAACAAAATCTGATAGTTATCCATCGAAGGGTCTAGCATTGTCGTCAACGGGCCCCGAACTGTATACTGCAGCGAAAGAATATCCCAACCAGTGTCACCATCATAAGGATGCAGTAATCTCACATCCAAATGATTGAGGATCTCTGGATCGTCGTATTGTGCGTTCGTGCTGCGAATAGCCGCGTCCATGATGGAAGACAAATCGTACGAATACAGTTCCTTTGCTGGTTTGTCCAGCTCCGACCTAAAATTGAATTTCCTCATCAGAACCGGATTCAAGTGAGCGATTTAATGATTGTTCTTACTTCAAATTCTCCATAAGAATTCCGATGAAATCACCCTGGCCGAGGAGTAAGTAGCGCCTCATTGCCTGCAGGTGCTCGAGCAATTTGTGCGGACCCATCACAATGTCCAGTACTCGCTTGGAGGTGTTCAAGTACACAGCATCGATTGTGGAGTGTAGTTTGGTGTCGGCCACCTTCGAGAAAATGTTTTCAGCTGTGGAAAGTTGACGGGTGATACAATGGTTAGGACACGACAAACGCAACTCACCATTTAACTCAAAGCATTGGCGTAGTTCCTCGCGCCCCTTAACCGGCGCCTTATCCTCACAGATTTCCCGTAAGAAGTTTATACTCTTTCCGGTGACGAGAATTTTATGCGCCATGTCTGTGGTAATAAAGTCGGGCAGCATCGACGTTCGCACCCGATACTTGTCATACCACAATCGATCGGGACCCACCTCAGACAGACACTCAATAAAGAATTCACCATGTGGATCGCAGATCTCGCCCTCCAGCAGCCACCGCGACAGCATTTGCTGCAGTGGCCCCACAATGGCAAGCAACATCTCCTTGACAACCGATTTAACCATCGGATCGCCGTTGCTGAGGAAGCCGTGAACTATAGAGGCCAAGGCGCCGCCTTTTTTCTCCTGACAAGCCTCAGCGATTGTGGCTAACCATTGCAGACGCTGCAATGGATCTACAGACCACACGAGAATCTTTATTAACGTGACTTTCTCGACTGGCGCCACCAGCGACATCCACTCTTGAGATTCAGATTTACGTTGCTTGTTCAACTGAAAGGACATTTCGAACCTTATCAAAGCCATGCAGAATAATATGCCCACTTACCTGCTCCTGCAGCATGGCAACCATTCCATAATACTTGGTTAGTTCGGTCTTCAGTGCAGAAATGAAGCCCTGACCCATCAGACCCAGAGCACACAGGCCGCTCTTTGTGTCCGTATACGATTGCAGCTGATCGTGGTAGTACCTGCAATAAACGCAACTCGTTATATCGCTTTAAACACAGTCAGTGTTATTACCCCAATTCAGATAAGCGCAGTAGCATGCCGGCTTGCACCACATTCAGTTTCCTGGCCTTTGAGTCCAACTTAAATGCTCCTGATATCACATCCTTCTTCAGGTACTTTCCTTGTATGCCAGTGAAAGCGTAAATCACATTCTGGACAATGTCGTCGTTCAGATCCTTTTGTGCGTCATGTGTGTGATGTTTTGCTAATTGTACTTCCCTACCGCCAGTATCACTACTGTCCGATTGTATTTGCTGATTGTGCGTGCTGCGGAGTGTGGAAATCTTCAAGTTGCTTTCGCCTGCGCCCTAAAGAGATATCAGAAGAGAATTTGAAATGAAATCATAATTTCTGTTGCATTCGACTACACATTTTGAATATTTTATTCGATTATTCAAGGCCACAATCGTTTGAATGCTGAAATACCTTCTGATTAGCGAACGAGCTCATTCCTCCTCGGCCCAGCGTTGTACCCGGATTGAAATTTTGGGTTTTCTGCAACATGCTCGATCGAATCGAATGCAGGGCCGAACTTACTCCTGGGCCGTTATTCTGATTGTTGACAATTGCATTGTTGAAACCGTTTGTAGAGAAATTCGCCGCACTACTTTGCGAATCGGCCATAAAATACAAAAACGTCAGCAAAGCACTCCTTTGCCTCTGATCTGTTTGCTGCAAAAACAGTAAGTAATTCAAGTGAGTAATTTAAACATCCCAACTAACTTACACTGGTCTTTAATTGTTCATAGAGATTTAAAAACAACGTCGCACTGCTCTGAGAGCCACTGGTGTTTGTCAAATGGCTTGAGATCTTCGAAACCAGCGAAGTCTCATTGTATGGCAGTGAATTGCCAAGAGCCGTAGGACAATTCGATATGTATTGGGTTACATTGCGAAGCACATCCCCTGCAAAAAATTAATTTACTTATGACATTATATTTTAAAACATTAGAACACAAACAAAAGTAATTCATTAATTTGTCAACAGCGAATCCAAGGCGAGTCTGACGCCAAATGCTGGACAATGTGCTGATTTCACAGCAACAAATGCAAATTATGCCCCCAAAACTTAGCAAATAACACAGCATTCAATGTAAATGAGCAACTCATTAAAGTATTTATGCAGAAAATTTAGGGAAAACTCAAAAACGAAACCTACTGTGATTGTGAGCACCAACATTTTTGCAAAGTTTCTCCAGCAAATCGTAGATGTCCTTGTAGTTTCCACGATTTGTCATGCTTTTAGTCGTTGAACATTAATTGAGGCGAATTTTCGAAGCAATTAAATTGCCAATTTAAAAAAAATGCACACAACAAAAACAGCGAGAAAAGAAAAATCGTTTGCGGTTTGCCACAAAATTTTAAATGAAATTGACACAAAAAATTCGTATTCGAGTGGCAGCTGCTCTCAATTGTCAATTGGACTTTTCTAGCTTAAACTGGGGATATTAGCGGGATAGGTGTTGTTCTCTTGATTTTGCGTTGAATTTGTTTTTTCTTAGTTGCGAATAAATAGAAGAAAATAAAACAAAACAAGAGATTGGCCCGTAATTTGCAGTTTTCTGTTAGTTTTTGCTTTTTTGTTTGCAATTTGAAAACAAACTTTTTGACGCATACTGATGGCATTTGGATTTAAGGGGAAGTTATTCTGTGGATCTCGATAACACTGTAGTGGAATGTGTTCTTTTTGTGCTATCGTGATTGCTCACAATGGATGATAGATAAATAAGGCTTCACATTTGCAAAAGAAATTGGTAGGTACCTAGGTTAAAAACATAATGGATTGTGATAAATTTTCACTAGTTGAATTGAAAATAGATATCTTCTTTTAAACACAACCAGAAGTAACGCGAATAAATTCCGATGGAACTTTTTCCCTTGTCAGCAATGTAAATCTGATTGCTGAATAGAAAAAATCCCGGGGGAAATATTATTCCCTATAGGGGTGGACATATTGGAAATTTAGCTGATTAAAGCCTGGTACGCTGTTCGAGTGAAATCCAAATTTTCATACAAATTTTTCAATGCGAAATGTCAAAATGAACTTTCCACATGAAAATTTCACGGGCAGTACGCTGTTCAAGTGAAAAATAGTTGTTCAAAAAGTGAATTGTAGGGGGCGTTACTTAAGCTTTTCCACTTGGCTTTTATTGTTCGTCGCATTAAACTTTTGACATTTCAGCGTGAAAATTTCACTTTCAATTTCACAGCACTTTTTGAAGAGGGGTGAACATTTCACTTGTGCCAGCCTTTACTTTATAAATTGGATTACCGCCCTTTTTTTTAATTGTCCATCGCTTAAAGATCGTAACATTCAGCCTGAAAAAGCATTTGCAACTATTTTGAATTTTAAATCAATTGGGGACATTCTAAAACCTACTTCTTACAAAATGTCAGCTAAATTTTGTCTGCACTAGGTATACGAACGCGTTAACTAGGTAAGTTGAGTTGTAGTTGTAAACTCGCGTTTTATTTTTGAATTTTGACACTTCAAAATGTCAACCGAATATACAGGCAGGGTTTTCTTGACTTGATTTGTCGGCTACCGCTCCATAAACGGCAACGCGGGACCAATCTGGGCCAATAAACACATCTAGTCACTTAGCTGTCAGACTTACTTAACTAGATATCCGAACGTCCCCAAACTGAGGCAATAAAAACTCAAACACATCTAGTCAGTCAGTTGTCAAACTTACCTCAATTAAAAATTTTAACGTCCTTATTGGCCGCGTTCCACTGCCCGCTAGATGAACAGCGGCATGTCAAACTTCATATAAAAAAAATTGACATATCACCATAGGCGCTAGACATCTAGCACTTTTTGTGAAATATCCCTTTCAGGGAAATTTCTCAATCTAGCGCAAAACTACGCGCTGCATTGTAAGAGAGAGAGAAAAAAACAACCAGTCAAAGGCAAATCGTTCAAACGTTTGCAAAATTTGCCGCTGCCGCTGCTCGATCGTTCCTTCATATGGGATATTTTGTGCTAGATGAACAGCGGGCAGAGGAACGCGGCCATTCTCTCGGATCTTAAATGAAAAACGCCATAAGCTTATCTAGCTAAAAATATTTCCCTAATGCTTGCTTGAGCAAACAATCCCAAAAGACAGTAGCTACATATTAAATCCAGCAGATGGCCGACCGCATGGCATTTATTCTTTAAACACAGCCGAAGAGTTCCCGCGCAGTCTAATTTTAACGACGCTATCTCAACGAAACTTCCACACTACAAATATGGCTACCGGCTACCATTTTTAATTTTTAATCGAAATGTGACTTGAACAGGACGGTAGCAAAGGGCGTTCGCCTGCGAATTGCCACGAAGAGCTTGTTGAAAAAATAACTTTTATTGCATCAATTTTGGCTGCAAAAAAGCCGGTAGTGCTGTGATATTCCTGTTGAAAGGTAAGTTTGTACATCCAAATGGGTATTTACACCACAAAATCGTCTAAACTGTACTAATATCTTGGTTATGTGTCTTTGCTCAGAATTTAAGCCGGCTAGCAATTTAGTTTGCAAGTAGTCGACGATGGACACGTCATCGGCAGTAAAATCTAAATTCCTGGTCAATCTGGAGAAGCAGGAACACTTGATCAAGTTAGCGATTCTCCTCATTGCCGCTGTTCTATGTAAGTGTGATCGGAAATAGCCTCAAAAATTCCATTTTCTAACGTATGGCCTTTCATTTTAGCATTCGCTACGCGATTGTTCTCAGTTCTACGGTTCGAGAGCGTCATCCATGAGTTTGATCCATACTTTAACTACCGCACCACGCGGTTCTTGGCCGAGCAGGGGTTCTATAACTTCCACAACTGGTTTGATGACCGCGCGTGGTACCCCCTGGGGCGCATCATTGGCGGAACAATTTATCCCGGACTGATGGTTACATCGGCGGCTCTGTATCGCGTCATGTGGTTGCTCAACATTACGGTTGACATCCGAAATGTTTGTGTATTCCTAGCGCCATTTTTCTCGTCTCTTACTACGATTGTTACCTACCTGCTGACAAAAGAGATCCACAGCACTGGTGCGGGACTAGTTGCAGCCGCAATGATTGCCATAGTTCCTGGCTACATTTCACGTTCAGTTGCCGGTTCCTATGATAACGAAGGGATTGCCATATTCTGTATGCTGTTAACCTACTATCTATGGATTAAGGCTGTGAAATCGGGCGCCATATTCTGGTCGGCCATGACAGCGTTGGCGTACTTTTACATGGTCTCTTCATGGGGTGGCTATGTGTTCCTAATCAACTTGATTCCTCTACACGTGCTTGCACTGATGGTGACTGGAAGGTTTTCCCATCGGATCTATGTGGCCTACAGTACGCTGTACTGCGTGGGAACTATTTTGTCTATGCAGATCTCGTTTGTTGGCTTCCAACCCATTCAAAGCTCCGAACATATGCTGGTAAGTTGTATTTCCAAAGACCCGAGAGTCGGTAGTAGCAATCAAATGATGAATTCTAATAATTCTTGATAGGAAGAGTATGATACATAATGAGTACTATATAAATCTGAGCATAAATTTATTTTCAAAATTATGATTGCGGTTTGAATTTGAGGTTAATGAAAGTTCCATTTCGTTTGCAGGCACTTGGCGTCTTTGGACTCTGTCAGATACACGCATTTGTGGACTACATCCGGTCCCGGATGCCCAAAGAGCACTTCGAGGTACTGTTCAAGGCATTAGTGTCGGCAGTGCTTACGGTTGTCGTCGTGGTGGGCACATTGCTTACGATAACTGGCAAAGTATCGCCATGGACAGGGCGTTTCTACTCTCTGTTGGACCCGTCGTACGCCAAGAATCATATTCCAATCATTGCGTCCGTCTCGGAGCATCAACCCACATCGTGGTCGTCGTTCTACTTTGATTTACAGGTAATAATTCACAAAATTTTCTTCTTTATCAATGTTCTTGGAATGGCTGGCTCTGTTTTTCTATTGACTTCCACCTTTCTAGTCCAAGAACATCCCACATTCATTTAGCTTCATAAACTGATGACAACTCATTCATAAAGAGTGCGCGTTAATGTCCTTAATGGTTGGGTTGAGGTGGCGGTAGTCATCTCCCCGCCGTTTATCACCATGATTGCATACACTTTGATCGCTGATTCGCAAATTGCCCACACAACCGTAGTGCATCTCAGAAATACTAAAAACGCATTTTTCGCTCCTTGCAGATCCTCGTGTTCCTCTTCCCAGCTGGACTGTATTTCTGTTTCTCCAAGTTGACCGACTCGAATATATTTATTATTCTCTATGGCGTTACCAGCATTTATTTCGCTGTAAGTACAAGGATTGCCCAGTTGCAAGGACTGTTGTTAAGTTTTCTCTTTATTGTAGGGTGTGATGGTGCGCTTAATGCTGGTCCTCGCTCCTGTGATGTGCGTTCTCTCGGGAATAGCCATCTCGCATTTGCTGTCGAAGTACATCAAATGTGTGGACTCTGGTGCCAGCAAACCAGTTGAACATAACAAGCGACATCATAAGAAGCTGGAACAGCAGACGGCGGTAAAGAAAGAAGTTGCAATCAGTTTTGTGGCCATTCTAACCGTAATGCTGATCACGTACACATTCCATTGCACGTGGGTCACCTCAGAGGCGTACAGCTCACCAAGTATCGTTCTGAGTGCAAGATCCCACGACGGCGGGAGGATAATCTTCGATGATTTTCGGGAGGCGTACTACTGGCTGCAAATGAATACTCCGGAGGTTAGTAATCTATTAGTATTTTTGAAATAACTGACTTTAACAAAATAACTTGTTTATAGGACGCCCGAATAATGTCATGGTGGGATTATGGCTACCAAATAACAGCGATGGCTAATCGAACCATCCTCGTGGACAACAACACGTGGAACAACACGCACATCTCTCGAGTTGGCCAGGCGATGGCGTCATCCGAAGAGAAGGCCTACGAAATCATGCGAGAACTAGACGTGGACTACGTTTTGGTTATCTTTGGCGGTCTGACCGGCTACTCTTCGGACGATATCAACAAGTTCCTGTGGATGGTGCGCATTGGAGGCAGCACCGATCGAGGAGCACACATCAAAGAGAAAGATTACTACGCCGCCAATGGAGAGTTTCGTGTCGACAAGGAAGGATCGCCCACGTTGCTCAATTGCCTGATGTACAAGATGTGCTACTATCGCTTTGGTCAGGTGTACACCGAAGGCGGTAAGCCAGCCGGCTATGACCGAGTGCGAGCTGCGGAAATAGGAAACAAGGACTTTGAACTGGACGTCCTTGAGGAGGCATACACGACAGAGCACTGGTTGGTGCGCATTTACAAAGTCAAGGACCTGCGAAATCGCGGAGTCTAAGCCAACTATCTTATATTATTAATCACACCACACACTCAAAAGCATTATTTTATGAACAACACGAAGCTTGTTAACAAATTTTTACTTATACTCTAGGTTAAGTTAGGTTATGTTGAAGTGGCTGTCAGCAAAAGCCGACACACTCGGACCGTTGCAAAGGTCCCTTGTGATAACACATGAATCTAAGAGAAAGTCATTAGGTCTGTTTGACGTGGAATGGGTTGCCCTACCGCGATCAAAACGGCGCTGATCTCGCACTGGCTCAAAACTGTTTTCGAGTTGAGCACAGCTGGGAAACTGACATTTGACCGAATAACAAAATTCCATTAAAAAAAAGCCCGGAAAGCTAAATCTCGAATACTTTCTTTGTCCGAATCTGAAAATCCTGAAATTCTTTTTAATCCAAATTAAATTTTTGTATAAATTGAAATATTCCAATAAAATCTCTTAAAACAAATAATTTTCTAGTTATGGTTTTTATGGTGGTTTACTTTTTTGGTTCTGTGTGCGAGGAGGGCGAATGGAGGAGGAGATACAACCGCGAACTCTATGAGCTGTACCGAGATGCGGATGTAGTCCAAAAACCCAAAACACGTCGGCTACTTTGGCTCGGCCACATCGAGCGCATGGACAATAATGTTCCGGCTAAGAGGATCTTCGAATCCCAGCCCCCAGGTTCGAGAAGACAAGGAAGACTGAACCTTCGTTTTAAAGACCAAGCCATCGCGGATGCCAGAGCGCTTGGTCTGGACAACTGGAAGCAACGTGCCCGGGATCGTAGAGGATGGAAGGCTGCAGTCTCTCAGGCAAAGACTCTTCAAGGGTCTGGAGCCCGATAAGTAAGTAAAAGTAAGTATGGTGGTTATCTTATATACCCAAAAACAAAAAGCCAAATGAGCATTTGACAACCAGTACAACAAGTTTTCTTACTAAATTTGTAAAAAAGTACTTTTATCTACATATCCATCTTCACAGGTGGTTTAAAAATGAGCTTTGGAGTGGGAGCAAGGGTTTTCTCAACAGAATTAGACATCGCCAAATCTTTCCGATAATGCCAGAACAAATAACCTCTAAGCCAGAACGAGTGTAGATGTCGCCAGATTATTGGCCAGAGACAAACCATAATGGCGATTAGTACACCTACGAGCCATTGCCCTTTAGGAACTCACGCAGTCAAGTTTGGTATCTCCTATAACACCCACTGCCGGAGCTGCGCTGACACAAACAAGAGTGAAACGGTGTTAAACCTTCTTTGTGAATGTCCGGCCTACCCAAAACCAGATATAAAAATAAATAAATAAATATTTTGGCGCGACAGGTCTGTGGGACCCAAGGCCCTTCTCACAACCATTCGTTTTGTGTGAGTTTTAAGTTTTTGGGACGATTGGAAGAGATCACAATTTTACGCCGAGTTCAAACGGCTTATTGAGAAGCTCTTTCATGACAGTTTTACTCTCGGACAGTTCCGAATTTAGGGGAGGGCAGACGGGCCTCCACAAAACAGGGGGCCCCACCATTGACTTTAAAAAAAAATGACATTGGTCTTTGACCTGACCGCAAAACAAATGAAATTATCAAATATTCGGCTAAAAAGGTTGCACAGAACTTCAACATTGCTACCAAAAGACCGTCAACCGACTCAGGTTTGGATTTTCGAACTAGGAATGCCGGCTCTTATTTAAAAAAAAATCATTTATCGGCGTTTTTACCATGTTGTGGTCATTCTCTCGACTTTGGCTGCCAACTCTTGTCCATCGGCTGTTTAATTCTTTGAATGAAGCAACGGACCTTTTACAAAAGATGAGTTTTCTCGTAACCGCTCTATTTGCTTTTGAAAAGACATCTTTTAGCGATTCGATGCTACAATCAAGATGTTGCCGGACTCGAAAATGATTCTTAAATCTGCATTGCGTGCATTAGAATCATTGAAATCGTTGAATCCAAAAAAGACGATGTTGATAAATACAAAGAAGCAGCTAAAGAAATATATCATACTGACCAATACGTAAATCACGCACAAGAATTGGTGCACTGGAGAGCGCTCATTTCCAAGAAATGATAACTATAAAAAAGGCTTCAAAGTACAACGGAACAAAACCGTCTATCGAAGCTATCCCTACTCAGCATTGAAAGCGATTCACTACGAGAACTGAATTGATATGTTCGTTAAGTTAATAATTTATTTGGTTTCGCAGTTAATTATTATAGGCCAGGGAGCCTCCACTCATTTGTTGCGCCAGGGCCACCAAACCTCTAAATGCGGCCCTGCTCTCGGATGTTTGTCAGACGTTCGCGAGAGGTGGCGCAGTGGAAAAAAAAACTTAAGATATAATTTGGTTCTTTCGGGATTCGAACCTGGGACCCCTCGCTTAGTAGTCCAACACACTACCACTAAGCCACTGCACTTAAACCAGACATAGTGTTAGTATTCCCCAGATATAAAATAATAACGCCTGCTCTCTGCTGTAGTAGTGTATAGTGTCTTAAATATTTATTCTTTTTTGACATTTTACTACAGTGTTGCTAGACAACACAGTTTTAATATTTAATACAATAATTCTAGACACTACATAGACACGATGACCTCTCGGCCATCCAAGGTATCCATTTCAATAGTCTTAAAATTTCTCAAATCCTGGTTTTGAGCTCCTGTAACATCCTTCTCTCCCTTTTATCTTCTGGTTCCTTTAGTTGTGGTTTCAAAACGGCGCTCAATGCGTTATTTGTGATTCTTCCCCTGTTAGGTAACAGGGAATTGCAGCCACTTAAACCAACCAACCAACATTTATGTAACGAGCTTTTCTTCCATATTTGTTTGTACCTAAATAAAGGACTATTCACATGAAAGCGAATTGCGAACAAGCGAATGTTCCCCCTACGCCCGAAGCAGTGTCAATTTTAAATGTTAAAGGACTTCCTACTCCACTACTTGCTTTCACATTTTTCTTTGCTACAAACTTTGCTCCTTCGAAAAGTCTTCAACCGTCTTACCGTCTTCAACCGAGGTGCTGAGATATTTTGCATGAATGTTAAATTTTTTTTCAATACCTAAAGCGGAGGGGTTTGCCATAGTAAGACCAAAATTGCGGGATTTTGGGATATCGGGCATTTGAAGTCGGGATCTCATAGGCAACCCACACAGCTGACCATTGGTATTCCGTCACTGCGAGAGCTGAGTGTGTCATTTTCATGTCTTCACTTGAGATAAACAACATAATTGCGTCCTTCATTTTCGATTCGAATCACCGGAAACGTTGATTTTGAAAACTGTTTATATCTCGAAAACGCCATTATCGATTCGGATAAAACCTTAAAAGCCAAGTAATACCAACATATTGAACAATACTATATATTCAGAACCCTAAAATAATTGCAACCGATTGGAGTTAACACTATCCGCAACCCGACCTTCATTTGCAACCCCCAAACACGTCCATCGACGTGCAGATTCAAAAACAAACCGTTGATTTTCACATAATAAATCTATGTCAAGACATCGGACATATCACAAACCCTATACGTCGAGTCATAGCCCCCAGCATCATCAATCACAAAACACAAATAAGGGTTACCGTGCCCCCTAAAGGACGTCTGATAAACCTACTGCCTGCTCCCATCCCATATGACTAATAGGAGGCCAACTTTAACAAAACAATGTCATGATAAGTTTGTAGGTATATGTATAATATATTTCGGTTGAATATCATTAAAAAGTATATGAGTTGATTATTTTAATTGTAAAATCTAAAATGCATTCGAAAATTGTCCTTTGCCATCTTCCCTTCATATATAGCTTATGCATAAATACTTATTCAGTATTTGAAGCAATTGTTCCATTGGTACCGTTAGCCTTCGTACCATTCGTAACACTGGGAGGCGTTTGTGATATATAGTTCAGGACATCCAGCTTAGTAGCAACACCCATCACAACATCTTTATCACCAACTTTATCGACAATCAGCACCAACGTTTCAACCTCCAACACTCGAGCTACTTTGCCCAAAATTGCATCAGAAGTCACCTTAATTGGTTTCTTGTTAATAGCGCTGATTGCAAGATCGGTATGTTTTCTGTTCATGCTGACAATTTGATTGATAAGAGTTTCCTGTGTGACGACCCCTAAAATCGAACTTCAAAAACAAAGGATTTAATTAGTCGTTATTTTTAGTCAAATAAAACCAGTTAAAACATACCCATCACTTTCCACAATTGTAACCTCTTTAACATTATTCGTTTTGAGCGCTTGAACGGCCTCCTGAACTGTGGCCGATGAGTCAATGATTACTGGCTTGGCCAGTTTCAACTGTGAAATCGTATCTTGCCACCACCAGTGTTCGTGCTTGTTAACCACTGGCTGGAAGTCCCTCGCCTCCATCCAGTTGTCGGAGACAAATTTCGTCATGTAATTGCGGATACCGTCGGGCAGGATGACCACACAACGTTGGCCCTTTTTAAGTTCAGCGGCGAACTTTAAAGCCCCAGCCATTGCTGTTCCACTGCTACCTCCGCTAAGGATTCCCTCCTCCCTGTTAAGGCGCTTTGCCATTTGGAAGCTTTCCTTATCCGTAGTCTTTATCCATTTGTCCACCACTGTTTTATCCATAACAGTTGGCACAAAGTCATAGCCGATACCCTCGACTTCATAGCTTTGTACCTCGCTTTCGTTTAAGATCTTGGGCTCAGCCAGTATCGATCCGTATGGGTCTACACCAATGATCTGACACGAAGGCAATTTTTCTTTGATTTTGCGACCGATACCTGAGATGGTACCAGCGGTTCCCGCACCGCAAACAATCATATCAACTTTGTTGTCCATTTGCCAGAGAATTTCTTCAGCAGTTCCATCGTAATGGGCGAGAGGGTTGCCCTCATTGCGGTATTGATCCAAGACAATTGAATTGGGTGTTGCCTTTTGTATCCTTTGTGAGACACAGATCAGTCCCTCGGGCGAGTCGAAGGGTGCTTCAGTTGGTGTACGAATGATTTCTGCGCCAAGTGTTCGCAAGGCGTATACTTTTTCGTTGGACATTTTCTCCGGCATCACAATGATGCATTTGTAGCCTTTAACTGCGCATGCCATCGCCAGGCCGATTCCAGTATTACCAGAGGTGGGTTCAATAATAGTGTAGCCGGGCTTGATGAGACCTTTTTTCTCGGCATCTTCAATCATTCTGAAACCGATGCGATCCTTCACCGATCCACCGGGATTGAGGAATTCGCATTTTGCATCTGGAGAAGTTATGTTTTAAGCCTGTTTTTTGTTTTAAATTATTAAAGGAACTTACACATCTCACACTTGATAGTTTTATCAGGAATTCTGTTTAGTCGCACCAATGGCGTGAATCCTATCACGTCAAGTATGTTGGGATAGATCTTTGTGCGGGCATTTTTGTCCGTGGAGTCGCAAGCTGTGGTGTCAGTAGATAGGGAGCCACTAAATTTGGAAGAGAGAGGTTCACAATAAGTTCAGGTCTGTATTTTTATTTAAACTAGGGTGAAATTTGGTCGACCATGGACTACATTCCACAAAACCACGAATAAGGTGCACATGTTTATAAAGCTTTAATGTTGTTGTTATACCCCAAGAGCAGATAAGGCCTAAGAACGTCACATAAAATACGACTTACCACTAGGCGTGTTTCATTGAACAACTCTATGCCTTGGAAATGCAAATGAGAATCTTCAGCACGCGATTATGAGTAATGAAAGAGTTCTAGACACTAGACATTCATCCCAAATAGAATTGCATAAATTGTTCAAAAACCCAACTTAATAGAGTAGATGACTGTTGTTCTTTTAATGTCAGGTGGTCAGGGGTCGAATTACCGCATCCGTGATCGAGCAATACGTGACTGAATTTGTTATTGTTTTGCATGTAAATTCAACAAAATTCAGTGACGTATCGCTCGCTCACGGGTGCGGTAATTCGACCCCAGGTCTTTGTTAAGCCATCGTGGGTCTACTTCGTTCTTAACAAATGTTGGTTCAGCCCCCACCTAGATGTAATGGCGCAGTTGTAAAGAGCGTTCAACTATTAACTACACATATGGATTGTTGTGTTTTATTATTAGGTTTGTTTGACGTGGCTAGCACTAGTGCGCACTGAGAAGTGTCAGCTAATTTTCACGCCTGTCCAAAACCGCGCATAACCCTGAAAATTCGGCTGCTATATCGAACACAAAATATGCTGCCCTAAAGTTTTACATTGAAAAATGAATGACAGCAAGCGAAATGACAGCGAAAATCAGCACTGAATTCTTGCTCCGACATATTAACAAGGCTCAGCTTAGGGCACAACTAGGGCGCCATTGAAGTCATGTCGAATGCAGGTTTTCAGTACCAGGGCGAGTTCTGTGCTATATCGAACACATTAGGGTTAATCCACGTCACTAGTGCGCACTAGGGCCCACGTCAAACGAACCTATTAATACACAGTTGAACTTGTTTACGTGACCTTTACCAATCTAAAAATAGATCCCATATTTAGGCAGTCTATTGTTTTATTATCAACTAGCTAGGTATTTATTTATTTGCTGGTGGTAACTATGAGGTACCTAATCTAAGTGTTTTTTTTTGCATAAAGTTTCAAAAAAACTTAATCTTTAATTTTATTTCATGGGTGGGAAAGTATTTACGCAGTCTATGCTCTATGCCTTTCGAAATTAGGGCGTCAGTATGCCGGGCTTTGGCGCTTTTCTAGTCCATGCGGTGGAGAGAAATAAGTTATAAGGCACGTGGGACGTCACCACAGAGATTATTTTCCTGTCTTACTTTCGTGGGAAAGTTGAACGAAATGACATACAATGAATATACAAATACTCTGCAAACATGATTGAAATACGTTTACTTGCGTGAGCAGAAGCAGTACATAATATATTAAATGACATTCTTCTCTAAGGGTAAGAGACTTCTGCCAGCCAAAAAACCAAAGATTGCGAAAAGGTACCTGCAATATTCCTTGGCAGGCAAAAGACGCACAAAATACGATTACTGCCGCGTAGTTTACCGCTAAGTTACAAGATACAAACCTGACAGATATATGACATTTAACTGACGTCCCGGACATTGATTTTGACATAAAAACTTAAATTTTTTATGAAATTGGCTAAGTTGGATTGCTCCTTCAATATAATGGTGTCCAGAAAAGCGCTCCCCCAAATAATAATAGAGAAATAAGTAAAAAGTCGACTTATAGGCCTAAAAAAAAAATAGCTGCCGCAGAATGACAGATTAGTTACCCCAAACCTAGCTTCTCACAACCATTTTGTGTGAGCGACATACTAATTTGGGACGAATGGCGGACGGGACCTACAATTTTATGCCGAGTTCGAACGGATAAATTTGAAAAACGTTCACGAGAGGTGGAAAAAACCTATAAGACGCAATTTCCTGGGACCTAACCTAAACTTAGACTGAGACCCTCCCCTATGCGCCTACTTATTGGTATAATAATCCAATTAAAGTTGGAAGAGGTTATAATCAACTTGGTTGAAATCATTCAGTTCTTTTTCATTGTTTATAGTTGTTTAGACAAAATAAGGTCTACTAAACAATCAGACGCGTTGGTAGAGAACAAATAGCGCGTATATGCGTCTGTTTTATGTGTGAATCTGTTTCGAGTATCTAGTTTAGTAAGTCTGACAGCTGACTGACTTGATGTATGTCAGTTTTGATTGGCCTAGATCGGTCACATGGGCAGCTGTGTCACTTGACGTTTATGGAAAGGTAGCCGACGAATCTAGTCAAGAAATTCGTGACTGAGTACTAAGTTGACAGTTCGCATATGGGGCTGATGCTGACGTAGGAAAAATGACATTCCAGACCATTCTGGTTTTTGTGAATTTAGTCGACTTAAGAAAACTAAGTTTTAGAATGCGTCAATTGCTATGCGTGAAGGAAATGACCACAATTCTATCTTCGACATAAATGCAAATTGCAGTCATTATTTTCCACTTTCAAGCGCAGTTGGCTGTCAGTTGTTTTCTATTACGTACTTCTGATGCATCAGCCATTTCTGATAGACTTATTAGGTCTGTTCCTTTACTTTTGTAGTAAGAATGGAAAAGACTGTCAAAATGGCAATGGTGGGGATAAATTCTCTCACAGAGAGAGTCACTAACGAAAAAGTTAGGGAACGCTTTTGTAGTAAACTATGAATAATGACAGATATGACAGAT
The DNA here is from genome assembly GCA_936431705.1 of Cheilosia pagana. NCBI lineage: Eukaryota > Metazoa > Arthropoda > Insecta > Diptera > Syrphidae > Cheilosia > Cheilosia pagana. Next base: position 57,489,068 of record OW386168.1, on the reverse strand, counting down.
ACTTAATTCAATAAATTTTTATTTCATATTCTCTAATGTCTACTTTTCATTTTCAATACGATGGAATGTTCGAGGTGCACATTCAATATTTATTTTACCGCCTGTTGATACCATTTTAATGCACAAAAAATCAAAACAAATGCAATCGAATGTCAAATAGGACAAGAAATTTCAAATCAGCTGTGACTGACAGCTTTTCCACTTCGTACACCAAGAAATTTGTTGAGTAAAAATTCGTAAGATTCTCAGTGGAGGGGTAATATCTTGCTCTCTCGATGACGCTCTCTTTTACGAATTTTTCGAGTTAGGGAACAGCATTTGAGTAAAATTCGTAAGAATTCGTAAAAATTCGTAAGATTCAAAAGTAAAGGAACAGACCTATTATAATCAACTTCTGCCAATTTGACGTATGTCAATATTATATTTAATTTGAGGGACAATAGCAAACACAATAATTATTTTAAACTTTGGAATAAATAAAAACATATACAAAACCAACACGCATCTACTTACATTTCCTTGCACGTATGAGGAGACAGTTTTTTGTCAACGTTCGCAGCCCAGGTACATTTTGAGGGCAATGCAGGATTGATAAAGTCAGCCGGTGTTTCGTAAGATTTATTTCCAGGCATCTTCAATAGTTGTGTTCTGAAAAATATGTAAAATTAAAATTGACATCAGCGCAATATCAACAGCAAACACGTGCAATCAGCAAACTACTAAATTAAAAATCGACAACAACAAAATCTGCCATTCACAGCTCATATGAATCGATGAGCTATACTCACAATGCTTAGGAATATACGAATATACATATAACGACTGCGTAAAGTGCCAGCGCCGCTCAACAATCTGCACACGCGAGCGCACAGATTCGAAATGATGATCTACCAGCCTATCGTTGACAACTAAACTACAAAAATTTAAATCACAACACGGCGATAAGTCGAACATGGGGGGAGCTTGCTTATCGTTATCATTATCACCAACGGGGTTTTGATTTTTACAAAAACAACATAAAAAAAAAACTCCCAAATTACGTCCAATTTGACACAATAGAGTGAGGTTAGATAACGAGAACCCCATTACGTCAAATGGGTGATCTAGCTATAGTTAACTGCCGCCCAGAAACTCCGGATGGTCAGAGGGGGTGTGTCACGGAGTATACCGCAAAATGCTGCTAAAGAACATCGGTTTCATTCATGACGGGTGACAGCGCAAAGCTTTATAAATAGGTGGACAGTGAGCTCGTGCGATCAAGCATATCAATAACACTGACAACAGCTCACAGTCTCAGTGCATTCAATCGGGGCTTCGAATTAAAAGAGTGTGCGTGCAAATAATTCAGCTGATAAATCTGCAAGGTACAGTGAATCAGAGAATTTCATAAAAATAAATAAATAAATATTTTGGCGCGTCAGGTCTGTGGGAACCAAGGCCTAGCTTCTCACAACCATTCGTTTTGTGTGTGTTTTCAATTTTTGGGACGAATGGAAGGGATCTACAATTTTACGCCAAGTCCAAACGGCTAATTGAGTAGCTCTTTCAAGACAGTTTTACTCTAGGATGTTTGTCAGACGTTCGCGAGAGGTGGCGCAGTGGAAAAAAACCTTTAGATGTAATTGATTCTTTCGGGATTCGAACCCCTCGCTTAGTAGCCCAACACACTACCACTAAGAACTTCATAAAAGTTTTATTTTATTTTTGATTGCTGCTCCTAGTAGAGATTGACAGGTGAAGTGGTGATCGGCTCTGTCTATATTTGTTTCGGTGATGACTGCATGCTATAAATATAAATAATAACGTGGCCACGCCACAAAAACCTTTCATGTGAGAAGACTGAGATGCTCAATACTGAACAGTCAAATGGCACCCAAAAATGCTTTTAACACATTTAATGTATTTTTGTCGGCCATCTTGTTTATGTGGTACAAATTTCTGAATATTTTTGACAGTGCTCAGGAAGTTGTTAAAGGAAGACAATTTGTCTGTTTATTTATATTTTATACATAAATTTAACTGAAACTATACGGGCACTTGTGCAGAATAATGCCAGCTATTTTGTGACAATGTATAAATCCCATAAAATTGTCACTTAAGCAAACTGAGGCAATTTATCAAACATCAGTTAAATATGTATAAAGGCGGGCCCAACTAGCTACGTATCAAATCGGAGTCAAGCAAAGGCAAACGAGGCTTTCAAGTATCTATTTTACTAAGACTGACAGCTTGCTGACTTGACGTGTCTCAGTTTTGATTGGCCTAGATAAGTCGCATGAATAGCTGTTTAAGTTGACGTTTATGGAGGGGTAGCCTACGAATTTAGTCATTCGTGACTGAGTACTAAGTTGACAGTTCGTATACGTTGACGTAGAAAAATCTAGTCAACTTAAGTTAACTAAAATTATACAGCACTAATAATGTACAAGATCAGCTTGGGAAGCCTAAGAAACATCGAATTTTTTAAATCCTTTTTGTTACCTGCGGTTGAACTGTTGGGTCGTTCAATACTTTACCTTTAAAGGGTTTTTTTCGGTTGATGTTTAGAAGAGAAAACCGAAAAATCTAGTCAATAAATTCGTGACTAATTCGTGACTAAGTTGAAATTTGTGTGGCTGACGTACTAAACGTTTTCACGTTCAGGTAAATTGTAGACCAGATAAATTTTGTAGACTTAAAGCAACTAGATTTTAAAATGTGCACAGTTAATGGGAAATTTTTTAGCAAGAAATGAGAAAGAAAGAGAGAGGAGTGACGAATTAGAATGAAATCGCTGCCACACAATAACAAATTACTCTCACTTTTGCTCTGAGTAATTGTATACTCATCACACGATTTGATAGCATTTTTCAGCGCTTGGCTTTTGGCGAATAGTTCAAGTTTATAAAACATGTATATATTTAATGGAAACTGATCTTTTGTCCTCGAAAAATAATATAAATACATTTTTTTGATAATACAACATGGAAGAAGATTGAAATTCGACAGGTTTCACTTTAGATAACCTTTTTGATCTCACTTGGCAGTAAATGTTTAGGTAGGTTCTCAAAAACCGCGGAAAATTTCAATAGTGTTGTTATAGGAGATTTTGTGCACATTGGGGAAAATTAAAAAATAACTGCCTTAGTTTGATTTAGTAGGTACAAGCCAGCGTTTTACGGAAGTCTATTCTTGACAATTTTTGACTCAAGCCCACATTATCCCATTATAGTTGACCTTCTAGTAAACTATTGCTTCGAATGAAGTCATAGTCACATACGCTATCACTGCACGTGATTGGAGTCAAGGGCGTATCAAAAAAGGGCGGGCACTTTGACTCCCCTTTGCTCTAATGGCGCTCGTGTGTTTTATTGGTTTTCTTTCTTTCTTTTTCAAATAAAGGCTGGTACGCTGTTCGAGTGAAGTGAAATTTTCACTCCTCCCCAAAAAGTGCTGTGAAATTGAAAGTGAAATTGTCACGGCGAAACGTCAAAAATTAAATTCGACGGACAATAAAAACCAAGTGAAATAGCTTAGTGAATTAGCCCCCTACAAATCACTTTTTGAACAACTATTTTTCACTTGAACAGCGTACTGCCCGGTGAAATTTTCATGTGGAAAGTTCAGTTGTATGAAAAATTGGATTTCACGTGAACTGCGTGCAAGTTTTAAATCTTCAATCTTGTCAACGCAGTTCCTGGCTACTTCCCATAAGTGCTGCTCCTAACTCCCAATATCATTGCCGTCAAATAAAAAACTTAAGATACGTTAAAATTATGTTTACGATTATAAAAATAGATCGAGTTGTTTTTAGATTCCGTTCGGAATTCAGGGGGAATATTACCATAAAATGGGGAGGCATGTCTTTTAGTTTCAAAATAAAAATAAACCTGCTCCCACAAGCTGGGAATTGATGGACCAACGTAATGCGAACACCAACTTAAGCAGCAATCTACACATTACTACCTCTTTCTTCTATTTAATTGCATTTGTACCTACTCCTGTCACAAAATTCCTTCACATTTATATTAAACTTCTTTTACTTATACCCGACATAGGCATAACTCACCCAACATTTACATTTAATGACTTTCTGGGCAAGTAAATGTGTTTATTGGTAAACCCATGTTGGAGAGTGCGAACGCCAGACAAAATCGATTATTTATAAGGCTATGTGAATATTTTATACGCAGTAAGGGATGGTCATGGTGCCGGCAAATAGCATTGCATACCTAACCTACACCTAGAACAACTTAAGGGGCCGATTACCTTTCTTATAATTATTGCCACCTCATAGTTGCTGTTTTTGTTTACACGTTTATTGACGTTATCGACGATTTACATCAAAACTGTCAAGAGCAAAACCATTCAAAATGATTAAACATAAGAAAAACTCATCGCGTGGCAAAATTGCGAACTAGGTATTGCACTATCTGCGTGTATGACAGAATGCTGATGAAATTCTAGAGTTTTTATTTTTTTTTGCCGCGCAATTGCTCTTGCGAAAAGACCACAACACTATCAGAAACGTTTAGAGTGTCTAAATAAACATAACCTCGTCTGAAGTTCAAATGTTAAAAACAAAAATCAACCGGTAGAGCCACGCGTTTTTTTTCTTGTTTTATGTTCTTATTTTGTGTATACATAAAAGTGGTGTTGTTGGTAGGAGTCACTCATAAATAGTTCCAGTGTATATACCACATTTTTAGGATGCCAGACATGTATCCGTAGATGCCATGTACTTCAAAGAGAGCATAAACTACATGATGTACCTTCAAGCAGGTATGACAGGTTAGCTTCTTATAAGAAGAAAAAAAAAAATACTGCGATGCTGCAGAACAGGAGTGCCGCCCAATAGATACTTTTATAAAATGTTCTGAATAAAAGGATTTTCACTTCACTCACCTCTGGTTTTAAAATGAATTAATTTATGAATTTATTTTAATTTGTACACGAGAATTGTATTATAAAACAATTTTCGTATTTGATGCACAGAACGTTCTATCGCAAACGCAAACTACAGTCACGTCAATGTGTATAGCTAGGCGGCAAGTTGAATATTGAACTAGTGCACTCACTCAACTGAGGAGTATTTATATAGGGGTAGAGACTCTCATAGAGTCGATCGAGTTCGAGTATTGTGGTTTTGGTTTGGTTATCTTGGCCGCGGTTGAATGTTAAAATCAGAATCACACTCAAATACTCTTTCGGAAGCATATGCTTTGGCATTAGAAGAGAGTTTGAAAGTGATTAACATGACTGTACGGACCTAGGGTTGGAAGTGAACTTTGACGGTGGTCGTGTTTGAAAATAGTCTTGTCAAAGGTGGATATAAAATAATATGAATTTTGATTGTCTTAACTGGTGTTTTTACAATATAAGCCTATAAACAAAGTACGCTAATTCAGAATCAGAGAAGTTTGACATTTTGCCTTAGAGTGCAGTTATAGCGACACGAAAAACCAAACCGTAAACATTTTTTTTGCTTTTTTTAACCGCTTAAACTTAATGGTTGAACTCAATCTTGGTCTTAAAATGTTGCTTAGGAATTGTAAAGTTAGTTTAGTAAAAAAAGTAAGTACCTAAATTATCTTCAATTTTTCTAGAAAAATTAGTAAATGCTTTTTTTTCGAAAATTTCAAGACAATTTGCTAATTTATTTTTTTATAAACTAACTTTATAATTCATAAGCAACATTTTAAGACCAAAAAAGCAAAAGAAAATTTTTTCGGTTGCTTTTGACGTATTGCTATAACTGGCCCCTTACTCCCAAGTAATGTTATTTCGGTTGCATTAATGTCTTCTTTAATCCAATACAACTCCTTACTGTGCAGAAATTGACATCTGCACGGCGATTCTGAGTTTAGTTCCATTTGCGACTTCGAATTTCGAGTTCACAACCAACTCTTAAGCAATTCAATTTCTGGAAAACATTGATAACATATTAGAAGTTAAATACAAGTTTAAAGTAAGAACCGCACATAGTAGTCCAGGACATTAGCCATTGATGCACTGCCCTCTTTTGACGTTTAAAAGGCAAGTATTGAATTGGAATGTGTTATCGAGGAGTAGGTATTTGTTTTTAATAAAAGTCAGTTAAAGAATTACCAAAACAGCAATATCTAAACAAAACTTTAGTCCTTGCATAAATAACTAAGCTTCTGGCATTGCTGTTTTGACATTTCATTATTAATAAATATGACAGATAAGAAATTCACGGATAATTTGTAAAATAACCCATAAGTATTGTAATTTTTAGCATCGAGTCTATTTAGTTGGTTTAATTTGATACACAAAAAATCGGCGAATTTACTTTAGGTATACTATCATCTGTCAATTACTTGCATTCGCATATATTTTCTCTTAAAGCTGCATGCAATCCTTCAGACCCTTAAGGATGGTACGCTTTTCAAGTGAAATGAAATGTTCACTCCTCTCCAAAAAGTTCTGTGAAATTGCAAGTGAAATTTTCACGCTGAAATGTCAAAAATGTAATGCGACGGACAATAAAAGCGAAGTGAAATAGCTTGAGTAACGCCCCCTACTAATCATTTCTTGAACAACCATTTTTCACTTCAACAGCGTACTGCCTGATGAAATTTTCATGTAGAAAGTTTATTTGACATTGCAGTGAAAAATTTGTATGAAAAATTGGATTTTACGTGAACTGCGTACCAGTCTTTACTATTGAATTTATTTCGAATGAATACATGTCTAATCAATATTTGACAGATCGATATTTTTCTAAAAACTTTTTATTTGACGCGTTGTTGTTTTAAAAAAGAACAAGTTTTCGGTTAGAATAATTTTTAATGTTTATTTATCAGCATCAAAATGACTACTTTTATTATTGTCAAGTTTTCTTCACATTACGCATATATTTCTCAAGTTATATACTCAACCTTCAGTCTTCAATCTTGACAGTCCAACACATTACGTAGAATATTCAAAAGATTTCCCTTTAAAACCAGCCTAGTTCCACATTTTAAGGCACTCTGATTTGCAGGCACTTTACTTAAAATTCGTTTCTAAATTGTACTAGAAAATGCAGATTTGTTCATTTCTCTTCACCAAAAGAGACAAACGATCTTTATTTCTATCGATTCCGATCTATATGCATATAAAAAACTTGTTGATAACTGGGAATGGGTTATGAAAACAATTTCATTTGTTTCACCAACGTAATTAATGAATTCCAATAACATTTTTCATGAAAACCCATCAAAATTCGTTCCCCCTCGTAACGATATTTTTATCTGTCACCTGCCAAATCGATGTCTCTTTCCTAAAGATTGCGGCGATTTGTTCAATAAATTTAGCAACATAATTTCAGTTGGTTGCTGACTCTCTTAACCGGCGGACTTGCTTTTTATTTCACTGCCGTTCATTGCCTTGTCTAACCCGTGTGTCAAAATAACAATCTTAAGTTTATTTTGAGTTAAGCTGATTGTTGGTTGAATTTCATTGCAAATGGCATCCCACCTCTTGAAAAACGGTGCAACGATTCTAAAGAATTATCTTCCACGTCAACTTACGGCAGTCGCAAGTGTAAGTGCGCAAATAAATTGTCGATCGAAATTGTAGAAAAAATCAGATCTTATTAATTATGTTGCCGTATGCGAAATGATTACGTAATCTAGTGTCAGGCAAAGTGCGTGTGTAGTGAAAGTGTACTCTTTTCGAAGAGAGATCTCCAGTGTTGCCACTAAGCGAAAAGAATGTGACATATTGATATGGAAATGTAACAAAAATATATGTGTTCTTTTTTTGGGGTGTCATTCAATCTTTTGTAAGAAAAATTGTGGTTTCTTGATTTGCTTAGTAGATAGTTATGATTATTTTATGACATATATGTAAACGAAAAATGAAAAGTCAGTTGGGTGGTCGTTGAAAACATCACGAAAATTTGTATACCTATCAAGAAGTTGGGAAAGAGATTTATATTGTCAAAAATTATTAAGAAAAATGGCAGAACTGACAGATCACACAACTGCCAAATCTCTCTCAATAACCTTGGATAATAATATCAGTTGTTTGTATGGAGTCTTTGTTGTTGTTTACAATAGAAATATGCACAACACGTGTTTAGATTTATAGTTTTGGATTTTTCCGACTTCATTGGGGGTGTGTTCCTCAAGAGTATTATGTAGGTACATACCTTTATATGTATGTTGTATTTATTTTACAAAACCATATCTGAAATGCATTTTTAGCAGCTGCAGGAATATTCATCAGGTGTTCTCTAAGGCTGATGCCTGAGTGTGTGGTTTTAATGCATTTATTGACCTTAGGTTATTGACAAACACAGCTTTACATAAGTGAATTTAAATGACGGCAGCTTGCTGATAAGTGAATTTGTTTTCGAAGTAATTTTTGCTGTAATTTTTTATATTATACCGTAGGTCTTTGTTTTTTAAACCTTTTAATCATAATAGCTATGAGCTATTACCACGCATGCATTTTTAACTACAGATTTTCTTGGTGATTCAAGCTGAAAGCTGTTAATTTTATTACATTGTTAGACAAGTCACGAAGGGTTCTTTTGATTATTGATAATAGTGATAATAATCCCACACTTAATGTATTAAATGATCGCCTATAAAATTAAGCGAGCGGAACATAATAATAAGTTAAACATGTTGGCAATGTGTTGGCGCTTTTGTGTCACATTTAAGAAAAAGAGGTGTAAACGGGTATATTTTTATCGATCTAATGAATTCCGCTCGCGCAAAGTGAATGGGTTTGAAACAAAGAACAAATTTCGAAACGGTTTTGAGTTAAGCTGCTGCTGTCAAGTAACTTCCACTTGGAATAAATACCTAGTGTGAATCTCGTACTTGCATGCTGAAGCTTCTACTTTACTTTGCTTTGGTAAGAAGTAAGACAGAAGTTCAATAAAACACACCTAATGCTGCAATTCCAATTTTCAAATTTACCTTCTGTCAACAAATCGCTCAATTTCGTTACCGAAAACTCTAAGCCTGCCGCACTGTCAAGATTTTTGTCACTTGCTTTAGTTCATTTAGTTTGATAAACTATAGGTCTGTTCCTTTACATTTGTAGTAAAAATTGAAAGGACTGTCAAAATGACAGTGGAGGGGATGACTTTTCTCTAGAGACGGAAACTTACGCAAAAGTTAATGAATGCTCTTGTAGAAACCTGTGAAAAATGACAGATAGTTCATAAAACCCCAATGCCAAATAGAAAAACAAATTCAAATCAGCTGTCAATTTTCGGGCGACTGACAGTTGTTTCAATTCTTACGCAAAGAAATTTGTTGAGTAAAAACTAGTAAGAGGGGAAAAATCTTGTTCTCTCAAAGCCGCTCTTTTTTTTACGAATTTTTCGAGTTGAGGAACAACAATTGTGTAAAATGCGTAAGAATTCGTAAGATTTAAAAGTAAAGGAACAGACCGTATAAATATTTTAACTTATGAGCTTTGCAATACTTTTTAGAGACGATGTTTGACAAGTATTCCCAGAATGTTAACATAAAGGACACAATAGGTATCTGAAAGTCTGTTACGGTCGGACGTCGGACTTTAAGGATAAATCGCATCACGTCTTCACAAAATAAATACGAATGTGACGTTTACTGTTTTACCATGTACATGTCCGCTTCACTGCCAAGGTAAACGGGCCATTAAGAGACTAAATCAAATGAGTTGGAATTGAGAACATACTCACGTGTGTCACTGGGTCACCACACACGCCTCACGAGGGACACATAACCCTAAAACAAAGCATAAGGTCAATTTATTCCCTGAAAAAAATTCAATTCTGCCTTCAATCAGATATCTTCGTATCCACATGTGCGCACTTTAATATTATTACCAAAAGTAAATGTCAATTGTGGTCTCCTTTGTTAATCAGTTCTATATTTGGAAAACACAAGGACAACATATATAATTATTAGATACACAAGTTCCTTTTGAGAAACTCGACAACCTTTGTACGCATGTTTTCGTTGGTATACGCATTATCTGTAGGCTGTGGCTAGTTACCCTACTAGATAAGCCAAACGTGCGTTAAAATTTGGACTAGGGGTTGACATTTATTCCAAATCAACCACATTCCCAAATTGTTATTAATCGTACAAGAGTGCAATGCGGTTGTTTTGTAATCGTTTCTCGGACTTAATAAATTTGTACAGAATTCAGTTCTTCTTTAGATTAAATTTGACAAGCTGTCAATTGTTTTGGTTAGGTGCGTTACATTTTTTTTTAGTAAAACCTTGTAGCAGCTGTCACAGTCATATTTCTGTCAAAGTTACTGTCTCAAATGCATTTTTTTTTTTCAAAATGGAGATACGTGTCAGGTTACAGCTTACATCAAGCGACATGACATGCCATGTTTAATAGCATTGACAGCTAGACGTCTTGCACATTATATCCCAATTGGAGATGGAAACTACACTGACAGGTGATATTTTCTTACCATTTTTCTTAAGATTGAGAAATTACGCTTTAAGTTAAATTTAATCAGTTGTGCTTAAATTCTAACGCAAATGGTGAAATGTCAATTTCATTCAATTGACGTTAGACCATATAGCGATCAATGGAACGCGAGCACTGGGCACATTCAAAAATCTAGTTATATTAAGTCGACTAGATTGGTCTGGAACGTCACTTTTTCCACGTCAGCCAAATATGCAAACTGTCAACTTAGTACTCAGTCACGAATTTCTTGACTAGACTCGTCGGCAACCTCTCAATAACCGTCAACTGACACAACTGACCATGTAACAGATCTAGACAAATCGATACATCAAATCAGTCAGCTGTCAGACTTTGTTTTCATGTTAATTAGGTATGTTTGTTTATAGAATTTACTTTTTTACTACCCAGTTCAGCGGTTGGTCAAAAGTTTAAGCATTTTTTGTATAGAACGAAAGGGGCAAAGGGACACAATTGACAAATGAAATGGAACTTTTTTATGCCCCACCGAACGACTGCATTGAGAAGTTTTCTCACAACATATTCCTTCTTTTCAGATACCAACTGGTCAGTTTCGTTCATTCCATCTGTCACCATGCCTAGAGAAAGTTATTTCATTTAAACTCAGCGACATTGGCGAGGGTATTCGTGAGGTAACAGTTAAAGAGTGGTAAGTTTTCGTGCAAATTCCCTTCCCCAATGAACGACTAAGAAAGCCTCTTCATTCCAGGTTTGTAAAAGTTGGCGACACTGTCGAACAATTCCAGAACATATGCGAGGTACAGTCCGACAAGGCGTCGGTAACAATCACCAGTCGTTACGATGGCAAGGTCACAAAGCTCCATCACAAGATCGACGAAATCGCTTTAGTGGGTAGCCCACTTTTGGACTTTGATGTCGAAGAAGAGGATGGTGATTCAAGCGATTCATCATCCAGCGACAGCGAGGATGAAAAACCTTCCGCGGAGAAGGTAACAAAGTCTGAGGGAGAACCAGAGTCAACTGGAAGACTGATCTCGCTGGCCACTCCTGCTGTTCGTAGAATAGCAAAGGAGCACAATGTTGACTTGTCGAAGGTGCCTCCCACTGGACGTGGTAATCGAATTCTAAAAGGCGATGTTATGGAGTTTCTAGGACAAGTCCCGCCAGGCACCAATGTTCCTCATCCAACTTTAGCAAAGACTGGAGCTGCCACCTCAACTCCTCCGCCCGCCGATCGTACAGAAACGTTGAAGGGTGTTCGCAAGGCAATGTTTAAGTCTATGTCAGAGTCCCTTAAAATCCCTCACTTTGCGTACAGCGATGAGATCGATATGACGAAACTCGTTGAGTTTCGTGACCAATTGAAGGAAGTCGCCACTAAACTTGGCATCCCTAAGCTCACATTCATGCCATTCTGCATCAAGGCAGCCTCGATAGCTCTTACAAAGTTTCCAATCATCAATAGCTCCTTGGATGTGGAAAATGAAGCAGTCATCTACAAGGGCGCCCACAATATAAGTGTTGCCATTGACACACCACAGGGTTTGGTTGTGCCAAACATCAAGGACTGTCAGGCGAAATCAATTCTAGAGATCGCTAGAGATTTGCAAGCTTTGGTTGAGAAAGGTCGGTCGGGATCACTGCGTCCGGAGGATTTCGCAAATGGCACCTTCTCGCTGTCAAATATTGGAGCTGTAAGTTAAAGTTAGAAAAAAACCAAACCAACCTTTTAATGTCACTCTTTTCTGCAGGTTGGAGGAACCTACACCCATCCCTGCATCATGGCCCCTCAGGTATCTATAGGCGCCATGGGCAGGACAAAGGTTGTGCCGCGTTTCAACGAAAAGGGTGACGTTGTCAAGGCGCACATCATGAATGTCAGTTGGACGGCCGATCATCGTGTTATCGACGGCATGACAATGGCCAACTTCTCCAACGTCTGGAAGGAGCATTTAGAAAAGCCGGCTTTATTTTTGATCGCTGATCAATAGGGCGTTTTTACAGGACAAATGGTGGCGATGGAAAAATAGAAACGAATTGCATTTTAAACAAAATCCTAGTACGACTACAGTTTTGCTTGGATGTGTCTCTCAAAAAGGCTGTATTGTTGCATTTATTAAATTGTTAAGTATTTTGCGTGTGTTCGCATTTAGGTAAACGTTGCTTGTATTTGAATGGAGCGTTTCAATTGTAAACAAATATATACATTTATTTTATTTTAATTCAGTTCATTATTTTGTTATCTCGGAAAAATATCATAAAATTTGTTTATATCACTCTTTTGGTTTAGGAACCTACGGAAAAGCTCTGTTTGTATAAATAACTGGGTGCGTTTTAAATTTCAGCTCGATTTTGCCCTGTTGACTGTCATTTGGAAATTCATTTTTGACAGTGAACCAAGGGAAAATCCCTTTTTCTGGTCCACGTTCAGATGAAAATCCTGTTTGAATAAAAAACTGGGTGCGTTTTAAGTTTCAGCTCGATTTTGCCCTGTTGACTGTCATTTGGAAATTCATTTTTGACAGTGAACCAAGGGAAAAGCCCTTTTTCTCGTATACGCTCAGCTGCAAAACCTGTTTGAATAAAAAACTGGGTGCGTTTAAAGTTTCAGCTCGATTTTGCCCTGTTGACTGTCATTTGGAAATTCATTTTTGACAGTGAACCTAGGGAAAAGCCCTTTTTCTGGTACACGTTCAGCTAAAAACCCTGTTTGAATAAAAAACTGGGTGCGTTTTAAGTTTCAGCTCGATTTTGCCCTGTTGACTGTCATTTCCAAATTGATAATTTTACTCAAGTCAAACGTAAAGAGCACTAAAAAATGCATTTCTGCTTCGGATTGGCCTAAGTCTTCCAAGGGTTATAATTCCCTTGAATAAAAAAAATTCGTAGAAAAAATCCAGACTCTTAGTATGTGGATTTGAACACGCTTTACCTTGAAACTACATACCTAATCCGTGTGAATTTCCCAGGATAAAATGAACTTCACATGGAGCAGCATTTAGTTCTTATTTCATTGCAATCGTCCTTACACAATAGGTCTGTTCCTTTACTTTAAAAATCTTACGAATTTTTACGAATTCTTACGCATTTTACTCAAGTGTCGTTCCTCAACTCGAAAAATTCGTAAAAGAGAGCGGCTTCGAGAGAGCAAGATATTTCCCCTCTTACTAGTTTTTACTCATTAAATTTCTTTGCGTAAAAATGGAAACAACCGTCAGTCGCCTGAAAATTGACAGCAGATTTGAATTTGTTGTTCCATTTGGCATTTGGGTAGAATATTCCCATCTGTCATATGTCACAGGTTACTACAAAATCGTTCCTTAACTATTGCGTAAGTTTCCCTCTCTGAGAGAGAATTCATCCCCTCCACTGTCATTCTGACAGTATTTTCCATTTTTACTACAAAAGTAAAGGAACAGATCTAACATCCGTCGGTCGCCCTTGGCACGTACAATTTGTTGACACTTACCTCGTTTTTACGCGAAATCTTAAGTCTTAGATGTCAACCCACAGCGGTCTCTCATTGGGAAATGTTTGCGCATTGACTGGTGGTAAACGTGTGTCGCGTTGTTTTCTTTCATTTGCTGTTTTATTTAGGAAAAACCGTCTCAAGCACTAGAAATGACTGCTTTGCACTCCTTCCGGTGCAGCTCCTGCAGTGAGTGCTGTAATCCATCCACAGACGTAGTCACTTCAAGTCTTCCTGATAAACAGCCCCGTATGAGGTTCTTTGTCCAGCATACAGCTTTTTCAAAGAACACACACTCACAATCTAGCTCAACAAGTGGAAGGCTGCATGGAAAACAAATGACCACACTTTCAGTTCTTGGATTTTCTGAATAAAACAATTTGCCATCCACGCTTAAAAGCGAAATACAAACAATGGCCATTCGGTGAACACCCTGCATCTTGTCCGACCTACATTCGGGCCATTGTTACATGGTTACAGCTTATATTCGACCCAATTTCAGCCAGACAACATTATGTGACTAGCCACCAATCACGATAATCCTCCTAATCCGCATTTAAAACGTCCTCCTCCTCCTCGACCAAAAGCAACCCTCCTTCCACCAAACTATGGGAATGATTTCTTATCACTACACGCTCTCTTGGATACATCGCATACGCATACCCCTCCTTTCAAAAGCTTTACGGCAAAAATTCCGAATTCCACCACGCATCCGTCACTTTGACACAACCCCTCACCGTGGTGCACAACTTCTTTTCTTATCACCACATGAACTCACCACACTACACATACGACAAAGCTTTGCGTCGTCTCTCCACAATCGAGCTAGGACAGAACACAAGCTGCGGTTAGACATTTTCCAACTGGCTATATTTTTATCAGTTATTGGTAAGCTCTAGGTTAGACAAGTTCGGAAAATTCAAAAGTAAAAACAGATCGGAAAACTCTCACCAAGCAGTGTGCAAAGAAAAAAGAAAAGAAATAGTGACAAAAAGGAAAAGAAAATCTGCCACAGATTGAGTGTCCTTTTTGTATAAATGAAGTAATTAAATCGGTTTTCCTTGAAACCCACTGTCCTGTGAAAAGTGTCTCGAGTGCTGGCCTTTTTTCAACACCTGAGAAAATGGAAACCAAATCCAAATCCAGTGCAAAAATGCCTTGGTAAGCGCCATTTTGATGTAGAAAATTTTCAACGTTCAAAAGTAGTATTTCAAGGATTTTTTCAACGCTTCGTCTTAGGCAATCCTGCGAAAGACGAGGAAAATTTGGAACATTTTGTCATCTTTTTTCTTTATGTTGTAAATGAAAGTGTGTGTGTATACCATATCGCAGTGGGCCAACAGATATTCGATTTGGCCCGTGTGTCTTCTCTGCCGTGGACGTTTTCGTCGTCGCTTTTAACGATTTTTCCAATGACCTTGCTGTGTAGAATACTCGTACCGTACGGGAAACTTAAACAAACACACACATAGCCTGTCTCTCACTCTCTCTCTCGCTGTGAGAATTGGGGGAAAAGTGAACCACTGAAAATAGATCCTAGGGCTGGTTTTGGGGGGCTCGGTCGGCAGGCTATAAGAAGGGTGGATTTCTTTTTTTTTTGTTAGAGGTGGTAAGAAACAAAAACAACAACACCTTCACCGTGTAACTGGAAATGAAATAAAATGAAAAACCAAGTGTTGCCAGATGAGTTTGGGGTGGTGGATACACTTTTTGTCGCGCTTAATTTGAGTTTAAAGTGGACTCCAGTATAGAAAGCTGATGGCGATTAATGCGAGATGATTAGGATTTATTGAAGTGACCTCATTTTTAGATGACTGCCGTTATCGTAATCCATGAGATTGAATGGAGAAGGAGTGGATGTTGTAGAGAGTTAATGGTCTACTCTTGAGAAACCCATTAGCTTGCGACCACAAATCATTTTTATTCCGGGAAGAGAGTTTTTATTTTATGATCCTATTTTGGGTTGAAAATGGTGCTAAAATATCTATGAGCTGCGATGCGGACGTTTTGTTCAGTTTCGCTTTCAATGTCATTGTCAGGAAGTGGGGAATCGGAGATGTAGGACAAGGACCACTTCAGACATCTTTCTTTTTCGCCAGTTACTATAGCTATGGCTCAGAGGGCTCTTATTATTTGCGCACAGCATGAAGAGGTTCTTAAAATAAAAAACGGATGTCCATTTGGTGGTGTAGTGTGATTTTTATTTAGTTTTGCATGAGAAGGGTATAATCTCAACTATTCTTCTTTTAATAGCTTCATTTGAGATGGTGTTCATTTGATTTATGCATCATTTTAGAGGAGCAAAGGGCAACAGGTTCATATAGGACAGAAGACCCAGTTCTTCATTACCATTCCAATTTATTTTTGGCACAAAGGACAGTCTCTTACAGTTTTATGCTGCTTCTGAAAGGTGGAATCAAGCAGCTTTCGGATGACAGTTGTAGCGTTAATTTCTCTTGCAACGGACAGAGTCTCCTCGGTCACACATGCTGCCTGGGACTACAGTAAAACCCGGATAAGTGCCTCACCTTAAATTCCCGTTTTGACAGGCACTTATGCGGGATAGGCAGTTATAACAAAAATCCGCCTTAAGTGCTCAGAATTTTGGTTCTCAAAAAGAAGGTACATATGCGGGTTAGGAATTTAAGGTAAGGCACTTATCCGGGTTTTACTGTATATAATTCGGTTGCATTTCAACCTTTTTCCTTGAACGTCTTCCGATGCGGTGCTTTTGTGGCATTCACTGCAAACATTTCTAAAGCCAAATCGATGTTCGGATCTATTCCGGGATTGACTCCTATTCTAGTTATCGATAGATCACTTAAGTTTTTTGGGGCGAATGGAAGGGATCTACAATTTTATTCCGAGTCCAAATGGCTAATTGAGAAGCTCTTTCATGACAGTTTTACTCTCGGATGTTTGTCAGACGTTCGCGAGAGGTGGCGCAGTGGAAAAAAAACTGAAGATGTAATTTGGTTCTTTCGGGACTTGAACCGGTTAAAAAAATATTAGTTCACATAAAAAGGGTCGCACCTTTACTGGTTCTATTACACTAAAATCGTTTTAAAACAAGAACAACCTAGACTAACAAGACTAACCTAGAGTCGTAAATGTTACCCTGTATAGCACGTAAAACTCCCTTGGAAGTCTAATACGAACTGTGATCCTAACTCAATCTCAACTCAGACTCACTTGACGAGCTGCATTGTGCAGTCTTACATTAATATTTTCCTGCTCAATGCAGCTCGACAAGGGAGTCAGACGTATTGAGTTAGGATCGCAGTTCGTATTAGAGTTCCAAGGGCGTTTGACGAGTTAGCGCAGTGCGAAACGAAGATCGTGTTCATACAAACAAAGTTTGGGGCTAAGGAAAGCAAGAACAAATTTTGTGAAACTGTTGCACGAGAAAAACTGCCAATTTAAAAGCTAAAAAAAAATTAGAACTTGTTTCGAGATGTAAATCTTAAGCACCCCAACGGAGCACTCATGTTCTTTCCCTAATAAAACGTTGACAAAGGAAGGAGTAACTTCGAATGCAGTTTTATAAAGTTTTAGTTTATTGAAGAATGTTTTAAGAAAGACTTGCATTGCGTAGTAATCCGTCGGCCGTCAGTTTTGTGTATTTCGCACCTCATAATAAGATAAAAGGGCGAAAGGGTATTTTCGTTGTACTCAAATCAAGAATAAGGGTCTATTCCACCTAAGAAATATTTCATTATTTAAGTTACTATTTCATTGCAATCAGAGGTTAAATGTAACCAAACTCTGAAGCCACCTACGCGAACTTTATGCGCATAAAAACAAACATTGACTGCTTCTTTAAGCGAATTATCGAACAAAGACCTCGTTTAAACTTCCATCACTGACTTCCCTGGTCACAGTTATGATGACTTGCTTCAGCCCAAAGTTGTAAAGATGTTTTGAAGAAATGAGGACCAACAACCCACCTTCTCTGCACCTGCCCCGCGCTCTCTCATGGAGGAAACTGTACTTGGGAGCCTTCTTCTTTAATGATACTAACGATCTAGGTAATACCGACGCCAGAAGTCTATTCCGCTTCATAAGAAGCTTAAATCGGTTTTTGGATTGAGGTTTTAGGAGTTTTGATCCTTCGGTACCACAATGGACCTTTTATACGGGCCTAAGTGTGCTGGCTTTCGTAGCTGGCAGCCGTTTTAACCTAACCTTACTTAAGGAACAACTGATGACCGTATGAGGAAACAACCAACGTTGGAGCAGGATCTCTATTCAAGAGATCTGCTAATCAATAGTCCTTGTATGAGAGATATTTGACATAAGGCGAGATAAACTTTTACGTTGTGCTACATTAATTTAGGCGCTGTTTTTACCTAAAGCCATTTTTACTGAAACTCCGAGTCCTTTTACCTTTTCAATCAAGTAACATTTAACCGAAATCAGACTTTTTAACATTTTTTTCACCTCAAAGTGCCTAAACAAAGTTAAAACACTGGCGCTGCCCTTTTAAGCTAATGAACATTCATCACTTTCTTCAGCCCGCCCCTGATGTGACTACCTACGACTAAGAAGACCCATATGACTTAGTTGATGGACTGTTTTTTCAATAACTTTTCAATAACAATCACAAAAAACGATGGCCCTCACCTTTTATCCTCTTTTTTTTTTATCAATATTGACCCTCAGCGCTGATTTTGGGGAACTTTTCGAATTTTCAAGAAATCCCTTTTATTTCGGGGAAAAACTTTTCGGAAGAGACCAAACTTTGTTTCGACATTATTCGCGTGTAATTGAACACAGTCAAAGTAAAGTTCTGGCAACACTGACATTGTGAGATTTTCCATTGATTTTCTCCCCTTCTTCCCTGCCAAGACACTTTCATTCTTTTTACACGTTTTCTTCTCTCGCTCGTAAGTCCCCTCATCAGCACACCATCGGTTGGAAAATTCCCATCTCCAGTGAATTCGGAGAGTTCTATAAAGGGGATGCGACATCATACCACAACGCCACAGGACAACGTCCTGGGGATGATGCATAAAGGCTGGATGGGCCATAGGGTTGATTTGCTTCTTCTTTAGTTTTTTGTTTTAATTTGAGGTCGCTTGACAGGAATGAAATTAACGCATGTGGAAGAAGAGCAATTAACAGGGCTGACGGCAAAAATCCATCAATCGGTGTCCGCACTGTCAGTAGTTCACCGCCTCGCACTACGATTAATTCGCAAGCATTCAATTAGATTTGTCTTAATCAAGGGGGCCGCTTGTGGGCATTGGCATTCGCGCAGTCAAGTGAAATGAAATTGAAAGGATATTCAGCTGGAACTGCTGTCGCATCCTGCACACAATGGGTGGTGGCACTTTATGCGGGCGCCATGTTATTATGTTTACTGTTGGTGACCTTCAAGTGAACAAGCTTTCATATTACACAAACACATATTTCACATTCACAATGCACTCAGGTCCTTGCATATCAAGTGGGTGGAGGGCAAAGGAATGATTTCAAACGATTTGCGGCGTAGTTTATCGATGCCGTAGTCGTCATCGTCGTTGTCGTCAGTTTCGTATGTAATTTGATGCTGAAACGAGACCAAGGATAGTTGAAGCGCACCCACGCAAAGTCGCGCGTATTTTTTTTCTCTCCAATTCATCGGGTCCCACTCTGAGTGGAATACTATGTCAATGGTTGCATGTGGCAAGGACATTCCGTGACGACTGAATTTTTTTTTCTATTTCGAACTTTTTCTTGTGAAATGGAATTTTTTATTTGGTGGCTGCAGTTGTTGTCCAGTTTTTTTCCAGTTTGACACACATTATCCTGAAGAATTATAATTTGACGTCACCACTGTCGTATGCATTTAATTACTATTGGCATTTCCACAACCAGAATAGATGTGTGATGTTTCTACACAACACACTCCTCTGACGGAAACCATAGAAAGACAGGAAAATTCAATTGCTTTGTTCCTCATTGCATTCCAAATGTATACGCTAACCAAACAGAGTTGCTTTTCTCAAACAAACTGACATGCATCAACAATGTCAACGTGGCTTTTGACACACCACTCCTTGACATCATGTTGAAGTTGATACAGCGATGTGGTGTGGAGTGAAATAACACACGGGACTCTGGAATATACTCCTTGTTCTTGGGTAATTTTATTCCAATAGAGATTTAAGGGTTTCACGCGTCGCCTTCTTGTCAGGACTTAGAGGTGTAAATGCTGATTTATTATGCTGATGACTGTCGGCAGTTTTTTCTTTGTCAGATTACACAGAATAATGAGATAGGGTACGAGTTGGTACATTGAATGCCATCTAAGGGTCTGACATGTCAGAGGGTAAATTTACTTTTCGTCGTACGTTAACGTCGCATTTGCAGATGAAATATTCCGCAGCTGACAGGCTATTAAATTATGCAGATTAAAGTACAGTATGTTTTCGCACTGAGCTAATTTTAGCTACTGTTTTATTGCAAATGAGAACTCTTTGCTGTCATGACTTTTGCTGGAGTAGATCTTGGTGGCTTATTATGAACACGGAACTTCAAAATTATGGAATTGAAAGTGCTATCGAATTGTATATAACACTTTTAGAGTAATGCTTGTGATCAGTGCGATATGGTAGTTAAGAAATACTAATAAAAAAAAAGTTACGTATACGCCACCGATATTATTGATTGCTTTTATAGGTTTTACTACTTTTTTTTACGATAATCAATGATGTCTGGGAAAAGTGGACTGAATCATTTAATATTGATGTCTCTTTTATCAGGAAGCATGAAAATTACCATCTATACCTTTACAATTAAAACTTGGTCTTCAAGTCTCTTGCATATAAATTACTTGAATTCGATTTTAATACTTCAATTACTGACCTATCAATTTGTCAACCAAATGGATTTATTAATAATTTTTCGTGGAACAGTGTTGCCTCCTCAATTTATACACATTACATACATCTTTTTTTTTTCTGCGACCTATTTTCCTTTTTTCAGCTATATAAAACTTAATTCAATACGCCTTCCTGTCGAGTTGTCTTTTATAGATCTGATTTATATGGATCGTCGAACGTCCATCGGTTTTTTTTTCACTTTCTGAAGGTTTAAGAATAAAGAAGCGTGGCACTTTCCATACAAAAATTGCACTTAAAGTGCTAATTTTGGCTCAAAAAGAAACTTAAAATGAAATATCATAACGCTTGCTGTAGTTATAGTTGCAAAATAAGGTTCATGGACGTATATTGTTTGTGCAAGGTACTTTAAAAAATGTGGTTAGTATTGGAAAGTGGGGCGTGGCACCTCTCATTCAAAAAAAATTAAATTTCTATTCCCCAGCCTAATATGTGGGCGCGTTGGAAGTTTCGAACATTGATATGCACTGTCTGCTAAAGCACTTTGTAATTAATGGGTGGAGTTGGATGATGGGGCGTGGCCCTTTTCATACGGCAAATTTATTTAAAACACTTTACCTTTAAATTTATGCCAGCTTTAGCTACGAGATTCTGTGAATCAATGTACATTTCGAGTTCAAAGAATTAAAAAAAAATATGGGCGGGATTGGAACCCGGGGGCGTGACACTTCTTATCCAAAAATAAATTAAAAATCGAATATTTAAGCGGTTTTGGCAGCTTTAGCATAGACATTTGGTGAAGCGATGTATACTGCACGTTAAAATAACTCTGCAAAATGTGGGCGTGGCACCTACGATTCTGCAAAGTCCACATAATTATTTTGAAAATTTTTTTGCAGCTTTGGCCTTGCTTTTTTTAAATAGAGATTAAAGAAACTGGCAAAATTGCAAATAGCAAAAGACTTCACAAAATTTGGGCGTTATTGAAAGCGGGGCGTGGCGAAAAATGATTTTATTTAAAAACGACATTCGCATCTGGGAAAGCTATCACGAAATAATGAGCACTTAGATCTATAGCTGTTACTAAACCTTACTGCTTCCGATGTTACAGGATCAGTATAAGAGCTCTTGCTTTTGTTGTGCCACTAAAAAATCAAATACTGGCAGGACTATGAATACAAATTTTACTCCGCTGCCCCAGAGCTGCAACAAAGCATTCCAATCTTATAGCTTTGTTGGTAAAGGCAATATATTTGGTGTATGAATTCCCTGAAGAGCATCAGTAGGTACTATTTGATTTTTATGTTTTAGAACAAATAAAAACGGAACACAAATGTGTTTAAAATTATAGAAACTAGTACCGCCTCTGGTCGAAATTCGACCAATTTTGTCTGTAAATAAAGTAACAAAAGCCAACTTGTATTTTACATAATATATTTATTATTTATTTTAATTTATTTATATGCTAAATCTTAATTCATATACCTTTCCGCTATGAAAAAAGAATGGAAAAGGGAAAAACATGAATGTTCGTTTCTATAGTAACACCTCGCAGATAACTCTGCTATTTCCCTAAAATAAGATTTTATGATTGCTTACTTTTAGGGGTGATTAAATTGCATACCTTTATGGGTTAATGAGAGTCTCCAACAGGTTCTAATCTAAGATGATTTAATTCGTTACTATGGAAACATGACGGCAACAAAATGCTTTCGATTAACTGCTAAGCATTTCTACCATAAGGTTAAAGACTTTTAAGGTTCATAATTTTCTAAAAACAAAACTCAGCCAACACAAAAACAACACTCAACACGAGCACAGCAGAAATAAATTCCATTTCACTTCCATTCCTCTTTTGAAAATCTATTTATTTTTCCCTCGTTTCTGCCATCATAAGATGTAGACCTTAATCTAATTAGTTTCAACGAAAATAAAAAGATTACTTCCTGTAATTATATTTCCGATAGTATAATTACCCACTCATCTCGGCGTGGTTCCCTACACAACACAAAAGAGACGATCCTTTCACTGTCAGTGCTCGTGTCCAAAGTTTTGACTCATTTCATTCGGCAAATTTGCCATGGCACATTGTGCTCATTGACCTTGGTAGGATTTATTTTTAGACTCAACTGTAATGTGCGTTGGCTGTAGACTTGCGTCTCGTTATGAATACAGAATGCAGAGCATCCTTGAGTTTTCTTCAAACTAATTTTCCGAATTGGCGTAGTTCTGAGTACATTTCCAACTTAAAACAAAAAGAAATTTCATCCTTTGTGCTGTCGTCGCTGAGTTCCTTACTTCATTACACTGCATAACGGTTTTTTATACGCTTCAACTTTAGTAGTGAAAGGGCAACAGACACGTGCTGATGTTATTCGCCTTTATGGAGGCATGTGGGTTGAAGAAGAGCGAATTGGGAAAGGGTATGATGACAGACTTCGACTTGGTACATGGACTCAAATGGATACATTTATTGAATTAATTGGTCTCCAGCTATGTGGGAGAGGGCGAAACTTTTGATGGTAATTTAAGCAATAGAACAAGTGGTATGTTGCTGTTGTCAACTCTTGGAGGGGGCCCTTTATCTTTGCTCACGTGGTGCACGTTTTGAAAGGCACCACGTGCAAAGAGTATGCGAAATGCAGCGTACTTTAAGAGACCTTACTCTTCGCATCGAAAATTGGTTCCTAAAAATTTGATTTTGTGATTGGTGGTCGGTTTTCCTGTTATTTAATATAATAAGTTTGATTGACATTCTTCCTTGCCTTGAACTTATCATTTTTAACCTTAAAATGTAAAGTATTTGACGAAAATTGTCACGTGAAGTCCCAAAGGTCAGAGCTCATCAAAAGGCGCATAGAACACGGACCTGTGCGTTACCCCTTTTGATCTCAAAGTGACTAATTGAGCCTTCATGATTAAGTACCTTTGAAGATTTCAGTCTTTTTGATTAAACAATTTTCGTACTCGAGATCTTCTTGAAGCGAATGTTAAAAAAAGAAAAAGCCTTGAACTTATAGAGATTGAAGATCATTCTTTTCTTGTGCTAAATTGATTTTCCAGAGCGACTTTGATGTCTGAACAAGGTTCCTCTGTGTTAGTCAACTGCGTATGGCTCAATCTGAATTTCTAGATTCAACTAGTTGACACAAACTGTCTTGGTTTCATGTTTGCTTAACTGCATGCACCGATTATACAAGTGAGTTAAGTCTGATGACTCCGACTAGCAATTTTTTTAGTCTAGAGACCTTCTTTCCGCTTTTCTTGTACCGCCCAACTCTACGTATATGAATCCTAAGAGTCTTCTAAGCTCTTTGTTCTCCAGATCCCCTATTTCATCAAATACTGCTGCTATTAATGAAGTCACCAATAGATTCCGTCTCTTCAAAGCTTTATCTGTCATTTTTGAGCAGTTTTCCCATCCCCCAGGCCTATTAAAAGAGACATTAAGTACCTCCGGACAAAGCTCGGCCCTTTGAAGGTAGCCCCAACTGTTGCATTTAAACTGACACTGAATATGTGTAACATAAAACCAAGTTCGAAATACATCGACGTGGAAAAATCATACCAATCGGTTGAAACGCATTCGAATCTTCCGTAGGGACGAAGGAATTTCATTTCCATTTAATTGGATGTCAAAAATAACCCTTATCGCTGCGATTTCGTTCTCGAGCGATTTTAATATAAGCTCAAGGAGCAGTTAATCTGCATTCCTATGTGGATGTGGTATTTTTAATTTCCCTCGTGGATTTTATTTAAATTCCGAAAATAGCTCACAACGACGCGCATTTTGCAGAGTTTCTTTTGGGTTAAAAAATTCCATTAAATATGCGCATAAATTCAACTTTACCACCCGCGTGAATGGGTGCGAAGATATATAAAGTATGTATATAGTGCGCCACGTCAAGCAGATGAAAGTGCATAATATTTACTTAGCATACACAAACACAAAGGTAATGAATAGGGCTTTGCATAAATGACGGTGCGGAAGACACATGAAGGGGCATCTGATATTAAAGCTTTTAACGGAACGTCCATCTCTTGAGTGGATAGGCAAATGTGATAATGAATCTTTTGCCAAGGAGCTGAAAGTGAAAGAAGATATATGACCGTAAAAATAAGGAAACGATACTCAAGTGAAGAGCATAAGGGGGGTAATCAAATTTGACGATTTAGTGAGGGTAATGTACCTTAATGTTGTGCAGGGAATGCAAAGAGAATATTTAAGGAGTAAGATATCCTTATTGTCCATAAATTCATCTGTAAGTGGTATTTTCCTATCAACTGGGGAGACATTTGACCAAGATATTCAGCTTTGAGAGGAATTTATTTTTTAATAATTTCTTTTTTAATAAAATAAACGTCAGTGGGTTTAAAAAAAATTGCCAATTTGCAGACGTTGGAAAACACTCGGTCACAGTTAAATATTTATTTTTCTTGCCGATTTATCCATTTTTAATTACAACTTTCAGCACTCAATTAACCAAACCGAAATAAACAGCCAATTCAAATTGACTTTTGAGAGATTTGACGGCTAAAGTCAGTTATAACAAACTAGCCCAAAGAAATATCTTAAGCTATTATTTGGAGGTATTTTACGAAGGGGAAATATTTTGTTCTCTCTTTGTGGCTCTCTTCTACCCAACTTTTGCATAAAGGAACGAAGTTTGACTACATTTGACTAATTTGTTTGAATTCATTATACTTAATGAACATACCTAATAAGAATCACCCTGTTGCATCCGATGGAAATAATTAGTAGTTTGCATCACCTACTTCGACGGTCCATATGTCACACCACCATACTAAGCTGTCATCTGTCTGTTTTTTCAAATATTGTTATTAATAAAGGGTCTTCCTTCCAATGGGGACGTCCGAACTTTGACAGTTGATGGCGGCCATTTTGTTGAAGCTACATTAGGTCTGTTCCTTTACTTTTAAATCTTACGAATTTTTATGATTTTTTCAATTTTTACGCATTTCCCTCAATTGTCGTTCCTTAATTCGAAAAATTCGTAAAAGAAAGCGGCTTCGAGACTAGTTTTTACTCAACAAATTTATTTGCGTAAGAATTGAAACAACTGTCAGTCGCCTAAAAATTGACAGCCGATTTGAATTCTTTGTTGTATTCGGCATTTGGTTGTAATATTCGCATCTGTCATTTTTCACAGGTTACTACAAAAGCGTTCCTTAACTTTTGCGTAAGTTTCCCTCTCTGAGAGAGAAATCATCCCCTCCACTGTCATTTTGACAGTCTTTTTAATTTTTACTACAAAAGTAAAGGAACAGACCTATTAGATCACATTGGATGTCTTCTGTCAAATCACCATGGACGGGACAAAGCGTTCATCAACAGGTGCAAATGATAAAGAGAGTTGTTATAAAGATTGAAAGATGCTTGCTCCCTGAGCAATCCCTCTCACTTGCATAGAGAGACTGGTATAGATCTACATGCGATCTTTGAAGCCTCACTGTACGACTGTTCGTCAAAACATTGTTTAAATCTTTTTCGACATGGAGGGTCTACTCGATTGCACTACTTTTGACAGCAAATGCAGCCCTGATATAAGACACGGTGAAGATAAATGCTCATAAAATCAATTCAGGGTGACAGGCTCCGATTCAGCCTCTAGGTATGCAGGCATTTTTGTTATTGAGCGCTATTAAGTGGTTATGTTGGTGAATGTCTTAACTATTGGTTTGACTCCAAGCTATAGCCTACTGGTGGAAATTTAACAGCTTCTAAGTCAGAAATTTTGTGTTAAGGCGCTACTTTAATTTTTAGGAGGAGGGAAGCTGACTGGTTCTGGCATGATGATGGTTCCACACTCCCCATCGAGGTCGAACATCACCACAGGTGGTCCTGGTCAGTAAAGCTTACTCCGGTCTTTTTACAGAGGAAGGGGGGCACAATTCTTCAGGCTTCAAAACTCTCAAGAGAGACATATATTTCAGGAAAAGTCCTTTAACCAAGGAACTTAATAAAAAATTGGTACTTTTCTTGTAGTAACTTGGACCGGTAATAGTGAATGGATTCTCCTGTGGAGTAGGACCCAGTAGTTGGTACAGTTTCAACTGAAGAAAACAGGTGAACAAATCAAGCCCTAGGGACTGTGGCGGATGCTTCCGTATGATAAAATACCGAACGATTTAGAAACTAGACCTGCGGACCTGTTGCGGAGGACAATTTATTTTAAAGTGCTGGTTTCTAAAGCAGCGATTAGAGAAATTATCCGTGTCCCTGTGATGCACAGACAAGTCAAACAGCTGCTTCAATTGGAGCCAGTCACACTCCGGTTCCGTCAAAGCTGCCTGTCTATAAGGGCGAGCCGCAGGGATTTTCTTTGGAGGATGTTTCGGCAGTACCCCAGTAGCAGGGGTCCTTCAAATTATTCCACAAAGTTCTGAAGCACAAAATACTCTTGACAGGGCTATGATAATACTCCGCTCTTAATTATCTTTAGGGTCCTAGTGGGTCCAATGCCCAATGCGAAATCAAGACTCACTCTCTCAATCCCTCTACTGACAGCTTCGTACAAATCAGTTCCAAAGGATAACCGAATTCCATCTCCTATTCAACAGTTGACAAAAAAGAAACCTCCATTACCAACTGATATCCGAAGAACTTTCTCACATGCCATTCACAGTACAGACAAAAGCCATCAATTTGTTCCTTGTGTCGAACTCAATCCCTCAAATGCAATCGCAAATGCAATTGAGTACTTTCACTTTGGTTTCTCTGTGCAGCATCCCATCCCCAAATCCCCCAAACAAAACCATTCGTCCTTCCAGTCCCCAGGTACACATCGGGGAAAACTTTTCTGTGTTGTGTTGGGTTTGGGTTGAACATTTTTGGGTTGAGGACATGATTGAATGTGCGTCTCCCCAAGGTGTGCACGAGAGATAACATCCAGAAGAAACATCTCCAGGCGGGTGTGTAGCATTGTAGCAAACAAAGCGTAGATACATTATTTTTTTCCCATCCTAATTCCACTTTGCGTGTTCTTCGAATATCTTTTCAGATCAAACGAGGCGAACAAAACAGCACAACTACAAGGAAATTGTTTGCGTCCCATTTTAAGGAAGGAGTAGACGACAGAAGCATCCCAAGATGGCAGAACAACAAAAGCTCTCCCTCTGTCCCCGATTGGTGGACTATTTGGCGATTGTTGGTGCCCGAACCAGCCCACCAACTAGGACAATCGCTGGCAATAAAACCCCCCCAGTGCAGGTTTGTGGTGGTGAGTCGTTCGATGACCCAAATACATTTGTATGTTTTTCCTTTGGACAGATGCCGGAGTTGTTGAGGCGGTACCCACCCTCGGATCACGCCGACTTTCCACTGCCCCTGGATATGGTGTTCTTTTGCCAGCCCGAGGGCTGTACCAGTGTCGGCCCCCGGCGGACCGGGTCCGCTGTGAGGGATGCCACATCGTTTGTCTTCGCACTGACCGACAAGGACTCGGGAAAGACGCGCTACGGCATCTGTGTGAATTTCTACCGCCCGGTGGATAAACATGTGCCAGCTAGTGCGGCAGCTCCGGTGGCCGCTCGTGGAGGTCGTCGCAGTTCCGCTTTTCGCCGCGAATCGTGGCGCAAGAGTATGGAACGCAGCTCCGACTCGGCATTTAGCAGGCAAGTAATCTCGAAAATCGACACATCGATCATGCATCATCCATCGCTCTCTTTGATTTACCATCTGTAACAGTTACGGTATTTTGACTACTTCTAGCGACTATAGAAGTAATGTAGCGCCAAGTGATTCAGACCGTGAAGTACCTAGCCGACGGGACTCGGATCCGCCCCACCACCAGACGCCGCATCCCATCCAGCAGCCACCGAAGTTGGGCTTGATTGCTCCGAGTGCGGACTCGGAGTCCGGCGGAAGCCACTCACCCTCGCCAAGGGCGTCGAGGAAACGCACAAAAGTCCGCAATCAGTCGCTGACTTCGCTTTGCATCATCTCGCATCATCCGTTCTTCACCACGTTCCGCGAGTGCTTGTTCATACTGAAGAAGCTCATCGACGCCTGCAACGAGTCGTCCAGTCCGAAGAGGGTGGGCGCATCGAACAAGGGCAACAGGTGAGTTACAAAGGGTCGTCCTCCTCCGAGCATATGGTCATGAGCTTGTGTTTCCTTTGCAGAGATAACGTTTGGACCGTTCTCACTGGCAATGCCACAGACGCCACACCCTCCATTGTCATTCACGATGTGAAAGAAATCGAGACGTGGATCTTGAGGCTGTTATCCACGCCGGTACCAGTGCCTGGCTCGACCAGGGTTGAGGTAAGTGCCGACAATTAGCGCCACTTTCATATGTCATAACACTCGTTCTCTGTCGTTGGTGTAGGTGGAAGTGCTGTCACCAACAGTACACGAGCCGCTACTCTTTGCGCTGCCAGACCATACGAGATTCTCGTTGGTGGACTTTCCGCTGCATCTGCCCCTGGAGCTGCTCGGCGTGGAAACGTGCCTAAAAGTGCTCACCCTGATTATACTCGAGAACAAAGTTTTATTTCAGTCGCGAGACTACAATGCCCTCTCGATGTCGGTTATGGCATTCGTGACAATGCTATATCCGTTGGAGTACATGTTTCCGGTGATACCGTTGTTGCCCACCTGTATGAGCTGCGCGGAGCAATTGCTCCTGGCACCGACTCCCTTTGTTATTGGAGTGCCGGCGACATTTCTATTATACAAAAAGAATTTCAGGTAAGTGCAGGCAGACGATGTGTGTGTGTGTGTGTGTTTGTGTAAGGACGGAAGGTGAAAAATCAGCGGATATGTGGCTGAAGGGTGGCAGGATATTGCGGTTTTTTTGTGATGAAGAGCTGCTGTCAAGAGTATTATATTTTTGTCACTCGATTTTGGCGAAATGAGGGGGGAGATTTGGATATTTGGGTTGTTATCCTGTCAAAGAGGGACATTTTTTGGTGTTAATTTCCTGACAGTTAAAGAGCAAGAAAGGATTTTAGATGAATGTAATGGCTTTTGTAAATGTGACTAAGGTATTCACGTTCCAGCTCCACAGTGCGACCTAAAATACAGTGGGGTTCTACAGAATTATCCAATGCAATCCAACACAAACTGGAGAAAGAGGAGTCCTTATGAATACAAAATTACTAAAGAATGCACCTGACACCGGACACCGTATATAAATTTAAATAATTGGTGCCACTAGTCCAAACAGGACACTCGATCTAGTTCTATATCTACACATGTTATAAAATTAAAATTGGCAGGTTTTCTTGTTTGTATGTGAATTTGTTCACGAATCACGTTAAAACTACTGATCCAAACCGTATGAATTTTTCTGACATAATCGGAGCTTAACAGGGAGTAAACTTTAGATTCCATTTTAATTTAAAATTTAGAAGAAGTTTTCTGTAAAAGAGCAGATGTCATTGTAGGTCTACTTCGGCATGGAACAGTAGGTCCCTTTCGTTTCGAGATATACTGCAATATATCACAAATACTTGCATACATGCAGGCTGATTCGGTGGCATGTCTTTTTGAATTGATTTTTTAACCAAGTTCATTTTACCTTGCCTGGCCAAAATAAATCTATACATAATATTAAAACTGTAGCCGTTTTCATATGCATATGTTAACGGTTGGCGTGAAAACTACTGCACAGATTTCGATGAAATTTGTTTGGAAATGTTAGTTAAGATTCTGAGAAGAACATAGGATATTCCTTTCATTGCCATGCCCATTTTGTCATTTTGTGGGAGTGTTTTTGACCAAAATGTGTTTTTTTCTGACTTTACTGCCTTTGGCTCACCATTACTCAAACAATTCTTAATCAGCAGGTCAAAAATGGTATTGAACATCTTGTAGACAAAGATAACAATACAATAAAAGCTTATACAGTAGTCCCCGGATAATTGTGTCTGGGGAAATGTGCACTTTTCAACGCATTTATCCGAGGAACGCAATTACGAGAATCCCGCTTAAGTGTATTTTCGAAGCAATCAGGAAACCCCGCTTTATTGCATGGCAAAACGCAATAAATCGTTGACCATTGATGTGACAAGATTCTTTGATTTTATTAAAGCTGTTAGCACAGAAAGTTTTAAATGCTTTTCTTGTGTGTGTTTATTTTTGTAGCTCAATTAACCGGGTAACGCATTTAAGCGGGACACATTTAAATAGGAAAAGTTATGCACATTACTAATTGAATGTTTTGTTTGCTCACTTTTCTGATGAATTAAAACGCAATTAAGCGAGGGCCACTTATCGGGGGATTACTGTATCTTATATGTTATCGCAGAAGCTATCTTAGCATTAGGTGGACTTACCACACGCAAGTAGACTCTTAAGGAGACTAACATAGAATGGTTTTGCGAACGAGCAATTGTGACCCCAAAGAATGATCAATCTGCGTTCATTAATGGCATCTCACTTAAGTCATTTGACGGTGAAGAAGTGGTTTACAAATCGAAAGACATTGTTTGCAATGTATATGAAGCCGGTAACTATCCGGTAGAGTTTTTGAATTCCCTTATACCATCGGGTAGACTAACTCTTCGTAAGAGCACACCTGTCATGCTCCTTCAAAACTTAAAACCACCAAAACTATGTATCTAATGACACCAGACTGCAAATCAAAGCTTTGCATACAAATTTAATTTAAGCTATTTTATTGACCGGGGTTGTCATATTATTGCCGCCCAATGAAAACACAAAAACATTGTCCATAAAGAAATCCTTAAAAAAACAATTTAAGTAACAACAAAATAACAAGTCACGCGTATGAAGTGTTCAATAAAACAAACCTTTGGTCTTTTGTTACCAATCAGCCAAGAACTCTTGCAATAATCATAAAGCCATCTTTCTTATTTATTGGACACGATTCCTGCTTTTTTTTATCTAAAAATCGAACTAACGCGTAACGAGTAATGAGTACTTCCTCCTTTTACTGTACATATTTGTCTAATAAATTCGAAGGAAGCTACGTCCCTTTTCAACAGCCACCATTGAGTTCAATTTCAAACTTGACTCTTATGCCAGACTTGTCAATCCACCCGTTGGCAGAACTCTTCATTACTTAAAAGTTGTAACCCTAAAAAAAAGTAAATGCGATTTGTTAAAGGACGACGGAACTCGATTTTTTGGGCGATTCAATCATCTCACGCAACGTAGAAAGCGACAAACATGATCGGAAAAAATAACTCTCATAATTTATTTTCAAAAACAATTCAAAAAAAATTGTTATACAATTTTGCTAAAGCGATCTTGATGATTCATGTTAAAAACCCTAGTCTCGATTACAGACTCCCAGATGACATTTGGGTAGTTGATTTGGATTCGACAAAATTATCAGCGCCAACAGGTGGAGCCGAAGAGATTCCAGGACTTCCTGAGCCCGAAGGAACCATTTTAAAAAACCACCTCAAACAGGTAAACACACGGTTCACAATACAGTCCTTTTCAATTTACAAATTAACTATGCATTCCGTTTTGGGCTATAAATGTGAACAATATATTATGTATCTATTTATTAACATAAAACATTGTGGATTTTTTTTTTAAATAATTGTTATAAGTACATAATTCAAGTGGTACAATTTTATTGTGTAATTTGGAATGATTATTATAAACTAATAAATTTTGTACATTTATTTCCATTTCCTTTTCAAAGCAAGCAACTGTGTATAAACTAAAAAGTTGCTCGCTCTGTTCTAAATTAATATATATATATTTTTTTTTTCAATAAAATATCAATGTGCCTTTTTTCTAAGCATTTATTCATTAATCATAAAAAAATAAAAAAAAATATTCATTCACTATCGAATATTCTAAACACACACTTCTACTTCTACTTTCATTTTTTCCAATGCTCTCTCATCTAAAAAAAAATAAAAACACTACACATTACATAAATAAAAAAAAACCTATACATACTGAGCAGGCTATGCAGCTTATGGATCAAGCTGGACTTGGTGTAAATATTTTTTTCCTTATTTTTTTTTTAATTTAACGAAGAAAACATATCTTTCACTTTTACAAAAAAATTAAATAACAAAAATCAATGTGTTGGTTTTGATTTTGTATATTTCTTAATGCATGGCTCTTATGTTTCCTTTAAAGAACTATAACGTAAAACCTACATGAGTTCATTAAAAAATTAAAAATGCTCTATCTAACTGTGTTGTTGTGTTTAAATTGTAAAAATAGAACTTGTTGTACAAATAGTTTTGTTAGATGTCTACAGCCCTTTGGAAAATATTGTCAGTGGTTATATGAACAGCTAAAT
Source organism: Cheilosia pagana (assembly GCA_936431705.1). Classification (NCBI taxonomy): domain Eukaryota; kingdom Metazoa; phylum Arthropoda; class Insecta; order Diptera; family Syrphidae; genus Cheilosia; species Cheilosia pagana. The sequence continues at coordinate 57,456,117 of OW386168.1, read as the reverse complement.
TATTTAAATCGTACACAGGATGGCAGTTTGTTTAAGTTTATTACACCTACTTATACTGATGAAGTTAAATTTGCGCAAAATACTTTTCTCTATTTAAAATTAGCAGCTAAAATAGGAGATTGCATAAAGCGGCTATCAAGTATCAAGACCAAATTGTTTCTTTTGAGAAGGGCGTTTTTATACACAAATGCACTGCGCCTATGAGACATCTCCCTCAAAGTTCCGCTCTGAGATTTGACAGGCGAACGAACTGAAAAAATGTGCACGAAACTTTCCAGTTCATATCATCAGTTTGGGTTGCAAATGAAGTGCGAGTTTCTGATAGAGTTTAACCTCCAATAACTAAATACTAAAAAAAAGAAGAAGTGTGAAATATTTGGTACAAAGGATTTTCGATAGTGCTTATAAGCAGGCTTTATTTTCATTTCTCTAAGAAAAACTAAGTACGGGGTCTTATTTAGAATACTTATGTTATCCTTAAAAGGAGATTTTGGTCAAAACCGTTAGGGCGGTTTTTGGAAAATTATACAGACAAAATAGTGACAAATATTGCAATGCTTAGTTCAAAAAATTCGATTGCTGAACTATTTAGCTAAAAACTGAGTATAGGGTTTTGTTCAAGATGTTAGCATTACTTGGTTTTTAAAGTTTTACCTAAGTCGAAAATGGCGTTTTTGAGCTATGATTTATGGACAGTTTTCAAAATCAGCGTTTGCGGTGATTCGAATGGAAAATTAAGTACGCAATAATGCTGAAAACGTCAATTTTACACCAAGTATGCATTTTGGTCAAAATCGCTTTAGCCGTTTTCATGTAGGTAAAACAAAAGAAAACCAAATTCTCAAAATATGCCTTTTTTCAAAAATCTGTTATAGACAATTTAGAGAAAAACTGAGCTTGCTATCATGTTAGAAATGAACATATGTATTACATAAAAAATAAATTTTTGTTGCAATCGTATTGACCGTTTTCGAGATAAGGCCACTTTTCAAAAGCACCGTTATTCGATTTTTCTGCGAAAAACTTGGTATGCAGCCATTTTAGTTACAACTACTTAAGCCCAAATATCAGTTTTGGTTGAAATCGTTAGAGCCGTTTTCGAAAAACTCAAAATTGCTGAATACCGTTACAACGGCAGCTCTTAACGTGCAGAAAAAAAAGTCCCCAAAGTGTAAGCCCAAAAACCCCAAATCCGAAGTTTGAAGGAAATTCGTTCAGCCGTTTGCGCTGTGGAGCTCAGGAAACGACGGACAGACGGACAGAATTGCGAGACCCACTTTTTTGAGTTCCTCTATCAGCGTAGTGTCAGATTTGATTAAAATCTCGAGTTCGAGCTCCCAACGAGTAAAATTATTTGTACGGCTTTAAAGTTGATAACTTTTCCCAAATATTCAGAAAATTGACAGATATTTGTAATAAGTAGTAAAACAAACTTCTCAGCAGTTTTACGTAAATAATTTAAGTAGTAAATGTTTTATAAAGAATTGCTTATAAGAAAATTTCGAGTTCGTCCCAAAACATTGAGCTTTAGTGATTAAAATTTCACACAGACCTGCGAATGAATGTGTTTTCCTAATCACTTAAATAAGATCCGAAGTTTTGTGCAACACTGTCACCATTGGCTACCATTTTGGACCCAAATGGAAAAGATCTAGAAACAGAATTGCCATCCTGTTGGAAAATTTTCTAAATTTAATTTATTTCTGTTTAATATTCAGTTGTATCCACAAAAATAAATTCGACTAGTTAGTGTCCAAATTAATGTTTAATTGTTGAGTTTATTGTTTTTAAATTTAGTTTGTGTTTTCGTTTTGTTTTAAATTGTAAAACAAATTAATACTGTACCAATCATACCCGATTCATGTCAGTGCCATAACTCATGACAATTTTTGTTTATATCTTTTCTATTACTTAAAATATTCTTGTACTAACAAACAAATTGTAAATGCTAAGAATATTTGAGTGTACTTTTCGTCTAGCTTAGTAAATTAAATATTTTGCATGTTTTAAGCGCAGTTTTGGCTAAAAAAATGTCAAATTCATGGGCGAAAATTTAATAGAAACTGCTCCATTTTACAACTGATTGCACATCAAAGTCACGTCAAAAAAAGTAACATTTAGTGCTAATTTAGTGTATATTTTGACATTGATTTGACATGTCATAGTTAATGGAAGGCGGACAGATTTTGCTTTTTGAAAACACTTACACCGTATTTAAATTTGACATAAATTCGGTCGGCAAACATTTTAAGTAAAATTTTACGCGACTAATGCCAGATAAACATGAATTTGACATTTAACTTTTTGAAAGCGTTTTCCAATTGAATCACAAACAAAAAGCTAGTGAAAAAGACCGCCCCTAACATTTGTGTATGCATCTTCAAGGCTCTTACATCAATGTCGGCTAGCAATCAAGCGGCGTCAACGCAGCAGTTGATGCCGTCAATCAGGGACAGCCTCCAGCAACCACTGATACTGGGGTAAGTCAAAAAATTCTCACTCCATGTATGGAAAATTAAAACCGTGTTCCCCATTTAGTATTTCACAAGCAAGGCTGCCGCTGCAATCACCCTCCTCGGCGCAAGCGAGTCAGCGCAACTCCATTTCCACTCAGGGTGTGCCATCCCGCCAGCCAAGTCCTGGAGCTCCTCCGGCGGTGAATCCATTCATTTTCGGAACCGATGTCGATTCTGTTGATGTCGCCACAAGGGTTGCTATGGTAAGTCTGAGCTTCATGAATGTGTCAACGATTGTCAATTGTTTGACACTCCCCAGGTGCGATTTTTCAACTCTCAAAATACGCTTGCCAACTTTACGGAGCACACCCGTACACTCCGTTTGTATCCTCGGCCAGTTGTCGCCTTCCAAATCAACAGCTTTCTGCGATCCCGACCTAGGGCGTCGGTGTTTTTGAATAAATTCGCTCGCACCCAAGCCGTGGAGTTCCTCTCCGAATGGTCGCTGACGCCCACCAATGTGGCGTTTCTGCGAGTCCAAACCGGTGTCCTGGATCCGATTCAAGTTGGCGACAAGGCGAAATGGTTTGCCCATGGCCTCACGCCCATACGGTTCTCGGTTTGGGACGACGGCAGCTCTTTGAATGGAGCACTACGTAGCCTACAGCAATTGGAGTGCCAGCCGACAGACGAAAGCGGTTCTGACTCAGAGGGCGCCGAGAGTACCAGCTCTTCGTACTCCTCACTCAGTGATTTCGTATCGGAGATGGTTTCGTCAGACCTCTCACCTAGCTTACACGATGTATTCGGACCTCATCATCATCACCATAATGTGCCCCAGGTATGAAGAGCAGCAGCGTTCCTCAGAGCTCGCCTAAGAGGTTTCCTTTTTTTCTAGACTCTGTCATCAAACTTAGATCCTAGTTTAGTGTATCATCCTCCGAGTAAATTGCAATATCCCGAGGGTATGATCGAACAGTCTTCCAAAGAGGATGATGATCGGGCCGAGTCGCCACAGTCGTCGTCGTCGAGTCGATCCGACTTGAGCTCGCCGAGTTTCAATCGAGACTCGGAATTCGATTTCCCGCCAAAGAACCACCCAGAGGTGTTGGCCAAACCATCATCCAAGGACGACGACGAAACTTCCCCAGGTGAGCTCGAAACAACTGTCATTTCCTTACTGGCTTTTTCTCTTTCTCAGGATCACAAAAGCTGCAGCGGAACGCCTCGGACCTGGAAAAGGGAAACTTGGCTGACAAACGAAAGGCAACGGTATGGCTAAGAGGACTCTTCAATTTCCTTTACTATCCCTTCTCCACCGCAGGTAACTCCAATCACACCGACTGTGGTGAGGCAACCCAGCTTCACAAACATCTTGGCACGAACCAGTTCGGGCTCCAGTTCTGGCAGTCCCGGTGCCAGTCAACGGCAAGGCTCCCAAAGTTCGCTCTTTGAGAACTTCGCCTCCCATGCCAAGGAACTAGTGAGGGAGACCACCAGGCAGAGCAGCCAGGAGGGCATTTTGGCACATGTGGATAAGGTGAGTGAGGACCCAGGTTGGAGTGCTTCTTCTATCGGTGTCCGTCTCTATGTGTTGAATGCTTATTTTGTTTTTGATTTTGTTTAAATGGCGAATTTTTAATTTATTTATTTTTGTATTTGAAACTTTGAAGGATTCTGTGGACGAAGAGGAGAAAACTTTTAATCCTCTCGAAAAGGTTTGTACACACACGTTTTTGCAAATTTCCGACAAACAAAGCATCACGCAAAATTCAATTCGGCTCAAGACGTTTCAAAATTTTTGTCCCAAAAGTAGTTTAGTGCTGCATTTTTAACTGAGGTAGACATCGATCGCTTTACAGTGCACTGCGAGTTAGTTGGGAGTGCCATGAAATGTGGAAGTTGGGCTTAGGTTTTTGGCCAGCGGTGGTCAGAAATTGCTAGAGTCAAGTTGTGAAGTTTTATAAGGAGTCTGAAGTGTCGGTCGCAAATTATATGACGATTGCAGGAAGGGTGACTTTTTATCCAATAGAAAAGTCGATGTTTTCGACAGTAGAATAACAAAGATGCCCCCTTAAAAATGGTTTGATTAAAGCCGCTAGGATCGAATTGGGACACTATTGATACGTCTTTGCATACGATGCTTCCTTGGTTCTTGGTTGATTCCACTGGTCTCTGTAGATCGACTTAGAAAATAGAGTTCAAACCTCCGAAAAACGTGCAAAAAATTAGAAAAAAAATTATTGGAGGGCTTTCGCGTTCACCCGACTTAGATTTCTAACAATTTAAAAACTAAATCAGTAGATGGCACACCCTTTACAAAGCTACTGGCCTCATCAAGCCTTTATTACCCGAAATTCTGTATATAAAAAAATGTATTGCTGTTCGTTAGTCTCGCTAAAACTCGAGAACGGCTCAACCGATTTGAATGATTTTTCTTTCGTCTTGTTCGTCTTGCATCAGGGATGGTTTAGAAAAAAAGAAAAGTCGGAAAATTCTCAACAGGTGGCGTTGTAGGCACACATTTCGTTTTTCATGGGGAAACGCACTTTGAAAAAAAAAAAAAAAAAACCGGATAGTTGCGACACTTCAAATACAAAAAAAGTTATTTTAAATTTTATAAGAATGACAGATTGTTGTGAAAAATGTATGATTCATCCATTGAGAGCGGCTGTGCCGAAAATAGAAAATTATTAGTGTAAAATTTGGAAAATTCCGGAAAAACCCGAAAATTTTAATTTTTTTGACGATTTATAGCATTTTATCGCATTATTTGATGATTTATAGCTTTTGGTGAATATTAGACGCCCTACACCCTTCGATTCCCTGAGTACTGAAGATGTAGTGCTGCGCGCCACTTTTCGAGAGGCTTACCAATGTTTAAATTTGCTCGGAAACGATCCACATTGGAACTCAACTCCCGGCGTTGCAACTTTTTGTATGCCAGTGAATCAAATTTGTACATTATTTGCGATCATCATAGCGACAGAGTTTGCACGACAGCTTCGAATTCCGATCTTGAAATTAACGACTACATGCGCAACGAAGCGTTAGTTCTGATCGAAGACATCTGCGTACTCATGTGCGGCCGGCTGTTGTCGAAATTGGGAATGCCAACGCCAAATCGTTTGATACACGATGCATTCAATCGCGAATTGCAACGGGAAGAAGAGATCGGGATGAGCTGGTCGAAAGAGTCCAAACAAATGTGTGCCAAGCAGAAGAACGTGTACGATTCGCTGATGAGGGTTGTTGACGACGAAACGGGAGGCATTTACTTTCTAGATGCTTCCGATGGGACAGGCAAGACATTCGTCATTTCGTTGATTCTGGCAACAATTCCGTCAAGATCTAAAATTACGTTGGCTGTTGCATCCTCTGACATTGCTGCCACACTGTTGGAATGTGGTCGAACATTCCGCTTTGAAGCTGCCGATGAATCTTCTCACGGTTGACATGTCAACATGCACAATGACCAAGAATGCAAATTTTTGCAAGTTCACCTTCACATCATCGAAGGAGGAACTCATCACCAAAGTGCTTCCCGGCATTGCGCAAAACTAGATTGGATTAGTGAACAAGCAATACTAGCAGCGAAGAATAAGGACGTCGATAGCTTGAATTTGATTATTCAAAGCGAAATCGATGGAGAATTGCATTCGTACAAATCCGTTGACCGCATGACCGACCAGGCGACGATCATGAAGGGCAAATTTAAATCAGAGGAGAGGAAGTATTTATCCCACGAATTCCTATTATTCCAACTGAATCGTTGGAAGTCTGTGGGATTAATCTTGAATATCCCTGTTTTTCGCATGGTCAGCTGTACGTTGGCTGTTCGCGTGTTGGCAAACCGTCTTCGTTGTTTGTTTTTGCCCCGAAAAACACATCGAAAAACATTGTTTATCATATCGCTCTCTACTGACTTTAACTATCGGTGTATTATTTTTACTCTGGAGTTTATCTGAAGGGCGAGACTAGGTTAAAAGTTCCAAACCTCAGGTCATTTATTCATTTTTGTTAGTCACATTTATATCCACTTTCTCAACTGATTTCCCAGAAGTCAGATACACAACATTTCACCTCCACACTCACATTTATACACCAGCTTGAATTCATGCGAAGACACCATCAAACCATCTCCCATGGGACCTTACCAAAATGACTTGTACTCTACATTTTTAGAAGAAAAATTCTTGCATTTTGCTTTTATTGTTTTGTTTTCTTCTATCACTTTGTTTCACTTACTGGAATGGTAGTTTTGGCTTCAACTTTTTCATCGACCTGTTTGACAATCTCACAGACCTAACCGTGATTTGTTTTCCAAAAAAAATTAGCTCACTCTAAGTGCGAAGAAAGCGGCAGGAGAGGCTTCGAAGCAGGCCATCGAGGTGTCCAAGCAAGCAGCTGGTGTCAGTAAGAACACCTTTGACGATTTGACGTACGTCGGCAAATCTACCCTTGGTGATTTGACGAAAACTGCAAAGGAAGCTGCCACCAAGAAGGGTCTGATGAAAGGCAACGAGCAGGAGATGGGTCTGCAGGTGCCAGGGAATCAGGTCGCCACACAAAAGCAAGGCGGTCTCATGCAGAACACTGGCAGGGACTTTTTCTCGTCCATTGGCAGTGATATCAATGGGCTGACGTCGTCAACTTCGGCCATGTTCTCGGGAATGTTTGGAGGGAAAAGTACGAACGTTCACTCAAATATACTAGCAAATTTATCTTGAGATCTTTTTTCTAGAGCAACAACATCAGCAGCAGAAGCAGGCGCCAATGCAGCAGCAACCAGGTCATCCCACAGCACAGAAGTCCAAGAGCGGGCTATCGTTTGATCCGTTCCCGGGCCGAAAGGGCCTGGCGGAGAGGACCCCGTTGATAAGGCACTCGGGTCCGAGGCAGAGTCAGGAGGAGCTGCAGAGGCAGCAGAACCAGGAACGTTCACACAGCAATTCCGAGAACCAGGCCTTTTTGAACGACGTGGTCACTCAGATCCTCGCGGGCGAGGGTGTGGGCTGGCTGAAGCTGAACCGCCTGCGAAAGCTGATGGAAGACGAGTCCTATCGCATGCTAGTGCTGGGAAAACTCAACAAAACCCTGGACCGCAAGATTGCTCCCGATGATCACATTGACGATATGGTGAGTAGAAGTGGATTCTTTATGAATTCTCAGGTAAATCTCTCCCTTTTAGTGCATCACGAAGCCCATTTGGAAGGGCATGCTCAAGTGCATCCAAGCAATAGCCTCTGGCCTCGACAGCACCTACTCAAACTTCGGCCTCGGGGGCATGGCGTCTGTCTTCCAAATGATGGAGATCGCGCACACTCACTACTGGAGCAAAGAACTCAACGAAGCCACAACCGACATGAGTTCCAGCCTGCTCTCCAGCCATGCGGCCAGTCCTATGGGCAGTCGAGAGAATCTACGCTCGCCATCGAGCCCCAATGCGTCTGCGGTCGGAAGTGAATGGGCTTCACCCCAGGAGTCCCGAAAAAGTTCCACCCAAGGTGATCGCGGTCTGCAGCGGAGAATGTCATCGGCAGACAGTCAGGATGGCCAGTCCACAACGGAGATGTTCAAGGACATGCTGACCCAGAAGAGGAACGTCCTGCTAAGCAAACTGACTTCGTTTGACTCAGACGTAAGTTTAGCCACTATCGGGCTGTGTTATATTATTGAATGAACGGCTTTAGTGTGTAGTTGGTGTGATCGTTTGCCATCCCTCATCTGATACGATACACTTAAACATCCATCCATACATAAATTTCGTTCGAGCTTTAGACAGATCAACTATTCATATATACCACTCAAGATCGCTTGTACATTTTGAATAGCATTTTAGCCGAAACAACTATAGATAGATACGTCATCTTCTGCTTCTTGCATCCTTTGCATCATTTTTCTAGCTTTTGATTGAAATTGATTTCGAAATTTGTTTACGTTTATACCTACTGTATGTATCTTTTTGCTGTTGTAATATCGTATATTGTTGTGCAAGATGATGATGATGATGTGTGTTTTGGTTTAGGGTGCCGGCTCTACGGGGGCACTCTCGGTGGTTAGCGATCTTCTGCCATCGAGCCATTTAAGCGGCGGACAACGAATGCCTTCAATAAGTTGCCGCTCCACCGTATCCGATACTGAATATGAAAATCAAAATGTAAGTAAGAATAAATAAATTGTGAATTAAAATAGTACGCAGTGGGACAGACTTTAATGGACAGAAATGAGAGATTTAAGTTTAGAAACCAATAGGCGCCCCAGTAAATATGCAACACGAAATGCAAATAACAAACATCACAGCTTAATGTTTTTTCGAATTTATTTCATTTTTTCAATTGGACTTGATTTCTAATAAAATAAAGGCCCAACGAAATAAGGCCCAACATTATTTTTGGAGCCCAGTTTCAGTTTATTAAAAAAAAAATTAACACATATTTTAGATTAGGTAATTTAAGCGAGTAACAGAATAGCTAAAATTTGGAGTTTTTTAAATATTCTGTTACTTTCTGAAGGTTTTTAACGCGGGGCTTACATTTTACATTAATGAAAGCGAATAACTGAATAAAATCTCGAGTTAAAAACCCTTAATTAAAATTTTAATCCTTTATTTAAAAATGTACCCTCAATTTCAATTAAATTTGTTGACAATTAAAGCGAGGATGGTCCAAAAAGCTTTTAGTAAAACATTCTTTAAAATAGCAGTACAAACCTACACTGTTTTGAAGGAAATTTTCGAATCATTCTCCTTTTTTGGAGCTTCAAAAATCACCGGGAAGAATATGCATGAAAATCAATGCGTACCGTTCAAACGTTTTAAAACTCTGAATGCATACCCTTTGATTCAACCTGTCGTTTTATCGTTTCCATTTAATAGTTGGAATGTGCTACCCAACGATCCATAAAAGGTTTCACTTCGAAAACCTATTTCTAGGGTGTAAGACTACCAAAAAATAAATTACCAGCAAGACCCTGAACCTCTCTGGAAAGTATGCACTCGTTTTGATGTCTGTATTGTTGGTTTTCCGCTATTAAGTTGAACGCGCACTCCCTTCATTGCTGTCACTTGAATAGTGGATTAACATTTTCGCTACACGCAGACATATTTTTAAAATGCAATAATGAAAGATAAGCTTACAAAAACCGGCTTCCATTTTGTTAACATTCTCTTTGCACGTCATAGTACTTACAAAGAGGCTTATCCGATAGAGAATACCTTTGCGCATGAGACATTGTTTTGTGTCAAGTGTCAACTATACAAACTCCCCCAACATGAGCGATGTGCGCAGATGCGTCACAAAATAACAAATATCTATACGTCACAATATAAGGTTCCATTTATTTCATCGCTGACAAGGCAAGCTGTCAAGCGGTCATTGTGATCTTGAATTTCTTTGATTCATGATAAAAATTTGTAAAAAGAAAACTAAATTTGATATTTTAATAAAAGAAATTTGACAGAACTAAAGTTAATTTTCGTTCATAATTGACACTAGCTTGAGTTCGAATAAATTTATCTTGCTCCTTGTAAATAAACATCCGCCTAAAAAATCTTCACTTTTATGCCGCACTTTAGAAACGTCAGTCAACAAAGGAAAATGGCCGCGTTCCACTGCCCGCTAGATGAACAGCGGCATTTCAAACTTGATACAAAAAAAAATTGACATATCACCATAGGCGCTAGACATCTAGCACTTTTTGTGAAATATCCCTTTCAGGGAAATTTCTCAATCTCAAAAAAAATAAAAATTCAAACGTTTGCAAAATTTGCCGCTGCCGCTGCGCGAGAGTTCCTTTTTCTGGGATATTTTGTGCTAGATGTCTAGCGGGCAGGGGAACGTATCCAATGACTGCATTTTTAAGCTTAGGTATTTCGATACCGAAACTCCATTTAAAGGGAAAATTCCCATTACCTGTCATTAAGGTTAGGAATTCGCGCCTCCAATGTTAAATTTTCAAATGCGTCCGCAGTGTGGCTGTCCAGATAGAAGTGACAATTAAATAGACGTAAAGCAAAATGTTCATTGACCTTGAAGGGAAATAAAATAATTTCTGATAGAGGATAGAGGTAAAGCGAATGTGGCCAATTTTTGTCTTTCATTGTTTGAAAGAAATTACGGACATTTGAAATAAATGTCAGCGTTTCCTTTAACTTTAACCACCGTTTGATAGTTTGACAGTCAACAGAAATCAATCCAGTATATTAAAAAAAGTTTTACTCTGACTAAATATTTGAATTATGTGGGACTGCTTTTATATTCCACATTAAAAAAGAAAAAAATTTATTTTTCCGGTCACCTTTCTGCCGATTCTACTGTATTAACGAACAAAATTTTCCTTCTTTTCATCAGCTACATGTTCTAAATATTTATTTACGTTTTCGTAGACCAACATCTCCAAGGACTCGAAGAAAAGTGGTAACCTGTGGTCTGGCAAGTCGACTTTAAGCGCCGGCTTCCGTTACACCGGCGGGCATCTAATCAATACCTCATCTTCACCATCACCCGACAGTCCAAGGGTGTACCTGTTCGAAGGCCTACTTGGAAAGGACCGACTAATGCTGTGGAATCAGATGCAATTTTGGGAGGATGCATTTTTGGACGCGGTCAGCCAAGAGCGTGATATGATCGGAATGGATCAGGTATACCTCCATTTCTGTCCTCACAAATCGGCCATGATAATTTTATTGCCAACAGGGACCTGGTGAAATGATGGAGCGGTACAAATCTCTCAGTGACTCTGAGAGAAAAAGACTAGAGCACGATGAGGACAGGCTACTTTCAACGATGCTCTACAACTTGACAGCCATCCTAGTCATGTTGAACGTGAATAAAGAGGAGATCAAGAGAAAGATCCGTCGTTTGCTGGGCAAAAGTCACATTGGTTTGGTTTACTCCCAGGAAGTTCACAATTTGGTCGATCAAATCAACAATTTGGTAAGTGACAGATGTCAAAGTAGTTCTTCCACTTGTATAATTGGAATTTTCCTAGAATGGCAACGACATTGATTTGAAGCCGCTGGGCTCAAGGCTGTTAAATCGGCAGAGCTTCACTGTCCACCAGGGTGTGGATGCCACGAGTCCATTGCGGTTTATGGAAGTCCGGGATGACGGCTTGGTTTTGAGATCGGTTAATGGAACAATTGTCGAACGGTGGTGGTACGAGCGATTGGTCAATATGACTTTCTCGCCGAAGACAAAAGTTCTATGCCTCTGGCGACGTAATGGCGGTCAAACGCAGTTGCATAAATATTACACTAGAAAGGTCTGTATACACAGCACAGACTAGCTGTAAGTGGGTTTCATGATTTAAGGATCGTTTCAGTGCAAGGAGCTGTACAACTGCATCAAAGAAGCCATGGAGCGTGGCGGAACTCCAACTAATGTACCTGAACTTGGCGGGGAGTTCCCAGTGCAAGATATGAACTCTGGCGAAGGTGGCCTCCTACAGGTCTGCCTTGAGGGTGTTGGTTTGTTATTTGCGAACAGTAAGGTAAGACAAATTTACACTTTCTCACACTTAACAATTGAATTTAACCAAAATTGTGTTTTTATCTCAAAGCAACAGTAATTAAATTATTAATTAATTTTTATTTAAATAATTATTGTTGCTGTTTATTTAACTAAACTAAAAGTGTGTATAAACATACATATTTTAATAATCGTATGGCTACGTGAGTTTATTGCGTAAAACCTTTCCCCATCCAACTTTTTTTTTCTGTCGCTGAAACAACAAAATACCTTTTATTTTTAAGTTTGATATTAAAAAAAAAATACATGCAAATAGCAAGGACCTTCTCAATGATTTTTTGAATAAAAAAAAATTGTAAAGAAAAAATCATTACCTAATAAAACTAATTTAATTCTAAGGCATATGATAATTTGTTTAATACGAAATTTCCGATTTGATGTCTCTTTTTCTAAATGTTAAGAAAAATATTCTCCACCTGTTTTTTTTTAAAATCATTTTCATTTCTTTATGTTTGTATAAAATAAAATATATATATAACAATCTACTTTCGTACATTTCTGTCGCCTTTAATATGATATAAATTTAACAGTTTTTTTTTTTCAATGCAAAACCACTCTACTTGTCATCGATTTTATTTTCAAAAGCATACGTGGCCATATTTGTTTTACTGTTTACAAAAATTATCAATGAAAATTCATGATTTTAATATAAACTATACTATATCCTAATACTACTTTGTTTTCTAATAATTTGTAATAACATATATTTAACCAAATCATACTGCATAATTCGCATGACGTTAGTTTTAGTTTTTGTCTTTTCATCTGTCTATTTTTAGTTGGATTATATTTTGATTTTAAATATGTATAAACATACACAAAAACAATTGGCATAATATTATTAAGAAGGTAAATGCTTAAAAATAATGTAACAGGAAATCGTGTATATCCATATATGCGATGTAGGGAGGTGTCTTAAAAAAATGTTATAACTTAGATTGATATAAATTGTTTATAATTTTATGAGTAAGTGTAAAGAACCGAGAAGCTTTTATTTAAATGAACTTTTCACACTGGGTTTTCCAAGAAAGAGCATGTTACTAAATGAGAAAACTGTTCGAATTTCGTTTTCGAAATTTAAGCTGTCACAAATTACCTCTTTTTCAATTAAGTTGTGTGTGGCTGTGTACATTACTAAATTTGACGCGTTTCATTAATCACAAGAAAATTGCAAATTTTGCTATTCCAAAGGAGGATAAGTAAGGATAAGATAAGCGCAGTGGCTTAGTGGTAGTGTGTTGGGCTACTAAGCGAGGGGCTCAGGTTCGAATCCCGAGAGGGCCAAATTACATCTTAAGGTTTTTTCCACTGCGCCACCTCTCGCGAACGTCTGACAAACATCCGAGAGTAAAACTGTCATGAATGAGCTTCTCAATTAGCCGTTTGGATTCGGCGTAAAGTTGTAGATCCCTTCCATTCGTCCTAAAAATTGAAAACCCACACAAAACGAATGGTTGCGAGAAGCTAGGCCTTGGGTCCCGTAGACCTGTCGCGCCAAAATATTTATTTTATTTATTTAAGTATAAAAAAGAATAAACAATGAAATTTCGAATTCGAAACTGTTTGCAGTAATTAGTCAGGCCACGTTTCGATTTCTAGTTTCGTAGGTTTGACAACAGTCTGATAGCATGTGTCTATTTTTTTTGTTACTCCATTCGGATACCTAGTTTATAAAAAAAGTCTACTAGATTTGTCTCGACTAGGAATACGAAGGCTTAAAAATTGACTTTTCAACAGATGTCAACTTGAATACGCAAATAGGGTTCCGTTCCAGGTTGTTTAATACTAGCTGGAAGAGCAGTAAATGTTATTTTTACTAATAACAATTTTTATGGCGTCTATTTAATAGTGTCATCATATATAAAAACGGTTGCCGATTCCCCTGCTTTAACTGTCAAACAATTTTTGTTAATTAAATTAACAACGAGTAGCAATACTAAATTCGAAATGTCAACCGAGTGGTCAGGCAGGATTTTCTTGACTAGACTGTTCGGATACGTCAAAAAACGTCAGTGTCAAATAAGACGAAGAACAAAAGGCCAAGTGACAGCTAAAAAAAGTTGTTGAAAAAAAACAACATACATCAAAAAATATTTCTGAATAAATTATCATTCATATACCCATAAAAAACAGTGCACAAGTTAGTTTGCTAGCAGACGTCAGTTAGTATACAACAATTTTGACGTAACTGCTGTGTAACCAATTGATAACTTTTACGCAGCCTTTATTCATACGGGGGTCAGTGTTTAAAAAATGCTTGAAAAGTAATGCGGATTGTGCGCTGTTTAATAATATTTGAACAAAAGGCTACGCTGGAGATATGTAAATCCTACAAGTGTATTTGACAGTTCAAATTAGAGAGTCTAAATTGGGGACGTTTAATTATTAACTTATAATGGACCAACAAATGAGATCACTTCTTTTTGATTTAAAAGTCATCTATTCCTAATTGCAATTTGTGTTTATAAAATTTCTTTATTTTTTTTTTAAATTTGTTGCAGCGTTCAAATGTAAATTTGCCCATTTTTTTCAAAAGTTTGTCGTCTAAAAATATTAATAATAACACACTTTAAAGCTTGACAAACTGTCAACTTTGTTTTCACTCACGAATTCATTGGCTACTCCTCCATAAACGTCAACTGAAATAACTGTGGATGTGACCGATCTTGGCCAAAGCTGAAACAAATCTAGTCAGCCAACTGTCAGATTTACTAGTCTAGATTTTGACAGCGTGACAGACTCTATTCTCGAACATCAGTAAAGTAAATCAATTGCTTACATTCGTGCAGACAGAAGCTGATTCAGCCGGTTTAACAATCTCCAATTCAACAAGATTTGCCCAAAGAGATCAAGAACTATATTACACATATGCGAACCCTGTTTGGCTGCGCGACCTGTTTGATATATAAATTTAAAACTATATAAAAAAGGAAGGTTTAAAATCAAATGTCACTAATTCAAAATGACGCTTTCTTTTTTCGAATACGTACATTTTTTTATAATCAATCTCTTGACAGGTTAGATTGTTTTATATTTTTAATTGTTTTACCAATGTTGATGTCGTTGCAACGGAAAGACTTGAATAAAATAAGACAATGTGGACTAACCACAGGGATCGGTATAATTATATGAAGGAGTAAAGTTGCTGTCACTTTATTCACTTGATATTTTATAAAAACGTTTAAAGCGGCTATTAAAAGTTGTATGTTGCTCCTGCATTTTTTGAGGGGTATCTAGTAACACATGCTGGCTGAAAAAAGGAAGATCACTTGATTAAACATAAATACATATATACCAAGCCACTGATGGCATTTTAATTGCAATGACATGCGACTGTATAGTAACATTTCGGTTCACTACTCCGTGTTGGAAATATTTGTACTTAAAAGGAGCTTTTAGTTTTCGCTTAAAAATTATCGAGGTATGCGGATTGTCTTTTGCTATCCAATTGTATTTTTACCGGTAAGTTACAGGGTTGTTCAAAGAGGCACAAACAGTCGATAAAATGATATTGTGCCATGAAAAGCCAAACTGCAGCCGTGTATCTGAGATTATATTTTACCCCACATATTCATTGGGTTTTTCTTTTGTAATTTGACTTTTTTATTTACACACACATATATTTAATTACCGCTACATATACTCAAACACACATCCTTTATACGTATATATATTTTTTTTAAATAAATATGCTAGTGAATGTACTGAATGCTATATATATTTATTTATATCTGATATATGAACAAATACCGTATAATAAAATACATAAATATATATTGATTATTTTATTAAGACTTCCCTTTCATATGAATACTTGATTTCTTATTTCTTATTAATTTATCTCAAGAACTGTGAACCCGTTTTCTTAAACAAAATCTATATAGTATACAAAATACTCGTATATAGATCAGAATCTCTTTTTCGTTTACTTTAAAAGAAAATAACAAACATTTTTTAAAATTCAGATGAGTGGTATTGCAAACGCGTAAATATTTTTTTTTATTTCTATTTCGACTTATATAAATGTAAATATATATTTCAAACTAAATATATAATCGGTTTTTTTCCTCTCAATATCTCGATATAATACTTTTTGTGTTCAAATTTACTTAAATGTTTTATTAATCAATTTTATTTACTCTTCTTTTCGATTTTTGTTATTTCTCAATCTTCAATTTGAATTCAAAATCGAAATTCTTAATTGGTAACTTTTGAGATGGTCCTTGTGTACATTCGCTAATTAATTTCGAAAAATAGGAAATTGATCAAACTTTTATTTAACCATTTTCTTTTCCTTTCCATTTTTGTTGTCGTTTCTTTTTCGTCTTCTCTGTCATACCTTCATCGAAATGTTTTCATATAATTTTTACCTAATTTTGTATCATCCAAAATTGTTAAGATAGGTTGAATTTATATACTTTGTTTTTAATTTGAAAACAAAAAAGAAAATAGAAGACTTAACAACAAAAAAATAAATTACACAAAATACAAAACTAAAACAACCAAAAATTGTATATAATTATTTTTGCGGATCGCTGCCGCTTCCTTTTGGATTGGTCTTCTACTACTACTACTACTACCACAAACTACTACTCGTATCTACCGCTTCTACGATCTGCGCATAAAATCGTTTGTTATCGTGCAAACACAAAACAAATAAAACTCTGCGTGTGCCCAATTTTTTTGAAACAAATCTAAAAAAAGGATTTCGAGGTACTATTTCAATTCAATTTTGTTTGTTCTGTTAAATCCAATTACAAAAAAAAACATTGTTTAAACAAACCAAATGAAAATTCACTGTTTTTACTTTTGTTCGTTTCTTTTCGTTTGAATAACAAAATTATTTATTCACCACCTGCCACACACAAGAGACTCTTGCCACCTCATTGTACAACAATTATATGTATAAAACAAAATTCCTTCCTTTGTTTTATTTCTATTTATTTTTTCATAAACATTCAACTCAAGTTTTCACGTATAATTTTCACTCAGTACCACTATCACGAAAAATTGTCAAAACAATTTGTTTAAATGTTTCTCTTCAGCATTAACACAAAAGTATACTTTGTTTTGGTTTTTGTTCCTTAAGTCGAATTTACTTTGAATTTAGTTTTACTTACTAGATTTTTGTGAGTGTTTACAAGAAATTAGTTATATAACAAAAAACAATAATCATTGCAATAAATTAAGAAAAAATAAAATGAATACACAACACTCGTAGAAGTAAATGTTACATTGCTTTCAAATGCAATAAAATACATATTTGAAAAAGAAATTTTAACAAAAACCGAATTGTTATTGTTTTTCTGCTTGTGTAGAATTTATTTGTATAGCAACAGTTTTAAGGCAAGTAGAATGTAGTTCCATATATTTATTTAAACAAAAACCTAGTTGAATAAATAAAAACTAAATTAAAAAAAAATTATGCCCACTTCACCCAACCACTGTCCAAGAGTTTTCTTTTCTGTTGGTTTTAAGTTCACAAACAAAAAAAATGTATAAACAAATTCTTTCATTGCATTTAAAATAAAAGTTCTCACTCCTGTAAATTAAACTAAAAAAAAACCAAGTTTGGAAAACCACAAAGATTTCTTTCATTATATCCCTGTTAATTTTTCTGTTATAGTGTATTTAAAATTTGAGTAGCATGTCATTAAAAAGTTACACTGAAGAAAATATTATTTTGCTTTGGATATAAATTTGTATTTTTTTGTTTTTCAGTTTCCAGTAGGTCAACAATAGGCTAGTCTTAAAAAATAAAAACAATATATATATATTTCATTCTTGAGATCAAAAAAAAAACTCTAGTTTAATTTCAACGATTTTATTTTCCCTAAAATTTAAGACCATCTCACAAGTGCTAATTAGAAATTTGTTTCTCTTTTTCGTTTTTGATCGTGGTAAATTTGCTTGCTTTGCTTAGTAATATTTTGTTTCCGGATTTATGTTAACCGCTTAGAAAGCATTTATTATATTTTGTAGTTATAAATGAAGAAAAGATTGCAGAGCAATTTTTACGTGTGTGCTTTGAATATTTGCGCTTTTAAAAAAAATGCTTGTATCTAGAGAAACCCTTCCTTTTTGTATATTTTTGAAGTCGGCAGAGTTTAGCTTTGTACTTGCATGTATTGAAATTATGATTGTAAACCAATGAAAAGAAGAAACGAATGTTGACACCAATTGTTGGAAAATATTGCACACAATCAAATAAAATCGAACAACAACCAACAAACTTTTATCACATGACACGATTTATTTTTGAAAGAAACGAGTAAACAACATCAACTATTATTATTTTTGTGTCACTTGTTGAGTCTCAAAACAATTTCCATGTGCTTAATAAAATAATAACGATTGCGTATGTATACTAATTTCAGTTTTTCGTCCGATTGGATCATATTCGAAAGTGCTTTACCCAAAAAGGTGGAATATTCGTACTAGAGGAATATAGTGAGTATAAACATTATTAACAACGCTTCTGACAGTAGTCTGGCAGCATTTTTATATTTTTTTTTGATCACGTAACCTGTTTTTCATTTGCCGTTGACGGAGAGGTAGGCTACAACTCTGCACAAAAAAATCCTTAAGAAATAAGTTTTAGAAATTGCTGTTTGATGCTGTGGTGACACATGGCAGCCATATTTCTTTAACCATAGAACTCCCACGGACGCTTCATGCAATAATCAATACGCAAATTTTATTTTAACCTATTCTCACATTGAAGCAACAGAGTTGTCAGAAATTTCTAGCTGTCATGTCATCCGACGACTCCGATAATATGATTTTGCCCCCATCATTTACGAATTAAGGTGGAAATATTTGCACAAAGGAACTCAGAACACACCCCACCCAATTTCAAAATTAATAAAACGTAGTAACCATAATCATGCGCAGAAGTTTCTAGCGAACTGTCACTACTCGCAATTCGCAAATATTGATACTACTACGCGACATATATCGGTGTTGCCGCAATCAGCAACATTTTTCGTTCGACCGATTTTGAGTTGCTTTAATGTGAGACGTCTAATTTGATTCAATGTAAAATAAATGTTAGCGAAAATATCGCATGATTCCTATTGCCAGTTGCTTGTTTCTTGTTGCTTCAGTGGGAGAGCCGCCTAAGTCTGCACATGAAAGAAGTCTTTTTCAGCTTAGATATTTTTCTTTTCGATTGCAATACAAAATTGCCGATTCTTGTGTGTCAGTTTTTACTTTTGCGACGAATGCAAGAGACGTGAGTTTGTATTTCCAGGGCTTGAACCTAAAGCCCCTCGACCTCTGCGATGACAATTGTTTGGTACCTTTCAGATCTTTATTTATTTGCATGACCAAATCAGAGAGGAGAGAAGAGTTGCGTTGACTAAGCCAGTAGGTACCTACAAAAATTAGATGGGATAGGTAACTCTTAAAATTCAACGGGTTTCAAATTCTAAATTGTCTAGCCCCCCCAAAAAAAAACACAGTATAATATAAGCTTCCATGCCTTTTTATCCTTAGAAAACTTCAAAACATGAAGCTATAGCTTTCTTCGATTCGCTCAATTCCTGCTAGACGGCGTTGCCAGAAATATTTTGAATAAACTTGTTATCAAGTTTGAAATTTCCGTACTTTTTCATACAAAACAGGATCCGAAAAAGAGTACAAAACAAGGACGAAAACACACGTCCTATTTCCTAGTTACTTACTTACTTAGGCGGCGCTACAGTCCGGGGCGTACCTGGGCCTCAACCAATACGACCCTCCAGTTAGCGCGATCTTTGGCTAACTGCCTCCAGTTGCGCACTCCCCGTTGGTTAAGGTCGCCTTCCACTTGTGCGCGCCACCTAAGGCGAGGTCTTCCTCTACTGCGTTGTCTCTCCGGATTGGAATCGAAGACTCTTCGGGCCGGAGAGTTGGCCCCAGCCATCTTAGACGACTGATGCGTACTTTTTTGACCAGGGCGATGTCGCTGTACAGGTCATAGAGTTCGCTGATAAATCTCCTCCTCCAAAACCCGTTAACGCAAACGGGACTGAAAATCACTCGAAGATTTTTCGTTCGAAACGACCAAGGAGATCTTCATCCGCCTATATCCTAGTTGCAGTTTTATTTATTTACGATTCAAAGTCACTACCGCAAGGCGCGAATAAATTGCCAACTGACACTTTAAGGGCCATTTGCTGATACGACTCATAGCGAATTAAGTGCCACATAAACTCTTATGTGACAGTTTATGCCATAAAAAAAGTAGCCCATAAGTATTTAAGTATAACTTTAATCGTAAAGAGTCGTATAAGCAAACGGCCCTAAAGGTTCTGTACGTCTGATATTTCCTTTTTCTCAATTCTCGATCCTATTTGTTTCTTTGGTAGGAGTAATTCCCGACGTATTTTGACCAATAAATGACCAAGAGAATGAAACAAATATTTTGACTGCTGAGTAATGAAAAACTCGGTAAATCTAAAAAACAACTACCCCGGACGTTCCTCTTACTTACTTACTTAAGGTGGCGCTACAGTCCGGGGTGGACCTGGGCCTCAACCAACAAGCGTCTCCAGCCAGCGCGATCTTTAGCCAGCTGCCTCCAGTTTCGCACGCTAAGTTGGTTAAGGTCCTTTTCCACTTGCGTGCGCCACCTGAGTCGCGGTCTTCCTCTACTGCGCCTTCCCTCGGGTATGGATTCGAAGATCTTCCGGGCCGGAGCATTCGTGTCCATTCGCTCTACATGACCCAGCCACCTCAGTCGTTGGACCTTCACTCTTCTGACTAGGTCGATGTCGCTGTACCGCGTACCGTACAGTTCGTCGTTGAATCTCCTTCTCCATTCACCGTCAATGCAGACGGGACCAAAAATAACACGAAGAATTTTTCTCTCGAAACAACCGAGAGTTACCTCATCCGCTTTTGATAGAGTCCATGCCTCTGCGCCATATAGCAGGACTGGGATGATAAGGGTCTTATAAAGGGTCACTTTAGTTGTTCGAGAGAGGGCTTTGCTACTCAATTGCCTTCTTAGCTCAAAGAAACAGCGATTGGCAAGAGTAATTCTACGTTTAACCTCAGCGCTGGTGTCGTTGTCTGAGTTCATAGCGGAGCCTAGGTAGACAAAGTCCTTAACCACCTCGAAGTTATATCTGTCTATTGCAACGTTCTGTCCGAGCCGTCGGTGTTGGGTGTCCTTTTTAGTTGACAGCATATACTTCGTCTTGCCCTAATTAACCGCCAAACCCATCTTCGCCGCCTCAGTCTCAATACTCACAAACGCTAAATTAACATCACGCTGCGTTCTGCCAATTATGTCAATGACATCGGCGTATGCGAGTAATTGGACGGACTTTTGAAAGATAGTGCCTCTGGTGTTGGCGTTTGAGTTTTGTACTATTCTTTCAAGAACGATGTTGAAGAAGTCACATGACAGCGCATCTCCTTGTCTAAATCCTTTTTTGACATCGAAGGTCTCGGTAAGTTCTTTACCGACCTTGATGGAGCAGCGTGCATTCTCCATCGTCATCCGGACGTTCCTCGCTTAGGAGAAAAGGAGTACATGCCCGGGCAAATGGCAACACTAGCTAGACCGCGTATTAAGATCCTTTAAAAAATCTTTAACGACTTGTTTAATTTTTTAAAATGTTTTTTTAAAACACCCCTCCCTCGTTACAGATCCGAAAACACGACAACTCATTCAGCGAAAGTACAAATCTTCGATGGTAAGTGTGCATTCAATTGGCTGACAAGTTTTGTTTCTCAAATTGTTGTTGTAGTAGCTTCAATACAAAGTTGTTGCTCAACTTGATCGGTTCGCTTTATTAAAGAGATTTTTCATTTTCAAAAATCATTTGCACGATTTTTTATTTTCAATTGTTTATAAAAAAAAAACTTCCAGTTGTTTCTTTTTCCAAATTTCCGTTCCATAACTATACCTGTAGTCAAAAGTAATATATTATTTTCTTAAATTTAAACTTTAGAAGAGAAATCAATTTTTTTATTTTCTGTGTTTTTTTTTTTATTTACTTTAATGTGTTGTTGTTATCTAAAACTAAACAAAATCCACACAACCAACTACAAACCGCGCATTGAAAACAAAAGGCATCAGAAGCCGCGCTCTGCCTGCACAGACTGTTTTCAATAAACTTGGCTAGAAAGCTTATGGAAAACCCACAAAAGGCCAACGAAATAGATGAATCTCACCAAAGAAATGATGAAATGCTAACCTAAAAGTCTAACTAAAATGTGTATAACGTATAACTGCATGCAGCTATCTAATTGTTTGATTTATCCAAAATTATAGTTTACTCTATAAATAAAAACAACACACACTTCTTCCGCCTTTGTTTCTGTTTGTTGTATAATCTTCAAAAATAAATAATAAAAAATTCTAAGCCCTAATGTAAGTGTTGAATTGCTTTTTGCTTCGAAATCCTCTAGTGGATTTGTTTACACATGAAAAGATACTGAGTAACTATACCTTTCTCTTTTCTACTTTTAAGGCCGATCAAATTTGTTACTCGGTACTTTGTGTCTTTTCCTACGTGGCCGCTGGTCACGATCAGAAAAAGAACCCAGTCGTCATCACGCCGCAGATTCAGGACATTCATTCACAGCAGCAGCAGCAAGGCGGACAGCCGCGACCACAACTGTCACCGAAGCCAGCTCATCAACAACCATTACCTCAACAGCCGGCTAGTAAGCTCCAGACGGTCACCATCAAGCACAGTGTGCCACCGCAGAAGCCGACCATCACCACCTCAACAGTGCAGCCGCAATCGAAGCATGTCACATCGAGCGCGGGTAATGGCGGCCAGCAGAGGCCCACGCATCTGCCCTCGCGGAGTCCCATTTCTCCGAACTCGAAGAACCTTCCACAGCTGCCACCGAGAGTTCCGTCGCAGTCATCGGTGGAGTCGGGCAAAGGCCGTGGTGGCGGCGGCGGTCCACCGGCGGGACCTCCTCCCGCGATTCCGCCTAGGTCGGGAACGATGTCACGCTGTGGCTCCGTTCAGGTGCCATCGTCAAACCCAAGTCGGACCTTAGTTCGCCAGGCTTCGGCCAATTCCATTCCACCGCAATATACTCCTCAGCCGCCACCCCCTTTTGTCATCCCCCAGCGAAGAAGTTCGGTTAGTCGACAGAGCTCTGTAAACAGCACGGCAAGTGGTGGAAGGGCCGGCAACAATGGAGGCGGCGGCGGTGGTGGAGGTATGGGTGCCTGGGGCAGCTCTGGGAATGGACATGGATCACCATTTTCCAATCGGAAACACTGACAAAGGGACTCGATCTTTCAGTTGCGATCGGACAATCCCGTTTGCAACTCTTACTGCCTACCATGGCTATAAATCTCCCTCGATCCTAGCCTCTTGTTCTTGTTCAACCAATTAATGTCAGGAAATGTGTAAAAATAAAAATCGGATCCCTATCTCGCCCTGAGTCAAAACCTAGTTTCCTTTAAAAGCTTTAAAAAATGAGAGTCTCCTCTACCTTAAAACATTCTAAAATGCGAAGAGACGTAAATTGCAATATCAGTGTTACATATTAAACAAAAAAATTAAAAAAACAAATTACCCAAATATTAGCAAATTAATATTAGCAAAAAAATTACACTTAAATTTAACTAAAATGGAAAAATCTTAATTTGCAATGTTGGTCTTGTCTCCATTCATTTTTGTATATCTGAAAGTGATGAACACAAAAGCCCTCTAATAAATCGATGAACAATAACTAAATTTAAATTTAACAAAAAGAATAAATAAATTCTGTTACTACTAATTGTTTAATTAAATAGAAACAAATCGTAAAGCCAAGGAATGGGGAAAGCAAACATATTTGTGCGCGGACAAAGCAAATCAGCAATCGACTGGAAGTATTCCTATTAATGAAAATTAAATCTATTTGTTAAATAATTAAATGTGTATAGAGAAAAGGTAGTTTTCAAATGATTTTTTGTTTTGTATTATAAATGTGTAAATGTGTATTTTGTACTT
Source organism: Cheilosia pagana (assembly GCA_936431705.1). Lineage (NCBI taxonomy): Eukaryota > Metazoa > Arthropoda > Insecta > Diptera > Syrphidae > Cheilosia > Cheilosia pagana. The sequence goes on along the minus strand of OW386168.1, from coordinate 57,432,174 downwards.
AGAATCCTAAAGTCTAAGTTTGGAATAGAATGACGGAATGAAATAACTAATTTGACAGAGAGAAAAGCTATTATTATATAAATAAATAAATAAATAAAAAAATTATTTGCATTCTAATTTAGTTAGTCTGTTTAGTATTATGTATAATGAAATGGCAAATATTCGTAGTTAGAGAGTTAAAGAGAGCATTGTTTAACAAATCTGTATTTCTGTTAAAAATAAAAACAAAATTAAACTGTAAACTTATTGTGTTCTTTTATTGTGAGGCTCGTTTTTCAATTTGTGAATTTCAGTTGTGGAAAATCGTATCTCTGTGTTACTTAGAAATTATCTCTATCTCTTCTCTTCTCTATCTCTCCTTTATCTCTTCTCTTCTCTTCTCTATCTCTTCTCTATCTCTTCTCTACATATAATAAAACTGTGGAATAAAAAATTTCTGACCACGCATCACGCAGAAACTTCTAGACGGATTTTGATGAAACTTGGCAAAGTGATTACTTATATTCTGGGTCGGGACTTAGGATGCTTTTTATCCCGAAATATAACGTGGTTCTTACAAAACAGTCAAAAAACCGGATACATGTAAGGAAAATTCTATTTATACAGACCTATTTCAGTAATGGCTTACCAAATTGAAAAATGTTGAATTGAATTGAAATGGTTCAATTTAGTAAATTTTTCCCTGAATCATTTAAGATATAAAAAATCCCTCTGCGTTGTCCTGAAGCTGAGCAATGTTCAAAACAATTATTCAAAACATCGCCCAAAATTTTCCTTCAGTGGATACCACTGCCAGTAGTCATGCAGACGAGAGTCTAACGTGATCATATGTTTTGCACTTCAATGGGCAGTCGTCTCTTTTCAGCGCACACATTCACGTTGAACACATTTTCAGGTGTTGTTCATTGGGTAAAGTTTAGAAATGGGCTGGTGGGATTCGTGTGTCAAGTTGTTTCATTCGTGTTGCTTCATTTTCGTCGACATTTGAGGTGGGTAGGAGGGAAATAACAGAACTTTGCGTAAATCTTTTTTGTGTAGACTTTTTAGTAGGGATTTTCAAAATCGTCCAAGGGAAGGAACACCATTATATTAATACGTAAACATTAAAAGTTTGCAGGCGCAGTGGCTTAGTGGTAGTGTGTTGGGCTACTAAGCGAGGGGCTCAGGTTCGAATCCCGAGAGGGCCAAATTACATCTTAAGGTTTTTTTCCGCTGCGCCACCTCTCGCGAACGTCTGACAAACATCCGAGAGTAAAACTGTCATGAATGAGCTTCTCAATTGGCCGTTTGGACTCGGCGTAAAATTGTAGGTCCCTTCCATTCGTCCCAAAAATTGAAAACCCACACAAAGCGAATGGTTGCGAGAAGCTAGGCCTTGGGTCCCATAGACCTGTCGCGAAGGGATCTAAAATTTTACGCCGCGTCCAAACGGCTAATTGAGAAGCTCTTTCATGACAGTTTTACTCTCGGATGTTTGTCAGACGTTCGCAAGAGGGGGCGCAGTGGAAAAAAACCTTAAGATGTAATTTGGTCCTCTCGGGATTCTAACCGGGTACCCCTCGCTTAGTAGCCCAACACACTACTACTAAGCCGTCGACGCAGTACTTTATTGTATTTAAAAAAAAAATGTCACGCCTCCTTCCTACTAGTGCTAGGAATTTTCCGAGAAAATCCAAGACTGTTCTATGTCCAGCCCATTTATATCAGATCGGATTAACATTTTAAAAACTTATAAAAGCCAAGAACACAGGCGGACAAACTTTTTGTTTCATAAACAGTGGAAATCACTTATAACGACCTCGCTTATACCGACCAGTTGCTTATAACGTCCACTTTCAATTCATTTGGTTGGTTCATTATATTTTAAGCTGTTTAACCGTCGGATATAACGAAATGTTGGATAAAACGACCAATTTCTCGGAAAAAATTTGTCCTTGTCGCCGGTTATAACAACGGAATGAGGGAAAATCATAAAAAAATTGTCTGTTAAATATTATAGTAGTTTATTTGATCTGTCTCCGCTTTTAAATTAGTTGTGGTTTACGCGTCTTTAACAAACAATCTAGCATTTTATGTGATTTTGTTTAATTTATTCCTGAATATTTATGGCAGGTGGATATAGCGACCGCCGGTTATAACGACCTCATTTCATCGGTCCCTCCACCGTCGTTATAATCGACTTCTACTGTATATTAGAAGAGGATGAAGATGCATATTTTATAAATACGTTAAACCTGTCACTTTGGTCTCGGGCAGTGTTACTAGGTGGTGGAAAATTTACCCTTTCCTTGAAACTTCGATGCCTCTTGAACATTTCTAGGAAAACAGCGATCGAAGTGACAAGGCTGTTATTTTTCAACAAATGTTCATGCTACAATCTAGTAAGGTAATCGTGCTTATAAAATGTTTAAACTTTGTCAGTCTTCAGACGAATGCATACGAAATTACATAAATAATTATTATCTTTCAAAAATAAGCGATTGTGGAGCTAGAACAGTGCATGTAGCTTGAAATGGGGTAACACTTGATTAAGATCCGTAATGCTCAGTGATAGACCAATTACGCGCAAACCTTCCCTGGGAAATTCAGACCATAACAATGAAAACCGCATCTAAATCAGTTCTTTGGCTCTCGAGATTAGCGGCAACGACTCTTTTTTGGGCACTTTACACTTTACACTATTAATTGATGATGATTGATATTGATAACATTTTTTTGAGTTGAAAGTCATTATTAAAATGTTAACCCCTGCAATCTTACAAACGAGTACAAATGTTGGAATCTTAATTTATTTTAAGAATAATCACACCAAGCCCATTAAATCGTTTTATTTTTGATTTCAACAAAAAAATGTAAACATCGGTTTCAGAAAAGTTGTAAGTGCCCGTCATAGTTGATTGTTGGCAGTTGTCGCATAGCTCAGAATGTAGCAGACAATAAAATCGTTAAATTGAGTTAATGGGTTTGATAGCCTTTAAACAGCAATAACGCGTAACAGGTTTACATAACAACCGTGAACTTTTAAACTCTAAGACGAATATTTGTGTCCGCAATTTGCATCACACTTGCGCTTACAATTTGAACGTCAGCGGTATTGGATCATATATTTGTTTAACAGTTTAACAATGTACTATATGATTGAAATGTATTTTATTTATTTTCCACATTGTTGGATGGCTGTAAACTATTTCATTAAAGACGAGGGGTTGAATTACCGCTTCGTGATCGAGTACTACGTGACTGAATTTGTTATTGTTTTGCATGTAAAATTGACAAAATTCAATGACGTATAGCTCGCTCACGGATGAGGTAATTCGACCCCAGGTTTTTAATCATACCCCCTACCGGTCACTTGTCAAGTTCATGCTCTCATAAAGAATCACCAACATTCGATTAGTCGAATTAATAATTTATTTTATTTATGCGTAACATTATTTTCGAAGTTTTTTTCTTAAACAATACAACTAGGGTATATTCCAACTAATTCAAAATTGAGTTAATCTCTCTATTCACTGCCTCTTCCTCAGTCTAACTTGGATGCCATTTCCACTCTTCGTCACCAGTTCAGCCAGTGGCAAAGGGGTGAATCCCTCTACTGGCAATATTTCGTAGTTCCTCAACAGCTTGGCTAGGGTGCATTTCAGCTCCAACATGGCGAACTTTTGTCCTAAAAATAAGACAACAATTTTAGAAAGAAAGTTCCAATCACTGACCCCGTCTCTTACCAATGCAATTTCTTGGACCAGCACTGAAGGCGACAAACGAATAGGGATGCATGTTCTTTTCCTCGAGTAAAAACCGGTCCGGATTGAATTTCTCCGGTTCAGGGAAGTGCTTCTCGTCCCGGTGCACCATATAGGCCAGCACAGCAACACTGGTCCCCTTAGGCACGGCAGTCTTCCCAATTTGAACATCTTCGGTCATCAGGCGACTGTAGAATGGCACCGACGGATAGAGACGCAGGGTTTCTTTGATCACAGCTTCTAGGTACTTCATGGTTTCCTTTTCCTGACCCTCACAGGCTACGCATTCTTCGTAGGCTTTTTGTTGTTCCACTGGATTTTGCGAAAGCAGGTAGATTGCAAACGACACCGCAGAACTTGTTGTGTCGTGACCCTCAAACATGAAGGTGTCGACTTCCTCGCGAATGTCATTGTCTGACAAGTCGGCTCCTTCCATCTGGGCGAGCAACAAGATGTCCAAGAAAGCCAATCGCTTCTTGACACCAACATCATCGATTTTCTCTGAAAAAATAAAGCGAAAGTTTCGATCTCTGCGTAACTTATGAGGCAGTGTTGTTACTTACCAGCATCAGCCAAGCTGAGAACATTCGATTCCTTCAAGGTCTTTCGACGCAACTCAATGACCCTCTTCGTCTCGCTGTGAAGAATCGACAGGGCGCGGTTGCGGTCCTTAGACTCTTCGGTTAAATTATACAGAAACGAGAGCCTTTTCCACGGTGAGAATGACTGCCGATGGGACATGCGACACATACTGCAAGTGCAAGGATTGTAAAACAGATACTATCGCAAAACTTCAACTTTGACTTACTCCTGTACAGCGGTGACATACTCCGATTTGCTCTGCAACTGAGCGTTCTTCTTGATGCCCATGGCAGTCTCACAAATGATGTCCAAGGCCAAAAGTGTGATGTATGGATAAATATCGAATGCGTCGCCGTTGGCCTTCTCCGACAGTTTGCTGACCCAAATGTTGCCGTTTTCCTCCATAGTAGGCTTGAACTCGCCCAACATTTTGAAATGGAAAGCTGGTGTTAGCATCTTCCTCCTCCTGTGCCACAATTCACCGCCGCTGGTGAGCAGACCTTTGCCTAGCCATGGTTCAACCACTTTGTAGTTATGCGACTTGTAAAGCATTTGATTGCTGCCAAGAATGTGTTTTACATCTTCAGGGTCGCTGACGAAAAGGGTTAGATCCTTGCCAAACCAAATACGGAATGTCGGGCCATAGCGACCGCGCAATTCCTTCAGCCAGTAGAGGATCTCTAGAAACAGCAAAGTAAAGGGTGAGTTAACTTTTGCCTTCCGACCGATTTGGGATTTAGAAAGCCTAAGGTTTGCTTTATGTAACTAAACGTGAGCGATTTGCTTTGATTACTATTGCTCTTATGTAAATTTTTGAGTATGATAAGCTGCACGAAGCGACACAACCAAAAGCAAGAAAGCAATAAATACTGGCGCCCAACCAAAGGCCTTTAAAATAAAACTCGACGGACGTTGGCGGAAAGCTGTAAAGTGATTCGAATATATACCACAGAACTAGATCTTATAGCCCTGCCTCTGTTTGCCTTAATAGTGTTTTATTTCTAGCTAACAAAAACGAAGCCAAAACTTCAAAAAGTCACATCTTGATTTGAAGGTTTACCCTATGCTCTCGAAACTCTATAATATTGATACGTCCGCCCAAGCTACGTTACAACTAAGAGTAAGTCGTCAAAAAAGCTGACCAAATACTACTTACAAACTTATCATAGTTGACTTGTAAACTCGTTGAACGTCCCATCTGTCAATTTGCATAAATTTGCATGCCGAAAAAGTAAGCAAATTTTTTTTCTTATATTAAAATGTTGTATATTAAAATAGTCTTAGTTTTAAATTAGCTTTAAATAATATAAAAAGCAGGAAACGCATTTTCCCATAGCGTTTGCGGATATTTTTAACTACGATTAAATAAGTTTAATATATTAATGCAATTCCCACGTATCTAAAACTTCATCAGTTAATTTGCTATGGCATGTTAGACTTTTTTTTAAGCACTAAAATTATTATTATACAAAACAAGCTAACTTCCTCCGTGCTAACTTTCGCGTGTCGTATAAACAAAACTCTAATCAATCTACGAAATTATTCAATATGCCATCAAGTGATCTCCTTCTTTATATAATTATATTACAAAATAACTTCCCACAGTATATATTTAATATTAAACTCTTCATAGACTGCCCCTATTCTCTTATCAGAAAATTAGCTGAAGTGTAAGGCCAATTTTACACGACAACAGGGCTCGTTTGACTTCTGTTTTGACCTGTAAAAATTCACAAATGAGACGCACTAGAACTCATCTGACTTTTTTCACACCCTCTTTCGAATTTGTTTATTTATTCTTTGAAAACTGAAACTGTTATAATCTATCGATTGATTTGAAATGTTTTCGCAAATTTATACGGAAAGACACGTTTTTAAAAACCGCACAATCGCATTTGGCAGTTGCTTCCGTATTTGGGGGCAAAATGCAACTTGTAGCCTTGATGAAGCTCGTTATCGGCAGTAGGCAATGGGTGTTCCAATACTGTAATACAATAAAAAACAAGTATCCTTGCAGCCGTCACGATATCTATTGACACTCAACTTTTTTGGCCATTTTCGGCGACTGACAATCGATCACAAATGATTATTACGTTATCAACGTTGTCTGGAGTGTGCTCCTATCACTGAAACTCGATTGGACAAAGTCTAAAAGGCTCGCCACTTCTAATCGCTATAACGCAGATGTTTAGCGGAACCGCTGTCACCTTTGAACGCAAATCTCGGTAGCAGACAGATTTTTAACTTTCTCGCATTACGTAGTAAGAGAAAGGTATTGTAATCGTACAAAAAATCGAACTCGAGATTTTAATCAAATCTGACATTACGATGATAGGGGAACTCGAAAAAGTGGGTCTCGCAATTCTGTCCGTCTGTCCGTCTGTCCGTCTGTCCGTCTGTCCGTCTGTCCGTCTGTCCGTCTGTCCGTCCTTCCTGAGCTCTACAGCGCAAACGGCTGGACGGATTTCTTTCAAACTTCGGATTTGGAGTTGGTGGGCTTACAGTTCGGGGCCACTTTTTTTTTTGCACGTTAAGTGTTGCCTTTCTAACGGTATTCAGCAATTTTGGGTTTCTCGAAAACGGCTCTAACGATTTCAACCAAAATTGATATTTGGGCTTAAGTAGGTGTAACTAAGATGGCTGCATACTCAGTTTTTCGCAGAAAAATCGAATAACGGTAATTTTGAAAATTGGTCATATCTCAAAAACGGTCAAAACTATTTCGACAAAAATTCATATTTAAGGTAATACGGTCATTCCCAACATGATGGCAAACTCAGTTTTTCCCTAAATTATCGTTCAACGGACTATTTTGGAAAAATGTTGTCTTTTAGACTTTATTTAATCATGGTTTACTTGAAAACGACTTTAACGATTTTAACCAAAATATATACTTGCACTACCATATATGGGGTTAACATGGCTGCATACCCAGTTTTTGGCTAAAAAGTCGAATAACGGTACTTTTGAAAAGTGGCCTTATCTCGAAAACGGTCAATACGATTGCAACAAAAATTAACTTTTTATGTAATATGGTCATTCTTAACATGATAGCATACTCAGTTTTTCTCTAAATTGTTTATAATAGATTTTTGGAAAAAGGCATATTTTGAGAATTTTGTTTGCTTTTGTTTTACCAACACGAAAACGGCTAAAGCGATTTTGACCAAAATGCATACTTGGAGCATATTTGACGTTTTTAACATTATTGCGTCCTTCATTTTCAATTCTAACTCTGATTTTGAAAACTGCTCCAATCTCGAAAACGCGATTTTCGATTTGGATAAAACTTTAAAAACCAAGTAGTACTAACATCCTGAACAATACCCTATACTCAGATTTTAGCTAAATAGTTGAGCAATATTATTTTTCGAACTCAAAATTTCCATATTTGTTTTTATTTTGAACGCATTATTTTCCAAAATCAGCTTTAAAGATTTTGACTAAAATGCTTATTGACGATAACATAAGCATTGTTAATAAAACCCCGTACTTAGTTTTTCTTAGAAAATTGCAAATAATGCCATCTTATAAACATTACCGCACTACCAGTTAAAATGTAATCACAACTACTCGAAACTCCTTTTTAGCAAATATTTCCCACTTCTTCTTTTTTCAACCATATTAATCATGAACCTTAAAATAATTCCAACCAATTGGAGTCTACAATATCAGAAACCCGCACTTCATTTACCCCCAAACACGTGCAAATTCAAAAACAAATCTCTGAATTCTTACATAACAAACTCTACTTCGAGTCATGGCCACCTACCAGCATCACCAATTTGAAGAATCTGGTTTTATAATAAAAGAAAAATAAACCAACCAAACTGATGATATGAACGAGAAAGTTTCGTGCGATCCAGTCGTGCACTTTATTTCTTTTTGTTTTGAACTGACTTTTTGGTTCTTGAACTTCAATTTGTAGTCTGGATTCCATTGAAATACTACGTTGCATAGGTACAGCGTCTTTTCTTGTTCGAAAACTGATTTGGTACTCGTTCCCAAAAACAGAGTAGAAAAGGGCTTTAAAAAGACATTTTGCCATCCATCAAAATACCTTACAGAGGAGTTTCTTACAATGCTTTCACTGACGAAATTTTACAGGAAATATATATCATGAGAACTGTCATCCATTTTCAAGGTGGTCATTTTTATCCCTAGTCTGGCAGCTGTCAATTTCCGGCGAACTTATGCAACTTTTCAAACCACTCACTCAAAAAAACACAATAGGTTAATTAAACTAGACAGTTTTGTAATAAGTCTCTGTGGTTTTTAAGCTTAACTTTCTGACCGCTTAATGGTTTTTCGACAAATTTAAAGTCTCAGCTGCCATTGGCGGAGTGAAGCTGATCTCATACAAGAGGTTTAAGTCCAGAAAACTTAAGACTCAACGTTGAATTATGTGAGTTTAAGCTTATTTCAGAAATTAAGGCATATGGGTGAAATTTTTTTTTTAAATGATGGCAATAACGTTAAGGTCAACGGAGTGCAATAGTGAGCAATGAAAAACATTTTTTTTTTGCATTTGAGGATTTGCACAGGATGCGACTATATGCCACAATAGCAGTGCACGAATCGATCTTTTTCGGGGAAGCTATTTTCATAACTTTTGTCGATTTTCCTGGTGGCATTCTTGTTTTTGGAACACCCGTTGATACTAAGTGACCAATGCAAAAACGGTTAAGCGTAATATAAGTCGAAATTTTCAAGAAACAGACTTCCGAGCCCTTTAAAATATTTTCCAAAATTGGCTTGAAAGAATGGGCAACCGCCGTTGACGAATTTGAATGAAGCTTTACTTAATAACAAATTGGAAGTTACTCTTTAACAAAGTAGCAAACATTGAAAAGGGTTGAATTTTTTTTGATTTCTATCAGACTTATTCATAATATTAAATTAAAATTGAATTAAGGCTAATCTTAGTTTATTTTCAGAAACCCTTATTCATAAACTCTTTTAAAAGAAAATTCGCTCTTAATCAACTGTCTAAAATTAAATGCCTACATTCGTATTTAGCGGTGACTTAACTTTCGTTTTCTCTGTTATGCCCACAATCAAATAAGATGGTGGATACATTTTCGAATTTTTAAGATAATTCGAATATTTTATGTACCATCAAATCGGTAACGAAAGGCGATTAAAATATTTTCGTATATTTAAAATATTTGCGCAGATATTCATGGCTTCAGTCAGCCCACTCTAAGACGAATATGCTCTAAAGTTTCAAAGGCATTAACATCATAAACGTCATTTGTTTTAATTTGTGCGGGTGTTTTTCCTTAATTTTAAAACTAATTGTCATGGTTCCCTATTTTTTGAAATTATTTTAACTCAACACTAGTTAATTTTTATGTGTAAACGTTTTCGACGACATGATTAAAGTCAAATTAAGTCATTTGACGTGAGTAAAGGCTCGCTGTTCGAGTGAAATCCAATTTTTATACAAAATTTTCACTGCGAAATGTCAAAATGAACTTTCCAAATGAAAATTTCACCAGGCAGTACGCTGTTGAAGTGAAAAATAATTGTTCAAAAAGTGATTTGTAGGGGGCGTTACTTAAGCTATTTCACTTGGCTTTTATTGTCCGTCGCATTAAATTTTTTGACATTTCGGCGTGAAAATTTCACTTCCAATTTCACAGCACTTTTTGAAGAGGAGTGAAAATTTCACTTCACTGGAACATCGTACCAGCCCTTAAAGAAGACACTGATAATATATGGATTAAGGGAATCTTATGAATAAGGCTGTATACCTAAATTTAAAAATTAATTAACCGAGGACAGACCCTTTACAAAAGGCCAATTGAGAGTTTAAAAATGTATTTTTAGTTTAAGAAGATTTTTGACATTTCATGTCACTGTTCGTACTAAGCATAGTTTGATTTTAAGTATAAAATGTTATTAGTTTTTTTAACCTTAAATCAAACATAAACCTGATTTTCAGTGTCGTATTTGTTTATAAAAGAAATAATATAAACACTCAACTAAGTAAATAAATTCAAGCAACGCGTGGAGATGACACAGCAATTTAAAAGGCGATTTACCACACCGTTACTACTTTGATTACACGTATAAAATTTTATCTACCACCTTAAGACAGAAATAAACCTGATTATCAGTATCGCATTTGTTTATTAAAGTTAATGTTCATATCTTTGTACTTCAGACTAAGAACTGATAGAATTTAATAAAACAATCAACTAGCAACGAATGAAGATACATAAGATAGCGAGTGGAAAATCTCTATGCTTAAATGCCACCCACCTATTTATATCTTCAGACAGATAAATGAAACAAGATTTCTTTTGCCTACTCTACTCGTACCTCGCACTCTTGCACTATTCACATTTTTTTCGCTCTAATACTTACTTCCTTTTTTGACATTTTCCACCAATTCAAAGAGTCCGGGACCAGGCACAGTTTTGGAAAACTTTATTATGCGGATGAACTTTGCTATCCTTGGCAAGAATTGCACCAGATAAATAATGGCCAAAGCCAGCACAATCAAAATGAGACTCATTCTTCTGGAGCACTAAACACTACTCTATTACACTTGTTAATCAATGTATGACAACTCTGACTGCTGAACAAGCACTGTCGACTCGAGAGGCAAGCCCTCTTCTATTCATAGTCGCGTTTGCGGGCAAAATTGCTTGCAAAAAACAAAAACAAATAATGATTGCAATCAAAACAAAATACATCACATTAATTTGTGATAAGGTAGTGGGATTAAAAGAAAATTCTGTACGGAGAGGATAGCGTGCTCCACAAGTTTGACATTTGTACTCTGAGTCTGCGTGTACTCTAGAGATGATCTTCAACAAGAAAAGTTTGCTATGTTGGATAATAAGGTGGGCGGTGGGTCGGTGGCCGCGATTGAAGCCGGTTTTCAGAAAATCTGGTTAGGTACAACTATGCGTGCTCCATTTAAATGTGGAAATCGCCATGGTCGATATTATACCAATGGTGGCGCGTTGCAGTGTACGATATTACGCTGTGAACTATGCAGACAATAGAGAATATCGTAAACGCGAGTTGAAGGTAATGCTGCATAATTTAGGGGGATGTTGTAAGCCGGTTGATGTTTGTAATTAACGATGAAGCAAATTATCTTTCTTGCTTGACATTTGCAACGCTATCATAATTGATTACCTATTTTCCCATAAAGTTTAAGAGCTTAAAAGGAAAGTTCTCAGTATATAGCGAAAAAATTCGTAAAATTCGAAACAGAGGAAAGCCGAGCTGTCAACAGCTGTGTTTTTTTGTGAGCTTCTAACTCTAAGGTAGACGAAGGCGCAACAAAAACAGTTCCAGTCACAGCTTGACTGGTATAAACTGGTATAAAATGCTGTGTCTTGACTTTTAGTTTCTATTTTACGGTTCCAACTTAAGCTGCTGGCTGTCAAAATCACCTTAGGTCTGTTCCATTACTTTTAAATCTTACAAATTTTTACGAATTCTTAAGCATTTTACTCAATTTTCGTTCCTCAACTCAAAAAATTCGTAAAAGAGAGCGGCTTCGAGAGAGCAAGATATTTTCCCTCGTTTCTACTCAACAAATTTCTTTGCGTAAGAATTGAAACAACTGTCAGTCGCCTGAAAATTGACAGCTGATTTGAGTTTGATGTTCTATTTGACATTTGGAGGGAATATTCGCATCTGTCATTTTCACAAGTTACTACAAAAGTGTTTCTTAACTTTTGCGTGAGTTTCCCTCTCTGAGAGAGAATTCATCCGCTTTACTGTCATTTTGACAGTCTTTTCCATTTTTACTACAACAGTAAAGGAACAGATCTCTTGTGTCAATCTCAGAAATGTCAAGTAGGACGTAGTTTTTGTAAATGCGTGCTAAAAGTCCAACTTTACTTTGCTTTGCTGAGGTAGAAGCTCAAAGAACACACCTAATGTAATTCGATTGTATAATTAAAAATTTTGGGAAAGTAAAATGTCCAAAAATGTTTGAATTGGTGATTTTTTAGGGACCGCACATAGAAACTTAGCCTCATTTTCTTAGATTTGTTGATGCCGGTCTTAACCTAAAAAATTTTTGTGTGACCAGTCCAAATTGAATCAGCATTATGCGTATTTTAAAACACCAAACTTTTTAAAAAGCGGCTGTCAGAATTGCTACTCTTTTCTTTTAAAATAGATCAAACTTTAATCTTAATTTTTGTGAAAAGTTTGCTTTATAGAATTGCAGATGTACACTTATCTCGTTTCTGCAATTCAAAAGTGTGACGACGCAAGTTATTATGACATGACTTGTCTTTACTAGGTGCGAAGTTTCTTTGCTTCCTTTAAAAGACGATACCAACAACATAACCTCACAATTGCTTTTCTTAGATCTTGATTACCCCTATGAAGATGAGCATTAAGGTGAGAAGATACACACAAAATAGAAATCCAAAAAAAGTACTCAGTTGCGGTGGCAAATTTAAAATTGCTTGTGATTTGTCTCCAAATTCTTGTAAAAAGTAGATGCCCAACTTTAGGTTATTCCCCCTACAACAAGTGTCTGCGACGTGGTTGGAATTTCAAATGTTTGCTGATGTTCAACGTGTTATTTATTGAATGAACAATTTATTCTGACTTTATGTTTGATGTTTACCAACTTTTTGAGTTTGTTTCTGTCTTATTATTCAAATAATCGGTAACTTCAAAACCATATGACGAAGTGAATTTCTTGCAGTACTATTACATCGTCTCTTTATTTGACCTAAGATTCCAGAACATGTTTTAAGCTACTTTATGAAGTTGGTAATGCTGCACACAGAAATTTGTTTAGACTTCTTCGATTCTTCTGATTGCGAGGATAGTCATTGTGAGGACAACTCACTCAGTTTGCGTATCGTGTGATCTGTAAGATAGCTTATTAAATCCGTATTCTCATCACAACTTTCGGACAATGGTATTAATGGAATTGTCTGACAGAGTATGACATAAAAATTTCCCGTTCAGTCTATCAAACTACCCGATCAGTCTCTTAACTGTCAAACAAATTGTTACATTTTTGCTTAAGCACTATTCAAACTTCATTCATATTCACTATTAAAACTCAATATTAGGTCTGTTCCTTTACTTTTGTAGTAAGAATGGAAAAGACTGTCAAAATGGCAGTGGTGGGGATGAATTCTCTCACAGAGAGAGTCACTAACGAAAAAGTTAAGGAACGCTTTTGTAGTAAACTATGATTAATGACAGATATGACAGATACTAAATTCAATAAATTTTTATTTCATATTCTCTAATGTCTACTTTCCATTTTCAATACGATGGAATGTTCGAGGTGAACATTCAATATTTATTTTGCCGCCTGTTAATACCATTTTAATGCACAAAAAATCAAAACAAATGCAATCGAATGTCAAATAGCACAAGAAATTTCAAATCAGCTGTGACTGACAGCTTTTCCACTTCGTACACCAAGAAATTTGTTGAGTAAAAATTCGTAAGATTCTCAGTGGAGGGGTAATATCTTGCTCTCTCGATGACGCTCTTTTTACGAATTTTTCGAGTTAGGGAACAGCATTTGAGTAAAATTCGTAAGAATTAGTAAAAATTCGTAAGATTCAAAAGTAAAGGAACAGACCTATTGTGTCATTGTGTAGGGTAGCTAAAAGTCACGATAAATCTATTTGGCATGTGTCAAATTATCCGCAATTTTGAAAAAAAAAAGAATATTCTTCAAAATCAATTTTTGCACTCATTCTAAACCTCTTTACTGTAACAAAATGTAACCTGGCAGTGTCGTCTCTTGAGGAAAATGACAGGTGCGAGAAAGATGGCCAGCTGAATACGATTATAAAGGAGGTAAATTAAGGACTACAACTAGTTGGACCTTGTTGAGAAAGGATTACTAATAAATTACTAATATTCAAAGTTGAATAATATCTTTCATTTGTGTAAAAGGTTTAAATTCATTAAATTACTATTGGATAACAAATATCACACTGCATAACAAGAACAACAGTCATGATGAAGCTTCTCAATTCCGCAGTACGTCCCTTTGATTTGCTTCAAAATAATACGACACTTAAAATTTTTGTGACAAGCTAAGCCTAGCCTGTAGATGTCAAATCAATAAAGACTAAGTACGCATTTTATTTAAACCTAAAGGGAATCTACCCGTACAGTTGAGATGAGATGTATTTAGTTACGTGATGAAATGAAAATGGTGGCATGTTCTTTCAATAATGACTCAATTTATTTGCTAACTAATATCTAGTCTTATTTACCGTCTTCATAGGTGTGACGCGTAAAAATTACAACTCATCGTTCAAAGTAATCACTTACAATAAGACATGCTTGATGTATTTTATACCCTATGAGAAAGACAAGGGCAATGGAAAGTTACAGAAATATGTCGTGAAGGGAAATGATTCTGTTTCTCAATGTGTCATATATTTCCCCCCATAACCTTTCAAATGTGAAAGATAATTCATGCGAGACAAAAAAGACAAAACATCCTCAATTATCGAGACAAAGAACGACAAGTGTAAAACATGTGGTCGCGTTCCATTGACCGCTAGACGTTAGGCACATAATGTGCTCCATACATTTCCACTACGGCAAATGCGTCAAAATTTAATACGATTCAATTGAATCAAATTTGCGAGCTTGCTTCCATATTTTAGCGAAATATGATTCAAGACTCATGCGCACATATATCTAATCTAAGTGACTTTGACCATTATACCTATTAAAGCTCGTTATGTCATTATACCACTTTAATCTGCGGGGAAAGAAACACAAAACCACTACATACCTGTTCTAATTCACTGCACTTTTCACTCAATGGAGAGTACTCGAAAACAGCTTCGAAATAGCTTCTGCTCAGATAAACATTGCTAGATTGACTTCCATCAAAAGTGGACACACCTGAAATTCCCTACAGAAAAATAAAACAAGTATCTCGAAAAGTCAACAAACTCTCGACATTCCCTTAGGCATCAAGAAAATACAAATCAAACAGAATCTTTCCCACAGTTAACTTGCCTCTTTGATTTGTTTGAGCTCTACAAATCAACAGAGCAGTCCAAAGTGAGCAAACACTTTTAAGTTCTCTAGGGAGCTACTACCAAACTACTAAACATTCTTACGCGCGTAATAGAACTCATGGGGGTGCGTTCTTCAGGACATCTACTCTAACTTTATCAAGTGTCACTTACTGACGCAAAACAATTCAAACCACGATTTTCAATTACAATTGATGCCCCCCGGTGCGTAATTGCTTAAGCATAAAATACCGCTCTGCACCTTGGATTACATGAGAAGTTACTTTATGTACATAACCTGTGAGCGTTTCTCATGAATGCTGACATAAGTCATAGCACAGGTATTCCGCTGTCAGCTACTGATAAAATATCGAAAAAAGCGCGAGTATGTTGCTACTAACATCGATGACAACTATTAGACGTTGTGTCACTCTTTAGTTGTGCGATAGAGTCTTGCCTCAAAGTGTCCCATTTCCATAGATAAACGTTACTCAAGAATCTCCCCCGCTGAATGCGTAATGACATCCAAAATTCAAATGGTTTTGTAAACAGAAAACAGTACAAAACTTCAGCTGAAAGTGACAGCCCATTTGGCAAAAGTCAAATGATGTTTCTTTGTTTTTAGAGGGGCCCGGTGCAAGCTTAGATTATCCAATGAGGCAGGGGGGAGCCGCAGTCTTCTGTCATGATACAGGTGCATGCCTGAATGACAATTCGATATTCGGACGTAATTCGGTTACCGCACACCGCTCGAGTGCGTGCGTCCAGTATCGCACCGATTTGACTGTCGCATTGCGAATTTATTACGAATTAACGGTTATTATTGACAAGTTTTCATTTTTTGCTGCAGTGCGTTAGGGAAACATCGCGTTGACCTTGGCTAGAGTTCATTGCCGCAATTTGAAGACCTTGAGGCGATGATGGAACTGCAGTTATTTTTGGTGAAAATGTAATTCATATTTAATGACGTGCGCAGCGATTGATGGCTTTTCATCGATTATGTCACTCCAGAGACGGCGTGCAATTATCGCAAGAAAAAAAGAGGGCTCGTTTTGAAAGATCGCAGTTTGATGTTTACACTTTGGAACCGTGGAATCAAAACAAATACTTTTTTTTTGCTGTGTTGATAATTCACACGAGTTCAATTGTTTTGCGCCCTGACCTTTGATATCAGGAGTAGGTTGTGGAATTTGCTTGAATACACTCAAGTGTCAGAGGGTTCGAGATTGATAAGGGGTTGGCGTTTTGCGTGGGATGTGTTCTTGTTTCTTTTCAACACGTTTTTCAGAATAATCACATAGTCCAGTCAGTGGTGGAGATTGAAAAAATGGGCTTGGGAAAAGCCTTTACGTGATCGGGAGAGTTCTGGTTTACCAGCTGGCAAGGTAATTGAAAAGTCAAAAAGTCCAGCGGACGTTGAAGAAACGGATTTAAAGGCAGTCAGTTTGTTTTCTCTCCTCATTAAGTTTACTATCCGTCATTTAGAGTTCAATTGATGTGCAACCGTACAAGGTACAACAGAGGCAGCCATTTTGTTTTAATATATTGGTAGGTTCCTTCGTGTAAGCGAGAGAGAATCTTTGACATTTCGTGACAGAAGTTGTCAATGCGAATTTTCGGGTATTAATAAGAAAAAATAAAAATTGAACAAAATAATTAGGTCTGTTCCTTTACTTTTAAATCTTACAATTTCTACGAATTTTAACGCATTTTACTCAATTGTCGTTCCTGAACTCGAAAAATTCGTAAAAGAGAGCGGCTTAGAAGGAGCAAGATATTTCCCCTCTTACTAGTTTCTACTCAACAAATTTCTTTGCGTAAGAATTGAAACAACTGTCAGTCACCTAAAAATTTACAGTTGATATAGATTTTTTGTTCTATTTGGCATTTGGGTGGGTGAACTATCTGTCATTTTTCACAGGTTACTACAAAAGCGTTCCTTAACTTTTGCGCAAGTTTCCTGCCCTCCACTGTCATTTTGACAGTCTTTTCCATTTTTACTACAAAAGAAAAGGAACAGACCAATTGTATACTTTCCGTATCTGACACTGACAGACGCCAGCAGGGATTTCAACAAAAGCTTAACAGCTTTCCCCTTAAAATAAAGAAAGATGCGTAGCACGGTAATCGAAGTCGAATTACCTTTGTCGCTGATCAGTCTTTATGTATATTCAAAGACAAGTTAGACGCTGTCAATTTTTCCAGCATAACGCTTCCTTTGTGTAGCATTATAGCAAAGCCTCCATTTATAACGAAGCAGGTACGAGTGAGCAATTAAACTTTTACTACTTCCACAGAGTTATAAATTTTGCATTAGGGTAAAAGGCCGTACAACAAGTGAAGCCTCTAATTAAATTTTAAACAATGTTATCTGTCACATACGCAGCCGCAGTCACAGCACGTGACCTTAGAATTTCTCACATAAATTTAATTGTTTTACGGTGAGTAATATTTTAACACTATTCTTACAAACCGAATAAACTAAATAACATATCTGAATGCGTAACTTGCTCCAAGACAACAAAATAGGAAGGTAGCGATAAAATAAAGAAAAGTTCAATGAAATCCATTCAGTAAGGGTTTTTGGGCATGGTCCACAGGTAAAAGATCGATCGAAGTTCAAGGCCATTAAAGCATGGAAGAGTAAAAGATAACTTTACGAGTTTTTTCTTGAGGTTATAGCTGAACTGCGTGGGTATTACGACGTCTTTGAATAAGTTAATTGTGTCTTATGTCAGTTGTAAGAAACAACGCTTTTTGCAATCTGGAATAGTTCCTAATAGTCTCAGGCATTTTTACCTTTGCGTATCAGTTCTAGAACAAAAATTTATGATGAGAAGTAGTCATTGACAGATGTCAGCAAAACTAACAGATCTTTTTTAAAATAATTGCATTCTTTTTAGTTTTGATTTTTTTAGTGATTGCAATCGTTTGATATGAAAATCCAAGTGTAGTCTATGAATAAAATGCAAATGGTTGCTAGTCATCCAGAGGTGCTCAACTGGTCAATAAAACGCGTAGAATGATCGCTAGTTTCCGTGATTGAATGCACCTGCACAATCATCAGAAATGACTTTCTAAATGTCATAAAAATCGGAAAGAAAAAAAGCGGTATGGGAAGAACATTTTCGTAACCTAATAAGAGTCTCTACAAGTTTTTTGGACTAGCATGACCCAGCCCAAAAGTCCTGTAGAACTTACAAAAGAGTGTAAAGAGCTCTTGCTCAAAAATAGACTTCAGGAAGTTCAACAAAAAAACCCAGTCACTGCGACTTTAAGACCGAAGTGCAGGTTTTGTTGGAAAGGAAACAAAGGAAGCCTTGTCACCAAAGCGCAGGGAGTACTAAAAGTATCTTAGCAGGATTCACGGCAAGTGCTAAGTAAGGTTAGATTTATGAGTATGCAGAGCAAAGCAAGACCGGCTATACCCTGCGGCAAGTGTTGAATCCGGCTATGTAGCAAGAGACAGTGATAGTGCAAGAAGAGAACCTTGACAAGGCCGACGGCTCTTATCTGTTTCATGCACCGCTTATTAGACAATAAGAGGTGTTATTTTGATATTCAAAGAAAAATGTCATTTTTTGAGATAAATGATCGGATATTTATTTCATAATAAAGCGGAAGGTATGCCGTTAATAATGAAAAACAACATCAGCCAAATGGCCACCACGACAACGCTTACAGGACCATATCCTTTTCATGAAATTTTCCATAACAAAATCGCAAAGTGGCTGCCCTATGTCCTCGATATACTCACGAATTTCATCTTTGAGGTCTTGAATCGACGCTGGGCTGTTGGCGTAGACTTTATCTTTCACGTGGCCCCAAAGGGAGAAGTCGCAAGGTGTTAAATCACAAGATCTCGGTGGCCAATTGTGATCACCTCTTCGAGAGATAAAACGGTCCGGAAACTGTTCCCGTAAAAGATCAATAGTTTCGTTACTTGTGGGGCACTTAGCGCCGTCTTGTTGAAAGTTGTCCAGATCAATACCATCCAAAATACTGTGTAATGACGTTTGTGGAATCCCCAATTCCAAAGAACGACGAGGAAAGGACAAACCTGGGTTTTCCTCAACACTTTGGGCTACAGCAGCAATATTCTCAGTTTTTCTTGAGCGACGTGCACGAGTTTTATTCTTCACATCACTAACTTATCATAACAGCTGGAATTTGTCCACCAATTTCTGTATTGCGGTCCGACAAGGTGCTTCACAACGACCCAAAAATGCTTTAGTTTTGCAAACTGTGACTGCAAAATTTTCACCATTTTTGTAGTGAATTTTTATATTTTCAATGCGTTGTTGAAGCGTGTATCGTTGCATTTTTAGTAATGGCGTAGTTTCTACTTGTCAAATGTCAAAAAATAACAGCTCCAAAAGTGACGGCTATCGAAATAGCGGGCTATTCAAAATAACGCCTATTATTGGAAAACCCTTTACTATATATACTGCTCTAGCCAAGACGATCATTGAATCCAAGCGTTGAGATGACAAGAAGGACCGAACCTCAGTTTCAGAGACCAACTCCTCGCGGATGCCAGAGCACTTTATCCGGAATTAACGAGCCCGATAATTAAGCCTGCATTACTTTTAGTTTTGCCGACAAAAGTTAAACAGTCTCCCGAAAGGCAACCGATTTCTAAAGATACGAACCTGTTGATTACTGTGACATGCCTGGGCATATTCCGCTTTTTTCGGTACAATGCGAAAGCAATTCGCTTCTTTACTGCCGCCCAGCCCATCGTCCGATGAAGTGATTAAATTGCCATAAATCATTTCAAATCAAATCCACACCAGTTTGGCCATCTAGGACTCCACTGTCCACTGTCTCAGGTGCCGGTTAATTCGATCGCAACTGACCAATCTGGTTCAAATCGAAAGTAAACCACAAAAATAGCTTACTAGGTAATACAAAGTAATATCGTAGCCTACTTCAGTCGGCTCTTATATAGCAAATGTCCCAACAAAAACATAACCTGAATCAAAAATTCAGCACATTTTTGTAGAGCAATTCCGTAAAGCGCACCCATTCACCTGTCGCATATTTCACTTACTTTTTCAACCGCCACTTTTCTGCTGAACATCAAAATCGCACTGCCATCCGTAGAAGTCATCAGCAGTAGAGTTGTTTCGATGACGTTTTCCGTTTCGAACTGCAAAAACCAAATGGAAAAGGTGCCAAAACAAACACATCGCAACAATAACGACAAATTGGTTACTGTAACAATTATCGTTCCCAAACAACCCACCGAAATGCAATTCATTCAGCTAAGCATCTCGAAACTCAACGAAAGCAAAATATTTAAATACAAACTAGGCCCAGTGGATACATGTGTGAACATATAGTAGCTGATACAAACCGCACCACCACAAACAAAGTTTGCGTCTCGCTGTTGGAAGCCCGCGCCGCTACCTGTGTAAGCCACGGCTACTATACCGATACCCACGTTCAAATGGCGTGTAAGACGCACAGCGCTGGTGGCAAAAAGAATTGACTTTGGCATAAACTATGCTATTAGTGGATTTAGTCACCTGCGCGACTTCAAGCAAATCTCATCGAAGCTTTCCTCGGTTCGAAGCGGGACTCTGGACAAGTTCACAATTTGGATTCTAATTCTGCTGTGGTTTCGCGAAAAACTTTGATTTTTTAGAATGACAAGATTTTTTCTGTGATTTTTTTTTGTAACGATAAAGAAAAATGCATCCAAAATTATTGTTCGTTTATTTTGTGACCGTGAGTGTGGCGTGCGCACTATGTGCGGCCAGTTTGGATCGAGCGACGTGTCAGCTCAAGGATAATTGTGATCTGAATGAGAAATTAATATCAAAAGATTCTAGTGTTGGTGATAAATTAGAAAAGAAAATCACCTCGATATTTGAGGATAAAGTCAACTACAGCTTGAAGTTGTCCTATGAAAGCGATGAGATCGATGAGCCCGTCATTGGGTATAGTTCGGTGACGAATTTAACGCAATTTAGAAATGTAACCGGCAAGGAGGCCACCATAAACGACGACGATGACGAGGACGACAGTGAGGAGGATGAACTGCAGGAAAGAGGTGAGAAATTAAATTTTAAGATCCTGGTTTCAATAAATAGTCGAACTCTTGATACATCAGAAACAGGGGACGAATCGCGTCATCCGTGAACGAGCATTACGTGATGGAATATGTTTTTGTTTCACGTTTAAATCAGCTTAATTCCGGGAACGTAATGCTCGATCGCTGACGACGTGATTCGACCTCAGATCTGGTCTGATCGGGTCTTAAATCGTGTGGATTTTGTGCGTGTTCAAGTGAATACTCCCGGGACATACACAAATTCATATAACGAGAGTTCAGCTGAACGAAAATTTCAGATTCTCAAGAGCTCAACAAATTGATTAAAATTGATCACAATGGGGATGGGTTCGAAAATTATACAAATAAATTAGGTGAGATGAACAGCAAGGGGTCCCTAGGTCTAGCTCCTCGCACAGTCAGTGTGAGTTTGCATTTCAGGACGAACAAAAACAAAACAAAATTTTTTTTTTTAAATTTTGTTCAATTTGTTTATCTTTTTTGCAGTTAAATGTTAAGCTTGCAAAGATTTTAATTTAATATGTTCGGTTACGCTAGAGTACAGCAATCGGTTTTATTGTTAACAATAGCGATTGTACATACTTCACAAAGCAATAAATCGATAAAATGCTTAAAAAACTGTGTGATAAACTTTCGTTTCACTATTTTGGCAGTTAATTCTTCAAATCTGCCATCGTTGATGAGCTCTCTATTGATTTGATGCCAAATTGTGAGTTTCGTCCGGTAAATATTTCACCAGGCGAAATGCTGTCCGCCCGAAAATTTAAAAGCTGTTGCGAGTTTCGCCCGAAAATTATTTTTTTTAATTTTTTGCCTCTAAAAAAGGAATGGAAAATGTATGTTGCAAATATCCGTATATTCCGCCCAAAGAGGCATTTTTTCGAACATTAACAATTTTTCGCCCATAACTCATATTAAGCGAAAAGTGAAATGTCAATTTTTCGGGTGAAATATTGTTCAGGCGAAACTCACAATAAGGCTGAATAAGAACATTATAAAATCATAAACCCGAAATGTAAATCATAGGAGTAATCACTGAGATGTCCAAATGAAAAATTTACAAACGAACAGATCTAATTCGCCTGAAATCAATATTTCCGACGTTTCGTTTTGTGTTCGCTGTCGGTGAACATTTTAAATTGTTTCTTCTTTATTAATGGTCCACTTAGGATACAGAATAAAACTTATTAATAGCTATTTTTAGATCTGGCTTTAAATTTAAGGCATTCACAATAGGTTAATTTTACATGCGAATTTTGCAATTTGAGCAAGCGTAAATTTAAAGACGAACGTACAGTTTGTTATGAGTAAGCCACAATAAGTCAGTTTTGGACCTTACTAATAGTCATTTTAAAATTATCTTTAAATATATATGGTAGATCACAATCGATAATTTTGTATTAAAAATGTTGAAAGTGATATCCAGCACATTTAATATTATATAAGAACAGGGCGAATTATTTTTATTTTTTTATTTTGTCATCCGTTCTATTGTGAATGGTTTGGAGCTGTTTCGTTGCATACCCTAACCATACGTACCTCTTCAGACTATAATCATAAACACGATGTACAGAGCAACTTAGTGCTAAGTTTCGAAGTCTGAATGGGGCAATTTTGTAATTCACAATATGCAATTTTGTATGGACAATTTCGCCATTGTGAGTTCTAAAAATTTGCCTAGACACCTAAACCGATTATAAGTATCACGGATTGTAAAAATCAAAGGAAGCAGGAAATACAAATGAAAGGAAAGTTAGCTCATTGTGACCAGACTCTAGAACTAAAAAGGAAAAATACGAGCGACTAAGGTTAGGTTTCACAAACTAAGAATGATCCATACAGAAATGAAAAATGGAGAAGAGTCTAACAATGTGCCAAACTTCAATCAATTCACTCATACCTACTTGTAGGTATGCACAAAAATTGAATACACAAGTCAAACGATTCGTTCACATGAAGATGGTTACATTGAACTCACCTGACCGCTGGCGCTGGTGAGATTATGCACCCATAACTGCCTACTCCTATAAGGAAACACTCGTTTAGACTCTCTTCCAAGTAAATTGAATTTTCAAGACTCTTTTATGCAACAATTTGCAATAACCACAAAATCCGAGCTCATGTTCAGGCTACACTTTGAATTGGTATCAGCATTGCAGCGCTGCTGCAGCAGTATCGACTTCAAAGTTATGTTAAACCGTCATTGCACCACCCAGCCTTCAGCGTGCGGAGGAACTCTTATAAACCATAAGAGCGAATGCGGTTACGAAGATATTGATTGAATACTTGTCGAAGTTGAGTTGAGATGTTTGCTTTTCGTTGATGAAACCAAAATACTCTGCCGCATATGACTCTTTGTTTCCTGCAGCAGAAGTGACACAATATAAATTGTGCGAAACGACACATAGTTGTGCTTTGATGGCATTTATTAAGGTGATGCAAACCAGAGAGTTCCTATGTTTAAGTCAGTCAAAGTTTGAACACCCTGTATTTGCAGTTGCCCCTTTTTGACATATTTGTATTGTTTGTGTCATCGACATCAATACTATTGCAAACAGGAACGGCTCTATCTGTCAGGATGTGCATACAACTCTGTTTTCCTTATAACTAAAACGTTTAAGTTTATTTCAGAAAATGCTGTCAATTGCTAACTTCAGAAGTGATACATTCACAAACGTCAAAATGAGATTAGACATTTTTACATAATAAGATACCTTTAACATGACAATACATCACCCTCATCTATAGACGACTGTCTCAGGAACTGAGTTTAAATAGTTTGCTGTCATTTTCGCTTTCCTTTTGTCACTCGCCTTAAAAGGACGCCATTTGTTAAAATTAACTGTGCGAATTGTGTAACATGACACCACCATTCTGTAGGGGGAGACATTATAGATTGCTATTTTTATTGTTAACAGTTCCTGCTGTCAAAATAACGCAATGTGAGATGAAGAACGGCAGGTCAAACTTCAAATAAAAAAATTGACATTTCAGCATTCGCGCTAGACGTCTAGCACTTTTGGTGAAATGTCAATTTTTTTATATGAAGTTTTGGAACGCGAGCAGTGTAATGGAAACATCTCATACGATCGGATCACCTAATGACCATACAGAACACTGTTGAATGTGACAGATAAATGACAAGTTAAACCAATGAGTACGAATGACACCTAAACGAGCAAACGAGCTGATAACGCATAATGTTGGACGGTTTATAAGAACATACGATTTTTTTGACAGGAGAGTTCAATAAATTGTCATAACTGAGTGTTCTCGTTACTCGTTTTACTTAATTTCTAAATTCCATGCCAGAGGTATACAAATTTAAATTCCCAGCAACCCGAGACTTAACTAAAGATAAGGTGCCGCAAAGCCAACAAAAAAAACGAACGCCTTATGCTGATTGATAAAAAAAAAAACCAAAAACGTGTGTAGTGTAATACAGAATACTGAAACGCAATTTGACAGACGTGCAAAGGAAAAATCGAAAACTCTTCGATTAGAAGGATATTAACCTGCAAAAAGATCTACAAACATTTTATAAATTAGCATAACAATTCGGCTCGCGTTACATCCGTTGAATACAGATTTCATTTATGGAAAATACGATAATAATTGTGTCCATCGTCGGGCTCTTGCACACATAAATTGCTGACGCGCAGAGAACTGCTGTTAACAATAACAATGGTCTATTATGCGAAATGACATTGAGATTGTTTTTTTTTCTTATGGAAAGTCCAAAAGGTTTGCCGAAAAATTTAGCACAATTAACATTTTGCACATATTATGGCAAATGGCGGAAGAATATTCTTTGAAACGTCAGTAGCACTTGACGTTTCAATTATTCATGCGTAAAGTGGGAATACGTATTTTCAAAACATTAACTGGTACGCGTCTCTTCCGTGAGCTAATTAAACAATTTCTTAAGTATGTCAATGTGGCAAGTCTGAATTGATTGTCAGCATAATTTTCCAAAATTGGTGTTCTCTGGCATTTGCTGTGGACATTTTTCGCAAGCGGTGTAACTTTGGTCTACGTCAACATTGCGAACAACCGCGTGAATGGCGATAGATGAACGTATAGTTAGGTACGAAATAAAGTTGTGCAGGCATTACACATATTTTTTACCGGCGTGGTGAACAAAATATGTGGGCCAATGTTATTGGTTATGTTTTGGTTTCATTCATTTTACAACACACACACGCTCATGTTTGGCAGGTGTTTTACCACGTGGGGTAGATAATTGCTCGGCATTGCAAGTTTCTACGAAAGTTTTGGTCTTGTTAGTGATGTGCAATATAATCAGTTAGTCTGTACCGGTCAGTCTGAGCTCGACAGCTGCAAGAAGAGCTCAAATCACTTTACGGATTTA
This sequence comes from Cheilosia pagana, assembly GCA_936431705.1. Classification (NCBI taxonomy): domain Eukaryota; kingdom Metazoa; phylum Arthropoda; class Insecta; order Diptera; family Syrphidae; genus Cheilosia; species Cheilosia pagana. Next base: position 57,406,401 of record OW386168.1, on the reverse strand, counting down.
GAGTCGGGGCTTATGAGTTGTTTCTATAGAGAAATTCTCGAAAACTTAGCGACAGGCATATGCTTTTCTTTTCTGCGCAGAGCAAGCGAATTAATTACGATCCATAAATATGACACTTACATCAGAGTATGCAGAAATATTGACATCTCTTTCATTTCCCCTTTTTGTTTGCTTCTGTCATCAAGCTTTTAGACGTCTCTTCAGCAAATGGGCACATTCAAAAACTTAGTTATCTTAAGTCGACTAGATTGGTCTGGAAGAGATGTAACCTGAACGCAAAAACTAGATTGGTCGGGAACGTCACTTTTCCCACGTCAGCCACATATGCGAACTGTCAACTTAGTACTCAGTCACGATTTTCTTGACTAGATTCGTCGGCTACCCCTCCATAAACGTCAACTGACACAGCTGCCCATGTGACCGATCTAGGCCAATCAAAACAGAGATACACTAAGTCAGTCAGCTGTCAGACTTACTAAACTAGATACTTGAACGTCCCCAATATCTCTGTCAAAACAAATTCTGTCGCACTAGGTCTGTTCCTTTACTTTTGTAGTAAAAATGGAAAAGACTGTCAAAATGACAGTGGAGGGGATGAATTCTCTCTCAGAGAGGGAAACTTACGCAAAAGTTAAGGAACGCTTTTGTAGTAACCTGTGAAAATGACAGATCGGAATATTCCACCCAAATGCCAAATAGAACAACAAATTCAAATCAGCTGTCAATTTTCAGGCCACTGACAGTTGTTTCAATTCTTACGCAAAGAAATTTGTTGAGTAAAAACTAGTAAGAGGGGAAATATCTTGCTCTCTCGAAGCCGCTCTCTTTTACAAATTTTTCGAGTTGAGGAACGACAGTTGAGAAAAATTGCGTAAGAATTCGTAAAAATTCGTAAGACTTAAAAGTAAAGGAACACACCTACTGAGTTGATCCGAAACTATAAAAACTGACAGATTCTTTAGAATTGATTGTTCGAGGGAAACGGTTAAAATAAATGGAAACATCCACAACAAATGTAATTTTTCTTTTTAAGTGCTTGTTCTGTCAAAAGAAGTTCCTTTTTAGCTCAAACAGACTAAAGATCTCAATTTGTGTTTCTTTTTTGCGTTCAAAGCATAATTGGAGTACCCTTTCTGAGTTCAGCATAAATTAACTGACAGATCTGAGTACAAATTTATGAACAGTACATTTTGACAGCTGATATTATGATTTCAAAAACATTTTCAAAAACAAACAAACTTCCAAACACAAGTACATCTTCCGATTTTATATTTTACCACCCAACCATGACACTTGATGAGGCATACAAATATTCTAATAAAGCCTCCATTTTGGTAATGCGGAAACACTACTCATTATATTCAAATTTGAATACTAAACGAAAGTAAAAGGATCGTTAAGAATACCAACAATGCATCGTAAACGTTCTCCATCGTTTCACCGGCAATTACGTAATTTTCTATTCTTTTTTCTATTTTATTGTCCCTAAAACCATATTTGGCATTGACAGCAATTAATTATAAGTAAGTGCTTATTACCATATTCCATAAAACAAAAAACAATTGCAATTGGCCAAAAAATTCAAGAATAACAATTAAATTTGAAATTCTACTACACAAAACATCCGTCAGTCAGAACCTCTTGCTGACCATGGACAATAATAGGCGACATGCATCTGGGAGTTGCCTCTTGACCTACAATCCAAGCGAACCAATAATTTGCAATATAATTCTTGTCGTCACATCAGGCGTCTCTGTCAGTCCAATTGAAATCGCATCTAATTGCATTTAAATAGTCTTAACCAGCTGACAGCTGGGTTCAATCTGACTCGCTACAAGTTGTTTAAATTTAACAGCCACACTTTTGACAAAAAGACACTTGGTATGTTGCGATGATTAGTGACTCGGTGGGTAAATATTTGTTTGGCTGGTTCGTTACGTGCTAATGAACAGCATTATAACCAAATTACAGGTCAGTTCAATGTCTGACCGCGAGTGCTTTGGCTTATCACGACAGCCAGTATTGTGTGTGATGTATGTCTATTTCTGGCGTGTGAGGAATTCCAGCCGGTTCTCCTAATGGAATCCTACTCGCAGAATTCTCGACAAACGTGATCGCACCCTGATGGGAGTTATAAGGGAAAGTGCCTTCAAAATGACTCTTAATGAGTTTTCACATGTGTGTTGCAGAAATGCATTTTTGTTGCTGTCTCTTGGGGTGACTAACAGATGACTCTGTCGGGGGAATAACTCTGTAAGTGCATACGCAGTAGATCGACTAATGACGAGCTAGTAGTAGTTGAAAAATGCAGTCCGTCGCTTAGGAAGATGTGACTATGCGTTGGCTGGTTGTGATTGACAAGTTTTGCATTACAATTAGTGACAGTTGAGAGTGCGTTGTTGCTGTAAAACGTAGGTGATTTGCAGTCAATGGTCTTATTATAAATAATTTTTTGTTTTTCTTTTTGTTTCGAAATGACATCAATTTGAACAAGCAACCGGTTGGTATTGGTATAGTTTGATTTGGCTTCGAAAAAGAAGTTATGTAGTAACGGTGAACAGCATTTCCCACAATTGAGCGCGCCGCCGCCGCGCACCAATAATGAACATGTCGTCAGAGTTGAACAAAATCCATTTTTAGTTTAATCCTGTCCCAGAGAACGGCATACTTTGATTGATGTGGTTTCCAGAGCCAACCGGACTAAGCATTTCTTTGGAAAGATCTATCAACACAAGTATGGCACCATCAGAGAGCATATTTACTCTGGTGATTGTCGTCACGCGTGTGCATGCTGAATGCTGCCCCCTCCCCAAGAGCTAATAAAAATGCAATGATTGGGGTAATTCCGTCGAATGCTTATAGGCGGCAGTTACAGATGGATCTGAAAAGTGGGTCATGTTTAGATGCAGCAGGGGTTTACAATTGTGAATTAAAAATGTTGCCAAGGGGTACTTATCCAAAAAAAAAAAAATAATAAAATCCGAAAGCAGTTTTTGAAAGTTGAAAAACAATTTTAATCACGAAAAATTCCGGCAGCAATTGTGAATTGGCTCAGAATGGTTAGTCCGCTGAGCTAATGAGATTTGGGTTCACCAGAGAGACACACGTTTTTCTCCTGCGTGTCAGACTGTGTTGGGTTGGGTACCTTGGCAATGGGCATTGTGAATTGTGATATTGATGGTAACGAAAGGGCAGGCGTTCTGGCCAAGGAAGGAGCTGGGCCCCACTTGATGCAACGATTGAAGGTATCAGACATTTTGAAAAAGTCTTCAATAAAGCGAACGTAAGTTGATCACAATTAGAAAGGGCATAAGGTTTTAAAGACACTTTGGCCTGTTTTAAATCGGAGGAATTCTGAACAATTAATCAATTTCAGCGGAACAAAGTGGAGAACAACTATAGGAATACTCTCTGGGCACTGCCTTCTCAGAAAGTATGCCATGAGACTGATACGGATACATGTAGGTATACTGTGAGGACCTCCAGGTCGCGGAAGACATCTCACACCTTCTTTGTGAATGTCAAGCTATCGCTCGGAGTAGGAGAAAGCATCTCGATATGTACTTCTTTAATAATTTGGAAGAGGTTGGTTCGTCAAACAGTTTTGAGACCATACTCAAATTTCGTAAGGAAATCGAATGCTTAAGTTAATTGGTCTAAGTCCTTTAGCCGTAATGGTTCCCTGGGGATGGTGATGGGCCCGATATGGTGCTTGGTCTATTGTGACGATATCACAACCCCCATCAACCTAACCTAACCTAACCGTCTACTGCGTCTCTTGCGAATGTCAGACAAGCATCCGAGAAATCAAACTGTTTCGAGAATAGGTTCGTTCGTGTACTTTTAGCATAGAAAAATGAAAAGTGTCAAATCCCAAAAATCGAGAGAGAATTCTCTCAATTTCAAGAGAAGTACCTGACCGGTTTTCTTCCAAAAAGTTTAAGAAATGTCATTTTGACATTTTCATTTGGCTCTGAAGTACCTTTTTCCGAGAATAACATTTGTTGAGCAAAGTTCATTGCATTTTTTAAAAGCTTACAATTTTGAATGCGCTGATATGTTCTAGGAGAACATTTAACTATAACTTCTTCCTCCGACATTGTTAAAGATGAAAATTAATAGAATTTGACTACTCAAACATTTGAACTGTCAATTAGTTGACAGTTTTCATATTTTCATTTTTCAGTAAGCCGAAATTCGGCGAGTAGAAAATTACGAAAAAATGAAAAGAGGGGAAATGGATTTCTCTCTCAATTTTTTAAATTTTCTCAGTACGTGGTCGCATTCGATCAGAATCTTAGCAAATTTTTAATAATTTTACGTTTGCAAAAAAGTACCCGAACGAACCTATGTTTCTAAATTTAGCCGCTTGAACTCGGCATACAAAAAAACTTCAGTTCGTCCCAAATAACTGCGAGAAGCAAGGCTGGATTTACAAAACGCGGATTTTTGCATGAAATTGCAAAATTTGTCCGCAGTCAATGTTAATTGATAAATAAATAGGACTGTAGATTAACTATTATGATATAAATTATTTATTGGTTAATAATAAGGAAATTAATATGAAAAAATTTAACGTCGCAGAAGTTGTTGAGATGGCTGCCAGAAAAGAAGAAGTGAAAAACGAACGTGTTGTTACGATGACGTCTCCTTTTGGTATATTATAAAAGTGAAGTCAAATACTTGCTGTAAGCGTAAACATTAATAAAGACATAAATGTAAAAAATCAGGCGCATAAAGTGTCATGGATGTTCTACCCATAATTTTATAACCATAAGGTACGCTGTTCGAGTGAAGTGAAATTTTCACTCCTCTCCAAAAAGTGCTGTGAAATTGAAAGTGAATTTTTCACGCCGAAATGTCAAAAATTTAATGCGACGGACAATGAAAGCCAAGTGAAAATGCCTAAGTAACGCAAATCACTTTTTGAACACTTATTTTTCACTTCAACAGCGTACTGCCTGGTGAAATTTTCATGTGAAAAGTTCAATTTGACACTTCGCAGTGAAAATGTTGTATGAAAAATTGGATTTCACGTGAACTGCGTACCAGCCTATAAAACGGAAATAAAGACAGGTTCCGGCGACCAAAAAACTTGCAATCACTTGAAAAACACTTCCAGTTCTGACTTCAAATATGTCATATGAAAGTTTAAATTAGTTTAAGTAAATTTAACCAACAATTCAATCATCAATCAACGTTCATCACTTCCGGAAGCCATATTTGTTTTGTAAGAAAGAGAATTTTCCTAAGCCATAGCTATAAAAATATGCAGAGCTTTCCCATGATTCCTACCACGTAAACAAGATGGCCGACCAATATATGTGTCACGGACCTACCTTTGCGTGTTAGATAGAGCTGTCCCTTTCGGTCCAACGGCTATTTAGTATTTGACATGTATTTAATCTTCCGCGATAGGAATGTGTGATTTTCTAAATCCAACAATAAAGTTACATATTGAACAGCAGGCTATCGACTGTCAGCTTAGGTCCTGAAAACTTTAAGCCGAGCGAATTTTGTTAGATGCGATGAATGCTTCAATGTAATTTTACAGATCGGCCTTTGTGGCCCTGGGTTGTAATTTGCGACTGTGGAGCTTATAGAAAAATAAGTATCGTAAAGAAGTCATTGAAGTAGTCCATGCCAATATCTTGTGGCAATAGTTAGCTGCCTCGTATACGAGTAAAAAAGTTAGAAGAGCAGAAGTTTAAGGATCTCGGACAAATTTTGTATTTTCAGAAAAAGATGTTTCTTCCGCTTGCTATTTTTAACTTTTTTATTGACCAAACCTGAGACATTTTAAAGAAGACGTGCAGTGCTAATAGTGCTGGGGTGAAGCCTACACCGGATTATTTTAGTTTTCTTTGTTATCTACCCAATTGTCACAGTTCCTCTACAGCTTAAAAATATTTTCTTTTAATTTTGTTAAACAAATATTATTGTCTTATGACCTGGCATTTAAAATATAAAAAAAACGTTGATCCAAATTAAATCATCGCCGCTGAAAAATGCCCCTACTCTCCTAAAAGAAATGTAGCTTACAAAATCTCAGAAGGTAATTTTTACAGTATTTTTTATTAATTCCAAGTGTTACATAAAAGTTTTCTGATCGTATTTACATGTTAAGTATAAAAGTTGACTTTGGATAAGCAACTCAATCAAACATTAATGGAAACTACGTACAAACAACTAGTGAGTAAACGTCAAACGTCCATAACGTATCGGCAATTATTTACCCAAAAATTACTGAACCATATCCAGATTTGCTTGTCTATAATCTCGAAAAATGTAGTCTCTCACTGGTATAGATAAAAACCTGATAATTGGTGTCGTAAATAAACAATACCCAAGTGTAATGATGTAAAGTCCATTAAAAATCGACTTAAATTCCCCAGCAGCGATCGCATGGGACTATTAATAGTTTATGCACACAACTTTGTTGAATTCGAATTGTTATCGCACATCCTCTGTGTATAGACGTGGCGATCCGTTTTAAAATGCTGCATGTACCTTGCTCTCGCTTTGGATTTGCGTAAATATTCGCTGATCTAGATTTAAGAAAAATATCTCACAGTAACGACTGACAATCGAATTTATTTTATAACAGTTTCGTTACAGCCGTGATCTGATTGTTTCGCCGATTGTCAACACAGAAACTCTTTGATCTGTCAAATTGAAATGATTTTGACATTCATGCTATTTGTCATCTGATCAATTTTCCAAATGCGTGCTTACGTCTAGATACGTGACAGGCATTTTGTGACACTAACGATAGAGTGCAAGTGTTTTCTTGAAACATAGCCAATAGTTATATAATTTTGACTTCTCTGCACCTAATTCGTGCAACAAAACAAAATAAGAAATTGCAATATTTTAGGAACTACTCACCTGTCATTGTCACATCATGAACTGTCAGTTGAACTATCGAAATGGAGTCGCATTGAAGAATGTGACTTGTAAACGAATCTGGTTTGGGGTCAGATGTGACATACATGCAAATGAGTATTCGATGCGTATAGACGTCTTGCAGTTTTCCGTACAAACAATTTCACTTTTGTTTTCCTAAAAGCTAAACTGCAAGTGTAGAAGTCGAGCCATTGCTGGAATGCAGTTGTGTTTGGTGTCAGTAACCGGAATGTAAAGATGACCATGTGAATGAGAATTCTCGATAGCGTGGATGTTGTGTTGGCTGAAAGTGAATTTTGAGCAAGTTGTCTTTGTTTTGTTCACTTTCGTTAAGTTTATGCGGTAATGGTTGTTGTATTCTGGTACTTTTTCGAGTAAGAGGTCGTTTCGGGAACGTGAAATTGCCTTTGCTGCGAAAAGGCACGCATTTGGTAGCTGTTAAAGAGAGACGTCATTTGTGTCTGCATAAGTTATGAAAATGAGGCAAATGTAAGCAAGGTCTTAAATGTAATACGTCACTTAAAACGATGCAGGTAATATTTAAAAACAATGTAGTATCTGTCAGTTGCAATATTACTAATGATTCATCAAAACATTTTTCGCATTCCTTGCTTCAAACTCTATATAAATAAACAGTGGACACCTAGCGACCGGTGAATAATAAATATCGCTTTTGACAGGTACATGTTATTATTACCTACCTACGTCAAACGTCGCCTCATTTCATAGAATTTCCATGTCTACAAATCCAATGTGTCACTGCTTAATATCAAATTCATGTATTTTCTTTGTTTTGCTCTTGTCAGACACCTCATACTACTAAAGAGCTTTGAGGAGTTGTAAAAACTTGGCTTTGACCGAATTAAGAACTTAACCAACTAGACCTGTTTCTTTAAATTGATTTTAGGTTCTGTAATTTAAATTAACAGTTCACCGTTCACGTAAAGTAGGCCAATGAACTATGTCAAGAAGCAAATGAACTGACACTTATTAAAACCCTAAAACTATGTTAATCTTTTATTCAAAATATTCTCCATAATTTGCTTACTCTTTTCAAATGCTTATCACATTTCTTTTATATTAGCTATGATATCACCAATTGACTGGCATTTCATTATGTGTGATTTATAACGTCGACATGTCAAGAGCTTTTGGCATTAGGTTGCACTCAGAATGAATGAATGCAATGCACATTCGTGATGACTGATGACACTTTGAAATATATTTGTTTTGTTCACTCTTCAATTAGTAGATAAATTCCGAAATGCGACAGTTATTGAAAATAGGATTGATGAATGATTAATGAGAGATTCTTTAGGAAATGACGTTTAACTGACATATGATTATAAATGTGATTTGTTGTTAGAAGTGAATAACCTCATCAATCAGTTTGGAATTTATGGAAATACGGTCGCCTGAAGTGGAGTATTTTTTTCTGCTTCGACTTGCGGAAGCAAGGACTGGCATTGTTCTTAAATCGCAACAATTGTTGTTGACTGTAATGTTAATAGCAGGCAGGGTGATCCCCAAAAGTCGCCATATCGTGAGAATGACAGTTTTTTTTTTAATGTATCGTTTGATTTTAATTTCACAACGACAACAGTATGAGTATGAATTTTTTCTTTTTCAGTTTAGCGCAAAGCAAGAGAACTGTCAAAAAAATGTTCTCTTCTATTTAATACACATTAAATCGCTGAATTTTTGTTTCTTTTTTCGTTCAGAGCATGATTTATGATGGGGGAAAATAAATCGACTGAAATAACGGTCTGAAATCTGAGCACATATAATACTTTGACAGATATCATTTTTGTTATTGTTTGGCAGTTCGTGACAGTTTTTATGAAAAATTGATAAAAATATGAATGATAAAGTGGAAAATAGACGGAGAACGCACTGCAGAACTCAAATTTAGTGTTTAAAATAACTTTTAATAACATTTTAACAAAACACCGCTCTAGCCAAAAAAAAATCGGGTTTTTCTCACAAGCTTCATTTACGTTTAAAATGGACACATTTAAAAACTTAGTTATCTTAAGTCGACTAGATTGGTCTGGAATAGATGTAACCTGAACGCAAAAACTAGATTCGTCGGAAACGTCACTTTTCCTACGTCAGTCACATATGCGAACTGTCAACTTAGTACTCAGTCACGAATTTCTTGACTAGATTCGTCGGCTACCCCTCCATAAACGTCAACTGACACAGCTGCCCATGTGACCGAGCTAGGCCAATAAAAACTGAGATGCATTAAGTCAGTCAGCTGTCAGTCTTACTCTTTTAAGCAGGAATGTGTCTGTTTGCAAATTTTAAATTGGCCCCATAAAATACTCGTCTTTTATGCATTTTCCTTTCATACTCATGTCATATCAAACAAAGCCCAGTGCAGTACTAAACTTATTTAACCTCAAATTGTAGCCCAAATAACCGTCAGTAAATCCTGTTCATTGTTACCTCCATCTCGTTTGAGTCAAAATTCAATCACGTACATAGTTTTTTTTAACAACAAAACATCAATCACGTCGTCCATGTCCTAACGTCATTTCAGCCCATTATGAAATCAACGCGGCCAGGGATGAAATGGAGGCAAAAAGTCAGCGTAATAAGGTAGCAAAAATCACCTCATCTACAGTAATAAATTTATTCCGCCCGGATATACATACAAGCCAAACCTCTCCACACAGACAATGTATGCAAAAATATTGTTTTTTTTTTTTTTTTCGATCTCTAGGCGAGTCTACCGAATTGGGAATCCTTCTACGAATCCGTTCATCTGTGCAGGGGACGTGCTTCGACTGACAATTTCAATGTTGGAACCCTGTATTGAGAAACTTTGAACGTCTTCCTCATTTTATCTGTCATAGGAAAATAAAATCTAAAATGCGTGTGCCGCTTCTGTCATGAATGAAACCGAACACTTTGTTACGTCAAACGAGCAGAACTGCCATTCTAATTCGATTGATTGATTTTTTTCTATTTCCAGAGTACATGAGAACAATTGGCGAGAAGTTTGTTGCCTTTGCTAAACCGATGGATGCGTCAATTGGTCCTACAGCTTCAGCGGCTTGCCGAAGACATACGCGACTATTTCTTGAAGGACTGCAAAATTTTGAATTGTGGGCAATGAAAAGTGAGTATACCAACAGAGTGTCTATGTACTTCTAACGTTTTAAGCGGACCGAAAAAAACAGTAATTACATCACATATCCATGAGGGGTAGTAGGTACTCGCACGGCATATTAATTTCGAGCTCGTTTTTAATTACACCATTTACTTGCGTCTCTTTGTGCTGACAATTTGAATGTACGTTTGGTTTGATGGACTGGTAGTCTAAATATTTGAACTCGTATCGATTTCAAGGCCAAACAGTGGCTAGGCTTGCGAATGCTAGTTGAGAAACGCGCGCCGAATGGCGTGGGATTTTTCGTATGACAAAACTATGACTCTACGTGCCAGAGGTCGATAATGATGCAGAAAGAAACCTTATGGATGGAGGTACCTACCTATTGAGGTCCGAAACAGTGCGAGAACAATTAAATTAACTGTTTTACGAGTGCAGATCGAGATTAAAAGACGTTTATCATAAAAGCTGGTATTGTTTCCCTTGAACTAGATATTGAGATTAAATGGAGATTGAAAGATAAGGTTAGTTTAGTTATTTTTGACAGTCAGTGTCAAGTTTGTTTAAGGTTTATAAGTACAAACATAAATTCTGTGAGTGAAAAGACGGCGGTCATTCCTGAAACTCTGTGGGAAAGGTGTAAGCGCGGAACGGATAGGTAGCTATCATTTAAGCCCTTAAAAACTAAGCAGGATTCTCAGCGGTTACTTTATTGTTGAACTCAAAGATCTATAATATTCAATCCAATTGAGGGCTACTGTCACGTTCAACCTACAGTAACCCAACTTATACCATCTCTCCCCTTCGTTAAAGCGAAAAACTACATCGCTCTAATAATTGCACGTTTCTGAGCTAATTCACGCTCAATTAGACAAGCAACTTCTCGTCTCCGACTACCTGTTTAACCGCCATTCACCATCGATATAACTCGATAATAAATTGCACACCGATTGCGCCTCGAACTTTGCCACAGCAGAACAAATCTGAATCCAGGGCAGGTCCCTGCCTGCCAAAGTCTAAGCTAATCGTAACCTTGATAGTGATACGCGTCGCACACAAAATAACTAGTTGCTTAGAGTTGACTTTTCAAATGGCCAGAACCAGCAGAGAGCAGAGACTTGACGAAACTTCCACTACATAGACACGAGTAAAGTTTAAGCCACCTCTGAAGTAGGTAAAGTTCGGCGAATGTCCTTGGTACAACCGTGCACAGCTTCTGCGACGTGTTCGCTGAAAAAAAAACTGCATCCAAGTTGACTTGACTGCGGAGACGGTGCATGCGGTGGCGCACGCGGGATAACCAAAAACCATGCCAAAGTCATTATCGCGGTTCGTTTTGCTGGCGTACATATGTGCTGTGCAGTAGAGCCGGTTTCTGGTGATGCTATTGTCGTTGGCCGCCAGACCTCAGTTTGCAAGGTTCAAAAATTGCCGATTGCATGTTTAGGCGATTGATGCTTGCGCGCTCTGAGATCGAGCCGGTGACGGCGCACTTGAGAGTGCACGCCAATTGCGCAATGCATACTTTTGTGGTTCACATGAATGTGTGTGTAGAGTTATACAGTCGCACAGAGTATAAACTTGGTCAAGATGCGTATAGTCGGCGGGTTTTAATCGGAACGTATGTGAGGTAATTTGTGGTTAGGGCGGGAGAAACTTATACTGCCTGTACGGATTCTTGGCTATAGTTTGACGACCTTTAGTGGTTTACTTTCAGTTTTACAGTCAGGAAGGCATCACTTAAGTGATCGAGGTGGAAACTGATGTTGGCTTATAATTTTTAAATGGAAGTGAAGTAGAACTACATATTAAGGATTTATTTTAATGGGGTCATGGCTCAACTGCAACTCTTGACCATTCCCTTACGGAGGCAACCTTCCCTCCGACAGCACTCGTTAAAGGTGAAAACATTCTCCGACATCGCTTATGTCATACGACTTCTGGTATCGAAACAAAGAATGAGAACTAATTCTGTCATTGAGCATAGTTCAGCTCAGCGTATGTCAAGGAAATGCGAAATCCGTCCAATAGCGTGAATCGGAAATTAAACAGTCAGTCATTTCACATCAAACGCATATCCAAGTGAACACGACCCTAGCTTTAGTTCGGTCATTCTTCAATCCTGTGTGTCACGTAACCAAAGATCTCCCGCTGCTGCGTTATTTGGGATGTAGATTTTTAGACTTAAGGTCTGTTCCTTTACTTTTGTAGTAAAAACGGAAGAGACTGTCAAAATGACAGTGGAGCGTGGACGGAATGAATTCTCTCTCCGAGAGGGAAACTAACGCAAAAGTTAAGGAACGCTTTTGTAGTAAGCTGTGAAAAATGACAGATGCGAATATTCCAAACAAATAATGTCAAATAGAACAACAAATTCAAATCAGCTGTCAAATTCCAGGCGACTGACAGGTGTTTTAATTTTTACGCAAAGAAATTTGTTGAATAAAAAGTAGTAAGAGGGAAAATATCTTGCTCTCTCGAAGCTGTAGTCTTTTACGAATTTTTGAGTTGAGGAACGACAATTGAGTAAAATGCGTAAGAATTCGTAAAAATTCGTAGTATTTAAAAGTGAAGGAACAGACCTATAGATTTTAACTAGATTAGCGATTAGCTAAATGTTCCACGCTTCGTGGCAACCAACAAATCTTTCTTTTAAAGTATAAAGCTTTTGACAAACTCTGCATGCCTCTGCACCAATAAATAAGAATCTATTTAGTTATTTGAGAGACGGTTTTACTTCCTACCTATCTCAGCGCCCATAGGCGTGTTTCTTGAGCTTTTATCTAAGCAAAGCAAACTAAAGTAGGATTTTTAGCACGCAATTACAAAAACTACGTCCTACTTGGCACTTTTGAGATTCGACAGAAGGTATTTATCCCAAGTGAAAGTGGGGACGTTAAAGTATCTAGTTTAGTAAGTCTGACAGCTGACTGACTTGATGTATCTCAGTTTTGATTGGCCTAGATCGGTCACGTGGGCAGCTGTTTCAGTTGACGTTTATGGAGGGGTAGCCGACGAATGTAATCAAGAAATTCGTGACTGAGTATTAAGTTGACAGTTCGCATATGTGACTGACGTAGAAAAATCTTGTTTTTGCGTTAAGGTAACATTTACACCACACAAATTTAGTCGACTTAAGATAACTAAGTTTTTGAATGTGCCCAATTACCACGACTACGTCCTACTTGGCATGTCTGAGATTGACACATGGTTTTTAGTATTTACCTATCCCAAGACTTGACAGCCAGCAGCTTTTGTTGGAACCTTTCTGATGACGTGGGTGAAAATTGGAAGTAAACTAAAAACTGAAAGTCAAAACGCACAATAATTTATACCAGTTTATACCACTCAAGCTGGAACTTTATTTTTACGCATTAGTCTACTTTGCTTTTCTGAGGAGGAAGCTCGAAAAAACAGCCCTAATATTAAAAAAGGGAAACTCGCAAAGAAGAGAAAAATCTTTATATATTTAGTTCCATTATTCCATTAACAGAAAGGTCCAACTTATTCAACTTTCTACCAAGTCATCTTCTGTAAAGTTTGACTTATTCCCAAAGAGGCACAAATTTGAATGACTAGGTACGCGTCTGTTTTTTTAGCAACAACTTGGACCCGATTACGCTCCAAAATAAGCTGAAAACGCTTTCCTGTTTAGCTCGAATTCCCCCCTAAATATATTTCTTTATATAGCCAAGTCCTTTCAATCAGAAAATCATATCTTCTCCACAAATAATAACAACAGGCCAATTAACCGCAATTACCTAATAGCAAAACATTTATTATGTTGTCTAATTGCAAACAGTTCAAGATTGAAAGCTATAAAACAATTGCAAGAAAACAAATGTCAATAAATCAATAAACACCCCTTCAACTAGCGAATAGACTGCAATTAAATGAGGATTATCGCCGCCATTATGCATTTAACTCAAAACGCTCACATAAATCGTGACATTACGTTAAATGGTCGCCATAAAGTATAAATATAAAAACCCAGAGGTCAACAATAGTTTATAAATTCCAATTTAGTAAATAGTTTTATTTATTTTTTTAAACAATATAATTGCAAGAAATAAGAAACATGCCTTTTCTTCCGCAGTGCATGACGCCTCTGGCAAGCTGTCATCGGGCATTCTCAACGGCAACATCAACCAGCACGGTGACTTCGATCAATGTCTCGGCGTTCAGAGTCCACCGGGTGTGGACTCCTTTCAGGGACAGTACTGTCTGGCGTACGCCCAACCTGTGCTGCCGCACAAGTCCAAGAAGCTGCGACAGTTTTTCAAGCTCATCCAATCGCACAGTCCATTCCGCAGCGAATTCAATGACGTAAGTATATGGAGGGCTATTAAGTTTGGCCCTGAACTTGTTCGGAACTATTTTTTTTTTTTTGAAACGGTAACTTTTTTGATGGGAAAATTAAATATTTGCCCGGCTTGTTTTGGAGCAATGACCTCTCTAAGTTCGAATGACACACAAGATTGGTCTGCGCTATTGCGCAATTTGTTCGTGCAACATTAACCGGTTGGGATTGACTTTTGAATACATTAGCCAAATGGTATTAAAATGTTTAGACGCTTAACTACTCTAGGGACTTGGTTTGATCTATGTCGTTGTTGATAAACACCAGCACTGGCTGGTGAATCTTTTATTTATTGCCAGCGGCTTGTCAAGTTTGCATAATTTCTTTAAGAATGTTTTTGAATACAACACATTTATATAAAGGAGGAGCACGAAAAGAGTTATACCGGCTCGTATATCACTAGAGGAATGTTGAATGTAGGTAAATGTTTTTGAATAATACATTGTATGGCTCGATGGCATCAGCAAGATGCGGCAAAGTCACGACCGATTAAAAGTTCAATTTTTAATGTCAGTTATGTCAAACGCTATAACAAATAACATCCTCGTTGTGATTAGTTTTGTTTGTTTTGCGGGCTTCAGCGTCGGCTTAAGGTTTGAGGGTTTTGAGGGACAATTTCCAAAATGCTTACATTGTTTTGTATATATTTCAGCGAAGTCGTCTTCCGAGAACTCGAAGCGAATGAAATACGAATTTGCCACTAAACATTCAGGCACGTAAGAGATTGGTGCTATTGGTTTTTTTTTCAACGGAGATATCGTCCTGCCAAATAGGGTAGATCAAAGGGCGTTTTTGAGCAAAATAAAGCAGGATTTTCAGCACGCAATTACAACAAAAAGGCCCTACTTGACATTTCAGAAATTTAACACTAGAGGTCTGTTCCTTTCATTTTGTAGTAAAAATCTAAAAGACTGTCAAAAAGACGGTGGAAGGAATGAATTCTCTCTCAAAGACGCTTTTGTAGTAAAGGCTGGTACGCTGTTCAAGTGAAGTGAAATTTTCACTCCTCTCCAAGAAATTGCTGTGAAATTGAAAGTAAAATTTTCACGCCGAAATGTCAAAAATTTAAAGCGACGGACAATAAAAGCCAAGTGAAATAGCTTGTAACGCCCCCTACAAATCACTTTTTGAACAACTATTTTTCACTTCAACAGCGTACTGCCTGGTGAAATTTTCACGTGAAAAGTTCATTTTGACATTTCGCAGTGAAAAATTTGTATGACAATTTGGATTTCACTCGAACAGCATACCCGCCTTAACCTTTGAAAAATCACAGATTGGTTATAAATGCCAAATAGAATGCCAAACTCAAATCAGCTGTCAATTTTCATGCGACTGACAGTTGTTTCAATTCCTACGCAAAGAAATTTGTTGAGTAAAAACTAGTAAGAGGGGAAATATCTTGCTCTCTCGAAGCCGCTTTCTTTTACGAATTTTTCGAGTTGAGGAACGACATTTGAGCAAAAATGCGTAAGAATTCGTAAACTTTTTAGGATTTAAAAGTAAAGGAACAGACCTTAGGCATTTATCCGAAGTAAAAATGACTTGACAACAGCAGCTTATGTTGGAACTTTTCTAGCGGTGTGGATGGAAATTGAAGTATACATTTTATACCAGTTTATACCATTCAAGCTGTGACTTGAACCGTTTTTTTGCACATTCTTCTACGTTACTTTGCTAAGGTAGAAGTTCAAAAAAACACCAATAATTGGAGCTAAGAATCATAGCTTTAAAGCTCGTACAAAAAAAATTTCGTACTAAACGTATTTCTTTTTTAGCCTGGACATCGTGTCCCACGCTATAACCTAATCAACTGGGGTCTATGCGTGCCATCGTCGTGCAAACCACAGGACGTTGAGTACTCCATAAAGGAGTATCTAACCAATATGACGATGTCAACCGGCATCTCCTTCCAGGTACGAGTCGATCCGAAACTTTGCCAAGTGCAGCAAAGTCTACCCTGGGATCGAAACACCAAATGGGCAGTGTAAGTAAACAGGCTCTAACCCCGTCGAGAGACGCATTTAATCGGATTTCCTTTGCAGACAATTCTTTTTGTGCATCATATCGATTGCGATCCTATCAACGATCTACGAACTACGATCTAATGGGGGAAAACAGAGTAAGCTACTATCCGATATGTGGGAGCATCCGAAGGATCTAACATCTACTTTTCAGATCAATGGCTGACTGCGTTTTCCCTGTACAAAAACTCAAAATCCCTCTTCAGCACACGAGCGTCGTCAGATGACATTAAGGCCGTCCATGGAATACGGTTTCTCAACGCCATCATGTTGCTGATGTCTCACAAGTCGATGGCGGTCTTCTTTAATACGTTCAATAATCGAACCGAAATGGCAGAGGTATGGATGCGAGTTTGGTTTATGAACACACCCCAGTTAATTCTGTTTCTCGTAGAGCTTGGGCCGACCTTGGACGGTGATTGGAAGAGCTGCTTCCTTGTATACGGATCCGTTTCTGATGTTCAGCGGAATGCTGACGGCGTATTCGCTGTTTGGTAGGCTCCTAAAGGGTCAACCGGCTCGACTTAAGAACGAGTATATTGGCAGGCTTATGAGGTTAGTAAGGATGCGAAACGAACGACGAGGTTAAACTTTATTGTATTCTTCCTCAGAATTGTCCCTCCACTCACGGCGCTGATAATTTTCTGTACGTTTATCCTGCCAATGTGGGGATCTGGTCCACAATGGAATCTCGTCGTTGGGCACCACTCCGACATCTGCAAGAAGAACTGGTGGAGGAATCTACTATTTATACACAACTACTTTGGGTTTGGAGAAATGGTAAGCTACCTAACGTTCTTCAGCCATCTTCATACCGTTTCGCTATTTACAGTGCCTAACACACACGCATCATCTCGGAATCGATACAGAACTCTTTGCCGTTGCTCCCCTGATGATCTTCGCCATATGGAAGTGGCCACGAGGAGGAGCTTTCACTCTGCTGGCGCTGGCAATCATTGGCACTGCTGCACGATACTACACAACAGTGGTGAACGAGCTCTCCAACTATGTGTACTTTGGAACCACGTAAGTTGCTTGATGAAATTTTGTTCATTTATTTTGACGGACCTTCCCCCATTTAGGATCCAACGGCTCTTCAGGACCGCAGACTACATGTACTCGTTTCCGCCGCACAGATCGACGGTCTACATCATGGGCATATTCCTGGGCTACGGCCTGAGGAAACTGCAAGGCGTTAGCCTAACAAGCTCTCAACTGAAATGGGGATGGACCGGTGCGATATTGTGTCTTGTCGGTTCTCTCTTTGGACCAGCTCCGATGGGTGACATCTCATACGTTTACAATTCAACACATGCAGCTATTTACGCCGCTTTTGCTCCAGTGGCGTGGTGCTTCTTCTTCGGTTGGATGGTGTTTGTCTCTCACATGGGATACAAAAGTGCGCACGCTCAAAACCCACCATATCAATCGAATTGAATTTTTAATTTCCTTTCAGACGGACTCACAGATTTCTTCTCGTGGAAGGGCTTCCAAGTGGCGACGAAGCTGTCCTACGCCATCTACCTCACCCAATTCCCTGTGTTCTTCTTTAACGTTGGTAGGCGACGGCACACGCATCACTACTACAATTTCTTCTTCCTCATGGTAAGTTAGCCCGTGAAGAGCAGCTCCAGTTCATACTCATTTGACTCTCTTGTTCTAGACGGACACCAATGAATTGATCAGCATATTTCTGGCGTCGACACTGCTCACCCTCTTCTTCGACATTCCCTTTCAAAACCTCAAGAAGCTCATCTTCAATCGAACGCCAAAGAGTAAAAAGTCCGAAGTAGCCTGCCAAGAGCAAGTCTGTGATCTATCTAGCAACAATAATGAACTCATTTCTGGCTCCTTATCGAGGGCGAACGAGGAGAACATCCAAAGGAAAGTGCATGCCGATTAGAGGGGAGGGAGGCGTCGCACACATTAGCCACTAACGCTTATTGTTTTAGTATTAAATTATTTTCTTTTAGTTAAAATATTAAACAAAAAAATACACGTGTAAAGAAAATGTATGAATAGTCATTTTGTATAGTAGATTGTAAGTTTGGGAGGAGAACGATTTGTAGCATTTTAAGTATAAGCTTATAGTCCGAGAAGTGTGTTTATTTTTTTCTTTTCCTTTTCTTCTTATATTATAAATAAAAACAATGTACCTACACTGTTTTAAAATGAAGAAGGTTGTTTATATTTTGTTTGAAGGCGTTGGGCGACGTTAACCGAATTAAGCCTGAGGCGAAGAGCAGTGGTGTCACTTGTCGTTGATTGGTGCGGCCCAGAAAAAGCACACGTTCAAAAAGAGCAACTTGGTCGCATGTGTGTGATTTCCAATGCCATAGAAATAATCTTTGGGGACGGCATGGCTTTTTTTAAGCCGACAGATGAACTCA
The DNA here is from genome assembly GCA_936431705.1 of Cheilosia pagana. Lineage (NCBI taxonomy): Eukaryota > Metazoa > Arthropoda > Insecta > Diptera > Syrphidae > Cheilosia > Cheilosia pagana. Next base: position 57,387,603 of record OW386168.1, on the reverse strand, counting down.
GTGCTAACTCTCCGACAACTGAAGTTACAAACACCTACGATCGTTCTGGTTCTGGAACTTAGTCTGACTAAAGCAAAGATTATATCTAGAGAAGCTGCAGCGACAACGAGGGCCTCTGACCTCGTCAATTTCAGAAAGGCTTGTCTGTTAATGGCCCGATTTTTGACTTTTCATCGCGAACCACTTTTAAGGTAAAATCAACAACATTTCTTGTTTACTACCTACGTAACTATTTATGGACATTTTTTTATGCACAATGGGCCGACTTACGGCTTAAGTGTTTCTCTCACCGAGAGGACATTTTCCTGTCAGCAGATGTCGCTACACTTACGGCAATTAGTACGGGCCACTGGCCTCTAGGAACTAACGCAGCCAAGCTATAGGCATCCCCACAACACCCACTGTCGCTGCTGCTGCGCTGACACTAACAAGAGTGAAACTGTTTTTCTTCTTCTCTGTGAATGCCCGGCTCTAGCTAAAACCAGAAACAGTGCCCTGGGTATTCCTTTCTTTGACGACCTATCGGCCATCCGAAGCATCGATTTCAACAACATCATCAAATTTCTCAACTCCTCAGGCTGGTTTTGAGCTACCATTACATATGTCATCCTTTTTATCTCCAGGTTCTACTAGTTGTGGTTTCAAAACGGCGCTAAAGCACTAATAGTATTTTTCCCTCAAACCTTTCAACCAACCAACCTGAGGTCTCTCACAATGTTTTCTGGTGTTTTTTTCATACCAAAATGGTTTTCTTTAACTGCTTGGCGCTAACTTAAAGACCATTTTTTCTCCTGTTAAGCTTTGGTTCTTCACAACTTATGTAATGGTCCTGGTTGGCATTATAAGTAAACAGGCTTACAAAATAATTTAAGCTGAAGTGTACCCCAGAGAATTGGAAGGGAAGTTTTTAAGACCTCAAAAGTACATATCTGTATATCCGATGAGACGTACTGTCCCAAGTGCCAATGATTTCGATATCTTTTCTTCAGGCTGCATTGTATTTCGTTTTGTTCTCATTCATTTGTTGACCCACTTTTATCACTACTTGACTTCTTACGTTTATGTCAATTTTATCGCCACATGGATTGCAGCTCGAGAGTTGGTTTATGAGTCTCCTTCCTTTTTCCCCTGTGGTCTTGAGGTTTATTCCTATTTCTTTGGCTATCTAAAGATGATCTTTCACTAAACAAGCTGCCTTTGAATATCTGTTAACCTAACCCTTCTCAATAATTGCTAAACGCTAGCATTATCTTCAATTGCTCTTAAAATCTTCTTACTTTTTGCTACTTTGACTTTCTATGTCTACATAGGTCTGTTCCTTTACTTTTGTAGTAAGAATGGAAAAGACTGTCAAAATGGCAGTGGTGGGGATAAATTCTCTCACAGAGAGAGTCACTAACGAAAAAGTTATGCCGTTTTCCATTGGGCAAAAAGAAGCGTCCGGGAGAGTCCGGAATCGAAAAAATCACTTCTGAAACCGTTCCATTGGCAAAAAAAATACTCTTCTGGTGATTCTGAGAAGAGAAATTTGCTTCTCGATTTGAAGTCAGAATCCACTCAAGAAGCACTAACACAGGTGTAATTTGTGTATTTTATACAAGTCAGCTGACTGCAGCCGTAGATTATTTTTTGGCATTTCACCAATACATTTCTGCATTCAACCAGAAGCAGTTTTCTTGTTCCATTGGATTTCAGAATGAGTGAATCCCCGAGTGAAACCAATGGAAAACGACATTAGGGAACGCTTTTGTAGTAAACTCTGATTAATGACAGATACTTAATTCAATAAATTTTTTTTTCATATTCTCTAATGTCTACTTACCATTTTCAATATGATGGAATGTTCGAGGTGAACATTCAATATTTATTTTGCCGCCTGTTGATACCATTTTAATGCACAAAAAATTAAAACAAATGCAATCGAATGTCAAAAAAGACAAGAAATTTCAAATCAGCTGTGACTGACAGCTTTTCCACTTCGTACACCAAGAAATTTGTTGAGTAAAAATTCGTAAGATTCTCAGTGGAGGGGTAATATCTTGCTCTCTCGATGACGCTCTCTTTTACGAATTTTTCGAGTTAGGGAACGGCATTTGAGTAAAATTCGTAAGAATTAGTAAAAATTCGTAAGATTCAAAAGTAAAGGAACAGACCTCATATCTTCGACCGCCCGAAAATCCATCATACGTCCGACAGAGTAGAAACTGCACTAACTATATAAATACATTTGTAAAAATTCATTTACACGAATCGTCTTCCCACATCCAGCGCCCGGCATATGACCAAACTGGCATTGAAGCCGAGGTCTGTATAAAAGAAATTATCCCTTCAGTCTTCCCATTGCATATCGCATGTGTGCTCCCTTTTTATATTAATATCTGTTGGCTGACACTGCGACCCAAAAGATCTGTTGTATTGCTGGTGAGACGTTCATTTTCTGAAGGTGGTATCTCAAGCCACAATGCCATATTTTGCTGCAACACATCGCTATTTCTAATCTCTTGAATCTTGATGCAAACCAGCTGTACTAGAATAGCAAAATAGTACAATTTAGTACATTTCTTGTCATTTGACGTATGGGTTACTTCGATTTGAAAAAAAATTCAAACATTCATGGAGTAAAAACTTATAGCATTTATTAAAAATAAATTTATTTAATGAAAAACACAGGAATTATAAAAATATGTTTTTAAGGGACAAGCGTTTTGCAGAACTGTAACTTTCTTTAATTTATTAAGTCGTCCAAATTCATTTCGAAATTATTTTACCAATATAAAATTAGGTGTCAATTGGCTGTACTGTCGTTAATTGATGCTATGCAATGCCAGTAACTAATGCAAGTCTGTTTCATATGCGTCGTTGTACGCATTGCTGCAGGCAGTATTACTGCACGTCTGTTTCAGGCATAAGGCTATTAATCTTTGGAATTGTCTCAGCCATTTTCCCAGTTGTTAAGACCAATTTGTTGTTCCCATTCATTAAATTACCTTAGTTAAGTAGGGTACCTACGAATACCTACGGACTCGGAACCAGCCCCAGCCAATTTGTCCGCATGTTCGTTGCCTACAATTTATTTATTAATTTCATTTAATCTTATTTTAGATTACTTTGCAATAATTTATACAAGAAAGCTATCTATTTACAAATTATAATTTACTTAAAACTACAGATTTACAATGTTCCCTACTCATATTAAAATCTATAAGGTTTTTGTATTTATTATAATTTACGCAAGCCATAGTGATAGGATCATTCCGACCGTAATTTGTTCTGTGTCTAGGTGGCATAAAGAAAAATTGTTCCCTAGGTCGAAGAACACGAGAAGGAGCATATAAATTAAATGATGACAGTAAAAACGAACAATCAATGTGGCCAGTTAAGACGTCATTAGCAAGCATTGCGGAATAATATATCCTTTTTTTAGAAAGAGGTTTTAAATTAATTAAGGAACATCTTTCCTCGTAGGTTGGAAGATTATTATTCCAGTCGAACTTTCTGAGAGCATACCTAGTAAACCTTCTTTGAATTTTCTCTATGCGAGATTCAGCATTGCGGTAAAAAGGATTCCAAACAACACAGCAGTATTTTAATATCGAACGAGCCAATGTATTATAGAAAGTTTTAAGCGTATATGGATCAATAAAATCCTTTGAATTTCGAAAAATGAAACCAAGCATTTGATTAGCTCTGCCAATTATGTAGTCAATATGCAATGAAAAATTAATTTCAGTGTCAAAAATTAACCCCAAATCTTTAAAATACCCTGATGACCCTGTTGTGTTTGGCTATCGTTTGTAGGGTATTGTGACCGTACTTTACTCTTATAGAATACATTTATATGTCTCCCATTACTTTTGGTGTTCCTAATCTTGCAAGTATAGACTTGACTCTGATCAACTTGTCCGAGTGTAGAACAAATCTCAATTTTAACTACCAGTAGTATATCGAAACCAACTTTCAAAGCCCCGACTCCTAACTAAAAGCGTCCCAATAAAGGCCTAGCTTCTTGCAACAATTCGTTTCGTGCTAGTTTTTCATTTTTGGGACGAACTGAAGTGATCTACAATTTTATGCCGAGTCCAACGGCTAATTGAGAAGCTCTTTCATGACAGTTTTACTCTCGGATGTTTGTCAGAACCGGGGACCACTCGTTTAGTAGTCCAACACACTAACCACTGAGCCTCCCAATATAAATTCGATAGGTAAAAGATAAGAAATGTTGAAGAATATGAACATGTTCACCAGCGAAATCTCTCCCGACAGAACTTTGGATTTCAACATTTACCTATATCGCTTCAGCTGAGCTACATATCTAAACATGCGGTAGAAATAGCACAAATTCATGTGCAGTGACACTGGCCCACTTTTGTTCATCGAATCACTTTCCACGCTCTCCATCAAACTCATCGGGCGGCGATTCTCAATCTGAAAGTCTCCTCATATTCCTTCTTCACACAAAACACACAACTTTCCGTTCAAAAATTACTTTATTGTAAAAACAGTTAGTTCATATCTCTATGTTGCCTTTTTCGGCTTAGCCTGGGTTCCTTCACGGAATCCATTGCGGAAGCGCCTTCGCACAACCTTGAGGAAACGCATGCGACCAGTTCCAGTGGTCTTCCTCCTCTTGGCCTTAACCGACCAGTTGTCTGCAAAAATAAAAACCTTCATTAGAAAATCAATTCCACTAATGGACATTGTTATGTTCATCTAAAACAGAAATTGGCATCTGACAGCAAAGATTCATTGCCGCTCTTCAGCTTAGTTATTTACTTTATCTGTGTGCTTGGGACAATAGGCAATCAATGTACCAACGACCTCAAAATCACAGAACACTAATAAATGTTATTCCATGGCAATACTCACATGAACGCAACTTGGCGGCCGGGTATCCACATTGGGAACAAGTAGACTTTTGAATGTGATAAGAGCTGCGTCCGCAGCGACGGCACAATGTGTGCGTCTTATTGTGGCGTTTACCAAAACTTGATGTACCTTTCGTCTGGAATGGAAATTATTAACATTATTTTCAGCGGAGCACCAACATTTTAGCAAACAAAACACATCATCCCGTATTGTAGTCAAACGGAAAACACTTTCAACCACAAGTATGCGAAACCATTTTCGGAAATATTTTCACATGAACATTATTTCGTATTTATTTGGATTAATTTTAAGATGAATTGAAAGATTTTTCCATTCGGATTGCATGGATAATTTGGGATTTTTTTAATAGAAATCAAAATGCACCTACCATCTTGGATGGCGAACGACAGAAAAAGAAAGAGATAAAATGTCAAAGCGAAATGAAAAGAGCCGTCAGACGAATTCGCTTCAGTGTGCTGCCAATCCACAAGAGCTACAGAGTTTGACGTTTATTAAGAGGTTGAGAATCTTCACAGGTAGATGGAGCTTTAATAACATTGTATTTATAATATTTTTAGCTCTGTACCTTTTTATTGAAGGCCCAACAGAATTGCCCTAAAAATTCAGAATGGAGCACTTCTGCAAAAGAGGTAGATACCAAGTACATCCATAAGTCTGGTACGCTGTTCGAGTGAAGTGAAATTTTCACTCCTCTCCAAAAAGTGCTGTGAAATTGAAAGTGCAATTTTCACGCCGAAATGTCAAAAATTTAATGCGACGGACAAGAAAAGCCATGTGAAATAGCTTAAGTAACACCCCCTACAAATCGCTTTTTGAACAACTATTTTTCAATCGAACAGCGAACTGCATGGTGAAATTTTCATGTGGAAAGTTCCTTTTGCATTTCGCAGTGAAAAATTTGTATGAAAAATTGGATTTCACTCGAACAGCGCACCAGGCTTAATGTGTTCGATATAGCACTTAATTCGCCATGGTACTGAAAACCTGCATTCGACATGACTTCTATGGCGCCCTAGTTGTGCCCTGAACTGAACCCAGCTATGGCGTTTTCCATTGGGCAAAAAGAAGCGTCCGGGAGAGTCCGGAATCGAAAAAATCACTTCTGAAACCGTTCCATTGGCACAAAAAATACTCTTCTGGTGATTCTGAGAAGAGAAATTCGCTTCTCGATTTAAAGTCAGAATCCACTCAAGAAGCACTAACACAAGAGTGTGATTTATGTATTTTACACAAGCCACAACTGACAGCAGCCGTAGATTATTTTTTGGCATTTCACCAATACATTTCTGCATTCAACCAGAAGCAGTTTTCTTGTTCCATTGGATTTCAGAATGAGTGAATCCCCGAGTGAAACCAATGGAAAACGACATTAATTTGTCGGGGCAAGAATTCAGTGCTGAATTTCGCTGTCATTTTTCTTGCTGTCATTCATTTTTCAATGTAAAACTTCAGGGCAGCATATTCTGTGTTCGATATAGTAGCCTAATTTTTAAGATTTTTGACAGCCGGGAAAATTAGCTGACTCTTCTCAGTCGAACAAACCTAACGTGAACGCGGCCACAGCCATGTTTTTTTTATTGCAAACCAAACGTAACTTTGTACTGTCAACCATCACTTAACAGTGACAGAAGACGATAGACTACTGGACTGACAGCGACTTTTGTTTGCAAATTGTAAAATCGTTACCGTAGATTCGCAAATCAATTTTTAATTATTAATTTTAAATGTTCTCGACCGCTAAAGATGATGATATGGTTGAATGTCCGTACAATAAATATCACAGAGTAACACGAAGACGTCTACAACCCCACCTTATCAAGTGCCGTGTGAGTTATCCTGATGTAGAGCTGTGCAAGTGTCCATTCAATGCCAGCCACTTGGTCCCGGAACCTGAATTCACGGTAAGCACGTGAAATATTCACTAGTCTTTGGCTAACATTTTCTCGTAGCACCACTGTACTAACTGTCCCGATAAAGCCCTCATCACGCAGTACAAGTATAACGCAGTTCCGCTGAAAATCGAGGAAGACGACCGCAAACAGCCTGAAGTCGATTGCGATGAGAATTGGGATGACACGGAGGCCAAAGACTACGATCCAAAACTATACGCCAGCCAAGCTAATGTTGTTCGAGCTCATATTGGAAATTTGCCTTCGGTGAGAAAGGAGTTTCGGAAAAATGAACGCAAGCGTTTGGGCGACGAAGAATCCTCAGACGAAGATGAAACTAAGTCTAAGAAGAAAATCTTTCTAGATTATGATTGTAAGGCCCGTGAGGAATTGAAAGAAAGTAAATGGTTCGAAGATCGTGGACCATCTTCCTCTTCGATTCAGCGCAGGGATAGCTTCAACGAGTCTTTGAAGTCATGGTCGAGAGATAGAGGTGTCGATGCACGTCGTGGCCAGTCAACGAGACCAATAAAGTCGGAGAAGTCCGAGAGGGACGAATATGCCAAACATGAAAGCTACAGGACTAAAGACAGTAGTCATCGAAGTGGATCTGCAAGCAAGCACAGCTATAGTCATGGAAGATCAAAGCATTAAGCGTGTGATAAGATACTTTTTCTTTTTAAATTAAATACCTAGGTATAAACAATTTGGAGAACGCGCTTAGCATGTACGATTTTAGTTAAGATTAATAAAGCTTATAGCCGTTCGGATGGTTAATGATTCCTTCAAAGACAGCACATTCTATTATACTCTTATACTTTGGTTCTAGTTTCTTGTGCTTCAATCGTCGTCGCTTTGTTGAGAGTACCAAATCAATTTAGATATCACTGAAGAAAGATGTCGCATGGATCCGTTTTCGGGATTTTTGACAGTAAAATCTGATTAAGCGCCGTAATAAGAGGTCCAAAAGTGCTTGTCAATTACCGGCACACGCTCTACTTTCTATTTTTGTTAAGAAATACATTCCAATGGTAGGGGGGCTAATAAAGGAGTAAATGCTTTTTTTGACGAGTGACATTTGGGGTTCCAACGAATGTTCCTTCACCTAGAACATAATCAGAACCAATAATATAAGCGATTTCGTAGGTTTAAAAGGATAAAAACATTTATTTGCATTTTAAAATATTCTCAAATATTCTGTTATACATTTTTGTGTTTTGTTTTTATAACCCAACAGAGCCTGTGTAAAAATAGAGCTGGCACCACTTTTTTTGACATTATTTTATGTACAACTTTTGTTTTGTGTGAATACATATTCCTGTGTCCTGTCGCTGTCTGTCATGTTTTAGAAATAAAATATAATTAAAATGGTTAAATGTTCCGTTGAAGGATGTGCAAATTATCAAGGAAAAAAGGCGTGCGAAACTGTGAGGTTTTTCTGTTTTCCAAAAAATGCGGAAATGTCCGCAAAGTGGCTCAGTGCCTGTGGAAAAGGTGTCGAAGTAAACCTCAGCGTCGCTCGAATATGTTCCGATCATTTTGGCGATAACGATTGGAAACTGCAGGATGTTCTCTTAAAAGTACCCATCCAGAAAAGAAAGCTAAAAAAAGGGACAATCCCTTTGCTAAACCTGCCCGGTTCGCAAAATGTTTGCAAAGAGCGAACTAAGAAACGAGAGCAAAAGAAACTAGTCGATGAAGCTATTTCCATTTACGATAGGTACTCCTTTGCGTTTAGACTTTGAGGCGACTCTTGTGACTTTGTTGATGTATTACAGAAAGTATGCAATGAACATTGCCACGCACTTTGACGAGCCAGAAGTAGATGCCGCAGCGGTTTCCCCAAAGCCAGGACCTACCAAAGTACGAAAGGAGTAAGTCAGAAAGCTACATCTTTGAAAGACCAAGCTAAAGTATGCCATTTTCTTAGATTTGACCCATTGGGTCTAACTGGTCATGAAACAGATCGTCTAAAAAAAGACAACAGACATCTAAGGGTTCACTTGAGGCGATTAGAAAAACGCCTACGCCAAGCAGAAGCTGCCGTATCATCTCTGTCGAAGATATTCACCGAGGGCCAAATTAAACGAGTGAAGAATCCTCATAAAAAGTACAAATGGAGCTACGAGGACATATCCTTTGCTGCGTCGCTATATTCTGCGGGTCCAACGGGATATGCTCAGCTGGTTAAGCGAAAATATCCCCTTCCGACCCCGGCTACATTAAGAAAGTGGTCAGCAGCACTGAAACTGAAACCTGGCATACTCAGCAGCATTGTGTACATGCTGTCCAACGTGAAATGCGAAGAGGTAGACCGATTGTGTATCCTCTCATTTCATGAGTTCTCCTTGAAGCCGGACAGCCACGAAGGACAGCCGTGTAAGAGCGCTCAAGCAGTTATAGTGCTCGGCTTGATGAGCGACTGGAAACAGATCATCTATTACAGCTACGATTGTGCAGAGGCCAGTGCGGTAATAAAAGACACCATTCGGGCACTGAAAGAGATAAACTTCACCGTAGTTGCGATCGTCTCGGGTGTGGGCCACCTGAAACTGCCTCTGTGGTTGGAAACCGAAGTAGACCATCACCAGCCCTACACTGAAATCATTCCCGGCGAAAAGGTTTTCTTCTTTGGCAATGTCCCGCACTTGATCAAGAATTTCCGAAACTACTTCGTCGAGACGGGGTTTGTGGTCAATGGCATATCGCTCACTGTTGATGCGCTGCGGGAACTGCTAGGTCCCGATGCGCCAGACCTGCAACTGGGCTTCAAGTTCACGGAGGCACACCTAAGTTCAAAGAAAATCAATCGACAGCGAGTTCAGTTGGCGTGGCAACTGTTCTCACGGTCCGTGGCCGAAGAGCTCAAGCGATGCATATCGATGGGCGTAATTCACTCAGAGTATGCCATCGAGTGCAGTGATCTCATACAGCTGTTCAGTGCTTGGCTGGACGTTTTTAATGCCAAAAATACGACAACCTATGAAACAGTCGAAGCAATCGCCTACGGCCTAAACCTAGAGGAACAGGATGCGGTGATTACATTGATGACCGATCTAATGAACTTGATAAGCCGCGCCAAGTCGAAAAAACTGTTCCCCTTCCAAAGGGGCATTCTGCTGAACAATGCCTCGTTGATGCAGCTGCGTGAATACCTGAAGGAGAAATACAACATTGACTACGTGGTGACGAATCGCTTCAATCAGGACGACCTGGAGGAGTCGCTCAAGATTCGACGAGCTAATACCGGTCTCGGCGGACAGCCAACTGCTCTGGAGTTTAAGTACCGCATAAACTTGGGTGTGTTGAGTACGTTGACCGAAATAAAGTGAGTGCAGGGCGAAGTTGTGTATTTTTAATGAACCAGTGAACAGGGAGGGTAGGTGAACTGACATCGAGCAACTGACCGGCAACTTAAGTGAGGTTATGTGCGTTAACCCACTGGTGGTAAGATGGGTGGACAATATGTTGAATACAAGGGCGATAAATATTCAGACGGGAACCTCAACCGACGACATAGCAATAATGGCTAGAGGCAAATTCATAGACGTCACTGCAGATATCATGAGGAATGCACTCAAAGTGGTGGAGCGGTGGTGTCTGGAACAAGAGCTCTCCATTAACGCGACAAAAACTGATCTAATAGTCTTCACTAGGAAGAGGAATTTGGAATTTCAGCCCTTGACACTTTTTGGATCGGAACTAACGATGGCCAGGAAGGTTAAGTATCTCGGAGTTAACCTAGATACTGGACTTACCTGGAACTATCATGTTGAGGAGAAGGTCCGGAAAGAAAAAAGGGTACTACATCAGTGCAAACGTGTATGTGGACAGAGGCGGGAACTCTCGCCTAGGTCAGCATACTGGATGTACACGATGATAACAAGACCCATTATCACCTACGCCTTTGTTGCATGGTGGGCGAAAGCTTCCCAGAAAAGTGTGAAGAAGCACCTGGACAGGGTCCAACGTTTAGCATGTATAGGAGTTACAGGTGCAATAAGGACAACACCAACATGCGCATTGGAAGTGATCCTAGGGATCTTACCGCTTGACTTATTTATTAAGAAAACAGCGGCATCGAGATGCGAATTGGCACAATCGTGGTACCATCCATGGACATAGGAAGATCCTGGAACTTGTCAAAAACGAGATTAGGAAGCTGAACATGCCAATGGATGGGATAACAAGGGTGCGTATTATGGAAAGGAATCACAAAACTCGTATTAAGAATGGATTACTTCCAGAAAAAAGGAGTGGTGAAATAGTAATTTTCACAGATGGATCCATGATGGATGGCGGAGCGGGTGCCGGTATCTATTCAGAAGAGCCTCGGAAAACACACTTCTGTATACCAGGCTGAGATGATTGCATTGGATTACCTGCTTGAGGGTCAGGTGGAGGGAAGAAATATCCTTATAGCACTGGACAATCAGGCGGTGATCAGATGCATGGAACAGACAAATATCACAACATCATTAGCACTGGAATGTGTACTCAAGCTCAATAGGTGTTCATCTAAAAATGCTACTCGTTTTGCCCCAGATGCTCCTCCCAGTCTGCTTGACGTTCTTATGGTGTCAAATCGATCTAATGTCTTACTTCACGATCAGCTGTCCTTAGTCGGCATATCTGACCATGATTTAATATATTGTGCATACAATGTTGACTTATCCCGTTCCCCTAAACCATCATCTTTCCAATTTAGAGACTTTTCCTCTGTAGATAACAATATTTTGCAATTGAATGCCAGCCTTCTCCCGTGGCGTGACTGCTATTATTCCTCAAATGCTAATGAAAAAGTAGATCATTTGCAAACCTTGTTGGTTGATCTCTTTAACAGGCACGTTCCATTAAAAACTGTCGCAATACGGAATACAAAATGCCCGTGGTTCACACGCGAAGTTCACAGTGCCATGAAAGCTCGTAACAAATTATACGCCAGATGGAAGCTTAGGCCCTCAATTCTAAATTGGGAGATTTTTTGTCGCGCACGTAACTACTCAACGTTCGTTACAAGAAGAGCAAAAAAAAGATATTTTCTATCAAAACTGAGTACTGACCAAACCTCTAAGAAGCTGTGGAGCAATTTACGCTCCATTGGAGTTGGAAAAAAAGCCGTCATTGATAGCGTGCCGAATGTAAACGACCTTAACGATGCATTTCTTACCAGATCTGTAAATAGTATGTGTTTTAGTCCAGATAGCCACCTATCTTTTAGCTCTGACTTTAACTTTGAAGTCGTCTCAGAAATTGATGGTATAAATACCATTCGTTCTCTAAAGTCCAATGCTGTAGGTGAGGATGGAGTACCTCTTCGTTTTGTGAAGATGATATTACCCCATATCTTAAGCTGTCTCACACATATCATCAATTTCTGTATTACGTGCTCTACCTTCCCTGATATTTGGAAGGTGGCTAAAGTCATTCCTGTTCCGAAAAAACCTCAGCCATCTGCGGCAACCGACTTCCGCCCAATAAGTATTTTACCTTGTTTGTCAAAGGTTTTGGAGAAAATTCTTGCACACCAAATTTCAAGCTACTTAAATCAACACTGTTTGCTATCCCCCGTTCAATCTGGTTTTCGAGCACATCATAGCTGTTCGTCGGCTATGATTAAAATTCTTGACGATATAAGGGTCGAATATGATAAAGACAATATAACGGTGCTTTGTTTGCTTGATTTCTCTAAGGCCTTTGACAGCGTGGATCATAAGGTACTATGTCACAAGCTAGGGTTATATTTTGGATTTAGTGAAAGATCTGTGCATTTGATAAAGACCTATTTAGAAAATCGCTTCCAAAGGGTTTGTCATGATGGCAAAACTTCACGGTTTAGATCATTGGTTGCAGGAGTACCACAGGGATCAGTTTTGGGACCTATACTCTTTTGCATCTTCATCAACGACCTACCTAAAGCATGTTCGAATGTGAACATTCATCTCTACGCTGATGATGCTCAGATTTACTTGTCGCGACCAATAGGGCTCGTTGAGGATCTTATTGTTAGAATAAACGAAGATCTGTCGGCAATATTCAACTGGTCATCCTGTAATGGACTTGATCTAAATCCTAACAAATCCCAACTTATTCTTATCTCTAAGAAACATTGCAATACCGACCAATTGCCGCCTGTATTCTTAAATAATAAGCAACTTAAATTTGTAGATACTGTCACCAACCTTGGTTTCAAGTTAAATCGCTCTCTCTCCGCCGTTGACCATACAAACTACGTTATTGGGCGAATATATGCTGGGCTGCGTAAACTTAGGTTATCCTCAAGTTTTACTCCAGTTGACACTAAGCTTAGGTTAATAAAAACGTTATTTATGCCTATTATTGATTATGCTACTATAGTTTACTGCAAGCTTGATTCCCATTCTCAGCACAAGTTGCTTGTTGCGTTCAATGATTTGATTAGGTACGTGTATGGGCTACGTCGATATGAACACATTTCACACTATCACATACTGGTTCTTGATTGTACGTTTCAGCAGTTTCTCGATATTAGATGTCTTGTATTCATGCACAAAGTTATTAACAGCGGATCCCCCATATATCTTTTTGAAAAACTTCAATTTGGTCAGTCCTCTAGAACACATAATCTTATAATGCCCTCCTCTAGCTATCTGAACTCTTCGCGTCTTTTCTTTGTGTATGTCACCAGGCTTTGGAACTCGTTACCGGCAACAATAAAACAAATAATTGGGGCTACTAAGTTCAAAAATGCCGTAATGGAATACTTTAAATAAAAAAGCAACAAATACTTACTTCTAATCTTTTTACTGTTCTTGTACTACTCTCTATTTCACCATCTTCTCTTCATAATCCTTTCTTTTCCTAATTATAGCTTCTTATTTTTAAGTATCTAATGTTCATAATAATTTTAGTCCTAGCTTTCATTAATGTTATAAATTATCTGCTAATTTAAGTACTATAAAAGACCAAGTCTTATTTGTACAATGTTTAAATTAAAACTGGCAGAAGAATGAGGATCTTGGGACATCACTGGGTCGAGACCCAGTCGAAGAAAGAGATCTCCCATAAACAGCACTAGGAATCGAGGCCAGGGAAGAACTCTTGAGAAATCCAGAGAGTCTCTCTGGGTAAGTTTTATAGTTGTAGAGAGACGAAGAGAAACTTGACATTGGTGGTCTGATTCGAATATCCCTCTATATGTGCGTAGAGCGTCTTTTCAGCACCGCACTCCCTCGTAGTCGGTTAATGGACAATTACAAACGATAAACTGCAGTTACCATATATACATTTATTTGACAGCAGAAAACTATTCCTTCCCCTTGAGATTCATCATAATGCCAGCTCTAATTCTATACCTGAATTCCAGGGGTGTTGGCTTGTGCGCGACTCCAGCGTCGGATTTCCTAATCTCAAATGAGTGCTCTATGTCGTCTGCGTTTAAATTATTCGTCGTCAGATAGGAGACGTTGTGCGCCTTCTTTAGGTAATCAAAAAACTGCGGCAATGAAGTGTTGTTCAACAAAATGCCTTTTTGAAAAGGCAGGAGCGCCTTATCGCCCGAACTGAGTTTCAAGTTCTGCATGAGGTCGGTCATTGACGAGAGTACGGCGTTCTGTTCATCAAGAGCAAGCCCGTAAGCGAGTGGCTTTTGTCGGCTATCCGCAGTAATACACTTTGTATCGAACAAGGAAAACCACTCGTCGACCACCTGAATGAAATCGCTGCATTCAATTGCATTTGGCGAGTGCATCTTGCCCATGGCTACGCATTTTCTAATTGCTTCCGCAACCGATTGGGAGAAGAGCTGCAGAGCCATTTGCAGATTGTGTCGGCCGACCCGTTTGGAGCTTATGTGCGTCTGAGTTAAGTCGTGACTGACCCATAACTCGGAAGGTTGTACTTTGAGCATTTCGCTTAGAGGATCAACATTGATGGTGGCGCCGTGGAGCTCGAAACCCGTTGAAAGAAAATGATCGCGAAGGCGTTTGATCAGATGCGGGACATTGGCGAAGAAGAACACTTTCTCGCCATCAAACATGTCAATCGATGGGTGGTTCTCGTCAATTTCTAGTTCCTTCCACAGAGCCAATTTGCGTGGTCCCACTCCAGATATCACGGCAACGACAGTGACATTTATATCCTTTAGCGCTCGTATGATGTCCTGGAGCACCAACTTGAGCATCATGCAATCAAAGTTGTAGTAGATTATGTGCTTCCAATCGCTGAGGATTCCCCGTACTATGAATAATTGTCCGAACTTGTAGGGGCGCAGTCCGTTCTCATTGCTCTCGTCGGTTTGGTGCGGTGCCTTGAGGCGAATTTCGTAGAACGCCAAAACGCAAAGTCGATCTCTTGTGTTGAGGATGCACTCGCTGAGCGACTTTATTGTGCTGGCCACCATGCCGGGCCTCAGTTTCAGCGTGGACGCCCACTTTCTCAGGGTTGAGGGCGATGGAAGTGGATAGTTTTTCTTCCACAACATCCGATACAACAGTTGACTCGATGTGTACAGCGAAATGGAAAACGCCATATCTTCTACGTTCCAATTGCAGTTCTTGTGTGGGTTCTGCAGACGTTTTATTTGTCCTTTTGTAAACATTTGCGCCATGTCGGCGACGGATGACTCCGTTTTTCGGACGCGTTTTAGCAGATTGCCCACTTTGAGTTTTAGGGTTTTATTCTCCAGTCGCAACGTTTCAAGGCGAGCTTGGTGGGCTGATAGTTTAGTTCTGAAATTAGACTTTTATTGTCAGTCTTAGGTAGGTACGATTCTTACCTTTTTGTTGGTTGATTTTGCGTGTGAGAAAACTCAATAGTAATGCTTTGCGTCACGCCCCTAGAAAGAAATGCTTGTTATTGAAGAATATGCATTGCAACCGACAGGACTTACTCAAGTTCGTTGTTGCTGTGACTTGAGATCTCGTCATCTGCTTTTTGAGGCAAGTTCAGAGTGGGAACAGTGCCTTTTTTTAGGCGTTTACCCCCCGGCTTCCAGTCATCATCGGTGAAATGTTCTGAGCATATTCGAGCAATAGCATTGCTCGACATTGGGCCTTCCCCGCAGGCAGAATACCATTTTTGGCACACACTGAAATCCCTTGGGAAACAAATGAACTTGATTATTTTGTCCGTCTGTCGTTTTCCTTGGTAATTTTTGCAACCCTCTATGGCGCACTTAACCATTTTTTACGCAGTAGGTATTTAAAGTTTAGAGTTTGTATCTGTTTTTGCACTATTCCACAAATTTTGAATAATATACAAAAACAACATCAAAATAAACATAAAATTTGTTATTGTCAAATAAACGAGTAATGCCAAGTTCTTGTATAACAGAGTTCCCTGGAATGGTCGCGTTTCTTGAAGTTTGTTGATTACAAAAAACCAAAGTTAAGTGCGAAAATGATTGCAATAAATGACGAGCAATCGAAACATATTTTACCTACTTTAAATGTGTCTTTTATTTTGATAAAAAGTGTAACAAAGTCTACTAAACATTCATCTTGGTTTGTTTGGATGTTAAAAACAAATAAACGTAGCTAATTTTCACATTGATTATAAAATGAATTTAGTCTAGATCATTCCTTTATGTTTTTATTTGCTCTAGTCTAAAGTCTGGAGCAAAAGTTCACCATACAACTCAAATTTAACCTCAATTAATAAAAATAATAGACGCACTATCATAAATTAAGTACTATTTCATACTTTTGTTTATAAAAAAAAAATACTACCAATTATAGTATTGTCACTGAGAATAAAAATACGATTTGGCATCATCGAATCATTTCATTTTTTATATTTGCTGGCTGTGGTGCAACATAGCGCAATCTTTATTTGATTAATTGTGATATTCTTTAAGTACCTAATATGATCAAAGCAAAAGGAATTGAATACGAGAAAATCCAGTGCCCGTACGAGCCAAGCCATATCATAGATCGCTGTCGCTTTCAATTGCATCTGAACCGATGCAGAAAGTCCTACAAGGACATTGCGCTGATCAAATGTCCATTCAATGTAACACACTTGCTGAATGAGCCAGAGCTAGATGTAAGTACATAACATGAAAAACAGTTCTTTTCATAACGTCCCTTTTACCCACAGTGGCATGTAACTGTCTGCCCTGACCGTCGGTCATACGAAAACTTCAAGTACACTGTTGGAACACCGGGCCGTTCTGCGCCATCTCCTGTAACCGTTATGCCAGAAGTTGAAACATCTGAGGATTGGGACGACGATCCCGACGTACCAACGTACGATCCCAAGTCCTACTGCGAGCAGGCTGCTGTTCTGCGATTATGCCAGAATGCTCCACCATTGGAGCGAAAGGTGTTCCGCAAAGCCGAGCATTTACGGTTAAGGGGGATGGATGATGCATAAGCAAAACAAATTGTTACTCAAAACTACAATCTTTCGGCCGTCGAATAAAGTATTTTTATAGAATGTATATTGACTAAAGATGTCCGCTGTCCGCGATAGCGAATGTATTGCAATTTCAAGTACTATGTTCGCTAGACTCGTATTTTCTACGGAATCTGTTATAAAAGGAACCAAATGGCCGAAATAAGTTTACTGTTTTAATAAAAAATGTATTTACTGTAGTTCCTCTGCATTTGACTTTATTAGTTCATCTTAGTCGCTGACAATAACCTAGACAAAGAACTTTGTGTGCACCTAGTACCGGCCTTTTCTGCATTCTGGTAAATTCTAAATTGCATCCATGTTTACAAACAAAGCAACGTTGTTTATGATATGGAAAGCCGGGCCATGGGATAAGTGAAAGCATGCGCATTCGGCTGGCATTTCGTATTACAAATGTGTGCCTTCACAGAAACGGAACTAGGTATATCCTGTATCTCTCGTGACACATATAAATCCCTTTATTTAAAATAAATAGAGCTGGGAACAAGTTTGTGTTATATAGCAAAGTATCCATCGAAACGGAAAATTCTTCGACTTGTTACGATTCGGAGGATTCTTGTTTCGTCTGCCGAATAGCTGTTCCGATCCAAATAGACCGTCAGGTGTCAGCTTGGCCAGCTCCTGCGCATTTAGCTGATGCACTCACAAAATTTGAAAATAAAATTCTCGCTTAATTTTCCTATCTGTGGTGAATACATGCGAGGCAGTAAGTAAGGCAAGAAAAAATGATAAATGGCACATAAATTGATAACGAAAGCGTATGACGTATGCAAAAATACAAATTTTGCTACTGCGAAATGCGATTACATACATACATTCCAGCAAAAAAATCGGTGCTGCCAGGTACCAAGTTATTACACAACAAAAATTGTGATTGATGTGGTATTTGAACTCTCAAGTTTTAAAACACTTTCAATGTTCGTTTAGTACAATAAGCTTTCTTTTTCCGACTTCAGAGCACATTTTTTTCCCAGAGTTGCTTGGGATTTAACAATACAAATTGCGTTTGATTTTGACGGTTAATGGTTTCGTGAGATTTATCAGTTGCAAAGAAACGCATTGCATCAGATTGATCAATTTTGGTTTATAGTTTATGTATGAATGAATGTAGTGTGCGCAGTGGCAAACGTCTGACAAACATCCGAGAGTAAAACTGTCATGAATGAGCTTCTCAATTAGCCGTTTGGACTCGGCGTAAAATTATAGATCCCTTCCATTCGCCCCAAAAATTGAAAACCCACACAAAACGAATGGTTGTGAGAAGCTAGGGTCCCTTGGGTCCCATAGACCTGTCGCGCCAAAATATTTATTTATTTATTTATTTTTGAATGTTTAGAATCTGGACACTGCGCGCATATTTCGAATGTTTTCATATAATTTCAGCGCTCATATTCCTAATTCCCCTATTTTAAGTGCTGCCAATACTTCAGTAAAATTTAACTTCAACCAACTTCGCTTTTGTTTATAGATATCATCTGAGATCTGACCTGACATTTCACTGAAATCTCGCAGCGCACGTGTGGTTAGTTTTGTTTTCGTTTTTCACGATTTAATACATTTTTTGGATAGAAAAATGCCCGTTTTCGCACAGGAAAACAATCTGCTCGTCTTCAAGGGTAGCAACTTTCTGAAACAGCGCCTCATTCTGTCAACGCTTAGTGGAAAACCATTGAAAATTATCGACATTCGCAGCAACGACGATGTGCCCGGTCTGAGGGAATACGAAATCGGCCTCATACGCCTGCTGGATAAAATAACAAATGGAACAAAAATCGAATTGAATCCCTCTGGCACATCAGTGGTTTTCAGTCCAGGACTTCTGCACGGCGGAACAATTCACCATGACTGCTGTGTTCGCCGAGGAATTGGCTATTATTTGGATGTGCTTATAGCATTGGGTCCGTTTTGCAAGAATCCACTGCATGCGACACTGCGCGGTGTGACAAACAGTAGGGAATCACCATCTGTAGATCACATCAAAACTGCAGCCTTCGCAGTGCTTAAACGATTCCTAATTGTCGATGAGGGGCTAGAGTTCAAGATCATAAAACGTGGGGTCATGCCGGACGGAGGTGGAGAGGTGATTTTCAGATGTCCAGTTCGTAAGGGTTTCCGTGCTACACAGTGTCTAAAGCAGGGAATGGTGAAGCGTATACGGGGAACAGTGTACGCCTGCAAAGTATCACCAGCGCTGGCAAATCGTACAGTTGAGTCGGCCAAAGGTGTAATGCTGAACTTCCTAACAGACGTTTACATCTATTCGGATCAGAATAAGGGAAAGCTGTCCGGTAATAGTCCAGGGTACGGTGTAAACCTGGTGGCGGAGACCACAGAGGGAGTTATTTTCTCGGCGGAGAGCGTGTCCAATACCAAGGAAGCGGTAAGTAGTTGTCTCTTTGCAATCACTTTGGTGTTCATGTGTGATTCTGTTCATTTTAGGGAGTAGACCCATCAGTTCCAGAGGACCTGGGAAAGGAAGCCGCCCACAAATTACTCGACGAAATCTACAGAGGCGGGTGTGTAGATTCTACGTTTCAATGGATGGCGGCTCTTTTCATGGCCTTGGGAGAGAAACATGTCTCGAAGTACCTAACCGGACCCCTTTCTCAGTACACGGTGCATTTTCTGCAGCATATACGAGACTTCTTTGCTGTTACCTTCAAGTTGGAGAATCCAGAGGAAGACGAAGACGACGATGAAAAGCAACCTGGGGCACAAAAAGTTCTAATGACCTGTGTTGGCATTGGCTATACAAATATTAGTAAACGTGTTATTTAAGTGGAGCAGAGTTAAATATAAGATTTTCAGTACGAAATGTGGTTGCTTATTCTTTACTTTGAATTCAGAGCGAGTGATTTTCAACAAATCTCAGGTTTTCAATCGCAAGACGGAACAACTTGACAGCCAAGCTTCTCATCGTTGATGTGTTTTAGTCGTATTTTTCATTTCCTAGGTCTGAATTTGTTCCATTTCGCCTGTTTGATGCTTTTCTTTCTCTGTTTTTAACTCTAAACTGCCACTCGTCCCTTTCAGAGGTTTTGGGGCACTTACATTCACCCCTATTTAGTGATAGAAATATTCAAAAGCTGGATCTGAAACGCTCTAAGAGTTTGATTTCTTTAACTGCGCATTAGCACTGTCTGATATCGAAATACGCAAAAGGGCTCTGTGAACCTTCAAACGATTTCTGTAGAAGCTGTACAGATGAGAAGGAGGACGAGGAGGAGGAGACTATCCTCCACCTTCTCTGTAATTAATCCGATTCCTTTCAGAGGAGACAACTTTACGTAGGGGCTCTCTAATGTAATGATACAAGCGATCTTGTTAACACCGAAGTTAAAAGTCTACTTCGCTACATTCGAAGCTCAAATTGGTTTTGCGATTGAGGTTATGGGTTGTTTCGATTCAGAAGGTATGACAAGGAACATATTTCTGATGCTGGCTTTTACCTGGCAGCCGATTTAACCTTTCTTAAACACATTCACAGCGATTGCACATCATTTTACATGCAAATGGGGGCAGTTGTCATTTTTACTTTCGTACAAGTATCAACAGAAGCATCAGTGGCGGATCAAGAACTGGGTTAAGTAGACATTAACAGTACCGAAGTCCGTGTTAATCCATTGCTAGATTTGTGCTATGAGTGTTTTTCTTTTCTCGAAAGAGTTCCACCGATCTTGCATTATAACCTGTTTTATTTATTTTTTAACAAAACAAATACATCACAAGGAAGCACTTTTCGATTGGACGCAATTTGCGCCGGATATCAGTTTTGCCATTCACCTTTCCCCGAACTTGGTGCTCATATTCCACTCATTGAATTGTATTTATCTATAGCTGACACAGCTAAACGCTGCGAAGTACGCAAGTTTTCGCAAAATTATGCCCATCCGCAGAACTGATCGGCTGGGTCAATGCACAGAGGCGCACTTCTGCGTTCAAATAGAACACTCAGCGGAAATTAAACTTGAATTTGTGGGTATAAATTAATTGCCCTGCAGTCCAAGTAATCAGTTCACTTTCTCGACGTTTTTGGAATACTATACGACATACACTGCAGATAACAACGATGAATCCCACCAGGACTGCGTTGGCCCTCTTGGTATTAGCCACAGTTGCTTATGCCGGATTCATTGACAGGAGAGTTGATGAGTTTGTGGGTAGAGTACCATTTCCCGAGAATGGTGTAGTTGGCCGCTCAGTGAACGCGCTTCATCCATCGGCCTGGCTTCAGAAGATAGTGGACAATGTTCCAAAGGTGGATGACATCACGTTCACCAACTTAATCCACATGCCAGTGGACGCAGCATCCGCTTTGTTAAAGACAGTTTGTAAGAGATTAATTCTTTTTTCATTGTAATAATTACTAATTTGAGCTTTTATTCCCTTGCAGTCCAACACAGCTATCTTCAACCGTTTTCTGGCTCGCTCTACGTTCCCAATTTCAACCAAATCAAGATGTACCTGATCACAGCGAATGGCAATGTCTCGGTTCCATTGAACAATCCACAGGGCCTGAGGAACTATCCCCAGTTGAGCACCGGTGAGGTCACCATCTATGTTACTGGTCTTCCATCGAACTCAGAAGATCCCAGCGATGCAGTTACGGAATTGGTTGACGCTTATCGCGCACGCTACGAACTCAGTGAGAACCAATACCAGTACACCAACTCGTGGGATGCACCAACCAGCGGAAGCCTCATTGTAAGTTAGAAAACCTATAACAATTGCACAGTGTGCTAAGGATTGCCATCTCTCCTAGGTTATCGACTTGGGCAACTATTTGAACAGCTTCAAGAAATGGATCACTTTGGATATTGAGCAAACTGGAGAAGCCATCGGTCAGTCAATCGTCGCCATCTCTGAGTTCGTACCATACTACAACATTCACATGATTGGCCATAGTGTGGCTGCTCATGTCGTCGGAGTCGCTGCCAGATACGTGTCCCAAGAAAAGGGTCAACAATTGCGTCGTGTGACTGGTTTGGATCCCTCCAAGATCTTCACCAGGCAACAACACATCCAATCCGAGTTGAACCGTGGTGTAGCCGATTTCGTTGACATCATCCACTCGACCTCATACGGCGCTGGAGCTGAGAGCAATGGTGATGCTGACTTCTATCCCAATGGACCTGGATCAGTTGCCCCTGGCTCTGCTGATATTCTAGACGCTTCGCTCAAGTCCATTCGGTACTATGCCGAGACAGTGCTGCCAGGCAACGAGAGGAACCTAATGGCCGTTGAATGCAACTCTTTGAAGGATTACGAGAATCATCGTTGTCATGGAATTCGCATTCCGATGGGTCATTCTGCCCCTCAGGATGCCAAGGGCAATTTCGTCCTGAGAGTGAACCCAAAATCTCCATATGGCAGGAATGCCAGACGTGTTGGTGGCAATGCCAACAGAGATCGTAACGGTTTGATCTACTAACTCAGCTGATGGGATATTGAACCAGTGTGGCGTTTAGTTGGAAAACAATGTAATTTTCAATAGGACCAAATAAAATAATTTAATATTGCAGCATATATCTACTTTTTTTGTATGGTTGTCTAAAGGTTTCTGCTGAAAATTTATCGTTTCGTATTTCTGGAGTCCTCAGTTGTAACCTCAAACGCTCGAATTGTTTGCTTTTTGATTGGGCATTTCAGATTTTTATTTCAGATTTCGGGGGATCGAATCGACACAACCGTGAACGAGGTACACGTTCATTGAACAAGCTGTGACAATTTGACACATGAACAAGAAATTACGTCATGCAATGTTTGTTTACAGATGAGACGATTCGATTCCAGATTTCTTCTGCTCAATCGAAGGATAAAACTGAATTTTATTGGTTGTCAAATATTCTTTCTTTCTACAAGCTACAAGAAACCTTTGCTCTCTATGGGCTTTAAGGTTAGAGAACGGCATTGAGCACAAAGTAGTAAAATTTAGTAAAGATTCGCGAACAATTTTAAGTAAAGGAACTGACTTCATTTAATAGTACAATGGAAGTCACTTATAACGACCTCGCTTATAACGACCAGTTGCTTTAACGTCCACTTTCATTTCAATTATTGGTTGGTTCATTATATTTTAAGCTGTTTTACCATCGGATATAACGTCGGCGACTAGTCGTATATAACGAAATGTTGGATATAACGACCAATTTTTCGGAAAGAATTTGTCCTTGTTGTCGGTTATAACAACGAAATGAGAGAAAATACAAAAAAAATTGTCTGTTAAAAAATATGGCAGTGAAAGCTGCTTTTAAATGAGTTGTGATTTGCGCTTCATTAACAAAATAGTTAGCATTTCATGTGATTTTGTTTAATTTTTTTCCTGAATATTTGTGGAAGCCAGATATGGCAGGCGGATATAGCGACCGCCGGCTATAACGATCTCATTTCATCGGTCCCTTCACCGTCGTTATAAGCGACTTCAAGTGTACCTTTAAATAGATAGATACGCCATCGCTTAAGCAAGGTTAGTCAGAAATAGAGCGAGTTAAAAATAAACCATTCGGCGTAGCATTCTTCGACAGATTCATAAATGATTTTAGTTTCCATAGCAGAGTTTCAGAATTCAGATATATTTAAAACTCAAATGCTCTATTCATTGGTCGCGTTCCACTGCCCGCTAGATGAACAGCGTCATGTCAAACTTCATTTAAAAAAAAATTGACATATCACCATAGGCGCTAGCCATCTAGCACTTTTCGTGAAATATCCCTTTCAGGGAAATTACTCAATCTAGCGCAAAACTACGCGCTGCATTGAAAGAGAGAGAGAAAAAACAACCAGTCAAAGGCAAATCGTTCAAACGTTTGCAAAATTTGCCGCTGCCGCTGCGCGAGCGTTCCTTCTTCTGCTAGATGTCCAGCGAGCCATTGTCATACCCCTAAAGTTTTTGAAACTCTACAGAACATACAAAACTCCTTTGGTAGTGAAATCAGTATGAATAAACTTTTAAATGTTAAACGATTCAACAAGTTGCGTATACGACACAGTAGCCTGTCCTTTTTTTTATGTAAATTAAGGTTTGTTCGACGTGGCTAGCACTATTGCCCTCTAGTGCGCACTGAAAAGTGTCAGCTAATTTTCCCGCCTGTCCAAAACCCAGCATAACCCTGAAAATTCGGCTACTATATCAAACGCAAAATATGCTGCCCTGAAGTTTTACATTGAAAAATGAATGACAGCAAGTAAAATGACAGCGTCACTCAGCACTGAATTCTTGAACAGCTGATTTGAATTTGTTGTTCTATTTGGCATTTGGGTGGAATATTCGCACCGGTCATTTTTCACAGGTTACTACAAAACCGTTCCTTAACTTTTCGGTAAGTTTCCCTCTCTGAGAGAGAATTCATCCCCTCCACTGTCATTTTGACAGTCTTTTCCATTTTTACAACAGAAGTAATGGAACAGCCCTTATATGTCAGTGACTGATGAATATGGTTTTTGCATTCACAAAATGTCACTGAGCAATAGCAATTTGGGAAATTGCTTCAGAAAATCATTAAAGACGTTAAAATAATTTCCCAAATCAGAGAAACAAGAGTGGCAATAATTACAAAAATACCTATACAAAAAAAAGTCGGCTGGCTTTGTGGCTAAAATATTCCATATTTAAGCCTAGTACGCTGCTCGAGCTTAATTTTAGCTACCATACAAAATTCTCTCCAAAATTTAGCTGAGCTCTGTTGTTCTGCTGTGTAAAGATGAGTGATTTTAATGAATACATCGATGAGGAGTACCGGGAGCTAGAGTCTTTCATTTAAATAACAGAGAAGTCCTCAGAAAAAGCTAGCGATGGTGGTGGAGCAACAACCATCGACATGAAGACTTGCAGATTTTGAATAAAGGGAGGTTTTTTCAAAGAACAGCTGTTTTTTGACATTTATCCACAGGGCTCTCTATGTCAAAATTTAGCTAGGATTTTAGCTGATGTTTGGAGAGAAAAGTTGGAGAGCAGCTAAAATTTAGTTTAGCTCGAGCAGCGTACTAGGCTTTAGAGTCAAAATAAAATAATTAATTGGCCCAACAGGTCCGTAAGAACCATAGGC
Organism: Cheilosia pagana; assembly: GCA_936431705.1. Classification (NCBI taxonomy): domain Eukaryota; kingdom Metazoa; phylum Arthropoda; class Insecta; order Diptera; family Syrphidae; genus Cheilosia; species Cheilosia pagana. Next base: position 57,362,387 of record OW386168.1, on the reverse strand, counting down.
TCAGTTTCTCACATTCAATCGTTTTGTGTACTTTTTTTGGACCGAATGCAGAGTCCACATGGCTTACTGAGAAGCTCTTTCGTGACAGAGTACTCTCGGATGTTTGTCAGAAGTTTGCAAAAGGTGGCGCAGCCAAAAAAACATTAAATTTGTGTACTTTCGGAGACAAACTGTGGACCCCTCGCATAGTAGTCCAACAAACTAACCACTAAGCTAGTAGGCCTAAAACACAAGTGTTAAACGAAAATGAATGCAAATGTTCCATACGACTTTCTAGATGAAAAATAAGGAAATTTAAATGTCAAAATACCAGATAAATGTTGATGTGTCATATCTCTACCATTTATACCTCTTTCACCTACTTTGGAATGTACTAAGGAAGTCACATTGATTGTCGATTTATTTATTTCGTTCTTATGGCGTTTTTCATTGAAGATCAGAGAGAATTGCCCCGAAATTCAGAATTGCCGTTCAATCGAATTCGTTTGAGCACTTTCTACAATAAATAAGAGTTTTTCAATGGGCCAAATCAATATATTTCAATTAATATTTACATTTGCACTCAGGGCAATTCTTTAAAAATATTCCGGATACTTCTTTCGTGTTAAGAATTGACCTGGGAAGTGCACTTTTTTTTCACTTAAACATGGAAAACATAGAAAGAGCACTTCTGGATTTGCTCTTTTCATAGAAAGAGCAATTCTTTTCTTCAATCGAAAACGCCATTAGGCTTTCAATCAAATGACAGTGAAGTTTAAAAAACAAAAGCATTTAATTTATATTTTTAATTTTTTTATTTAATTTCTTTATTTATTCAAAGAAAGAATGCCACATCAGTGAATATCATTTTTTATAAATTAAATAAACACTTTTTCGCTTTTCGCTTTTCGTTGCTTACGATAAAACACGCATTACTATACAATTATCTTAATTCTTAATAATTATAAAAAAAAAGAAATACAAACAAAAATAAAACAGAAAGAAAAAGAAAGGAGCCACATTTAAATTACAAAAACACTTTAAGTCTTTCAACGCAAGTACATCAGTCCACTAATTACAATAATTTCGAGTCCTTCTGCTATACACTCTGCCAAACTCTAAATTCACAAATTTCGATTAAAATTCAAAATCTACTCCTTACAGCCAAGGCCGGCGGCCCAATTACACATGCCGCCAACCGGATCGTAGCTCAAACCCTTCGGACAAGTGTACTCCCAGCCGACAACGCCTCCGGTCTCGAATTTTGCACAGGAAATGAATTTCCGACAGGACAACGGATGAGGGAAGTTACCTTGGTCCAGACACTCGATGATTCCCTTACCATGGAGCACCACCTTCACCTGCAACAATAGGAGAATGAGGCATGGAACTTACTCGCTTAAAATCAATTAAGAACAAACCTGTGATGCAGTTGGCCTGTCCACAACCCTCTCATCGCCATCGTCATAGTAGTCGTAGTCAACGACGGGCTCGTAGGTCCGCCCTGGGGTTTGGGTTTCGATTATTTTATTGAAGGGAGCCGGGGTTTTGTGGGGCCGCCTTCGGCTAACGAATACGGCGGCCTTTTCCGGAGTGGGTGTGGTCTTTTGTGGGCGACGTAACGACGGTCTTCCTGTGATTTAAGAAGAAGGTTAACAAAATTGACACGGTGATTGGTGGGACTTACTTGTTGTGGCGGCTGTGCCTAGTCGCCGGGTAATTGCTTCTTCATAGGTTGACAGGTATATCGGTGTAGTGCTGCTGAAAGTACTCGTTGAAATGGATATCTCCGGGGAGTGATCGGACTCGCTGAGATTGTCGCCTATTTGGTTCTGGAAAAACTTCGCCTCCTGTATGCTTGATTTGGCAATTTGGTCAATGTCCTCCGGTATGAGAGTGTCCAAGTAAAGTGGCGATGTGTTGAACTCTATTGGAGTTGGCGGAGTAGACGTCACTGGAGGCGCCGCCGATGTGGTTGAAAATGGAAACCGCCTCTTGAAGAGGGGATTTTGAGTTCTGGGTGGATCTGCTGTGATTGCTGAAATAGTGGATAGTTAAAATTTATTTACTAGCCGAAGTTTGAATTATTTTCTATAGGGCCATAAGAGTGTTTCTAAAATGTTTGCCGCGGTAATAGAAAGTTAAAGTATCGCCTTTGGCCAAAATAGCCTTTTACTCCTGCAGCAGAATTTTTGGAAAAACCTGGGGACCATCTCCCAAAAAAAAGCTCTGGATGTACACGACTAGCCACCTACCTAAAGGCGACACCACCTGAGCGATGAGGACAACTCCAACCGCAGGACTTGAGGCTATCCTCAGTCTGCTTCCGCTGAAAATCTTAATTCAATCATCAGACGCCATTAATGCCATGAGAATCAGCCAATCAGTAAACTGGAAACCGAATGCAACGGGTCACACGTCGATTCTACAGAATTACTTTGGTTGTGTACCTATCACGGACTACATTTACAAGACCTTTTTCGAGCACCTATCCCAGCAGGGAAGAACGGAGAGACGGACTCGTACTTAACACGCAATCCGTAGCCGTGTTTACAGACGGATCTAAAATGGATACCGGGGTGGGGTCAGGCGTCTTCTCCGAAACGTTGGGCATATCAAAATCGGTACGCCTTCCCGACCACAGTAGTGTCTTCCAAGCAGAGGTCCTGGCAGTGACAACAACAGCCCGTGAGTCTGTGGTAAAGGCAATACCACCTGAAGGTATTACCTTTTTTATCGACAGCCATAAGCAGCAATAAAAGCATTAACTGCACCAGAAACTAAATCCAAGCTTGTGAAATACTGCCGCGAAGAACTCAAGGTTCTTGGCACTCAGCACAAGGTATCGCTCTGCTGGGTCCCGGGACGTGAAGGCATTCCAGGCAACGAGAAAGCGGACGAATTAACAAGACAAGGTTCGACAGCTGTTTCAGAACCAGCTGATCCCTCTGTGAATATCCCGCCTTGTACACTCAAGCTTGAAGCAGGGAGAAAAGCCACTGCACAAGAAACTTGCCGTACCACAAAAACGCTATGGCCGACCTTCAATGAAGCCAGAACCGAGAGTCTTATACGGAAGGACAGGAAATCCCTTTCCACTCTCGGTACTCTACGGTACCATATGAAGAAAATGCGCCTGACGGAAGAAGAACTTTGGTGAGGAAGCTCTGGAGGTCAATACCCACTTCCTATACCTACTAGGCACAGATTTCTAGGGAGATACTTCTTCCGAGATCTAGACGAACTTTCCAGCGCAAGATAATGGGATTCATCTAATCCACAGGATGGTTTGTATGTAACAGCATTCATTACAACACTTAGGCAGGGTCATAATGGGTAAGGGACAACCTCTTTCCCCAACGGGCATCACAATGGGTCAGTATTGACCTGAGAGTGGCACGGAGTATTTGCAGCCAGCCAACTAATCTAACCTAACCTAACCTAAAGTATCGCCTTGTTGAGCTCTTGACCCAATCGCAGGGCAAAGACCCAATTCAGTTTAAAAAGTAAGTGGTAAGATTGATGGACAAGCGAGCAATATGTATAACGCGAACGTCTAACAAACATCTCAGAGTAAAGCTTTTTAAATCAGCAGTTCTGACAAGAGTTAAACTGTAGGTCGGCTCCATTCGTGGCAAAATTATAGTCAAACGCATAAATGTCTACGAAAAGGTAAATGCAGGGTTGTAGAAAAAAGCGCTTATTGATTTTTTAACCCCTTTCAATGGTTTTTCATATCGAAAAGAAGTTTTCAAAAAAGTTACTTTACGAATTTTTACGAATTTTTACGCATTTTACTCAATTGTCGTTCCTCAACTCGAAAAATTCGTAAAAGAGAGCGACTTCGAGCGAGCAAGATATTTCCCCTCTTACTAGTTTTTACTCATCAAATTTCTTTGCGTAAGAATTGAAACAACTGTCAGTCGCCTGAAAACTGACAGCTGATTTGAATTTGTTGTTTTATTTGGCATTTGGGTGGAATATTCGCATCTGTCATTTTTCACAGGTTCTGTCTGAGAGAGAATTCATCCCCTCCACTGTCATTTTGACAGTCTTTTCCACTTTTACTACAAAATTAAAGGAACAAACAACAGACCTAAAATCTCCCTTTTAGTCAGCGTCCGTTTTGCGAAAGACAACCAATTTTCTATTTGCAAAAGAGACTTCCACTGCCGATTAAACATTCACTTCCACACCAACCATGCTTAGATTCAACCGACGGCATTTCGTAACCAACAATCAAGCTGAGAAAGATGCACCCAAAGTTGGTAATTAAACGCAAATCATCAAACAGTAGCTCATTTCTGTATTCAATGATGGCAACCGAAAGCACTTACTTCACAAAGTGCGCCAAGTGAAATTCAGTCATGTTCACCACTGACTGTTGTAGTTGTTTGCATAATTTTAACACTCATAAAAACCACAGCAGGCGTTAGACTGGTTTCGTAAACAACCGCCAAAGACGCATTCAAATATTCACAGAGTAAACAATTTTCTCAAGTGCTTTGATATTTTTTTTTTCCAGCTTTAATTGTTCAAGGTGACCAAGTCCCCCATCTGCCTTTAGCAGTTAAAAAAGCCAGGCACTGCAATTTAACGCTTTCATCTCTGAGAAGATTGGAATTTCGTTGCTTGCCATTTACGAGCGATTATGAAATTTTGATGCATCCACTTGAACCATTGATCGTATACGACGTTAAGTGCGACTGATGGTGGTATGAGAATGAAACTTGTCCTGACGCAGGTTTCTTTTTAGAGGAAGATTCACGAATGAGTGGAATATGCGTTTGTGTAGAAAACCGCATTGCAAAAGTTTGGGCTGTCACGTTGTTTGTGGGCCTTCATGCGTAACTAATAATAAGATGCGCAGATAATAATGGCGGAAGATGTTGTCAGATAAAAAAATACTTTGTCGTTTGCACAAGTTTTCTGTGAGTTGACTACGTCTTTGGTTTTATTGGGAACGCTCAAGTATCTAGTTTAGTAAGTCTGACAGCTGACTGACTTGATGTATCTCAGTTTTGATTGGCCTAGAGCGGTCACATGGGCAGCTGTGTCAGTTGACGTTTTTGGAGGGGTAGTCGAAGAATCTAGTCAAGAAATTCGTGAATGAGTACAAGGTTGACAGTCCGCATATGTGGCTGACGTAGGAAATATGACGTTCCCAACCAATCTAGGTTTTGCGTTCTGGTTACATCTAGTCCAGACCAATCTAGTCGATTTAACTAAAGCCTGCTACGCAGTTCACGTGAAGTCCAATTTTTCATACAACATTTTCACTGCGAATTGGCAAAATGAACTTTCCATGTGAATATTTCACTAGGCAGTACGCTGTTGAGGTGAAAAATAATTGTTCAAAAAGTGATTTGTAGGGGGCGTTACAAACTATTTCACTTGGCTTTTATTGTCCGTCGCATTAAATTTTTGACATTTCGGCGTGAACATTTCACTTTCATTTTCACAGCACTTTTTGGAGAGGAGTGAAAATTTCACTTCACTCGAACAGCTTACCAGGCTTAAGTTTTTGAATGCTTTACGTTTTTTAAGAGTTCCTGCCTTGCTAGACAACTTTTCGTAGTGGCTAAAAAACGGAACGAATACTGCAAGATTAATTAAAGTCACCAAGCTGCCGTCATGTCTCAAATGCAGTAGATAAGTGGCAACACTGCTGGTTCGAAAAGTAACAAACCCGCAAGGAAATACCAAATTTTGGAAAAAGTAGATAATTTCAGCAAAGTGTGACACAACCAGGCTGAAATATTCAAGAAAACAGTCGGCGTCACCCAATTTATGCAACAAAAACTCTTCAACTCAAATGATTGGTTGCCAGAAGAATCTTTCTGTAAAATGGCGCAACTTTTTCTGTGAAATTTGCTTTTGAAATAGTAGTGAACTGCGCATCTGTGAACCCCACCCAACCACTCATCCATTTATCTTGTGCCCATCTGTCACTCTTTATGAACTCAGCCCATCTGCAATTCATAACCAAGCGCAGCAATAATTTATCACCAACCGCGCCTCATGTATCACCATTTCTGACCACAACTAACCTTCATAAATTACAAAGAGGCCACACAAATAAAACAAAAAGCGCCTCATTACGCATGCGTGCAGACGACTGCAAACATCTGCAGCTTCATTTGGGAAACCCGGAAGTATGTAAAAAAAGCTCCAAATGCGATTGGTAACAAATTAACCAACTCATCTCGTTAGCTCTTCAAAAGGCCAAAACAAAGAGGCGGCGATCATGTTAATAAATAAAAAAGGGAAAGCATCCGACTCGGCCAACATTTAACAAACACGAACCGAACATCTGACTAAGCGAACTGACATGCCAACTCGTTGACTGGCTGACTCATGACCAAATGCAAATGTGCAAACCACCTTAACACTGCGTGCATATGTCGTATCCACCGATCGCCAAAGACCCGAATGGAATGCAGTTTTTATAGCTGGTGGCCCGCTCTCCAGCGTCTAACATGGTCAAGCCAACCGACAACGGCCCAACACTATATACTACCATACTGCGACTTACCAACTTGGTCCGATGGGACCGTACTCGATCGATTTGCATTCAACGGTCTGATGAGTTTACGTCGCATCACACCCGATGGAAACTTTTGATTTGACAGTTTATTAACGGTAACGAACGTGATATCATTTGAAGATGCTGCCGCCGATCCCGTGGTGCTGACGATCGTGGTGATCTCACCCGGATTCGATGAAGTCAGCGAAGATGACAGCGCTTTTGGTGTTGGCTTCAGCTTCGCCGCGATGGTGGTTAGATAACTCGGCCTAGTCCGTCGGTTGTACTTGAAGTTGCTGGTTGTTGGCGAGGTCGCCGAGACGACATCACCATCCGTGTTGATAGCGCTGATCGTCGATGTGCCGTCAGCGTTTAGTTCATCATTAGAAGTGCTGGCAGCAGGTTGTGCTGTGGTGAATAAACGTCTGCGTACAACTGGACGACGGACTGGAATTGTAGCTGTGCGCACCTGCAAGTGAAAAATTTTAATTAATTTAATTTGTGCGAAGAATAAAGTTTTAAATATTTGTTTTGGTGGTTTCTTTTTGATTTTGATTTTTGTTGGTTCAGTTTTACTACCCACTTTACTTACTACTTGGCGCCTAAGGGCTACAAAAAGCGTGCAAGTGGTGTTGCTAAAAAATTTAAATCATAGTTTCCTCCATCACCACTTTGCTAATTGAAAATAAATAAATTAATAGTGCATAATGTGTGTTTTTGTTTGTCCCTGTTTGGTCGGAAGTGGACAAACTAGTTTGTTGGTTATACAACTTTTCCATATTTGTGTTTAATTTGACGTTTTCTGTGTGGGAGTCGAAAAATGTTTTCGTATTCGGGTTTGGACTTATTTTTCCCATTTTCTGAGGAGTGCTTTTGACAACTCTTGTTCAATGTCAACGGTGTTGTTGTTGATTGGCGTTTTGAGGTTTCGCGTAATTGATTTGACTGGTTGAGCTGAGCCTTGCGCAAGACGTGTGCGTACCAAATCTGATCTAATTAGTCAGTCAGTCGTGAAAACGAAAGGATTGGGTAATGTGTTACTGACTGTTACTTTCACGTTTTACTGGCGAAAAATCGATCGTGGACTGAGTGTATTTTCAACCTTGAGTGTGCTTGAGAGCTTAGCTATTTGTGCATTGAGTGTCGTTGAGAAGTAGGCCGATTTTTGACAGAGGGTTTGCAACAAGAAATAGAGCAGACAATTTAGGGCAGAGTGGTTAGTTACTTTTCTAAACAAATTTCTAGACCTTAGACAGTTAGAGCAACCGATATTTTCATTAAAACAGATGAAATAACGAATTTAAGTGTCCAACATAAATTTAATGAAATCAAAACATTCCATAAAAAATCGGTTAATAAGTTAAATATGACTATTAAAAAGGACAGAGTGGCTATACGTCGATTGATAAAAAGATCTTTGCTCTAGGGCAAGTAGTTTTTAATTTTCACATTTTAATGTGTAAAATTGTCAGTTGGAATCGACTTTGAACTTATTTCGAAACATAACCTATTTCATTCATTCAAATGTGACACAAATTTCATACGAAAAATGACAGGCAATTCCCGTCCCGTACCCAAAAAAGATTGCAAAAAGCTTTACTTTATTAAAAATAGGCAGTTACAAATCTTAGTTCAAAAAATGTCTTAAATCCATGTCCCCAATGACAGGACTTTGTAAAAAGTTCAAGATTTTATTTCGTAATAAAAGTTAAACACGATCGTAATTACAAATTATCTGTCATTTTATATGTAGAAATTTAACACAAACAAACAGAGCTCTTTTCACTTTCCCAAATGTTTCACAAGTTTTTTGTTGTTTTGTTTTCTTTACTTTATTTCAATGTAAATAATAATTAACAACAATAAAAGAGTAAAAGTTGTCGAAAGAGGGAAAAATTGTTGGGCATTGACAAAGAGATAAACAAATCTTTTTGACAAAACCCTTTCATGGCCCGAAGATTAGCATTCTTTACAAACATTTGCGGAAAGCTTACAAAATGCTTGTGGATTCAATCGCTAATTAAATTAATCCAATTAGCTTAAGACCGACTGCGACTGAAAAGGTGTCAAATATTTTACTGCTTGAAATAAATATGCAGGGAGATTTATTTTGCGAATGATTCAATTGGCACCTTAAGCCTAGCTCACTCGCGTTAAAAATAAGCGCCCATACAAAAATGTATTCAGAGATAAAATTAAGCAAAGCAGTTAAGCAGAACGGTACGCAGTTTAAACTAAATTCGTACCCCACTGTAGAAAAGTCTCTACAAATCTTTTCTACAACTTAATTTTGACAGATCAAGTGGATAAAATCACGAAACGCATAATCCGGGTTTGTTTAATTTCCCGCTGAACTTTGAACTGTCAAAACCAAGCAAACATTTAGAAAGGTGGTGGAGAAAAGCGTTGGAAACAGTCGATTATTTTTAGCTTTCCTAAAACAGGGCACTAGGCTTTAAAGTGAGAACTATAAAATAGAATTACATGGGAGTAATCCAGCTTACGGCATTGTGCGCTTTTAATAATACGACTCAAAATAGAAGAATCACTAATGTTAAGATTAGAGGGAACCACATGCCTACTTTCTGTTTGTGGATTTATTTTGCAGAGAATTACCAACAAATATTCTATATAAGGAATATTCGACAACATTTTATGGGACTGTTAATTTCGTTAAATTCCTCTACGTTCACTAAGCTCACGAAAGCTGACTTACACGATTTATCTTAGTCTTTGAATGGAGAAAAGTACGCAGTAACTCTGTTAAATTGGAGAGCGGCTCCTAGTTTCTGTTTAAATTGTTGCTAAATTTGCAGTTGTTGTATTTTGTAACTTATTGTTACATTACCTAAAGTTATCCCAAACTACAGCAAAAGTTCATCGTCAGGTTATTTTAAGTGATTGTTTATGCAGTTGAATACTGACAGATTTGTCCGCATATTTCCACTGTCAGAAAGTTAACCTTTTTCACGTCAATAGCTTTCCACTTGACGTATACCTAACTACTAGTGGCGAAACGGATTAATCTAGTCTCGACTAATAGGATGAGCATGAGCACACCGTTCAATGACATACAATTCTGTCAAAGTCGATGATTGTCACCTTCGATATGAACAAATTGGCAGAGTTGTTATTCGAAATACACCGTGTGATGAATGCTTCCTTTTAAAACAGTAAGTAAAATTAGATTTCAAGTTACTTGTCGTAAATTTTTCCAATTTTTACGAAACCGAACGGTTGAATTGAGAAGCTTTGTGAGCAGATAAATATATGGCAAACGATCGTGAGAAGAGGGAAAAAAATCTTCTAGAAAATTAAACATTGAACATAAGAGCTCGCGGTCAGTAAAAACACAATAACGCAATAAAAAGAGTCGAACTCTGACACTACTCAGTTTGCATTTTGACATTTATTACGAGCGTGATATCATCATCCCCTCAAATTGATGTCAAAAAATTTAAAAAATGACTTTGAAAATCAGTCGTAGATTGCCTCAACTTATAGAAACTGTTTGTTCAGCAACAAGGGTCATTCTATCGGTATTTAGTTGTTTCTAAAAAAAACACCATAGGTCTGTTCCTTGTCAAAATGACAGTGGAGGGGATAAATTTTCTCTCAGAGAGGGAAACTTACGCAAAAGTTAAAGAACGCTTTTTAGTAACCTGTGAAAAATTACAGATGCGAATATTTCACCCAAATGCCAAATAAAACAACAAATTAAAATCAGCTGTCAACTTTCAGGCGACTGACAGCTGTTTCAATTCTTACACAAAGAAATTTGTTAAGTAAAAACTATTAAAAGCGGAAATATCTTGCTCTCTTTTACGAATTTTTCGAGTTGAGGAACGACAATTGAGTAAAATGCGTAGGAATTCGTAAAAATTCGTAAAATTGCAAAGTAAAGGAAGAGATCTCATATTTCCAACTAAGATCTAAGTTTAAAAATTACAAATGGATGTTCTCCTAACAAAAGCTCGGCAAATATTTGTGTTTCGTCATCATACATTTTAACAAACAGTTATGCAAAAGGTATAGCAATTGCTATAATTCCAACCAACGTGTTTATATAACAAGAGACTTTTGTTATTCCTCAATTCAATACAATTATTCCTCAAAAGACATTTCCAGGGCCTGTTTCCCCAATTAGCAAGAAATGTTGCTCCTATTCGCATTTCCTTAACCAACTATAGTTATTTTATTTTAAGTATCTATATAATCCCAATAAAAATCTGTCTCTTTGCCACGAAGTAGGTGAAATACATTTGCGTGAATTCGAATTTTTAAACATAAATGTCGACAAGAAAATTCTGCAGTTATCAGTATTACATGAACGAAAAGGTTCTGCGTTACTAAAAATGGATAAGTATCTCGTATTCAACAGAAATAATAAGATAAATAGACTTGGTAAAACTGGTAAAACCATGTACCCTGCGTAGAAACTCATACAAGACAAATCATCTCAAATTCATAGCACGACTCGCATAACAAATGGGCCAATTAGAATTCATGAATTTCGGTGTGGGACAGTGTGCCGAGTGCAACAAAGTCAACGTCCGTAGATGGCAGTATCTAAAGTGCATGCTGTCAAGTTTCAAGAGACATCAACAGTCTCCTCAAATAAGTAGCCCACTTGTTTGATTATAGTGAAACTTGTCAAGTTACATTTGTGCATATCTAGTGACTCCACCTACAGTTGGCGGTTACGAGTCATATCCAACTATAGTTGCGGATGTACACAGTCGTCATGATCATAGTCATAATTCAAAATCAATTATTATGATTTATAATCCCACAGTCATGCTTAGCTTCTTAAAAATTGCGAAACACGATTGGTAATAAAGAGGCAGAGAAAAAACCCTGACAAAGAGATTCAATTTGCGATCTTTCTTCATCTCTTTATACACGTAATTACTTTTGATTATCTTCAACTATATGCTAATGAGAAACAGAAATGTTTGTTCGATGGGCGTGCGCAGCTAGTTCTTTCCCGAATGTGAGCATTTGTGGAATGGAGTCCGCAGTGAAGAGTGCCTCCACTTAGTCAATTTTTAAACCGGAAAGCCAAAGAAAGCTGACAAGTGTCCAAAGCCAACCTTTGCTGGCAGTACAGGAAGGCCAGTGATTTAGTTTTTTTTTGCCCAATACAACTTTTACCAATTTGCGATCATTTTCTGTTAGGCAATCACTTTTATCGCAAGCTTACGTAACACTGTAAACGGGTGAAGATTATCCAAAACAGAAATAAACGGCCTATTGAAAACACATGTATCTTTGTATGGCAAGTGAAAGTGTTATTGTTTGTGGATTTCAAAAGAAAATCGCCGTTATTGTGTGTATGTGACCTATGCGTGAATAAAAATATATCAGCAAAATTTATTGGAAATGCGAGTAAAAGGTTGCAAATTTTTTTGCCTGATTCAGGTGATTTGTAAGTTATAATTTGCCGCCGACAAACGTGAAGTGAATTGAAGCAAGTCAATGGTTTGCTTTGTGCAGTTAAAATTGATGTGCCTGGCATATTTAATTTTGAAATACTTAGTTGACTTTTTAAGTGGTTTAAGAGGAGAATGGACTGCCGGGAGAAATATGCCATTTGAGCATGACAAGTGCGGTATTGGGTGCGATGGACGAAGGCGGGGAAGCATTTTTCAACGCAAAGCGCCGAATGAATAATCGATTAAGGCGAGTGATCATTCCAATGACGGTGCAATTACTATAAAAAAACTGCACATAAAGATTGACAGCTGCTGGATTGAACATATAGGTCGACTCCAAACTCCTTGGAATTTAAATTAATTTTCTGTTTAACTTGCATAGGTTAAATCGCCGACACAATTTCTTTCGGTACATATTTACGCTACTGAATAAGGACCAATTCTAAATTTATTATTACCAAATTGAAGCGATCCACTCTTAGATGTGTCGAAAAGAATAATAATTTGAAAAAATTATTGTCAAAATGGGTAAAATAATGTTTTTAAATTAGCTTGGTTTAAAACAACAACACTGTGCGCATACAAAGAAAGAATTGGGCGAGCCTAGTTGAAATTATTTGAATGTCCCAAGTAGAAAACTCCTTCAATTAGTCGTCAAATAATCGATCATGTGTTAAAATCTAGTGTTGTCAACATTAATCTTGAGGTTAACGAGCTAAAGGTTTACTTAACAGCAAATTGTTCCAAGAAAGTATTCAACATTTAGTCCCTCGCAATGCCACAAATGACCCTAGAGAATGCGGCTTCAAGCTGTTTAGCGGGCTCTTCTTAAATCATTGATAGGTAGAGTTCCAGGGAGAGTCCCAACTAAAACCACTGCCATTCAAATAATTACAAAATTGAGAAAAATGCCGCATAGGACGTTACAATTAGCCGTTTCTAACTTAAAACTTAAATAACTCTAGATCAGAGTGGTTAGTTTCGCGTGGAAAATGGCGCTATTGTCAGTTCGAAAAGCTTGGAAAGAGCTGGATACAAAAAACCATTTTTTTTAAACTCAAGTGCCAAGCCAATCAAGCCTGCCAAAGATAGAGAGGTATCAGTTTCAAAAATAAGTCAAGCTCAGGCATTTTGTTTAAGTTCAGCGTTGTTAATTTTGTAAGTAAACCACAACTGTGGTTTAAACATTTATTCCTAACAATTTCGCTTCACATCAAATAATTTTACAACACAAATATTAAAAAATCGGGAACATTCGAAATGATGATTATAATGACAGGGTAACTTTTAAATTTTAAATGATTCTTAATTGCGGGCACAATTATGGTTTCGGTTTCATCTTGCTCAAGCAATACCATCAATCAGTAGACTGTCGGTCTATGTCACGATTAATGAAGTGTTGCGATGATTTTCAACAGTTAACCGAAGGTTTGCGTGACCAATCTTCAACTCTAGCCACGAAATTCTAATTTTCACGGTGTTAACTTAATTATGGCCTCATAATTTGAAATTAAGAGACTCAAATTGAGGTTAGATGGAGTTTCGATTTATTTTTTCAACTGTCTTTCTTTGTCGGTGGTAAAAATGTACATGTTTAAGATAAAATTTCCATTTGTTGAACAAACTATTGGATTATTTGACGTGGCTTGCACAAGTGCGCACTGAGAAGTGTCAGCTAATTTACCCGCCTGTCCAAAACCAACATAGCCCTGAAAATTCAGCTACTATATCGAACGCAAGATATGCTGCTCTAAAGTTTTACATTGAAAAATGAATGACAGCAAGCGAAATGACAACGTCACTCAGCACTGAATTTTTGCCCCGACAAATTAACTGGGGTCAGTTTAGGGCACAACTAGGGCGCCATAGAAGTCATGTCGAATGCAGGTTTTCAGTACCAGGGCGAGTTGAGTGCTATATCGAACACATTAGGGTTAACCCAGTGCGACCTAGGGCCCACGTAAAACAAACCTTATAATGGAATGATTTGTAATACAACAACGAATAGTGGGTTGTAATTGATGGATTGCAAATTTCTCAAACTTAAGGATTCACATTTCCAGTTAAAATTTGTCGAAAGCCGAAGTGGCGCCCAGAGTCGTTGACAGATCGTGAGCGACTTGGTTTATCAGGTGTAATGATTTTGAAGTTTCTTGAGACTACATACCGACATAAGTCGCAATACAGCCATTTTCATTCAGTTGTAAAAGAAATAGCATCCTTTTGAAAACAATTTCGCAACCAACCTGCTGTCATTATTTTTGTAAATGAAAACAAGTTTATTAAATTGAAAACAAGTCGCAGCTATTTATAACTTCTTGTCACATCGATTTGTTTATCTTTCTGCATAAGAACAATGTGATTATCTTAATCGCTTCCCATTATGCAGTCCACGTGGGACATAATTTTTGTTTAACTCTTCACGGCGAAGTGAGTTTAAATTCGCAGAATAAACTTTAATCGAAAACACTTTAAAATCCCATACCAAGAGACAAATGTGAGACATAACATGCGTTAGCATCATCTTCTATTAAAAAAAAGAAGCAACAAAAAAATCATCACACAACAGAAGAATGATGACATGTGTCAGATAATTTGTAATTTCTGTGCATACGAGAACAACTCTGAGAATCATGTTACGTGACTCTTGACATTCTTTTCATGTTCATCACGAGATTTATTGTTTTCAAGGTACTTGCGGCAATAACCCTTTGGACAGGTGGATGGAGGACGAGAAAGGTCAGCTATGAGAAGAGAGAGACTTACGGGCACGTAGGAACATAATGTCAGAATGGAATTAAAATTCACTTGATTATATTTTATTCTGACAGTGAGGTGAGTGAGGAGATTTTGTCTGCAACGTGTGCGACTGAGAAACTAGTTATTATTGCCAGTGGCTGTTGCGGACAAGGGTTTTGTTTATAAATCATTTAATGTAATACAACAATTTAAGCGTATTTGCATTTTTTAGAACAGTTTTTGGTCTTGTAACGTACTTCTTTGGAAATAACATTTTGGGAAACTTTTTGTTTTATGTGTGGAGGACGATGGATCTAATTCCCAGGCGATTCGAATTTTGTTCGCTTAGAAATTCTCGGAAGAAGATTTTTATATTGTGGTAATGCAATCTCCATCATCAGTTCCAGGCAATATTTTTCCTGTAAAATAATTGATGTTGCTATAAATGTCGGGGGAAGACTCGCCTGCGTTTCGCCAAAATCACGCGGGAGTACAAAGCGAATGCATTGAGAAAGATTATGCAAATCGTCTGAGAATTTCTACAGGGCCCCATCTCACAGAAGAATGAGACTTTGTATACATTTTTCTGGAAAAAACGGGTTGGAATGTATGAAATGGAAAACCGTCCCTTTCTTTCCCAAGGCAGCTAAACTCAGCACCGCATTAAGAATTACCAATGCGTAAATTTTAGTAATTAATTTAGATTGGCGTCTAAGTTACCAGTGCGAGTGCAGTAAAGGGCCCAACCCATAGAATCTGTTTAAATAATCGAACATACTCCGACCCAAATGTCATTGTAACGAATTACAGCTCGACCATGCGCTTTGAGTCTCCCGCTTTTTTAAGTCATTCTTTTTCGCGCATTCAACTTGGTCTGATCAGCCTAATTTTTTTTTCGCTTTTTTTGTATTACAGTCCTAAATAAAGTACATCTTAATATTCATTTAACATTTGCTCTCGTTATTGAACTAATACGCTACATTTCTGGTCCTTCGAGCCGGATAATATCAATAACATTGAGTAATTACAACTTCCCTTTCATTCTCCCATATTGCTTTTATTCATCGCAAAATGTCGACCAGAATCCGTCGCGTCCACTGGGGCAACGTATTCGACTGACAGGTTGATAGAATACACAGCAGCTATGGAAAGTGACCCATAGGCATCGCACGTGCCGGATGCGACGGATACTTTTCTGTGGACGGCATGCGTCACAGCGTGAGAGGAAGCTCTTTCATTGGTGGAAATATTGAGAGTGAGAGTGATTTTGTGGCGGGCAAACAACTACTTTAAAGAACTCATGTGAGTTTACTGTGTTTTCAATACAATTCGTACCCAAATTTCTTCGAGAAACATGTTTGAGAAGCATCTCATTGAGACTATGTATGAAATGAAGTCATCGGTAGTTAACATGTGCGACGGATTCTATTGGCCGGATCCGTCACCGCAACGGACGCGACGGACTCTATGGGTTGGGCCCTTAAGACCGAGCTCGGTCAACAAAGAAGAACAAAAACTACGTTCACCCCTATCGGGAATTATAATTCCCCCGGAATTTTCTCTATTCAGCAAACTGATTTACATTGCTGACAAGGGAAACATTTCCATCGGAATTTATTCGCAATTACATATACTACTACAAAAAAGGCGGCGCTTTCAACTCTAACGTTTTAAATAAATATTTTGAATAAACAAAACCATTCGGTCGTAGAAGAGCAACAAAACTTCTAATTATGCATACAGATTATGAGTAGGTACAATTAAATTTCCTTGACGCATGTGTGAAAAATGTGTGAAAATTATGTTGATAAAAGTGTAAATTAAAATCCGGATTTTTGTTTGTTTACCGAACAAGTCACACTCAATCAATTTAGTCATAAGATATAATTATGAGAATTCAAATTCGATAGCTCGTGGCTCAGCTTTGGCTTTAAAGTGGTCCCACTTTCATTTTAAATGTACTCTTGCCTGGAGAAGCTCAAGTTCAAGAACAAAAAAAATATCAAACCAAACCCATTTCTAGATTTTCTACGGGAGCCCCATTGGAATTGTGTGTGTGTGTGTGCGGTGTGTGTCTGTATTGTGTAGTAAAAAACTATCAAAAGGATTGTGGATAACAAAATCTAAGCAAATCAGGAGCTGTTAAGGTAAACAAAAAAGATTATATGTTGTGTAATTAATTATGTAAAAAATATATATATTATACAAATTATATTATAAATATTATTTTTAAAAAATATTCTTTTTTTTTTACAAACTACAACTTATAGCTAAGAAAATATATTTATTTGCATTTAAAAATTAACATTTCTTTTTCTCCAAATAAATTGCTTTCCAAAAACTGTGCATATTTTTTTCGTTTTCAATATAAATATTAAATAAAAAGAAAAATTGAAAAACTGAAAATTCAAATTTAAACTGAACCAATATAATAAATATTAATATAATGATATTTTCAAATGAATTTATAATTTTGTTTTTCTAGTATCTTAAGCTATGGCAGCAGATAGATTGATAGAATAAGAAAGAGTGCATTTATACACTTTCGGGTTAAAAAAAAATTTTAATATTAATTTAGCATTAAAGAAAGAAAACTTGGTAAAAAAAAGTAATAATTAGATAAGCCTGCGATGTGCGACGGACGATGAATAAGAAAATAGGTTTATAAAAGAATGAATGGATGATTCAAAAAGATGATGGTCACATTGGATGTTTTTTTGGATACCGAAAAAGGTGGTTAAAAAATTTTGATTTATATTAAACAATCCAATGGGACAAAATTAAGTGTGTAAAAATATAAATATTGCACATTGAAAGCAATAACATTACCCATTTGGTCGCACATTGAAAGCGTTTTTTATTTTTTTAATTTGCAAGCTAATTTTAAATTTTTCTCTAAAAAGCTGGTAAGAAAAACTGCTCGATTTGTTTTTGTTTAAGCTGATTTGGAATATACGACTAGAATATAAATTATGACTGATGTGATGTGACGTGCTCCTTCGGGATCTAGACTACTGTTCGAGTTAAGTGATGTTTTCTGGAAAAGAAACTACATATTTTTCTGTGAGGTGTCACTTTGGAGGCCTGTGTCTGTTCGGAATTTGATTCGATATTTTGATTTGGCGTTGAAATAAAGAAAGCTGTTGTTGGATTTTGTTTTATTTGGAATGGAATACATTTAAGTCATTTGGAGATTTGAAACTCGCTTTATAAATAGGTGACAGTGTGAAAAAAAAAACTGTTTAAATAATCCTCTTTAATTTCAGCAGATGTAATAGGTTACATTTTGCTACCAAGGTAAGTGCCTAAATTTAGGAGGAATTGACAATAAATTTTAGCGGTTTGTCCATGACCAAAGACGGCGTTCTTTTGCAGAATAGGGTTAAACACTTTCTGCATTTCAGCACTCTCCAACTGATCATACAAAATGTAGAAAGATTACGAATAATCTACTGATCGGATAGATGCAGATAAAAAATAGGGTGTCCCAACTTGGACTGACTTGACAAATGGACATGACAATATTTTTCTTTTGACACTTAAATTAGTGTTACTGAAATAGTGATTCCAAGTGTAGCAAGTTGCTTTTTTATAGGTTATTAAATAGAGGAAATACACATTTTTAAAAATAATGCTTGACGTTTTAAAGTTGACACAAAAGATGGGAACAGCTTGTGTTACACTTGATGTAACATCTAAGTAACCAAACCACTGACTACTGGCGTCACGTAACATTGTAGGGACAACTTTGTGCCTGTGAATCCTTAAAATCAACAACGTGCGAATGAACGGGTTTGTGTCACTCCTGGCTCTGTGTAGGATAAGCCCTCGTTACACTATTAATAAGTAAGTCACTGTTCCCATTAAGTGAAATAATTGTAAGAGTGCGTTCCAGTGATCGCTTCGCTAATCTAGCGCTTCAATTGTGAAATATAAAGCGCTGTTCAGGTGCAGACACTTTCTGTCACGTTTCAATTTGACGGATATTCGTCTGTCAACACAATTCTCTCAATTCTCCAAAAGCGATCACATCTCATAATTTATTAAAATTCTCAAATCTTATGGATATACCTAGCTACGATTGAAAGTCTACAACTAACCTAAAAATATAAAAAAAAAACAACTTCTAACCCTAAGAAGCTGTCGTCACATTTTCTAACTCTACGCTACTAACTGTAGTCGCCTGTTTTCTATGATGCCTTGACTTTGACTTGCGTTTCGCTGACGTCTTTTTCCGTCTCACCACATGCGATTCGGAGCTAAAACTTGTTTCAGTTTGAACTTTTGTTTCGATTGAATTTCTCGAGCTACCACTACTTGCAAAACTGCTACTAATACCACCAGTTTCGCTAGTCTGCAGCACCTCAGTGGCGCCGCCACCTTTTGGGGCAGCTACAACTGATTCCTGACGAATAGATGGTGCTGAATTTGAATCGGACTTTAGGACCTTACTCAAAATAACCTTATCTAGATTTGCTATCGATATTACCAGTGGTGACTCGTTGGATTCCGGTCGCAAGAGCGGTACTATCGGTCGGGTATATGTTCGATTGCTGGCGGTCGGAGACGACACCGGCGCTGGTACCGTTGTTGTGTCTATTGTTGTTTCGGCCGCCACTTCGATTGTCGTTGGGATTGGTGTTGTGGTCGTCGTCGTTGTGGTAGTTGTGGTTGTGGTAGGCGTTGTGGTGGGCTGTGGTGTGGTTGTAGTTAAGGTCGCGGGTGGTGTTGTCGTTGCGACAATTGTGGGCTTTTCGTTGCGGGGAGTTGTTGGTATTTCCCCAAGAGAATAGGCGTAGAAAATACCATTTACCTCGTTGGCGGCTTCGCCGATCTTCTTCGCCTGCCGGGTGCTATCAAACAAGCCCTGTAGGGATATCGTAGAAGCTTCTACAACATCGGCTATAACCTCCGGCACCGTAATGCCCTTGGACCTTCTAAGAACCGATGAACTTGAGCCGGCGTCAACTGCGCCAGTAGAGTAGTCCACATCGGGAATGGTGTTCCGGACCGGAGCCGAAGTTGGTCCGGCTTGGTAATCAATCCGGGTGTTCTCAAGACTGTCCGGCTCGACCTCGGGAATGGTATTCCTGACAAAGACCGACGCTTCAGTGGGCGTGTAGTCAGCAACAGTGCTATGCCCGTCAACAACGATATCACTACCATCGACCAGATGAACATGCTTCACGCGGCTGATCTCGCCGAGGGCCTCCAATTTGGGCAGACCTTCGGACCGTAGTTCGGTCGACTCGACGGTCTTCAACTCCTCATCCTTGGACTTTCGCCGCAGTTTGGCTTCCTTTGAATTGATCTCGACGACGCGACTGACCGTGATGATCTTCTTCTTGGGGCTGTACGAGACTAGTTGACCTTCGCTGATCGGCCGCTGCGCATAATTGCTGACCACCCTTGTGGTGGTGGTCGTCACCTGTGAATCGTCCTGTGAATTGATTAAATTATTATCTTCATCTTCAAAAACGGTACTAGTGTCATATGGTGTTGTATCTGTGGTATCTGAACCTGGCTGTGGTTGGTTTTGGATTATTTTTGGTTTAATTGTTGTTGTGTGTTTTTTGCTGTTAACCTCAAAGATTTTCTTGTTACGCGCGTTCAGGGCGTCGATATCTAGATCCTCGAGCAGAGGATTACTCTGATCTTGTGGAACGTTTTCGGTGGATGCCGAGTATTTACGCTCGTAGCTGCGCGTAATCGAGGAGACAAAAACAGACGGTGGTGTTATTGAGGACGGTATTGTGGGCTGATCGGAGTCTAAGAGGTTTGGTGGGAGGGTTATTTGTGCCGGACGGTTTGCGATGCGCGGCTTGTTTGATGGACGACGGTCTAAGGCGAATCGATTGACAGGTGCTGCTGCTGGTCGGTTCGGGGCAAAGGGAGAGTTGGCGGGACGATTGAATGATGGACGGTTCGAGGGACGTTTGGAGGGTGTGTAAATTGGGCGATTTAAGGCCGGTGGGGGTCGTGCAGCTTCTTCTACTTCTTCCTCTTCCTCTTCGTCGTCTTCTTCGTCGGCTTCTTCCTCGTCTTCGGCTTCGTCTTCGGTGTGTTCGTCTTTGAGTTCGTTCGATTGAGCTTGGTTTCGATTGAAGAGCACCCTCTGCCGAACTACTGGCGCCACTACTACTCTCTCTTGTTCCTCTTCTTCTTCGACATCACTCTCTTCGTCGTAATCTTCTTCTTCTTGCTCGTCTTCACGCGGTCTTGGGGTAGTCCGAGTTGGGAATCGGAATCGATTTGCACCCTGGGAGCCTGATTGCGTCTGTGCCGTTGGCTGCGGCCTTTGGATATAGCCAATTCCATTGGCTGAGTCTGTTGGGGGGCGAATGGCCTTGAAGTTCCGGTTAAACTTCCTCACATAGGTCTTGGGGGTGGCTATCGAGTCCGACTCGGTCGTTGCGGTAATCGCATTTAGCGACGGCTTGGTTGGCACATACGGCCTGCGATTCACCAGAAGTCTTCGCGGAGTCGGCGGCCCTGAGGTAGTTGTGGACACAGTTTCTTCAGACGTCACTTCAGTCTCGGCTTGTTCACTTGTTGTCACAGCACCCTCTGTCGCTGAAACCGTCGTTGTGCTCGAGTTGAACTTACTAAACAACTCGGCGATGTTAAGCGGTCTTGTGGTACCGTCCTCAGTGGCTGTCCTATTGGCAAGTGGTCTCAACTTTTTAATAACCTTTCTAAACCGTCTTGTCGGGGTCGGACTAGTTGTTGTATTAATTGTGGTATCTAACTCAGGACCTACACTAAGGTTATCTACAGACTCAGTGCTACTTGTGGTGGTATTAGTAGAATTACTTGACTCAACACTAAGACTATTGTTAACAATTAATGGACGTCTGTATTTCAAGACTCTAAGGCGCCGCCTTTGCTTAAGTGCGGCCTCAGTAGATGTCACTGCGGTGGTTTCATCATCCGCTGACGTTCCAGATTCAGCTGATGTCAGTCCCAAGCTAGATGTTGATGACGCGTCAACAACATCATCGGGGGACGGATTTACCTGAGTGGTTGTTGTTCTACTTGTTGTTGTTGTTGGTGTGGGTCTTCTAAATCCGGCAGTACGGTTGAATTGTACCCTCTGAAAACGTCGATTAAGATTAGGTGTGTTCGTGCTAAGGTTAGAATTAGTTTCTACGGAGTCTTCGTCCTGACCTAACTCTGTACGTTCATCATCATCATCATTAGATTGGGTTAGTGACAGGTTGTTAGTATGAGTGCGTTCTACTATGGTTGCTACAGTGAAGTTAGTTGTGGTTTGGTTAGTTAGTTTAGTCAATTTAGTGGTTGGGTTAGATGGTTTACGATTCGCGAGGAGTTTTTGCAGGCGGGTGTTAATGACACCCGAGTCCTCGGATTGGAATTGAGCGGTTTTGACACGATCACGCAGCTGGAGAAGGCTGAGTTTGGTGGTTTCGTCATCTTCAGCACTCTGGGGTGCTTGGGTTGGTCTAAAACCATTGCGGCCGCGCTGGTTTGCGTTGCTTTGGGACGTAGAGTCCTCGTCTTCAGTGGCTGTGGTTGACAGAATTTTCTGGAGGCGAGTGTTTATGACACCGTTGTCTTGGGGCTGGAATTGGGCGATTTTAACTCGATTTCTCAGCTGGAGCAGGCTGTTCTTGGGCTGATCTTGATCTTGAAGATCGTCTTCATCTTCATCGGAACGATTTTTTTGAAGGCGTGTGCTTATGACACCTGTATCCCTGTCGGATTGAGATTGCTCAGTTCTGACTTTGTCACGTAGTTGAAGGAGGGTCAGTTTGGACCTATCGCCGTCATTATCTTGAGAGGCGGCGACCGGTGCCCGGGTGGTAATAAAACGGTTCCGTGAGGTGGCGACGTTTTGAGCCGTTGATTCTTCGTCGGCCGTTGCAAGAATTTGTTGAAGGCGCGGGTTGATGACACCAATATCCTTATCGGATTGGGATTGTTCGGTTTTGACACGATTGCGCAGTTGAAGAAGGCTTAGGACGGGCTTTGCTTCGTTTTCAGGTTCTTCGTTATCTGAAACTACTGGAGCTGGTGTTGGTCTAAATCGGTTACGGTTTAGAAGGCTTATAATATTTCCAGTGTTCGTGACTTCTTCTTCCTCGCCCTCATCAAGGGCTTCGTCTTCTTCATCTTCATCTTCACTATTATCTTCATTTGAAACTGATGGCCTTGGATTTTGGATCTTAAATTGATTTCGGTTAAGTTGTGCCGGATAGCTACGAGTTGTCGTTGAAGATAGTGGGACTATTTCATTATCTTCACCGGAGTTTTCATCCTCTTCTTCTTCATCTTCCTCTTCGTCTTTCGATGCTTGTGTGTTTTCTGACTGCGCTCTAGATCCTTGGTTGCGGTTGAAAAGGTTCTGTCTTGAAATGAGTTGAAGGCGAGTTCTACTTGTTTCGCTTTGCTGTTGGGCATTGGTAAATCGATTCACGACCAAACCAGATTTTGTTGTTACTTCGTTGTCGTCATCTTCCTCATCATCCTCATCTTCTTCAATAGATGGCGTTGTACTCGTTGTTCGAAGGCGGGGCGCAAATGATCTTCGCGTTGTTGGCCCTTCAGTTGTGGTTGATCGGATGGGATTTCTGCCGACAAACGAACGTCGACTGGTCACTTCAACCGTGTTTGCTTCTTCATCGTCGGTTTCTGTGGGCTGATTGTCTTCTTCAGTGGGATTGGCAGACGCGGTTGTTGTTCTAAAGCGGTTGTAGTTTATAAGCGTGCGGCGTGTTGTCAAGGGTACTGGGCTTTCAGCTTCTGTCCGAATGACAGCTTCGGTTGTTGTCGTTCTGAGGCGATTTAGGCCACCAAATGTTCGGCGAGTTGTGGCAGGTGTTTCTGTATCTTCGCTCTTCACGCTGTTGTCAGTTTCTTCTTCAGAGGTTTCGGTGGGAGCAGATGTTGTGCTGCTTGGGCGGTTGAAGCGAGTTAATGTTCGGCGTGTGCTCGCTGTGCTTCCCACTGTGCTGGTGTCTAACTCTGCGTCTGTAGTTGCTGCAGTTGTTGTCGTTATACGATTCACTCTCACCAAAGTACGACGTCTTGTGGTATTTTCTGCTTCAGGCGCCTTTGTAGATGTTGCTGCTTCAATTGTTGCCACCGTCGGTGTTTTTTCATCGTTAGATTCCTCATCATCTATCTCTGCTGTAAGTTGCTCATCTTCGTCGGCGTCTGTCGAAAGATTGACGGTCTCTGTTGGCGTAGCCGTTGTTGTCTTAAAATCGGCTGGAGTAGGTGTTGGCGTTGAAGAAACTGGTACTTCCTCCGTGACCCCTTCTTCATCTATATCTGCAGTTAGCTCATCATCTCCATTAGCTTCCGTTGACGAATCCGACTCTTCAGTCGGTGTAACTGGTGTTGTCTGAAGTTGATCTGCAGAAGTTTGGCTGGTTGTATCGACAGTTGCTACTGTGCTTGCATCTTCTTCAACATGTGGGTCAGTTGCTTCAGTTGTCGTGGTCCTCAGACCGGCATATGAGCGGCGTGTACTATCGTTGCTTCCTACTGTGCTTACGCCGTCTTCTTCTGTGACTTCTTCAGCCTCAGCTGTTGTGGTCCTCAGTCTATTAAAGCCAGTCAATGCGCGGCGCGTCGTACTTGCGACTGCGACCGTGCTTTGAACGTCTTCTTTAGGGGTTTCAGTTGTTGTGGTCCTCAGCCGATTGAAGCCAGCGAATGCGCGGCGTGTTGTGGTCGCGATCGTACTCGAGTCTACGCCTTCGAGTTCTGTATCGGTTTCTCCTTCGGGAGCCTCAGAAGCCTCCGGGGTAGCTGTTGTGGTCCTGAGCCGATTGAAACCAGCAAATGCGCGACGTGTTGTGGTCGCGATCGTACTCGAGTCTACGCCTTCGAGTTCTGTATCGGTTTCTTCTTCGGAAGCCTCAGATGTCTCCGGGGCAGCTGTTGTGGTTCTTAGCCGATTGAAGCCCGCAAAAGTACGCCTTGTTGTAATTGGGGTGCTAGTTTCGACATTTTCAGTGACAACTTCTTCAGCGGCTTCCGATGCTTCAGGGATTCCAGTTGTTGTGGTTCTCAGCCGATTGAAGCCCGCAAATGCGCGACGTGTTGTGGTCGCGATCGTACTCGAGTCTACGCCTTCGAGTTCTGTATCGGTTTCTTCTTCCGGAGCCTCAGAGGTCTCCGGGGCAGCTGATGTGGTTCTTAGCCGATTGAAGCCCGCAAAAGTACGCCTTGTTGTAACTGGGGTGCTAGTTTCGACATTTTCAGTGACAACTTCTTCAGCGGCTTCCGATGCTTCAGGTATTCCAGTTGTTGTGGTCCTTAGCCGATTGAAGCCCGCAAATGCGCGGCGTGTTGTGGTCGCGATCGTACTCGAGTCTACGCCTTCGAGTTCTGTATCGGTTTCTTCTTCGGGAGCCTCAGAGGCCTCCGGGGCAGCTGTTGTGGTCCTCAGCCGATTAAAGCCCGCAAAGGTACGACGGGTTGGTGTGCTGATCGTGCTTGAATCTTCTTCTGGGCTTTCAGAGTCCTCTTCTGTTGTGGTTTTTAACCGACTCAGTCCATTGAATGTGCGGCGGCTAGTTATTTCTTCACTCTCGGTTTGAAGACCTTCAACAACTTCTTCTTCAGTTTCGTGAATCCCTTCCGATGTCTCTGTTGCCACAGCAGTTGTTGTTCTAAGACGATTAAAGCCGCTAAAGCTACGTCGGGTTGTTGAAGCCACTTCTTCATCTTCCGCGGGCACTTCTGAGGTCTTCGTTGTTGGGATTCCTGTTGGCCTTGTTCGATTAAATCCATTGAAAGTGCGACGAGTGGTCGCACCTAATATACTATCTTCATTTTCAGTTAAATCAGATTTTATTTCATTTAGGTCAATCTCAGTCACTTTCTCGTTTTCTTCAGTTTGCTTTACAGCATCGGGTCGCCCTGTTCTAAAAGTTCTTAAGCGGTTAAGGGCTGTGAAGCTGCCACGAGTCGTTGTTCCATCATCATCGGGAACAGCCGTGGATGTAGTCCTGACTCGATTGAAATAACGTCGCGTAGACCCATCGGCATTTTCAGGTTTCACTGTTGTTTGAAGTCGGTTGCGAGCTGCAAACGATCGCCGGGTGGTAGCTGTGTCTGAACTGCCTACAGTTGAAGTTATCAAGTCGGAGGATTCATCTTCATCAATATCTGCTGTTAGTTCGTTATCTTCATCTCTGTATGTTGTTGATTCAGTGGTTGCTGCAGTCGTGAACCGCTTTAGACCGGTGAACGTTCTCCTCGTTGATCCAAGGGGGGCGGTAGTTGTCGAAGAAGTTGTATCTTCATCGTCTTCAACCAGCGCCGTAGTTGATGTGAGTCTTGGGCGAATTTGTATACCATTTGCCCGCCTGGTTGCGGTATTGGATTCATCTGAAACGTCCGGAGTCTCGGTGGTTGTCGGTCTTCGTTTGAAGCCCTGCGTTGTTGCTTCAATTGAAGGTTCCGTTGTTGTTTGCTGCCTACGGCGTTGATTAAGTAATTCTAGGTCTGTAAATGACCCTGATTCAGATGTTTTCACCAGTTCGTGACCAATTTCCGCGTCAGGGGAATCTGTGCTGGATATTTCTTCATCTACATCGATTGTTGCTTCCAGAGATTCTTCGAGTTCGGTGTGCTCCAATGAAGATGGGGTACTGCTGTCAGTGGTATATACCTTAAAAGTCTTTGCACTTCGATGAATCACAGTTGTGGATTCGGTTGACTCAGCCTCGCTTTCAATCGATGGCGATACCGTTGTAAGGGATTCAAAGTCATCCAGCGAAGGTATGACTGTTGCTTCTTCTTCAGTTTTATGTTCTGCATCAGTGAAACTTTGTGTGACTGTTGCGACTTCCGCCTCTGTAGATATTTTATCAGACTGATCCATTGTCGGCTCCAAACCCCCTATTCCCATTGAGTTTACATCAACCGCAAGCTTATAAATTTCGTCGTCCTTATCTTCCTTAGTAGCTTGTGTGTGATCCTCAATGGTAGAGGATTCGTCAGCCCCCAGAACTTCAGTTGTTGCTCTGGGGGCGGGCACTAAAAAATGAGCCAATTGATTGTTGATCTCCTTGGCGATCGTGTTCATGTCCTCCTTCGGCGGATTATCCTGCGGATTCACCGTCGTCCCACCATCTTTGTCTTCATTCTCCTTAATCTTTGCGGCGGCTGCCGAACGGGAATGATTGTAAATGTCAAAGACATCCAAGATCGCTTTGTTTATGTGATCCTTGTTCGAGCTGGTAGTTTCTTCGATTTCTACTTTGCTATTATCTCCAACGGTACCACCGAACTTACCAAGGTAAGTTATCGGCGAATCAGTCAGGTACTTGTAGTACTTTCTGCGAGTATAGATGGGGACGGTTGGATTCTCTCCGGTCAGGAGTTCGTTACTCTGACTCGATGAAGATAAGTGGGTAGTCTTCAATGAAGACGAGGAGAAAGCTCTTGCTTGAGGAATACCTGTTTCCTGCGTTTCTATGATTTCCTCGGTGATTGTTGGGGTTTTGTCGATCACGCCGGAGGTTTCTTCAATGACTTTGGTGGTGACGACGGTCTTCTTCACATTTTTAGTACCACCGCTCCCAGATGACTCTGTAACTATCGTCTCGGTGGAGTTTATAGTCGTCGGAGTTTCTTCTATCAGGCCGGCAAAGGTGCCCACTGGTTTTCTGAGGTTAAATGCCCTTTGCGTTTCCGTTGTCGTCGTCGTCGTCGTCTTCGTATTTCCCTCAGTTTTTGTTCGAGTTGCGCCTTGGGTCTGCTCAGCTGTTTCAGAATTGAGTCTACGGTGGTTTTTCGAATGGAAATCCGAGGATAGAAGTGACGAAAGATCGGACTGGCTTAAGCGGGCCTTTCCTCGCGGAATATTGGGCCTATCCGTTTCCGTTGTTAGTTCTTCGAGGTCCGCGCTTCCCTTAGTCCGGGTTTGAAAGGAAGCGGATGAGATGCGGTTGCGGAAAACCTGTTTTCGTGTGCCTTCCGAGCCGGTGCTAAATTCATCAACGGAGCTCTCTGTCAGCGGTGGTTGAGTTGTGACTCCATCTGAATCTGTGGTTCCCTTACTTTGCGTACGGACCGAGTTGGACCCGAAGCGATTGCGGAAGATCTGCTTCCGTGTGGAATCACCAGAACTGGTATCGGTTTTTATTTTGCCGGAACTGTTTTCGAAATCGACCTTCACCTCAGTCTCCGATAGCATTGCGGTATTGGTTTGATTTGTCAAATGCGTTCCATTGAGGAGGTTTAGTATGGTGTCCTTTAGAGCCAGCTCGTCTTTCTTTAGAGACTCACCTTCAGAGACAGTCTCGTCTGTATTGCCTTTTGTCTTTTGGATAATTTTCCGCCTCACCGTGTACTGGGAACCTTTACGCAGTCCTTGGCCACCAGATTCAACTTCTTCTGAGGCATTTGTCGAACCGCCCTGGATTCGTTTCCGGATAAACTTTCTTCTCACTGTGTATTTGTCTTGAGTGCCAGAGTTGGTTTCACCGGTCTTCACTTCAGATCCAGATGCTGCAGTACTAACACCTGCTTGCTCTTCATTTTTGGTGGACGAAGTGCTCGTTGAAGAGACCCCAGATGCGGTATTACCAACACCTGCTTGCTCTTCATTTTTGGTGGAAGAAGTGCTCGTTGAAGAGACCCCAGATGCCGCATTACTAACTAGCTCTTCATTGCTGGTGGTAGAAGTGCTTGTTGAAGTAGCCCCAGACGAAGATTCAGAAGCGTTTTGAACTCTATTCCCAATGAGCTTCCTCCTCAGAGTATATTTCCCTCCGGAGGAGTATCCACTTTCTACCCGTCGGATAGAAGAAGTTGGTCTGACGGTACTTTTCGGTGCCACTGTGGTGGTTGTTGTCCTTGGTGGTCGGGTGGGTCTGGTAGATCGCTCAATTTCTTCTTCTTCTGTAGCTTCGGTCGTTACACGTTGCACTGGTCGACGACGCCTTATCGCTACTCGGGGTGCTTCAGTTGCAGGTGGCTTTTGCTTTCGATGGAAATCTATGGCCAGCAGGGACGACAAGTCATTGAACTTGGGCCGGAAGTTTCCACGATTGATGACCCTTGGTCGGCGGGTTGTCGATGTTACTGTTTCGTAGTAATATTCGTCTTCTTCCTCTGTCCCGGTTACGACTTGTTTCGTTTCGCTTTGACTCACAACCTTCTTTGCTTCTTCGCTAGCGTTGCTGCTTGTGGTTTCAGTTTGGGTTCGAGTGGTGAAAACTCGTGTCCTAGGACGAGCGACAACTTGGTTTTGTGTTCTTCTAGCTGATTCGGATAATCTGGATCGCGATCTGATGCCAGTTGGAGCTCTGGATGTGACTTCTTTGTCGCCATCAGTGATGGTCTCCGTTTTTGAGTCTTCACTCTCCACTGTTTTGGTGAATGCCTTTCTTGCTGAGCCAGCGAATCTTCTTCGGGATGTGAATGCAGCTGCAGGTCGCGACGTTGTCGTGATAGGTGTCAGATCTTCATCGATGCTTGCTTCGAGGCTTGAATCAGCGATTGTAACAGACTCAGTGTCTGCCGCGTCTTCATTTGCTTGGGTTTGCTCAGTCTTAAATTGGTTTCGAATTTGGCTACGTGTTGCAGTTCCGAATTGAAGCGAACCACCACGGCTTTGACCTCCGAACTGGGTTCTTGTATGAGCTTCCACTTGGTTCTTCACCTTGCTACCCCTAATGGATGCAGAGTCACTCTCAGCAGTGGACGCAGTTCTAGTCCTATTGATTACTGCTCGATTCGAGGGTGCGAGATTCACTGATTCCAGTCGAGTTCTTGTACGGTTCTGGGATAACCCTTGGTTCTTCACTTTGCTATCACCAATATGATCCGTATTTGTGTCCGTGACAATGGTTTCAGTAATTTGTGTCGTCTTGAATCCACGATAGCGGGTGCTATCACTAGCTCCTCCAGAAGAAATGTTTGACTCCTTCTTCACTTCAGAACCGTCTTGAGCTGACTCAGATGTCGTGTTATGCGCGGTTTGGTCGGCCTTGGAACTGTCTCCATTTGATGCGTCATCAGCTCTTGTACCATAGTATGAGCTCGAGTTGATAGCAATGCTTTCGTGGTCTTCAGTGGTTTTGGAGGTACTATGGCCTCCTTCCCTTGATCCTCCTTTGATGTATGTGCCACTACCTGAAGTCTGGTGAGACGCCCTATAAGATCCATCATCACCGGAGCCCGTGCTTTTGTACAGTGCATCGCCATGATCGGAGGTGACGGAACTTTTAACGTGATCTTCACCTGCAGCGACTGTAACAGTGCCATGCAAAATATGACCTCGATCAGCGGTCGCTGTGCTGTGACCTTCTGTATGGCTTTCAGCATCGCCTTTTTTATACAGTAACTCACCACGATCAGCAGAAGCTGAGCTGCCAGATGAAATCTCTTCAGTGGTTTCGAATTTTGAGAATCCCTTGGTAGAGCTTGAACCTCCCGATAAATCGGAGCTTGAATGTGATGCTACAGCTGAGCTTGGTTCTAGATTTGTTTTCTCATGGTGAGAAAGGTTCATTTGCTCCTGAGTTGTTGTCGAGAGAGTTGCGGTTGAATTTGCAGACAACGTTGTGTCATCTAAGCCTGACTTCAATTTAAGGTCTTCAGCTGAATCTGAGATAGTCTCATTTGCTCCACCTGAGCTGGAAGACATAGATAGTCCTGCTTGGTCTTGAGTTGAATCCAAGATCGTCGTAGTTGTACCTTCCAAAGAGGTGTTAGTTTGTAAGCCTGACTCTAATTGTGTGTCTTGAGCCGAGCCTGAGAGTGTCGCAGTTGTATCTTCTGACGTCTTTGTTGCAGTTCCACCTACTGAAGTTGCTTGAGTCTGAGTTAGGCTTGTGCCCGTTTGAGCAGAGGTATCTGACTCTTGTGTCAAATTCACATCTTGAGATGAGCCCGAGAGAGTAGCTTGTCCTTGCGACTCTTCTTTGGATACAGAGCCGCTAAACTGAAGACGGCCTCTGTTTTTGACATCACCTGACAGCTGCTCCTTAGTGTTATGAGCTTGCAACTTGTTGCTATCTCTGCTTCGAATCGTTTCTTCTGTTTCTACTTCTGAGATCGTGGTAGTTTGATGCAAAACCGATTTCTGTTTGCCGTCGGTAGTATGGGTTTCAACTTCAGTCTTTCCTAGAATAGATTCTTGTGTTCCACCTGAAACACCACTTTGAAGACGAGTTCTATGGCTGCCACCTTCGGTTGTCAGTGAATTTTTTTCGACACCCTCAGTATCTCCCAATCGAATGCGGTGTCTTCTTTGGAGCGACTCCTGTGATTCATCTTCAAAAGCGTAGGAGCCGTTTTGAAGACGAACTTTGTACCTTGCACCACCCCGGTGGGCTAAAGTATCTTTTCCTTCCGAAAGGCTATTCCTTTCTCCGGTCGTTTCGTGTGATTCTCCTTCTAAGATCTTTGTGCGTTGGTGAACGCGAACTCCGCGAGAACCGTTTACTTGAGACTGCCCCTCAATATTAGATTTAACCTTCTTCACCCGAACTCTGTACCTTCCGTCATTTGTTTCTGTGTGCGATTGTCCACGTACCCTTTTTCTGGTTTCAGTTCCATCGCCAGAGCCTTCAATGACTTCTTCATGATGGGTTCCAATGTTGTATGCTTGTAAGGTCGTTTTATTGGTTCGCCCTCCAGCTTTAGAGACGTCTTCATCTTCATCCGTAACCTGTATGCTGTGCCCATTCCATACTCCAGAGTCATTGTAAGAGGCTTTGCCACGGGCCGACGTTACAGTGTTTTTAACATCATCTTCAGCTTCTAAGGCCTTGATGGTTTTGTACAATATATCTCCTCGATCTGCAGTAGCTGTGCTGGCTTGGGTGTGAGATCCTGTTCCTACTTGCAGGGTTCGAGATAAACTGTTGCCGCGATCTGAGGCTATTGAGCTTTCGATGTGTGACGTTATATCTTCATTAGCTCCTGACTTCGTGGAACCTCGTGCAGCACTGAGGTTGTTAGTTTTGAAAGCAGATTCGTCTTCTACTTGGGATTCAGATTTTCGTATTGATCCTGAAGATGAGGCAGTTGCATTTTGTGCTTCAACAGAGCCTATGTGAGCCGTACTTGAATCTACTGAGGACGTACTTTCGTTAGAGCCCGATTCTATCTTCGTTTTTTCTGCTTCAGTTAAGTCCTGAGTGGATCCAGTAAGAGTCGTAGTTGTACCTTCCGAGGTGGAATTGAAGCTCGACTTTAGGTCTGCTTCGTGAACTGTTCCACCAATTTTTATAGTTGAAGCTTCTATTTCTGATTGTGACTTAGAAAGGTTAGAAGATCCTGTATCTTGTGAAGAAACGGTTGCATCTCTGCCTGAGTCTTGCTCTGTTCCTTTAGTTTGAGACATACTTGTCAAATCTTGAACTGAGAGTGTCGTAGTTACACCCAAGCCCGACTCTTGAGCTAGGCCTGTGGTATTTGAAGACGTTGTTGCTTCCAAGGTCGTCTTTACCCCACTTTCATTTGCTGATCCTGTGACTGAGAGCGTGTTGCTTCTATCTTCAGAAGATGTGGCTGAGGATGCTTCCTTTTGTGTCGCTCCCATGGAGTCTTCTTCACTTTTTTGAAGCCGAGTTCTGTGTGCCTCATCTTCGGAGAGTTTGTGAGCTTCCAATTTATGTTGGTTCCTTAGCCTGATGGATTCGTTAGATATATCTTCTGTGGTCGATGTAATCTTACCCTTAATTTTAATTCCAGTGGCTGTTTCTGCATGAGACTGCTCTGTTGAGCTCGACTTGTCTTGTTGAATTCGACGTCTGTGACTAGTTTCGGTCTCATCGCCAGATCCTTCAATGACTTGAGCGGTCTTTCTTCGGTGAGACTCTCCCGATTCACCCTCTGAGACTACGGAACCTTGTTGAAGACGCGTTTTGTGCCCAGCACTTCCCTCTGCATGAGACTGCTCTGTTGAGCTCAACTTGTCTTGTTGAATTCGACGTCTATGACTGGTTTCACTTTCATCGCCAGATCCTTCAATGACTTGAGCGGTCTTTCTTCGGTGAGACTCTTCCGATTCACCCTCTGAAACTGCGGAACCTTGTTGAAGACGAGTTTTGTGTCCAGCACTTCCCTCTACATGAGACTGCTCTGTTGAGCTCGACTTGTCTTGTTGGATTCGACGTCTATGACTGGTTTCGGTCTCATCGCCAGATCCTTCAATGACTTGAGCGGTCTTTCTTCGGTGAGACTCTTCCGATTCACCCTCTAAGACAACGGCACCTTGTTGAAGACGTGTTTTGTGTCCAGCACTTCCCTCTGCATGAGACTGCTCTGTTGAGCTCGACTTGTCTTGTTGAATTCGACGTCTGTGACTGGTCTCGCTTTCGTCGCCAGATCCTTCGATAACTTGAACGGTCTTTCTTCGGTGAGACTCTTCCGATTCACCCTCTGAAACTGCGGAAACTTGTTGAAGACGAGTTTTGTGCCCAGCACTTCCTTCTGCATGAGACTGCTCTGTTGAGTTCGACTTTTCTTTTTGAATTCGACGTCTGTGACTGGTTTCGCTTTCATCGCCAGATCCTTCAATGACTTGAGCGGTCTTTCTTTGGTGAGACTCTCCCGATTCACCCTCTGAGACAACGCCACCTTGTTGAAGACGAGTTTTGTGTCCAGCACTTGCTTCTGCATGAGACTGCTCTGTTGAGCTTGACTTATCTTGTTGAATTCGACGCCTATGACTGGTTTCACTTTCATCGCCAGAGCCTTCATTCCAAACTTGCTGACCCCTATACCTGACTTGCCCGTCTTGCCCTTCATTGACACCCTTAACATAGTGTCCATCTGATCCTTCATAGGTGCCACTTTTGTACTGCTGTTCCCTATACCTTCCATCGCCTCGGCTAACATCAAAGCCGTAGCCCCCTCCTGAAGACTCCTCCAAAGTAGTAGCGCCCCGCCATCCTCCGTCCGCATACTCACCGCCACTTGAATCCTCATGTTGATAGGCAGATAGGACATCCTGCCCGCCGGTTCCATAGCCCCTGCGGTACACACCTTCACCGTCTTCACTCACTTTCAAACTCTTAGCCCGCCACTTACCACTGTCGTCGTGTCTATACTGCCCGCTATCCCATTTACCTGCAAAATTATTATCAAAACCATTTAACCCAGCACCAGTCCCAGCACCATACCTTGAATGACCGCTATAGCTCAGAGACGGATTATAACTCTGACCCCATACCTTTTGCCAGTCCCCGTCATGTTTGTAGCGTTCATCGTCGCGACGCCCACCTTGGGCCACCTGCCAATCGTAGTACTGTGCAATGGCTAGCTTATCCTGCTCTTGCTTCTCTGTATGACGGTAAATCGGATTTCGAGCATCCTTCCACGAATAGGTTCGCTTCTTGGCGGCTATATCACCATCAGCCACACTGTTGCCCCCCACCAAGCTACCAACTACATTAGCTACATGATCTACAACAAAACTAGTGCCACTATTCACGTTTTGAGCCCGGTCTACATTCTGGGACAAACGGCTACGGCTACGTAGGTATGACTCTTCAGTTGAACTCACCTTTTTCGCTAGCGGTGTTGCTGTTTCTGACGGAGGAACGGTCGACGACGCATCAGCATCGTCAACACCATTTGTGGTTGTGGTTGTAGTTGGACGGGTGCGTCGACGTGGGAAACCAAAGGGTCTTGGACTAGATACAGTTCCCAGGAAGTCGTTAGTATCGGTACTTGTTTCGTGTTTTTCTTGGTTTGTGTCAATGGTGGTGGTTGTTGTGGTTTTTTGTTTCTGTTGTTGTCTGCGGCTACCACCGGAGAAGTTATTTTTAAGGGTGCCCCTTACACTATTGCTACTACTACTAATATTATTGAGACTAGATTGTGACTTATTGCTAGTGGTGGTCGTCTTGGAGGATAGGTTTGTTACCTCATTCCGGTTGGTTTCGTCAATGGTTGTTGTCTCGGTTAGAATTTGATTCTTTGTCGTGTCAAGTTCCTGTGTATCTAGACCAGACTCGGTCGCGAGGGAATTCGGGATTTTGGGGGCAATTGTGGCGGCATCTTCTTCGTCGTTTTGGGACGTTGAAGAGCTTGGGGTTGAAGCCGATAAAGCTAGGATGGGAGTTGTGGTTGTGGTAAATGATTGTGTGGAAGTTTCAATGGATGTGGGATTAGTAGGTGTGGTCGTGGTGGTAATGATTATTGGTTCAGGTGTTGTTGTATCAATTACAAAACTTTCTGGTGTTGTTGTTTCGATTGGATCTTGATCTGTTGTTGTTGTTGTTGTTGTTGTTGTACGACGACCTATACTTGCGTATGCACGCGTTGTGGTTTGCGATTGTTGTTGTGTCGGTAATTGTGTTGAAATTTCATTTGGTTCCGAATATTGTACCGTAACACTGAGAGGATCTTCGCTATCATCGGTTTCCTCGTCATTGGATTCCTTGGAAGGCTCCGTGGTTGTGGTAGGACGCCTTGTCGGGCGGGTACGTTCTATGAATTTATACCTGTAAAGTAAAGTCAGATTTAGATACGGATCAACGGACCTTTATCGATAAGTTACCTGCTTCCTGCAGCAGTTGTGCTCTCATCTTCAACTGGAACAGTGTCTGTTGTGCTTCTAACTCGATTACGGTTCGCAGATGTGTAGGCCTTCTTTTCCACAACAATATCCTCGTCGTTTTCGGTATCTTCAAGTTTCGCAGGTTTCACCGTGGTTGGTTTTGTTCGCCTTATACTCGTGTAAGCCGGAGTCGAAGAGGAAGTCGGTCTCCTACTACTACTAACCACGATCTCCTCTTCGTCGTCTTCGTCTTCAGCGTCCTTTTGGATGTTCTTTGCATCGTCTTCCTCCTCGTCCTCGGTCACTTCGACACTTGATACTAGCAGAGGTTTGTTCCTCTGTATGGTGACATACTTCTTCTTTTCCTTGAGGAAGCCATCGAATTCGGGCAGCTTATCGATGCCGGCATTCTGAGGACCTGGTCGGCTATTGCGGACAACTGAGGAGTACTTCGTCGAGGTGTTGTTTTCTTCAACCTTTTCTTCGCTCTCCTCCTCGGCAACTTTCGACTTGCTTGTGCTTCGGAAGAGCGACGAGGATGTGAACTTATTTCTAAAGGCGTTCAAGTTATTCGGCCGGCTGAGGACCTTCTTGTAGAGCGATTTGCTTATAGTGGCCGGAGTTGTGGTTCCACCGACTGACGAGGATACGTCCTTCTTCAGCATCAGCGATCCGTCTTCTTGTTGGAGAAGGTGTTTTTCGAGTTCTTCGACACCTCCTACCTTCTTGATGAGGTCGATGAGTTCCTTGATGACGCGGGGGTCTTCTTCGGCATCTTGAACTTCATCTTCGTACTCGTCGTCTTCTTCTTCGGGCGCCTCAGTTGTTGAAGTGAAGCGAGAGAAGGAGTTTCGAGATGTTGCAGCGCTGATTCTCGATGATGCCGTTGTTGTCCGCGCTGTGGTTGTTGTGGTGGTTGTCGGTCTGAAAGGGGGGAAAGTTAAACCAAGTTTTGTGACACAAAATGGGCACTTCTCACTTGACTGTGGTGGATGGAGCCTCCTTGGGATTCTTGTTGCAGGGAACGTTTCTTGCAAAATCACAGGAGTCAGCGGCCGGGTTGAAGTACAGTCCCGAGGGGCAGGTAAACTGATGAGCAACGATTCCGAGATTCGATGGACCGCTGTCCAGGCACCAGAAGTACTTTTTACAGTCCCTGGGATGTTGGAAGAAGCCTTCGTCTTCACACTTGAAGTCTGCAAAGAAACAAGTAAATTCAGTAGGGCTTCATAGTGGGAGGCGCTTTTTGTCTTACCTGAACCAGGATCGGGTGTTGTTGGAGGCTGGGGAGTCGTTGTGCGTCCGCCGACGTACAGTGATGAGAAGGTAGACGTGCTGGTAGTTGTGGCCTTCTCCGTTGAGGGGCGTTTACGGGTCTCTGGACGCTTACGCGAAACTGACACAGCCTTCTCAACAACCTCTTCGACTTTGTTGCGATTCGATGAGGCAATGCGATTTCTCGACCGTAGCGGCTTCTTCTTTGAGGATGGCTTGGACACTTCGTTATCTCCCAGTCTATAGGTAAACAAAATTTATTAGATTCAGAGCGATTGCACCGACTGAGCCGAACTCACCCCAATCGATCTAGGTACGTCTCCTTCGCAGCTTCGATCAGTGGATACGGTTTGCCGGTACAAATTCCACGGAAATCATCGTTGTCAATGGCCCAGAACATAATACCGCCCAGGCCGTTTTCAACTGCGTACTCAGCCTTCTTACGGACAATAGCCTCATCGTCGTAGCCGACCCACTGGTTGCCCTTGAAGGCGTATGGTCCCATAGCCTTGGGATTCGGTTGCACCACATTCCAGTCAGGATCATCTTTGATATTCTGGCAGATCTCATAGTAAGCTAGATAGCCCTTCTCCCTTGTGGCATCGCCCTGCTCGCCAGGTCCGTCAGCCGGAGCACCAAGGTCGGTACTTTCCTCATTGAACAAAGTGTATGACCGTCCATAAGTTGGGATGCCGAGGACCAGCTTGTCTCGGTCGGCGCCAGCGTCCAAGTAGTATTTGACCGAATAGTCCTAAATGAGGAAAGTTTGTCAATGAGAAGTCTGTCTAAACCTTTGCCAGTCCAACTTACAATATTCAAGTCGCTGTCAAAGTTGTACTCATCTTCAGCTTCTAAGGAATACAGCGGAGCGTGGTGGTTGGCAGATGGTTCATGCGAACTATGGAAGTCGTACGTCAACATGTTGAACCAATCAAGATACTTGTTCAGCTTTGGAATGTCGTAGCCCTTTTCGATGTACTGTATACCGGCAGGGACAGCCATTGTCAAAAGAAGCCTAAAATAAATTCATTAGTTGCAGACACGATCTTGAAGGAATTCAGAAGACCCTACCTTGGTCTACCAGTCTTGGCGGATTCTCGGTCAAATTCGGCGCGCAGTTCTTGAACAAATTGCGCGTAGTTGTCCTTGTCCCGTGACTTGCCTCCATCCCGGTGCGCTGGGTATTCCCAATCCAAATCGAGTCCGTCAAAGTGATTTTGCCTCAAGAATTTCAGAATGTTCTTGATGAATTGCTGTCTACGATCGGCATTTGCAACCAGGGGGGAGAATCGCGATGAAGCCTCGTTCCAGCCGCCAATGGCGATCATGGTTTTGAGCTGTTTGTTATAGGTCTTGAGCCCGGTGAACTTGGCATAGCCACCTGGTAGATGAATACAGTATTTGAAATGTGTGAGATGTGTGAGATGAGATGTGTGCACATACCCTGCTCAATGTCCTGATACTTGTCGAACGGCTTCATTGTGTTGTCCTTGGTAAATCCGCCAAAGGCGTAGATCAAATGCGTACATAGGTAGGGATTGATGTTCTGCGGGTTGAATTTCGCTGTTCCTGGCCGATAGACACTCCAATTTGTGTAGTAGCAAACGACTCTTTCTTCTGAGCGGACTTCTACAATAACTGCAAAGGAAGTATGTTATATAAGGAGTTTTAAGTTGATGGCATTTTTATCTTTTAGTTCTTCTAAGTTCCTTAAAAACTGACTTTCAACGAACAATGTACGTTCATTTTTGATTAAGTTATACAAAAGCATGCAACACGTTGTGGCGTCAAGCTACATATTTGATCGAAAATGTGAAGATAATCGCGACTCTCATTAACTGGATCCAAAACTACTACAGTTCCCTTTATTTTAGATGACTTTAGGTCTTCTATTTATTTTATAAATGTTGCCGTAAAATAGTTTACATTGCGCAGATTCATGCAAGAGATTCAGCAATGATTTGCCGAAGCATACGCGGAAGAACAGAATGCGAACATCTGGAGGAAGTTTATGGAAATGCATTTCGGATCATTAGGCAAGCTTTTTAGGGAAGTGTACTCAAATTAACGAGGTTAAATTATGGCAACTTAGAGACATGTTATTGACAACTATTCGAATAAATTTTTGACGTACGTTTTTGCAAAAATCTAAAGGGAAAGAAAGACAAAGGGCTTTAAAAATATAAAGAAAACATTCTATCTCTTTCTGTTAACCAACAAATTGAATACAAGGTTGGAGAGCATTTTTTCAAAAGACTTCAAACTATAACGTTATAAGTAACTGGAAATTGACAGCAATTTTGCTAAAAACAAAAAGATTGCTTTAACTGATCTTTGACAAGCTTAAGTCAAATAATTTTTGGAAAATAATCCGTAAATGTCATTTCTTCAAATGAAGCAAACAACTTTGAAAAATATTGGATTTATAGCCATTTCTCTTTGAAAATAACGCCAACAGATGTCGCTCGGTAGCTACCAATAACCGCTTTTAATACGTTGGTACAATTTTACCAAGCCACACTGACAACAATCTACAGACATCATAAGATATCTATTGGGACCTGCCAAGTGGATGGCAGCATAATATCATTATATTAATACGTAAACATCAAAAGTTTCCGTACACTTTTTAAGTATTTATCATGAAATGAGGAGAATGAAACTTGTATCATTCGAAAGGTACTGTGCCATAGATGTGCAGAAACAAAAAATCGTAGATATATGTCGCCTTTAAGACTGGTAAATGAAGGTAAGAATTTCCCATACAAAATGCTTAGCAGTTAATCGAAAGCATTTTGTTGCCATTCAATTTGTCGCCGTCATGTTTCCATAGTAACGAATCTAATCATCTTAGATTATAATCTGTTGGAGAGTCTCATTAACCCATAAAGGTATGCAATTTAATTACCCCTAAAAGTAAGCCATCATAAAATCTTATTTCAAGTGGCATTGCAATTGCAGAGTTATCTGCGAGGTGTTACTATGGAAACGAACATTCATTTTTTGCCCTTTTCTTTTCTTTTTTGAATTAAGATTCAGCATATAAATAAATTAAAATAAATAATAAATAAATTATGTAAAAAACAAGTTGACTTTCGTTACTTTATCTACAGAAAAAATTTATCGAATTTCGACCACGTTTATTTAAATAACAAAATAAAATTGCAAACTTACCATTAGCCAGAAGTACCGCACATAGTAGAAAGAATATTTGCCATACCGCTCCTCGCGGAAGCTGAAATTAAAAGAAATGCAAATGCCACATTAACATAAATCAATTAAAGTGTGTCCTGTCAAATTTTAAATTGAATTGCCATTTACACTAATCGCATATGAAAAATAAAAGATTAAAAAAAAATACACAAATTAATTGCACCCCCTGTTTCAGCAAGCTCTTTCAGATAATTGCTATTGGCGGCCAATTTATCTGTCAGGTTATACCGGTTCGGTGACATTTTTCTGCTGCGGATAAGCCACCTTGACTATGGCTTTAATTCGGTAGAGGTACCCTTATCAACATCTAGGCGGTGGGTTTAATTTATAAATAAAATTTTTTATCGGTCAGCTTAGCAATAATTGCCTGTGACATTTAATAACGAGATCAAATCAATAACAGGAAATCGCCACGGGCGCCAATAATATTTTTGCGTTTAAAGCTTATATCCGACTTTCGCTTGTATTGTGTACATAGATATTATTGCTAAAATTAGCATGACTATCG
Organism: Cheilosia pagana; assembly: GCA_936431705.1. Lineage (NCBI taxonomy): Eukaryota > Metazoa > Arthropoda > Insecta > Diptera > Syrphidae > Cheilosia > Cheilosia pagana. The sequence continues at coordinate 57,322,209 of OW386168.1, read as the reverse complement.
TATTGAGTTGGAAATTGTTTTCGTTTTCTTTTTATTGATCGCAATCGGTTATGTCAAATTGAGTAAGCAGCTTAAAGTGATCGATGCTGTCAATTGCAGTGCGAAAGTACGCACGATCGGCTGAAATATGTAAGCGCTTACATAACCATCATATTTTTGGTCAAAGTTTTCTTTTTTTTCCTAAGAAATGGGCTGGGTTTTATGGTTTCACTTTCGGTGACCCGCTTGGAGCTCGATCGAGCAATAAATTAATTTGAACAACCTTGTGGAGGTTGCGCGTTTGAGGAAGACACTTTGGGCGACCGGTTTGGGCTTCGCTTTTTTAGTTTCATCGTGAAAAGGGGTCAACATTTTTTGTTCCTCTTTTGAGAATGAATTTAATGAGATGTTTATTCTTTGGGAAAAAACACACATGTTGCGTAATATTTTTGATTGGCCAAGTTTATTTTCAACGTGAAGTTTTTTCCTGCATTTTTTGTTTTGTATTTTTATTGTTAACATTTTGACATGTGGGTTCTTATTTAAAATTTGGGCGTTCAAATTTTCTGCCTGGGAGCACGAATTTTTGACTTGACTTAGACTGAAAAAAAGTAATAGATGCATTTCAAACAGTTTGTGAAACATAATAATTCACAACTTAGCGGTTTGTTTTTTGGAACGAGATCACTATTTTTACTCGTGTATTTTCCCAAGCCAAATTAGTACTAAAAATGTAAATATTGACAGAAATACTCTCAGAGAACGGGAAAATGTACGCCAGTAAATTAAGCAGCAGATAAAACTCTATTAATCGTAAACCTATTTTCCTTATTGCTTGTCATTGCTGAAGAGCCTTTGTCACACCTTCTGTCAAAGTTTCCAGCAAGCGACTTAAATTCATATTTATGTCACCAGAATTACCATTATTTTGTGTATAAAGTATAATGTCCACTGCCCTTGTCCTTGTTCCGCAGACAGCTGTATACAAAAAAGGGGTGGCTTGTAAATTTCCTTTAGACACGCTAATATCTATTGTTTCGATATTAAATTACAATTTAAGTCAAAATTATTTATAAATTCAGAAATTACAATAAAAACCAGTAACCAAGTGTTGAGGTCGTCATATTTGAGAAAATATCGGAAACGAAATATTTAAATGCGAGGGCCCACATATCTATGATTGTGTGTCAAAGATATATTTTGGCATGTGTCATCTTTTGGGATGATTTTATGAAACAATATTCGGAGTGTTACATGTGTGTGTTTAATGTGGATTCCAATCAAAATAAATTCAAAAGTATTTATGACTCATTTGTCTATGATAATTGACTTGTTTGACAGCACTTCAGTAGTAGTTTAAATGATTTATTCTTCGGAATCATTTGTCATTAATAATTGTCCTAGATAAAATCAGTAGTACGTAGGTTGTCATAAATTGAATCAGTTCGCATTATGTTAATAAAGACTCAAAGAAAAAGGATATTTATAAGGCATGGAGTCATTAGCATTATTTCCTGTTTTTTTTTTTGTAAAATTTGACAGCCCATCGACACCGAAATATAGATATGGGGCACGGCCAATTGAATTAGTCATAGACTAGGTTCCTTTACTTGTAGGTCTAAACAAGATCCAAACGAATGTGAAGTATAAGAAAATTAATACATTGACATGTCATCTATTTTTTTGCTTTGTAAAATTCTAGATGTAAAAACAAAAGAAGCATCGTCACCTTTTGCAAGGGATATAGCGGTTTGAATTTAAAATTTTAATATTCAACTGCTGTTTAAATCAGAGACAATACTGAGACCCCTAAGCTAAATTTTTACGAAGCTGACAAGATTAGGTGCATAAGTATTGTACATAGAAATTCGTATTTACAAATGTCACGAAACTTCAAACACCAACACACTCGCACCTAATCTTGCAACGTCAAAAGCTGGTAAAGCGTTCATAGAATTTTATCCGTTAAGTTTGAAATTATTCGTTACATGTGGTTAGTATTTATTTTTAGCAATAAATGTACATTTGCCTAAAATGTTTATGAAAAATAAACAATGCATTATTGTTTTAATAAAATAGCAACATTTTGAGCCAACTTTCATCAGTTTTATTAGAGAAAATATACACATGCAGTCGATGTTATCTGTCCTAATTTGTTTCAAACATGTAAGACTTCTCCTGTAGATAGTTTTATTAATCTAACAAATCAAATTAAGCGCCCTCTAACAATATGTAATTACTGACCAATAGCATTCATTTTTGTTAAAAGCTAGTATTCCCGAACTCTATCACATTCCACCACGATTGGTAGCATTTTTTCAAGGTTGGTAGCATTTTTTTTTATTTTTTGTATGTTTTTCCTTGTCACACAGATTCTGATTGACATAACACCGATAGGAAGCCTAAAATTTTGAAAAAAAAAACTGAGGGGCCCAGCGTCAAGAGGATTGCGAGTTGGGGGTCTAAGTATGGTTTGTCTCTGGTTTAAATAACATGAAGTGGAAAAGTGACAGAAGTTATGTATACGTCACATAAGAAAATTGAAAGTGTGATCCGTAAGATATTCCTTTACGTTTAGGGTATTTGTTTTCAAAACTGTGTGAAAGATGCTGACTTTACTAGCGGCCATAATATTCACTGCCTTTAATTCAGGTTAAAGGTTACACCCGGATTTAAGTGAGTTTAACCCGAAAATTAAACCCACTTCCATAATATTCAGTCGTTACACCCAAACATAAACGCAGTTTTTTAAACTTGACAGCGTTTAATGCGATTTAATTTAAACCTTACTTCGGAGACCAGTTTAAGTCATTATTATTATTACTTTATTTTTTAATAAATAAAAAATACAAACAAATCAAAAAATTATAGCACTAGCTACCAGGGCTTTAGGCTAAAGTTTAAGTACTTTAACTCGGGTCAAAACTCAATTTCATAATAATCACTGTTTTCGTTTAGGTCACACTTTTTGACATTTCCTTGTTCGCAGGAGGCAGGAAATAAAAAAGTGAAATAAAATAAATAAAAGTTCCTTCAAGACGCTGAAAAAAACGGATTTCATTGGTGATATTGACGAACTTTTGATTTCTTCGTCATCGGAGGATGAATTTATTGCTCAAATGCGGAGGAAGATTATTGGTACATAAAAAATGAAAAAATATTACCCTTCCACTGAGAATCTTACTAGTTTTAACACAACAAATTTCTTGTAGTAAGAATTGGAAAAGCTGTCAGTCATTTTTGAAAAAAGAGAATAAAACCAAAATGTACAGGAACGCAAGTTTGTTAAAAACATATGCGAGAAATTCAAAAATAAACGTCAGTGAGTTTAAAAGAATTACCTACCAGTTTGAGGACGTTGAAAAACACTCGGATTCAGTTTAATATTAATTTTTTGCGGATTTATCCATTTTTAAAGCTGGTTCGCGTTCGAAATTTTCACTCCTCTCCAAAAAGTGCTGTGAAATTGAAAGTGAACTTTTCACACCGAAATGTTAAAAATTTAATGCGACGTACAACAAAAGCCAAGTGAAATAGCTTAAGTATCGCCCCCTACAAATCACATTTTGAACAACTATTTTTCACTCAAACAGCGTACTGCGTAGTAAAATCTTTTCATTTTGCATGAAAAAATGGATTTCTGCATACTAGGCTTTAATAACAAATTTCAGCACTTAAGCAAACCGAAATAAACTGCCAATACAAATTGACTTTTGAGAGATTTGACAGCTAAAGTGAGTTATAACAAACTAGCCCAACAAATGCAGGTTTTTATGAAGGGGAAATGTTTTGTTCTCTCTTTGTAGCTCTCTTCTGCCCAACTTTTGCATAAAGAAACGAAGTTTGACTAAATTTGACTAGCGTATTCGAATTCATCATCGTTTGAGAACAGACCTATTATGTAGTGTAAACTACACAGTGCATTAACAATTGACAGATGATTTGAAATTTGTTGTCCCATTTGACATACGCTAGTATATGTTTTGATTTTCTGCGTAATCAAATTGTGTTACCAGAATTTGTCCCCACCACTGTAATTTCGACAGTCTTTTCCATTCTTACTACAAAATTAAAACAACAAACCTAATAATTTGAAAATTAAAATGCTTAACTTGCAGTCGAAAACTGTCATTCTCCTCGAAGTTTTGCGGTCTCAGTCTCTGAAAGTCTTAGAGCTAATAATCTGCAATGTGACATACTTCAATATTTATTTTTCTTCACAAATGCACTCGAACCAATGAACAATCTGCATAGTAAATAACCACCGGCTTATTTTTTATCTTTATTTAGCTCCAATTGAAGTCATTCATAGCATAACTCCAACATCCGCAGAAAGCGTAAATTAAATCCAAATATAAACATATTTTTCAATTTGATTTACATAACCGAAACAAACAATAAACTCGTATATACCTACACCAGGCAGCAACAGCCTCGGGTAATCCATTCTTGTCTGGCGGAGAGCACAAGCACAACACTCGAGGGTCATCACACAAAACACAGTGAAATCCAATTAAATACGATTACACGGGAGATAAGTCCGCCGCAATGAGTGTAATCATGTTATTGTAGCCTCAAATTAACAAACACAATTACCCATCTTAAGAGGCTCACATCTTCAGATCGGGCAGCGGTATACAATTGCATGGCCATCATCGAGGCGTTAAACAAACCACTCTTGGATCACCGCACAGCATTAGGCGTATAGGTACATTACATCCAAAAGAATGATAGAGATGAACGATTTGAAATAAGCTGGTCCATGTGGTCAAATAAAAAACGTTTGTAGAGATTTCTTTTTAATGGCGGTATTTTTGGATGTTGCCCAAAATGGATGGTACTATAAATACCCAGAGCAATTATAGTTATCGGTTACTCAGGGACTGCAACTTTTTGTTAATGGCGGGGAGATATTATTCAGCTAAGTGGATTTCTGAAAGATTTAGTTACATTTTCTGTCAGGCAAGGCACTTTTGGTAATAAATCTTTGGACATGTGAATGCCTTTGGTTGTCTTAAAAGGAGGAACGCTGAATTTTTCGCTGTTTTACTTTAACCAATGGATTTAGAAGATCAGGTCTTGCAGAATATTGAAGGTTCTTATGAAAATTGAAGGGTTTTCCTGTAAAAGACTTCCGAAACAAATAATTTTAAAAATCAGAGAGCTCTAGGACATTCAAGGGTGTATTCTATCTTTCAGTCAGTTCAGAAATGATAGCTAGAACGATGATAAATAAGCAAAAATAGACTTGGTTGACACAATTTTACCTATATGCCGACTTCTCTGACGTTAGAAACGCGAATGGGAGTAAAAAGAAGTGCACGACTGGGTCGCTAGAAATTTCTCCTTTCGATTTGACGTTTATTCGATAAATAAATTCTCTGTTATATGATTTATCCGAGAAAGTTAAGAAGTGAACACAAAGCCTACACCAGCTGGGAGACAAAATAAAAAGGATCTTTGTGTTTTTTCATTAATTCCACAAGAGGAGATTCCAAAGAAAGATTCAACATGATATGGGACGAAAACGAAAATTTGATTGTAGAAAGAAACAATCACATAAGTAAAAGGTGGTCAAACTTTTCCACGGGAACTAAGAAAAATGTGTGGGTAGCTTTAATTATCTTTGTGCAAATAACACTGTCAAAAGGATTTTAAAATCGATAATTGTCGCAATAAGTCCATAGGCCTAGTTTTCATAACCCTTTATTTTGTGTATTTCACTTCTTCAAAAATACATTTTCTACTTTAATATAATTCGGCGCGTTCGGCTGTTTATACACTAAAAGTGTCGATAATACAGAGTACCGAAGAAGATAAATTTTGCTTTAAAAATTGATATGCTCTTCATTGTGGCGATTCCGTATGAAAATGTTTAACCATTATTGCTTTTTCATTCATGTAACTCTTAAACGTAATAAATTTTCGTTTGCGCAAAAGCGAAAAAACAAAAACGAAAAGAAAGGAAAATTGAAAGAATGAAATATCCCTAAAAACCGCAAAATTTTGCTATTTAAAACACAAAGAAGAAGAAAACGAAAAAAATTACATCGTTCTTTCGTTTTTTTTAATGCGAAAGAGTCTTTCCAGAATATTCGATAATACAGAATACCGTAGAATAAAAATTTTGTCATAAAAAGGTGCTTTTCAATTTTGCGATTCTCTATGAAAACATTTAACCAATATTGCCTTTTCATTCATGTACCTAACTCTTAAACGAAATAAATTTTCGTTTACGCAAAAACGAAAAACAAAAACGAAACGAAATGAAAAAGGAAAGAAAACCCTAAAACCCTAAAGTATGCTATTTAAAACACAGAGAAGAAGGAAACGAAAAGAGTCTTTCGTTTCGTTTTGTTTTTGCAAAATTTAACCCCATCAAAACAGCTGACTTAAAAACTCTAAATTTGAGCATTTTTCTGTATATGATATAAATGGTGACAGAATTGCAGATGGAGGACAACGCCTACCAAACGCCAGCGAGTTAACCTAGCTAGCCAAAAAAAAAAAGTATTAGGTAAGACACGTAAGATAAAAGCATAAGCCATCTGAATCGCGAATAGTTCTCTAGAGCGAAGTTGACCCTCCACCCAAATTCAGGAAACTCAAAAAATCTAAATATTTACTACCTTTCCGACCAGATTGATTCATACCTCCGTGTCCCAAACTTGGACTCCAAATCAGGTAGGCAGGTTGGCTGAATGAAGTACAACTTGTAAAGTATCCACGTGACTTTGGTACCTATGTACACCAAACTCAAAAACTTGGCATTCTTATAAATTGTTGACATAAGCACAGTGCCAACAACCTCAGCTGTCCCAATCGTGTCCCAAACTCAAACCCATTCACAAAACTCTCCAAATCATTTACCAATAAACTACTGTCAACACAACAAGAACATTGGCAAATAGCTAAACTGTTCGCTTCCCTATTAGGAATCAATTTGGCAAATCGCATTAAACTCGCGTCAAGCAATTGCAACAAAATGTTTACTCTAATGACACTTAAGCAGCCATTGCTTCAGAAGCCCCACACAAAACACATGTAACCACTGTGTAATACCCAGCTATCAATAGTTCGGTGCGGAATGTCACCCAACCAGTAGTAGCTACAGACTAAGCCGCATGCGTGCACTGCACTGCGCATATACATGCGTCACCTTACTCCTATTTGCCGCATAGGAAATATCATATTTTGCAGGTAAATAGGCCGGCGGCTTGGCTTTGGGTATCTGTTACACTATATTACGTCTCCCAGAAAAGTATGGGAGAAGAATCGGTCGTTGAACGTTTTGCCAACATAACCCAGACCACTTGCTGCATCCGCAAGAGGGTGTTACGCAATTGGACACGCTGCATGCGGATGGTAAAAAAAAAATTACATGCGAATAAGATGCCCCGAACCACTCTTAGAGTTGCTGTGGCGTAAGCCTAGGCAATTGGCAGCGAGAAATTTTAATTAAACTAAATGTTTGTTTCGGATGCCATCTTGTGTCGACATTTTGTTTTTCTATCTGTACGGACAACGTTCCATATGAAATGATTTACTAATAGCAGACCTGACCAAATAGTCAAATACGCGCACCTAAATTGATCAAATGGTTTCGGCTTAATTGGCACATAAGTCTGTGTTGGCCAAGAGTAGGTACACCACCATTCTGCTCGGCATTCATGGCAATTGCATCTGCAAACTCTTGTGATGCAATTTTGACGTCTCACGATTGCCTTGAGAAGCAATAAATTTTGTTTTAGACCGAAAAAAAAGATCGAATTCCATTCCACAATCATGTGATCGGTTCAAATTGACCATGGGTTAGTGTAGAGTGTGTCCAGCTTTGGATATGGAGTAAGAATGTGTTAGAATCTGCTGTCAGACTGTCTGTTGGCAAGGTTGCCAATCCAGTTCTCAGCTCAGTAAATATATGCAGATACAATCAAATGTGTAGACGAAGAGGGAGGTTGCAAGAGATACAAATTGAACAATAAAACGACTGGAGTGGAGTTGTTCTTCGAAAGGGAAAGATTCAGAAAGAATACGTAATCAATCTCACGATTATAAACGGTAATGAAGATAATCTATGAACTTAGGAACGTGTTTGTCGTGTGGTGGAAAGTCAGTTGGTGAGCAACTTGGAAGGCGATGAGTGAAGATGGAAATATGTCGGCAAGGTTATCTGCTTTCATTTTGTGAGGTTTTCCACGCAGTCAATCATTTAAAAAAGAAAGAGAAACAATTTAGTTCGAACAGGGAAAATGCCAGACAACTCCGTTTCTGTTTTAGTTCTATTCATTTCTAAAGCACGAGACAAATTTAAGACAACAAACATTGAAGTGGCGCGATTTTGCGTTGAAAATTACGCCACTCGTGCTTTAAACATGATCAGTTCCTGTGCACACGTCACAATTGAATAGAAACATACTATATGATATCTATTTTAATAAACCAATCACTTACCGTGACGTTTTTGTGTAAGGTATATAAATTCCGCGCAGTGGCTTAGTGGTAGTGTGTTGGGCTACTAAGCGAGGGGCTCAGGTTCGAATCCCGAGAGGGCCAAATTACATCTTAAGGTATTTTTCCACTGCGCCATCTCTCGCGAACGTCTGACAAACATCCGAGAGTAAAACTGTCATGAAAGAGCTTCTCAATTAGCCGTTTGAACTCGGCGTAAAATTGTAGCTCCCTTCCATTCGTCCCAAAAATTGAAAACACACACAAAACGAGCGGTTGTGAGAAGCTAGGCTATATAAATGCAGCAGGTGGAGCTTAAAAGTTCGCTTGTCTTATTAAAAGAAATGTCCTCTGCTGACATTTCTTTTTGAGTTCACCCGCTGATGCAACCAAATACCCTCATAGATGGCGCTTACAGTCAGGGTTTGTGGCGTACCTGAACGCTGTCAAAGCTGAGACACGAAACAGCAGCTATCTAGTTCTCGCTCTTTTTGAATAGAATTCAAATATTTTCTGTTTTTCTCCATCTTGTATTCAGTGCGTTTTACCCAGCAAAGTAGACAGATGGACTTTTTCTTTGTACTCTTTTTTCCAGAGTTTTAATTCGTTTTGAGATTAAATAAATACTTATTTTTGTATAAATAGAATTCGTACATTTTTATGACGCTGCACAAAGGAACAGACAAGCAGCCCCATAATTGGTGACCCCTACCGAACAAAATTCCAGGAGTTCTCGCACTAAATATTAATGATCGAGGATTCCACGTTGGAAGACTCGCAACCTGTACGAATTGCGACACGATCTGCAACAAGGGAAATGGATGAAGAACTTAAAAGGCAGATAGGAGCGCTAAAGGAGGAAGTGCTTCGGCTAAAAAGGGAGCAACAAGAGAATACGCTACTAAACTTTCCACCAGCAGGAACCTCAGCCTCCTCAACCAACGCAATTCCTCTGGTGACAAAGTTTAATAACAAAATTCACATCCCGAAATTTAACAAAGCAAATCCAAGTCTTTGGTTTGCCCAACTTGAACGATCTTTTCGGATTGGTGGCATCACTGATGACTCCGATAAATTCGATCTCGTTGCTGTACGGTTGGAAGAAGACGTCCTATTAGCTGTGGAAGATATCATCACGCATCCACCGGATGCGCACAAGTTTGATTCTTTAAAGGAACGATTAATTTCCAAATTTGAAGAATCAACAGAATCGAAACTCAGTCGTATGCTGGAAGGTGGAGAGATAGTCGGAAAGAAACCATCCGAAATACTTGACTTTATAAAGAGGCTGGCACCAGATCCTTGCAGTGATAAAATCATTAAATCACTCTTTCTGGGAAAAATGCCTGACACAATTAAAACACATTTGTCGCTATGGGAGGAAGAAACCGTCGAAAAACTGGCAAAAAAAGCGGATAGAATGATTGAGGTCAACAAAAGTTTGACAATTGCTTCTATTACACCGTACAGCTTGCCATCAACTTCTGTCGCGGTCATGTCTCATGACTCAATGACTCTCGCTGATCTCTGTCGATCGATCAAAGCACTTTCATATAAAGTTGATCAGCTGCAAAGTGACAGGGCACCAGACAAAACCAGAGGCAGAAGCAGCAGTAATCAACGTTCTCGAAGTCATTCGAGAAAGAGAGATGATTTGTGTTTTTTTCACAAAAGGTTTGGGACCAAGGCGAGAAACTGTCAGCCTGGTTGTCCCGGCATCACCTCAACTAAAACAGATGAAAAAAACTAGCGGCGCTGTCGTCAGCCCGTACGGTTGGCGGCAGCAAAATACAATCCATAACCGCCGTCACCGAAAGTCGTCTTCATCTTTTAGACAAGTCACTAAATATACGATTTCTCATCGACTCTGGATCTGTGGTGTCAGCTGTACCAAAACATTTTGTCAAACATGAACTTCAGATCGGCAAACTTCGTCTATACGCGGCTAATCAGACGCCTATAGAAACATTCGGTGAGCATATCGTTCAATTAAATCTTGGTTTACGCAGAGACTTTAGGTGGTCCTTTCTAATTGCAGACGTCCAAACTCCAATCATTGGAGCTGATTTTTTGGCACATTTTAACTTGTTAGTCGATTTGAAAGGCAAACGACTTATCGATTCCGAAACGTCGCTCACTACAAAGGGGGAGCTGTTGCAGGCTAAGTTCCATGGCATCTCCACCCTTAACGAAGTTAAAAATCACCCAAATTCTTCCGAACTCAGTGAACTGCTGTCGGAATTCATAAATATCACCTTACCACGCGTTAATCGAGGTAAAGACGCCAGCAATATATCTGTTTATCATCATATTGAAACCACCGGTCAACCTGTGGCAGAGCGACCGCGAAGACTTTCCGGAGATAAACTCGCCGCTGCGAAAGCTGAAGTCAACTATCTTCTTCAAATTGGTATCTGTCGTCCTTCGAAGAGCAACTGGGCAAGTCCATTACACATGGTAGCAAAAAAGACAGGCGGTTGGCGTGCGTGTGGCGACTACCGTAAACTAAATGCCCAAACTGTTCCAGATAGATATCCCATCGCCCATATCCAGGATTTTGCTGAGAGATTATCTGAAAAAACTGTGTTCAGCACTATTGACCTCACGAAAGCTTACCATCAGATTCCAATGGCAAACGAAGATATTAAAAAAACAGCGATTTGCACACCGTTTGGACTCATAGAATACCTCTACATGCCGTTCGGTCTACGAAATGCGTCTCAGACCTTCCAACGCTTCATGGACTCCATATTCAGGGACCTCGATTTTGTCTTCTGTTACATTGATGACATTGTCATCATGTCCGACAACATGGAACAACATTTGCAGCACGTCCGTACAGTATTCCAAAGACTTCAACAAAATTCCTTGACTATTAACCTGGAAAAATGCGTTTTCGGAAGAAATGAAGTGGAATTCCTGGGATACACCCTCACTGCATCTGGCTGTAAGCCACCGGAAGGGCGTGTAGAGGCCATTCTAAGCTATAAAAAACCAGAAACAATCTGTGAACTTCGTCGTTTTATAGGAGTGCTCAATTATTACCGTCGTTGTATCCCACATGCAGCTCATCTACAGGCGCCGCTAAACGATTTTCTGTGTGACTCGAAGAAAAACGACAAAAGGAAAGTGCCGTGGACGCCCGAAACGGAAGCAGCCTTCGAATCATGTAGGAAGAGTATTGGTGAAACAACGCTGCTAGCGTATCCAGCAAAAAACTCCCAGTTAGCGCTAGTGACCGACGCCTCGGATGTAGCTATTGGAGCCGCCCTCGAGCAAAAACATGGAGATACTTGGGAACCACTCGGATTTTTTTCTCGCAAGCTGTCACAGACTGAGCGTAATTACAGTACCTATGATCGCGAGCTTCTTGCTATCTATGAAGCAATCAAGTTTTTTAAACATCTGCTCGAAGCAAGGCATTTCATCATCCGGACAGACCACAAACCGTTGGTCTATGCATTTTCGCAAAAACTAGAAAAAGCATCGCCAAGACAATTGAGGCACTTGGACTATATCTCGCAGTTCACAACCGAAATTATCCACATAGCCGGATCTGAAAACACTGTGGCTGATGCATTTTCTAGAATCAGCGCCATAACCATGCCGACATCTCTCAGCATACATGAACTACTTGCTGCGCAGACTGAAGATGACGAGCTAAAAATCCAACTCAGAGGAAAGAATTCATTAAAACTACGAAAAGTATTTTTGGAACCTGAAGTTGAAATTTATTGCGATATATCTACTGGATATCTACGACCTTACGTCCCACATAAACTACGACACCAAGTTTTCGCATCGGTGCATGGCCCTTCACATCCCAGTGGCCGTGCAACACTCCAGCAAATAAGAAAAAAATACGTGTGGCCTGGAATAAAAAAGGATTGTCTACAATGGGCACGCACATGTCTTCCTTGTCAACGATCCAAGATACACCGACACAACAAGTTGAATCCACTAAAAATCGACATTCCTGACAATCGCTTCGATCACGTCCACATTGACATCGTAGTAATGCCGCTGTGCAAAGGTTTTCGTTACTGCCTTACGATGATCGACAGATTTTCGCGTTGGCCCGAGGCAGCACCACTAACAGAAATTTCTGCGAATGCAGTTGCTGCAGCATTCTGGTCCAGCTGGATTTCTCGCTTTGGGTGCCCAAAAATCATCACGACCGACCAGGGTTCACAATTTGAATCTGCACTTTTCAAAGCACTAACCAACTTGACTGGAACAAGTCGTTGCCGGACAACTGCTTACCATCCACAGGCCAACGGACTCGTCGAGCGTTGGCACAGGTCATTTAAAGTTGCATTGATGTGTCATTCCAATGAATCTTGGCCCGACTTGCTGCCCACAGTTCTCCTTGGACTCCGGACTTGTTTTAAAGAAGATTTGCGAGCTACAGCAGCTGAGTTGGTATACGGAGCAAACATTCGACTTCCGAACGAGTTTTTCGCCGATGAAGATGCTCCACCAGATCCTCAAGTGTTTATCGAAAAATTTCGACAACATATGCGCATGCTTCGACCAACTGCAATACACCATCACACTAAAAGAAGAATGTTTTTGTTGAAAAACATCAATGACTGTTCTCACGTTTTTCTGCGTACCGATTCTGTAAAGGAACCTTTGGAACCACCGTACACAGGACCTTATCCAGTTCTTAAACGTTTGAGCGATCGAGTTTTCAGTATAAAAATCGGCGACAAAGAATCAAATGTTTCCGTTGAACGACTGAAGCCCGTTTTCATCGCCAAAGAAGACAACCCAGCCTCAGAACAATTTATTGATGAAAATTCACCAGCTGATCAAATCAAAACATACAGCAACAAAAAAGTGACATTTGCTTCCTAGACGAATATATTGGAGGGGGAGTGAATGTGGCGTACCTGAACGCTGTCAAAGCTGAGACACGAAACAGCAGCTATCTAGTTCTCGCTCTTTTTGAATAGAATTCAAATATTTTCTGTTTTTCTCCATCTTGTATTCAGTGCGTTTTACCCAGCAAAGTAGACAGATGGACTTTTTCTTTGTACTCTTTTTTCCAGAGTTTTAATTCGTTTTGAGATTAAATAAATACTTATTTTTGTATAAATAGAATTCGTACATTTTTATGACGCTGCACAAAGGAACAGACAAGCAGCCCCATAGGTTTAAGCTCAAGTTCAATACAAACATTCAGACTCATCACCAGTTCCGACAGTAGCTTCCTTCTCATATAACGATTGCATAACCCGATTCCCTTACGTCAACTACAACGGCCTAACGGCTTGGTCAATATAATTCACATAAGCCAATGTGGGTCTTGTTCTGTGACAGCACTCAATTTGCATTAGGTAATGCGTTGCCGCTCCCCAATTATGGAAAGTCAAGAGACGTGACTTTAAGAACCGGCTTTCAACATCTTCTTACAAAATTATACAATCGCACAAAGTTGTTAACGAAATTCATAATAACAAACCAAAAATAGACAACCGACTCATTAGCTATTCAATTCCCGAATGGTGAAGGCGTCCCCGACTTGATTCGACCAATTCATGACCTAAAACGAAATAGTCTGGTCGTGCTGTTTTTGGATGAACCCAGTTTTTTTGGCAACTCGATTTTTATCATGGGAATTTTATTAAAAACACCTATTTCGGGTGAAACTTGTAAGTAGGTAGCTTCGACCTTGCACACATTGATTGGGATAGTAGCAATTTCACAGTCTACCGACACTGAATGGAATCATGCAAATTTTTTTCCATAAGCCCAAGAGAGGTATCCAGTCAATTGGAATTTCTTTCGAAAATAAATCGCAAACAAAATACGCTCGAGGGGAGATAAACTATATATACAGCCGAAAGCGTTTTTGCACAGAAAAATGTGGTCGGCTGAAGTTGGTCATTCCGAATGGTGTTGACCGGGGGTTGCATAATGGTTTTCTTTTTTTTCCCCGATTTATTTTGCACGTTTTATGGCTACCTTCGCTGTTGCAATAGTCGTTGCTGATTACTGGCTATTATAAGGTCAGTTGAATTTCCTCTTTTACGGCCGACAAGAAGTTGAGGCAGCGGCGAACAAGTTTCTTTCTTTATTGAGCCAATGGAATTCCTCCTAAAGAAATGTCAAATTTGAACTGGAATTTGGCCACGATGCGTTATAAGAGTTTGATTAGGTCGTCTTTTAAATAAGATTTAAGGCAGCACTCACAGTTGCAGCTGTAATATGAAGGAGTTCCACAGGGCTGGTTGTACTGGCCACTTTTGTTTGTTTGTATATTTTTTGGATATGAGGATATAGACCTTCAAGGGGCTTTGTAATATGGAATTGCGATAATTATGTTTACAACTGGTAACTAAGACAGAACTGGAAATCGCATTTATCGTTACCTGTTGGGAATTTTAACAAAGGAAGGTCACTTGTAGGCATCGAAACGCGTACAGATGGGTCAAACTAAATCATTAAAAACATAAAAGAAATAGACTCTTTGTTACTTTGTCTGCAAAGTCATTAAAAAGGCATTTTAACATAACATTTAAGTCGTCGTTATAACTATTAACAACTATACCCACTGTCACTGTCGAGATGATGGCGTAAAAAAATATAATTACAGACAAATTGATGCAATTATGTTGATGGTATACACCAAAACCATTAAACAAGTAACTCTAAGATGAATGGCGAAGTTGGTGCGGCAATTCAGATGACGAAAGAATTAAATCAGAATTTCAATGTGACGTCTGTGGTATCGGTAGCAGCCGGAACTATAAAATTTAATTTGATTTCACTACTTTTTGAACCTACGAAATGAGAATGATTTTAGTGACTTTAGTAACATCGGTTTAAAAAATCTAAATAAAAAGTTGTTCCGATGAAACTAAATAAACTAATACACAAAATTGGTCAGCGATGTTTAAATCGTTTGTTTCTTAAAAAAACTCCATTGCGGTTTGCCGTCCTCTCTGTTCTATTCAATCTTTATTTATTTGCCTTCTGCTCCACGCTGAACAACATCTATGGTATCACCCACACATTGGGGACGTTCAATTATCTAGTTTGTTTAGTAATTCTGACAGCTAGCTGAGTTGATGTGTCTCAGTTTTGATTGGCCTAGATCAGTCACATGGGCAGCTGTGTCAGTTGACGTCTATGGAGGGTTAGCCGAAGAGTCTAGTAAAGAATTTCGTGACTGAATACTAAGTTGACAGTTGGCATATGTGGCTGAAGTAGGAAAAGTGACGTTTCCGACCAATCTAGTACGTTTTGGTTACTCCTAGTCCAAACCAATCTAGTCGACTTAAGATAACTAGATTTTTGAACGTGCCCATTATTATTGACTTATTACTAAAAAAAAATATTGCTGAAAAAGGCAAACTGATTTTTTACTTTTCGGATAGGCCGAAAATCTTCATGTCACAGGTAGGACCATTGAATTTAAGTCAGGATGCTCTCAAGTCCAGTAGACTGGCAGGAAGTTGCAATCAAGTTGATGTGGCAAACAAAGTGGGAGTGGGAATTAAAAGTTTCGACAGAATAGAATTTGAAGACTTCTTTATGTTGCTCAATCCAGAACAGACAATAGGATACTGAAGTTGACAGATCGACTGTTTTGAGCAGGGCGGACGATAGTTTAATTTTAGTAGCAGTCACTTTGGACAGAGATACTGAATGCCCTTAGTGAAGATGAAGTTCCATTTTCCTGCATTAAGGGTGTTTGGCCTGGGAATACGTCAAATGTGATAATCAGCAAATGGGAGAAGAATTACGAGACCAACAATGGAAATTTGTCCTGTTTTAACAAATTTGAGCGTCTCCTACATGAGTAGGTATGCCGATTGCGGTGACAAAAATGTTGCTATATGTTCAACTAGCTGACCCGTGCTCACCTTGCTTCACCCGCCTGCCACTTTTAAGACAAATAGTTATTCTCATCGAACTACATCGAACCGTTTTTTTATATTTTTCTGAAAGCAATACAAATCAGAAACAAAGACATTAAAAACATAATTATCTTTTATTTGTTCCCTCTTACCCACCTCAAATGTCGACGAAAAGGAAGCAACCAAATGAAACAACATGACACACGAACCCCACCCCAGCCCATTCCCAAACAACACCTGAAAATTCGTTCAACCTGAATGTATACGCTGAAAAGAGACGACTGCCCATTGAAGTGCAAAACATATGATCACGTTAGAGCGCGCACATAATAATCACACACACACTACTGCAACGATACTCACTGCTGCATGACTACAACTGGCAGTGGTTTACCAAATTCACATATTTTTTTATCTTTCAATCCGATAAGTCATTACTGAGCTAGGTCTGTATAAATAGAATTTTACTTATATACCTATATCGTTTTTTTTGACTATCACGTTGTATTCCGGTCTAAAAAGTACCCGAAGTCCCGACCCAGAACATAAGCAATTACTATGAAAAGTTTCATCAAAATCCGTCCAGTAGTTTCTGCGTGATTCATGGTCAGGCATTTTTTGTTATACAGCTTTATTATATGTAGAGAATAGAAGAGAAGAGAGCAGTCTTGGAATACAAATTTTGTATGAATCTCTAAATTGAAATAGAACCCAACCTTAAGCAAAAATACTCTTTCCAAGAGGAAGAGTCCCCTTTGTATCAAACTTTAGAAAGATGGCGTCTTCCCTAAAGACGAAAGAAATAAATCTCGAAGAAAACTCGAAAGATTGAAAGAAATCGTTGTCAGCAACAACAAAAATGGTTGTCAGCCTCTTTGTGGTATTCAATAACAATTGATGGCATACCGTAACGATGCATTCGTAACAACAATATTTTCGCTTTATTGGTTTTTTGTCTATGTACACTTTCCCCATATCATTTCCGTCGCCCAGAACGAGTTGGCTAATGCACGTGCATCATATGGCCAAGCCATATTTATTTTTATTTGTGATAAAATTCACACCCGCTTGCTAATGTCAAATCTATGAGACCAGCAAGAAAATCTCAAACGAGCAATAAAACATCAGAGTTGACCAGTACCAATCTCGTGTACCGCTGAGTTTGATCCTCAGGCAGTTATCCGACCGCTTGAAACTTTTGGTGCTAGTAGGCCTACGGGTAACTAGCAAATTGCCGAGTCGGCCGTAAGGAGGACTTAAAGACCGCAGGACGGATCTGAAGACCGGCGGGACTGTCGCAAGACGGAAGACTGCCGGGACTGTCGAAAGACGAAACCGTAGACCACCAGGGCCACCACTTACGCCCCAGAGACGCAACCCCTTAAACCGTAGATTGTATAAATTGTAGAAAATAATAATTGTAAGCTATTTGGAATTGTTAACATTTAATAATTATAAAGTTAATTTATATCCTGTAAATTAAACATCAGACAAAATTGTAATAAAGGAAACTCCTCTAGACCTGAAGTTCGTGTTTCTTTAGGAAGAATATTGGCGATCCGACGAGCTAACCTCAGTCCTAAACAAAAACCACATCACAAAACTGCTAATCGCTCCGTTGTAGCGCTAAGTTAATTGAAGACGAAGCGATGTATTCTTTAGCTCCTGTCAAAGTGCAATAACTGTCATAAAAACAAATAGAAGTCGTAGTTCGGAATAGCTCTGGCACAGTTCTTATTCTTCAAAAAAGAATTCTTCAAAAAAGAACATCGAAACAAAATAGCTCATCAAACTTAAAAAAAAAGCTACTAAAGCCGGTCAAGCTTATTATTCCACATTTTAGGTAACACCTGAGTTGTCTTCCTTTCGAATTCAACTTGACTAAAATGCAACATCCTGAACTGTCTATTACTTCTTGCGCAAAACCATTAAAAACGTATTTCCACATCTATCTCACAAAAATTACAGTATAATAGACACAATTGCAGCATAAATGTTGCCGCTGGTCAAGTAAGTGTTTACCGACTGTATGATAAACTAGGTCGGCAACAATTAAGATGCAAAAATACTCACACTATAGAAAATAGAATGGCGGACACTTAATCTAGAGATCTACACTACTTCAAGTACCATTCCAAATTGATCTTATCCTCAAGTACAAAACAGAGAATGTTGCTTCCACACTGCCTTCTGAAGACTTTCCTGCGGCAC